>CM070779.1:129501327-130878827 GCA_036346955.1 Dipus sagitta | reverse complement strand
TGGGACGCCGAGGCCGCGCTTGCCTGGTGTCCCGCAGCCCACCTCCACGCCCTTGCGGGCCTGTATCTGCCAGACTTTGGGGTGACCACCTACCACCCTGCAGGGAAACGCGGCCGGAAGACAGCCTAGCCCACCTGCCCCAGACCAGGCCTTCCTAGAGCAAAGCCCCCCCACCCCCCTGCCCCGTGCAGACCGGCAGAGCAGGGCTGTCTCCAGGGCATGTCACAGAAACAGCTCCATGAAAGGCACCCTAGGGCCTTTCCCACCCAGACCCTCCTTAAACACAGTGAAAAAAGTCTTAGGCCCAGCTTACTGGGATTTCAGCTCCAACACTCAGCAGGTATAAAAAGAAGCACGCCCCTCCGGGCCTCAGTTTCCCTGTGTGCAAAATGAGAGCACACCAAGCTACACCCATCAGATCCTGGCAGGAAACCAGCCACAAACACACATACGTATACATGCACATACACATGTACACATCCACACATCACAAGGTGGCACATGCATCTGGAGTTCGTTTGCAGTGGCTGGAGGCCCTGCAGGGGCCACAGCAAGTGCAGAAGATTGAGCCATAGGTCTGTCTGGGAGGAGAACAGAAACACCTAGCAGAAATAATTATTTTACAAAATATTTCATTAGGGCTGGGCGTGATAGCACATGCCTTTAATCCCAGCACTTAAGAGGCAGAGGTAGGAGGATTGCTATCATTTCAAGGCCAGCTTGAGATACATAGGTAATTCCAGTTCAGCCTGGGCTAGAATGAGACCCTACCTCAAAAAATAATAGTCTGTTAGGGACCAGTGTGGTGGCTCAGGCAGTACAGTGCTTGCTGTGTAAGCATAAGGACCTGAGTTCAAATCCCTAGCACCCAAGTAAATGAATGCCAAATGGATGTGGTGACACATTTATAATCCAGCCAAAATAAAACTCAGGTAACAAAGTCTCTAGCTACAATGGTGGCACACATCTTTAATTGCAGCACTGAGGAGGCAGAGGCAGAGGCAGGGGTATCACCGTAAGTTCCATATCAGCCTGGGCTACATAGGGAGAGACTAGCTGGAAAGAAGAAGGACTCCGTGGAGGAGGAATTTTGGAGGGGAAAAGGGAGGGATGCGGGAGGGGTTTATGATCATGGAATACTGTCTGTATTTATGGAAGCTGGAGGCACTGGCCCACCTATTCATTCATTCATTCATTCTCTCTCTCTCTCCTTGCAAATAAATAAATAATATTTAAAATAAAAACAGAAAACCCCTGACACCATATTTAAAAAAAGTTCAGTTGGGGTGTCTAGTGTCTCAAAAAAAAAGAAAAAAGAAAAAAAAGAAATGACGAGGCTGGATGGATGGCTTAGCGATTAAGGAGCTTGCCTGCAAAGCCAAAGGACCCATGTTCAATTCCCAGGACCCAGGCAAGCCAGGTGCACAAGGGGGCACATGCATGTGGAGTTCATTTGCAATGGCTAGAGGCCCTGGTGTGCCCATTCTCTCACTCTCTCTCTGTCAAATAAAAATATATAATATTTTTTTAAAAACAAAAGAAATGAAATGACAATCTAACCATAGAATTTTGGTTTGTACTGATGACTAAGGATATACAAGGCAGGAGATTTTACCAAGGTCTCTGCAAATCAGGCCTCACAGTCACTTCCTCCAAAGGACAATCAGTTACTAAGGGCTGTGCTTGAATTGGGGAAAGGGGGGGAGGGCTTGGAGGGGGGTCGTGGTGGAGGGTTCCAGTGGAGGCTAACTGGCATTCTGCTCACCCTCCCAGTTCACTTCAGCCTGATGCCAGATGGGCATCTTGGCAGGAGCCCCCACAGCAGGGGTACCTCTGCCCATGAAGGAAAGCGTGCAGGCCTCTGTGAGTGTGCCAGGCCCCAGGCCCTCACTGCCAGGAGGGGCGGGCCAGGAGGCGGGAAGTGTGTGGGGAAGGAGAGCAGGAGAGCAGGTGGGGGCAGGCCTTGACTGACGGGGTGATGGCGGAACACCTGGGCTGGGCCCTGGCCTCTAGCCTCGCCCACACCCACCTTGGCAGGATGGAGGCTTCCAGTTAGGCTTGCCCAGACTGCCTGGCCGAAACGGAGAACAGCTAACACAAGGGGGTTCACCCACCAAACAGGTCCTGCTCCTACACGAGATTGGTTGGCTTGTGTTTCTGGATAAGGGGTCGTGAGGAGGGTGTGTCATGCCCTCCTAAGCGGGCAGGAAGAGGTCACGCTCAGAGTGGGGAGGGAGAGAAAGGCTTGCTGTTTGCCCAGGAGCCCGGCAGACACTGGGGCCCTTGTCCTGGGGCAGAGAGGGAGGCCGGCAGCCAGATGGAGAGCAGCCGGCCTCTTCCTCCCACACCCCGACTCAGCTTCTTGGGCCCGCCTGAAGGGAACAGAGCAATCTTGCTGAGGTTTACTGGAGCTTAGCCCCCACCCCAGCCATACACCGGGGATGGTGCGTCAGCCAGCGTGGCTGGAGGCTGAGCCTTGCTGAGACCCAGAGACTGCAACCCCCCACCTCCAGATCTCAGGCTTGCAGAGTGGGGGGCCCCCTTTCCGGAAGGGGCTTCCTGGACTACAGAGAACAAACCCATCCTTCGACTTCTGGGGCCAACAGTCTGCTGAAGACGGCTGAGTTGAGTCACTTGACAGACACATGGAGAGGCTGGGGTGCTGGGCTGCACGGAGACCCTGCGAAGACTTAACCCTCTTGGCATGCGGGTTTCCACACAGATCAGGATCACTAACCCAAATTACACTGCAATTCTGCTGTGCGCTCTGGGAGAGTGAGCGCGGTGGTGCAAGCCTGGAGCTCCTGGGGCAGGCGAGCGGGCTCGGTGGATAAGCCTGCTGGCCTGAGTTCAGATCCCGGCACGCACGTGAAGCCGTACAGAAAGGCGCACAGGGGGCCTAAGGCAGTGGAAGGCGGGGTCAGGAGGGTTCCCAAGCTCTTGGGCCAGCTAGACTGTTCTCAGCGGCAAACAAGGTGGGAGGAGAGAACTCATGCCTGAGGTTGACTTTCACTTCTGTGGGCATACTGTGGTGCACACACAGGCACACACACACACACATACACACACTTTTTTGTTTGTTTGTTTATTTATTTGAGAGCCACAGAGAGAAGGAGGCAGAGAGAGAGATTGAGAATGGGTGCGCCAGAGCTTCCAGCCTCTGTAAATGAACTCCAGATGTGTGCGCCCCCTTGTGCATCTGGCTAACGTGGGTCCTGGGGAATTAAGCCTCCAACCGGGGTCCTTAGGCTTCACAGGCAAGCGCTTAACCGCTAAGCCATCTCTCCAGCCCCCACACACTTTTTAAAAAAGATTGAAGCTCCCCAGAGAGGCTAGGGCAGTAGAGAGTGGATAGAGGAGACTGGGACTTCCCTCAGAAAGTGGCTTTCTGGGCTGGAGAAATGGTTTAGCGGTTAAGCGCTTGCCTGTGAAGCCTAAGGACCCCGGTTCGAGGCTCAACTCCCCAGGACCCACGTTAGCCAGATGCACAAGGGGACACATGCATCTGGAGTTCATTTGCAGTGGCTGGAGGCCCTGGTGCGCCTGTTCTCTCTCTCTCTATCTGCCTCTTTCTCTCTCTGTCTGTCACTCTCAAATAAATAAATAAATAATTTTTTTTTTTAAAGTGGCTTTCTGTGTTGTTTTCATGAGGTAGGGTCTCACTGTAGCCCAGGCTGACCTGGAACTCTGTAGCTTCAGGCTTAGCCTCGGATTCACAGTGAACCTCCTACCTCTGTCCCCACCCCTAACTTCTGGGATTAAAGTGTGCCACCATGCCCACCAAAACTTGACACTGTAATGGACAGTGGACACAGGAAATCAAACAGGCAAAGGTCCTGTGGCAGGAAGGAACACCATGGAAACATACGAGAGGAGAAGGCAGTGTGGCCACACTAAGTGGCAATGGAGCCCATAGGGACAGTCCGTCCAGGTTAGGCAGGATTTGTCCCCACGGGAAGGGACTTGGGTCCAGCATGGTGGTGCACGCCTGCAAGTCCAGCATTCAGGAGGTGGAATGGAGGCAGGAAGATCAGAGATTCAGGATCATCTTTGCCTGGCATGGTGGCACACTCCTTGAATCCCAGCACTCGGTTGGCTGAGGTAGGAGGATCGCTGTGAGTTTGAGGCCAGCCTGAGACTACAGAGTGAGTTCCAGGTCAGCCTGGGTAGGGTGAGACCCTACCTCAAAAAGAAAGCAAAATAAATAAATAAATAAGCAAACAAACAAAACCAATCATTTTCTTCTATGTTGTAAGTCAAGGTCAACCTGAGATACATGAAATTCTGTTTCATACACTCAAAAAGACATAGAACCTATATACAGTTTAAGGTTACTGGGGTCAGGAGAAACATTATCTTCTGTGGTGTAGCCTCTGGTAAGATGTTTATGCTCCTACAAATGACCCCATCCTATGCTCCTAAATAGTACACTCCCCCCCCCAAAAAAAAAGAGCCGTGCGAGGTGGCGCACACACCTTTGATCTCAGCACTCAGGAGGCAGAGGTAGGAGGATAGCTGTGAGTTTGAGGCCACCCTGAGACTATAGTGAGTTCTAGGTCAGCCTAGACTAGAGTAAGACCCTACCTTGAAAAACAAAAATAAATAAATAAAAAGAAAAGAAAAAAGAAAGGAGACCAGTTGGGAAGAAGAAGGGATCAGTGGCAAAGGGTCAATAAAGGGTACTGGGGTGAATATGTTTGAAATACATTATACAGGACTGGGGGAGATGGCTCAGTGATTAAGGCACTTACCTGCAAAGCCTAAGGACCAGGGTTCAATTCCCCAGTACCCACGTAAAGCCAGATGCAAAGGGTGGTGCATGCATCTGGAGTTCGTTTGCAATGGCTAGAGGTCTGGCGTGCCATTCTCTTTCTCTGTCTCTCTTTATCTCTCTCCCTCAAACAAATAAATAAAAATACATTAGGGACTGGAGAGATGGCTTAACCATTAAGGCATTTGCCTGCAAAGCCAAAGGACCCAGGTACAACTCCCCAGGACTCATGTAAGCCAGATGCACAAGAGGGTGCATGCATCTGGAGTTCATTTGCAGTGGCTGGAGGCCCTGAGCACCCATTCTCTATCTGCCTCTTTCTCTCTCCTTCTCTCTCTCAAGTAAATAAATAAAAATGAACATATTTTATAAAAGAGAGACTGATTGAGATGGGGAGGGGATATGATGGAGAATGGAGTTTCAAAGGGGAAGGTGGGGGAGGGAGGGTATTACCATGGGATATTTTTTATAATCATGGAAGTTGTTAATAAAAATTTGAAATAAAAAAAGAAAAAAAATATTTTTTAAAAAAATAAAATACATTAATACATGTATGAAAAATTCATAATGAAAATTATTATTATGCATAATTGACATATGCTAACAATTTTTTTTGTTTGTTTTCGAGGTAGAGTCTCACTCTAGTTCAGAAAAAAAATCTTTTTTTTTTTTTCAAGATAGGGTTTCACTCTAGCCCAGGCTGACCTGGAATTCACTATGTAGTCTCAGGGTGGCCTCAAACACACGGCGATCCTCCTACCTGTGCCTCCGGAGTGCAGGGACTAAAGGCGTGTGCCACCATGCCCAGCTTGGAAAAAACAACTTTTAGGACATCAAAAAGAAGAGATTTTGCTTTTAGCTGAGGTTGATCTTGCAGTCACATGGTCTACCACTGAGTTCTACTCCAGTTGAGGCTCATCTCGAGCTCCTGATCCCCCTGCCCCTCCCTCCCAAGAGCTAGGGTTACAGGCATGTGCTACCGAGCCCGGGTTTGTTTTGCTTTGTTGCATGTGTGTGTGTGTGGTGTGCTTGCGTGAGTGCATGCATGCCCACGTGTGTGTACGCAGATGCACGTGGAGGCCAGACAACCTTTCAGGGTCTTCCTCAGTTACTTTCCACTCTATTCTTAGAGACAGAGCCTCCTGCTAAGGCTGCAGTTCCCCAATTCAGCCAGGCAAGCTGGCACTTAGCCCCAGGGACTCCCTGTCTCCGCCTCCCAGCTCTGGGCTTACAGGCGCGCTCCACCACTCCTGATGTTAGTGAGCACTAGGATCTGAACACAGGCCCACATGCTTGCATGGGAAGCACTTCGTCAACTGAGCCACCTCCCAGCCTGTCTTTTGCTGTTTGGAACAAGGTGTCATATATCCCAAACTGGTTCTGAACTTGCTTTACAGCCGGTGATAACCTTGAACTTTTGATCCTCCTACCCCTACCTCCAGAGTACTGGATTACAGGTATGCATCACCATGCCCAAGTTAGACTTATTATTATTATTATTACTTGTTTTTTTGAGGTAGGGTCTCAGTCTAGCCCAGGCTGATCTGGAATTCACTGTGTAGTTTCAGGGTGGTCTCGAACTCACAGCGATCCTCCTACCTCTGCCTCCTGAGTGCTGGGATTAAAGGTGTGGGCCACCATGCTCAGTTTACACTTTATTTTTATAGAACACTTTAAGGTTTGCAGAAAAAGTGAGTGATGACTGGGAATGTGGCTCAGTTGGCAGATTGCTTACCTTGCAAGCACAGAGCCTGGACTCAATCCCAGTACTTCATAAACTGGGCATTGTGACACACAGTGTAAACCCAGTCCTCGGAAAGTGCAGGCAGAAGGATCTTGAGTTCAAGGTCATCCTTGACTATAAAACAAGTTTGGGCTAACCTGAGATACATCAAATCCTATCTCAATAAAAAAGGAGGGGACTGGAGATAGGACTCAGCAGTTAAAGGCATTTGCCTGCAAAGCCTGATGGCCAAGGTTCGATTCCCCAGTACTCACATAAAGCCAGATGCACAAAGATGGAGTTCGTTTGCAGTTAGCTAGAGGACCTGGCACACCCATTCCCTCCCTCTCTCTCTTTCTCTCTTCTCTGCTTATAAATAAATAAAACGTTTTTTCACAAAAAAGAAAGAAAGAAAGAAAAAACAGAGAAAGAAGGAAGGGTAAAGAGAGAAATTGAGCCATAAAGGGGAGCGCTCTCATCTTGTAGGAGTGATATGATCGTTACAGGTGACAAGCCAGTGTTATTCTGAACCAGCACACCGGGCTGCACCGTTTGGCGGGTCCTCACAAAGGCAGCACCCGGCGTCCACCCTCCCTGGCCACGCGGATGGTCCACAGCCCGGAGGGAGCAAGGCCAAAGCCAGGGCCGGCGGTGATTTCCACCTCCTGGGAACCTCTCTCCACTGCGGTCGGCACGCACACGTGGGCACATCTGACGGCTCAGCGAGGCTGGCCGTCTACCTTGCTCCGCTGACCCTGTGAGCGGCAGTGGCCAAGCAAGGACCTGGCTTCGTTCACGTTTCCTTCAAGCAGGTCGTGAAGCCAGGACTTAGAGGAAACCATCTATGTGGGAGGAGAGCCCCAAAAGGCCAGCCCAGCAGGTCCCTAGTGCTGGTCCCTGGGGCTGGTGGCACTAGGGAGCCCCTCACGTTGTCCACCAGGGGCAGAGTACCTGCGCAGGGCACTTACCACTAACTCTCCTGCCTCAGTGAGGACCAGCCTGGGAACTTCAACCCCAGCCTACCTGCTTGCTGACAGCAAGGAAGCCCTTAGGCAGGGAAAATTCTACAAGGTTCCCGTGAAGGAACTCGGAGCCGGGCTTAGGGCCAACCCAGGTCCTCTACTGTTTTTTTCTGTTTGGTTGGTTTATTTATTTTGGGATTTTTTTTTTTTTTTTTTGAGGTGGGTCTCACACTAGCTCAGGCTGACCTGGAATTCACTATGTAGTCTCAGGATGGCCTCAAACTCATGGCAGTCCTCCTACCTCTGCCTCCCAAGTGCTGGGATTAAAGGCGTGCACCACCACACCCGGTTTATATATTTTTTGAGGTAGGGTCTTACTTTAGCCCGGGCTGACCTGGAATTTGCTGTGTAGTGTCAGGCTGGCCTTGAACTCCTGGCCTCTGCTTTTTTCTAATCATTAATCCCACAAATCCTCAATGGGGCCTTGCTAGGTACCAACCCTGTGCCTAGCCCATTTCATGAAAGGTAATATCACCTGGTTGCACAAACACTGGGGTGCAGACGAGTATGGTGGCACACGCCTTTAAGTTCAGCACTCGGGAGGCAGAGGTAGGAGGATCACCGTGAGTTCGAGGTCACCCTGAGACTGCGTAGTGAATTCCAGGTCAGCCAGAGCTATACAAAGACCCTACCTTGGAAAAAAAATAGTGGAGTATAGAATCTGGGGTTCCTAGAAGGAGGATCTCAGAGTGGTCAGCTACCTTGAAACTTTAAGGGCATATCCTGGGGCAGAGATGGTTTCCACAGAGCCCCGCCTCACCTTGAACCTATATCCAGGGTGAACCAATCCCGAAAGGCGCTGGAATCACCTTGCAGAAGATCACATCCCATCCTTCTGCCAGCTAAAGCACAGTGAGAACGAGGACTCGCTAACTATGGCCCTCGGCCTCAGCTCTGTCCTCACACCCCAGACCCAGAGTCTCACTCTATGGCCCAGGCTGGACTAGAACTCATGGCAGTCCTACTGCCTCAGCTTCCTGAATGCTGGGCTTTATGGCCCCACAAGTGATTCTCTTGTTTTTGCATATGTATATGCGGTTGTGTGTGTGTGTTCATTTTTCTTTATTGACAACTTTCATACTTACAGACAATAAACCACAATAATCCCCTCCCCCACTTCCTCTTCACAAATCCACTCTCCATCATATCCCCTCCATCTCTCCATTAGTTCTCTCTCTCTTTTTATTTTATTTTATTATTTTTTTAATATTTTATTTTTATTTATTTATTTGAGAGAGACAGAGTCAGACAGGAGAGAGAGAGAATGGGCACACCAGGGCTTCCAGCCACTGCAAACAAACACCAGATGAGTGTGCCGCCCTGTGCATCTGGCTTACATGGGTACTAGGGAATCGAATGTGGGTCCTTTGGCTTTGCAGGCAAATGCCTTAACCACTAAGCCATCTCTCCAACCCTCGTCTCTCTTTTGTTTTGATGTCATTATCTTTTCCTCCTATTATGCGAGGTCATGGATATAGAGACCAATTTCCGACTGGAAGATTGCATTGTAAGCAGTCCTACCCTTCCTTCAGCTCTTAACATTCTTTCTGCCACCTCTTCTGCAAAGGATCCTGAGCCTTTAGATAGAGATGTTTCAGTGCTGAACAATCCTCTGTCACTTCTTCTCAGCACTAGGGTGTCTTTTGGATCATCCCAGTGATCACCGTCATCTGAAAAGAGAAGTTTCTCCAACCAAAAGTGAGAGTAACATTAATATATGGGTATGAATGTTAAGTGCTTACAGGGCAGTTTGGTGGTCATAATATATACATTTAGCCAGACAAGAACAGGTGTTACACTCTTAATGCTCATGACCTCCCCTACCATAGGTTTTTTTATTAGGTTTTTCAGTACCAGGCATGTATTCCTTCCTATAGAGTGGGCCTTCAGTTAATTGGAGAGCAGTTGGTTTCCCCCAGAGCAAACATGCCACTATTGCACCCGTTTGGTCATTTGGTCTGGCTGGCCAAACTTGAGGCTTGCAGTACCTACTGTTTTCACTGCTGATGACTTCTGTCTCCCATAGGGCTGCATACTGTGCAGCTTTTTCCAGCTTTCTGTTAGCTGGTCTACATGGAGGAGGTTTTCAGCTCAGCCCCTGTTTGGTTTCTCAGTGACCTTGCATCCCAGGCATGTGGAGTCTTCAGCAATAGGGTCTTACCATCTATTTCTGGTGGGAAACCAAGAGCCTTGGTAATAGCCTGTAATGTTTTGGGGGCATCAGGGTCCTCCCTGGCCAACAACTTACGGGAAGATATCCCACCCCTGGTGCTGAAATTTTTCTAGAAACAGTCTGTGGCTTCTGGGTGTGCCATTATCCAAAAAAGTAGGTTTTGTATGGCTTATTCACAGTATCTTGGATTTTGATTAACCCTCCCCCACCCTTCTTTTACTCAGTCTCTTCACCTGACCTCACCTAGGCCATTCCACCCCCCAGGAATCTGTTTGTGAATTCATTTTTGTATGGCTGCAAGTGTGTGCAGCGATGTGTACATGTGTACATGTGCGTGTGGAAGTAAGAGGTTAACATCCAATGATTTCCCATTCGCTCCCCACCTAGTGATGAGACAAGATCTCTAGTGATCCTGGAGCTCACTCATTCAGCTCGACTACTGGCTGACCAGTGAGGCTCTCCCCGTCTCTCTCTTCCATGCCTGGCTTGGGAATCCAAAGTCAAGACCTCACGCTGCGTGCAAGCCCTTTGCTGGCCGAAGCACTTCCTCAGCTCCCCCACTTGAGATCTAATCGTAGCCACCCTCAGAAGTGGCCCCACGTGCAGCTGCCCACCCGGCCCTCCGGGGGCTGGCCCGGGGAGCAGGGAGGGAAGCTTCCTAAAGTATGAGGGGAGGTTTGGGCCCGTGGCCCAGCCTTAGTGGAGCTGGGTCTCCACTCAGCTACGCGCATGGTACAAACAGAAAGTGAGCCTGGCAGAACTGGGGGACGGGCGGGCACCCAGCAGCCAGCCATGCTGCAGCTGCCATCGTGAGGAGCGGATGTGGAGCCGTCCATGCTGGTGCCACTGTGACAGCTATGCAGTGAGGAGGGCGACCTCAGAGAGGAGGAGGGACGTGCTCCAGTCACAAACTGAGCAGTGACAGGGACGGAATCAAATGTAGATTCATCTGTATGTCCTGTCCTGTGGGGCAAAATCTCATAGACAGCAGCCCTGGGAGAATCTGCACACTGGAGTCCTTCACAGATGGGGGGAGGGCAGCAGGGGACCACGCCTTTGCCCACACAGTGGCTAGAAGGAGGCCCAAGGTCAGGGCAGGGACCCCTCAAAACCTGTGTCCCAGCCTTCACCCACTGCCGCCCCTAGGTCTCTCCTGAGACTCTATCTTCCATAGGACCTGGCCCTCTGCACCCAGGAGCTTCTCTCTGGGCACCACAGTCTGTGGGCCACACACAGGACCCAACACCCGGTTGCAGAGGACTCCAGTGTCCATCACAGTAGCTCTCTCTGTCCCCACAGATGGGACATGTGGTATAAAGAGAAGAGGTTAGACAGCAGGGAGGCCTCCCAGGCAGACAGAAGGATGGCATCTGGAGTTCATTTTCAGTGGCTAGAGGTCCTGGTGCCCCCATTCTCTGTCTCACTTCTCTCTGCTTGAAAAAAAAAAAAAAAAAAACCTATAAGAAGGGGACATGCCAAACTGTCTATGTAAAATCCCAAACTCAGGACCTCTAGGTCTGTGGCCTGTAGCTTTTCCAGACCACTCCCTTCAAAGCCTAGGTACCAGAGCACAAGTTGGAATCCTCGTTTATGAACCCTGTTCAGACCTCCAGCCAGGGCCATGTCTAATGGCTCACACTGTCCTATGACCAGTGGCGATCACATTTATCAAGACCTCAGTACTGGCTCGTTAGGTCTGCATCGACACGGCTCACCCTGAACTATGTCGCGAGAGAGGTGGGCTACAGTGATGCTCACCCGACAGGTAGGAAAACTGGGGCCCCAATCCACCCTCGCCAAGTCTTGAAGTGACTTTCCTGCTTCTGCAAGGTCATGCCAAGCTCCTCTGACCTTTCTTTCCTGCTCTCCACAGGGTAGCCAGTGCCCAGGGACCACCGGGCCAGCCTGCCCCTTCCCAGCTCTTGACATTGGACAAGTGACTCCCTAAAGGTCAGCAGCTTTATCCGCGGGGATAACGAAGCAGGGCACGTACAGAACTGAGATGTGGCTTCAGGGACGTAACAGATGTGAAGCACTGAGACCCCTGGTATAAAGAGGGTGCTCAGCCCGGCTTGGTGGCACACGCCTTTAATCCCAGCACTGGGAGACAGGGGCAGGAGGATTGCCTTAAATTCGAGGCCACCCTGAAACTGCATAGTGAATTCCCGGTCAGCCTGGGCTACAGTGAGACCCTACCTCAAAAAAACAATCAAATAAAATAAAGAGGATGCCTAATAGGAGCATGTCACCACTACTGGTTGATGATGAGCTCTGAACACACAGGGTGCAGCCGCAGGGGTGCGTCACCACATCCGGTGATGTAATCTTTGTTGTTGTTGTTTTGTTTTTTTTGTTTTTTCAAGGTAGGGTCTCACTTTAGCCCAGGCTGATCTGGAATTCACTATGTAGTCTCAGGATGGCCTCAAACTCACTGCAATCCTCCTGCCTCTACCTCCTGAGTGTTGAGATTAAAGCCGTGTGCCACCACGCCCAGCTCCTTATCTATACTTAGCTATATATTTTTGTGGGTTTTTCCCTATGGGAGCCCTACCTGATTACCAGTCTCCTACAGCTCACCCCATCATCTCTGTCCTGGTCCAGGTTCCCCAGGCCGCGTGGAGGACGCGTGCAGGAGTGGAGATGGTTACTGCAAACACCAGCGGAGTGCAGACGGGGCACGGGGAAGCCAGGGCGGCGGCGCACACTTGCGACCTCACACTCAGGTGGCTGAGACAGGGGATCGCTGGGAATTTGAGGCCAGCCTGGGCTACTTGTGAGATCCCGTCTCAAACAATGAAAATAGTGTTTGAGTGCGTGCTACCACTCACAAAGCCCTGGGTTCCACACCCCGACCCACGCAAATTGAGTGTGGTGGTGCACACCTGTGGTCCCAATACTTAGGAGGTGGAGGCAAGAGGATCATGGGTTCAAGGTCATCCTCAGCTATGCAGTGAGTTTGAAGCTAGCCTGGGCTGCACAAGACAATGTCTCAAAAAAAAAAAATGAGGGCTGGAGAGATGGCTTAGTGGGTGAGGCACTTGCCAGCAAAGCCAGAGGACCCAGGCTCAATTCCCCAGGACCCACGTAAAGCCAGATGCACAAGGGGACACATATATCTAAAGGTTGTTTGCAGTGGCTGGAGACCCTGGCATGCCCATTCTCTCCATCTCGCTTTCCTTCTTTCTTTCTTTCTTTCTTTCTTTCTTCTTTTCTTTCTTCCTTTGCATTCTCTCTAGCTGCCTCTTTCCTTCTCTCTCAAATAAATAAATAAATATTTTTTAAATTATGCAAAAGTTAATGGTGTGAAACACCCATTTCATTTTACACAAAGGTGTGTACATCAGGATGGGGGGAGGGGCTGCTTGGCGCTACTTGCTGGGTCTCATGTGACTGGGGTCAGCGGTTGGCTAGGGCGGCGCCATCCAAAAGGCACAGTTGGGCCGGGTGTACGAGATGACTCTCTCCATGGCTGGAAGGTGGCGCTGGCATTGGGCTGGGGCTCAGAGCACAGCCAGGTGGCTTATGCAGATTTTGTGATTTTTGGCTCAGCTGACTGTATACAGCCCAGGCTAGCCTCAAACTCACAGCGGTCCTACCTCAGCCTCCCAACTTCTAGGATTAAAGGCATGTGCCACCATGCCCGGCTATAGCCCTATCTTATAAGCATCCCAGCTGGCATCTCAGAACAGGGCTCCTCCCGTGCTAACTGGGCCCTGTTACCGTTACAGCCCTGAAGATACCACAGGACAGTGGGCAAAATCCACACTCCAGATTCCAAGACTCAGAACCAGAGAACACAGGGCCTGACCAAACACTACTCCCTGCCCTGTTCTGCCAACTGGGCACAGAGAGGGCAGCAGAAAGGAGAGGGCTTCTGGGAAGAGAGGTCTGTGGGGGAGGGGCGGGGCTCTGCACCTGCCCTCAGGGTCACAGTCACGGAGCTGAGGCATCCTTAGTCGGCTTCTCGGTGGTACGTGGTCAGCTGGGGATACCCTCAGAGAAATGGGGTGGGGCGGGGCGGGGGTGAGGAAAGCCTGGGGAAGCCCATGGTCCTCAGCCCCCTTCTGAAGGCCCGGGGGCATAGTGCAGGCCCCACCCAGCACCCAGCAGGTCCCTGCAGTCCAGCCTCTGCTCTCACCCTCCTGCTCAACTTCCCACCCTAGCAGCCAAAGACGCTCCATCCTGGGCAGCTTGGTCACCCAGTCTGCCCCCAGTCCCTTGTCCCAGGAGAGTCCCAACAGTCTCTCAATGGCAATTCAGTGAGGGTGTTAGGGACAGGGGAAAAGGGGCTGGTGGGGGTGGGGGGGTGTCCCCACCCTGCCCCTTGAATCTCTGCCCAGGCATCCAGGCAGGATAGTTGGCCAAGTGTCAAGCTCCCAGCCCCCACAGCCAGTCTGGGGGCCCGCCCAGGCCTGTGGGTACTTCCTGAACAGCAGGACACATCCTTCCTTCCACCACCCCCCCAGACAGGCGCAGCTTATCAGAGGGGAAGCCACACTTTGTTCAGGTCTTGCCGTCTGCTGGACTGCAGGGGCCATGTCCCTGGCCTGGTAAGCAGGGCAGAGCCCAGCCTGCGGGGAGACCAGAGGGATCATCGGACGGACGGACCCCAGCCCTCTCAGTGGTCCATCCAAGCCCTATGTCCTTTCTCTAATTCCTCCTTCTTCATCCTCCACCACCTCTTATTCTATCCATCCATCCATGTATCTCCTATCCACACACCCACCATCCATCCATCACCTGTTCATCCATCTATCTTTCATTCTCCCATCCATCTTGATCCACTCATAATTATCCACCCATCATTATCCATCCATTCATCTATCTATCATTCACTGGTCCATCATCTATCCATCCATCATCCGTCCACCGGCCATCCATGCACACCATCCAATCACTTGCTCAAGCAACATTTGAGGACCACGTAGCACACACCAGCAAGGTTGGCTCTAGACTCAGGACCACAGCGGTCAAGAAAACAGGTGACCCAAGCTGTCCTCATGAATCCAAGGCTCCTGCTCCAGAATTCAGACAGACAGACAGCAAGCCCACACACAGACACGCAGCCACGAGATGGTGAAGACAATCAGAGGTGCGGCAAAGTGGAGCAAAGCAAGACGTGGAAACCAAGACGGCAGGGAGAGAAGATGCTTTCGTTTTTCCTATAGGGTGATTAAGAAATGTCACCCCCAAGCCAGACGTGGTGGCGCACACCTTTAATCCCAGCACTCTGTAGGAGGATCACCATGAGTTCGAGGCCAGCCTGAGACTCCATAGTGAATTCCAGGTCAGCCTGGGCTAGAGTGAGACCCTACCTCGGAAAACAAAGAAAAGAAAATGCCACCCCGCTGCACTGGGAAGACGGCTGGGGGGTTGAAGGTGCTTGCTTGCAAAGCCTGCCAGATTGGTTTCAATTCCCCAGTACCTACTAAAGCCAGATGCATAAAGTGGCACATGAGTCTGGAGTTAGTGTGGTTGCAGCAGGAGGAGGCCATGGTACATCCATAGTCTCTCTCTCTCTCTCTCTCCCCCTCCCATGCTCTCTCTCAAATAAATAAAAATATAAACTGGGCGTGGTGGTACACGCCTTTAATCCCAGCACTCAGGAGGCAGAGGTAGGAGGATCGCCGTGAGTTCGAGGCCATCCTGAGACTACATAGAAAATACCAGGTCAGCCTGAGCTAGAGTGAAACCCTACCTCGAAAAACAAAATAAATAAATAAATAAAAAGACAAAAACTTAGAGTTTTTAAAAGATTCTTTTGGGGCTGGACACATGGCTTAGTAGTTAAGGCACTACAAAGCCTAAGAATCCAGGTTTGATTCCTCAGTACCCACATAAGCCAGATGCACAAGATGGCACATGCGTCTGGAGTTTGTTTGCAGCGGCTGAAGGCCCTTGCATGTTCATTTTCTCTCTCTCTCTCATAAATAAATTAAACAAAATGTTTTAAGATTCTTTTTATTTATTTATTTATTTATTTTTTGGTTTTTTAAGATAGGCTGACCTGGAATTCACTATGTAGTCCCAGGGTGGCCTTAAACTCATGGCGATCCTCCTACCTCTGCCTCCCAAATGCTGGGATTAAAGGCCTGCTCCACCACACTCTGCAAAAGATTCTTTTTGAAGGAAAGAAGAGGGCTGAGGGGATGGCTCAGTGGTTAAAAGCACTTGGTTATGATCATTACCAAGGCTTTCCTAATGCAGTTGTTCATTTGCTGAGAACATGATCCTGAAAAAAAAAAAAAAAAACCCTGCCTGCTGGGTTTTCTATATGACACTTGGCTAGAGCAATCAGCCTATTGTGAACATTTCCAGCTATCACCATAGAGCAGGCTTCCAAATGTGCTTCCCCAGCAAATCCACTATAATTAAGATTAGTTGATGTCTGAGACTTTTTTTTTAGAAGATGAGAACCTTTTTTAATTTTTGTTTATTTATTTGAGAGCAACAGACAGACAGAGAAAGAGGCAGAGAGAGAATGGGCGCACCAGGGCCTCCAGCCACTTCAAACAAACTCCAGATGCAAGCGCCACCATGTGCATCTAGTTTACATGGGCCCTGGGGAATCGAGCCTCGAACCCGGGTCCTTAGGCTTCACAGGCGAGTGCTTAACTGCTAAGCCATCTCTCCAGCCCGGTGTCTGAGATTTTTTTTTTAACATCACCCTTATGCTATGTAGAGCCAAATGCTGGATTAAGCATCAGTTCTTTCAAGGACTATTCCCAGCTTTAGCAGGACTAAGCCGACCTTGAAGGGCAGTGAGAGGATCACATGGGAAACCCCTTAAATAAAAAAATTACTGACTTTTTTAAAAGCCCTTGCTTGCAAAGCCTGCTGATCCAGGTTCAATTCCCCAGTACTCACGTACAGCCAGATGCACAAAGTGGTGGGTGGGTACAACTAGAGAATCTGGAATTCATTTGCAGTGGCAAAAGGTCCTAATGCATCAATGAGTTCTCTCCCCCTCCCCCGTCTGTCTGTCAAATAAATAAAATAAAAAGAAAGGGCTGAAGAGATGGCTTAGAGGTTAAGTCACTTGCCTGCAAAACCTAAGGACCCATGTTCAACTCTCCAGGTCCCACATAAGCCAGACGCACAAGGTGATGTAACCACACAAGGACACACATGCGCACGAGGGACACATGCGTCTGGAGTTTGACCGCAGAGGCTGGAGGATGGCGCACCAACTCTCTCTCCCTCTCTCTCTCTCATTAAAAAAATTACAAAACATGCAAGAAAGAGCCGGGCGTGGTGGCTCACTCCTTTAATCCCAGCAGTCAGGAGGCAGAGGTAGGAGGATCACCATGAGTTCGAGCCCACCCTGAGACTACATAGTGAATTCCAGGTCAGCCAGGGCTAGTGTGAGACCCTGCCTCGAAAACAACCAAAAAAATAAATAAATAAAATAATAAAAAAAGATAGAAAAACCCGATGCTGGACAGGAAATGATGTCCACCCTCTGCTTGCTCATGCCATTGTTTTCCCCTGCCATCATGGAGCTTCCTCTTGAGTCTATAAGCCAAAATAAACCCTTTCCATTCAAAAAAAAAAGAAAGAAAGAAAGAAAGAAGGAAGGAAGGAAGGAAGGAAGGAAGGAAGGAAGGAAGGAAAGGAAGAAAAGAAAGAAGAAAAAGAAAAAGAAAAAGAAAAAGAAAAAGAAAAAGAAAAAGAAGAAATCGTGCTGGGAGCTGGGGCATGATGTAGTGGTGGAGCAACGCGCACAAGGCCTTGGGCTCTAGCCCAGCCCTGCAAAGGGAGGGAAGGCCAGGCGTGGTGGCGCGTGCCTCGAACCCCAGGCTGAGGGAGGAGGATCGCTATGAGTTTGAGGCCACACTGAGACTGCAGAGTGAATCCTGGGCCAGCCTGGGCTAGAGTGAGACCCGGCCTTGAAAAAACAAAGGCAGGGAAGGCGAGAGGAGGCGGGAAGGGGGAAGGGAAGGCGCTGCATGAGCCGAGGACTCAGGCAGGGGAGGTGAGGGCAGAGGAGGTGAGGGCTCACGACTCCCTCCCGGAGGCTGAGCCTCGAGGAAGAAGGAACAAGTGCAAGGGGGGTGTGCAGTGGTAGAGTGTGCACAGGGACAGCAAGGAGCCTTCCCTCAGAGGCACGGGCAGAGGATGCGTGCCTCGAGCGCAGAGGGCAAGAAGGAGAGCAACAGGACATGGGCAGGACTGAAGGGGCGAGGAAAGCCAGATGGCCGGGTCCCGCCGTCGTCTTGGGAGGACTTCCGCTACAGCGAGCCAGGCAGGGCTCTGAGCAGAGGACTCCCGTCTTCTCCCAGCAGCGGCCTCGTGTCACACAGCGCTCACGACGGTGTGTTATTCCAGGCGCTGGCATGCTTACTAAGCCAGTTAGCTGTCCCAGTCATCTGTGTGGAAGACAAGGACGCTGCCATCCGGAGAGCCCAAGGTTGTCACACAGCTGATCCACAGAAGAACCAGGCTCCAGGCGACCCCAGGCAGCGTGGATCTAAAAGTTTAGGACTCATTCCGACTTCCTCAGCACAAAGCCTGCTTTGTTTGTTTTAGACATGGTCTCCTAGAGCCCAGGATGGCCTTGAACTCATTATATAGCCAAAGATGAACTTGAACTCCTGACCCTTCTGCCTTTCCTTTTTAGTTGTTTTTTGTTTGTTTGTTTGGTTGGTTGGTTGGTTTTTGGTTTTCTAAGTAGGGTTTCACTCTAGCCCAGGCTGACCTGGAATTCGCTATATAGTATCAGGGTGGCCTCGAACTCGTAGCGATCCTCCTGCCTCTGCCTCCCAAGTGCTGGGATTAAAGGTGTGTGCCACCATGCCCAGCTCTTCCTTTATTAATATTTTATTTTTATTTATTTATTTATTTATTTATTAGAAAGAGAGAGGGGGGTCTCCAGTTGCTGCAAATGAACTCCAGACACATGTGCCCCCTTGTGCCTCTGGCTTACGTGGGTCCTGGGGAATCAAACCTGGGTTTTGCAGGCAAATGTCATAACCGCTGAGCCATCCGTCCAGCCCCCACCCCGACTTTCTGAGGGCTGGGATCATGGGCATGCACCATCGTGCTCAGCCACCTTCTCCCATTTTGCAGATACATTTTACCTGCCACTCTTTGGAACACGAAGTCCTCCTTGGCTGTCACTTAGGCTTACACAGAGCTGTAACATCTGGTTGGCTCTAGGACCAGGTGGTGAAATGGTTAAGGTGACAGACACTGACCCTGCACAACACGGTGCGCCGTGGAAGAGCCTGGCCTTCCCACGATGCGCCCACCATGGACAGAGGCAGCCGTGGGCTGTGGCTCCTGTCCAGCTGCGGGTCCTGCTCGGGGCAGTGACAGCAGGGGAGCCCGGGAGAGGACGAAGGGTGCCCTGGAGCTGGTCCCGCAGCTGCACGGAGAAGGTGGAGCCACTCAGGATGACTGAGAGTCCAGAGCGGGAGTGCGGAGGAGGCGGGTGGTGGGAGCAGGGCTAACCGTCACCAGGCGATTAACTTGAAGAAGCCCCAGGGAGAGATGAGGGGAAAGTAGGCCAGTGTGGTGGCCCATGCCTGTCATGCCAGCATTTGGGAAGTGCAGGCAAGAGGATCAAGAGTTCAAGATAGCCAGGCGTGGTGGCGCACGCCTTTAATCCCAGCACTAGGGAGGCAGAGGTAGGAGGATCACTGTGAGTTCAAGGCCACCCTGAGACTACAGAGTGAATTCCAGGTCAGCCTGTGCTAGAGTGAGACCCTACCTTGAAAAACCAAAAAATAAAGAGTTCAAGATAAAAAATAAATAAAATAAAGTAATTTAAAAAAAAAAAGAGTTCAAGATCATCCTTAGCTACACAGTGAGTTGGAGATCAGCCCTGGGTCACATGAGACCCTGTCTTGCAAAACCGAGGAAGGGGAGAGTGGCTGCTGGTGCAGATGGGCCCTGAGCCATCACTTCCACGCCTGACCACCAGGCCCCGTAGCCCCGGCTTATGTTCTAGGTCCCTGCTGCAAGCTCATGTCACCAATGGTGCCTCCCCTGGGAAGACCTCGGGCTCGCTCCCTGCTGGATTCACCTGTTCCCTCTCCGCCTGGCTCTGCCCCTCGCCCCCTCGCCCCGACCTGGGGAGCTGCACATGCCGGGAGGGTTTGATCTGTGTTCTGTCGACAGGCTGCATCCGCCTGTGTCCCTCGCACAGGAAGCACGGAGCTCGCCTGCGGGAGCGGAAGCGTGGCCCGGCTCAGTGGCTCCTGGTCTCAGGCGCATACGTCGGCGTAAGAGAAGCGTGGTCAAGTCCCACACACCCCGCACGGGCCTGGGGCCACCCCTCCCGGACCCCACGCCTCAGGCCCCTCGGTCCACCACTGTGCTGGGGGGCACCCCTCGTGGCGAAGGCTCCCGGGGCACCCTGCCCTCTCTGTGTTTGTGTTGAAGGGTTATTTTGGTTCACGTTTGGAGGGTACAGCCCAGAGAGGTGGGAAGTGTACAGCACCGGCTCAAGGCTGCTGGTGACATTGTGTCCACAGTCAGAAGAGACAGAGAGAGTGCGGGCACTGCCAGGGCAACTCCACACACATATGCCACTTTTTACATGGGTACTGGGAAATTGAACCTGGGTGGGTAGGCTTTACAAGCAAGCACCTTTAACCATTGAGCAATCTCCCTGTTTGGTGTTTGTTTTTTTTCAAGGTAGGGTCTCACTGTAGCCCAGACTGACCTGGAATTCACTATGTAGTCTCAGGGTGGCCTTGAACACATGGCGACCCTCCTGCCTCTGCCTCCCAAGTGCTGGGATTAAAGGCGTGCGCCACCACGCCCGGCTCCCTATTTGTTTTTAAGACATGTTCTCCTGCTTTAGCCAGAGTTAGCTGAGTGTGACTTTGAACTTTGGGTCCTTCTGCCTCTGCCTCTTAGGATTAGAGGTGGGCACAATGCCCAAAGGTTTTGTGAGGCGTTGGTGATCAAACCCAGGGCCTTGTGCCCACCAGGCAAATGTTCTCCCACGTTCTCCCACGTTCCTCTCTCTGAGGGTGGTCTACGAGCCCAGCAACTCCTGTTCTAGTGGACTGAGGTTTGGGAAAGCGACCACTCCTGCGGCCCACAGGTGGCGCGGTGACTCTTGTTTCGCAGCTATGGAGACAGATTCTGAGAGACGGGAACAGGGCAATCATGAGCTCGGCAGGTCCAGCCCCGTCATCCTCTCCCTCTTTCCCTTGTTCCCCGGGGTGGGCAGCACCAGTGCTCTGGGAAGTCCTATCCTGGGGCCCACAAGGACAGGGATCCCGTCAGACTACCCACCCTGCCCACAGCTTCCAAGTGACCCAGCTTCCACCAAGTCCCAGTGAGTGAGCCCGGGGCTGCTTTTATGGCCCTGGTGCCACAGCATGGTAGGAGGTGGCACTGAGGTAGAAAGAGACACGTAGAGAGACGAGGGAGATGGGAGAAACTGAGAGTACCAGACGTGGCACTCCCTGTCCTAGTGACCCAGTCTCACGGGCCTGACTGGGGCCGCTGCCAGCCTGGTTGGCCCCTGTGAACAAACTGGGGGGTTCTCCCCAGCTGGTGCAGACCTGCTGGCCCTTCGGCCAAGCACCCTGAGCAGATGCTCAAAGGCCTCCTAGGCCTCACCCAGCAACCCAGGCGCCCCCAGTCACCAGCGTGTCTGCAGGCTTCCCTAGAAGTCTTTCTGAACCGCCGGGCTTTGGCCTCCCCTGTCACAGCAGGTCCTCATGCGGGACCTCTGCAATCGCCACCCATGAGTGCCAAGCCAGGTGGCCCTCAGAAGCCAGCTCAGCGTGCCTGTGCCAATTCACCCACCCTCTTCCTGCCCTGAGGACAGCACCAAGGCCCCGCTTCCCTGCCCCACAGCCCTACTCTGTGATTCACAGGAATCCTGGGAGTGGAGAGGGAGGTGTGGCCATGCTCACAGAAGCAGGACTCAGAGGACAAGAGGCCACCGAGGGGCCCACACTGAACCGAGGCTGAGGCCCCTGGGGTCCTGGTGCTCCCAAGGAGAGCCCCCCCTCCACTGCCCTCCAGGGACCCACCCTTCCCAGCAGCCCCCACGTGCAGGGAGGAAACCATTAGCAGGGCAATTAGGGCCCAGGTGAGTCATATGGTCACAAGGCAGCCTCCCGGCTGACTCACGGCACAGCTGGGCCCCACCACCAGCTCCAGCTCAGCCTCTGAGTCAAGGGCTCCGCGAGCACAGCCAGGAACCCCGGGAAAAGCTCCTGAACCTCCACGAGAGGCGAACCTCTCCAAGCTCCCCGTCGTAACGGCTGGGCCGGGAAGTGGGGACCTCACCTTCAGTGAGGCGGCTAGTCCGGGCCAGATGGCAAAGTGTCCCACCATCGTGAGGCCACAGGGCCGGCCATCCGCAGACAGCTGCTGGGATCGGTCATGGTGACTGTGGCTGAGCCGAGTGTGAGGTGCTCACGTAGAACCCCAACAGTTGGGAGGTGGAGGCAGAAGGCTCATGAGTTTGAGGACAGCGTGGACCACTTACTGAGACTTTGTCCGAAGCAGGGGGCGCTGGAGAGATGACTCGGAGGTTAAAGACACCAGCTTGCAAAGCCTGATAGCCCTGATTCCCTAGTACCTGTATAAAGTACCAATATAAAGCCAAATGCAAGCCGGGCATGGTGGCGCACACCTTCAATCACAGCGCTCCAGAGGCTGAAGTGGAAGATCGCCATGAGTTCAAGGCCACTCTGAGACTACATAGTGACTTCCAGGTCAACCTGGCCTAGAGTGAAACCCTACCTCGAAAATAAATAAGTAAATAAAGCCAAATGCACAGAGTGATGCAAGTATCTGGAGTCCACTTGCAGTGGCAAGAGGCCCTGGCACGTCCGTGTGTTCTCTCTTTTCCTCTCTCAACATGCAAAATAAATAAAATTTAAAAACAAAAAGACTGGAGACAGTTAAAGGTATTCGCTTGCAAAACCTACCAGCCTGGGGCTGGAGGGATGGCTTAGTGGGTAAGGCGCTTGCCTGCAAAGCCAAAGGACCCAGGTTCTATCTCCCAGGACCCACGTTAGCCAGATGCACAAGGGGGCGCATGCATCTGCAGTTCATTTGCAGTGGCTGGAGGCCCTGGTGCACCCATTCTCTTTCTCCCTCTTTCTCTGTCTCAAATAAATAAATAAATAAATATATTTAAAAAAAAAAAAACCCTCCCAGCCTGGGGTTTGTTTCCCCAGCACCCACATGAAGCCACGCATGTCTGTGACCCCAGGTCTCAGGGTCGGGGTGGAGATCGAAGAAGCGGCGGGCTGACAGACGGCAGCTCAGGCTGGGGTTGGGGAAGAGACCCAGTTTCAAGGAGCATACAGATCAGCAATAACAGGAGCCTTGACGTCCTCCTCTGGCCTCTGCATACACGTGCAAGGGACATGTGCATTTGCACACACTGCACATCATGCCACACCACACACATACTCCACATACATGGACAGCATTCCTGGAACAACACCAAGGTTATTCTCTGGCCTCCACACACATACGCATATGCACCCGCACACATGTATATCCACGTGCATGAGCATACACGCATGTAATATGCACATACACCATTTTTTTTTTTTTTGGTTTTTTGAGGTAGTGCACCACCATGCCCGGCAACACATACACATTTTTTAAAGAGGAGGAGGCCAGGCGTGGTGGTGCACTCCTTGAATCCCAGCACTTGGGAGGCAGAGGTAGGAGGATGGCTGTGAATTCGAGGCCGCCCTGAGACTACATAGTGAATTCCAGGTCAGCCTGCGCTAGAGCGAGACTCTACTTTGAAAAAAAAAAAAAGGGAGGGTGCTGGAGGGATGGCTTAATGGTTAAGGTGTTTGCCTGCAAAAACAAAGGACCCAGGTTCAATTCCCCAGGACCCATGTTATCCAGGTGCACAAGGGGGTACATGCGTCTGGAGTTCGTTTGCAGTGGCTGGAGGCCCTGGGGCGCCCATTCTCTCTCTCTCTGTTAAATAAATAAATAAAATAAAATATTATAAAAGAAGAAGAAGAAGGGCTGGAGAGATGATTCAGTAAAGACATGTGCTTGCAAAGCCTGATAGCCCAGGCTTGACTCCCCAGCACCCACCTAAAGCCAGATGCACAAAGCGATGCATGCATCTGCAACTCCCTGTCTCTCTGGCCCCCCGCCCACTACACTGTATCACGTGTCTTTAATCCTAGCACTTGGGAAGCTGAGGTGGAAGGATTGCTGTGAGTTCCAGACCACCCTGGGCTAGAGTGAGACTCTGCTTCAAAAAACCAAAGTAAGAAAAAAGCCAAGACGTGTCCACAACCATGTCTGATATTGATCTTCAGCTCTGCCACAGACTCAGGTCACGCAGCGGGAGCACGGACAGCAGTCCCCATGGGAATGGTGATGCAGAGCCCGTCCCTGTGGCACTCTCAGTGTGGCCTCCGCCCTGTAGCCAGCCTGCCTGAGCAGCTCTGTCGGCCTGGAGCAGGACCTCCAGGACAGCGTCTCTAGGTGTCCGAACTGGGCCTGGTCCTCTGGCCTACCTGATGCTAAGAAGCCAGGTGGGCACAACCTCCGTGACAAATACCCCCACTGCCAGCCTCTCTTACTTCTCGAATTAGGTAGCGCTGCATCTCCAGACTTCGGGACCTGTCCCAAGGCCACACAGCACCCCTTTAACCTTCCCCTCCCCTGCTCCCCAGAGGTGCCGACTCCTGAGCTAGCCCAGGAACCGTGACTCCTGCACCAACTGGGAAAGCCCTCCCTTGCCTGTGCCCCAGCAGCCCTCCCTGACAGCGCTGTGAGGCAGGTCCCCACAGACCCACGGCCTATTTCCTGGCTTTGTCCTCGAGCTGACTGGGCAGGAACTTCCTGCTGGAGAATTCCCGGATCCTTGGATCCTCTGGGTTAGGCTGCAGCATGGCCTGGGAACCCTCTGGGAGACAGAGAAGACGGGGAACCAGGAACGTTTCTTCTCATAGCCGACAGAGCCTCCCCGGGCCCTATGGGCCTGGGTCCTTCCTCATCCCCAGCTCAGGTTCATGTCCTCCTGTCCTCCCTGCTCAGACATCTCTCGGTGGCCCCACCGTGTAGCCAGCCCGCCTTAGCAGCTCCACGACACGGATGGGGTTAAGACCGAGACCTCCGATCACAGGGCTTTCTCCCGGGCTGAGGATGAGGGGCGAGGCCCAGTGACAGCCCAAGAAGCCAAAGTCAAACACAGTTTTTATTAATGACATCATCTGCCCGAGTCTGATAGGTAGGGGACAGGCCCACCTAGCAGACAAGGGTCATTGCTCATCTCAAAGCCCAGGGCTCCTTGGATGCATCCTAGGAAGAGAGCTGCGTCCTCGGATCGGGGCCCCAAGGGTCTGGGCAGCTCTGGTCATTCTGGAGGCCAGTTCCCCATCTCATCCGTCTCCTCCAGGAGCAGGTGCTGCAGGAAGAAAGGCGCTGTAAGGAGATGTGGTGCCCTGTAGACTCTTCACTCTGCCCCTCAGAACCTCCCCACCTACCCTCCCCCTCCTCAGAGGAGCGTCTCTGACCACCTCTTCCAGACCCTCGCCTACCAGAGCTGGCCAAGCGCCACCAAAGTCTCAGCCATCTCCCTGGAAAATGAAGGGAGGGAATTTTCTCCCCTCGACTTGTGGAGGGTCTGTAGAAGCCCCAGGAGTCTGGTACCCCAGTAACTCCTTCCCTCCCTCACCTGTGTCTTAGGTCCCAGCACTCAGGAGGCAGAGGTGGAGGATCACTGTGAGTTCAAGGCCAGCCTGAGACTACATCAGCCTGGGCTAAATTGAGACTCTACCTTGAACTGTCCTCACCCCCCCCCATGCACCAAAAAAGGAGAGGGGAGCTCTACCCTGTCCCCCAATCCCATGGCGGACCTTCAGCTACCTCAATGCCCTCCCCCCAACACCTAACATTCCTCAAAAGCTGGAAGCAGCTTCCTCCCCCTGTAGCAAGTGGCCCTCAAGGCAAAGTTGTGAGGAGAGAGGAGGTGACTTTGAAACACCCCCAAGAGGCAGGTGTTCCAGGTGCAGCTCTGATCCCAGAAACTCCATAGGCCCCCAGTGCTGCCCAAGCTAGGCCAAGACTGGGAAGACGGGGGGGTGGGGTATTGACCAGTAGCTCTAGGGAGGAGGGCAGTTCTCAAGATTGGAGCCCTTCAGTGCGACAAGGCAAACTGAGGTCCTGCTGAAATGGACAACTTCATGGTCAGGGGCCAGGGGACACAGGAGCTCCTGGGACGTGGCGTGTGGACAGGCTGAGGACAATAAGAAGGCCGCCCAGTGCCCAGCAGTGTGAACTCTTGCCAGTCCCCACCACAGCGGCCCAGCATCCTGCCAGGATGCCATTGTCCCCAACGCTGTGAGTCCCTCAGAGACCCTGCATCGCCGCCCAGCCTTGCAGTCCGTCCTTTTACAGGCAGAGAAACCTAAACCAAGATTCAAAGCCACAGAGCAGGCGGACACAGGAACAGGGATGGGGGCTAAAGACCTTGGCCCATAAGCCCCAAGTTCTTCTCTTTCCTAAGCTAGAAAAGGGTTTAAAAAGCCAGGTGTGGTGGCGCACACCTTTAATCCCAGCACTTGGGAGGCCGAAGTAGGAGGATCACTGTGAGTCTGAGGCCAGCCTGGAACTACAGAGTGAGTGCCAGGTGAGTCTGGGATAGAGTGAAACCCTGCCTTGCAAAAGGAAAAAAGAAAAAAGGGGGGGGGAGGGCTGGAAAGTCCATTGACTTGAAGAATGAGACCGGAGGGAGGGAAATTAGCTCATAAAGGGCACGGATCTATCAACACACACTCAGAGAACGGAGACAGCCCTGACCTTTGATGGCAATCTCAAGGAGGGTGCGGGGCTCAGGTTGCTACCCAGAGCCTATGTGTGTTTGTGGGAGTCAGTGTGAATGGGAAAGAGGCAGAAAAATAGCAACTCATTCCAGTGACAGTCTCTCTTGACACATTCTCTTGCCTGTCACCCTACTGGGCCAGCCTCAGCTACCTAGCAAGTTGGAGATCAGCCTAGACTACATGAAACCCTGTTTCAATTAAAAAAAAATAGGAGGCTGGAGAGATGGCTCAGCGGTTAAGGTGCTTGCCTGCAAAGCCTAAGGACCCAAGTTTTATTCCCCAGCACCCACACAAGCCAGATGCATAAGGGGGCACATACATCTGGAGTTCATTTGCAGTGGCTGGAGGCCCTGGTGTGCCCATCCCCTCTCTCTATCTGCCTCTCTCTTTCTCTGTATCTCTCAAATAAATAAATAAAAAGAAAGAGGGCTGGAGAGATGACTTAGTACTTATGGTGCTTGCCTGCGAAGCCTAAGGACCCATGTTCAACTCTCCAGGTCCCACGTAAGCCAGATGCACAAGGTGATGCAAGCACACAGGACACACATGCACACAAGGGGACACACGCGTCTGAAGTTCGATTGCAGTGGCTGGAGGTCTGGCGTGGCAATTCTCTCTCTCTTGCATTAAAAAAAAATGCCAGTCTGTTGGGCTTGCCTCAAAAAAAAAAAAAAAAGAAAAAGAAAAAGAAAAAGAAAAGAAAAGAAACAAAGAACAAAAGAAAGGAAAAGGAAGCTGGGCATGATGGTACACATCTTTACTCCCAGAACTAAGAAGGCTAAAGTAGGAGGATCACTGTGAGATTAAGGCCAGCCTGGGCCACAGAGGGAGTTCTAGGTCAGGCTGAGCTAGAGTGAGACCCTGCCTCAAAAAAAAAAAAAAAAAAAAAAAGTAATAATCAACATCACTTGTTCATATGAGAAACAACTATAGAGATGTGTGTGCATACATACTCACACATACACATGCACCCACAAGAAACCAACATCCTGAACTCAGAAATACTAGTCCTGGCCTGGAGAGATGGCTTAGCGGCTAAGCACTTGCCTGTGAAGCCTAAGGACCCCAGTTTGAGGATCGATTCCCCAGGACCCACGTTAGCTAGATGCACAAGGGGGCGCACGCGTCTGGAGTTTGTTTGCAGTGCCTGGAGGCCCTGGCGCGCCCATTCTCTCTCTTTCTCTATCTGTCTCTTTCTCTCTGTCTGTTTCTCTCAAATAAATAAATAAAAATCGGGCTGGAGAGATGGCTTAGCGGTTAAGCGTTTGCCTGTGAAACCTAAGGACCCCAGTTCAAGGCTCAATTCCCCAGGACCCATGTTAGCCAGATGCAAAAGGGGGCGCACGCGTCTGGAGTTCCATTTGCAGTGGCTGGAGGCCCTGGCATGCCCATTCTCTCTCTCTGTCTATCTGCCTCTTTCTCTGTGTCTGTCGCTCTCAAATAAATAAATAAAAAATGAAGAAAAAAAATTAAAAATAAATAAATAAAAATAAAACAAAAAAATAAAAAGAAATACTACTCCCTAGAAGAGACTGTGCCCACCCTGCCTAGGCAAAGTAGAATGGTGCCAGGGGCCCAGAGTCTTGTGAGATCAGAGGAAGGCCCAAGCCCCGCGTGGCTGTCCTTGGGTAGACCCAGGGTTCTGGGATGGTCAGGCATACCTGGCCATCTACTATGCCAGCTTCCTCCAGCGTGATCTCTGGCTGGGTCAGCAGCTTTCGGTCCTCCAGGCTATCCACCTTCCAGAGGCGGGACTCTCGCTGTACTTCCAGAATCTTCTTCAACTTGGACTGCATGAAACCTGCGAGCCAGACAGACAGGCCTACATGCTGTGGGGAAGGGACATTTGGTCTCTGCAACTGTCTCCCAGCATGCAGCTGCTAACACACTCAAAACCGTTGAGGGGACCAGGTTCTCTGTACACTGCCGAACAACTGACCACGGGCAGCCCCTTGGCAGCTGCCCAACGGGGGCCGGTGCCCAGAAAGACCAGGGTACGATGGAGGGTTGGGGCTTTCAGCTGAAAAGGCTGAGGCAGGGCCTTGGGGGCATGGCTCTGTGGCTAAGGCGCTGGCCACACAAGCGTGGCGACCTGAATTGGGATCCCCGGCACCCACAAGGACTTAGTAATGAGCATGTGTGTCCCAGCGCAGGGTGGGAGGTGCAGACAGGAGGATCTGGGGAGCTCGCACACCGGCTCGTCTGGCAAACCCGGCAGTGAACAATGAGGGAACCCGCCTCAAGTGAGTGGAAGGTGAGGACCAGGACCTGAAGCTGCTTTCTGGCCTCCACACGTTCACTATGGCAGGCATGCACGTGGACACGCACACACACACACACACACACACGCAAAGCCAGATGCACACAGTGGCACATACATCTGGAATTTAGTTGCAGCAGCTGGAGGCCTTGGTGTGCCCATTCTGTGTCTGACTCTCTTTTCTCTTTCTCTCTTTGAATAAGTAAATTTAAAAAAAATTGGAGGGGCGCTGGAGAGATGCCTTAGCGGTTAAGCGCTTGCCTGTGAAGCCTAAGGACCCCGGTTTGAAGCTCAACTCCCCAGGATCCACGTTAGCCAGATGCACAAGGGGGTGCACGCGTCTGGAGTTCGTTTGCAGTGGCTGGAGGCCCTGGTGCGCCCATTCTCCCTCTCTCCCTCCCTCTCTCCCTCTCTCTCTCTCTCTGCCTTTCTCTCTCTGTTGCTCTCAAATAAAATAAATTAATTAATTAATTTTAAAAAAGAAGAAACAACAAGAGGCAAAAAGCTTTAAAAAAAAAAATTTTTTTTTTCGAGGTAGGATCTCACTCTAGCTCAGGCTGACCTGGAATTCACTATGTAGTCTCAGGCTGGCTTCAAATTCATGACAATCTTCCTACCTCTGCCTCCCAAGTGATAGGATTAAAGGCGTGCACCACTATGCCCGGAAAATTTAAATATTTTAAAAAATATTTTTATTTTTATTTATTTATTTGAGGGAGATACAGAAATAGTCAGATAGAGAGAAAGAGAGAGAATGGGTGCACCAGGGCCTCCAACCACTACAAACAAACTCCAGATACATGCGCCCCATTGTGCATCTGGCTTACGTGGGTCCTGAGGAATCAAACTTGGGTCCTTTGGCTTTGCAGGCAAACACCTTAACTGCATCTCTCCAGCCCAAATTTGAATATTTTTAAAAAGAGGCTGAGGCAGGATGATTACAAGTTAGAGGCTAAGACAGACAACTTAGTGAGACTGTCTTTAAAAAAACTGGGCTGGAGAGATGGCTTAGTGGTTAAGGCACTTGCCTGAGAAGCCTAAGGACCCAAGCTCAACTCTCCAGATCCCATGTTAGCCAGACACACAAAGGTGAGGCAAGCGCAAGGTCGCACATGCCCACTAGGTGGTGCAAGCGTCTGGAGTTTGATTGCAATGGCTGAGGCCCTAGCGGGCCAATTCTCTCTCTCTCTCTCTCTCTCTCTCTCTCTCTCTCTCTCAAAAAAATTAAAAAAAAATTAAATCCTGTGAGGCAAGGTATGGTAACTGCACACATGTGTATCCACACACATGAACACACACTCATGTATATGCACATACACATTTTTACAAAAAAGGAGGAGGCCAGGCATGGTGACGCACGCCTTTAATCCCAGCACTCAGGAGGCAGAGGTAGGAGGATCATTGTGAGTTTGAGGCCACCTTGAGACTACATAGTGAATTCTAGGTCAGCCTGGGCTAGAGCCAGACCCTACCTTGAAAAATAAAATAAAATAAATCCCATGAGCTGCTGCTCACTCAAGCAATGTGAAGATGTGGAATGGGGTTGGGGGAACCCCAACAGACAGCCACTGGTCTGAAATAGGTGAAAGTATAGTCACCAGGGCTTGGGATCAATATCTAAAGAGGGGGAGGTCTGGTGGCATTGAGCCCTCATCCTGTAGAGACTTGGTGCCATCTCCAAGTAGATACTGTCATGAGAGCTGAATGGAATTGGAGGACATTCAGCTGGTGTCCCCTGCAGAACCTAGACTGCCAGTCAATCCACGGGGCAGGCAGAGCCGGGGGGGGGGGCCACAAAGAACAGAAGGTTGCACCTGTGTGTCTCCCCCCCCCCCGACATCCTGGGCACCCAAAGAGAAGCATGCTTTATGACTTATGTGCTTGAAAGTTCCTGGGACAGAATACCTGACAAAAGCAATTTAAGGGAGCTGAAGAGATGGCTCAGTGGTTAAGGCACTTGCCTGCAAAGCCAAAGGACTCAGGTTCGATTCCCTAGTACCTACACCAAGCCAGATGCACAAGGTGGCGCACTCGTCTGGAGTTCATTTGCAATGGCTGGAGGCTCTGGTGCGCCCATTCTCTCTCTCTCTCTCTCTCTCTCTCTCTCTATCTGCCTCTTTCTCTCTCTCTCTGTCACTCTCAACTAAATAAATAAAAATGAATTTTAAAAAATCAGTATAGGGAAGGAAGGGCTTATCTCAGCTTACAGTGTGAGGTCATAAATCCACATGGTGGGGAAGGCTTGGAGAGGCAGAGAGGTGACTGCTGATATAAGGGGCTCTCCCTTCACACAGTCCAGGAGCCCACACCATGGGATGGCTTCACCCAGTTAGGGTGGGCCTGTCTGCTATCCCCTCCAACCTAGTCTAGAGAAGCCCTCACAAATAAACCCACGGATTTGTTTCCATGGTGATTCTAAATCCTGTCAAACTGACAACCCAGATCCACCATCACCTGGAGCCAGCTAGCCACCGCCTTGCCTGCAACGGCCCTCCCTGGGCTCTTCCTGCACTGAGTGGAGGCTCACCAGGAGATGGAGAGACGGCCTGCGGTTAAGGCGCTTGCCTGTGAAGAGGCCTAAGGACCCCTGTTTGATTCTCCAGGACCTACGTAAGCCCGATGCACAAAGTGGCGCATGTGTCTGGAGTTCGTTTGCAGAGGCTGGAGGCCCTGGGGCACCCAATCTGTTTCTCTCTCCGACTTTCCCTCAAGTAAATAATAAATCAAAAAACAAAACAACAAGGAGGAAGGTGCCTATCGCCAGCACGCAGAAACATCTAGCAGGGGTGGGTGGGGAAAGCGACATTTGAGTGGTCCCACCTTACTGTTTCCCAGGCCCGCAGCGAGGCCTCCAGCCCAGCCACTCATTCGTCGCCATTGCAAGTTGTCATCGTAGGTGCTCTGCTACCACCTGGCGGTCAAATTCTCATATTGCACCATGAGCCCCGGGCCCCGGGGCAGGCGCGGGGCTGCGGCGCTTACCCACTGTGTCTGTGGACCTAAACGTCGTGTGCAGCTGCGAGTGCTGAGCGATAATGCGTGGGATGCACGCCTTGAATACGCTGTGTTCTTCCTTCTGGTCTCCTTCCTCTTTCTCCTCGTGAGCCAAGCCTTCCTTGGTGGGAAACTGCGGGCACACTCCTCTCTGAGCAGGTGAGAAGGAGCGGGACCCCAGGTCTGTAGCCACACCCCCAAATAAAGCAGGAAGCAGCCCCGGGACCTTTCCCAAAAGATCTTGGGACCCAGCCAGTTGTGGGGAAGGTGTCCCACCCAGGCCTCACACCCCTCAAACAGACCTTAGCCATGGCTGATTTCTGGAGCTGCTTGTACAAACCGAAGAGGTAGTTCCAGGGGGTGGACCCCACCTTCGAAGAGGTAAGCCTGAGGTCTCCTGTGAAGGGGTGGTGGTCGGGCTGGCAGCTGAGGTGAGGGGCCAGCCTCAGAGGGAAGAGGATGGGGGTGCTGAGCTGAGGCAGGGGCTACCCTGTGTTGGAGTGTTGGAGTTTTTTTCTTCTTCTTCTTGTTTTTTTGTTTTTGGTTTTTCGAGGTAGGGTCTCACTCTAACCCAGGCTGACCTGGAACTCACTATGTAGTCTCAGGGTGGCCTTGAACTCATGGCGATCCTCCTACCTCTGCCTCCCGAGTGCTGGGATTAAAGGCGTGAGCCACCACGGCTGGCTTGTGTCGGAGTTTTATTGCTTGTTATGGTTGATACAGGGTCTCATAAAACCCAGACTGGCTTAGCACTCAGTATACAGCAGAGGATGACCTTGAACTTCTGACCCTCCTACCTCCTGAGTGCTGGGATTACAGGTATGCACCACCACACGCGGGTGGGTTGGTTTGGAGACATGGTCTCATGTAGCCCAGGATGGCTGCAAACTGTGCCCAGGATGGCCCTGAACTCTGGATCCCCTCTCCTTAACCTTCTGGGATTACAGTTGCGTACCACTATGCCCAACATTTATGATTGTTGTTTGAGGTAGGGTCCCAACTCTAGCCAAGGCTCCTCTAAAACTCACTATGCAGCCTAGGCTGGACTCAAGCTCCTGACAATCCTCCTGCCTCCCCCTCTCAAGTGCTAAAAGCGTGTGCCACCATGCCTGGCCTTACCCTATTTGCTGACTGTCTGCTGTGTGCCAGGCCCAGTTCTAGACACTTGAAAGCCTCTCTTGATCTTTGCCACACCCCTCGGAGGCAGCTGAGATGTGACTGCCGTTTTAAAGATGAGGAATCTGAGGCAGAGACACCCTGAAACCTACCACTGTCGCCCAGCTTGGCATCAGGGGTGGGGACTATAGCTTCCCACTGTGTCCTAGAGAAGGAGGGCCTACTTCGGGCTTGCCCCCCTCCCGCCAGCAGCCCTTGTACTCACCGTCAACTAGGTACTCCCTTTCCTCGTCCTCCTCCCTGGTGGAGGCGTTGGGGCTGGGCGCCAGCGGCCCCTCAACCAGTGACAAGCATCCCTGCTCTACTGCCGGGTCCTGGGCAAAGTGGTTCCTAATCCCAAAACACAGTCAGCTAAGGTAGGCAGGGGCACTGCCCCAGGCTCTCCCGCAGGCCTGCCCCTTCCCCTCCCGAACCCTTAGTCTGTCCCCTGGAGTCTATGTCACTGAGGGGCTATCCTGCCATCGATAGGGAGAGAGGGAGCAGAGAGCCTGGTGCCCCCAACACTCACAGGGGGTGGCTGCTAGGCTCTGCGGGGAACCATGGAGCTGACAGGAGAGGGGCCTGGGAAGAGGCTGGGAGCAGCGGAGCTGAGCCTCCTCTGGTTCACCTCTGCCCAGTCCCTGGCCACATCTCTGGTCATTTCTATCTTGACCACTACTGCTGGCCCAGGGCCTGGAGCATGCTGGGCAGGTGCTTTGAGTTACACCCCAGTTCCCCCTTTCACTCTCTCTGTTTTGTTGTTGCTTGCTAGGTAGGATCTCACTCTAGCCCAGGCTGACCTGGAACTCACTCTGTGGACCCAGGCTGGCCTTGAACTCACAGTGAACCTCTTACCTCTGCCTCCCGAGTGCTGGGATCAAAGGCGTGTGCCACCACGCTCGGCTCCCTTTTGATTTTTGTTGCCCCATCCATAGCCCGACACTTGTGGGAGGGTCCTATGTGCGTCTCCCCTCCATGGCCCCAAACTCCTGATGTCTCCATCCCTTGGTGCCACCCCCATCTCTTCCCCACCCAGATGTCCCTGTCCATCAGAGCCCTTTACCATCAGTGAACCTCCAAACACATCACCCTCATCATGGCTCATGACTGCTGGCATATATATATATATGTGTGTGTGTATGTATATTTTTTTGAGACATAGTCTCTTGAAGCCTGGCTGGCCTGGATCTCACTTACGTCCCAGAGGCTGGCCCCCTTTTGTACATGCCTTTTGGCAGGGTGGAGGGGCTGCCTGGGTTCTGCCCACCCCCACGTCTACAGCCTTCCCCTCCCACAGCCCCAGCCCCTCCCTCACCTGTCTGAGGCCCCTGCATCCCCAGAGGCCTCCCCTGTTGGCACCTCCTTCTCTCCCTTCTTCTTCTCAGGCAGGTGGTCCAGAACCTCCCTGTTTCCTCTGGGTGAGACTGATGATACCTCTATACCCTGGGCCCTTAACCTCTGTATCTCCGTGGGGGTGAAGCTCAGGGCCCCCACGTCCCCTGTGCCCAGCCCAAAGGCGTCCCACAGTGGCAAGTGTGAGGAGTCCACAGAGAGGGCCCAGAGCTGTGTGGCAGGTGGCTGTCTCTTCCTCTTGCGACCTCCAAAACGGCCAATCCTGGAGGAGGACTTGTCCTGCTCCTGAGAGGAGCCGGGCCGGCTGCCCGCCTGGGCCTTATCAGATTTTTTGGATCTGCCCTTGCTCCCTACCAGGCTACGGAAAAAGCGGAACATGGAGGAGCAGCCCAAAATTCGTGACCGTGACCGTGACCGTGACTGTGAGTGTGAGTGAGGGGTCCTAGCCTGGGCCTCCATCCTGAGCGGAAACCCCACTCAGGGAGAAGTCATTGCAGCCAGCCCAGGACCAACTGCTGAAGAGCAGAGGGAGGCTCAAGTGAAAACCTCCAGTTGGAGACTCCCAGGCGTTCTAGAAGGTGAGGGGGAGGTGGGGGTGGGGTCCGGTGGGGAAGTAACTGGAGGCTTGGGGGAGGGGAGCCAGGCTGGTCAGGCTCAGCAGGCGCGGGGGACAGGCAGGGTGGCTTGGAGGACAGAGCAGGAGAGCCCCAGGGGCCTGGCTGAGGGTGGACGGGGGCCGGCTGCGCAGGAGCGGTCCCTAAGCGGGCAGAGGTGGCTGGGGACTCTGTACCCGCTTCTGCCCTGGGTTTGTTCTGTCCTTGGGTAAGCTCAGGAAGCCAAGCCAGGCAGCGACAGGGGCGCGGGCGGCAGACAGACTCCACCGGGTTGCTTGGTTTTGTTTCTTTGAGGCAAGGTCTTGTGTAGCCTAGTCTGGAGTCAAACTTCCTACTTAGTTGAAGATAGCCTTGAACTTGTGTGTGTGTGTGTGTGTGTGTGTGTGTGTGTGTGTGTGTGGTGTGGGTTTAAAGCCAGAAGTCAATGGAAGGTGTCTTCCTCAGTCCATCTCCACATTATTGTTTGCGACAGGCTCTCTTACTAAACCCAGAGCTCACAGATCCATCGAGACACGCTAACCAGTGAGCCCCAGGGATTGCCTGATTCCACTTTTCTTAGCGCTGGGATTATAGGCCCATGCCTCCTCGCTCAGTTGTTTTTTTTTTTAATATTTATTTATTTATTTATTTGAGAGCCACAGACAGAGAGAGAAAGAGGCAGATAGAGAGAGGGAGGGAGAATGGGCGCGCCAGGGCCTCCAGCCACTGCAAACGAACTCCAGACGCATGTGCCACCTTGTGCATCCTCGCTCAGTTTTTGTACGGGTTTTGGGCATCTGAATTCAGGTCTTCAGGTTTGCGTGACAAGTCCTTTACCCACCGAGACATCTCCTCAGCCCTTTTGTTTTGACTCGAGACAGGGTCTCATATAGCCCAGGCTGGCCCTGACGTTGCTATGTAGCTAAGGATGGCCTTGAACTTCGGTACTGCAGAGTGCTGGGGTTGCAGTATGCACCTCCGCGCCGGGCTTACCCACCGTGTCTTAAGTTCGGTTTAGCTACCCATCGCCTTCAGAACTGGCACCTGCAAAAGGCATCAAGACGCCAGGAGCATAGGTCTGGGCCGGCTTAGTAGGGGATCTGATCACTGACCCAGCTTGGGGAAGTCCCTTACACCAGGGAGCCTTGGCTTGTTCATCTGTAAAACGGGCCTAGCCAGCAGCACCTCCTTCCAAGGGCTGTTGGAAGATCCGGTGAGAACACGCGCAGGCACGGGAAGGGGCTTTGCAAACACTGGTGTCTTTGCTGTTCCTGTGACTATTGTTTTGAAACAAGGTCTTGCATAAGGTAGCACAGGCTGGCCTCCAGCTGGTAACCCTCCTGCCTCAGCCCCTTGAGTGCTGGGACTACAGGCATGCACCGCCAAGCCTGGCTCCTTTGTGGGTTTTTTTACTGGTATTGTCTGATGAAAAAAAAAGAGACAAGGATGGGCATTGGGAATCAGAGATGGACAAGCAGAAGGCGGAAAGCCTCTCCTTGTGCTGAGACTTGGACAGGCATGGATGGGAGGTGAGGGTCACCACCGCCGCACACACACACACACACACACACACACACACACACACACACACACACACTCCTGTCCCGCCCAGACCTCCTTCCAGGCTGCAGCCTGTGCATCCGCATCCGGAGGCCACCGGCCAACTTCCTCTAGAGGGAGCTGATCTGGGCCGGCATTGCGGCTCCTCTATGGTCGCCGGCGGCACGCGGGTCCCTGGGCCGGGCAGGGGCAAGCCAAGGCTGCATCAGACACCAGGAATCCACCGACACCCATTCCTGGAAGTCAGGCCTGAAAGCCTGCCCCTGGGAGCAGCCACCGGCCCCCAAGGGACCTTTGGCTTCTGCTCCACAAAGCCATCTCAAAGCTGGACCAGAGGCTGAGCAGGTAGGCTGGTAGCAGTTCCCGGCTTCTTAATCCTGGCACCCTTAGCCCTGGGTGGGGCACAGAGCCCACCGGGGTCTGATGGGAAGGGAACCCTCAAGGTTTGCCTGGGCAAGTCGTTCCTGCCGTGGTAGGGGGCTGATCGGGACAGGGCTCCCTCCGGCTGCCCCTCAGACAACTTCCCTTCTTGCCCTGCTCTGGGAAATTCAAGATACTAGAGACCCAGGTCTTCTAGCACGGGGAGGGGCTGAGGTCTAGGACAGGGCAGGAGTTTCAGAACTCTTCCGGCTGACTCCAGGGCCAGGCCAGGCCTGGTGGCTCTTCCTGGGGGACGTTGGTCCCTAGGCCCAGCAAGCCCAGGAGGCAGGGGCAGAACGGGAAGTTGGTGGGTAGGGGACAAGAGTAACCCCAGGGTCTCAGCACAGACTGATGGCCATAGGTCTGTTCTAAGGCTCCCCCTGTTCCCCAATAGCGACGCCCCTGGGGGGTGGTCTCCGTGGGACATCAGATGGGGTCAGCATCATCGGCCCTGCTGGCCTGGGGTATCGTAGTTTGAAGATGAGCGAGAGGGAGAGGCCACTCCAGAAGTTGCTGCTGGGGTGGCGGCGCCCCGGGCAAAGGGCTGTTTTCACGAGGGCTAGTCCCAGAGGTGGGGGACAAGATGGTCGGCTTCGCCCTGCATCTGTCCTTGTACCTGCGGGGGGGGGGGCGGGGGGGGCAGAGCGCACAGGTAGACGAGACTTCCTCCACCCCTTCTCACAGAGCCCTTGAGTGACTCTTGAAAATGGTCCTGGGTACCTTTCGGAACCTGTCCCCTGAAAGGAAGGTGGGCGCATGGACCCATAGCCAGGGCAGGCTGGGGACAGCTGTGCCGGGCCTGGGGTAGGGCTGGAAGAGGGGCACTTCCTGTCATGGTGATGGAGACAGCCTAAGCCATGGGGCTGTGAAGAGGCGCAAACTGAAAGCGAAACGGCCTGCTTCAGGAAGTTCTCCTGTGGAGACAGGCGAGGCCAGGACCGGGCAAGGAGGAAAAGGGGTTGGGCAGAGTGAGGTGACACGTGCCTGTGAAGCCAGCACTCTGGAGTAGGCTGAGGAGGGAGAAGGCTGAGATAGGAGGATCAGAAGTTCAAGGCCAACGTGCAGCAAAATATCAAGATCCTGTCTCAAAAAAAAAAAAAAAAAAAATATATATATATATATATACAAAACCCAATAATAAAAAGACAACAGAAGCTGGGCGTGGTGACGCACCCCTTTAATCCCAGCACTCGGGAGGCAGAGGTAGGAAGAACGTCTTGAGTTCGAGGCCACCCTGAGAGTACATAGTGAATTCCAGGTCAGCCTGGGCTAGAGCGAAACCCTACCCCGAAAAGCAAAAAAAAAAAAAAAAAAAAAAAAAACAGTAACAGTAACAGGCTTAGGACAGGAGAGCAGGTGTGTGGTGAGTTGCAAGGTGTGAGGCGGATTGGAGACTTCTGAGGAGGCCCAGGTCACTGTAAGGCAGCTGGAGAGCTTCCCTGGGGACAGGCCACTCTAAGGTCCATGAACTGGGAAGTAAGTGACTTTCTCTGACTCGTGTCCTGCTGCCCCTACAACATGGCTGCAAGAATGCTTACCTAGGGGCTGGGGAGATGGCTCAGTAAAGCACGCGTCGCACAAACGAAAGTCCCTGCGGTCCCATCACCAGAGCCCCTTAAAGCCTGGTGCTGTGGTATGAGCTCTGTGACCCTCAGATAGAAGGGAGGAGGAGACAGGAGAACGCTCCAGAAGCTCGAGGGCCAGCTAACCTGGCAACCCTGGCAACGATGGACCATGGGAGACTCCGCCTGAACAAGGTGGAAGGCGAGAACCAACACCCGAAATTGTGCTCTGCCCTCCGCACGTTTGCTGTGGTGCACATGCGCCCACACTCACCCAGCACGAACAAGCACGCACACACACACACATCCAAAATGGTGTTTACCTAAGCCGGGCGTGTGGCGCACGCCTTTAATCCCAGCACTCGGGAGGCAGAGGTAGGAGGATCGCCGTGAGTTCGAGGCCACCCTGAGACTACAGAGTGAATTCCAGGTCAGCCTGGGCTAGAGTGAAACCCTGCCTCAAAAAAAACAAAGGGAGAGAGAGAGAGTGTGTGTGTGTGTTTACCTAAATGAAGTAATGGGAGCATTCAACACTCAACACCCAAGAGTGCTGGAGGCTGCCACTGGCTCTCAGGGAGTTTGCAGCCAACAGTCCCTCACTGGAAAATAGATATGCCTCCATCAGTCAAGGGGAAGTGAACCTTCGAGGAGGCCTACTGGGTTATCTGTCGCCTGTGAGGTGGCCAGCCCAGGAGTGGACTAAAGGCCTCAGAAGCAGCTCCCAGGCTCCAAAACCAGTCTCACCTCCCCAGAGTGACAACCGAGACATGAGCAGCCCTAGGGCAAGGGCCCTGGGTTCCAGTCACAGGCCGGGTGTGTGCACACCTCCATCGGTCCCTGACTGCCCTATTGCTCACGTCTTGTAGTGAGGCACAAAGAGTCCCCCTGCTCCCAGAAGATGCCACCAGGCCCCAAGGTGACAGAACAAGAAAATGTCCCAGAGGAGGCTAGCATCTTTCTGGGAGTGTGTGTGAGGGGTCCTCCCTCCTGTGTGGCTACAGCACCCTCTGAGGGATCCCCAGGCAGAGTCACCCTGTTCATCACCATCTCTGTTCTCACCCGTCCCTGCAGGTTGACCCTGCCCTCCATTGAGGCCTGAAAGATGGCATCTGGGCAAGGACCAGGCCCTCCGCCGGAGGAGTGTGAAGACCTTTCTCCATCCTTCCCTTCTGGTAAGGGTCCTCCTGTCCCTCATAAGCACAGGAGAGGATGAGAGAGTAGGCACGAAGACAGGCATGGTGCCCTCCTGGGGGACAGGCACAGGGCAGAGGTGAGGAAGGAAAGCAGAATGCGGCCTGTGCCCCTGCAGGAGGAGAAACAAGGAAGCGGCCCACTGAACAGGGACCGGCTCCGTCCTAACTTGGGGGAGGAGGTAAGATGGCTGCCCTCCTCCACTCTTCCAAGTAGGCGGCCAGGGACGCCCAGCCCATAGCCCGGGACAGGCTGTTCCCTGGATCTGGGAATCATGTCTCAGGTCTGTCACTGTCTTCATTATGTGAGTCAGGCTTGGTGGCTCATGCCTGTAATAGCAGAACTTGGGAAGCAGATGCAGGAGGATTGGCACAAGTTTGAGGCCAGCCTGGGTGACATAGTGAGACCCTGTCTCAAAAAACAACAAAGCCGGACGTGGTAGCACACGCCTTTAACCCCAGCACTCAGGAGGCAAAGGTAGGAGGATTGCTGAGAGTTCAAGGCCACCCTGAGACTACATAGTGGATTCCAGATCAGCGTGGGCTAGAATGAGACCCTACCTCAAAACAACAACAAAGCCAGACGTGGTGGTGCACACCTTTAATCCCAGCACTCGGAGATGGAAGTAGAAGGATCATCGTGAGTTAGAGGCCACCCTAAGACTAGAGAGCCTGGGCTAGAGCGAGACCCTACCTCGGAAAACAAACAAAAAAAAAAACTATCTCCTTTGACTGTGTCTTTTCTGGGCATGAGGTTCCAGCCTCAGTTTCATTTCCTGAACCCCCAAGGCTGGGTACCTCGTCCACACTAAGACAGACTCTGCTGTTTGTTCCACCTGGGTGATCCTGTGCACATTCCTTAGCCAACCCGTGCCTCAGTTTCCCCATCAGTTGGCTGGTGCTCAGCCTCTTGCCAGAGCTATTGTAAGATTTGCATTATCACCCCAGTCAAACCCTGTAGGGAGGGCTAGAGGGCTAGGGTAGGAACCATCCATCTGTGGGCCGTGAAGAAGTGTGAGCCACCCCTGAAGGAAGGCCGCGAGCCTGCCTTCCGCCCTGACTCCCGGCTGTGGTCTCCAGAGCAGCAGGTTGCCCAGGACACACAGGAGGTCTTCCGAAGCTACGTGTTCTACCTGCACCAGCAGGAGCAGGAGGCCCAGGGGGCAGCTGCCCCCGTTGATCCTGAGATGGACACCTTGCCCCTAGAGCCCAACAGGTGAGCTCCAGCTCCCCGGGGGAGGGGACAGAGCAGGTCCAAGGAGCCAGGGAGGCCTGAGGATCCTGTCCTTACCATCCATCAGCACTCCTTTCACATTTTGGGTTCCCACACCTGCCCATCGTCCTGGACACAGCCCTGGTGTCCACAGACACTGTCGAGGACCTTCTAGTGGGGGTACACACCCCGGGGTCCCCTCGGGAAGAAGCCCTCTGCCACGAGCCAGCTCCCCAGCACTGGCTGCTTACCCACCGATTCCTGTCCCTCCAGCATCCTGGGCCAGGTGGGTCGGCAGCTCGCCCTGATTGGAGACGACATTAACCGGCGTTATGACTCCGAGTTCCAGAGCTTGTTAGAACAGCTGCAGCCCACGGCCGGGAACGCCTATGAGCTCTTTACCAAGATCGCCTACAGGTACCCAGCATGGTCGCTCCATCCTGTGCCCACACAGGAGCTCCGCATCTTCCCAGTGCCTGGGAACAGTGTCCGGGTTGGCTCGTGCATGAGATTGGTGTCTGGGCTAACTCACACGTGATTTCGGCCCTCACCTCCCTGTCTCTGGGCCCCACATTGGTCCTGTTTTGTGCATAAACTCACACCTCTTGACGCAAGGACCTGACCCAGAGCACTGGAAGGATCTTGGGGGGGGGATGTTCCTAAGCGCTCCCCAACTGAGGTGGACCACAGTGCAGATGATGAGGCCACACCCTGAGGCAGGTCGGTTGCTATAAGCTGGCATCTAGATAGTGCAGTGGGCAAAGGGACAGCCGGTACCTGATTCCTCTGCCAGCCTTACCACCCAGCTTACCACCACTATGGAACTTCCCAGCCTTCACTCTCCTTGGCAGAGAATAGGGAGAATACCCTTGAAACAGTATCCCTGGGGCTGGGGAGATGACTCCGTGGCTAGGAGAGTACCTGAGGCCACTCAGGTTTGACTCTCCAACACCCATGTAAACATATCTGCCACACCAGTCTTATGGGAGGTAGAGATCGGGGGCTTGGAGACCAGAAAAAAAAACAGCAAATGGGTTAAGTGAGAGACTTGTTTCGAGGAAACGGGTGCATGAGCAAAAACAGGTAGACACATCCCACACCCAATGTTCTCCTTTGGCCTCCACATGTGTGCGTAGCATGCATGCATCTGCACACACATGTGTATTCACACCACAGACCATACACACATGAGCATGTGTGAACACCAAAAAAAAAAAAACCTAGGGTTCTTTTAAAATGTTCTAGCCTAGGCTGACGTAGAACTTACTCTGTAGTCCCAGGCTGGCTGGCCTTGAACTCACAGTGATCCTCCTACCTCTGCCTCCTAAGGCTGGGAATAAAGGTGCATGCCACCACGCCTGACTCCACCATTTCTTTTCTTTGTGTGCTTGTGTGTGTGTGTTCTTGTGTGCATGGGGGTGTATGCACCCATGTGTGTGCACATGGAGGGCAGAGGTCAAAGTCAGATGTCTTGCTGGGTGTGGTGGTGCATGCCTTTAATCCAGGAGGCAGAGGTAGGAGAATCACTGTGAATTCAAGGCCAGCTTGGAACTACAGAGTGAGTACCAGGTCAGCCTGTGCTAGAGTGAGACCCTACCTGCAAAAAAAACAAAAGAGCCACATGTGGTGACACAAACCTTTAATCCCAGCACTCAGGAGGCAAAGGTAGGAGGATCATCATGAGTTCAAGACCACCCTGAGACTAATAGTGAATTTCCAGGTCCGCCTAGGCTAGAACAAGACCCTACCTCAGAAAGGAAAAAAGAAAGAAAGTCAGGGCTGGAGAGATGGCTTAGCAGTTAAGGCACTTGCCTGTGAAGCCTAAAGATCTATGTTCAACTCTCCAGATCCCACATAAGCCAGTCTCACAAAGGTGAGGCAAGATCAAGGTCGTACATGCCCACTAGGTGGCGCAAGCTTCTGGAGTTAATTTCAGTGGCTGAGGCCCTATCTCTCTAAAAAAAAAAAAAAAACAATAAAAATAAATAAGAAAAAAAAAAAAAGAAAGAAAACCAGATATATTGCTCACTTATTTTCCACCTAAATTTTTAAGTTTTTTTCTTTTATCCTTTTTTTTTTTTTTTTTTTTTGGTTTGGTTTTGGGTCTTGATCTAGCCCAGGCTGATCTAGAATTCACTATGTAGTCTCAGGGTGGCAAGCTCTTGGCAGTCCTCCTACCTCTGCCCTCCTGAGTGGTGGGATTAAAGGTGTGTGCCATCACATCCAACTCCTACTTTATTTTTGCAAGGATAGAGACAAGGAGAGGCACACCAGGGCCTCCAGCCACCACTGCAGATGAACTACAGACGCATGCAGCACTTTGTGCATCTGGTTTTATGTAGGTATTGGAGAATCAAACCTGGGTCATTAGGCTTTGCAGGAAAGTGCCTTAACCACTGAGTCATCTCTCCAGCCTTCCCCCACCCCACTTTATTTATTATTATTTATTGATTTATTTTTGTTTTGTTTTTGTTAATTTTATTTATTTATTTGAGAGTGACAGACAGAGAAAGAAAGAGGCAGATAGAGAGAGGGAGAGAGAATGGGCGCGCCAGGGCCTCCAGCCACTGCAAACTCCAGATGCATGCGCCCCCTTGTGCATCTGGCTAACGTGGGTCCTGGGGAGTCGAGCCTCGAACCGGGATCCTTAGGCTTCACAGGCAAGCGCTTAACCACTAAGCCATCTCTCCAGCCCATTTGTTTTGTTTTTTTCAAGGTAGGTTTTCACTGTAGTCCAGGCTGACCTGCAATTCACTGTGTAGTCTCAGGGTGGCTTTGAACTCACAGCAATCCTCCTACCTCTGCCTCCCAAGTGCTGGGATTAAAGGTGTGTGCCACCACGCGTGGCCCCACTTTCTTCTTCTTTTTCCTTTTTTTTTCTTTTTTTTTTAATTAACAACTTCCATGATTATAAAAAATACCCCATGGTAATACCCTCCCTCCCCCACTTTCCCCTTTGAAACTTGATTCTCCATCATCCTTTTTTTTTTAACTTTTTATTTATTTATTTATTTATTTGCAAGCAGAGAGAGAGAAAGAGAAAGAGAAGACAGAGAGAGAATGGGCATGCCAGGGCCTCTAGCCACTGCAAACGAACTCCAGATTCATGTGCCCCCTGTGCATCTGGCTTACGTGGGTACTGGGGAATCAAACCTAGGTCTTTTGGCTTTGCAGGCAAGTGCCTTAACCAGTAAGCCATTTCTCCAGTCCCCCACTTTCTTTTTTGAGATAGGATCTCAGGTAGCTTGGGCTGGCCTCCAACTCCTGATACTCCTGATACTCCTGCCTCAGCCTCCCCAGCGCTGGGATCACAGGTGTGTGCCGCCATGTCCAGCTGTGTCCACTGTCATTTCCCCCCTGAGCTAGGGAGTCGGATCTAAAGGGGGAGGTGCCAATAGGGGTCAGGTTTAGAATGAGTGCTCAGAGCTGACGTGCCAGCACCATCGCCCCCGTGCCTCTGTGATTCTGGGACCTGTCCTAATCTCTTCTGTCCTTTTCTCTCTGCTGTCCCTCGGGGCTGCCAGGCCGACAGCAACACCCACAGGTAATCTCCCTAATGCCTCTCTCCACTCACTCTGCCCTCTGCCCACTCTGGGCCCTTTATGCCTGCCACTTGGGGGCCACATGCCAGCTGCGGCACTCAGCTCCCATGCCCTCTCAGCTTTCTCCTTCACAGAGACCCAGGCTCTTCCTGAATCCTAACTTGAGGCCGGGCCAAGGCCGACTCCCACCGCAGCCTGGACTTAAGCTAACTCACTTAGCTTCCTTGGCGAGGAGAGAGGGGGAGGCGGGGAAGGACAGGAGGACAGGGGGTCCTCCAGGCAACTCTCCACTGACCTATAGCTCTCTGTCCACAGCCTGTTTAAGAGTGGCATCAGCTGGGGCCGTGTGGTGGCCCTCTTGGGCTTTGGCTACCGCCTGGCCCTGTACGTCTACCAGCGCGGTTTGACTGGCTTCTTGGGTCAGGTGACCTGCTTTTTAGCTGACGTCATGCTGCATCACTACATTGCCCGGTGGATCGCGCAAAGAGGTGGCTGGGTGAGTGCCTGGGGGTCAAAACCTACTGCTGGGGCTACCCTGCTCCAGGGGTACCAGTCCCTCTGTGACCCACTCTCTCTCGGCAGGTGGCAGCCCTGAATTTGCACCACAACCCCATCCGGAGCGTGCTGGCAGTTCTGGCTGTGGTTCTGTTGGGGCAATTTGTGGTACAAAGATTCTTCAAATCATGACTCCTGAGGGGCCCTTTGGGGGTCCCAGCCAAGACCCCTACCTAGACTTCAGCCATCACTTCTCCCTGCCCCTTTTCCCTGCCCCATCCCCTTGCCCATCCTCCCCAGAGGACAGAAGCTTTAGCAAACAGGTACCCCAGCTTTGGAGGGCCCCTGCCCGAGGGTCACCCTTGCAGCACAGGTACCCCAACACTGCATGGTGCTAATGGGCTCTCTCTCTTTCTGAGCCCCATCCTGTGAGAGAGGGGCTAATTACTTTGGGGTGACAAGAGGGTAGGGACCACTTGCCCCTAGGAAATTGTTTAAGCATTTTATGATAACCATGGGAGACATCCCCCTCTCCTTCACTCAGCCTAAATCAGGATATCAAGGATTTGAGGCTCAATGCGTGTAACCTGTGTTCCCAGAACGCAACTACTCCGCAAGGTCAGGAATTAAGAGGTGGGACTTGAGCCAGTCGTGGTCCTCCCGGAACTGGCTCTTGAGAGCAGGACTAGCTGGGCGCGGGGGTGGGGCACTGTTCTGGTACTCCACTCTCCCTGTCCCTGCTCCCCCACCCATACTGACTTTGTGGACGGACTCTCAGGGATTCTGGACCCAGAGTGGGGGTAGCAGTGCAGACCAGTGTGACCTGAACATATCTATCAAGGCCCTCCAAGCCTGCGACCCCTCCTGAGGTCCTCAGTTCTCACCTGTTTCTTCATCTGATAACCCCTGGGGGTGAAGCCCCTAACCTGCTCCCCAGGGGCTTTGGGTGAGCCGGCTTGCTGGCGCCTTTCCTTGCCCGGGGTTGCATAGCCTGGGACTCTGCTTTTTATTATGAGAAGAGGTTAAGTGCTCATCAGAAGTCTGGGCAGGAAAGGAACTCCTACTCCACTAGGAGCAGTCCCTGAGCTGGGCCCAGTGCGACCCCTAGGAACTGTGAATACTTGAAACCCACCTCCCATGCTCCTGCCTGCCTAAGGCCATCCTTGCATGGGGTGGGAAGGCCTTCCCCATCGTGCACAAGAGGGGTGAGGAGAGGGAAGTGCTTGATTAAGCCAAATGCAGGGAGGGGAGGCATAGGGAGCCTGCTGCCCCACCCTCACCCATCCTCTGACTGTGTTTGGAAATAAACTGTGCAATTTTTCCACCCCCACCTCGTCTAGCTTTTCTTCCCCCACCCCCTTTTTATTGTTTTTGTTGTTGTTGTGTTTGAGGTACAGTCTTGCTGTAGCCCAAGCTGACCTGGAATTCACTATGTAGTCTCAGGGTAGCCTTGAACTCACAAAGATCCTCCTACCTCTGCCTCCCGAGTGCTGGGATTAAAGGCGTGCACCATCGCACCTGGCTTTCCACTTGGCATTTAAAAAAAAAAATCATGCGCAAGGTCGCACATGCACACAAGGTGACGCATGGGTCTGGAGTCCAATTACAGTTGCTGGAGACCCTGGCATGCCAATTTCATTCCTTCTCTGTCTCTCATAAGAAGGTCAGTTTGTTGGGCTTGCCTCAAAAAATATTTATTTAAGAAAGAGAACAGACAAGCTGGGCGTGGTGGTGCACACCTTTAATCCCAGCACTTGGGAGGCAGAGGTAGGAAGATTGCCAAGAGTTCGAGGCCCCCCTGAGACTACATACTGAAATCCAGGTCAGCCTGAGCTAGAGCGAGAAACCAAAAAAAGAAAGGAAGAGAATAGGCATGGGCGTTCAGCCACTGCAAATGAACTCCAGACACATGCACCACCTTGTGCATCTGATTTGCGCGGATACCGGGTATAGCAGACGGCTTCAGGTCGCCGAGATGAACTTTCAAACCAGGCAGAGTTATGGAGGAAGGGATATTTGTTTGAAGCTTACACACCCAGGGAAAGTTCATAATGGCAGAAGAAGCTGGCCTGCCTTCATAGGTCCAAGCAGAAAGAGAGAGAAGAGCCACAAGCCAAAACTCTAAAAAGCGACCTCACAAACACATTTCAGGAACTCCAGGCACCTCGCACATCTTTAGACTGGAATTGCAAATCCACCACCACACCTTAGGGCGGACACTAAGATGGGCCCAGTGACACCTCCTCCAGCCTCGTGGCTGCAGATCCAAACTACAAACTAATAAAACACTGAATATGCCGGGCATGGTGGTGCACACCTTTAATCCCAGCACTTAGGAGGCAGAGGTAGGAGGATCGCCATGAGTTTGAGGCCACCCTGAGACTACACAGTGAATTCCAGGTCAGCCTGAGCTAGAGTGAGACCCTACCTCAAAAAAATAAAAAATAAAATAAAACACTGAATATTATTGGGGTCATCTATTCAAACTACTACACTGGGGATCCAGCCTGGATCCTTAGGCTTGCAGGAAAGCACCTTAACCACTGAGTCATCTCTCCAGCCCTCTACCTGGCATTTTTGCAACCTAGGCTACCCCTTCCTCAGGCTGGACTGAAGAAAGCTGGGCACCCCCGTGTGCTTCTGATCTAATAAAAGCATCCATCCTTCCTTCCATCCCTGGGCCGCTAAAAGAACCCCCGCCAGCCTTTGTGACATCCCCACCAACTACTTGCTTCTCTCATTGCTTTGGGTTCCAGGCAGTTTCACGCCCCCTCTTGGGGACCCCTTGGCAGAGAGCTGGGTCAGCCTCAAGAGTCTGGGGCTCCCCGGTCATCCACCTCCCTCTTTGGAGTCACCACCCATGCTGGCCAAAAGGCTCGTCTCCCTCACATTTAGCTCTGCTTGGGACACAGTGTCCCCACAGCCACACACACACACACACACACAGTGATTTTTTTTTATTCTAGTTTAATGTTACATGGGAGTCCCTATGGAGAGACAACCAGGGTGATAAAAATAACAAGCATGGGGGCGTTGAAATGTTCCAAAATCCAAAGATTTTCCCCCCAGTCCTGGTCTGTGTGTCACCTCCCAAAGACTCTTGACTCACTGTCAGTCCCCTGGGGCTGTGTCGCCCAGCTCCTGGCCCCTCCAAATGTCTTCGGAGGGCACACACAGGCCCTGCCGTGGGAAATGAGGCGTGGTGCACCCTGCCACGTTCAGGAAACGCTCAGGCAGCATTTAAGGTACCCTGTGCCAGGCTTTCTGCTGAAAACGTCTCTTCGATGCCCACACAACAGGTGCGGTGACAGGTAACTCCCACCTTACAGAGAAACAGGTGCCTTCCCAGGTCACCCAGGTAGCAAACCGCGTTGAAGTAGAACGTGCCACCAGGATCCAGGACGCTGGCGCGAGGTTTCTCCTGGAGGTAGGAGGGGAGGCCCGTCACGGACTTAGGGGAAAGCGCGTGGCACGCTGCATCCCCTCCCACGTGCAGCCTCGGAGCCACCCACCCGCCTTAGACCGTTTGCTAGACAGCCGGAAGTGGACGTCCCGCCCGAGTCCAAGATGGCCGCCGCCGCTTCCAGCACGCCAGCGTGCCCTTTTGTGGGCGGGGCCCCGGCACATCGCCTCCTTTAAGTTGCGATGCCCGCTGCAGCCCGAGGCTTGGGACGGCGAGCCGGGAAGGTGGATTGGCGGTTTTGGTGTTCTGCTCACCTGGCCGCTCCCACACCCTCTCTGCTGTCAAGGTGAAATCCTCCAAAGCTAAATCCAAGCGCGTCCTAGAGCTGCCAAAGCCTGGGGAAGAGAAGATAGAAGGGGCAGGGTGCGCTGCGAGGAGGAAGGGCGCAGCTGGTGCTGCGGGTGCCCGCCGCGCGCACTCCCATGCCTCTGCGTTTGTGCGGCTTCTGAAACTGTACCTTGTCTCCACCAAATACAGCTGGATTCTGTGAGGCTACATTAGCGAGTTAAAGGCCAACCTGGACTATATGAGACCCTGTCTCAAATTTTTTTTAAAAAAAAGTATTTTAGTTAGTAGGTGTCCATCCTTTAATCCCAGCACTCGGGAGGTAGAGGTAGGAGGATTAACATGAGTTCTGGCCACCCTGATACTACATCGTGAATTCCAGATCAGCCTGAGCTCGAGTGAGACCCTACCTCGAAAAACCAAAAAACAAACAAACAAAACAAAACAAACAAAAAAATCCTTCCCTGTCCCAAAATCAGCCCGTAAATTGTTTGAACAGGTTCCTATGACCTAGCCATCTGAATAGCACTAAAATAAATTAGCATGAATCCCCACAGCTGTGCACACTTGAGATGATGAGAACCCGGATTCCAGGACTTGTAAAATGCAGAGGGAGGTGGGACAGTGGCAGGAGGATCAGGAGTTCGGCGCTGGCCTTCACTACGTATTGAGTTTGAGGTTTGCCTCGGCTGCAAAAGAAAGTATTTTAATTCAATCTGTGCATAAAAAATTCGTAATCTCTTTTTCTGTGTGTGTATGTGTATGAAATTGCCAGAAATTACTGGAAATGCTCAAATTCAGGGACAAGAAAATGAGCTTCAGCTGTTTGTGGTTGCTCACATCTATAATCCCAGCTCTGGGAAGGCTGAGACAGGAGTCCAAGACCAGCTTGGGCTTCCATAGCAAGGCTATCTTAAGGGGATAAAAAGAGAGAGGGGGATGGAGATGGATCTCAGTGGTAGAGCACCTGCCTAGCATGCACAAGGCCCTGGATTTGATCCCTGGCACCTTAAAAAATAAAAGATAGGTGACTGGAGAGATTTCTCAGTGGTTAAAGGCACTTGCCTGCAAAGCCTAACAGCCTGGATTCCATCCCCTGCACCCATGTAAAGCAAGATGCACAAAATGGTGCATGCATCTGGAGTTCATTTACTGTGGCAGGAGGCCCTGACATGCCCATTCTTTCCCTGCCTCTCAAATAAATAAGTGAAATAAATAATAAATAAATGCTTTTTTTTTTTTTTTTTTGAGGCAAGGTCTTGTCCTTCCCTGGCCCCCTTGTGCATCTGGCTAATGTGGTCCTGGGGAATCGATCCAGGGTCCTTTAGCTTTGCAGGCAAATACCTTAACCGCTAAGCCATCCCTCCAGCCCCTGGCCACGTTTTTACTTAAAATTTTTTAAACTCATTTGCATGTGTGCAGGCATGCCAGGGCCTCTTGCCACTGCGAAAGAACACCAGATGCTTGTGCCACATTTTGAGTCTGGCTTTGTCTGGCACCTATGAGTGGCTTGGAAATTGAACCCCAGGCTAGCAGGCTTTTCAAATAAGCACCTTTAACTGCTGAGCCATCTCTCCAGTGGCCCCTTCTTTTTTGTAATATTTTACTTGAGAGAGAAAGAGACAGAGAGAGAGAATGGGCTTGCCACGGCCTCTAGCCACTGCAAATGAACTTCAGATGCAGGCACCACCTTGTTCATCTGGCTTTTATGGATACTGGGGAATTGAACCTGGGTCCTTAGGCTTCACAGGTAAGTACCTTAACCACTCAGCCATCCCTCCAGCCCCCCTTCTTTTTTTTTTTTTTTTTTTTTTGAGGTAGGTAGGGTTTCACTCTAGCCCAGGCTGACCTGGAATTCACTCTGTAGCTCAGGCTGGTCTTGAACTCCAACAGTCCTCTTACCTCAGCCTCCTGAGTGCTGAGATTAAAGGTGGGAACCTCTATCCCTGGACATCACTTCTATTATCTAATGGGGTGGATCCTTTCATCCCCCACATTTTACTCTTATATCCCAGAAGCCTGATGTTTGTGTGGGGAGGGGAAGAGGGAGGTGCATCGCACTCACGTGGAGGTCAGAGGACAAGCTGGGATTAAAACATGTGCCACCACGCCTGGTGGTGGTTTCTTGTTTTATTTACATATTTTATTTATTTATTTGAGAGAAAGAGAAGCAGGTAGATAGATAGGTAGATAGAGAAAGAATGGACTCACCAGGGCCTCTAGCCACTGCAAATGGACTCCAGATGCATGGGTCACCTTGTGCATCTGGCTTACGTGGGTAGTGGGGAAATGAACCATGCGTCCTTAGGCTTTGTAGGCAAGTGCCTTTACCACTAAGCCATCTATTCATCCCTGTTTATTTGTTTTTTAATTTTTAAAAACATTTTTGAGCCAGGCATGGTGGTGCACGTCTTTAATCCCAGTAATGGGAAGGCAGAGGTAGGAGGATCATGGTAAGTATGAGGCCATCCTGAGACTGCATGGTGAATTCAAGATCAGCCTGGGTTAGAGTGAGACCCTCCCTCGAAAAACCAAAATAAATAAATAAAATAAAGAAGTGTTGGCGCTGATGAATTGACTTACTGAATGTAGGACTCAAAGCAGACCCCTTGAGAGCAGGTGAACAATGCCTCCCTCATCTAACTGACCCTCAGCTCTGTGGAGCCAGAGGCTCAGGCCCAAGATACGCAGGTGCTTACGTCCTGAGCGGCTCCTCAGTGGACCGTCACCCCAACGCAGATTTCATGGTGCCAAGCAACCCGCTGTTCCTCCTCAGCCCCGAGGTGGGTTTCCCACACCCTACCACACAAAGGCAAAGGGGCAGCGGGGGGGGGGGGCTGCTGCACACACTTGTTGCCCACGGTGCCTCCCATGGATGAGGGAGGATCTGGGCCCATGCCGTTCTCATCCCGCCGACCCCTTGTTTTCTCTTTGTTCAATAACTCCTGTTCCTAGGCTGTGTAACGCCGCAGAGCGTCTCAAACACAGTTCCTGGGGCTGCAGCTGTTGCTCGGTGTACAGTCTAAGAGCATGTGCAAGGTTCTGGATTTAATCCCTGGCACTGAAAAACAGGGCCAAGTAACCCAATCAGGTGCCTGACAGGAAGACAAGTTTGGCCAATACGAAAAATGACTTGAGCCGGGCGTGGTGGCGCACGCCTTTAATCCCAGCACTCGGGAGGCAGAGGTAGGTGGATCGCTGTGAGTTTGAGGCCACCCTGAGACTCCATAGTGAATTCCAGGTCAGCCTGGGCTAGAGTGAGATCCTACCTCGAAAAACCAAAAGAAAAAAAAAAAAAAGAAAAACGACTTGAGAGGCTGGAGGGATGGCTTAGCGGTTAAGGTGTTTGCCTGCAAAGCCAAACGATCCCGGTTCAACTCTCCAGGACCCACATAAGCCAGATGCACAAGGGGGCACATGCTTCTGGAGGTCCTTTGCAGTGGCTGGAGGCCCTGGCCTGGGGTACCCATTCTCTCTCTCTCTCTCTCTCTCTCTCTGTCTCTCTCTCCTTCACTCTCTCTCAAATAAATAAATTAAATTAAAATATTTTTTTAAAAGAAAGAAAAATGACTTGAGGAGGCTGGAGAGATGGCTCAGTGGTTAAAGGTACTTGCATGCAAAGCCTGACGGCGCAGGTTCAGTTCTCCAGTACTCTCGTAAAGCCAGATGCCCAAAGTGGCGCATGTGTCTGGAGTGTGTTTGCGGTGGCTGGAGGCTCTGGCAGCATGGGTTCTCTCCGTGTAACTTTTTTTTTTCTGTTTTTTTCAGGTAGAGTTTTGCCTGGACTTCACTATGTAGTCTCAGGATAGCCTCAAACTCACGGTGATCCTCCTACCTCTGCCTCCCGAGTGCTGGGATTAAAGGCGTGCACCACCACACCCGGCACAAATATTTTAAAGAGAAAACTAACTTGAACAGATGGATGAAGGGAAAGCTGGGAGCAAGGGGTGGGTTGAGAAGGATGTTGGTTCATGGTTTATGCCACCCAGGAGCTTCCCAGACAAAGGTCTTCCCCTGTGCCCTCAGCCACAGCTGTCCTAACTCCTATAGGTTTTCACTCCTGTCCCATCTCTGACGTCTTACTTCCACTGCCAAGGCCCTGGGGAATGCTCTCTGCTTTTGTTTTTGTTGTTGTTGTTTGTTTTCCAAGGTAGGGTCTGGTCTTGCTCTCTAGCCCAGGCTGACTGAATTCACTCTGTAGTCTCAGGGTGGCCTCATACTCACAGCGATCCTCCTACCTCTGCCTTCCAAGTGCTGAGATTAAAGGTGTGCGCCACCATGCCCTGTTTATTCTCTGCTTTTTTTTTTTTTTTTGTGGCTGTTGTTGTTTTAAAACAGGGTCTCACATAGCCCAGGCTGGCCTCCAACACTATGTAGCTGAGGATGATCTTGAACTTCGAATCCTCCGGCCTCCACTAGGGTTGCGGGAATGCACCACCACCCTGCGCCTTGTGCATGCAAGACAGGTGCTCACCAACTGAGCTACAGCCCAGCCCCTCCCAACAGCTTTATTGAATTAGAATGCATTTCCAAAAAACTGCAAACAGGGCTGGAGAGATGGATTAGCAGTTAAGGTGCTTGCTTACAAAGCCAAAGGACCCAGGTTCCATTCCCTAGTACCCTTGCAAAGTCAGATGCACAAGGTGGCTAAAGGCCCTGGCATACCCATATTCTCTCTCTCTCTCTCTCTCTCTCTGTCAAATAAATAAACAAATAAAATATATTTTTAAAACTGCAAACAGTTGGGCATAGTGGCACACACCTTTGATTCTAGCACTCAGGAGGAAGAGGTAGGAGGATCGCTATGAGTTCTCAGCCACCCTGAGACCAATTCAGCATGGGTTAGAGCAAGACCCTACTTCAAAAAAACAAACAAAAAAAGAGGGGGTGCTGGAGAGATGGCTTAGAGATTAAGGCACTTGCCTGCAAAGCCAAAGGACCCAGGTTCAATTCCCCAGGACCTAGGTAAGCCAGATGCACAAGGTGCCACATGTGTCTGGAGTTCTTTTGCAGTGGCTAGAGGCCCTGTTGCACCCCATCCTCTCTCCTCTCCTCTCTGTCTCAAATAAATAAAAAGAAAACATTTTTTTTAAAAACCTGCAAATGCTTAATCTATACAATATGAGTTTGAGTAAGTGCATACACCTGAGAAGCTTTCCTTACACTGAGACTACTTTGTTTTGCTTTGCCTGTAGGTACGTAGGTACGTAGGTAGGTAGGTAGGTAGGTAGGCAGGTAGGTAGGTAGACATGTGTGGTATACGCCTGTCTCTGTGCCTTTGCAGCGCTCATATGCTCTCCCCCTGCTGTGGACACTTCCGCCTGCTCTTCACTGGGCCGGAGTCTCTATTGATACTAGAACTCGCAGTTTTTCCCAAGGCCTGGGTGGTTCCCTGGAGTTACAGCTGGGCATGGCCACCCCCAGCTGTTATGTGGTCGCTGGAGAATCACACTGGCAGTGTCAGGCCCTCATACTTACACAGAAAGTGGGCTTTACCTTGGAGCCCCCACCTCTCCAGCCTGAGGATAAACATTACTGACCATCTCCACTGGTTTCCCATGGCTTTCAGCTTTGGTTTTGTGGTAACAATATTTAATGTGAGCTTGACTCTTCGCACATTTTTAATTTTTTTATTTGTTTATTCACTTATTTGCAGAGAGAGAGAGAAAGAGAATGGGTGCACGAGGGCCTCCTGCTGATGCAAACAAACTCCAGATGCATGTGTCACTTTGTGCATCTGGTTTATGTTGCAGTCCACAGTTGCCTTTTTTTTTTTTTTTTTTTTTTTTTTTTTGAGGCAGGGTCTCACTGTAGCCCAGGCTGACCTGGAACTCACTTGGCAGTTCAGGCTGGCCTTGAACTCATGGCGAGCCTCCTACCTCAGCCTCTCAAGTGCTGGGCTTACAGGTGCGGAGCACCACGCCAGGCGGCACCGTGCCCTCTGTCTCCAGCAGCAGACCTGCTCATCCATCCTTCCTGAGCCTTGCATGGCTCAGCAGCACCCTCCATCTCCTCCTCCCGGGCCCTGGCAACGCCCTCCCACTGTCTGATCGGCAAGTGTGGCTATTTTAGATGCTTTACGAAAGACTACCACGCAGCGTGCCTGGCTGGCTTCCCTTAGCGGAATGTCCTCCAGGTCCATCCACATCACGTACGGCGGGAGTTCCACCCTCCCCCCCTTTAAGGCCAAGTCACAGTCTATTGTATAAGCCTCATTTTCTTTTTTACTTTATGAGTTATACAAAATAATGGGTTTTGTTGTGATGATTTTCTTACATACATATGTGTCGTGTAACTTGCTCGTATGCACACACACACACACACACACCTGTCTTATACTCAATAGTTCTGTCCTCTTCCTAAATAGTCCTTCTTCTTCCATTCTACCTTTATATCTTTTTTGCACGGTTTTTTTCATATTATTATTTTTTGTTTGTTTTCATTTATTTATTGATTAGGGAGAGAGAGAGTGAGAATGGGCACACCAGGGCCTCTTGCCACTGCAAATGAACTTCAGATGCATGCGCCACCATGTGCATCTGGCTTACGTGGGACCTGGAGAATCAAACCGGGATCCTTAGACTTCGCAGGCAAATGCCTTAACCGCTAAGCCATCTCTCCAGCCCTTTTTTTTTTTTTTTTTTTTTTTTTTTTTTGTTGTTTGTTTGTTTTTTTGAGGTAGGCTCTCTCTCTAGCCCAGGCTGACCTGCAATTCACCATGTGGTCTCAGGGTGGCCTCAAACTCACAACGATCCTCCTACCTCTGCTTCCCAAGTGCTGGGATTAAAAGTGCGTGCCACCCAGCTAATATATTGATTTTTTGTTTTTGTTTTTCGAGGTAGGGTCTCACTATAGCTGAGGCTGGCCTGGAATTCACTATGTATACTCGGGGTGGCCTTGAACTCATGGCGATCCTCCTACCTCTGCCTCCTGAGTGCTGGGATTAAAGGCATGCGCCACCACCGCCCGGCTGTTTATTGGTTTTTCAAAGTAGGGTTTCACTCAAGCCCAGGCTGACCTGGAATTCACTATGTAGTCTCAGGCTGGCCTCAAAAACTCACTACAATCCTCTTACCTCTACCTCCTAAGTACTGAGATTAAAGGCATGTGCCACCACACCCAGCTTTGTAAAAAATTATTTTGAAAGAAAGAGGCAGACAGAGAAAGAGAGACTATGGGTGCACAAGGGCCTCCTGCCACTGCAAACGAATTCCAACTGCATGTACCACTTTGTGTATCTGGCTTTACATAGGTGCTGCAGAATTGAACCCAGGTTATCAGGCTTTGCTTCTTTCTTTCTCTCTCACAAATAAAGAAATAAATAAAATATTTAAAAAAAAAAAAAAAAGATTGCCAGAGCCAGGCATGATGGTGCATGACTTTAATCCCAGTACTCAGGAGGCAGAGACAGGAGGATCATTATGATTTCAAGGCCAGCCTGAGACTACAGAGTGAATTTCAGGTCAGCCTGGGTTTGAGTGAGACCCTACCTTGGACAGACCAAAAAAAGAAAAAGCCAGATCCCTCTCTCTCTCAGCTGTATTAGTTACTTTTCTTGTCACTGTGATAAAGTACTTAACAGAAAGCAGATGTGATAGCACATGCCTTTAATTCCGGTGACCAGGAGGCATCAAAGGATACACACACACACACAGCTGGAGAGATGGCTCAGCTGTTAAGACACTTGCCCCCAAGCCTGCCAACCTGGACCACACTATGGTAGTCCAGGCTAGCCTGGAACTTGAAATTTTCTTGCATCAGACTCTGAGTACTAGGATTACAAGCATGCGCCACCACACCCAGTGATGTCTTTTTTTTTTTTTTTTAAGGGTTTTTCAAGGTAGGGTCTCACTCTAGCTGGGGCTGACCTAGAACTCACTCTGTAGTACCAGACTGGCCTCATTCTCACAGCGATCCTCCTACCTCTGCCCCCAAGTGCTGGGATTAAAGGTGTGCGCCACCACGCCCGGCTCTTGACGTCATTTTTTTAAATGGCTGCATAGTCTCATGTTATACACAGGCACTATAATGAATTTTATTCTTAACTGATCCTCTATTGTTGGACATTTATGTAACTTGCAAGTTATAATTAACCAGCACGCCGATTTATGGTAAGCATGGCTGGCAAGTAAGTAAGACTATTCTGCAAGCTGGCCACACATCTCCTCCCTGTGAGTATGTGGGAAGCCAGACTGTATTACAGAAGTCAAAGAAGGAGCTGGAGAGATGGCTCAGCAGTTAAGGCACTTGCCTGTGATGCCCAACAACACAGGCTCATTCCCCAGTGCCCACGTAAAGCCAGATGCCCAGCGGTGCATTCGTGTGGTTTGTAGTGGCAAGAGGCCCTGGCACACCTAATGTCTCTCTCTCCTTGCAAATAAATAAATAAAACTATGTTTTTAAATCTCATTTTCTTATGTGAAGAGAATTCATCTCATTATTTAACTGGCAAACTGTAGTGGCTTTATATACTATTAGATGAATACATAGATAAGTAGAAATACATTCAATGCCCCAACTGGGGAGGGGAGGACACAGTTGAGATTTTATTTATTTACTTATCATTTTAAATATATTTTATTTATTTATTTGAGAGAGAGAAAGAGGCAGAGAGAGAGGGAGAGAGTGGGCGTGCCAGGGCCACCAGCCACTGCAAATGAACTCCAGATGCATGTGCCCCCTTGTGCATCTGGCTAACATGGGTCCTGGGGAATCGAACCAGGGTCCTTTAGCTTTGCAGCCAAATGCCTTAACCGCTAAGCCATCCCTCCAGCCCCTGGACACTTTTTTACTTAAAATTTTTTAAAACTTATTTGCATGTGTGCAGGCATGCCTGGGCCTCTTGGCACTGCGAAAGAACACCAGATGCTTGTGCCACATTTTGAGTCTGGCTTTGTCTGGCACCTATGAGTGGCACACACCTTTAATTCCAGCACTCAGGAGACAGAGGTAGGAGGATTGCTGTGAGTTCTCAGCCACCCTGAGACCAGGTCAGCATGGGCTAGAGCGAGACCCTACTTAAAAAAAAAAGTGGGGGACTGGAGAGATGGCTTAGTGGTTAAGCGCTTGCTTATGAAGCCTAAGGACCACGGTTCAAGGATCAATTCCCCAGGACTCACGTTAGCCAGATGCACAAGGGTGCACACACATCTGGAGTTCGTTTGCAGAGGCTGGAGGCCCTGGCGCGCCCATTCTCTCTCTCTCTATCTGCCTTTCTCTCTCTGTCTGTTGCTCTCAAATAAATAAATAAAAATAAACAATTTTTTTAAACAAAAGGGCTGGAGAGATGGCTTAGAGGTTAAGGCACTTGCCTGCGTAGCCTAAGGACCTGGGTTCGATTCCCCAGAACCTACTTAAGCCAGATGCGCAAGGGGGTGCATGTGTCTGGAGTTTGTTTGCAGTGGCTGGAGGCTCTGGAGTGCCCAGTCTCTCTTTCTCTCTATCTGCCTCTCTCTCAAATAAATAAATAAATAATGTTAAAAAAATAAAATAAAATATACAGAGGCTGGGAAGATGGTTCAGCAGTTAAAGGTATCTCCTTGCCAGCCAGGGTTCAATTCCCCAGTACCGGCATAGGGACAGATGCACAAAGTGGTGCATATGTTTGTAACCTGTTTGCAGTAGCAACAGGCCCTGGAATGCCCATTTTCTGTTTCTTTGTCTCTCTCGCTCTCTGTTAAGTTAATACTTGGAATTTAGTATGTAGTCTCAGAGTGGCCTTAAACTCACAGTGATCCTCCTACCTCTGCCTCCCTAGGATTAAAAGTGTGTGATGTCATGCCTAGGTCTAGAAAACTGATTTTTAAAGTGGTGTGTGCTAAGCATTTTTTCTGTAAACATAGGACCCTGGAAAGCTATATGTGTAACTGAGTTTTGCTGTCTCTCTCTCTCCCTTTTATTTATTTTATTTTTTTCTTTTTCAAGGTAGGGTCTCCCTCTAGCCCAAGCTGACCTGGAATTCACTCTGTATTCTCAGGCTAGCTTCGAACTCATGGTGATCCTCTTACCTCTGCCTCCCAAGTGCTGGGATTAAAGGTATGCGCCACCACGCCTGGCTAGCAAGCACTCTTTTTTTTTTTTTTTTTAATGGTGCTGAGGACCAAACCCAGGGCCTTGCACTTGCTAGGCAAGTGTTCATCCACTGACCTAAATTCCCAACCCTGAAAGCACTCTTTAAAAAAAAAAAATTTTTTTTTAATTTATTTGCACAGAGAGGGAGAGAGAGAGTGAATGAGAATGGACATGCCAGGGCTTCCTACCACTGCAAATGAACGCTAGACACATGCGCCATTTTGTGCATATGGCTTTACATGGGTACTGGGGAATCGAACCCAGGCTGTCAGGCTATGTGAGCAGGCGCCTTTAACAGCCGAGCATCTCTCCAGCCCTTATTCAGCTCTTTCCGGTGCCCTTTACTACTGTTAAGGTTTTCCTGATGAGCAGTTGTGTATTTTTGGTTAAGCCGGTTTCTAGGTATATTCTAGTTTGGCTAGTATGAGTAGAATCTTTTTTTTTTTATCCAAAGATACACTAATTTAATACATACTGGTAATCACAATAGGAAAATATTAAAAGGCTGTTTTCTGTAATTAAACCATTATGAGAACAGAAAGCCTTTATGTACAGTAAAAATACTCAGTTCATAACATACCACAGTCCTGAGCCTGAGCCGAGATGTTTCAGGCAGAGTGCACGTCAGTACTGCAGGGCCTGGCGTCATGCACAGAAAAGTACACACGTTGTGTGTTCAAGAACAAGGTCTTTCCGTTGATAGATCAGGAAGTGATCCTTTCTAGTTCTAAATTAGATTACTATCTAATTCTAACACTAGAAAGTTGATTCTTTGCTGATGTGGGAGAAAATGGTTGCTTGTTGTGACAGCGCACCCGAGAAAACCAGGCGAACTAGGATTGACTTGGGTTCAGATTGTCAGAGGTCTCAGCCCCTGGTCCCCTGGGCCTGGACAAAGCAGCAGGAGAGGGGCAGAGTAAAACCACTGACCTCATGGTGGACACGGGGTGGAGGAAGAGTTGAAAGGATCACACGAGGCACAGCCCCCAACATATATTCCCTCTGACCCACCTCTGAAGCAAGGCCAGGCCTGGAGCGCCGGAGCCTGGGTCGCCTGGGGACATTCCACAGGCCAGCCAGTGCAAATCACCTCCTCTGCTGCGCTCACTTGTTAGCAACAATAGAGTCTTGGCCTTAGTTTAGAGGTTGATTGTAATTGATTTCCTGTGTATGTCATTAGCTCGTCCACGTGATAGTTAAGGTGTTGTCAACATGATCTGTTTAATAATCCACAGAAATCCCTTTCGGGTGGGTCTCCGAGGTTGCTTCCAGGAAGGATTCACTGAAGGAGGAAGTCCTTCCCCCAGAGCAGGTGGCCCCCTCAGAGGAGGACTTCATATGAGGAAGCTCTGCGCAAAAAGAACCCCTGTCCTTCTTCCCACTTGGCTGCTCCCTGCCTTCCAGCGCGGACTGAAGACCAGCAATGCGAATCTGACTGCAACAGTCCACAAACACTGAACCTTACCTCTCCTCACCTAAACTTGCCGTCTTGTATTTCTTTTTCTTTCCTTACGGCACTGAACAGGATCACTAATATTATGTAAGTAATAACAGCAGTCGCGGCTATTTTTTTGTTCCTCATCCTGCTTTTAATTTTGTTTTTGTTTTGTTTTTGGTTTGTTGAGGCAGGGTCTCACTGTAGCCCAGGCTGACCTGGAATTCACTATGTAGTCTCAGGGTGGCCTCAAACACATAGGGATCCTCCTCCTACCTCTGCCTGGGATTAAAGGTTTGTGCCACCACGCCCAGCTAATTTATTAAAAATCTTTTGCTGCTGGGGACTAAACTCAGGTCCTTGCAACTGCTAAGCACATGCTCCGCCAGTGAGTCATTCATTCCCCTAGCCCTGTTCCTAATCTTAAAGGGGGCATGCCTACATTATTTTTTCTTGTCCTTTTCTTTTTTTCTTTCCTTTTATAAAAATATTCCATTTTTTTTTATTTGAGAGTAGAGAAATAGGGGAAGAGACAGAGAGAGAGAGGATGGGCATGTGGCATACCAGGGCCTCTAGCCGCTGCAAATGAACTCCAGGTGCATGTGCCACTTTGTGCATCTGGCTTTACATGGGTACTGGGGGAATTGAACTCAGACCATCAGACTTTACAAGCAAGTGTTTTAACCACTGAGCCATCTCAAAGCCCCTCTTCCTGTCCTTTTGAGACAAGGTCTCACACTATAGCTCACTGTGCAGCCCAGACTGCCTTGGACCTCATGGAAATCCTCCTGCCTCAGCTTCTCAAGGACTGGGATTATAGGCATGAGGCACCATACCTAGCTGCTAATGTCTTCACATGAAACACTTTTGGAGGCATTTTTTTTTTTTTTTACTTTTTAAATATTTATTTATCAGAGAAAGAGAGATTGGGTGCGCCAGGGCTTCCACCCACTGTAAACGAACTCCAGACGCTTGCATCCCCTAATGCACCTGGCTAACGTGGGTCCTGGGGAATCGAACCTGGATCCTTTGGCTTTACAGGAAAATGCCTTAACCGCTAAGCCATCCCTCCAGCACCAGGAAGCATTTTTGAAACTACAGCTGAACATTATCTATTCAGTCTGCATGAGATCTGACCTATTGCAGACTATTCCCAAGGTTTAGATATGTCAATTCTAAAAAGCATATACTGGTTTTTAAAAATGTATATTTTAGGGTGTGAGGAATGATTTATAATGTGGGACATAAGGTACTGTTAGAAATAAACAACTTTTAAAAGCTTGATGTCTCCGGAAAACTTAATATAATTGTGTGTGACTCATTAGGACATCTTAAATAGCTGACATTCTGTACAGATGAAAAATATGTCCAGCTTACCTAAAATTAGGGAGAAAACCTTACATAAACAGGAATATTCAATGATGTAAAAACAACACACCTTACTTGTCAACTCCCAAGGAGACATGCTAAGCAGTAATATAATAGCTTCTGAATTCCTTTACTGGTACACCTGTGGGCAAGAAGTAGGAATGTGGGGAAAAATGAGATTTCGGGCTGGAGAGCTGGCTTAGCAATTAAGGAGTGTGCTTGTGAAGCCTAAGGACTCAGGTTCGATTCCCCAGGACCCACGTAAACCAGATACACAAGGTAGCACATGCATCTGGAGTTCATTTGCAGTGGCTGGAGGTCCTCATTCATCCATCGGCCTCTTTCTGTCTCTCAAATTAATTAATTAAATATAAAAAAAAGAAAGGTAAGATTTTGAGCTTGTTTCAACCCAAGGGCCAAGAGAATTTACAGTCCAATCTTGCCTTGGGCTTTCTGATTTTGAGTCTATACACTTGCATAGCTCCTTTTTTTAATCTTATTTTAGTTTATTTATTAATTGATTTATTTAATTTCTTTGATTTTTGGAGGTAGGGTCTCACTCTAGCCCGGGCTGACCTGGAATTCACTATGCAGTCTCAGTGTGGCCTTGAACTCACGGTGATCCTCCTATCTCTGCCTCCCGAGTGCTGGCATTAAAGGCGTGCGCCACCATACCTGGCCCACAATTATTTTTTTAATATTTTATTTATTTATTAGATAGAGAAAGTGAGAAAGGCTGAGAGAGAGAGAGGTGCACTAGGGCCTCCAGCCACTGCAAACAAACTTCAGAAGTCTTGGCACATGCCTTTAATGCCAGCCCTCGGGAGGCAGAGGTAAGAGGATCACCGTGAGTTCAAGGCCACACTGAGACTACATAGTGAATTCCAGGTCAGCCCGAGCTAGAGTGAGACCCTACCTTGAAAAACCAAAATAATAATAATAATAATTAAGTAAATAAATTTAAAAAATTATTTTAGAGAGAGAGAGACAGAATTTGCACGCCAGGGTCTCAGCCACTGCAATTGAACCCCAGGCACTTGTGCCACCTAGTGGGCAGATGTGATCTTGCACTTGCCTCACCTTTGTGTGTCTGGGTTACATGGGATCTGGAGAGTAGAATATGGGTCCCTAAGCTTTGCAGGCAAGCACCTTAACCACTAAGGCATCTCTCCATCCCAAAAATATATATATATTTTTAATTTTTTTGTTTATTTTTATTTATTTATTTGAGAGCGACAGACAGAGAAAGAGGCAGAGAGAGAGAGAGAGAATGGGCGTTCTAGGGCCTCCAGCCACTGCAAACGAACTCCAGATGTAATTTTAGAGCAGGAATGTTGCTGGGGTCCCAGGTAGATAATTACACGTGTCAGTAGAAGATATTGGACTACCGTGGCTACTCTGAGGGCATTAGGAGCTGAGCAACGAGAGTTTTTCACAATACTAAAAAGTACGGTGGATTTTACTTTATATCATGTAATTATTTCTAACAATAAATGATTTGTTTTGAGACAAGTGGTTACTGTATAAAAAAAATTTGTATGTAGCCAGGTGTGGTGACACACAACTTTAAAAAAAAATAAAAAGAGGGGCTGGAGGGATGGCTTAGTGGTTGAGGCGTTTGCCTGCAAAGCCAAAGGACCCAGGTTCAATTCCCCATGACCCATGTTAGCCAGACGCACAAGGGGGCTCACGCATCTAGAGTTCGTTTGCAGTGGCTAGAGGCCCTGGTGCACCCATTCTCTCTCTCTCTCTCTCCCTCTCTCCCTCTTTCTCTGTCAAATAAATAAATAAATAAATAAATATTAAATAAAGAGGAAGCTGAGTGAGTTTCTTTTTTTGTTTTTTTTTTCAAGGTAGGGTTTCACTTTAGTCCAGGCTGACCTGGAATTCACTATGTCGTCTCAGGGTGGCCTCGAACTCACTGCATTCCTCCTGCCTCTGCCTCCCGATTAGAGGCGTGCGCCACCACGCCCGGCTGTGAGTTTCTTTTAGAGCAAACACTTGTCAAACTAATGCATGAGCAGACCAATCCGTGAGCTTGCAAAGTGCAGATGCTGACTGAGCAGGTAAGGGCTGAGCCCAGCGTGTTCCGCATCTCTAACAAGGTGCCAGCGCTGGACAAGTGTAACAGGGCCTTAAGGATCATTCTGCAAACAGCAACTTGTGCTCTCATTGCGTTGGCCAGAAATCAGTCCTCTAACCAGCGCCGCGCGGGACGGGCTGAGGGCTGTGGTCCTCGCTGAGCGCGCTGTCGCCCTGCACATCACTGTGCCTGTAGGAGGAAAGTGGGAGTTGGTGGTGCAGGTGACCAGCCGTCTCCGGCACAGGACAGAAGTCACAACTCACCGGGGTGAGTCTGGAAGCATTTCTGTACCGTTTGTCTCCAAACGTCCCACAGCCCAACGAGCCCCAGACGCAGTCTGCAGCCCAGGCTGCCCTTGTGCTTGTTGATTCTCCTGCCTCAGTGTCCCCAGTGCTAGGATGACAGGTGTGTGTGTCACACCACACGGAAAAGTTTCTTCTTTCTGTTGTTTTTTTTTTTCTTTTATTGTTGCTGTTTTTTGAGGTAGGGTCTCCCTCTAGCCCAGGCTAACCTGGAATTCACTACATAGTCTCAGGCTGGCCTCAAACTCACAATGATCCTCCTACCCCTGCCTCCTGGGTGCTGAGATTAAATATGTGCGCCCCCACTCCAGGTTATCTATAAATATAACTTACTATGAAGCTCAGTTTAGCCAGGCATGGTCACACACACCTTTAATCCCAGTACCTGGGAGGTAGAGACAGGAGGATCGTCGTGAGTTTGAGGTCAGTATGGGCTACAGAGTGAGTTCCAGGTCAACTTGGGCTAGAGTGAAACTCCGCCTCAAAAAAAGAACAAAATTGGGCTGGAAAGATGGCTTAGCGGATAAGACAATTGCCTGCGAAGGCTAAGGACCTACATTTGATTCCCCAGATGCCAGATGCAAGGTGGTACATGTGTCTGGAGTTTGTTTTCAGTGGCTAGAGGCCCTGGTGTGCCCCATTCTCTATCTGCACCTCCCCCCGCCTCTTTCTCTCTCAAATAAATAAATAATTTTTGAATATTTTATTTATTTATTTATTTATTTATTTATTTATTTGAGAGAGAGGGGAAGAGATAGATAGAGAGAGAATGGACACACCAGGGCCTCTAGCCACTGCAAATGAACTCCAGACAAACGCACCTTGTGCATCTGGCTTACGTGGGTCCTGGGGAATTGAACTGGGGTCCTTAGGCTTTGCAACCAAACGCCTTAACCGCCAAGTCATTTCCCCAACCCAATAAATATTTTTTAAATGAACAAAATAAAAGAAGCCTGGTCTTATTTTTCTACTCATAGTAAGTATACTATACAAATGTCTCCATCTTTCTCCCAGTAGCTCTACTTCATTCTCTTACAGCTCGTGGGATTCATTATGAAGATATGTTGGAATCTATTTGGCCAACAGGGATTAATCATTTATGATTCTCGCACTTGCTTACTGATTTAACAGCCCAAGTTAAGAAGATGAGGTGTGCTGAGGGTGTTCTCAGCCCACTCCAGTGCTGGCTTCATTCCTGAGCACACTGAGGTTAGGTTGTATGTGGGAGGTGTTTAAAATTCCTGAGAACAAAGCTGACCTGTTATTCTCTCACATAAGAGATGTTGGCACAAGCCAGGCATGCTGGTACGTGCCCATAATCCCAGCACTTGGGAGGCAGAAGCAGGAGGATCAGTTCAAGCCTCAGCTAGCTACATAGCAAGTCTGAGGCCAGCCTGGGCTACATGAGACTCTCTTTCAAAAAATAAAGTAGGAGCTGGAGAAATTGCTCAGGGGTTAAAGCACTTGCTTGCAAAGCCAAAGGACCCAGGTTCAATTCTCCAGAACCCACATAACCCAGATGCACAAGGTGGCACATGTATCTGGAGTTCGCTTGCAGTGGCTGTAGGTCCTAGCATGCCCACTCTCTCCCTCTCTCTCTCTCACTCTCTCTCTCACTCTCTCTCTCCCAAATAAATAAATAAAATACAAAAAAATTTTTCTTTTGGTTTTTTGAGGCAGGGTCTCACTCCAGCTCAGGCTTACCTGGAATTCACTAATTCACTATGTAGTCTCAGGGTGGCCTCAAATTCATGGCAATCCTCCTACCTCTGCCTCCTGAATGCTGGGATTAAAGGTGTGTACCACCACTCCCAGAGCAAAAAAATGAAAATTTCTAATAAAGTAAAATGGAAGCTGGGAGATGACTTAGAGATTAAAGGTGCTTGCTTGCAAAGCCTGCTGGCCTGGGTTCAATTCCCCAGCACCCATGTAAAGCCAGCTCAAAACTTGGTGTATCGACTGGAATTTGTTTGTAGAAGCATGGGGCCCTGGTGTGTGCACATGTGTACATACATGCATATACATACATTTTTAAATTTTTATTTACTTATTTGCAAGCAGAGAGAGAGAGAGGAGAAGCAGAGACAATAGATGCAACAGGGCCTCCAGCCAGTGCAAACAGACTCCAGATGCATGCGCCACTTTGTGCATCTGGCTTTATGTGAGTACTGGGGAATCTAATTCTGGTCGTTAGGCTTTGGAGACAATTCCTTAACTGCTGAGCCATTTCTCCAGCCCAAATAAAAAAATATTTTTTTAAATAATAAAGAGAGCCGGGCATGGTGGCTCACCCCCTTAATCCCAGCACTCGGGAGGCAGAGGTAGAAGGATCACCGTGAGTTCAAGGCCACCCTGAAACTACATAGTGAATTCCAGGTTAGCCTGGCTAGAGTGAGACCCCACCTCAAAAAACTAAAATAATAATAATAATAATAATAATAATAATAGAGGCCAGGCATGGTGGTACATGCCTTTAATCCCAGCACTCAGGAAGCTGAAGTAGGAGGATCACCATGAGTTTGAATCCAACCTGAGGCTACAGAGAAAGTTTTAGGTCAGCCTGGGCTAGAGTGAGACCTTACCTCAAAGAAAACAAAAAAAGAAGAAGGGGAGCTGGAGAGATGGCTTAGAGGTTAAGGCGTTTGCCTGCAAAGCCAAAGGACCTAGGTTCAATTCCCCAGGACCCACATTAGCCAGATGCACAAGGGCGCGCACGCATCTGAAGTTCGCTTGCAGTGGCTGGAGGCCCTGGCGCGCCCATTCTCTCTCTCATTCTCTTTCCCTCTTTCTCTGTCAAATAAATAAATAAAAGCACTTCTGTTAATGTTTATACCCTTATATTAATGCTACTCTCACTTTTGGTTGAGAATCTTCTCTTTTCAGATGGCAGTGACCTTGGGACCACTCAGAAGGTATCATGGTGATGGAAAGAAATGACCGCAGTGCTCAGTACTGCAATATCTCTATCACACCTTCCAAGGCTCAGGGTCTAATGCAGAAGAGATGGCAGAAAGAATTTAAGAAGCAAAGGAATGGCAGGGCTCCATACAACATGCTCCCTCCAGACACAAAATGGCTGGATATCCATGGCCTCACAGTGCCTGACACTACCTGCACAAGACCATCATAAGAGGAGGAAAAGATCATGACATCAAAATTAAAAGAGAGACTGATTAAGATGGGGAGGGGGTATGATGGAGAATGGAGTTTCAAAGGGGAAAGTCGGGGGAGGGATGGTATTACCATGGGGTATTTTTTATAATCATGGAAGTTGTTAATAAAAATTTGGAAGAAAAAAAAACTGTTCTATGTCCTGCTCAGGATTTGAACAAGACATATGCATGTGACACATGTCTAACAATCTCTCCCTGATACGTATATATATGATGATATACATATACATATATATGTATATATATTCACATACACACATATATGTGTGTATGTGTATATGTACACATACATATGTATGAATGCCTATGGGCTAATTGAGGAGTGTCTTAAATCATATACCACTTTATTCAGAGGGAAGGAAATTTGCGATTCCAAATTAGACCTCTAAACTTAGACCATGTGTCCATATTTCTAGAATTTGCACTGGTGTTTATGCATGGTCCTAATAAAATTGTATCTGGTATCTCCAAAATATAAATAAATAAGTAAATAAATAAATAAAAACAAAATATTTTTAAAAAGAAAGAAAGAAAAGAGCCAGGTGTGGTGGCGCATGCTTTTAATCCCAGTACTCGGGAGGTAGAGGTAGAAGGATTGCTGTGAGTTCGAGGCCACCCTGAGAATACTGAGTGAATTCCAGGTTAGCCTGGGCTAGAGTGAGACCCTACCTTGAAAATCCAAAAAAAAAAAAAAAAAAAAAAAAAAAGAAGAAGAGAAAAGAAAAAGGGGCTGGAGAGATGGCTTAGTGGTTAAGTGCTTGCCTGCAAAACCAAAGGACCCAGGTTTGATTTCCCAGGACCCACGTGAGCCAGATGCACAAGGTGACATACACATCTGGACTTTGTTTGCAGCAGCTGAAGGCCCTGGAGCACCCATTCTCTCTATATATCTGCCTCTTTCTCTCTCTCAAATAAATATTTTTTTTAAAAAATTTTAAAAAGAAAAAAAGCTGAGCATGGTGGCACACACCTTTAATTCCAGCACTCGGGAGGCAGAGGTAGGAGGATCTACGTGAGTTTGAGGCCACCCTGAGACTACATAGTGAATTCCAGGTCAGCCTGAGCTAGAGTGAGAACCTACCTTGGAAAAAAAAAAAAAAAAACAGGCTGGGGAGAAGGCGCAGCTAGAGTGCTTGCCTCACAAGCATAAGGACGTGTGTTCAAGCCCCAGTATCCAGGAGTGGTGGTTTGATTCAGGTGTCCCCATAAACTAGGTATTCTAAATGCTAGGTTCCCAGCTGATGGCACTTTGGGAATTAGCACCTCCTAGAAGCAGTGTGTTGTTGAGGGTGGACTTATGGGTCCAGTGTTTGGCACACTCTCTTATTGCTGTTGTCCATCTGTGATGTTGGCCAGGAGGTGATGTCCACTCTCTATTCATGCTATTGTTTTCCCTGCCATCATGGAGCTTCCCCTCGAGTCTGTAAGCCAAAATAAACCTTTTTTTTTTCCCCCCTCAAGCTGCTCTTGGTCGGGGGTTTTCTGCCAGCAATATGAACCTGACTACAACACCAAGTTAAAAAAAAAAAAAAACGGGCATAGTGGAATGTGCCCCTTACCCCTAGCCCTAGGGAGACGGAGACAAATAGGCAATCCTTGGGGCTCACTGACCAGCCAGTCTAGCCTCATTGGTGAACGCCAGGCCAATGAGAGACCCTGTCGCCAAGGAGATGGAGGGTGCTCCTGAGGATGACACCCAAGGTTGCCCTCTGGCCTCCACAGAGAGGGAGAGAGAGAGAGAGAGAGAGAGAGAGAAGGATAGAACATGCACAGTGCAGGGAAGCTTATGAGCACATTTCCTGAAGCTCAGAAGATGGCTTCTGCCACGTCTTAAGGACGTAAAGCATGTGAAAAAAAATCACTGAGAAAGACACACGTCCTGCACATCAGAGTCCCACTCCGGGGAGCAGCGACACTCCGGGAAGCAGCGGACACTCCAGGGAGCAGTGGACACTCCAGGCAGCAGCGGACACTCCGGGAAGCAGCGGACACTCCAGGGAGCAGTGGACACTCCAGGCAGCAGCGGACACTCCGGGAAGCAGCGGACACTCCAGGGAGCAGTGGACACTCCAGGCAGCAGCGGACACTCCGGGGAGCAGCGGGTAGTCTGGGGAGCAGCAGCCATCCGTACCATGATGAACACGCCGCAGCAGAGAAGACCTCAGAGCACAAACAATGTAGTTTGGCCACTAGTCCTCGACCCCGGTCACTTTTTCTGAGAGTGACCAGTGTGGAGGTGACCACGGGGTTCAGTTGCTCAGCCGCTCCTCAGTCGTTCACACCCAACAAAGCTCCCGGGGCGTAACCAGTGTGGAAGGGTCTCCGGAGAGCGAGTTCTTTTTCTCCCATCAAAGAGTGTGCATAGGGCCTGGGAAGATGGCTTGGCAGTTCAAGGCACTTGCTTGCAAAGTCTGCCAGTCTGTGTTCAATTCTCACGTCATCCAAGTGGGAAAAACAAAAGCCGCACAGCGGGCTGGAGAGATGGCACAATGGTGAAGGTGCACGCCTGCAAAGCCTAACGACCCACGTTTGATTCCCCAGTGACCACATAAAGCCAGATGCAAAAAGTGGCACGTGTATTTGGAGTTCTTTTGCTGGAGGGCCTGGTACATCCATTCTCTGTGTCTCTCTCTCTGTCTGTCACCAGGGCCTCTAGCTGCTGCAAACAAACTCCAGATGCATGTGCCACTTTGTACATCTGGCTTTATGTGGATACTGGGGAATCGAACTTGGGTTGTTAGGTTTTGCAGGCAAATGCCTTAACCACTGAGCCAACTCTCCAGCCCCTAAGTAAAATATTTATAAAAAAAAATGAAGGGGGCTGGAGAGATGGCTCAGTGGTCAAGGCGTTTGCCTGCAAAACCAAAGGACCCAGGTTTGATTCCCCAGGACCCACATAAGCCAGATGCACAAGGTGGTGCATGCATCTGGGGTTTGTTTGCAGCAGCTGGGGACCCTAGTGTGCCCATCTCTTTCTCTTCCTCTTTCTCACTTTCTTTCAAATAAATAAATATAAATTTTTTTTAAAAAATTATTTTTTCAAGGTAGGGTCTCACTCTAGCCCAGGCTGACCTGGAATCACTATGTAGTCTCAGGCTGGCCTGGAACTCACAGTGATCCTGCTACCTCTGCCTCTCAAGTGCTGGAATTAAAGGCATGCACCACCATGCCTGGCTCCTAAATAAAATATTTTTAAAAAAGAACAAAGGAATGATTTCAGAGATGGGTCACACACCACCATCCCACATGGTGTGCAGCTGTCCTTCCAGAATGTTCAGACATCAGTACCCTGCACACGGGCAGCAGGTGTGACAGGGCATACACTGTAGAACTCTCACGGGAGAGAAGACCACTAGGTACTGAGTGTGCAAAGCTTTAGGGAAAGTTCTGGGTCTTCCTCTGCATGTTTGCTGGGGAAAGGCATCTTTGGGGTGAGTGTAGGAAGCCAGGGAACGGTGTGTGTCACGTCATGTTGGTCCAAAGGGAGTTGCTGATTGGACTCCTGCAGTGATGACCCAGAAGAGCAGGGACTGGCTGCGATGCCCTCTAGAGCAGGAGAAACTCGAAGGTCTGGAGGGTTAGGGTTCTGCGGTCAGATATGTGCAGGGCTGACATCCAGTCACACAGAGGCCACAGGCTCCTGTGGGAAAGAGCACAATGGGTGGCCTGTGCTTGGTAAATTCTTTCCTTTTAATTTACTTTCCCCTTTCCCTCCCCTCCCCTCCGCTCACTCTCTTTCTCCTTTCTCTCTGTCTCTCTCTCTTTTCCTTCTTTCCTTGAGACATCTCATTAACCGGGGCTGGCCTGGAACTCTCAGCAATCCTCTTACCTCCGCCTCCCAAGTGCTAGGATCAGACCCCTGGGTGGGGATAGGGAGGGGGAGGAAGAGACCTGTGGGGAGGCGGGGAGGCCCTTCAGAGTCAGCCGCCGGCTCTGTGCCCATGGCTGCCGTCCATCTGCTCCTCGGCAAGTTTCGTCCTGTGTCCTTGCCTTGGGCATGTAACAAAGTGAGCATGAGTGCTCAACAGTAAAGTTGGTATACGGAAAGTTGAAGAAAAAGACAGCAAACAGCTGGACATGGTGGTGCACGCCTTTAATCCCAGCACTCAGGAGGCAGAGGCAGGAGGATCGTCGTGAGTTCAAGGCCACCCTGAGACTACATAGTAAATTCCAGGTCAGCCTGGTCTAGAGTGAGACCCTGCCTTGAAACACACACACACACACACACACAAAAGACAGCAGACTCAAAATGCCACCACAGAAAGAAAGAAACTGTTTATATGATAAACGGTGAGTGACAGAGAGCCCTGTGCAGGTGAGAGGCTCTCTGTGTCTCCCCAGAGCTGAAGGGAAGCTCATCAAAGGAGCAGGTATGGGTGGGAGTCTAGGGGCTGTTGAGGGAATTTTCTGAGAAGTGATTGGGGAGAGTATGGTTTCTGAGGTTGTAACGCCACAGAAGTCTCAGTGTGGTCAGGGGTAGTTTGTGGGTCGGGATATGGGTTGATTGATTCTCTCTGATTTACCAGTGGCTTAAGTCAATGTTAGTTCATGGGTCATGAACTCAAGGAGAGCCCGTTTTTCTTTTGGGGCCGGAGGAGAGTCCTTCAGTGGGGAACACAGGAGAAGAGGGCTCGCACCCAGGTTCAATCCCCCAGGACCCACATTGGCCAGATGCACAAGGGGGCACGCGCATCTGTAGTTCTTTTGCAGTGGCTGAAGGCCCTGGCGCAACCATTCTCTCTCTCTCTCTCTCCCTCTCCCTCTGTCAAATAAATAAATAAATAAAAATAAAATATTTTAAAAAATCAATCTGAGGGCTGGAGAGATGGCTTAGGGGTTAAGCGCTTGCCTGTGAAGCCTAAGGAACCAGGTTCAAGGCTCAATTCCCCAGGACCCATGTTAGCCAGATGCACAAGGGGGCGCACACATCTGGAGTTCGTTTACAGAGGCTGGAAGCTCTGGCGCACCCATTCTCTCTCTCTCTCTCTCTCTCTCTCTCTCTCTCTGCCTCCTTCTCTCTGTCGCTCTCAAATAAATAAATAAACAAACAAACAAAAATTTTTTTAAAAATCAATCTGAGCCAAGTGGGGTAGTGCATGCCTTTAATCCCAGCACTCAGGAGGCAGAGGTAGGAGGAGCGCCGTGTGAGTTCGAGGCCACCCTGAGACTACATAGTGAATTCCAGGTCAGCCCAAGCTAGAGTGAGACCCTACCTCAATGCAACCCCCCCCAAAAAAAAAAAACCCTCATTCTTCATTGGCTGTGAGATTCATTCTTCGAATGTTGCATGACAAGCCAGAGCCACTGACTCAACCGAGCTTTTGGAGTCCAGCGACCTAGTTTCTGAACTGAGCCCGCCTAAGAAGTGAGGTGAGGCTCCTTGGCTTTCGTAGAGACGGACACAGTGGGATCACGGCCGCCTGGTGGTAAGCACATTTAAAGTGGCAATTTCCGTGAACAGATTCCTTCTTTCCCTCAGCAGCTGTGGAGCCCTGGCGGGGCTGGCTTCCTGCCAGAGGAGAGTTCCAGAACTGGTGGCCGGTGACGAGAACCACCAGAGGAGTAGCGGGTGGCTTCGCCAAGGGACTCAGGACAGCAGGGCAGGCACCTCCGACACTCCGAAGCTGCGGCACCAGGGCTCCGGCATGGAAGCTCTGAACACGTCCTCCGAGGGGGGGACAGCTGCGTGGGGTCAGGAAGGAAACGGAAGCAAGTGCCCCAAGAAGCATGACAGTCCCCCCTCAGTGCAGCCAGTGTGGGGGAGAACCTCCGTGTTTGGCAGGGGTGATGTGTTGGTCCTCTAGAGCAGTGTGGCCTAATCCAACACATTCTCTGGTGGCTTGGAGGTGCCGGCAGGCCATGTCCCCAAGGCACATGGGGACATGCCGTTGCTCCTTCTAGCTTCTGGTGGCTCCAGGTCTTCCCTGCTTTGTGGCTGTGGATCTGCCCTCGGCCTCCATCTTCTCATGGCCTTCCTGTCCGGCTGTCTCTTCGCAGTGTGTCCCATCTTCTGGCACGGATGGTGACATGTTGGTCTGAGATGACCCAACATGATCTCTTGCCTCCTTTGTGTGGTTCCAGGCAGGGTGTCGCTCTAGCTCAGGCTGACCTGGAACTCGCTCTGTAGGCCAAGATAGCCTCTTGAATACTGAGACTAAAGACGTGCATTACCACACCTGACTGATGTAATTTTAAGAGTTCTTTCCTGGTTTTTCGAGGTAGGGTCTCACTCTAGCTCAGGCTGACCTGGAATTCACTATATAGTCTCAGGCTGGCCTTGAACTCACAGTGATTCTCCTACCTCTGCTGGGGTTAAAGGCATGTGCTACCATACTTGCTAAGAGTTCTTTTTTTTTTTAATTTTATTTATTTATTTGAGAGAGAGAATGGGTATCCCAGGGCCTCCAACTATTGCAAACAAACTCCAGATGCATGTGCCACCTTGTGCATCTGGCTTTACATGGGTACTGAGGTATCAAACATGGGTCCTTAGGCTTTACAAACTAGTGCCTTAACTGCTAAGCCATCTCTCCAGCCCTGAGAGGTTTTTGTTCGTTTGTTTTTTTTTTTTGGGGGGGGGGGTTGGTGGTTTTTTTGTTTTGTTTTGTTTTTTGTTTTTTGGTGTTTCGAGGCAGGGTCTCACTCTAGCCCAGGCTGACCTGGAATTCACTCTGTAGTCTCAGGGTGGCCTTTAACTCTCAGCGATCCTCCTGCCTCTGCCTCCCGAGTGCTGGGATTAAAGGCGTGTGCCACCACTCCCGGCAAGAGAAGACTCTTTGATGGATCTGCCTACACTTTGGACAGGTACTCCAACTGCAGCTGTCCTGAGTCATCACCTGGGATACGGTGGGCTTGTCAGTGATGTGGCTGCTGGAGAGTCCTCCTCACTCCTGTAAGAAACCCTTCAACTATGTTCTAAGACCCCAATAAAGTCATTGCTTCCCCACGCTGGACAAGGGTGGAGTGGTTTGTGGTGTGTTGTCAGTGCCCACTTTAGGGCAAATAGACATTTGCTGGTATCTTCCCAGGAAAAGTCAGGCAGTATCTACCTAGCCACGCTGGCACCTGCCACCCATACTCCAGCAGGGGAAAAGGAAGCTGGGACTTGTATCATATGACTCCCATTACACAGCTTTCTATTTAGTTATTTATTTATTTGAGAGGGGTGTGGGGAGAGAGAGGCAGAGGCAGATATATAGAGAGAGCATGAGTGTGCCAGGGCCTCCAGAACTCCAGATGAATGTGTCACCTTGTGCATCTGACTTTACGTTGGTACTGGGGAATCGAACCTGGGTCCTTTGGCCTTGCTGACAAGTACCTCAACTGCTAAACCATCTCTCCAGCCCCTTACATAGATTTTGAAATGGTCTTTCTAGAACCCCACACAATGGGCACATTGCTTAAAGGTCTGGAAGTGCTTTTGGGCCCAGAAGCTTGGCCAGCAGGAGGATGGAATGGCATTGCCAAGGCCCTGAGCAGGAAGGAGAAGAGAAGAGCCTTGCTTCTCCAGAGCTGCCTTCATTTCGGGCCTCACCGCTCCCCAGGCCCAGGAGGGGCTCGCTGGTGGCTGCCTGCTGCGACTCCCTCCCCAGCCCGCTCCTGAAGGCTACAGAGAACTTGCAGAGACAGGTTATCAAGGCTGAGGCAGGGACACACTAACTGAAGTCCTTCCAACAGCCACCTCTCCTCCCACAAGAGCTTTGTCCTTGGGTAGCTGAACCCAACCTCCTCCAGGAGAAAGGAGACAAGGTTCCCGCTGAACACAAGGCACTTGTACTGGGCTTGCATCATGGCTGCTGGCCAGACCCCCACCCCATGGCAACTCCACGCAGCTCTGTGTGCGTGTGCGCCACCTGCAGGAGCCTCATGTACATGGTGGGGCTGGAGAAGGACATAGGCTTGCCTCCAGGTCCTTCTTTGTAGAAACCTCTTGCCATCTGCCAGCTGGTCCTTCTTTCTTTCTGCCAACCGCAGCTGAAATGCCACAGGGGCTGACAGTGTGCCATATCCGTTTGTGCCAACATCGGCCCGTCACCCGGGGTGGCCTTGAACTCATGGAAATTATCCTACCTCATTCTCTAGTGCTGGGATTAAAGGCACGAGCCTTTGAGACATGGTCTTGTGATATAGACCAGGCTGGCCTTGAACTTGAGGAAGCCCTTCTGCCTCTTGTCTCTTGAGTGCTGGGCTTACAGCATGTACCACCACACCTAGTCCTTAGCCATCCTTTTTATTTTTTTTTAATTTCTTCACTTTTGTTATTTGTTGTAACAACGGCACAAATAGATTCAGTGAATTTCAGTTCCAGAGTACACCCCGCACTGCCCATGCCCACCCACCCTGAAACGCCCACCTGTTTCCCTGCACCCCTTAGTACCTCTACTTTGATCTTTTTGTTTTGTGTTTGTTTTTCGAGGTAAGCTCTTGCTAGAGCCTAGGCTGACCTGGAATTCACGGTGTAGTCTCAGGCTGGCCTTGAACTCACGGCGCTCCTAGTGCCTCTGCCTCCCGAGTGCTGGGATTAAAGGCATGCACCACCTCGCCCAGCGAGCGCTTCTGCTTTGCAATCATCTTTTGTTCCCATTTCTGGAAATGTAGCATCTTCTGATTCTGACTCATGACTCTGACAGAACCTCATTCTGAACGGCTGGACACTGTGGCCTGTGCGCTGTGCTCTCTAACAGTCACTGACTGGCTGCCACCTCGGCTGACTCCTCACCGTGGCGACTGTGAAGTCCCTCAATGGGCACACGTGTACATCTCTCTTGTTTTTGTTGAGGTAGGGTCTCGCTCTGGCCCAGGCTGATCTGGAATTGACAATGTAGTCTCAGGGTGGCCTCGAACTCATAGCGATCCTCTTACCTCTGCCTCCCAAGTGCTGGGATTAAAGACCTGCGCCAACCACTACACACAACCCTTCCATTTTCTTTGATCTTAATTCTAACCCCACTGGATTAAACTCTTTTCCATATTTTCCTGGCAGTTATCCACTAAGGTAGGTAATTTCGGAGGCTGGCCTACCTGCCCTTACTTGCCGCCGACATGTTTTGAGCTGGCAGGATGGAAGGCAGCTGAGGACTAGCAGGGTCCCAGCGCCCTGTGAATGAATGACTGACTGAAGATGGAATGAGCGAAGGCGGCTGGGTCATCACATGACATCCGCAGCCAGCCCTGCACCTCACCCACCAGCCTGTCGGCGGGGGGGGGGGGGGGGGGGGGGGGGGGGGGGGGAGCCAGAGCTGGAGAATGAGGGGAGGAGGAAGGAGAGGAGGGAGGAGTTCCTCGCACCCAGAGCAAGAAGGAAGCTTACAGCGTGGGAGCAGGGCGGAGGAGATGAAGAAGAGACGCCCGATTGGATTTTAGAAATAAAACCCTCACCACGACCCCCTGCCTCATAACCACAGGGGGTGCTGGCATCCCAGACAGGAGAGGGTGTGCTGGGCTGCGCAGGGCTGTCCCCAAAGTGCAGGCAAAGGGGGCCGCGAGCCTGCGAGAGGAGCAGGTTTGTGGGCTTTGAAAGCCTCTGAAATGTGAGTGGGGAGCACCAGAAAACCCAGAATTACTAGAAAGCCATGAACTCGCGCCTCCAAAGGGCTGAAAATAGAAAGCAGGAAGTGAGACTAATAGCTCTGGGAATGAGAGAGAAGCCGCCGAGCTGTTAAACACAGCAGAGCGCCTCACGGGCCAGGTGCTCGATCCGGCCTCACGACAGACGAGACGAGACGGCGCCTGGGCTGTTAAGAAATGCAGTAAGGGACTGTCTCAGGTCGCCTGGCAGGTCTCAGCTGTAACTGGATCAAGCCTGGAGGGCAGACACGGTGGTGCACATATGTGATGCCAGCACTCAGGAGGCAGAGGCAGGAGGATTGCCTCAAGTTCAAGGCCAGCCTAGCCTATATCATGAGTTCCAGGCCAACTGGGAATACTTAGTGAGACTCTGTCTTAAAACAAAGAGAGACAGAGAGAGAGCGAGGAGGAAGGAAGGAAAGGAGGGAGGGAGGGAAGGAGGGAGGGGGAGGGGAGGGGAAGGAAGGGAAGGAAGAAAGAGCAGCCAGGCGTGGTGGCGCACACCTTTAATCCCAGCACTGGGGAAGCAGCGGTAGGAGTATCTGTGAGTTCAAAGCCAGCCTGAGACTACATAGTGAGTTCCAGGTCAGCCTGGGCTAGAGGGAGACCCTACCTTGAACACCCACCCCAAAAAAAAGTTCTGTTATTTGATCACTATGCCAGTTGTCATCAAACCTTTGAGACTAAGACACACAGTAAACGACACATGTTAGATAGTGAGTCATTCATTGTACTTACAGTAACTGTAAGGAAAGTGCAGGAGAAAAGCAAGAAAGAACACCGGACTTGATCTCTAAGACAGACTGGTTATTGCGAGGTGGAGCGAGGGGCGGCAGTCTTCCCGCGGGATGAAGGGTGAAGCCTTGAGTCAGGCTGGGGTTCAAACTTAGAAGGAGGATCCTAAGGCAAACATACGGAATTAGCTGCAGGTCCAAGGGAAGTAGATAAGGCATCAAAGATATTTGCTCAGAATAGGCTCTTTAGCAGAGTTGACTAGAGAGGACTGGGCTGGACGTCTCATTCTTTACCGCCTTCTCATCTTAAGGTTAGCTATTAACTCTTCAATTCCCTCTAGTTTTCAGGGAAGGCTATTAACCCTTCAGTAACATGCCTACAAGGAACATTTCTTGGGATAACCTGTTCCCTTACTACCTACACAGCTCCTGATCTCCCCCCTCCCTCCGCCCTCCAGTTCTGGACTTGAATTTACACTCTCACAATGGCTAGACAAGTGCTCTACCACTGAGCAACATCCCCACACCTCGTGTGTGTGTGTGTGTGTGTGTGTGTGTGTGTGTGTGTGTATGTTCATACGTGTCTGGGCTCACATGGATACAAAAGGACCAAAGGTTGACATTAAATACCCTTCTCTCCTTTACTTACTGAGGCAAGTTCTCTCATTGGCTAGCCCCCAGGGGCCCCATGATTCTGCCTCTGAGAGCTGGGATTGTTATGCCCAGTTCTTGGCGCCCCCAGTGACCACCAAGGAGAACCAAACACGTATGCAAGGGCAAGGAGCTTTATTTTGGGCTTAATCTCAGTCTCTTGACTTCACCAACGCAGTGGATCCATACAAGAGCCCCGAGTAGTGGGAGGGTAGGGTTTTTATGGGGATTTGAACATAGAAGAAGGGGATGGGTACATGATTGGTTGATTTAAACAGTGAATGTACTCTTCTGGTTGGCTTAGGACTTTGGCGGGCAAAGTTGGCGGGCTGGGGCTAGGGGAATTGAACTTATCTATGACTACAGGAATGTACGGCGTAATCAGTTTCCAGTGTTAAACCCACCCTTACCAGAAAATTAAAAACACTTAGATCTTGCCAGGAAACAGAAACTTAGGCCTACTGAGGACTCTGAAGCCTGTCATGGTGTCCATCTGGTTCCTGAGTCCTTCAGGATCACAGGCAGGCCACCACACCCACCTGGCACTCCATCCACTGAGCCATCTTCCCAGCCCCTCCCCCTTCTTTTGAGGCAGCCTCACTTTGTGGTCCAGGCTGCTCTGGAGCTCATGGTGTAGGCTGACCTGGAATTCACTCTGTAGTCTCAGGGTGGTCTCCAACTCACAGTGATCCTCCTACCTGTGCCTCCCGAGTGCTGTGAATTCTAACACCATCACAGATCTCACAGCATGTCTCCTCCCAAACCCACTGCAGGTACACAACCTATTCCACCTGCCACCCTTGCATTCCCAGCTCTTAGCCCAGGGCCAGGCTTTGGGGAGAAACTCCTCGATGAAATCTTTGGGGAATGGTGACTCTGACTCACTGCTTTCTGCCCACAAGACTCTGGGGACATGGTGTAGAGCCCTGGCCTTCGACTTCTCAGGGGCAACGTTCCAAGAACTTACTTGAATAGTGGAATGGAGGACATAGTTATCAAACTGGCAAAAGAAAAAAGAAAAAAGAAAAAGCTGGGGCAGCCAAAGAACAGGATGACAGAATCAGGATCCAAAAATAACAGTAGCCTAGAATAGGGGCTCAGCCATTTTGAAGAAACAATAGGGATGATTACTCTGCCTTGTGGTCTCAAAGTTACCTTTCCGTGGAGGATCGATGGCTTAACAGCCTGGCCTGGGATAAAATGCCTGTGATTTATTGGAAGCATGTAAGGGAAACAGTGTCACAGGCCCTCAGCACCTGCTTCTGCCAAGACCAGTGACTCTCCTCTTGGGCATCATGGTAACGAAGTCCCGGCGTCTCTGCCTTCGGTGTGTGTCGTCTTCTTTCTGATGGGGAGGAGTACTGGCATGTCAGTCATTCCAGCAGTATCTGAGTCACCAAGGAAGGTGTTGTGGTCTCAGCATTCATGTCAGGAATAGCAGAATCTCATAGATTACCCCCTCAACGGGCGACATTAGCCATGACAGAAGCTGTCCCTCTCCCCCATAGGAACTGCATTGTCCCTTAAACAATAAGAACTTCTTTGGCATTTTGTTTGTTTTTTTTCATTTTTTAAAAAAATTTATTTGCAAGCAGAGAGAGACAGACATAGAGAGAGAGACACACACAGAGAGAGAGAGAGAGAGAGAATGAGCACACCAGGCCCTGTAGCCACTGCAAACGAACTCCAGATGCATCTGCCATTTTGTGCATCTGGCTTACGTGGGTACAAGGGAATTGAACCTAGGTCCTTAGGCTTTGCAGGTGAGTGCCTTAACCGCTATACCAGCCCTATTTTGTTTGCTTGATTGTTTGTTTTTGAGGTGGGGTCTCGCTGTAGCACAAACTGACCTGGAATTCACTATGTAGTGTCAGGGTGGCCTCGAACTCACAGCCATCCTCCTATGTCTGCCTCCTGAGTGCTGGGGTTAAAGGCGTGCACTATCACCTATGGCCAAATGGATGATTTTTTATTGTTGTTGTTGTTTAGCAACTATTTTTTAGCAACTTTTTAAAATTAGATATGGACATATTTTGTATGTAACACAATGGATGTTTTGGTTAAAATTCTTTCCCATCGTTTTGTGTGCATGTGTGTAGCATTGTGCATGTGTGATGTGATATACACGTGGCATATGCACATGTATGTGCAGATACACATGCTCCAGCTGTTTGCAGGGGGCTGGGGAATCAAGCTCAGGCAATGTCAGGCCTTCATGCTTGAGAGATTAACACTGCTAACGGGCGGGCGGGCAGTCTCCGGGCGCCAGTGTCCTCACCTGTCCTAACTCCTGGGCCATCGCCCCGCCGCCTCCTCTCCTGTCTTCTCACCATTCCTTTGTTTGCTTTCTCGGAGGCCAGTGTCAGCCAGGCCTGGCATGTTAGAGCCCTGGAGCTGGGTCTCAGGCCATGGCCCCACTTACAGCAGCAGTGTGATGCAGTTGCCAACACCACAGTTTAGACAGAAAATACAAGCTCAGGCGACAGAAAGGGAGGTCAGAGTGCCTCTGCTTCATGCAAGTCAAAGGACACTGGGGCGCCGGCTGGCCGCACTGCCATTGCTAAGGACAATATGCAAACCTTCTAGAGAATAGTGGGCTGAATTTGCTTGCCTCGAAATTAAGAAGTTGGGGTCTGGGGAGTGTCAGGTGTTTTTTCTGTGAGGGGAGGGGAGGTCCGACAAGGAGGGCTGGAGACCAGACACGTGGGCGTCATGAATCAAAGTACTTTATTAATCTGCCCCAAATTTGGGCTGGTGCTGCAGCTTTGGGAAAGGAAAGGAGAGGGAGGGGCCTGTGCACAGGTGTGCCCTGTCGCGGACCTTGCTCCCTGGCAGGCAGCGGAGACCTGAACAGGATGCGGATTGGCGCTGCGACAAGCATGTGGCAGAGTCCTGCCAGGAAATCAGCGAGATCCTGGGCATGGCGAGAGGATCTCGGGAACGCACCCTTGGATGGAGAAGGGGGATGGACAAGCGGAGATTAGAGAGCTCCTCACCCCTGCCCTCTGCCCCCCCAGGTATGCAAGCAGAAGGAAGTGTAGGTCCCCACCCAGGGAGGGCTGCATGAGGGGCATGTCACTAGAGAAGGTGGAGGGAAAGAGGCAGAGAGACTGGGGCGGGGCAGAGGCTATGGGCACGTACTGCAGCTGCAGGCGTAGGAAGGAAGGGAGGAGCGGATGAGAGAAAGAGCATGAGGAGGAGGGATAGAGAAGTGAGCGAGGGTGGGCATATGCCACAGGCCTTTAGTCTCAGCACTTGGGAAGCAGAGGTAGGAGGATCAGCGTGAGCTCGAGGCCACCCTGAGACTACATAGTGAATTCCAGGTCAGCCTGAGCTAGAGTGAAACCCTACCTCAAAAAACCAATAAATAAATAAATTAATTAATTAATAGTAATAATAAAAATTTTAAGTTTGTAATTCCTGAACACCTCTGGCCTGTTCCTGCTGAAGGTGATCACTGGAAAAGTGCAGCAGTAAGGGACCTGCCCAGACCAGTATCCCCAGCAGGTACTCTCAGCCCACCCAGGGACAACAGAGGATTGGCCACCACAGTGTTTTGCCATCACCTGGCTGGCTTGAATGCTCTGTGGCCTGTGGGTGTAAGATTGTTTACGCAACACCACATTTGCAAACTCCTTATTAGCAGATTAAAATGCAGTCGTTCGCTTGTAGTATTTGGAACGCTCAGCTCAGCTACGTTTTATTGGATTCTGGAAGCTCTAGGGGGTTCTTTCAAGTAAGCTGCTTGTTAATTGCTTTTTTTGGTACATAAACAAAATCCCAAATTGGAAAAATGAAAGAAAATAGAGTACTAAAATTTCTCTATTTAAGATGCAATTCTTTTGTAGTTTTATGGGTTCTTTTTCCCTTTCCATTAATTATTTAACAGATTTTTATGATACATGGAGCTAATTGGCTGGATTCAAAATTAAAACTGAGGAAAAAATACACACATAGTCCGAACCCTGGCGTGCGTGTGTGTTTTCCCCACTGATGGAGGTGGAGGACGGTGAGATGCACAAACCTTACAGCCTCTCAGACCTGGGCTTCACCTGGGGCCTCCCGGTCAGCTGTCAGTTAATGCCCTCCTCAGGTGTAAGCTCTGCAAAATGGGATGTCACGTCCCTTACAACTGTCTCCCGGGGTAAAGATACTGGGAGAAAAGTGCCTGCTAAGGGTTCGTATTTTAGTTGTTTGTTTGTGTGGTGTGTGTGGTGTACGCATATGTATGTGCCCTTCTGATGCCCCATACACTACCCTGCTGGGGCTGCAGTGGAACGCCTTTCACCTGATCTTTTTCATTTACCAGAGAGAGAGAGAGAATAGGCACGCCACGGCCTCTAGCCACTGGAAATGAACTCCAGACATATGCACTATCTTGTGCATCTGGTTTACATGGGACCTGGGGAATCAAAACTAGGTCCTTTGGCTTTGCAGGCAAATGCCTTAACTGCTGTCATCTCTCAAGCCCTTTGCCTGATCTTTTTTAAATATTTTTATTTTTATTTATTTATTTGAGAGAAGAAAACAGGCAGAGAGACAGAGAGAGAGAAAAAGAGAGAATGGGCGTGCCAGGGCTTCCAACCACTGCAAACAACCTCCAGATGCGTGCTCTACCACCCTGTGCATCTGGCTTACGTGGGTCCTGGGGAATCAAACTGAGGTCCTTTGGCTTCGCAGGCAAGCGCCTTAACCACTAAGCCATCTCTCCAGCCCAAAACATATATTTTGAAAAAGATCAGGTGAGGGGGCTAGAGAGATGGCTTAGCAGTTAAGGCGCTTGCCTGCAAAGCCTATAGATCCAGGTTCAATTCTCCAGGTCCCACATCAGCATGGGGTAGCACATGCATCTGGAGTTTGCAGTTTGCCTTGATGCGCCCATCCATTCTCTCTCTCTCTCTCTCTCTTTGTCTTTAATAAATTAATAAAAATAATAATTAAAAAATATGTTTTTAGCCGGGCGTGGTGGCGCACGCCTTTAATCCCAGCACTCGGGAGGCAGAGGTAGGAGGATCGCTGTGAGTTCAAGGCCACCCTGAGACTCCATAGTGAATTCCAGGTCAGCCTGGGCTAGAGTGAGACCCTACCTCGAAAAACCAAAAAAATATATATATATATATGTTTTGGGGCTGAAGAGATGACTTAGTGGTTAAGGCACGTGCCTGCAAAGCCTAAGGACCCAGGTTCGATTATCCAGGTCCCACGTAAGGCAGATGCACAGGGTGGTACAGCATGCATCTGGAGGTCGTTTGCAGTGACTATAGAGGCCCTGGCATGCCCATTCTCTCCCTCTCTCTCTTTCTCTCTCTCTCTCTCTCCCTCTTTCTCTGTCCTTCTCTGTCTCTAATAAATAAATAAAAATAAATCAAGAAAAAAAAATAAAAAATATGTTTTGCACTGGGCATGGTGGTGCAAGCCTTTAATTCCAGCACTTGAGAAGCAGAGGTAGGAGGATCGCTGTGAGTTTGAGGCCACCTTGAGACTACATAGTTAATTCCAGGTCAGACTGGGCCAGAGTGAGACTCTACCTCAAAAATAAATAAATAAATGGGCTGGAGAGATGGTATAGTGGTTAAGCGCTTGCCTGTGAAGCCTAAGGACCCCGGTTCGAGGCTCAACTCCCCAGGACCCACGTTAGCCAGATGCACAAGGGGGCGCACGTGTCTGGAGTTCATTTGCAGTGGCTGAAGGCCCTGGCACGCCCATTCTCTCTGTGTCTCTCTCTCTGCCTCTTTCTCGCTCTGTCTGTCGCTCTCAAATAAATAAATAAATAAATAACAAAAAAATAAAAAATAAATAAATAAATAATAAAAAATTAAAAATATGTTTTGGGTGGGGCATGGTGGTGCACACCTTTAATCCCAGCACTCAGAAGGTAGAGGTAGGAAGATCACCATGAGTTCAAGGCCACCCTGAGACTACACAGTGAATTCCAGGTCAGCCTGGGCTAGAGGGAAAACCTACCTTGAAAAAAAAATATGAAGAGATATAGTGAATAGAATGAAATATTTATTTCAACAAATGTCTGCAAAAAAATGCCTGAGCAGGAAGGACAGAGAAGAGAGGAGAAAATGTTCATTCCAATATTCAACAACTACTTATGTGCACCTGACTTGAGCCAGCACTCTCCAGACATCGAACACAGATGAGAAGATGCTGGCGTCATCTTCCAGAACTGACTTGAGACAAGAATGTTTAGTCTCAGGAAATGAATCCCAAGATAGACTAAATCCTCATGCTGATAAACCAGAGAAACAATTCAAAGATGGGGAAAGAGATTAGGAAAAAAAAAAAAAAAAAAAAAACACTCAGGTTTCCTACACAGCAGTAATTCCTAGGCGGGGTGGCAAATTTCTCACCGACTATAAAAACTAGAAGGCATGGGCTGGGGAAATGGCTTAGTGGTTAAGGCCTGCGAAGCCTAAGGACCCCAGTTCCATTCCCAGGACCCATGTAAGCCAGATGCACCAGGGGGCACATGCATCTGGAATTCATTTGCAGTGGCTAGAGGCCCTGGCATGTCCATTCTCTCTTTCTATCTGCCTCTTCCTCTCTCTCTCTCTCTCTCTCTCTCTCTCTCTCTCTCTCTCTCTCAAATAAATAAATAAAATATTTTTTTATTTTAAAAAATAAATAAAAAACTAGAAGGAGGCTGGGTGTGGTGGCGCACGCCTTTAATCCCACCAGTCAGGAGGCAGAGGTGGGAGGATCCCTGTGAGTTTGAGGCCAGTCTGAGACTACATAGTGAATCCAGGTCAGCCTGGGCTAGAGTGAGACCCTACCTTGAAAAACCAAACCAACTGACCAAACAAACAAACAAAAACAAAACAAAACAAACAAACAAACAAAAAAACGCCAAGATGGCTGGAGAGATAGCTCTGCGGTTAAGGCATTTGCCTGCAAAGTCTAACAACCTAGGTTCAATTCCCCAGTACCCACGTAAATGTACAGAGTGTGCATGCATCTGGAGTTCATTTGCAGTAGCAGGAGTGTGCCCATTCTCCCCTTCTCTCTCTCACTCGCTGTCTCTCACTCTCCCTCTTTCTGTCTCTCATAAATAAATCAAAAACCAAATAAATAAAAACTTTTATTTATTTATTTGATTGTTTGCTTTTCCAGGTAGAGTCTCACTCTAGCCCAGCTGATCTGGAATTCAGTACATAGTCTCAGAGTAGCCTTGAACTCACACAATCCTCCAACTTCTGCTTCCCAAGTGCTGGGATTAAAGACATGCGCCACCACACCCAGCAATAAAAAGATTTTAAAACTGCAGAGTAATCCAGTGGTAAGTGGCAAAGGTGAAATGCAATTTCCTCCTACTCAAGCCTTTTAAATTTATAGTCTAGAGAAACTGTCCTTCACATGCAGAGACATACCCCAAGTGGTCCCCATATAGGCTAGTTAAAAACTGGATACTAGGAGCTACTGTCTCCCATTTTCGATTCACTCATCCCATTTCTATTTTATTATGCACACGTCACACCTCAGCAGCTCTACCTAGAAAGACCCTGAAACAAGCCATTGAGGACAATATTCTTAGCTTTAAAATATATATATATTATTAGCCAGGCATGGTGGCACACGCCTTTAGTCCCAGCACTCGGGAGGCAGAGGTAGGAGGATTGCTGTGAGTTCGAGGCCACCCTGAGACTACATAGTGAATTCCAGATCAGCCTGAGCTAGAGTGAGAGCCTACCTCAGAAAACAAAACAAAACAAAATGTTATTTATTTATTTGCAAGCAGAGAGAGAATGAGCGAGCAAAAGAGAGAATGGGTGCACCAGGTCCTCTAGCCATTGCAAATGAACCCCAGACACGTGCACCACCTTGTGCATCTGGCTTCATGTAGATACTGGGGAGTCAAACCCAGGTTGTTAGGCTTTGTAGGCAAGTGCCTTAACCACTGAGCAATCTCTCCAGGCCTCCACTCTTAGCTTTCAACAAGAATGCTTACGAAACAGGTAAGATAATACAGAATTGTCTTTTTTTAATTTTTCATTGGTGTGTGGGAAATTGGTACAGAATTGCATCCATCACTTTCTTACTGCTGGGATAAAATACCTAACCAGAGCATCTTGTGGAAGGAAAGGGGTTCAGCATGGGTGACCGTTCCAGAGGTGGGGTCCGTCACAGTGAGGGACGCGTGCTGACAGGAGCTGGAGGCAGCTGCACACAGGCAGTTCACAATGAGGAAGCAAGCAGTTGAGCCAGCTTTTCCCCTTTTTATCCATTTATTTTATTAAATTTATTGGGGGGATGGAGAGGGGGAGAGAGGGAAAGAGACAGACCGATAGAGAAGAGAGGAGGAATAGGTGCACCAGGGCCTCCAGCCACTGCAAACAAACTCCAGATGCATGCGTCACCTCCTGCATCTGGTCTTATGTGGGTACCGGGGAATTGAACCTGGGTCCTTAGGCTTCGCAGGCAGGCTCCTTAGCCACTGAGCCATCTCTGCAGCCTTTCATTACCTCCTTTTATAAAATATTTAAGGGCTGGAGAGATGGCTTTGTGGTTAAGGCACTTGCCTGCAAAGCCAAAGTATACAGACAGGTTCTATTGCCCAGGACCCACGTAAGCCAGATGCACAAGGTGGCGCATGCATCTGGAGTTCGTCTGCAGTGGCTAGAGGCCCTGGCAAGCCCATTCTCTTTCTGTCTGCCTCCTCTCTCTCTCTCTCTCTCTCTTTGCAAATAAATAAAATAAAAATAAATTTTAAAAATACTGTTTTTAAACCATGATCCACAGAGCATCCACAACATATAGTTGTATTTTCAGAATGCTTTTAAATCCATTTTTTCCCTTGCTTTTCTTTTCTTTCTTTTTCTTGGGGGGGGGGGAATTCAATGGGCTGTTGTCCCTTTGAGCTTCTCACAGCCTCAGTTTTGCTGGCTGCATCACTGTGGTGTGGCTCCCGTGTCCCTGCCCTCGGCATGGTGTGGTTAGAGCTTGAGGCTCCATCAGGTTCCAGTTGGCTATTTCGGGCAAGAGTAATTTGTAGGTGGTGGCAGTGTTTTCCGTAAGTGGAGCAGAGTGTCTGCTTGTCTTTCTAGTGGTGCCAACGGCACTCGTGTTCAGTGCCTTTGCCCTTTCATTCATTAGGGGTCTGGGATTAAAGGCGTCCACCACCATGCCCGGCTCAGTTCATTTATTTATTTGAGAGAGAAAGAGGCAGACAGTGAGTGAATATGGGCCACTGCAAACAAACTCCAGACACATGTGCCACTTTGTGCATCTGGCTTTAGGTGGGTACTGGGGAATGGAACCAGGCCATCAGGCTTTGCAAGCAAGTGCCTTTTACCACAGGGCCATCTCCCCAGTCAGTGCCCTCATCATCACTCACTTCCACTCTTCCTCTTCTCATCGGGGCTCCTGCCCCTACCAGTGCCCCGCTCCCCAGCCCCTGGCACCCACCATTCCACTCTCGGGCTCTGGGAATTTGACTTCTATAGGTCTTTCATGTAAGTGCATTCGTATACGTTCAATTAAAGACGTGTGTCATCATGTTACTCCAAAGAAGAATCTGTCCTTTTGTGACGGGCTTATTCCACATAGCATAATGGCTTGAAAGTTCATGGTGCTGTCACATCTGTGAGAATTTCTTTCCCTTTTGTGAACAATAATCTAGTCAACTTGATGGGAGTTAGAATCACCCACGCGACAAACCTCAGGGCATGTCCACAGAAGCGTTTCCAGAGCAGTTTGACTGAGGTGAAGTGGGGAGACCAGCCTGGGTGTGGATGCTGCCATTCCATAGGCTTAAGGACCCTGGTTCAATTCCCCAGTACCCACATAAAGCCAGATGCACAGTAGAGCATGCATTTGGAGTTCATTTGCAGTGGCTGGAGATCCTGGTGTGCCCATTGACTCTGTCTCTCCTCTCTCTCTCTCTCTGCTTCCAAATAAATGACTTTTTAATTTTAAAATATTTTATTTATTTATTTGTCTTTCTAATTAAACTATAGCAGCAGACCCTTGTCAATTGCCTTGTTCTTTCTGGAGAGGTCCGAAGGGGGCAGTATCCAGAGGGCTTCTCAGTGTTAAATGAGTGCAACATAAGAAAAGCAGTATTGCCTTCCAAGTCATGGGCGGAATGCATAAACAATACCTACTTTTTTTTTTTTAAAGTAGAGTTTCACTCTAGCCCAGGCTGACCTGGAATTCAGAATTCATTATGTAGTCTCAGGGTGGCCTTGAACTCATGGCAATCCTCCTACCTCTGCCTCCCAAGTGCTGGGATTAAAGGTGTGTGCCACCACACCTGGCTTAATACCTACTTAAAATTTTATTTATTTATTTGGGGGGGCTGTGATGGTTTGATTCAGGTGTCCCCCGTAAACTTAGGTGTTCTGAATGCTAGGTCTCCATCTGATGGCAATTTGGGCATTAAACCCTCTTGAAGGCAGTGTAATGTTGGGGGTGGGCTTATGGGTGTTACAGCCAGCTTCCCCTTGCCAGTGTTTGGGACACTTTCCTGTTGCTGTTATCCATTTGATAATGGCCAGGAGATGACATCCACCCTCTGCTCATGCCATCATTTTCCCCTGCCATCATGGAACTTCCCCTTGAGTCTTTAAGCTAAATAAATCCCCTTTTTCCCACAAGCTGACCTTGGTTGGGTGTTTTCTGCCAGCAATGTGAACCTGAAGGAACAGTGATATTGGTACCGAGAAGTGGGATTACTGCTAGAAACCTGATTCTGTGCCTTTGGCCTCTTGGAACTGCTTTGCAGGAGGAATGGGAATGAATTTCAAATCTTGGCCTAAGAGATGCCTTGCAGTGCTGTAAGTACAGCTTGATAGACTATTCTGGTCAGAGTTGAAAGACCTGAATGCAGTAAGAACTATGGACTGTGAGGTTTGGTTTATGAGGGTGAGAAAGAGCTTTGTAGGGACAGGGCTAGAAGCAGTTTGTGTGAGAGGCTTGCTATTTTGCCCGTGTCCTGAGAAGCTGTGCAGGGTTGCATTGCATAGAAATGAACTGGTGTGAGCAGAGGGATATGGAACAGAAAAAATAAAATCTTTAGGCCAAAATTGCTGACCATTCATCTGCAATTGAGAGATTATAACCATTGAGACTGGGCCAGCTGACCTGCATTGGGACAACAGGAAGAATGTAGGCTCTTTTGAAGGGGCTGAATGCTGAAGAAGTGTCCTGTTCTTCAAAGTCTGCTTTATTCCCCCTGGATTAACAAATTAACAGTCTACCTGGTATTATGGAAGATAAAAAATGCAGGAAAGAGAGGGTCACTGAATTTGCAACACAGTTTTCTGGAAACGGCCATGGGCAGTGTGAAGCAGGCTTGTTGGATTACCTGTGTGGAGCCCGATGGAGCCATTAGGATGAACCGTGGGTTGTGGTGGAGATCCAATGGAGATGCAGGACTATGGGTTGGTTGCCAAGAAGAGCGGCTGTCACCAGATGAAGTTGTCCGGCCTGTGGGTGGCCTAGCTGGAGGGGCAGAACTGGGACTCCAGACTTGTCATTGGTTAGAGCTGACTTGGAGACTCGTCACTGGTTACAGTTGTTGGATTTGGAGCTACAGAGTTTGTTTTCCCTGCTTGTTTTAAATCTTGTATTGGTTGAATATTTCTTTGCTCTGCCCAGTGCCATCTTTTACAGTGTGAATGTTTATTCTGTGCCATTATGAATTGGGGGGGAGGATTTTTTGGGGTATTGCGGCTCAGTTAAAAGACCTTGGACTAAGCCGGGCGTGGTGGCTCACTCCTTTAATCCCAGCAATCAGGAGGCAGAGGTAAGAGGATCATTGTGAGTTTGAGGCCACCCTGAGACTACAGAGTGAATTCCAGGTCAGCCTAAGCTAGAGTGAGACCCTACCTCGAAAAACCAAAAGAAAAAAAACCTTGAACTTGAACTAGGGATGTTTGAACATCATTGGGATTGATAAAAACTATGGGACTTTTTTTTTTTTAATTTTGTTTGTTTATTTAGTTATTTGAGAGGGACAGACAGAGAGAGAAAGGGGCAGAGAGAAAGAGAGAGAGAATGGGCACACCAGGGCCTCTAGCCACTGCAAATGAACTTCAAATGCGTGCACCCCCTTGTGCATCTGGCTAACGTGGGTCCTGGGGAATCGAGCCTTGAACCAGGGTCCTTAGGCTTCACAGGCAAGCCCTTAACCGCTAAGCCATCTCTCCGGCCCAACTATGGGGACTTTTAAAGTTGGATGAATGCATTGCATTTTACATTATGTATGGTTATCAGTTAATGGGGGCCAGGGGTGGAATGTGGTGGTTTGATTCAGGTGTCCCCCATAAACTTAGGTATTCTGAATGTTAGGTCCACACCTGATGGAAATTTGGATTTAAAGCCTCCTGGAGGCCGTGTATTGTTGGGAGTGGGCATCTGATGTTGGCCAGGCGGTGATGTCCACCCTCTATTCATGCCGTCGTTTCCCCCTGCCATCATGGAGCTTCTCCTCAAGTCTATAAGCCAAAAGAAACCTTCCCCCCCCACACACACACACAAGCTGATCTTGGTCAGGTGTTTCCTGCTAGCAATGAGAACCTGACTGCAACAGAGGCAGAGAGAGAGAGAGAGGGAGAATAAGCTTGCTAAGGCCTTCAGCCACTGCAGATGAACTCCAGACACACGTGCCACCTTGTGCATCTGGCTAACGCGGGTCCTGGAGAATCAAACCTGGGTCTTTTGGCTTTGCAGGCAAATGCCTTAACCACTAAACCATCTCTCCAGCCCAATACCTACATTTTGCTTTCTTTTTGTGACTATGTAGCCCTAGCTGGCCTCTAACACACAGCAATCCTCCTGTATCAGTCACCCCAGTACTAGGATTACAGACATGAGGCACCATAACTAGCTTTTTTTTTTTATACTCATGAGTAGAAATCTTTTATTCACAGGGATAATTTCACAGAAGAGAAAAATTAAGCAAAATAGTTGATATTGTAGTGTTTGGAAAAAACTGTATTGAAACCAAAAAAAAAAAGCCGGGCGTGGTGGCGCACGCCTTTAATCCCAGCACTCAGGAGGCAGAGGTAGGAGGATCGCTGTGAGTTCGAGGCCACCCTGAGACTCCATAGTGAATTCCAGGTCAGCCTGGGCTAGAGTGAGACCCCCCCCTCGAAAAACCAAAAAAAAAAAAAAAAAAACATTGATTTTGTCTATGATCAAATGTTTGCTTTGATATACCCATCATGGTTTTTCACTCATAAATCACTTGTTTTTAAAAGTTTATTTGCATATGTGTGTATACACCAGAATCTCGCTACTTTTTGTGTTTGGCTTTACATGGGAGGCTGGGAAATTGAACCTGGGCCAGCTAGCTATGCAAGTAAGCACCTCTAACCACTGTACCATCTCCCCAGTCTTCAAGTTATGTAACTTTTAACTGCTTTCTTCAGTTTTCATTATGTTTATTGAAGTTCTCAAATAAATGGCTTCACAGCTTCCATTCAAATTCTGCCTAGGATTGCTTGTCATGTAATCCTGAGTAAAAGCACTCATAGGAACCACTATGAAATCTGGGATGTGTGTATCAAATGCAGCTCAGTGGGGAGTGTGCTAACAGGGCTCAGACAGCCAGAAGCTGAAGTTAAATTCTAATCCTTTTGCCAAGTAAATAAAATAATATTCTCTCTAAATATTTCTGAAAATCCTTTGTTGGTCTGAGGACTATTTCCAGCCAAATCTTTCTGTCCATCTAGCTCACAGGTTCCTGCTCCCCAGTCATCTTTCAGAACTGTTTGACTACATGACCACTGTGGAGAGGGAAGGGTAAGAAACTGAATGTTTATAGTTTGCTGCTGGTCCTTTTTTTTTTTTTTAACTTTTATTTTCATGCTAAATTTACTCCTGTACCACAAGTTTTTGTTTCTTCAGGTTTTTTGTTTTTTTTTTTTTCTGGGATATCTTTTTCTTCTGTGCAACTTCCTCTTCTGGTTTAGGAACAATCTGCTCTTTTTCAGGGAGGGTCATCTCAGTGCAGCAGGGAGAGCTCATGTACGGGCGACCATGAGCTCTGTCAGTACAGCGGCGCATCGTGGGTACTTTGTTCACCAGGATATGCTCAATGACCAGAGAACCCACGTCTAAACCCTTACGTCCAGCATTACTCTCTACATTTTTAAGCATGTGCAGCCAAAATTCAGCACTTCTTTATTTAAATATCTTATTTATTTGATAGAGAAAGAGGGAGAGGGAGAGAGAGAAAATGGGTGCTCCAGGGCTTCCAGCCACTGCAAACAAACTCCAGATGCTTGCACCCCCTTGTGCATCGGCTAATGTGGGTCTTGGGGAATCAAACCTAGGTCCTTTGGCTTTGCAGGCAAACGCCTTAACCATTAAGCCATCCCTCCAGCCCAATTCAGCACACACTTTGGGCCACCCACCCTGTGTCCAGCCCCACTGTTTAGCCTGTGCACCCCTACCAACTCCATCGTATCGCCGGAATGGCACACACTGCTTCTTTAAAGTGACACCTTTCAGATACTTGGTGGCTTTTCGGATATGCGTACCCTTGATGGCCTGGGAAGTTTCACAGGTGTTCTTAATGTGAACGCAAAGACTTGAACCCCTTGACTTGCATGCTCAGGCCACTGACAGGAAGAGCTGTTTGTTTTTTGAGGTAGGGTCTTCCTGTAGCTCAGGCTGACCTGGAATTAACTATGTAGTCCCAGGCTGGCCTCCAACTCACAGCAATCCTCCTACCTCAGCCACCTGACAGCTAAGATTAAAGGTGTGCACCACCACACCCAGCATGACTAGCTTTTGATATCCACATTTCGCTAGGGACTGTGGCTAAGGAAGCAGGACTACCCATTTGAAAGACACCGCAGAAATTCTCACCAAGTTTGAAATTGAGAATTTTGTTCTGAGATAAATATGGAAGTATCTGTGGTCAGGAGTCTTCCTGTGTAGTAAGGGTCCTCACACAGCATGCCAGGCTCCTTCCTGTGCGGTTGTTATGGGAAACTGAGTCACATGGAGAAGGCACCAGAGACAGAGTAGAGAATCGGAAAATTTATTCACGTCGACATGGACTCGGGAATAACTTCCAAAGCCTGAGTCCTGAGCTCTGATACCTTGGGGGTTTTATAGACAGCATGGCAGGCAGTCTGACATCACCTTGAAATCTTTATACTACTGGTGAGTTACAAGTTTCTAAGGTCACATGATTAGGGGGCACAAACAAAGTTTCTTAGCAATCATTCATGATAAGAAAGCACAAATGTAGAACAGAAAGCTGTGTGCTCAGGGGTGTGTCTACAGCTGCACTAACCATGTAGCATACAAGCAGGGGCAGCTGCGTGGACAGGGAGGACAGGGCCATGTGGTCTCCCTGGTAAAGCTTGTGCACTGGAAACTGTTTTAGAGCATCATCCGGGCCTGGGTTCTTTGTCAAATTTCTTCTGCCACATAGTAAGGGTCCTCACATAGCACGGCAGAAGGGTCCTCACTCAGCTCAGCAGCATGTTAGGCCTCCTGGGGCCGGGAATCCAAGGCCCAGAGGGCAGCTTATGAGGGCGCTCATTCCACCACCTTCACTACTTCCCATGTCCTCACCCCCTCTACGTTCATTTTTTTTTTTTCAAGGTTGGGTCTCACTGTAGCTCAGGCTGACCTGGAATTCACTATGTAGTCTCAGGGTGGACTCGAACTCACAGTGATCCTCCTACCTCTGCCTCCCAAGTGCTGGGATTAAAGGCGTGCACCACCATGCCCGGCTTCTATGTTCAATTTTTAAACCTTTTTTTTTTTTTTAACTTTCTTTTGTGATAGTCTTGTTATATATAACAAGCCCAAGCCGGCCTTGAACTTGCCATAGAGTCAAGTCTGGCCTCAATTCAAGGTTGTGATCCTCCTCAGCCTCCCCAGTTATGGGATAACATATATAAGCCATTGTGCCTGGTTTATTTACTGATTTTAAGAAATAATCCCTGGGATTGGTGAGGTGGCTTAACAGGTAAAATGCTTTGCTTGAAAGCATGAGTACATGAGTTCAATCCCTAGGACCCATATTAAGAAAAAAAAAAGTAGGGCTGGAGAGATGACTTAGTGATTAAGGTGCTTGCCTGCAAAGCCTAAGGACCCATGTTCAACTCTACAGATCCCACATAAGCCAGACTTACAAAGGTGAAGCAAGCACAAGGTGGCACATGCCCACTAGGTGGCGCAAGCATCTGGAGTTCTATTTCAGTGGCTAAGGCCCTGGTGTGCCCATTCTCTCTCTATAAAAAATTTTTTAAAAATGTTTATTTGCAAAAATAAAATAAAATAAAATAAAAATAAAAAAAAACGTTTATTTGCAAGCAGATGAAAGAATGGGTACACCAGGGCCTCCTGCTGCTGCAAACAAACTCCAGATGCATGCACCACTTTGTGCATCTGCCTTTACATGGATACATGGGAATCAAACAGTGCCATCCATCAGGCTTTGCAACCAAGCGCTTTTAACTGCTTAGCCACCTCCCCACCCCCCAAAAAAGTGTCTTTATTCATGTGTTCCTATATCCTACTGGTTCTATTACACTGAATGGCTTTAGAAATTAGCTTTTTTTTTTTTTTTTTTTTTTGTAGTTGTAGGTAGGGTCTCGCTCTAACTCAGGCTGACCTGGAATTCACTATGCAGTCTCCCAATGGCCTCGAACTCATGGCGATCCTCCTACCTCTGCCTCCCCAGTGCTGGGATTAAAGGCATGCACCACCACACACAGCTAGAAATTAGCTTTTGCTAAAGACATGGTAATGCTTTTATATGGGAAACTTATAGTGCAATCGTCAATCAAGCCAAACTGCTTTAAACATTTCCTGTGCTATCCAGTTGAAATAAGAATATCTTCATTTCCATACAAATCTGCAGTGCATTTTCTTGGGCTCAGACTACAATTTCAGCAGGTGTTTGGAACCTCAATTTAAGTGTACAGGAAATTTCCATAGGATTTTTTCTTTTTCTTTTTCCAAGGTAGAGTCTCACTATAGCCCAGGCTGACCTGGAATTCACTGATTTCCCCTACTTCTGCTTCCTGAGTGCTGGGATCAAAGGCATGCGCCACCACGCCTGGCTTTTTTTTGTTTTCTTTTGGTTTTTCAAGGTAGGGTCTCACTGTAGCCCAGACCAACCTGGACTTCACTATGCAGTCTCAGGCTGGCCTCAAACTCACAGCGCTACCTCTTTCGAGTGTTGGGATGAAAGGTGTGCACCACGACTCCCAGCTCCATAATTTTGTTTTTATGTATTTTTTTAATATTTTAATTTTTTATTTATTATTTGACAGAGAAAGAGGGGGAGAGAGAATGGGCACGCCAGGGCCTCCAGCCACTGCAAACGAACTCCAGACGCATGCGCCCCCTTGGGCATCTAGCTAACGTGGGTCCTGGGGAATCGAACCAGGGTCCTTTGACTTTGCAGGCAAGAGCCTTAACCGCTAAGCCATCCCTCCAGCCCAATGTATTTATTTTTTATAAATTTTTATTTTATTTTAGAAAGGAGAGAGAGAATAGGCATGCACTACTGCAAATGAACTCCAGACACATGCGCCTCCTTATGCATATGGCTAACGTGGGTCCTGGGGAATTGAACGTGGGTTCTTTGGCTTTTCAGGTAAGTGCCTTTACTGCTAAGCCGGACTTGTTTTTGTTTTTAAATAGGAGTATTCATTTAGAATAGGGGAGAAAAGGGTCACCCCCTTTTAAATAAATAAATATATTTATTTATTTATTTATTTGTGAGAGAGGGAGAAAGAATGGGTGCGCCAGGGCCTCTAGCCACTGCAAATGAACTTCAGACACATGTGCATGCGCCACCTTGTGTCTCTGGCTTATGTGGGTCTTGGGGAATCAAACCTGGGTCCTTTGGCTTTGCAGGCAAACACCTTAACTGCTAAGCCATCTCTCTATAGTTTTGTTTTGTTTTTTCAAGGTCTCATTCTAGCCCAGGCTGACCTGGAACTCAATCTGTAGTCCCACGCTGGCTTTGAACTCACCTCCTGAGTTCTGGGATTAAAGGCATGGGCCACCATGGCCAGCTCAATTTCCATAGTTAATGAGACAGGGTTTCATGTCACCCAGGCTGACCATGAACTTGCTATATAGCTGAGGATGACCTTAATTCCTGACCTGCCTCTACTCCCATCCCAGTACTAGGATTATAGGGGTGCATCACCATGCTAGGATTTATGACGTGCCAGGGATTAAACTCAGGGCTTCATGCCTGCTAGGCATGCACTCTACCACAGAACCACACCCCCAGCACCATAGTTTATTTAACTGTGCCATGCACGAGCTTTTGGCTCAGCCGTCAATTAGAGGCGATGAACCTATAATGTAAAAGCAAGTATCATGAGAATATAATAAAACTAAATAGCCTTAAAGTAGTAGGTAGGCACAATTAAAATCATATTAGTAATTACTAATAATTAAAATCTCCACTTCCACTGCTACATCCATGAAGTGCTAAACACACAAGGATCTCAAGGGCACCAACTTCTGGGAACCTGTCATGTATCTGTACTGTACCTGACCTCCTCCGGCACTGTCTGCAGTATACAGAGAGCAAGAGACTCCAACCGCAGGAATGAAGTTCATGGGCTGTGCTCGGTGAAGAAAAACCTAAAAACCTGATGTTGGCAGTTACCTTGAAAATGGGTTCTTTAAGAAATCAAGGACTCTAAATTTTTGCTTTGTTTTCTCCTTCTATCCCAGGCTGACCTGGAATTCACTCTGTAGTCTCAGGGTGGCTCTGAACTCACAGCGATCCTCTGCCTCCCCAGTGCTGGGATTAAAGGCATGTGCTGCCACACTGGCTAAAAATATTTTTTAAAAAAAGTTTAAGTGGGGCCAGACGTGGTGGCGCACACCTTTAATCCCAGCACTGGGGAGGCAGAGGTAGGAGAATCGCCATGAGTTCGAGGCCACTCTGAGACTACAGAGTGAATTCCAGGCCAGCCTGAGCTAGAGTGAAACCCTACCTCTGGGTGAGGGTGGGGGGAATTTAAGTGGAGCCAGGAATGATGTCACATACCTTTAATCCCAGCATTTAGGAGACAGAGGTAGGATTGCCATTAGTTCGAGGTCACCCTGAGACTAGAGTGAATTCCAGGTCAGCCTGAGCTAGAGTGAGACCCTACCTCGAAAAAAAACAAAACAAAAAAAAGTTTAAAATCTTGGCAGGCAGAGATGGAAAAAAGTTGGGCAGATCCAACATTTCTTTCTTTTTCTTTTTCAAGGTAGGGTCTCACTCTATCCCAGGTTGACCTGAATCTCACTCTGTAGTCCCAGGCTGGCCTGGAATTCACTGTGGTCTTCCTACCTCTGCCTCCTGAGTGCTGGGATTAAAAACCTGTGCCGCCATGCCCACTTAAACTTTTTTTTTTTTTTTTTTTTTTTTTTTTTTTTTTCCGAGGTAGGGTCTCACTCTAGCTCAGGCTGACCTGGAATTCACTATGTAGTCTCAGGGTGGCCTCGAACTCACAAAGATCCTCCTACTTCTGCCTCCTGAATGCTGGCATTAAAGGTGTGCACTACTATGCCCACCCAGCTAGAGTCAACATTTCTATAGCACCCACCAAGTGCTCAGTGTATCAGAGGTTTTAAGGCTCCGCAGATGAATAATAAATGATTGTCTGCCCAACCCTCTACCCTCTTATGTCCCAGGACTTCAATTTCCCTTTGAAGACTCCACATCCACCTTGTTAGCAACACATAAACGGGGCACGACATCCGGGTGCGCTGGCCAGAGGGGGGAGGAGGCTGGAAGTTCTCCTGCAGGTCCTTCTTTTCTTGGTGAAGCTAGAGATCAAACATCTGCACCCGAGGGCAAGTCCCGTGGTCGACCATTGACTGACATCCCCAGTCATCTAGAAACTGATTTTCAGATCAGTGACACAAGAAACAAAAACCTGCTGGTTTGTAGCTAAGTGGGAGGAGCATGGACAGCAGTGTAAGGCCCCGGATCCAATCCCCAGCAGACACAGAGAGAAACCAAAAATCAAAAACAAGGGAGGGGGCTCGGTGCTTAAAGACGCATGCTTGCCAAGTCTGCCAGCCTGGGTTCAGTTCCCCAGTACCCACAAAGCCAGCTGTACAAAGAGATGAATGTGCCTGGCCTTCACTGCAACGTGAGACCCTGGTGCAAGCCATCCATACACACATATCAAGTAAATAAATTATTTAAAAAATACTGCTAAGGGTGGCGTTCAGTTGCAGTGGCTACAGGCTCTGGAGTGCAAATAAATAAATAATATTTTATAAATATTTATTTGATAAATTAAGAAAAACAAGCAGACTTCTGTCTCTAAAAAAAATATTTATGGGCTGAAGAAATGGCTTAGCAGTTAAAGCATTTGCCTGCAAAGCCAAAGTATACCAGTTCGATTCTCCAGGACCCACATTAGTCAGATGCACAAGGTTTCTGGAGTTCGTATCTGGAGTTTGCAGTGGCTGGAGGCCCTGGCATGCCCATTCTCTCTCTCTCTCTCTCCCACTGTGTCTTTCTCTCTCTCAAATAAATAAATAAAATATATTTAAAATAAATAAATACCATATCTAATTAAAAAAATAGGTAGGTGGTGCAAAAAAATATTATTTGTTTGAGAGGCAGAGAGAATGGGTTTGCCAGGGCCTCCAGCCACTGCAAATGAACTCCAGATGTATGCACCACCTTGTATGTGTCCTGGGGAATCGAACCTACGTTCTTAGGCTTCACAGGCAAGTACCTTAACCACTAAGCCATCTTTTTAGACCAACAATACTTTTTAAAAATGCACAAGAATGAGGTAGATGTGGCAGTATGTCTATAATCCCAGCAGTCAGGAAAGTAAAGACAGGAAGGTCAGGAGTTCAAGTCCAACCTGAGTTGCTAAGTAACACCCAGTCTCCAAAACACACAAAATAGCCGGGCGTGGTGGTGCACACCTTTAATCTCAGCATTTGGGAGGCACAGGTAGGATTACTGTGAGACTGAGGCCACCCTGAGCCTACATAGCGAATTCCCGGTCAGCCTAAGCTAGAGTCAGACCCTACCTCAAAAAAAAAAAGAAAGGAAAAAAGAAAGAAGAGTGACTTGTCACCTCAGTGTATGCACAATTCCTGATTCCTAGTTGGGTGTGACAACCCATGCCTTTAATCCCAGCACTCGGGAGGCAGAGATAAGATGATCGCTGTGAGTTCGAGGCCACCCTGAGAGTACATAGTGAATTTTCCAGGTCAGCCTGGGCTAGACTGAGACCCTACTAGGAAAAACAATTAAAAAAAAAAAAAAAAAACACGAAAACCTTGATTCCTGCTCCACAACCCCCTAAGTCCAACCGAGGGTGTGTCCTTTCAAAGGCTGGTCCTTAAACCCTTCCTGCAGTCCGTGGACCGCCCTACCTCCTTTCGTGAGCTCCATCTTTGAAAGGACAGCACAGGCGGCTTCCTATGCCTGCAACCAAGGGAACGACGGCCAAGGAATAGAGCCACCTACAGAATGTGTGTCAAGAACAGCGGGTGGGTGGAACTGTACTCCTTCCAAGATACACTCTCTCTTTCTATCCCAATGTGTTCACGTGGGATCATGGCATGGCTCTTTTGAAAGGCTGACGAATTCCAGCAAATAAATAAATAAAAATAAAAATAAATCACCTTCTTGGACACAAAACCACTTCTCTCTTTTTTTTTCCTCTAGCCACGTTGACCTGGAATTCCCTATGTAGTCTCAGGGTGGTCTTGAACTCATTGCGATCCTCCTGCCTCTTCCTCCCAAGTGCTGGGATTAAAAGCGTGTGCCACCACACCCGGAACAAAACCACATTTTTTTGTTTTTTGTTTTTCAAGGTAAAGTCTCACTCTAGCTCAGGCTGACCTGGAATTCACTATGTAGTTTCAGGGTGGCCTTGAACTCATGGTGATACTCCTACCTCTGCCTCCCAAGTGCTAGGATTTAAGGCATGCGCCACCACGCACGGCTTTTAAAACCACATTTCTAAGGGTCATACCTAACAACCTTTGAGGCACATATTAAAAAAAAAAAATTATTTACTTGCCAGCAGAGAGAAATAGTAGAGGGAGAGGGAGAGAGAAAAAATGGATACACCAGGGCCTCCAACCACTGCAAATGAACTCCAGATGCATGTGCCACTTACATCTGGCTTTCCGTGGGTACTGGGGAACCACACCCCCATATCATTAGGCTTTGTAGGCAAGCGCTTTAACCGCTGAGCCATCTCCCCAGCCCATGAGGCACACGCTTTGGGGAGCGCCACCACTGCTGGCGCCACCACTAGTCCTCAATGCAATGTGTTCATTCGCATCCATCAGCTGAGCCACCCCATGGCCAGGCTCTTGCACCGGAAGGGCTGTGGACCTACACAGGAAGTCTCCGCTTAGCTTCCGTTGTGGCACGCCACTCAAACAGCTCATGTTGCCACTGCCATTCGTACCCCACACTGATTGTCTGTCTAGCCTCGATAACTGCTGTGACTTCTTAGTGGGCAGAGTATTATCGATGTCCAGCATGCTGCTTTACACTCAATGTAAAGTGTGTAAAAAAAAATGTAAAGTGTAAAGTAAATGAAACACCAGCAAACACGACATATGATACAGAGTGTCGGGGAGTACCATAGGTAAAGGCCATGTGAACCAACCACTTTCAAAAAGAACACACTGGGCTAGAGAGATGGCTTAGGAGTTGAGCGCTTGCCTATGAAGTCTAATTCCCCAGGACTCATGTAAGCCAGATGCACAAGGTAGTGCGCGCATCTGGAGTTCGTTTGCAGTGGCTGGAGGTCCTGGTGTGCCCATTCTCTCTATCTGCCTCTTTCTTTGTCTGTCTCTCTCAAATAAAAAATTTTAAAAATGTGGGCTGGAGAGATGGCTTAGCTGTTAAGGCGCATGCCTATGAAGCCTAAGAACTCAGGTTCGATTCTCCAGGTCCCACGTAAGCCAGATGCACATAGTGGTGCATGCATCTGGAGTTTGTTTGCAGTGGCTAGAGGCCCTGGTACAACCATTCATATTCTCTCTCTCTCTCTCGCTCTCTCTTTCTCTCTGACTATAATAAATAAATAAAATCTGATTTTTTTTTTAAAGAACACATCACTAGGCCTGGTGGCATGCACGCCTTTAATCCTCAGGAGGCAGAGGTAGAAGGATCGCCATGAGTTTGAGGCCAGCCTGGGATTACAGAGTGAGTTCAAGGTCAGCCTGGGGTACAGTGAGGCCCTACCTGAAAATAAACTTTAAAAAAAAAAGGCGACATATATATATATGGCATGAGAGTCTGAGACATCCTGAATTCTATCCCCAGAAATCCACATAAAAAGCTGGGTGTGACCAGGCATGGTGGTGCATGCCTTTAGTCCCAGCACTGGGGAGGCAGAGGCTAGAGGATCACCCTGAGTTTGAGGCCACCCTGAGAATAGAGAGTAAATTCCAGGTCATCCTGGGCTACAGTGAGACCTTACCTCCCAAAAAAAAAAAAAAAAAAAAAAAGCTGTGTGTGGCCACCCACACCTGTAACCTGTACGACGGGGCCGAGGTAGAGACTGAAAAATCACTGGAGCTTGCTGACCAAAAACAGCAGAACAGCAGCTCCAGATTAAGTGAGGCTCTGTCTTAAGGAAATGGGGCAGAAGAGATACAGAGAACACTCAACATGCTGCACACAAATGTGCACGAGGCATGCACATCTGCACACATACCCGTTCACTATATGTAAGCACACTGTACCACACATAGTACACACACTCAAAAACTAAGTGGGGACTGGAGAGATAGCTTAGTGGTTAAGGCACTTGCCTGAAAAGCCAAAAGACCTCGGTTCTATTCCCCAGGACCCACATAAGCCAGGTGCACAAGGTGGTGCATGCGTCTGAAGTTCGTTTGCAGTGGCTTAAGACCTTGGTGCACCCATATTCTCTCTCTCTCTCTCTCTCTCTCATAATAAGTGAATAGGGCTGGAGAGATGGCTCAGCGGTGAAGGTGCTTGCCTGCAAAGCCTAACAACCCAGGTTTGATTCCCCAGTACCCATGTAAAGCCAGATGCACAAAGTGGTATAAGCATCTGGAGTTCATTTGCAGCAGCTAGAGGCCCTGGTGCGCCCATTATCTCTGTTTCTCTTTGCAAATAAGTAAATAAAGTATTAAAATAGATAAATAGAACATAAGCTAGGCACGGCGGCATGTGCTCATAATCACAGAACTCAGGAGGCTGAGGCAAAATAACTAGTTCATGGTGGGATGGTCCAGTGAGACCTTGTTTCACACAAACCAACAAGACACAGAACAAAGTGGTCCTAACACAGTACAGACTCTGAAAGGTGCGGGGACTTACCTGAGGTTATTCAGCAGCAGCCCAAGTCCAGGACAGCGTGCTTGTTCATTAAGCATCAGCGGGACCATCCCATTTCTCTCCCAGCAATGTAGCCTGCTGCAAAGGAACCTACTCGTCTCGGCAGCTCTGCTTACGTCTCTTCCACACATTACTCAGCTCAGCCCATTGTCAGGTTAGGGTTTATTAGATAAGAAATTAAAGAACTATTAAAACTTCCTGCACCTCTGAACAGTGCTGTCTCTGTCAAGAGCAGGTGGGATGGGAAGGGAGACAGTGTGAGCCCACTGTGCGCCTACTCTACACTTCCGCATAGGTGGCCTCAAACCCGAGTCCCTCTAACTAGGGACCTTGTTCAGACAACAGTGCTGCTACTTTGAGAGCATTTTAAGTCATCTGCTATCACTTGAGTTCACTGGTCACATTTGTCACTATGAGCATACACCAAAGACAGAAGAGGCACAGGCTGTTGAGGGACTATCCTCTATTGAAGAGGGGTCTAGGAACGACACATGGAATACTCAACTTGTTAAAGAGCTCAACTATAACATTATTAAAAGGGTGTTGGGAGCTGGAGAGATGGCTCAGTGGTTAAAGGTGCTTGCTTGCAGAGCCTGACAGCCTGGGTTCAATTCCTACATGAAGCCAGCTGAACAAAGTGGTGCATTCACTGAAGTTCGTTTTCAGTGGCAAGAAGCCCTGGCAAACTTATACTTCCTCCCTCTCTCTCTCTCAAATAAATAACATATATACATATATATATATTTTTTTAATATAAAAAGAGTGTTGGGACTGGAGAGATGGCTTAGCTGTTAAGGTGCTTGCCTTAGAAGCCCAAGGACCCAGGTTCAACTCTCCAGGACCCACATAAGCTAGACGCACAAGTGACACATGGGCACACGCATTTGGAGTTCAATTACAATGGCTAGAGGCCCTGGCGTGCCAATTCTCTCACACTCACATAAAATAATAAAATTTTTTTTTTAAAAAAAAGGCATTGGAGCCAAGGGTGGTGACACACACCTTTAATCCCAGCACTTAGGAGGCAGATGTAGGAGGATCGCTCTAAGTTGGAAGCCAGCCTGGAACTACATAGTGAGTCCCAGGTAAGCTTGGGCTAGAGTGAGATCCTACCTGGGGGGGGGGGGGAGTTAGGGTTTGAACAGGGTGCTGTGCCAGGTGGCATACACCTTTAGTCCCAGCACTTGGGAGGCTGAGGTAGAAGGATCACTGTTAATTCAAGGCTAGCCTGGGCTAGAGTGAGACCCTGCCTCCCTTTAGGGGAAGGAGTCTACTGGTGAAAAGACAAAGAACAACCTTCTAGAAAGGAACAAATATATAAACAGAATGATGCTCAAATCATTCCAGAAATAAGTGAGGGAGAGGAAAGCTTAGATCACAGGCCTTCTCGAGCTTAGCTTGAGTATCTGAGCTCCACATTATCATCCTAGTGTGAGCACAGCTCCCTTAACTCCTCATGGAGACTAAATAAGCTACCATTACTTTAATTAATCTCTCACACATTTCCTAATTTGAAACCTGGTTTCCTTATGGATGTCAATACACAAAGACTTGCAGTGGGTGAGTGATCCATTTAAGTATGGCCTGTAAGCCACTTTCCCACAAGGCCATTAAAAACCTTGGGTGAGAAAGCTGGGCTTCCAAATCTATCAGGGTGAGGCTAATCGGCTCAAGTAAAGGATCCCTAACACAGGTACTCTCTCGGCATGGTTCCGAAGGGCTAGTACCAACATTAGCAGTGGTTATCTTGTCCCAGAGATCAGCTGACTGCCTTAGCAGTCATTTGTAAGTCCAGTGTGCAGTGGACCAGCCCTGGCCCTTGCATAGATCGCGGTGGCGAAGATAACAAGCGTGGACCCGGAACTGACGGCCACAGTAGGGACAATCATGCAGGGCGCCGGCATGGGTCTTCATGTGCTCCGTGAGATGGTGCTTCAGCTTGAAGCGCTTGTTACAGATGCCGCACCCAAAAGGGCGAAGACTGAAGGTCAGCATGATGTGCCGGTCTCGTTTGGGCTTTACCGCAAACCGCTTTCCACACAAGCAGCCAAAGCGTTTCCCATCGGCAGGCGGTGCCCCCCCTAGCTTGACGGGCCCATGCACGGCCTGCCCCGCTCCTCCAGGCCCTCCACCCCCCGACAAGATTTCATTCCCATGGAGATCCACGGGCTTCCAGGACGGACCTCCTCCTCCAGAGGTCGCCCCTGCTCCGGAGGACAGTAGGAACCTCAGCTCCCCATTTCCTTCGACGTCTCCTCCAGGAAGTACTCTGGTTTCCTCCTTTGCTCCTCCTGATGGAATGCCACCTCCGGACATTTCTCCCTTGAACTGTAAGGAGTCCCGCTTAACGTGGGTGATCTGGGGGGGCACTGTAGGAGGGGCAGGGGGTTCAAGGGCTGGACTCTCACCCTCTGCAAGCCTGTGGGAAGGAGGTTTGGGCACCTGGTAGGATCCATGAGCACGGGGAAGCTCGCACGATACTCTCTGAGGCCGAGGAGCCTGAGAGTGTGAGGCTGCTGCCCAGCGGTCCTCCTCCTCTTCTTCCTCCTCCTCTTCCTCCTCCTCCTCCTCCTTCACCTGAATTTGCAACACTTCTCCCAGTTCACTGCCCTCACCTCCACCGGGGCTCCCAGGAGATGCGCAACTCTCTGCAGAGGCGAAGGACTGCGCGGGTTTCTGGCCAGCGGAGGAGCGGACGCAGCGGCCTGCCGAAGACGCGGCGGGCAGCGAGTGGCAGGAGGCTCCTCGACGGGCGGAGATGCCACCGCCTGACGTTTCTAGTTCCCTAAGAATCGCCGAGCACTGATCTACGACCTGCCACATCTGAAGGCCACTGGCTACGAGGAGATGGGCAGGCAGGGCGTCCAGCGGCAGGAGGAGGCGTCCGGAATAGATGAGCTGCAGCAGCCCCTCGAAGGCGTCGGCTTCAATGACACTGGGCAGAGTGAGTCGGGGCGTGTCGCCCAAAAGCAGCTTGTCGTGGAAGTAAGGGGAGGCGGCGGCCAACACGGCTTTGTGCGCCCTGAGCTCGCGGCCCTGCACCAGGAGGGACACATCGCAGAACTTCCCCTCCAGCCGGTGGCGGTTCAGGGTTTCCAGCAGCGACGAGCTGTGCTGGGGAAACTCTATCTGGACCGTGCGTGCGGCCTCCTCGGAAGCAGCGAGGCCCGGCGGCGGTCGGCCAGGGGTGGGAGTCGGGACGTCCCCGACGCGCGAGGCAGGCTGTGGAGGGAAAGAGCCCGAGGGTCACGGCAGCTCGCGATCCCGGGACGCCGCCCCCGACAGGTGGGAGCTCCGCAGTCACCCGCGGCTCGCGCACACCAGCCCCGCCCTCCAGGGGAACCGACCCGACACCAACCGGGTTCTCCATCGTGGGCACCGCAGAGGAGGACGCGCCTCCTCCAGCCCGAGCCCGGCTACCGCCGTCCGCCGCGCCGCGCCGCGCCGTGCGGGAAGGCCCGCGGCCCGCGGCCCTCCCTCCGCCACACAGGACCTCCCGGGCCGGAAGCCGTGCCCGCGCCGCCGCGCCGTGCGTAGGGCGGGGCCAGACCCGCAGCCAATCGGAGAACGAAGACCTGAAAGCTTCGTCCTCACTGGCTGCAGAGCCAGAGGGGCGGGGCCGGCCGCGGCCCCTGGAGGCCCGGCGGGGTGGTGGTGATGTTGGGGCGGCGCCGGGGTCCCCGCGTTCTCGGGGTGCGAGCTGCCGCAGCCCGTGGTGTGGAGGGGAGAGATTCACGTGACAGCCACCGAGGGCCGGGCCCTGACCCCCAGATCTAGTCCCGCCGCGCTGCGAGGTAGGTGTGGCCGCCCCGTGTTTGCGGGGGTGACCTGGCTGGCAAGCGGTGGGTCTGGAACCCACGTTTGTCAAGGGACCAGGTTCTCTCCTGCATTTCGCACGGAGGCATCACCAATTAAACATTATACTAGGACTCCCCCCCGCAAAAAAAAAAAAAAAAAAAAAAAAAAAAAAAAAAAAACAGCTGTATATCCTTGGACGCCGCTGGTCGGGCTAGGCGGCAGGGAAGGGGAAGAGCCTCGTCGGGGTCGGCGCCTGCCATGCACGGAGATTCCCCCGGGAGGGAGGGTGATTGTGAAGGAAGACTGCATGGTGCTGGGGTGTATGGCTTTGCTCCCAGGCTCTTCTGGAGACCCCAGGCTAAGACAGTCAGCCCAGCGATAAAAGAACAATCTCCGTTTATTAAACATGATTTCTGTTTCACCACACACTCCAGAAAAAAAGGAAATGGGGCTGGGAGAAAAAGGGGTAGTGGTCGGGGTCCGAAAGGCTGGGGGGTGGGACGGGGAGGGAGAACGAGAAAACAAAATAAAACTGGTAGGAAGAGCATCTCCCTACTCTCAAGGTGGTGGGGGGGGGGAAGGGAAGGGGGCCAGGAAGCTCTGTACAGAGGGGTCGCCCCCCAGCCCCCACACATACACCCCAGATATGTACAGTACAAACCCCAGATAATTACAACAGCCAAAGAAGGGGGGAGTCCAAGGATAGGGCCTGAAGTGGGGAAAGCAGAGGAAAGGGCACAGGGATAAAATTTCACATATTTACAACTTTTATATAAGTATAAATTTGGCCCCGGCTGGGTGAATGTGAGTAGGGGAATGGAACTGAAGGAAGGCTGTCCGTACAAAAGAAAAAAAGGTGGAGTTTGGGAAGATTCTCAATACCAAACGCAAGAATGGATGAGGAGGGGCAAGGCTGTTAGGGGACAGCAGTCAGGGAAGAGGGGCTGCCAAGGGGAGGGCTTCTGCCCTCCCATGGCCTACCCATCCTAAACCCCATCCATCCTACCTCCCCCATCCCGCCAGAGAGCTATATACAGAGAAACACCGAAAAATTGTGGAGCTGGCGGGAGGGAGGGAGACTGGGTGGGGGAGGATGAAAGGGAAGCCCAGCCCTGTCCTACCTCCAGGGAACAGAGTCATGGAAGCGGGCCCCCCCAACACCCCTCCTCCAACACAGGTCCCCCCACCCTGGGGGAGAGAGACATGGCTTTTCCTAGAGTAAGTTTCCCCCCTCCCCCTGGGAGTAGAGACCTAGAGAGGGAGGGGCAGGAGGGCTGTGTGTCAGGGTAGGGCAGATCAGCTGGTCTGCCCTCAGCAAGCCAGCACACATGCCCTCCTAAACCCTAACCCCTCACCCAACCTCAGTTCCACCCCACCCAACACACTGGGGCAGGGGGGGGCACAAGCCCCCTCACCCCGCTCTGGGACCAGCCGAGAGCAGATCAGGTGTGGGAAGAAGGGGAGGCAACTCCCATTCCCCCCTTGCCGCCCCCTCCCTGCCCCGGTGGCCCCCTCCACCCCATCTGGGTTCTGGGTGGGGAGGGAATAAATTTAAGAGTGGTGGGAGGAGGAGGAGTTTGTGCGTGCTGAGCCCCCCCAGACGCTCCTGAGAAATCAAGGGGTAGTAGGGCCCCCTCACTCGGGGTCCCCTCCCCATAACAAGGGGGGCAGGGGAAGCCAAAATGGGGCGGTGGAGGGGAGTTAGATTGTCAGCTCTGGTTACTGCTAAAAAATCACCCTGAAGTTGAAAGTTTGGAGGCGCCACACCCCCAGGGTGGGGTGAGGGTATGTCCCCCAGTGCTCAGGGGAACTATGAGGCAGAGGATGGGGATAGCACCCCAGAGTGAAGGGGTCTGTGTGGGTAGGTGGTGTCCCTGGGGGTCAGGGGGCAGCACCCCAACAGGAAGGAAAAGAGGGCAGCTAAGGGTCCCTGTTCCCCCTCCTGGAAATGGTGCAGTGGGGGGGGGGGCAGATGGGTGCCCCAAGGAGGCATTCAGGGAGGCAATCCCGCTGTCCCTCGGTGACGGTGACGTCCAGTCCTGGTGGTTGATGTTCCGGGATAGGGTGCATGGGACAGGAGGTCTGTGATGCTGGGTGGCTAGTGGTCTGCGGTGTTTCGGAACTCGCCGTTCTCCGTGATCTGCAGCCGGGGTGGGGGGGGCGGGGCTGGGGGGGCCAGGCCGTTCCAAGGTGGGGCCAGCGTCACACGCGGGTTTGTTGGACCCAAGGGGGGAAGCTGCCTCTCCTGCAAGACACCAAAGAGGAGAGCGCGGACTTATTGAGACGCTTCGTGGGGGCCTGGATGCCAGCCCCCACAGCCAGCCCACTCCATAGCCATGTCCACCCTCTCCTCCCAGGACAGTCCCCACCCCAACCTCCAGCTTTATCTCTCACCTGCAGGGTCCTCTCGGATCAAGGAGAGAACTCACCCCAACTCTAACAGAAGCCTTCAGACCTTCAACCCAGAGTCCTACCAGGAAGCCAGTTCAGAAGCGGCAGCTCTCGCCTCCAACCTACGCCCCCCCCCCCCCCGTTTCACCTCTGTGTACTGCCCCTCTCCAGGCCCCTGTTCCTCATGGAACCCCCTCCAGCCCACCCCCAGTCACAGGTAGGAGCTTTGTGTTGAGGGACCAGAGGAGGCAGTACAGCAAAACCTCATTAATCTAAATCCCTGTGGATTTGGAAGTTTTGTTTTATTTTTCATAATTTGAACAAAACTGGCGCTTAGGTTTTACTTTATCTGTGAAGAAAGGGTGTGCTAAGCAAATTAAGGGTAGAAATGTGTCTGTGGGAAGGGATATTTAACCTATACCAGCAAATACTTTTCAGTCTGATCTGTTCATTAAGGCGTGCTCCCTGAGGGCCTGAACAGAAGCCCTGTTCACCAGGTTCTACTTACTGTATATGTTTTGAAGACATGCATTTCATTAAACAGACACTGTCATTCAGTTTTGTCACTTATTCAGAGTGGCCATCTTCTCAAATATAACATTCCAAATTAGAGGTTTAACTGTACTGGGGGGAAAGGAAGGGGATTCAGGGACGTGATGAGGGCAAGGAAAATGTGGAAGGGCTCCTGTCAGGATGGCGGAAATGGCTGGAACTTCTGAAGAGGCCTGATGTGCCCCAATCTCTGCATCCATCCCCGGGAAGCTGAAACTAACTCCATTCCTTTCCACCCCCTCCTTCCTTTTGGTCCCTCCTCTTCCTGGATTCCCAATTCGAGGTGACAGCCCCTACTGCCATCCCTAGTCCCATTTTCAGAACCTCCTATGGTTCCTGGACCAGCTCCTGCTTCTTGCCCTCAGCCTGACCTCTGCTGGAGGGACCACCAGAATCCCTCCACACGTCTAGTCACTTATTTGACTTTTTTTAAGTTCAGCTCAAGGGCTGGTGAGATGGCTTAGTGGTTAAGGCATTTGCCTGCAAAGCCAAAGGACCTCCGTTCGATTCCCCTAGGACCCATGTAAGCCAGATGCACAAGGTGGCACATGCATCTGGTGTTCGTTTGCAGTGGCTGGAGGCCCTGGTGCACCCATTCTCTCTCTTTCTCTGTCTGCCTCTTTCTCTCTCTCTTGCTCTCTCAAATAAACAAAATAAAATTGAGCTTAAGATTGTCATATTATTAGCCAGGCTGCAGAGGGATCTATAGATCATTAGAACAAATATATAGAACACCAAACTGGGCGTGGTGGCACATGGCTTTAATCTCAGTACTCAGGAAGCAGAGGTAGGAGGATCACCGTGAGTTGAAGGCCACCCTGAGACTACATAGTGAATTCCAGGTCATCCTGGGCTAGAGTGAAACCCTACCCCCGCCCCCAAAAAATCTTGAAAAAAAAAAAAAACACTGAGAGCTAGACCCTACCTCAGCGGGAGGGGGGGCAGACAAATATCCAGATTATTTCCTGGGCCACAGGGCATTTAAGGCTGGCAGCATGTAGCAACATCTGAGCATATCTTCAGTGGACACAATTGAAGGCTCCCAGACCAGCTACCCTCTCCATCCCAGGATCAAGAGCTCAGTTCTTAAAAGGCTATCCAAACCAGTCTTAGGCAAAGCTGCCATCTTAGCTCTCTGGGTATTCTCATATTGCCAGTCAGTGAGAGAGATTACGTGTATGTAGCAGGGTACCCTGAGTACTCAGGGCAGGAGGGCAGGGGAAGGAACCCTTAAGAGTGCCTCCCTTCAGCCTGTCTGTTCATGACGGCACACAGGCATGCCCCTTACGCCCTCATGGACCCAAATTTAGAAAGTAGATAAATTAAGGTGCCATTATTCATTTTACAAGAGAACTCACTGCAGGAGTCCTTTAAATGGTGAGGTCCCCTGGTGCCTTTTAGCATCTGTTTTCAGATCACTACTTTAGCAGAGTTAAAATTACAGTGTGAAAGAACTACTGCCCACTGCAGATCAGTCCCACAGAAATTATGCCTGTGGCTGACACCTTCCCATTTACTGACTTTTTTAGGTTGGATTATATGTCCAGCAAGGCCACTGATGGCAGGAAAGGGGAGTGAGTGGCATCAGCTACTAGGAGAGCGAGCTTAGACAGAAGAAGAGTGGTTAGTTGACGTACTGTCCCTGCATCTCTGCCTGGGAGTCAGGACAGCTACTGAATCCTTGATGTGATCTGGAAGATGTTTCTCCTCACTTCTAACACCCAGGCCAGGGGGAGTCCAGGCCTAACATCCACCAGAGACTCTTTTCTTGTTCTTCTCTTTCTCTCTTTTTTTTTTTTTTTTGTTTTGTTTTGTTTTTCAAGGTAGGGTCTCACTCTAGCCTAGGCTGACCTGGAATTCACTATGGAGTCTCAGGGTAGCCTCGAACTCACGGCGATCCTCCTACCTCTGCCTCCTGAGTGATGGGATTAAAGATGTGCGCCACCACGCCCGGCTTTTGTTCTTCTCTTTATCAGGCTGCTTGGATTCCCCCTGAATTAACTGTTCACTCCCAACTCCCGCCCAGTGGGGGCTGAGCCCCAGATGCCTTCTACCTCATGGGTGCAGAGGAGGAAGAAAAGAACACAAGAGGAAAGGCACAGGAAGGAAGAGGGTTCGAGAACCAGAGTTAGGAAAGAAGAGGAAATCCCAACCTACCTGCTGCAGTCAGCACAGCCCCTCTAGCCAGGACCCCCCGCCCGCCAGTCCCTCCACCCCATTCAACCCACCCCAGTGTCCCAACCCCAAGGACGCTCTGGTGAAATGGGGGGTGACAGACATACACTGGGCAGGTAAAGGAAGAAGAGGGCGGTGTCAGGAGGAGGCTGGGAGGGAGCGGGTCCTGTGAATGTGCTGGTCTGTCTAGGGTAGAACTCGGTGCTGCTAAGACATGGGAGGGAGGTGGTGGGGTGCTCGGGGGTGCCTTGGGAGGGGTCTGTGCAGGAGGTGTCAGGAGGGTGGGGTCTGTGGAGGTTCTCTGGGTATGGTGAGAGGGGAGAGGCTCCAGAGAATTAGAGGGGGTGGGCTTCATGACCAACCTGCAGTGGTCCGGAGTCACCTCCCCCAGTGTCCTCCGCCCGTGGTCAAAGCGGAACAGGAGAATTACCTGATGAGGAGCTGCAGGGGGAGAGAGTGGGGTCATGGGGTCAGGAGCCTCAGTGGTGGTGGCAGGGAGGCCTGCTGGTCAGAGCAGAGGGAGGAGGAGTATGGGTAAGAGCTGAATTGGGGGTGGTAGGGTGAGGGTGCAGTAGGGCCTGAAGCTGGCTGTGAGCAAAGGAGTGGCGGCAGGGAGCTGGAGAGCAGCTTGGGAAGAGACCAGAGGGGTAGTCAGAGGCAGGCTGGGCCAAAACTAAGAGCAGGGAGGGGCCTTCGGGATCTGAAGAGTTGGGAATAGGAAGCTATGTAGGACCAGCCAAGGTGTCAAAGGGGGAACCAGGAGAAGCCCATGTCTCCAGGCCACCGAACACTGGGGAAACCACAGCTCAAACTGCCCTGTGTCCACTCTTCCAACAAGGAACTTCCGCCTTCCTGCCCCAAGAAGAGCTGAGAAGAAGCTGGCGGCCCTGACTGGAGCAGGAGTGAGCCACAAGGGGCAGGGGCTCGGCTCCAGGACATGGTGGCACCTGGGGGCCAAGAGGCTGAGCCTCAGGGAAGATCCTGAGATGCAGACAGGAGTAGGGAGAGAGGGCAGGAAGGCTCAGGGGAGGACTGACACTGCCAGGAGTGACGGAGGCACAGACGATGGGATGCCGATGGGTCACCTGGGGCTGCGAGGAGGGAGCAGCCAGTAGGTGAACGGAGGGCCACAGGAGACAGATGGCGACGGGGCCAGGGTGGCTGATGCCGTGAGTGCACGAAGGACCGTGGGATGGATGGGGATGGGACACGGAGAAGATAAATGACATTGTAATTTCCACCTGAGCGTCGAGCAGCCTCTTCTTGGGTTCAGGCAGCGGCTCAGCCATGGCGGGGTGGTCCCGGCGCAGCTCCTCCTCCACCAGCATCAGCCTGAAGGGACGAGCTTCAGTGGGGTTAGTGGCGGGCACAGACTTGGAGCCTGCCAGCGGCACTCCTGCCCCAGGGAGCCCTGCAGCTCTGGGAAGGCCTTGAGCATCCTCTCCTCACAGAACTCCTCCATTGTCGTGACCCAAAAAGGCGCGCGCCCGTCACTCAGGGTTCTGCTCTCCACCTTCCTCTCAGGACTCCTCACATCTCTCTTTGGAGGATAAACTTCTTTTTTTTTTTTCTTTTCTTTTCTTTTGGTTTGCTGAGACAAAGTCTCACACATTGTGATCAGGAAGCCTGGAAATCACTGTGTAGTCCAAGCTGGCCTCAAACTGAAGGCCACCTTCCTATCTCAGCCTCCTGAGTACTAGGCATGAACCATCCAGCCTTGCTTCTGAAGATTAGACACAGGTCTCTCAGACACAGACCATCTAGATACCCCCAGCCCAGCTCCCTTCCCAGGACATTAGTGTCTTCCCCTATGCCCTCTGTGGCTAAAGACCTGGCATCTAAGACCACTAAGACCCCTCCAGTGATAGCCCCTGGGTCACCCTGGTCTAGGACCAGTCTCTGAAGCCATTATTCCCTGCACCTCCTGCCTTAGGCAAAGATTACTTCTCATAAAGGTTGTCAGGTCAGTGATTTCAAAATATATTTCAGACCAAGAGCCCTTTCCTAATTAAGTCTTACTCAAAAACACACTTATAGTTGGGTGTGGTGGTGCACACCTTTAATCCCAGCACTCAGAGGCAGAGGAGGGAGGATCGCCGTGAGTTCGAGGCCACTCTGAGACTACGTAGTGAATTCCAGGTCAGCCTGGGCTAGAGTGAGACCCTACCTCGAAAAACAAAAACAAAACCACTTATAACAGAGCAAAGGAGAGCTTGCTCTGGTTGGAGTGGAGCTTGCAGTCCGCTACCGAGGCTCTCAAGAGAACTGACCTCCTGTTGATGGATAGATCCTTTGGAGACATGACAGGCTTGAAGACCCTTTCTCATGAAGCCCCTTTCTAAGTTGAGCAGGGAGCCCTGCCCCAAATGGGGGTGCTCGGGACTCTACTGGCTATTTCTATTTAGCTTTGGGGCAAACCTCATAGGCTGGGTTGAGAAAAAACAGTGGGGAGCCCTGGTCTCAGCTGTGTGCAGGCAGCAATGGTGGGACAGGTACTGGTACATTTCCTCAGAACTTCCAAAGTTACTCCACAGGAAGTGATGTCAGGGCTCAATAAAGATTCAGTTAACACTAAGCTTAGGCAGGAGGTTTCTCCCAGTCTTGTGGCAGGGAGTGTGAGAGCTGGGCAGGGTCTGGAGGAGTGGTTCACTTTGCTCCCTTCAACCTCAGCTTCCCTTCTGCCCCTCCCCAGGCCGCCCCTCACCTGCCAATGATGCTCTTGATCTGCGAATCCTTTTCCACCTGCTGCTGCCGCAGCCTCTTCTCGCTCTGCTCCAGGCGGGCTTGGTACTGCATCAGAATTTTGCTGGTCTGCTCCTCCTGGGACAGCAGCCTCCGCTCATACTCCTCCAACTTCCGGTTGGACATGTGTAGCCGCTCCTTCAGCGAATGTATCTCTTCCTCGTACTCCTTCACCTGCCCGCCGGGCACACGACCCCGCACTGTGAGGGGCGTCCTGCCCTGGTTCCTCCAGCCAGCTCCCATTCCTGTCTTCCCAGCCGTACATGAGAGGGAGCCCCAGCCCTTCCCCTGCCCACTGACCATTCTCAGCTGCTTCTGACAGAACTCGGCTGTGATGCTGAGGCTGGAGCAGGGTGCCAGTCCCGCACCCTGAGGGGTGTGCCCATGCCTTCACACATGCATTGGGGCCTACAGGGACTCAGACCAAACTAAAAAGGCTCCTGAACACACCTTCACTAAGTACGTCTAGAAATTAAAGACAAAATGACTCTTCAGTCCCAAGACAAGATTGGCACTTGGGGAAAACCTGAAGAAAAGACACTGAGGGCGAGCAAGTGCTGTCCCACATGGGACTCCCTCCTTAGCTCTGTCTCAGAGATAGGAGGTCTTCAAGGGATCTCATGCCGAGAATCTAGGAGTGCTCCTGTTAGTAGGATTCTGAGACTTGACAGCCAGAAGAGCTCAGAAGTCATTATTTTTTTCTTTCTTTTTAGTGTTTTCAAAGTAGGGTCTCACTCTAGCCCAGGCTGACCTGGAATTCACTATGTAGTGTCAGGGTGGCCTCGAACTCACAGGGATCCTTCTACCTCTGCCTCCTGAGTGCTGGATTAAAGGTGTGCGCACCACGCCCGGTCCAGAAGTCGTTTTATTTGCCATCTCTGAGTCTAGAGCGATGTTGCCTAACAGAATAGCCACTAGCTCATGTAGCTGATTTTCCTTATATTTATTTTTGCAGTATTGGTGATCAAACCCAGGGCCTCACCATTGAGCTCTATTCTCACCCTTTCATGTAGTTATTAAAAAGTTAAATATGCCAGGTATGTGGGCTCACACGCACACACGCCCACAAAGAAAAAAGTGTTTAAAGCTGAGTGTTGTGGCACACACCTTTAATCCCAGCACTTGGGAGGCAGAATTAGGAGGATCGCCATGAGTTCAAGGGCACCCTGAGACTACATAGTGAATTCTAGCCTGGGCTAGAGTGAGACCCTACCTTGAAAAAAAATTTTTAATAAATACATTAAAAGTTAAAATAGAGGGGCTGGAGGGATGGTTTAGTGGTTAAGACACTTGCCTGCAAAGCCAAAGGACCTCGGTTCAATTCCCCAAGACCCACGTAAGCCAAATGCACAAGGTGGCACATGCATCTGGGGTTCTTTTGCAGTAGCTAGAAGCCCTGGCACACCCATTCATTATCTCTCCCCTCCCTTCTCAAAATAAATAAATAAATAAAATATTTAAAAGTTAAATAGAGGGCTGGAGAAATGGCTTAGCAGTTAAGTGCTTGCCTGTGAAGCCTAAGGACCCCGGTTCGAGGCTCAATTCCCCAGTACCCACGTAAGCCAGATGCAGAAGGGGGGTGTACGTGTCTGCAGTTTGTTTGCAGTGGTTGGAGGCCCTGGAGTGCCTATTCTCTCTCTATCTGCCTCTTTTTTTCTCTCTCTGTTGCTCTCAAATAAATAAATAAATAAAAGTTAAATAGAGCCAGGCATGGTAGTGCATGCCTTTTGTCCCAGCATTCAGGAGGCAGAGGTAGAAGGATAGTCATGAGTTTGAGGCTGGCCTGAGACTACATAGCTAATTCCAGGTCAGCCTGAACTAGAGTGAGACCCTACCTTGGAGGGAAAAAAGAGAGACAGAAAAAAAAAAAAAAAAGTTAAATCGCTCTAAAATTTTAGTTCCTGAATTGCAAAGACAACATGTCTAATATGTTGGCCATTAGGCATGTGCAGCTCCCACGCCGAGCAGTGCACACTCCAGCAAGTTTTCACCACTGCAGAAAGCTCTGCCGTACAGTGCCGTCAGCAGCCTTCCCAACAAGGGTTCCTTATCTGATGCATGGGACAAGGAAAACCACCTGAGAAGCCTTTACCCTGTAAAGAGGGCACATACAGAACCAGTGCCACACTAGATGTGCTGGAGAGAGGAGCTGCCTACCTGTGGTGGCTGCCTTGTGGTGTTAGGGCCTAACTCTCATGGAACTTGTTGTCCAAGCCCATACCCGACACCAGTCTACCGCTTCTCCAGGAAAGCTCTCTTCAGTCCGCACTTAGGACTGTGTGTGTCATATGTGTCTGTCTGTCTCTTTCACCTCATGCATGCCAGGTAAATGTTCTACCTTGGACTATATCCCTAGCCCTCTTTTTAACTTATTATCTTGAAGCAGGGTCTCACCAACTTTCTCAGGCTGGCTTTGAAATCACTCTTTAACCCAGCCTGGCCTTGAACTTCCCATCCTCTAGCCTCAGCTTCCCCAGTAGGTGGGATGACAGTCCTGTGCACCCAGGCCTGGCTTGGGTCGTGTTCTCTGCGTGCACCCTAATCCCGCGGCCACCCTCTTTCTCGGCCTATATAAAAGGTTTCTCCTCATTCTGCAGTGTATGAAACCCACAAAATGGAGATGAGAAAAATTTAAACAGATTGATTGAGTCTGGTCTCCCCTAATGGACTTGAGAAGGGGTATCAGTGTTTGTCTTTTCACAGGGACTGTCTGAGCCTCCACATTTCTTTCGGGTGCAATATAGAGCTTCCCTGGGGGTGAGGAGGCGCCAGGGCTTGGGGCGGGGCCGGCGTACCCTGTCTAGCCGGCTCTCATCCATCGATTTTGAGTACTCCTTGAGCTTGTACTCTTCCCGCTCGATGTGGGCACTCTCGATGTCAGCTGACAGGTGAGGCATGTTGGACACCCAGGCCACGGTCCGTTCTGAGGCTGGCATCGTGGGGTTCAATGTGGATGGCGTCTGAGAATGCTGGGACAATCAAGGTGGGGGCAAGCAGAGCAGAAAGGCGGGAAGGGAGGTGCATTTAAAGGGAGAACACAGGCCTGTTTCCCGGCTCTAGCCCTGACCCCTTTTGAGTACTAGGGAAGTGAGCGAGCACGTCTCCCTGTGAAACAAGAGGGCCGAGGACAGGCATTTCTGTCTTGCTCACTGGTGCATCTGCAGTCCTGCACGGCGCACCGCAGACCCTGAACACATGGTTGTGGCAGTTTTGAGGCAGGGTCTTGCTATGTAGCCCAGGCTGGCCTCAAATTTGTAATCATCCTTCCTCAGCCTCCTGAGTGCTAGGACTGCACATCTGTTTAATGAGCTAAGGATTGAGAAAACACTAACTGCAGACTGTCCTGCTCCACCCCTCCCCTCGGCCCCATTTCCTTCTTCCCTCCCTTCACCCACCCCACCCTCACCTACCTGTTTGGTGATGGAGGGCTTGAGCCCCCCACCCCCTCCGCCTCCGCTGCCCCCGCTGCCCCCAATGCTGCCCTCCTTGCTGAGGCTCTGTTGCCGTGGACGTGCGGGGCCGTAACTCGGCTCTGGAGACTGCAGTAGGTTCCCGCTGGACGGTCGGGGTTTCTGGGCAGCGCTCACTGTCAGCTGCTGAGACTTGCCCCTCTGCAAGGGAGGCGGCTGGCCCCCGCCACTCCCACCACTGCCCCCACCGCTCCCACCCCCGGGCCCTGAGGGAGCTGGCCTCTGGGGACCAATGGTAATCTGGGGAGGGGACAACATGTGCTGCAGGTTGTCCTGGAGTGAGAGCTGCCGGCGGGTGAAGTCAGTGCCAGAGGGTCCAAACTCATCACTATAGCTGTGGCTGTGAAGGATGGAGGCAGCAGGGGGTTTGGGGACCCCTGAGGAGAGGTCTTCACTCTTGCTATAGCCATGGAATGGGGCAAAAGTGTCTCCTGGGGGCTCTCCACCTCGGTGGTGGTGATGGTGGTGGTGGTGGTGATGGGAAGAAGATGGGCCATGGCCACTGCCCCCTCCATGGCCCCCTGGGGGTCCTGGTCCATCAGCAGCCATGTGGAAGAGAGGGTTTTGGAAGGAGAGCGGGATGCGCAGTTGCTGGGCAGGCACACCATCCGTGGTGACACCCATCTGGCTGAGGCGCATGCCAGCTGCCGTGATGGACGATCCACTCCCTTGGGAGAGGCGCCCAGCAGGTGCAGGCCGCAGCCCCAAGGCCGCTGTCAGTGAGGCCTGGCTTGAGTGCAACAGGTCCCCAACAGCTGCCAGGTTGGAAACACTACTACTGTTGAGGCGGCCACCAGGCCCATCGCCCTGCAGGTCCAGCATGGACACGCTCTTGTTGACACTCAGCATCTTCTGCTCTGGCTCCGTGATGTCTGAGCTGCTCGTGCAGTATGCTGGAGAGGACCGGGCCAGTGGGGGCCGGCTCACGTAGAACAGGTCTTTACCCCCGCCGGGTGGGGGTGGGGGTGGCTTTTCCTTGGTTGGGGAGGGGAGGCGAGCCATGTCCATAGAGCTGTTGGAAGGGAAGGGGACACACAGGCAGAAGGTAAGACCAGGACTGCTGGCAGCGGAGCCTGTAGCGGTCTGGTACTGGTCTTCAATGAAAAGTGGGACCCACAGGGGAGGGCTGAGAGCCAGTGGTGGCACCCCTAGAGAGGCAGGCAGGGAAGATGGGAGGGGAAGAGGAAAGGACAAGGTCCCTCGGGGAAAGGGATTGGTCTGGAGAAAAGGGGAGGGCAGCAGGAGGAGGGTGAGGGCCAGTCTGGGCAGGCATGGAGGAGATGAGGCGCAGTCGGAAAGGAGTGGAGGAGGGCAAAGGTCAGTGGAGCAGGAGAGAGGGTGGGGAGGGGAGAGCCCCTCACCTGTTGAGGCCTCGAGCCATGAAGGACTGAAGGTCGATGGAGCTGGAGAGAGATGCAGAGGGGCGAGCACAGAGAGAAGGAGAGAAGTGTGGACAGATGGAAGGAGCAGAGGGAATGGTGGGATGGGCATGGTATCATGGAGGAGACACAGGTTGAGACAGCAGGCTGATCACCAAATAAAGGGTGGCAGTTGAGGCCCAGGCCTGCCCATCACAGGACGCAGGGCTCCTGGGCAGACTTGGGCCCAATCAGCCTCCAGCTGCCACCTCTCTGAATGCTGGATCATGGGGAGAATTTATTTGCCAGCCCGTTCAGAGATACCTGATTATTTTGATACGACATGAATGAACCTCAGCCTGATGCCAAGCACAGGAGGGCAGAGGGATAAGGCCAGTCAGTGCTGTAGCACAATCCCCTCAGCTTTCAACTAATCAGGGAGCCAAAAAGCCTTAGCACCCTATGGAGTTATGCATTTCTCACTCCCTCTCAGCCTCCTACTGTCCTGTACTGACCCTTACCATTATTGTCCCCTGAGAACTTCCTTTCTTTCAAGGCCCACAGAGATGCATATGGGGTCCAGTGAGAAATAATACAGAGGAGAGCGAGCTCAGGATCCAAGGACACAGGGTGGGCGTGACAGGGTGCTCACCTGTTGAGGTCTCGCATCATGTAGCCCTGCATCTCGGCTGATGGTCCCCGCAGCACCACAGGCTGAGGCCGGGGCCGCTCACTCTGGCGGCTCGGCTGCCTTTGGATGTTGGGATTTCTCAGGGCCGTGCTGATGTCATTGAGGAGCCGGGGTAGTGGGCCCAGCTTCAAGAGAGCTTCCTGGAAGGGCAAAGCTGTTATCTTGGGGGCTAAGTGCCCAGGTCCAAAGGGCCTCAGGGGAAGCACGTGGAGGGTGTGAAGTGGAACGGCAACGGTAATGTCTTTGGAAACCGGGGGAAACGAAAGTCTGCACGGGGGTGGGTGGTGGATTCTCAGGGTCAGCACCTCTAGAAGCACTAAAGTGGGACATAGGGGCTATCTGCTGACCTTGCTGAGCTGCGGCAGCACCTCCCAGAGCAGGGCGTGGAGTGTGGACAGCTCGCGGCCTAGGTCAATGTAGCCCTCAAAGCTGCTGCTGTTGGTCAGTGTGTCCAGGTTGGAGATCTCATACAGGAACTGCTGCATGGAACCCCACTCCAGCTCCAGAAACTCGTTCATGAAGCCCAGAAAGTCCTCCTTTGAGGTAAACCTGGCCAAGGAGTCCACATATAAAAGACTCATGGCCCCGTTTCAGAGTCTCTGGCAACCCAGGAGACCCTTTCTGCCCACCACAGCCCCACCCCACACTGCCTGAAGCTTCCCTCACTTGGAAAAGTTGGCCAGATTCTGGATGACCTTGGCGATGAGGGTGAGGGTTCGTGAGGTCTGCTCATCCGGGTACTCCTGCATAAGCCCGAACAGACTGGGCGACATAATGGCTGGGCAGAGGAAGCGCAGGAAGAGTGAGGCGCTGATCAGCCTGTCTGCGATGTCCTCCCGGCCCCGCTCTGCGCAGCGCAGCCGCCAAGATGCAAACACCTCCTTCAGCTCCCTCGGGAACACGCTGGGGGGAAGGGGTGGGGAGACAGAGAGAGAGAGAGAGAAAGAGAGAGACCGGGACTGAGCCCCAGAGACCCTCAGCTTCTGGGGAACATGCTGAGGGGGGTGGTAGGAGGTGAGGGTGTGGAGACAGAGGCAAAAGAGACAGGGAGGGAGGGACAGCAGCAGGAAGACAGGAGGCTGCTGAAAGAAGAGGGCTATGGTAGAGCAAACAGATTCTGCAGAGAGAGATGGAGGAGGAGAGAGGGTAAGGGAGAGAGACACATGGGAGAGAAACGGAGGGGTGTGTGAGAGAGACAAGGAGAGGAGGAGAAGAAAAACAGACACCAGGGAGGGACAGAGATGGGAGAGAGATGGAGGGTCACTTGAGGTACAGGGAGCTCGGACCCCCCAACTCTTCTGGATTCCAGGGAAATGGGGATGGACGTGCCCTAGGCGTGATCCCCAGTCCCTGGAATGGCTCAGAGCTCACTTTCCCCGCCTCCCAGAGCCACTTCAATGTCCCACTGACATCTTAAACTCAGTGTAAGACAGAGCTCACCATCGCCCCCACACCTCTCTCTGCTCCTCCTGATTTCCCGGTTCTGTCAATGAGGCCACCGTCTCCTAGTCACCAGCCTCATGGCCTCTTGAGTCATCCTGAATCCTTACAGACAGGCCCCTCCTTCCCTAGCACCTGACGGCTCCTCCTGACCGCCCCTCACAGGGTCCCCACGGCACCCCTTCTGTTTCCCGACAACATCCTGGCTCAAGGTCTGACCCATTCATTCCCTGTTGTCCCTAGCAGCCTGGAGTTCTTTCTCCCTGTTCTGTCCACTCTCTCCCTATGCCCCACTGTACTACATCAATCTCCATCAGACTGTTTCCTGTTGCCAACACGTTTAAGGGCACCCCACGATCTACTGATAAATACAGACTCCTCTAACCCAAGGCCTTCCCAATCTCTAACCCTCCTAAGCATACCTCTCTGTCCCCCACCCCACTATGAGCCACGTGCTCCACTAGACCTGCCCCAGATCCTGGCCCTCCTCACCTCTGTGCTCACTGTCCCCATCTGTGAGAAATGCCCCTCGCCCACTGTGCAAACACTAGCCCTCAGCCAGTCTCCCAAGCCTTGGGCTCCACGTCCTTGCTCATCTCAGTCACGGCTTTGCCTTCTCTGACTTGATGTTGCGCCTCCCTCAGCACTGAACACTTCCTACAATGGCCCTGTGGCTTCTGTACAGCTCATTTGTCCACTCATCCTGGTGGGGGTCCTCTGAGGTCAGGGACCAGGCCTCATTCGCCTCTGTCTGCTCTACAGCACCCAAAAAATACTTTGCACAGTCCTCTTTGAGGATGGACAGATGGATGAACAGATGAACACACAACTGCCCAACCCTGGCCCCCCAGCCCAGCGTTCCCAGTCTCACCAATGGGAGTTGACCACCTTGCACAGGGCCAACTCACAGCACATCCGCAGGTTGGCCTGGTGCTCTGCCAGACTGGACGCCGTGCACTTGATGGGGTCCACCTCGCAATTCTCCTCAGATTCATACAGAGCACGGATGAATTCCCCTGGAGGAGGGAGGCACAAGAGGGAGCGGTCACACTTTCCAAGGGCAGGGATAAGGGGCTCCCTGGGTTGGAGGAATGGTAGAATCAGATGGTTGGAGGCTGCGGTCCTGGGACTCTGAGGAAAGGGCGATGTGTGATCTGGGGTAGCCAGGTTTAAGGATGGGGTGGCTCTGGGTAGTTGAGGAGAAAGGCTTAAGGGTAAGCCGTACCAATGGCGTCCTTGAGGTACTTCTGACCAATCAGCCTCATGTACTCTTCTATGGCTTTAGTAGCGAGTGTGTTCTCGCGGAATATGAGGTGCTCCCGTTCCATGAACCGATCTACTTCTGACATGGCCATGTCTGAAAGAAAATCCTGGGGCCCAGGAAAATGCGAGGATCAGCCTGTAGAACCCAACCTCATGAGTCTCCCTTTCCTCACTGACCCCTAAGCCAGTGCCCATTCCTAAGCCACCTTTCCCTTAGAGCACAGCACTCACCTTGGCCTTGCCAGTACTCTGTAGGATGTGAACCAGTGCACTGGCAACCTCTTCTTTGCCCTTTACGTTCAGGGCGGGCTCTAGTACCGCACACAGCATCCGGTAATGGTTGGTGACATACTCTGCAAACTCTTTATACAGCTCCATGGGTAAAATGCTCATTGTCTGGTAACGCGCTTTCAGCCGCACAGCCGGGCAACCTCCTTTGCCCTTGCCCCCTGAGCCACCCCCCGAGCCTCCTCCCCCTCCTGAACCCATGCCCCCAGAGCCCCCACTGCCTGTTGGCAGGGTCACAGGGTACCACTGCTCTGTGAAGTGGCGCCCAGCCAGGGTGGCCACTGGTACAGTCACCAGGCCAACATAGCCCGCCTTGTCCTTCTTGCGCTTTTTGTCTGAGTCACGGTACAGATGCAGCCGCAGGGCCCGGACGGCCGGCAGGTTGTTAAACTCGAAGTGTTCGCCCCAGAAGACAGTGTCCCCCGAAGCTGAGCGGGGCTTGGAGGTGGTCCGTGCATACAGCATGTCATCCAGGCAGAGCTCACAGTAGTATCGCTTCTTGGGGGGCAGCTCCCGGGCCTCTATGATCCACAACTTGAGCACGTTGTCCACCCGGCGGCTATTGTCCTGGCACAGAGAGGTGGTTAGGGTGGAGAAAGGGGAAAGCGACAGTGAGAAGGTGGGAATGAGAAAGCAGTTGTAAAGCTGAGAGGTGTGCTGGGTTGAGCAGCGGCCCCCACTTGTTTTTAAAGCAGAGTCTTATTATGTAGTCCTGGGTGACTTCAAACTTGCAGATATGCCCACCCTCCCTGTGCCTCCTGAGTGCAGGGACTGCATGTGCCACCACATCCAGCAGCGTCCCTCCAACTCTTGTCTCTCCAGAACCTGTCAATAGGGTCCTAGTAGAGATAGTAAAATTCCAGTGAGGGCGTTCTGGTTAGTGCGGACTTTTAATTCAATGATTAGCGTCTCTATTACGTGGAGAGGGAGATTGGGAGATGCACACAAGGAAGGATGTAAAGATGAATGCAGGAACTAGACAAATGCAGCAGGAAGCCTGGATCACCTTGAGAAGGACTGATCTTGGAGCTTCAGAGGGAACATGGCCCTTCTGACACCTTGACTTTGGACTTCTGGCCTCCTGAGCTGTGAGTGAATAGATTCCTATTGATTTAGGTGGTCGTTATAGTTGGTGGTGATTTTTTTATTTTTATAGCAGTCTTGAGAAACTACCAGAAGGGCAACTCATACACTAGACAACAGGATTAGTACTAGGAAAAAGCTGGAGGACCACCAAACAAAAAACAGGGAAGGCACAGGTAGGAGGATCACTGTGAATCTGAGGACAGCCTGAGCTAGAGTGAGACCCAACCTCGAAAAAAGGAAAGAAAAAAAACCCCAAACCACAAATAATGAGGACTTTGCAGAGAAGAATGGAAAAGTCTTGCAGAGGCAATAAGATAAATATTGTATACAAAATAATAACAGGACAAGTGAGGCTTGGCATAGGTATGAGGACACAATCTCCTGGTGAGGGTCAGGTAACATGGAAATGTGCTGAAAGGAATGTGGCAGGACTCTGTGTGGGTTAGATCGTGTCCAGCAACTTAGGTGGAATTCTTTAAGAAAGACATGGAGCCAGGCAGGGCGTGGTGGCACATGCCTTTAATCCCAGCACTCAGGAGGCAGAGGTAGGAGGATCACCATGAGTTCAAGGCCACCCTGAGACTACATAGTGAATTCCTGGGCTAGAGTGAAACCCTTCCTCAAGAAACCAAAAGGAAGGAAGGAAGGACAGACAGACATGGAGACCCAAGAGAATAACCAGGATGTTAGCTTGCAAGAAACTGGAATACAGAGGCAAACTGACAGAGGAGTGTATTTCTTCTGGGAAGCAGAAATCTCACAAAGACACAGACTTGTCGAATCTCTGTGCTTAGGGAGCATGTAGTCCAACCCCGTTTGTACAGATTCTGTACAGAGAAAGCAAAAGTGCAGAGATGTGGCTGAATTTTGTGTCCTGAAAAATATTGCAAGTGGGGTCATGGGTGACCACCTGTCAAGTGTCTGTGAGGCCTTCCTGCCTGCAGAGGAACTGGAGTAGAGGACCTCCCAGGCCCTGACAGCCCTCCAGGTCAATGGTTTTTATGCAGGGAAGGTGATCATGAAGTAAGGGAAAGCAGCATGGGAAGAAATGAAGGATTTTGAATGATGGGGTCATTCTTACTGCTTGTCCAGGTTCCCTGCCCTGTGTCCCTTCCCCCTTCCAAGCCTCCCTCCTCTGTTAGCCACCTCAGCCCCAGCCTCCCTAGTGGCCCATTTTCGCCTTGAACATGTGTCTAAGTCCCCTCACTCCCTATAGTACCTTGTTGGGTTTTACTGCCCGCTGTAGATTCTCAATCCATTTGTCCCTTTCAGCTGCAGACCGACAGGCAAAACATTTTGTTCCAGATGATGTTGTTACCTGGAGAGGGATATGGAGTGAGGGATGGGACTCAGCACTGGAGACTCCCTCCCTGGCCCCAGAGGTTAGTTTCCTTGACATTTCCATCTGTGCCACCTCTTCTCGGCCTCTCTGCCCGTCCTCCTGCCCTCCTCGGCCCACAAGATCAGTACCTCAAAACAGAACTCCTGGCCCAAGATGGAGCTGTGCACTGGCTTGATAATGGAATCTTCATCCAAGTTGAGCTCCAAGGCCTCAGCAGCACTGCTCGGACTCAGCAAGGACTCATGGGAGTGGGACTCCTTAAAGCTCTGCATCAGCCGGGCCCTGGCACACGGGAGGTTCGGAACGACAGTCAGGGACACCTTTCCATCTTACACACTCGGGAGCCCGGCCTCATCAGTAGCTCTAGACTGCAGACTTTGAAAGGCCCCCAGAATCCATCACAAACTGACACAGACTTGCAAAAGGAAGCACAGCCTCCCCAGGGAAAGGACATGGGAGAGAAACTAGAAGCCTTGAAGAAACCCTCCACCCTCATTCCTCTTCTGTGAAGACCCAGAAATAGACCATGGCAGAAAAAAAAGAAATAACAAAATCAGATGATCCTAGACATGTCTTGGTGATTCTAGCAACCAGAGTCTCAATTAAAAAAAAAAAAAAAAAGTAAAAGGTGGGCTGGAGAGATGGCTTAGCGGTTAAGGCACTTGCCTGAGAAGTTGCCTGGAGTTCGTTTGCAGTGGCGAAAGGCCCTGGCATACCCATTCTCTCTCTCTGCCTCTTTCTCTCATAAATAGATAAGTAAATAATAAACAAGAAAGAGGAGCAAAGCACTGGAGGCTCAGACATGCTACAGTATTGTGTGGTCTGGATCTGGCACACAGCTAGTGTCTAATGAACAGTTCATGATTCAGACTATGTATGAATGAAGTAAGATAACAAGTTTTAGCAAAACCAGGGGAAACAGTGTGTGTGGGGGGGGGGACATGAGGCAGCTGTGGGCAGAAAAAAAAGCAGGTGAGGCAGGGCAAGGAAGAGTGAGGCTGAGGCGGGGCAGCCTGAGACACGGGGCCAGAGCCCCATGGGAAAGAGAAGGATGGGGGCTGGGAAGGGGAGGTGACAGGGTAGCAAGGGGAGTGGAGATGGGCAGGGGATGAAGAGTAGAGAGCCCAGGGAAGCGGGAGGGGCGCCGGGTGTGGGAGCCTCCGTGCAGTTATTTATAGCAGCCCCGTCATCACAGGCTCTGGCTGCCGTCAGCGCCACGCTCCCCCGGCCCCCCGCCCCCGCGGCCAGGAATACCATGCCCTCACCCCCTGCAGTCCCCAAATCCAGCTCTGGTTGCATGGGAGGGGGCAGGGAAAGATGTAACTCACCTTACCCAACCTCCCTACCTGCCCAATCCCGGGGGCAGCCAGACATGGGGGAAAGGTAGGACAGGGTTCTCCCCAGGGAGTGACTGGGTAGGGAAAGCCCAGGCAGGGACAAGAGGCAAGCCGGAGGTCTCCCTCCCCAGCCGAGGTCCTGGATGAACTCCATCCTCCGCCCCCATGCCCGGTCCTTTCACCTGCCCTGGCCTCCTCTCCCTGCTGTTCCACACTGTCCCCTCGTACTGCAGAGACCTAGCCCTCGCCCAGCAACAGCAGCCCCGGTCCCAGTCCTACCTGCTGCCCCTATTTCCTGCCCTTCCCTCACCTCCCACCTGGATCCTGGGCTCCCTTCCCAGCACAGCCAGCCTCACTGCTCCACTGGCCCCTTCCATTCCTCCGAGCAGGCCGAAGCCCACCTCTTCTGTCCTGTCCGCCAGAGGAGCCCTTCTTGGCTTCACCTCCATTCCCCTTCTCTGTGGTTCCTCTCCCTGTACCCCACCTTTCTCATCTGCTGCCCAAAACACGGCCCAGCTCCTCTCTGCTTTGTCCCTGCACCTTGACCAACACGACCCTCTCCAACCTCTGTGCTCAGGGAACCCCCTCCCATCCCAACCTAGACTGTACCCATCTGAACCCCAAACCCCGGCCCCTGTACCGGTCATGGTCAGCACTTCGGAAGCGCGGCAGGATCTGGCGAAAGCTGCTGGTCCGGTCAAGTTTGGGTTGTGACTTGGTACGTTTGATGGAGCTTTTTAGCCTCCGGCTCAGGAAGCCTTGCTGGGGAGGAAATGGGGATGGGGTGGGTTGGGGCAGGAATGGTTCTACCTAGACACCCTTCAGCTGCCAGGGGATCCAGTGGGATGGGGACTGGAGGACAGGAGCCCCGAAACCACTGTCTTCCGTGCTCCCACGGCTCCTGCGCCGTGTGAGCAAACACACAAACACACGCCAGCTTGGAGAAGGTGGGAGGGCTGGTCCGAAAGCAGGGGGCAGAGCCAAGAAGGGGGAACCAGAGAGGTGGGGGGACACACACCCTCTCCCTGCGGCCCCCTCTCCTCAGAATCCTAGAGCTCCAGCTGGGGCTGGAAGAGAGGTGCCCAGCTGGGCAACATCTGGCGGCACTTCCACGCACTCACCGAGGGCCGGAAGGGCGCGGCGGGGGCGGCCTCCATGCTGTACTGCTTCCCCCCTGGGACACTCTTCCTCCGCGAGCGACCCAAGTGGTATTCTGGAGGGAAGTCAGAGAAGGAGCTGGGAACCGCCGTCCCAGAGCCTAGGTCCACCTCCCTCTGCCCTCAGCTCAGGCCTCACCTACCCCCTGGAAAGCAGCAGGAAGAACAGCGGCGGTGAAGAGGCTGACCACGGGAAGGAGGGGGCAAAGAACCCGAGCCGGAGCCCCCGGAGGGGGACGGGGTGGGAGGCCTTAAGCCCATGACTGGGGTTTGCAGTCAGCAGAGGGGCATGGCCAGGAGGGTCAATAAGACCCCAGTAATGAAGAACAGTACCAAAGATTCAGAAGAGCGAAGTCCCTGGTAAACCCCCCCCAACCACCACAAAATGATGGGCTTGCTGGGGAACGATGGGTTAAAGGTCATTGCCCACAGAGAGGCTTTCTGCTTCTCCCAGCCTGGGACGTCGTCCTCCACCGGCTGTACACCTCCCAGAAACCCTGTCTGTCTGGAGGGCCAGGGCTGCCTCCCATGACCCTCCCTGGACTGGAGGGGGAGGTCTCAGAAGGGACCTGTGAGGGGTGGCAGGGGACAGGAAATCCAAGGGGCCAATGCGGGGTAGGGGAGAAGGAGGAGCCGAAGCTCCCACGTGCACTGCAGTGGCAAGGAAAGGACAAGAGAAGATTGCCGGCCAGTGGGGAGGAGGGGCAGTAGGGGTTCTGGGGACTCCCAAGTAAAGGTTGGCCAAGGAGGAGGAGGAGGAGGAAGGGAGGTGACTGCGGATGAAGCTCAGCCTGCCAAGGGTCTAGAGGGACAGCAGCTCCAAGAGGGAGGCTGAAGCTCCGCTGCCAGGGGATTTCAAGGAGCCGAGGGGCTGGAGGAGAATGAAAGTGGGGGATGCCAAGCTCCGGCTCTAGCTCCAGAATGGCCGCCCAGGCCTGGGCTCCCCCCTCAGCCCCACAATCACCACTGCAGCCAATGGGGGGGCAGGTGCTGCATCAGGGGCGGGACTACCATCTCCAAGGCAACAAGAAGCTACAGGCTGGGGGGGGGGTAGACCGGAAGAGCTGTCTGTTAACCCGCTAAGTCCCAGAATGGAACTAGGAAGGGTCACACTATAGTTGCACTGCTTCCCGAATTGAAAACTACCCTAGCACCAGCCCCCAGCTGCCCATTACCTACAAACCCAAGATGACACACACAAGTCTGCTCCCTTGACACAACAGTCCTCTAAATCCTTTAGGAACATGTGTAGGGCACAGAAACATGCACTGAACTCTGGGGGTATGTGTGTATCAGAGCCGCAATACCAAAATTAAATAGGGATCTATGTGCTTATGAGATACACAGGCAGCAGCATGGGGACACGAGGATCCAAATTCTGAGATCCTGAGGCCCACACACCCCACACACTTAGACATACGTGAACACTGCAACAGGGGAATACATACTTGAACCCAGACACACACACGAAAGCTGCTAGTGTGGTCCATGTGGCCCAAGTCCCTTGGGGAATACATGGGCAGCACACTACAGAAATGGACATGTAACCCCAAAACAACTCCTATCCCCAGGCAGGAGAAGGCCAGTGTAACCCCTGAGACACACTCTTGACTACACCATAGTCCCATGCCCCACTGCTTGCAGAAGGTGGCACAATGGTCTCAACCAAATAAAAGAGTCCCTATCTCCCCATCATCCACACTAAAGTCCCAACCACATGCACTGTCTTGGGGCAGCCCCCCCAACACACACACACCAGCTTTTCCCTGATTCCAAACTAGCATCCATAATGGCTGCCAGAAAAACCACCCCCTCCCAACAGCAAAACAGCTAATTATTCTGTTACACAGTAAGCAAGGTGCAGGATATCTCCTTCCTAGTTCATCTCTCTGCATTTCTTAAGCAGGGAACCTAGATCAGCCATTATTTTCACACAAACTCTTCTAATGAAGGCATAAAAGCCTATGCTTAAATTCACTAAATTTTGTTTTAGAACTAAACTATTAACACAGGCGGGGGAATGCTAATTAGATTGCTTGGTTCTTGGAAGAGATACACATATTACCAGGAACTAAAATCTCGGAACTCAGAAACAAGTCACAGGTACATGGAGGACACACACACACACACACACACACACACGCTTACAGTCTATCACTGCAGCAGGGAAACTGGCAGCAGCAGAGAAGGGGCAGAGTGACAGGAACACAGGACATCCTGTTATTAGTGCTCCTTGCAGTGACATGTGCAGAGAACCCAGCACAGCACCGTGCACACACAGAACAGACCTGAAAAGCATGCACCGCGATGCTGCCTCTCTGTGCCCCATCCCTGCAAGATGTATACACGCATGCACACACATAACAGCCACCTACACAGACCCGTAACACAGGCATTGTGCACACACCCACACATGCACACACCCTGTATACACACACAATTGCACTCACACAAACACACAGCAAGGGAGCGGACTCCTGCCTCTCCAATGTCTCTAATCTTGCCATCACCCACAGCATCTTCCCTGCCTTCCAGTCCCCCAAGCCCCTGCCCTTCCCCTAGGCCTTTCTGGTCCACACCCAGCCAGCAGATGTGAAGGGGAGCCAGGGGAAAATGCTGCTACGGAAAGATGAAGATTGGGGCTGGAGAGGGAGCCCCGAAACAAGGCTCCCTCCTTGGCCGCTGCACTGACAGGCCTCACTGGGCTCCGGCCCCTTACTGAGGGGTCTCCTCAGACCCTCCCAGGCCTGCAGGAATCCAGGCCCTGCTGCATCTCCCCACCTTCTCAGAGACCACTTCACAGAAAGGCCAACTGCACCTTGCCGCCCCACTTCTCCATCTTAAGTCTGTCCCCTCTCCCCTCTTCTAAGTGTGGCTCAGCTCTCTCCCACATTCCCATTCCCTAACTCTTCTTTCTCCCCCTCTCTCTGCTCTTGAAGCCTCTCTCTTTTCTCCCCACTTGTCCTCTTTACCCCACGACTTGCCTCTTAAAAAGCCTTTCTGTCCCCACCTTGGGACCAGGCAGGGACTCACACCTGCCTACCCCAAAGGTGTAGGATCCTAAGAAACACACACTCCCCCCCCCCCCCCCCGCCAGCACCGGCACACCACCCACATCCAGACCCCCCGCCCTGGACACCCATGCTGGGACTGACACAGATACTCGGGACCGGTGCTGGAGCACACATGCAAAGGCACACACCTGCCACCAGGAACACAGAAACACATTCCTACACGCCAGAGCTTGATGGCATGCAAGCTCAGGGTCAAAGGTGACCTGAATCAGGATGGCCACATACTGCCCCACAAGCCAATGGCTGGCCCCAAAGACCCTGAGGCAAGAAACAGGCAGAGAGGTAGGGTAAGACAGGGTGCAGACTCGCACCCGGCTTGTTACACATGGGTGCATGAGGAACTAGGCCTCGTGTGCAATGGCACGGACACACAGGGGACACGGGCACGATCACACACGCACACACCCGGGATGCCCCTCCAGCAGGGCTCCAAGACCCTCACGCACCAGCCGCCCCCGCGAGCTGGCCACCTCGCCCTTGCCAGACCGTCCCCGACCTCCTCCTCCTCCCTCCCCCCGACCTCAGGCGCCCCCCCCTCCGGTTACCATGACTCCCCCCACTCGGAAGATGCAGCGAGAACATGCGGAGGGAGCAGCTGCCGCCGCCGCCGCCGCCGCCGCGGCCTCCCCACCCCCCGCCCCGCGCCCACGCACACGCGCGCCCCCGCCCCACGCACACGCGCGCGGCCCCCCACGCGCGCTCCTGGCCCTCCCGGCCCCGCCCTTACCTCGCACCGCCCCCCGGGGGTCGGGGGTGTCCCGGGCGGGGGAAGGGCCCCGCCCTGCGCGGGGGAGGGGCGCTGCGGAGGACAGCGGGCGGCGCGGCGGGGCGGCGGGGCGGCGGGGCGGCGGCGGCGGCGGCGGCGGGGCCGGGACGGCCGGGGCCGGCCCGCGCGGTGACGGCCGCGGGAACGGCTCCCTCCGCCGCCGCTGCCGCCGTTGCCCGGGCCCCGCCGCCGTTGCTAGGCGACCGCTGCTGCCGTGGCCGCCTCTGTCACGAGCGGCGGCGGCGGCGGCGGCGGCGGCGGCGGCGGCGGCGGCGGCGGCGGCGGCGGCGGCGGCGGCGGCGGCGGCGGCGGCGGGGCGGCGGGGCGGCGGGGCGGCGGGGCGGCGGGGCGGCGGGGCGGCGGGGCGGCGGGGCGGCGGGGCGGCGGGGCGGCGGGGCGGCGGGGCGGCGGGGCGGCGGGGCGGCGGGGCGGCGGGGCGGCGGGGCGGCGGGGCGGCGGGGCGGCGGGGCGGCGGGGCGGCGGGGCGGCGGGGCGGCGGGGCGGCGGGGCGGCGGGGCGGCGGGGCGGCGGGGCGGCGGGGCGGCGGGGCGGCGGGGCGGCGGGGCGGCGGGGCGGCGGGGCGGCGGGGCGGCGGGGCGGCGGGGCGGCGGGGCGGCGGGGCGGCGGGGCGGCGGGGCGGCGGGGCGGCGGGGCGGCGGGGCGGCGGGGCGGCGGGGCGGCGGGGCGGCGGGGCGGCGGGGCGGCGGGGCGGCGGGGCGGCGGGGCGGCGGGGCGGCGGGGCGGCGGCGGCGGCGGCGGCGGCGGCGGCGGCGGCGGCGGCGGCGGCGGCGGCGGCGGCGGCGGCGGCGGCGGCGGCGGCGGCGGCGGCGGCGGCGGCGGCGGCGGCGGCGGCGGCGGCGGCGGCGGCGGCGGCGGCGGCGGCGGCGGCGGCGGCGGCGGCGGCGGCGGCGGCGGCGGCGGCGGCGGCGGCGGCGGCGGCGGCGGCGGCGGCGGCGGCGGCGGCGGCGGCGGCGGCGGCGGCGGCGGCGGCGGCGGCGGCGGCGGCGGCGGCGGCGGCGGCGGCGGCGGCGGCGGCGGCGGCGGCGGCGGCGGCGGCGGCGGCGGCGGCGGCGGCGGCGGCGGCGGCGGCGGCGGCGGCGGCGGCGGCGGCGGCGGCGGCGGCGGCGGCGGCGGCGGCGGCGGCGGCGGCGGCGGCGGCGGCGGCGGCGGCGGCGGCGGCGGCGGCGGCGGCGGCGGCGGCGGCGGCGGCGGCGGCGGCGGCGGCGGCGGCGGCGGCGGCGGCGGCGGCGGCGGCGGCGGCGGCGGCGGCGGCGGCGGCGGCGGCGGCGGCGGCGGCGGCGGCGGCGGCGGCGGCGGCGGCGGCGGCGGCGGCGGCGGCGGCGGCGGCGGCGGCGGCGGCGGCGGCGGCGGGGCGGCGGGGCGGCGGGGCGGCGGGGCGGCGGGGCGGCGGGGCGGCGGGGCGGCGGGGCGGCGGGGCGGCGGGGCGGCGGGGCGGCGGGGCGGCGGGGCGGCGGGGCGGCGGGGCGGCGGGGCGGCGGGGCGGCGGGGCGGCGGGGCGGCGGGGCGGCGGGGCGGCGGGGCGGCGGGGCGGCGGGGCGGCGGGGCGGCGGGGCGGCGGGGCGGCGGGGCGGCGGGGCGGCGGGGCGGCGGGGCGGCGGGGCGGCGGGGCGGCGGGGCGGCGGGGCGGCGGGGCGGCGGGGCGGCGGGGCGGCGGGGCGGCGGGGCGGCGGGGCGGCGGGGCGGCGGGGCGGCGGGGCGGCGGGGCGGCGGGGGGAATGTACGTATTGGGTTCGGTGCATAGGGGGTCCCCGTACATCTGGGGGACAGAGACACATAAACAGTAAGGGAGGATCTATATATCTGGGCGTAGAGGCCTAAAATGGCAAGAAGAGTCCACAGACTGGGAGAAGGGAACCCCACCCGCCTAAAGAGACCTCAGTTGAGAATGGGGTGCCTGCCAACTTTAAAGGATCAGAAGATAAGCTTTACATCCGGGGAGTCACAGCACATGAGGCTGAAGCCACGAAGATTTCTGAGAAGGGGAGATAGTTTCAGGGAGGAGAATTTTATCGTGATATAGAAGGATATGATTGAGGTAAAGGGAAATCTATCCACTAGGAGAAAAGAGAAGGGTGGAAGGTCATCAAAACTGGCAGAAGAAAGACAGTATGGTATCAGGAGAGGGAGGGCACCCAATGACTACACAAGATGGATGTGGAAGGTAGAGCCACACATCTGTGAGAGTAAAAAGACAGGCGCCCAGCTGTGGGAAAGAAAGTATAAGAACATTTGAATCATGAGATTCTGAGCTAAGTATCTGGAAAAGAGGGATGGGGGCTTATCTGTTCCCAGCCAGAGACATGAGAGCCCCTCCCCTCCCTCTTGCCCCAGCACTACCCTGGTCCTCCTTTGGCAAAAGTCTGTGGTTCTTCTGGTGGTAAGGAGATGGCTTTTCTCAGCATCTGGCTTTGGAGGAGCCAGAGTGGAAGAAGGTGAAGATGTGCTCCTTGGATGAACAGCATTTAGATCAATCTCCTTCCCCATTCCACCCCCAGAGGTCAGGTCAGAGATTCAATCCTGCCCTCCCCAATCTAGTCTGCATGGATAGGATGGAAGCCAGCTCCACAGGTCAGGAGCCTCACTGGGGCACACTGAGGAGCCTGCGGAAGAAAGAGTGGAGGGAAGATTGGAATGGCCAAGCCTGATGACAGAGGAGCCTCCTAGAGGGAAGCAAACCTTCCAGAAAAGAACAGGAGACCAGAGGTTGTGTGTGCTCAGACATGTCCTCAGGGCCTCCCTTGCCCATCTTTGCTGTCTTGCCATGACCCTAGAAACCACCTTTTCCTTAAACTCGATTGCCATATCCCATCACAGGGACACAGCAACAGACCCTATGGGAGTAAAAGAACTCAGACAGATTGGTGACATTGAAGTGATGTAACTTAGGCTTAAGATATAGAGTGAGGGCTGGAGGGATGACTTAGTGATTAAAGCATTTGCCTGCAAAGCCAAAGAACCCAGGTTTGACTCCCCAGGACCCACGTTAGCCAGATGCACAAGGGGGCTCAAGTATCTGGAGTTCGCTTGCAGTGGCTGGAGGCCCTGGTATACCCATTCTCTCTCTCTCTCCCCCCCCCCCCCTGTCAAATAAATAAATAAATAAATAAAATATTTATAAAATATACAGAGTGTTTACAGGAAGAAAAATCAAATTCTGTTACTTTAGTGAGATAACTAAACTGGGCATATTGCAAGAGAACTGGTCTTTGCACTTCATTCCAATCCCTTGAGTAGGAGTTTTGAAAAAAAAAAAAAAAAACAGTCCTTTACTGTCTACAGTCAATGTCCCTCAAATTTACCCAACCTGCAGATCAGAAAGAGCTAAACCTTTAGGACATAAATGTCCAGAAATCATCGTAATGTTTCAGGGCCTCCTCAGAGATTCTACCCAGTATTCTCTCAGTACAAGGATCACCGACGGGGCTGGGGGATTATTGCTGGGTGGTGGAGGGCTTGACTGACATGCTCAAGGTTCAAGCCCCAGCAAACAACAAAAATCACCCACACTTAGACCTGGAGACACTTAAGACAACGGGCCTACTGCCCAGAGACACCTGGTGTACCCAGAGGGAAAATATGCTGATACACATAACCACAAGGGGAAGGCTGCAGCTGAGAGTTCAGGGGGCACCTGTCTCCGGGGAACAAGGGAAGACACAGAAACATAGTTCAGGAGCAACTCTAAAAACACACATAGATGCACAAGCACAGAGTCTGGACTTAAGGAAGAATGTTAATGACCTGGGAGGCAAAGGAATGAGGCTGAGAAAGGGAAATTTTTACTGGAAATGAGAAATTCCACCAGGACTCAAGATGGGGATCCCTTAGAGCCCCTGTTCCAAATCTCAAAACCTCAGTGTCTTTGTGCCCCAAATCCCCAATACCTCAGGAAATGAGACAAGAAAAGAGGAATGGTGGTGAGGGCTGGAGTATTAAGGGAAAGTGAGTAGGCACAGACTGTGGTGACAAGATGGGAAGTGGGGTAGGAAATAGAGAATGGACTGGGGGACAAATAACAGGATGGATCTAGAAGAAGAGGAGACAGAGATGATGGGAAATGCCTAGGGGTGAAGGAATAGACCAGAAGGTGCAACCAGACGTGGGGCAGAGGAACTGAGAAAGACCTGACAAGGGGCTGGAGTGGAGGAGCATAGAAATGTAGTATACTAAGGCTGCTACCAGATAAAGGAGGGGGAGGAGAAAATGGACCTTAGAGAAGGGACAAATGCAGGGAAGGGTAGAATGGGGACTGATATAAAGAACGGACACCATACGGGGGAAAGATATAAGTGATGGACAGCAGAGGGAGGGATGAAGGGAGGAAGGGAAATAAAGGTTGGGGTGGGGGAGGGGTCAAATGGTTAAATGAAGAGAGCAGAGAAGACCCCAGGTACCGCATCTCACTTGCCAAGAGCCCTAATGAGAGCCTGAGTCTGGGGCAGAACCTTAACCTGGCCCCTAGTCCCACCACTCAGTCTTACTTGTATCTTCTCCCCCCACACAAAACACACATATAACTTGGCCCTCCCCCTGCCCTGAGGTCCCCTCCCCCAAACCCTTTCCCTCTCTCTCCTCTCTTCCCTCCATCTGGACCCTCCATCCCCCCCACCTGCCACCCTCTCTCTCCATCTGGCCCCTTCTCTCCCTCCTTCCTCCTCTCTTTTTCTAACCCTACCTTTCTCAGAGCCCCCCCCCCATATTCCCCCAATCATCTCAGCCTCTCCTTTAACCCTTATGTTTTCATTTTCTCCTTCTACCCTCTCCTAAGTCTCTGTGCCTCTGTATGCTTGATATTTTCATCAGTCAGCTCCCACCTCCAAAGCATTTCTGCAGCTCTTCCCCCAGCCCTACCCTTCTCCCTTAGCACCCATTTCTGGCGCTGTCTTTCCCCTCCATCATCTTCCCCTAGGCCCCTTCAGGGCCTGCTTCCCACTCCCTCGGTCCCTAGCATACCCTTATCACCCCTATCCCTCTAGCCCCCAAAGGCTCCTTCCCCACAGCTCCCACCCCGGCCTTCCCGGTCCTCCCCTCTCCCTCCATTTCAGCCGCTCCCTCCCCTCCCTGGCCCCGGTTCTCCCCCGCCCCCTGCCCCTCCCCCTCTTGCCCCCCCATCTGGCCCTCCCCCTCCCCCCACCACCATACCTCTGAAGGGGGCATAGGACATCGCGGGGATGCTCCCCCGATGGATAGAGGCGCGAGACCTGCTCATTAGGCCTGGGGGGGAGGGGGCGGGGGGGACAGGGGAGAAAGAGAAGAGAGAAAGAGGGGGAGAGAGAGGGGGAGAAGGAGGAGGAGGTGGAGGAGGAGGAGGAGAGAGGAGGAGAGAGGAGCAGAGAGGAGCAGAGAGGAGGAGAGAGGAGGAGGTGGAGAATAAGAGCCAACGGCAGCAGCGGCAGCCTAGAGAGAGAGAGAAAGGGGGGGCGGGGGAAGCGAGCGAGAGAGAAGAGAGCGGGAGGAGGAGGAGGAGGAGGGAGAGTCTGCAGCCCCCACCCCTACTCGGGAAGACCCGGGGAGAGAAAGCGAGGCAATGAGAGACCCCTGACTCAGAAACACCAGAGTGCCTGCCAGCAGTCCCCAAGCAGCAGCCCCTAGGCCCTGAGGCAGACCCCAGACCCAAGAAAAGACAACTCGCCCTGCTCCACACACTGCACATTGATCTCACGGACTCACAATCAAGAAGAAAAGAGACCCTTGATTTCAGGGAGATAAAAGACCCCAGACCCTCCAGAGAGCGGTAGCAAAGATTAGAATCTGAGAATCTTGTCCCAGAAAGGTTTTGCAGAGCCACAGAAATGTAAGACCCCAGACCCTGGAGTGATGATTTAGGGACTTGAAGAACAAGATGAAACCCAGATTAGAAAGACCCTGACCCAGAATTAGAACTCAGACCCAGAGAGATTCTGAGAGTGTAGATTCAGATCAAAGAAACTGCAGACTTGGGGGTGTGAGGGGAACCCCCCCTTAGCCTAGAGACTCAGAGACCTAAAACTCATCAATCTGAAAGGATTCAGAGTGATCATGGGGTTCTGAAAAAGAATCCCCTAAAAACAACTCAAAACTCAGCGCCTAGAACAATATATGAAGAACAGAGATCTCTGACACACTCCAAATCCAGAGATCATAGGCAGGCAGCCACCTCCTCAACTTGAGAGGTCAGTGAAGGAACCCTGACATCAGCATGGGGACGTCGCAATCACACCCAACACACTAGTGACCCCCGACCTCGGGAGACTATTTGGGTAGCAGTCAGCCTCTCTCTGCTGTCTTCTCTGGCCTCTCATTGGCCCCTCTCTCCATTTTTGGGTCACTGGATGTGCCTGGGCCCCAGGGAGGTAATGTAGGGCAGGTCCTGGTCCCCTGGGGGAACGGATTAGGGAAAAGAGACCCAGGGCTGAGAGGTGGGCCAGTCCTGGGGAGAACTGGCATGGGAAAAGGGACGGGTCCATCACTCCTAACCCTAACCTGCAACCTTCCAGTCTTTCCTTTCCTGCGATTTACCAGGCTGTCCCCAAGCTCTGGATTTTCTGGACCTGCCATCATTCTCTATCCGTGACAGGTGTCACACAGTTCTTTTAAAAAGCATCTTTCATCACCTCGCCATGGCCATGCCATGCTTTGAGCCAGTCTAACCACTGCCCCCTACCCAGGGGCAGCTGGTTTCTCAGACCGTCGGAGGGAAAGAGCAGGGGGCGCTCTCATCAGCCGTGAGGCCGTCCTCCCCGGCGCCCCGCTACTTCGGGGCGGGGGCTGTTACTGGGCACATTCGGGGGCTCAGGACGATTTCCCAGTGCACAGCCTGACGCATTGAGTGCGCGGGGCCTCAGCCCCCGGGCCCCGCGCCAGCTATCGCGTCACGTGACCGCAGGGCCGGCCCGCCATTGGCCTCCCGCGCGTCACCCCGAGGCGGCGCCGCCTGATAGGACAGACGCGCTCACGTGACAGCGGCGCGCTCGGCCCTCTCCGAAGCCGTCGTGCGCTTTGCACGCACGTCCTCGGATTCACCGGTCCATTGGTCAGAACGCCCTCCGTCCCGCCCTCGCAAGGGGGGCGGGGCAACCCGGACCGTGGGGAGGCCGGGATAGGCTGGCTGCGGAGCCTTCTGCCGTCACGTGGCTGGCACTGTTTTCTTGTCACGTGGCTGCCTCCCAGGTAAGGAGAGGCCGCTCTTCCCGGGTTTGGTTCGGGTTTGTCTCTTGCTCCTCGCTCGCGCTCCCTCCAGCGCCTGCATGTGCGGGGGGCGGGCACCCGCGGTCCTGCTCGCCGGAGGGGTGAGTGCCCCGCCCCTTCCGGTGTCCACGCCCCCCGGGGTGGCGGGTCGGTTCCAGGCTCCTCTGCCCCCAGGGGTGTCCGGGAGGAGACTGAGCTGGGCTCTGGCCTCAGGCCGTGCTGCTGCTGTCGTTCCTTTGGATGCCGGTGCTGCTGCCCGCCTCCCGCCTCCTGCTACTGCCCCGCGCCCTGCTGTCCATGGCCTCCGGAAGTCCCCCGGCCCAGCCCTCTCCGACCTCGGCCTCCGACTACGTTCCGGGATCGGTGTCGGCAGCCTTCGTCACTTGCCCCAACGAGAAGGTCGCCAAGGAGATCGCCAGGTGGGGACCTCGGAGAGCTGAGAGTTAGGGTGGGGGAGGAGTGCTGCCCCTGCCGTCCGGCGTCGGAAGCCCGAACACAGCTAGGGTGTCAGGATGCTGAGTGCGCCCTCGCTTCACCTGCAGGGCGGTGGTGGAGAAGCGCCTAGCGGCCTGCGTCAATCTCATCCCCCAGATCACCTCCGTGTGAGTTCCGAGTGTAAGGGTCAGCCTGACCCCCCAGGGGCTGAGCGGGAGGAGCTATGTCCCAGGGGAAGGTCTTCCCCTCCCGACTCCGTCCCTACTCTTTTATGACCTCTTCAGCTATGAATGGAAAGGAAAGATCGAGGAAGACAATGAGGTGCTGATGGTGAGAAATACCCCCACCCAACAAAGCTTCCTGACTCCTTTGACCCGTTTCCTCATCTCTGAGATAAATTCTGCTACCTCTTGAACATGTGTTTTTTTGTCCCTTAGATGATTAAAACCCAAAGTTCCCTGGTTCCTGCTTTGACAGAGTTTGTTCGGTAAGAACTTTGAGGTTCTCTTCTTTTTTTGGTGTGATGGTGGTACTCAGGCCCCAGCTTCCTAAGAACTATGAGATGGATAGGGGTGCAGGTGGGACTTGCGGGGCAGTCCAAGGCTTGTATCTGAAGGGGGTGCTTTTGGGCGTTTGATTCCCCATCACTTCTGCAGCTCTGTGCACCCTTATGAAGTGGCTGAGGTGATCGCTCTGCCCGTGGAGCAGGGAAACTCTCCGTACCTGCGCTGGGTGCGTCAGGTTACCGAGTCCTTTTCGGACTCCAGCACAGCCCTACCGTGATGAGCCTCGCTGCTGCCATCCATCTGACATGACGCCCTCTATCTATTTCCAGGTGATGGCTGAGTCCTCAATAAATCCTGTCTTTGATTTTCTTTGCTTTTTTTTTTCCTTGTAACATATTGCATATTTGGCTGGGGAAGATGAAAAGGGTTGCTAGTACTTTTATTTTGTCCATCTTTCAAAATGACTCATGACTACTAGGTTTGTTTATTTCTCTTTATTTCAGTAATAACAGAGTCCGGGATCTTGTATCATCCCCCCTCCCCAGTCTCCGCACCAAGGGGTTAAATAATTTTTAAAAATATTTTAAAAGCCGTAACAAAATAACATCAAAGGAAATGGGAAGGATGAGGGGTCAGGAATCAAGAAGAGGGTAGAGGGCCTCTCCCCTCCCTCTGGATTCCAGCCTGGGCAGTAGGGAGAATGACCCCCCTATTTCTCCAGGTACATCCCAGCTGTAGGTGAGGTCAGAGGTCAGGGTATGAAAGTGCCATGTAGGATTGGGGAGGTGGGCAGAGAGGCAGGCTGTTTAGAAGATGCCCCCTCCCCCCCACTCAACCAGGTACTGCACAGAGCCATCAGGCCGCACCCTTCGAGCAAGCACCCGGACAGGGTCCCCTCTGGATAGGTAGCCAGCCCCACCTCGGACTCCTCCCCCAGTTCCAGGAGACAGACTACGGCACAGGGGAGAAGAGGGCACTAAACGTCTAGAAAGACCTGGGGAGGGAGGGGGGACTGAGGAAGACGAGGCAGTCATCGAGTGGGGGGCACTTTTGGGGAGGTCTGTGGGGAAGCCAATGTGAAGTTCTAAGGGTGACCTAGGGAGAGAAGACAACACCAAGTCTAGGCAAGTGCAGGCTGGGACAGAAGGTTGCCCTAAGTTAAGGATCAGCCTGGGCTACAGAGAGAGACCCTCTTAAATTAATGCGCGCCAGGCATGGTGGCGCACACCTTTAATCCCAGCACTTGGGAGGCTGAGGTAGGGGGATTATCATGGGTTTGAGGTCACTCTGGAGGCAGAGTGAGTTTCAGGTCAGCGTGGGCTAGAGTGAGACCCTGTCTTGGGGGGAAAAAAAATCCCAACAGATATGGACAAAGATCGACCCTAGAAATGGGTTAAGACTAAGGAATCAGGCCACAGTAGGGAGAAGCACTGGTAAAAGGAACAGATTCACAGATTCTCACCTGTCTGGGGGTTCACTGTCCCCAGAGGTCCCTGCAGTGCTGGCGGAAGGGTGGAAGGAAGCAAACATCCGGATGGGGCTGCTGGGGTTGGGAGACGGGAAAGCTGGGACCTGAACCAGGTGAACAGATCCTTCCCTGCCAGGGCAGAGCCCAAACGCTACCTCCAGGGCACCCCCACCCCAGAATACTAGAGAAGAGACTGGTTTGGAAGTCCCTCTGGAACAAGAAGCAGGAAGCCAAGAGGGAGAGAAAAGAATTACAGGTGCCAAAATCCTGAGGATGTAAGTAATTGGAAGTACATCTGGGAGCGGAACACTGACCTGGGCAGGCAGCGGGCATCTGTGGGCCGGAAGTTGTAGCCGCTGCTGCCCTGGTAACTCTGGTTAGGGCTGGGGGGTGGTGGAGACACTGAGGCCTAGAAGAAGGGGCAAGGACTGAGGTAATCCTTGATTCCTTCCCACACCCCACCATTGCCCCCTGGGATTCCGCCCCCGCCCCCGTACCTGCAGTGCCCTCTGCAGACAAGCCCGCTCCCTCTGCTCGTGAGTCTCGCGCGGATGGCACACTGCTGAGGGTGGCCCCAGCTCCTCCGCTTTGCCCTTCTGCTTCTTCAGGGGCTCTGGCTCCAGCCTCCGGCGCTTCCCCAGGGGACGTGAGACCCCTCCCCCAGGGCCCTGCCCTGAAGGGAAGCTGTAAGAGGCCTCCTTATCCCCCCAGCCCCCTCCCGGGCACCCCCAAACCTCCCAACATGTATACAACTAACCCCTAGGAATTTCCCCCATCCCTCCTGGACCAGTGACCTGGTGGGGGCTCCGTCTCCAGTAGGGGGCTCCACAGGAGGCGGGGTCCGTGCATGGAGACCAAAAAGACATTTCCTCTTCTTAATCTCCCTCCCTGAAATGAAACTGCAGTGGGACAGAAATGGTGTGTCATGCTACAGAAAGGACCCCCACGCCTCACCACTGGGTGCCACTCTAGCGCGGAAAGCGTCCCCTCCCAGACTCACTCTCTCGCCTCCCTAACTCACCGGTCCTTGTGGCTGTTAAGAGCAGAGAGGAGCTTGGAAGAACGTTCTCCCTTGGGGGTGTCTGAAAGCTGGGTGAGAGGGTAAATGCAATGAGGGGAGCAGTGACTCTGGTTCTCCCCCGTCTCCCTGCCCCACCCCAATTCTCCAAACTACACCCCTTACCTCCCCCAGGAGCAGACTGTCCCAATTCTCGGAGGTGAAGGGGAGGATCTCCCGATTGAAATCGAAGTATTTCTTCTTACAGCAAACACTGAGGTGGTAGAGGACGAGGTGGGCCACGTCCACCCTGAACAGACATGGAGCTGTCAACGCCGTGACAGCATTACAAAGGCCAAGGGGCACACAGGGTGAAGTCGTGGGACATTGAGAAAGGAGCACACTGCGGTGGTGCCCAAAACCATCTCACCAGCGAAGCTGCAACCGCCGCACCTTCTCAGGGCCTCCCCGGCACACACAGCATTCAAACTCATAGAACCTGGGCACGGGGCATGGGCCAGGGAGACAGCAAAGCTCACTTGGGCAGTTGCACAAGTCAGAGGACTCAAGGAAGGTGAGCGGGTGAGAAAGAGGGCCTAGGAGGAGGAGGGTGGCCTCACCTGTCCCCGTAGAGGAGGGGCTTGCTCAGACACTGGGTGCAGGCCTCGTGAAACCACTGTAGGCATCTCCGGCACTGCAGCATCTTCAGGTTCCACCTGAGGGACAGCACTAGAGGTAGAGGCTTCCAGACACTGCCTTGCCCGCAGCGCTCCCTCACCCTGTTCTTTCCCTTCATTTCCACGGCACCCACTCCATAGGCTACCGGCCCCGTTACTCACTCCCCAGGGCCACCACAGTAACAGTAGCTCTGCTGTCGGTTGCTCAGGTGCCCAGCGTCCCAGTCCAGCCCTTTCAGACCATACGGCAGGGAGAGCTTCATCCCCAACATGGCCCGGGCATAGGGGCCCTTCTTCAGCGCACCCCCTCTCTGCAGAGAAAGAGCAGATGCAGGCCTCGGAGGGGGGAGGAAGGCTCCCAAAGGAGGGGTGCTGCAGGGGCCTTTACCTTGGTGGCAATAGCAAAGACACACTGGCGGCAGACCCAGGATGTGCCCTCTCCTTCTCCAGGGGCAGGAGCCCGGGGAACGTGGCAGTCCTGGTGATAAGCTGGAAGAAGACAGTGTTGAGAGTAACTGACTGCTCGTGTACTGCACGCTATGTGGCCTTTGTACTGGAATAGGAATAGCCTTGTGCCTGTCATTTAAGTTTTAGCCATGGTCCTACTGGGGCGGGTGTATTATCTTGACTTTGAAAATGATACTAAGGCTCTTAGCAGTTTAAGGTCTTGTCCACAGTCATATGGTTAGAAAGGATGTATATATGTAAGCACCTTTTGCCTGCAGAGCTTGTGTCACTTCATCTAAGGCTGGCTGTCCTTGTGCTATGAGATGTGGGAGATAAGGAAATGGGTCAAAACGGTGGCCTGGTGGTCAGAACAAGAGACCTATGACCAGGGCTGGAGAAGGAACCAGGGCAACCTTGAAGGCCCAGGGAAAACTCACCATGGCGACACTTCTCACAGCTGACCAGTCGGTTCCCAGGGACCACAGTCTCAGAGCGACAGACACAGCAGAGTAGCTCCTCTCCAGGAAGAGCAGCTGTCAGAGAACAGTGTCACATCAGGAGGGCCTACCCTCAAGCCTCCTCTCTGTTGGCTACAGGATGTACAAACTCAGTTCTGTAAGGTCTCACCAGGACTAATGTCTTTCCACAGAACAAGAAACTGGGAATCATCCTCAAACTGGACCAGACACACCTCCCGAGTACTGTCCACCTGGAAGAGGTGAGCACAGAGCGAATTAGATACGAGGAGAGGGGAGATGATGAGAGATAGACAGACAGGCCTTACCTTCTTGATAGTGCCCAGGTACAGCAGCCCATCAGTCCATCTGGCCAACACATCCTGGCCCTCCCAAAGCCGAGGTCTGGGGCCTGAGGTGGGAGCAGAGGAAGCTGGATCCCAAAGAGAGGGGGCACCAGAGCGGCTCAGCCGGGGGGGCTGCGCCATTGCATCCTGGGGTGGCCTAGCCAGAAATGAGATGAAAATGAAAAAAGGGAAAGTTGTTGAATGTTGAGAATTCTTCCCCATGTTCTCTGCATTTCTGTCAAGGAACGAAGACCAAACACCTGCAATCCCAACCTCCACACCTGGTCACCTGGGTAGCCCTGTGGCCAGCTTCCTGATCCCAGCTCTTCCAACTCCAGAGATTAGGTCTCCTTTCCCTACAGTCTCCTCAACTCAGGTCTCTAGTTTCCCAGCTTCCAGGGATTTCGCTGGGAAGGATGGTTACCGAACTAAAGGTTACCCTCCGCTTGCTTTCCCTGCGGTTTGGAGATGGACACTGGGGTGCCCTGTTGCCCAGAGATGTTTGCTGAGCTTTTCAGGGGACGTTTCCCAGAATAGAAACGGTAGACCTCCCAGGCCTGTGTGTTTCATTCAGAACATTCATCTAGTGCCGGGTTATATCAGGTCACCCTCAAATTCGGGGTTCCGGACCCCCAGGTTAGGTAACTTCCCGGAGTGGCCCAGGAGGGGGGCGTGTCCCAGTCGGGTCGCTACGCCCCGCGCAGGCAAGTCCGAGGAGGGACTTGAGCCGGCCCGGCCGGGCGCCAACCCTGCCCTGAGAGGCTCCGCGGCCCGCGCCCCGCGCCGACCCCCGGCTCCCGCCCCGCCGCGCCCCGCCCCTCCCGCCGCCGGCTTACCGGTAACAGCTGGGGCCGCCGGGAGCCGGGCCGGGACGCGCGGCGGAGAGCCGGGCCGGCCGCGCGGGGCGGGGGAGGGCGCGGGCGGGCGGCAGGGGGCGTGCGGAGCGCGGCCTGGGGGTTCCCGGGCCCGGCCCCTCCGTCCCGGCGGCGCTGGGGCGTATGACGCAGCAGCCAAAGCGGCGGCGGCGGCGGGAGGAGCCGGCGGGGGGAGGGACGGACCGGCGGGGAGGGGGAGGACGGGGAGGAGCCGGAGGGGCGGGCCCCTCGTCACCCCGCCTCCCTCACCTCCAGCGGGCCCCGGGGCCGCCCCGCGGCGGCGAGTGCGGCGTCGCACCCGGGGGCTCGGGGAATCCCCGCGGCCCCCTCCCCCGGAGGCAGCGTCGCCCCGGCGCCGACGGGGATCCCCTCCTCCTGGCAGCCCGCCCGCGGGTCGGGCCCGGGCCCCCGCCCCATGCCACAGCCGTTAGCCGCCCCACCCCACCCACCCACGGTCACTCCTGCCGCCCGCCCCGCCGCGGCCCCGCCCCGCCCCCAGGCCAGGCCGGGTCCCGCCGCCTCCTGCGCACGCGCGGCCCCGCCCGGCGCACGGCACCTGCGCTCGGCCCTCCTCCTCCTCCTCCTCGGGCGGCGGCCGCGGGCAGCAGCGGCGGTCCCCGCGGGCGCGCCGCCCCCGGCCTCGTGTGCCCGGCGCTTCCCGGGCGGCGCGAGGACGTAGGGGCCAGTACCGGAGCGGTGACGCCGCCGACAGCCAGCCAATGGGCAGCGGGCAGGCAGGACAGGGCCGGGCGGTTCGAACAGGGAGTGGGGTAAGGTGGGAGGGGAGCCCGCTGGTCCGACGGGCTCCGGTTCCCCTTCCCACACCCGACGTGCCCTGGCCTGCGAGAAGCGGGTGACCGCAGCCGCGGTGTGTAGACAGCCAAGGGCGCAGCTCTCTGTGGTGGCCGATGGGGAGAAGGCAGCAGGAGCATGTGCCAACCACATGAGAGCCTTGCCTTGCCAAACACAGGGCAGAGTGTGGCTGTATCCATATCCTTACAGAGAAGAATGCCTTCCTCCTCTGGCAGATGCGAATAAAACCTTTATTTCAAAATACTTTATTTGATAAAGCCTGGGTACATATGCTCTCCGTCCAATAAAGCATCCCTCCCCCCTCCCCCTTACAAACAGGAAAAGAAGTGAGCTCTCATCCCTCTTCATTTCTTGTTGGCCTGGGCAGTACCAATGACACACTGGTTCACCTGGGGTTACACAAGACAAAAAACTAAGTTTGCAACAAAACAAGAACAATTTTCCCAAACCCTCCATCCTATGTGCACTATGTCTGGAAGAGGTAAAGACGAGAGGGAATGGGAAGCCCACACAAACATCAGGGAGCAGTTAGGCTCGGTTACCACCAATGCCCTAGACACCCCAAAGCTCTCTGTTCAACCTAAGCTAGCTAAATATTAACACTTGTGTGGGAGCAAATGGAAGACATGTACAAGAGGTATGGATCTTGTTCAAAGGACATGGATGTCAGGCTTGTAATTTAATGTTAGAGAGCTTTTGTAAGACCCGGGTTCCATCGGCAGCACTGCCCAAAGAAAATGATTAAATCAAGGAGACAGGCGCTTACTTGAATGGGGTTAGATTGGCCATAGTAACTGCAGAGGATGAAACACATCTATGACATCACCCCTCCCCCTAATAGTCACATTTGGAGTTAGGGATTAAAGTTGTTAGCCACCACCCCAGCCTGTTAACACGTGTGTTGTTTTATTATGTTTTTTCGAGGTAGGGTCTCCCACTAGCCCAGGCTGACCTGGAATTCACTATGTAGCCTCAGGGTGGCCTCGAACTCACGATGATGTCCCCTACAATTGGCCTCCTGAGGGCTGGGATTAAAAGTGAGTGCCACCATGACTGGCTCCAAATAGTCCTTTTTTTTAAAGTTTATTTATTTTTGTTTTTTTGAGGTAGGGTCTCACACTAGCCCACACTGACCTGGAATTCACTATGTAGTCTCAGAGTGCCCTCAAACTCATTGCAATCCTCTTACCTCTGCCTCCTGAGTGCTGGGATTAAAGGTGTAGGCCACCAAGCCTGGCTTTTTTATTCCCAAATAGTCCATTCTTGACTTGGCTGTGGTAGCTCACACCTGGGCAGGATACTTGAGACTATCTCAGAAGAATAAAGGGCCAGGCAAGGTGGCTCATGCCTTTAATCCCAGATCTCCAAAGGCAGAGGTAGAATTGCTGTGAGTTCAAGGCCAACTATAGGGAGAGTTCTAAGTCAGGGCTAGGCTAAAATGAGACCCTACCTTAAAGAAAAAAAACAAAAAGAAAAAAGGTGTGGGAGAGAGGCAGAGGGTGTAGCTCAGAAGTACAGTACCTACTTAACATGCGATGTACAAGGTCCTGTATCCTACCCAACACTGCAAAACAGATGAAGAGATAGGACTAGATACTGAGCTTTCTGATATAACAAAACTGAACTGTACCATCAGTTAAGCCTGACAAGAAATTTAGCTGTAAGGGCTACAGATATGGCTCTGTGATTAAAGGCACTTGCTTGCAAATCTGACAGCCTAGGATTGGCTCTCCTAGACCCATGTAAATCAGATGCAGAAAGTGGCAAATGCATCTGGAATTCCTTTACATTGCAGTATCAAGGTGCCATGGTGTGCCTATTCTCTCTCTCTCCTTGCAAATTATATATATATTGGTCCGGTGTGGTAGTGCATGCCTTTAATCCCGGCACTTGGGAGGCAGAGGTAGGAGGATTGCCAAGAGTTCGAGGCCTGAATCAGCCTGAACTAGAGTGAGACACTACCTTGAAAAACCAAAATATATATTTTTTGAACTATAATTTCAAATCTAATCAACCTGTGATTACCAGCTAGCAGACAGAGGAAGAGGAAGCCACCAGCCAAAATTAGGAGATGACACATTAAATGTGACAAATTAATTCCACTTCAATAAACGCCATTAAAGCAAAGGAGGAGGTATATTACACATTAAAATAAACTAGGCATGGTAATGCACGCCTTTAATTATAGCACTCAGGAGGCAGAGGCAGGAGGATGTGAGGCTGCAAAGTGAATTCTAGGCCAGACACGGACTTTATCTCAACATAAATAAACTTAAGGTCATTAGTAAACCCTGTCAAAAGCCTCAGGCTAGCGGGGTGTGGCCCACTGTGAATTCCAAGTCAGCCAGAGCTACAGTGAGACCCTACCTGGAGGAAAAAAAACAAAAAAGCCTCAGGCTAGGAAGGTCACAGACTCCAGAGGGGCACCTACTACCCTTATGCTACACAAACAGGATGTCAAACTAAGTATTTATGTTTATAACCAAAGATTAGTGCCAATCTGCTTCAATCTAGTTTTTTTTTTTTTTTTTTTTTTTTTTTTTGCAGTAGGCAGAGGTTAAAACAAAGACATAACTGGTCAAAGTGCTGAAAAAAAAATAAGGAACATCTGTATCACCCCTCCAAGGCTCAGGGAGCATCACAGAATGAAAGAGACAGAAGATGGGGAGGAGTGCTGGGGAATGCTGTCTCCTGGACACAACATGGTCCTTCCACTAATAAACACAGCAGCTGTGGTTTCCTGCACTACACTGAGCCCATCAACAGCCTATCCTGGATGGGGGAGGGCTCAAGAGACCTCACCCCTCTGAGAGGCAAGTCACCCTGGATTCCTCCTTGCCAGTAGGGATAAACTCATGAAAACAAAACTACAGGTAGAGGGCTGGAGAGATGGCTTAGTGGTTAAGGCACCTGCAAAGCCTAAGGACCCAGGTTCAATTCTGTAGTACCATGTAAAGCAGATACACATGGTGGCATGTCTGAGCTCATTTGCAATGGCTGATGGTCTGGCAGAGATAGGAGGATCACTGTGACTTCAAAGCTATCCTGGAAATACGGAGTAGTGAGACTCAGGAGTCAGGTCAGCCTGGGTCAGAGTGAGACCCTACCTCAAAAAAAAAAAAAAAAAAAGAAAGAAACAGCCTTTAATAAATGCCATAAAAGCAAAGGAGAAGGCAGATTATACATTAAAGTAAACTTAAAAAAATAAGTCAGGGCTGGAGAGATGGCTTAGCAGTTAAGCACTTGCTGTGAAGCCTAAGAACCACGGTTCGAGGCTCGATTCCCCAGGACCCACGTTAGCAAGCTGCTCAAGGGGGCGCATGTGTCTGGAGTTCGTTTGCAGTGGCTGGAGGCCCTGGCGCGCCCATTCTCCCCCCCCCTCTCTATCTGCCTTTCTCTCTGTGTCTGACACTCTCAAATAAATAAATAAATAATGAACAACAAAAACTAAAATAAATAAAAGTCAGGCATGAGACCAGGAGTGGTGGCTCTCACCTGTAATCCTAACACCTGGGAGGGTGAAGCAAAGAAAAGCAAAAACAAAGTCAGTCATGTCTGCAACCCACTGAGGGGTCAGGAAGATATCTGGGACTTGCTAAGCAAGAGAGGGCACAGTCCTGTAATCCTAGCATTTGGGAGTGGAAGCAGAAAGCAGAAAGAACAGGAGTTCAAGGCCAGCCTCAGCTACATGAAACTCTGAGTCAAATAAATAAAAAGACAGGCAGGCAGGTGAGACTAGGCAGGTAAATGATTTCTAACTGAGTGGGCCGGGTGTGGTGGCGCACGCCTTTAACCCCAGCACTCGGGAGGCAGAGGTAGGAGGATCACCATGAGTTCGAGGCCACCCTGAGATTCCATAGTGAATTCCAGGTCAGCCTGGGCTAGAGTGAGACCCTACCTCGAAAAACCAAAAAAAAAAAAAAGACTTCCAACTGAACTAGCCCACAGCAGGGGAACCCAGTCAGAGTGGATGAGCACAGCAAGTCACATAAAAACAGCAGAGGATCATGATCAGGCCCCCAGCAAAGTCAGAGGCTCCACCCTCAGGAAGAGTGTAAGCCAGAGCCAAAACAGAAAAACAATCCCCTCCCAAGGCACTTAGGGAGGAAGTTTTCTGACTCCCTAGTAGCACTAAAGTCATAAAATTTGGAAGGGTCTGAAAGTTATCTCCTTCCTTTGTTCCAGCAACCCAATTTCAAGTGCAAATACAACAGGGAAAACACACACATTGTAAAATGACATGTGTACAGGTCAGTCAGTGTGGCCTTGTTCACAAGAGGAAAGGATGGAGCCGACCAAACGTCCAGCAGAGGGAACTGGTGGATACATTTTGCTGGATCTTACACAGACCTAAAGATAATGGCCATGGCAATCCCTGAACAGAATAAACAAGGCACAGAGCTACACAGACACAAAAGAAGGAAATAAGAACACCATTTTGGGAATATAGTCCTGATTAGTTGGTCACCTTATCTAAAAATCTTAATTCTAAAGCTAGTAGTAGCTGGTGTGGTGGCGCATGCCTTTACTTCCAGCACTAGGATTGAGACTATGCCTTAAAAAAAACCTAAAGACAGAAGTGGGCTGGAGAAATTGCACTGCAGGCCAGGCGGGGTGGCACGCGCCTTTAATCCCAGCACTCTGGAGACAGAGGGAGGAGGATTGCTGTGAGTTCAAGGCCACCTGAGCTAGAATGAGACACTACCTCAAAGAAAAAAAAAAAAAAAGAACAAAGTCACAGCAGTTAGGTGACCTTCCTGGTACAAGCATAAAGGTCTGAGGAGGCCTGAGTCTGCCTGAGTTCAAATCTCCAGATCCCACATAAAAACAGCTGGGTGAGTGTGCCACCCGCACCTGTAACCAGAGAAAGACCCGAGAATCAATGAAACCAGGCAAGCCCCAGAAATAGTAGAGTCCAGCTCAAACACTGTCCACTGCAGGCAAACATATGGAGCCTCACACAGGCACATATACTGGCAAACACCATGCACACAGGCAAATAAAATAACTGTTGCGAGGTGTGAAATTAAAGGTGCATGCCTTTAATTTCAGCACTGGGAGGCTAAGGTGGGAGAAATCACTGTGAGAGCCTGGCCGACAGAGTGAGTTCCAGATCATCTTAGACTAGAGTGAGACCCTAGCAGGTCGTGGTGACCACACCTTTAATCCTAGCACTAGGGAGGCTGGGGTTGCTGTGAATTCCAGCCTAGGCTTGAAGGAGACTGTCTTGAAAAAGCAAAAGCAGAAAAAACAACCATGAAGCCAAGCATGGTGGCGCACGCCTTTAATCCCAGCACTTGGGAGGCAGAGGTAGGAAAGATCGCTGTGAGTTCAAGGCCACCCTGAGACTACATAGTGAATTCCAGGTCAGCCTGGGCTAGAGTGAGACCTTACCTCGAAAAACCAAAAAAAAAAAAAAAAAAAGAAAGAAAGAAAGAAAGAAAAGCCATGTGTTTAGCACTGTGCATAGTGGTGCACACCTTTAATCCCAGCACTTGGGAGGCAGAGGGAGGAAGATCACCATGAGGCCACCCTGAGACAACATAGTGAATTCCAGGTTAGCCTGAGCTACAGTGAAACCCTACCTCGGGGCGGGGTGGGGGACGACACGTTTAGGGCTGGAGAGATGGCTCAGCAGTTAAGGTACTTGCCTGGAAACCCTAATGACCAGGGTTCTATTCCCCAGTACCCATGTAAAGCCAGATATACAAAGTGGCACATGCATCTGTAGTTTGTTTGCAGTGGATGGAGGCCCTGGCATGCTCATTCTCTCTCTTCTCTCTCTCTCTCTATTTACAAGTAAATAAATAAAAAATATTAACAAAAAAAAAAAAAGAACTCAGGTAAGTGAGTAACACCACAGGCACCCAGCACTCCCTTTCAGAGTAAATGTGCTCTGGCCTAGAAGACAGGAGCTGTGATGGAAATGCTACAAACAGCCAGGGGTCCTGACAGCCTGGGCTTTGGGGTGATCGTACCTTGGAAGCAAAGCGTAGAGAGTTGAGCGACTCAGAGACGTTCTCCTCCAGGGGGGAAATGTTCACAAACATGAGCCTATGAAAAGAGAAGAGATCCAAGCCAGCATTTAAGGTCAGACAGGGCTGGGGACCCTCCACTGTTGTCCCCTTCCACCTGTCTCTTCTACTCACATCTTAGCACTGCCACCCAGAGAATTCTGCAGCAGGTAGGTAAGTTTGCTATTCCGGTAAGGCACATGAGGCTCCTGGAAAGAAGGGGCACAGGTATTTACAATGGAGCAAATCTTCACGTTCCCTTCCAGCTGGCTCCCTTGCCCCCTGCCCCTCTGCTGGTGTGCCCACTCCTACCTTGTTGCTCAAGGCCATGATCACCAGCCCCAGCGTAGACAGACTGCTATTAATGGCCTGTGTCTCCCTAAGACGATCCCGCTCTCCAGGGCCCAGGGCTAGGCCAGGATCTAGCCTCTCACTTCCAGCCAGGTCCACAAGATTGAGGGGGGCCCCACACTGCAGGCCCCGAGCAGCATGCTCCCCAGAGATCTGCAGCTGGAACACACTGTGGCTGCGAGACGATCGCTCGTTCTGGGCTGTGCGGGCCACGGCCCGATTCTGGCGAGCCAAATGCAGCAAGGCCTCCACCTGGGAATGGGACACAGGAAGTCAGTACCAATGAGGCCCACCCCGCCCTCTTGGAGCTCTTTCTCGCTGATGAGTGACGTATGGTGAAACAACATGAGAGAGGCGGACTGCAAATCCAGAGCAGCGCAGCGCGGCAGGGAGGTGTGCAGGTCTACACAGGACAGCCCAGACCTGGGACTGGTCCCACGGGCCTATAATCCCAGGTACTTAGAAGTGAAGGCAGAAGGATCACAAATGTAAGGCCTGCCTGGGCTACAGAAAGTTCAAGGCCAACCCAGACAACTCAGTGAGACCTTGTCTCAAAATAAAAATCAGCCTGGGCTAGAGCAATACCCTACCTCCAAAAAAAAGAGAAACCAGGTGTGGTTCACTTAGGAGGCAGAGGTAGGAGGATCACCATGAGTGCAAGGGCACCCTGAGACTAGAGACTAGAGTGACACCCTACCTCGAAAAACCAAAACCAAAAACAAAAAGAAAGAAAGAAAAGGAGGAAAGGAGGGATTATGGCTCAGTTGTAGAACTTGTGCCTGGTGAGTCCTGAGATATACTTGGTAGGGGACTGTGACAATCACCCTTTGGCAGATGTGTCACTCTTCTCACCTGACCCGTTTCATCAAAGCAAAGCAACCTGTCCTTTACTATTCTCCTGAGCTTCTCCACCCACCTCCATCTATGATGCCACCTATGATGCCCACCCCCCATAGACAGTCCCCGTGGGTCCTCACCTCTTTCTCACAGGAAACTGGGACATATCTTGCATTGGTCACAGTCAGCTCCTCACTCCCCGGTCCTGCCCGGCGAATCTCGCACTCGCCTCCTTGGCCCTTCCGGGTCCCAGTGGCCAGCAGGTCTCGGACAGTCTCATTGTAGATCTCTACATAGCTAGCCACAAAGCTGTAGGTCCAGCCCTGGCCACTCATCTCCTGAGCCACAGAGAACAGATGCCGCAGGGCCCGAGGGATCAGCCCCTCCAACTGGGGGTCTCCCCCAGGCCCACCCTCCATTGTGAATGTCTTGCCACTGCCCGTCTGGCCATAGGCAAAGATGCACACAGGGTAGCCATCCAGGGCTGACTGGACGAGCATGGCGATCTCCTCAAACACTTCATCCTGCCTGCTTCCTGGCGGGAACACCCGATCAAAGGAGAAATCATGGCGAGTAGGGGGAGCTGGCACTCCACTTAGGGTCCCACGCCGATCATCAGATCGAGAGAGGCTAAGGCGGACTGGAGGATCAGAGGGCCCAGCAGGGCCAGGGGGAAACAAAAGGAAGCCAGGGGATGGAGTGGGCTCTCCTGCCAGGACAGGGCGAACGCGGCAGAATACTCGGATATTGCCCTTGAGTTCCTGCAGCTGGTTGTGCAATCGCCGACGCTCCATCTCTAGCCCGTGGAGCCGGTCTCCCCGCTCAGCCAGTAAAGCTGCCTGGGCTGCAGTCTCCTGTCGCAGAGATACCACCTCAGCTTGGCTGCTCGACAGAGACGCTTCTGATACCTGCAGCCTCCTCTGTGCAGAAAAGAACAGACACCAATGTAAGAAACGAGCAAGAACAAGCTGTGTGGTCAAGATGGAGCAGGTGCACGTGTGAGTTCCCTGACACAAGGAAGATGCTATCAAGAGTGACACCTAAAAGTACAGGAGTAAGCTAAGGGAGAGATGAAGAACAGAAAGAAAACTCCGCAAGGAGGGAAGAGTAAATGCACAGTGAGACTTCAGTCATTTAGGTGGCAGGTGTTTCCATCCAGCCGGAGCTCACCAAGGGGTCTAACCAGCGTGGGGGAGGAGAAAGGAAGTGCACCGAAGGGTACGGGATCTGGATGGGACCTGAGAAGGGCATGGAGGTGAGGGAAATGAAGGGTGGGAGCTGCGAACACATACGCAGAGAGAGGACAGACAGCCTGGTGCACATGGAGGTTGGGGCTTCTGAGGCTTCAGGGAAACCGTGAGGGGGAGCACACAGCTCTGCGGGTGAGAACCCGACCCCTACCTCCTGCTCCTCCAGCCGCGCGGCCAGGGCCCTCCGTTCCTCCTGCAATTCCAACTGTTCTTTCTGGAGCTCCTGAACCAGGCCCTCCTGTGTGCCCAGCCGGTCCTCTAACTCCAAGACCCGGGCGCTCAGACTCTCCAGCTCCTGCCGGCCTTGCTCGGCCTGCGCGCGCACGCTGGCCAGCTCCCCTTCCAGAGAGCTGCGCGCTGCGCCCAGGGCGGCCGCCTGCTCCTGCGCCTCTCGGAGCTGCTCCCGCAGCTGCTGGTTCTCCTGGTTCAGGGTTTGAGTCTTCTCGCGACAGCGCTTCAGCTCAGCGGTTAGGTCACATAACTGACCCTTTAAGTCCCAGGCGGGACGTTTGCCGGGTTTCTTCCCCGTCACCACAGGGGGAGGAGCAGCTGAGGCTAACATGGGCACAGAAAGCAGGAGGGTCAGTGAAGCCTGGGCTCTGTCCCTTCTCCCTTCTATCCCTCAGGGCCTCCGACCCTGAGGCCACATCTGTCTCCTTCCACTCCTGACAGGAAAAGACTAGGTAGATTTTTCTGGGCACTCACCGCCTCTTCTTCCCCACCCCAGCCTCGCACCCAATGGTTATGATTGTCACCTACTGCCGGGCTTCTGTGCAGGAACGGCAGGGGCTGGCTTCTGGTTCTTCAGCACTAGGGAATCAGAGTTGATGTGAGATTACAAGACGTGCATGGTGCTCAGGCCTGGAACCCCAACACTTGAGAGGCTGAGACAGAGGACTGCCAGTTCAAGGTCAGCCTGAGCTATACAGATATAGTGAGGTCGTAGCTTAACACAACCAAGGGACATGGGTGTAGCTTAGTAGAGCACTTGTGTAACATGTGCAAGGCCCTGGGTCTCACTTCCAGCACCACCCCACCCCCACAAAGAACGGCACCGTCAGTGCTTCGCCATGCCCATCGCCTACATGTACCCCAGGCCTTAAGTGCCATTACCTGCAGTAGTAGCCGTGGAACAACGAGGTCCTGTCTTCTTGGGGCCTTTCTGAGCTGTCCAGGGACGGGAGAGAAGAAAAAGTAGAACACTCACTCTTAGGTGGCATGTATTGGCACTTCCTTCAAAGGATTGGAAAGAAGGTAAGTTCCCTTGTCCTCTAAGTCTGGCCAGTATCTAGTGGCAAACCCCCTAAGACCAGAAATCACTGTGCCAGTTAGCAAGATGGGCCAAAGTACATAGAAAAAGGGGGGCAGCCAGGCTTGGTGGCACACGCCTTCAATCCCAGCACTTGGGAGGCAGAGGCACCTAGGAGGATCGCAGTGAGTTCACGGCCCGCCTGAGACTGAATTCCAGTCAGCCTTGGCTAGAGTAAGACCCTACCTCGAAAAAAAAAAAAAAAAAAAAAAGAAAGAAAGAAAGGAAAATAAAAGAAAAAGGAGGGCAGACCCTGGGTAAGTGTGTGTAAATAAGGTGGGGACGATGCCCACAGACTCTCACTAGAAGGATGCATAGGTGCCCTGGGAAGAGAACCCGGGCAGCTGTGGGACAAGGTGGAAAGAAACCTTTTTACTCTGACAACTTATGTCTCTGGAACTTTGAACCGAATGCAATGTTATTACTGATTCAAAACAGGTTAGAATTCAAAGGAAACAAGAATAAAAAGCAATGTACTGCATGCCCTGGGTATGGGCCCACCCAGAGAGCCCACCTGCACCTGCAGTCTGGCCATGTGTCTGTGACACGGTGGACAGGGGTGGTACTCTGGGACGGGATGTGTCAGTTTTGGTCACTACACCCAGGCCTCGTGTTCGTTTCTGGGGAAAGACAAGAATGGGATCCACGATTACTTGACCTTGTGGGTTTATACTCAACTCTCTCTCTCCCTCTCACACACAGCTCACCTTTGCAGGCTCCAAGGCATTCTCCATTTGCTCAGGGCCCCTCTTGAGCCTGCTTCCTGGGAGAGGCAGCCGGGAAGAGGCTTTGACCAATGGTGTCTTCAGCTCTGAGTTCCCCTTCACTTCCAACAAGGGTGGCCTCTGTTGAGAAAAGAGACCCTGAAGGCAATACCCAGGGCTGGGGAGTTGGCTCAGTGGGTAAAAGTGCCTGCCTTCCAAGCATGTGAGCCAGAGAAGGCCTGATTCCTGTGGAGTCTGAGTGCCCTGTACCACATCAAGATCTGGGCAAGGCCATGATGCTGTAAGCCCAGCGCTATAAGGACTGCAGAGCAGAGACAGGGGAATGAATCACTGGGGCCTGCTAATCAGCCAAACTGCCAAAAAATCCCAGCAGCTCCAGGTTCAGAGAGAGACTGTTTCAAAGAAATCAAGTGCAACAGCTATAGAGAACACCTGAGGTCATCCTCTGGCCTCTGTGCAAGTGTATACAGGGCACATGCATTTGCACACATAAAGGTATACCCCCACATACAAGACAAGGCTCAAAAGCTCCAAAGCACAAATTCCCCTTTTGGACCCCCTCCATCCTTAATTCTCAACACCATCAACAATAAGCATTAGCTGAGTACCATTTGTCATGTACAGCCATACCACCCTGGATGCGTCCAATCTCGCCTGCGTACCATTTGTGCCCAAACCTGGTGCTACATGCCAGACAGATAGCACGACAGAAATCAGGAGAGGCTATAGAAGGGCGGGACCTCACTTCTGAGGGCTGGACTTTTTAGAAGGAAAAACTCACATATAACCGGCATGGCTGTGAAACCAGCAGGCCCTGTGGGCTGAAACTGAAGTCATAAATGGGGGGGGGGGTTGAAAATATGGTTTAGCAGTTAAGTTGCTTGCCTGCAAAGCCTAAGGACTCAGGTTCAATTCCCCAGTACCCATGTAAGCCAGATGCACAAGGAGGCATATACATCTGGAATTCATTTACAGTGGCTGAATGCCCTGGTGCACCCACTCTATCTGCCTCTTTTTCTCTCCCTCTCTCCCCCTCTCTTTCTCTCAAATAGTAAATAAAATATTTAAAAGCTAAATAAGGGGAAGGGAAGATCAGGCTGAGCACTATGGGGGGGGAGCAGGTAACATACGTGAAGCATATTTGATAACGCTGTCCCTGTATCCACTCGCCTCATCCTTGCAACAGCCCCCTAGGGAAGTGCTAGTAACCCGTGGTGCAGATGGGGAGGGCAGGATGGGTACCTAAGGTCCTAAGCTGGTACAGGCAGATGGATACTTGTCTGAGGTCATGAGCTGGTACAGGCAGAGACAGAGTTAGATGTGGAGGGTCTGATTCCAGGGACCACAGGTTTAACCAGTAGACCACAGTGCCTTGCAGGGCTGTGACACCTGGCTATGGAAAAGCGTGGGCTGCACCTATGTATACTGAAACGAGCCACAGCAGTTCTGAGCATGCATCCAAAAAATATACAAAAGAGCCTATTGCAAAGAATAGTAGCTGGGCATGATGCCTCTTACCTGTAATCCTAGCACTTGAGAGGCTGAGGCAGGAGGATTGCTACAAGTTCGAGGCCAGCCTGGACTACAGTAAGCCCCTACCTCAAAACTATCAACAAGCCAGGTATGGTGCCAGATAGGATTGCCATGAGTTCAAGACCACCCTGAGACTACATAATGAATTCCAGGTCAGCTGGGGCTATAGCGAAACTCTACCTTGAAAAACCAAAAATAAAAATAAACAAATTAAGTAATAATAATAATTATGAGGGGCTGGGCAGATGGCTTAGCATTTAAAGGTCCCTGCTTGCAGTCTGCTGGCCTGAGTTCAATTCCTCAGTCACACATATAGAGTCAGACTGGCATTTGTTTACAGAGGCAAGAGATCCAGACACATAAGCCAGGCATGGTGGCGCACACCTTTAATCACAACACTTGGGAGGCAGAGGTAGGAGGATCGCCGTGAGTTCAAGGCCACTCTGAGACTACATAGTGAATTCCAGGTCAGCCTGGGCTAGAGTGAGACCCTACCTCGAAAAGCCAAAATAATAATAATAATAATGAGAGATAAGTACATTGACTTGAAAAAGAAAACTGGAGAGCTAGGGAGGGAGATGGCTCAGGGATTAAGGTGCTTGCCAATAAAGCCTAACAACCTGAGTTCAATTCCCCAATAACAACCTAAAGCCATATGCACAGATACACAAAATGGCACATGTGTTTGAGTTCATTTGCACTGACTAGAGGCCTTGACATATCCATTTTCTCTCTCTGCCTGGTGTGGTGGTGCACACCTCCCAGCACTTGGGAGGTAGAGGTAGGAGGATCTCCATGAGTTCAAAACCACCCTGAGACTACATTGTGAATTCCAGGTCAGCCTGGGCTAGAGTGAGACCCTACCTCGAAAAATTAATTAATTAATTAATTAAGAGGCTGGGGAGATGGCATAGCCTTTAAGGTACTTGCCTTGCAAAGCCTAAGGACCTAGGTTCGATTCTCCAGGTACCATGCAAGCCAGATGCATATGGTGGTGCATGAATCTGAGTTCATTTGCAGTGGCTAGAGGCCCTGGCACGCCCATTCTCTCTCTTTCTGTGAGCAAATAAATAAACAAGTAAAAATATTTTTTAGAATATTTTTAAAGTCAGGCATGATGGCACATGCCTTTAATCCCAGAACTTGGGAGGCAGAGGTAGGAGGATCACCGTGAGTTCAAGGCCACCTTGAAACTACATAGTGAATTCCAGGTCAGCCTGGACTAAAGCAAGACACTGGAAAAAAAAAAAAAGCAGAGTGTGGCATGTGGTGACCCACGTCTTCAATCCCAGCACTTGGGAGGCAGAGGTAGGAGGATCGCTGTAAGTTTGAGGTCACCCTGAGACTACATAGTAAATTCTAGGTCATCCTAGGCTAGAGTGAGACTCTACCTTTAAAAAAAAAAAAAAAAAAAAGACCTGAGACTCCATAGTGAATTCCAGGTCAGCCTGGACTAGAGTGAGACCCTACCTTGAAAAAACCAAAAAAAAAAAAAAGGCTAAAAGGAAAAAAAAACTATGTATCTGCATACATACATATATATATATATACACACACATATATATATATATGTATATATATATATATATATATCTTTAAGCTGAGCTTGATGATACCTTTAATCCTAGCATTTAGAAAGCAGAGGTAGGAGGATCACTGTTGGTTCCAGGCCAGTCTGTTTCCTACCTGGAAAACAACAACAAAACTGAAGATATAATGAACAAGCTATATGGAGCTGGGTGTGGTACACACCTTTAATCCAGGCACTTGGGAGACAGAGGTAAGAGGATCATCATGAGTTCAGGGCCACCCTGAGACTACAAAGTAAATTCCAGATCAGCCTGGGCTAGAAAGCCTACCTCGAAAAACCAAAACAAAATAAATAAATAAAAAGCTATATAGAATATGATGGAGAATGGAATTTCAAAGGGGAAAGTGGGGGGAGGGAGGGTAGCACCATGGGATATTTTTTATAATCATGGAAAATGTTAATAAAAATTAAGAAAACAAAAGCTATATGGAAACCTACTTCTTTTTGGCTAATTAAAATACATAATCTATAAAGTGTATACACATACATAATTTAGAAAAAAGAGAAAGCCTGGACAGAAGGATCCTGTGGGGTGGATAATTCTGCACCCAGGAGCCACAGGTTGTTACAGGAAAATCCCAGAGGCAGATGCATAAACCACCATGTGCTTATGTGGTTCTGGGAATCCAAACTGGACCTTTAGTTTTCACAGGCAAAGCCTTAACCACTATGCCATCTCTCCAGCCCCACTTCATGTTTCTTTTTGTTTGTGAACAAGAGAGTATGAACTTGCCAGAGCCTAAAGCAGATGCAAATGAACTGCAGATGCATGCGCCACTCTGTATGTGACATAACATGGGTACTGGAGAATGGAATCTGGGCCAGCAGGTTTTGCAAGCAAGCGCCTTCAACTGCCTAGCCATCACCCCAGCCCCATTGTTTTTGTTTTGTGAGACAGGGTGTCACTGTCCTAGAACTCAAGATCTATGTGTCTCAGTCGTCCAGGTGTTGTGATTACAGGTGTGCACCACACCATTAAAGGGTTTGGATTTGGTTTGTTTCTGTTTTTGGTAACAGAAATTGAATCAAGAGATTCACATATGCTAGGCAAGTGCTCTACCACTAAACTACATCAAACAGCCCTCCTTCCAGGCTTTCGTCCTACCCTTTAACCTGTTTGAATTAATTTCCTCCATCGCCCTTACTGTCTTCTGAGAGAGTCATACAACTTATTTAATTCACTTACTTCTGTCTCCCCACTGCATGCCAGCTCCAGGGTGGCTGTGATTTGTCCCCTTCACTGGGCCCTTAGCCTTCACAGACGGGTCTGACACAAAGGACGTGCCACTCTGCAAATACTGAATGACTAAGCCCAGATGCTTTCACCACTCCTCATCGTTATATCACACTGTTCTACTCTTGGGATGTATGCGCGCGCAGGCAGACACATACACACGCACACACACACACACACACCCCTTCCATAAGAACAGAATGCTGACTTCGAGTGAATCTAAATGTGAAATACTAGTACACAAAGGATTGGCGAGGACTTCCTGAGACCAGAAGTCACCTTCACTGTCACACATACAGCTGTCTCCACTGACGAGAGGGCAACAGCAGGACACATGGAAAAGAACTAAGTCAGCCAGCGCCCCTGGGCAAAGTTTGGGGACGAAGAGAGAATGGAGGGGTCCTTTAGGCCAGATTGCTCCACTGCTTCCGTCTCCTTCCTACATCCCGGGAAGCAGCAGCAGTGAGAAGCCCACACAATAGGACATGAGCAAGGAGCTGTGGTCCTGATACCCCACCTCCCCGGAGGTGAGATCACCTGACAAGCCTCCCTCTCGCACGGCGCGATCTGTAAGAACGAAGAGGCGGACACCTGTCAGACGAGCCCGAGCGTTCGAAACGGGACGTGAAACACACGGGAGAGACTAGACACCGCCTCCGCCGAGCAGCGCGCACCGCCAGGCGGGCTGGGCCCCCGGCCACCCCGGGCAGCAGCTGCTGGCTGGGCGCACTACCGCGGGGCTGCTCAGACCTTCGCCTCCCGACAGACATGACCCGGGCCGGCGCGAAACGGCGAGATCGGAATCGCGGGCCGGCCGGCCGGACATCACGGCCCCGGGGCGGAAGGCCTCCCCGCGCCACTCACCTGCGGCTCCATGTCCGCCTTAGCTTCCCGACGTGCGGGACACGCTGGCGCAGGGCGGACGGGGCGCCGGCGCTCCGGGACCTGCGTTCTCTCCGCCACGGGCTCACAACGCGGAGCCCGCGAGCCACGGGGTCGGACGGCCGCCAGCGCCGCGCCGGGCCCGCTACTTTTTGAATTTCAACCGCCGCCACCCATTCTCACCCGCTCCGCACCCCGCAGCCAATCCTCGTCGGCGCCACAAGCTCGGGCCAATCGCAGCGCCCTCCGCTCCCGAGGCCACGCCCTCTGGATCCGCGACGTCCCCGAGCAGTCTCGCGGGCGTCCGGGAGGTAGAGCTGAATGGATCCTACTTCCGGATCCGCTTTTCCCAGCTCGCTGCACTTCCGCTCCGCTCGGCTCCCCCACCACACACACACACACACACACTCCACCCCGAGCCTCTCTTTACGTCAGAGAATGCGTAGAAGACTACGCACGCACGTAACTGGTCGTAAGAACCTGGTGTGGAGGCGTAAAAGGGCGGGGCCACTGGAGGAAAGGAACGACGCATGCGCGGTGCAGCCGGGAGCGGGAATAGCGCCGCCTCGCGGCTGCCACAGACAATGCACGCCCCGTCTCCAAACGGGCCCCAGCGCCCCGCCCCGGAGCGCGGCCAGTCGCCTTGCTTTCCACCCAGCTCCCTGAAGCGGCACTTGGACGGTCTAGTTGACGTGGGTGGCCTGGTGTGCCCATTCCTGGGTCATTTTACCGTTGCTCACCAAATTTAAAAGCCTTGGGCACAACTTGGCGCTTCGTGATGGGAACTGGATGCAGTTTCTGTGCAGTCCCCGGCCTCATCCCGTGGAGCGGGGCGCTGCTACTGTACCGAAATCCAGCTGGTACCTTCCGGAATCTCAAACCCAGGCTCGGGGTTCTGCTTTCACGTACCGAAGGTTTTATGCTTCCCGGATTGCATGGACCGTCCTTCAGTACACAGTAGGCACACATTCTCAGGTCTCAGCGTGTGCCAGCTGCCCTGCGTGTTTATTGCAAGATTAAGGAAGCAGGTTTTGAAAGGTCAGGGAACAAGTACATGGCTGACACGAGTGGATCTATATTCTTTTTTTTTTTTCTTTTTCCTCTGTTTTCTTTCTGTTTTTTTTTTATTATTAACAACTGCCTTGATTATAAAAAATAACCCATGGTAATACCCTCCCTCCCCCCACTTTCGCCTTTGAAACTCCATTCTCCATCATACCCCCTGCCCATCTCAATTAGTCTCTCTTTTACTTTTTTTTTTTTTTTTTTTTTTTTTTTCGAGGTAGGGTCTCACTCAAGCTCAGGCTGACCTGGAATTCACTATGGAATCTCAGGGTGGCCTCGAACTCACGGCGATCCTCCTACCTCTGCCTCCCAAGTGCTGGGATTAAAGCCGTGCGCCACCACGCCCGGCTTCTCTTTTACTTTTGATGTCATGATCTTTTCCTCCTCTTATGATGTTCTTATGCAGGTAGTGTCAGGCACTGTGAGGCCATGGATATCCAGGCCATTTTGTGTCTGAAGGGAGCATGTTGTATGGAGCCCTGCCCTTCCTTTGGCTGTTCAATTCTTTCTGCCACCTATTCCGCATTAGACCCTGAGCCTTGGAAGGTGTGATAGAGATATTGCAGTACTGAACACTATGATCATTTCTTTCCATCACCATGATACCTTCTGAGTCGTCCCAAGGTCACCTGCCATCTGAAAAGAGAAGATTCTCTACCCAAAGTGAGAGTAGCATTAATACAAGGGTGTGAACATTAAGAGAAGTGCTTACTGGGCAGTTTGATAAGCATAGTATATACATTTAGCCAGACAACAGCAGACATTACACCCCTAGGGCTCATGACTACCCCTGTTTTAAGTTTTCAGTATCAGGGATGTATTCCCTCCCATGGAGCGGGCCTCCAGTCCAATTACAGGGCAGCTGGTTTCCCCCATAACAGATGTGTCACTATTGCACCCGTTGGCTCATTTGGCCTTGCTGGCCAAATATAAGGCATGCAGTGTCCACTGTTGAGTATCTTCACTGATGACTTCTCTCTCTCCCATTGAACTGCATGCAGAATGGCTTCTTCCACCTTTCTGTCAGCTGGTCTACATGGAGGAGGTTATCAGCTCAGATCCAGCAGGATTTTTCAGTGGCCTTGCAACCCAAGTATATGCAGTCTTCAGCAATAGGGTCTTACCATCTATTCCTGGTGGGAAACCAAGGGCCTCGACAATGGCCTATAATGTTTTGGGGGCATCAGGGACCTCCCTGGCCAACAACTCACTGGAAGATATGCCATCCCTGGCACTAAAAATTTTCTAGCAACAATCTACAGCTCCTGAGTGTTCCATTGTCCAAAAAAGTGGGATTACATATGATTTATTTATATTCTAATAGAGAAAAATATTGCCAGGTGTGGTGGCACGCGCCTTTAATCCCAGCACTTTGGAGGCAGAGGTAGGAAGATTGCCATGAGTTCGAGGCCACCCTAAGACTGCATAGTAAGTTCCAGGTCATCCTGAGCTAAAGTGAGACCCTGCCTCAAAAAACAAAAGAAAGAAAAGAAAAATATAAAAATATCAAGCTACTTCTTTCATACCACAGTGCTTCAATGTTAACAACAACAAAAGATATCCCCTTACAAGTGCTTGGTGCCAGAGGCCCCATCAGATCTGTTCACTTGAGCTGCATCCAGTCCTAAGGGTAGGCAGTGTTACCAACACTGACACAGCTCCATGCCACATAGGCAGCTGCCCAGGAGAGCTTTCCAGAGAGCAAAGAAAGGAATTTCAGAATAAGGTCTGGAGAGATGGTTTAGCAGTTAAGCGCTTGCCTGTGAAGCCTAAGGACCCCGGTTCGAGGCTCGATTCCCAGGACCCGCCTAAGCTAGATGTGCAAGGGGCCACACACGTCTGGAGTTCGTTTGCAGTGGCTGGAGGCCCTGGCGTGCCCATTCTCTCTCTCTCTCTCTGCCTCTTTCGTTCTCTGTCTATAGTTCTCAAATAAATAAATAAAAATGAATAAAGAACAGAATTTCAGAATAAGACAAATGTGAAGCAAAATTGGATTTATTAAAAGCAAAAAGTACACATGGTAGCGCACACCTTTAATCCCTGCACTCGAGAGGCAGAAGCAAGAGTATTGACAAGAGTTGGAGGCCACCCTGAGAATACAGAGTGAATTCCGGGTCAGCCTGAGCTAGAGCGAGACCCTACCTTGAAAAAAACAAAAATAAAAATAAAAGCAGAAAGTGAACCCAGTGTGGTGGCGCATGCCTTTAATCCCAGCACTCAGGAGGCAGAGGTAGGAGGATCACCGTGAGTTCGAGGCCACCCTGAGACTACATAGTGAGTTCCAGGTCAGCCTGGGCCAAAATGAGACCCTACTTCAAAAAAAAAAAAAAGCAGAAAGTGGGAAGAGATTTAAAAAAAAGGACTTGATACAGCCGGGCATGGTTACACACACCTTTAATCCCAGCACTCAGGAAGCAGAGGTAGGAGGATCACCATGAGTTCCACGCCACCCTGAGACTACATAGTGAATTTCAAGGCAGCCTGGGCTAGAGTGAGATCCTACCTCGAAAAACAAAAACAAAAAAATAAAATAAAATAAAAGATTGGGAAGGAAAGAGAGAATGTGTGAGTATGGGTGCATCAGGGCTACAAACAAACTCCAGCTGCATGCACCACTATGTGCATCTGGTTTTACATGGGTACTAGGGAAGTGAACAGGGCCCAGCAGACTTTGCAAACAAACACCTTTAACCACTCGATAGGACAAATGTCCATCCACCTTCTCCTAGGCAAGGTCTCCTCTGTTTTGTTTTGTTCTTTTGTTTTGTTTTTTGTTTTTCGAGGTAGGGTCTCACTGTAGCCCAGGCTGACCTAGAATTCACTATGGAGTCTCAGGGTGGCCTCGAACTCATGGCGATCCTCCTACCTCTGCCTCCCTAGTGCCGGGATTAAAGGCGTGCGCCACCACGCCCGGCTTTGTTTTGTTTTGTTTTGTTTTCGGTTTTTCGAGGTAGGGTCTCACTCTAGTCCAGGCTGACCTGGAATTCATGATGTATTCTCAGTATGGCCTCGAACTCACGGCGATCCTCCTACCTCTGCCTCCCAAGGGCTGGGATTAAAGGCGTGCACCACCACACCCAGCTCTTGTTTTTTAATATATTTATTTACTTACTTATTTGAGAGAGAAAATGGGCACACCAGGGCCTCCAGTCACTGCAAACAAAACTGCAGACACATGCACCACTTTGTACATCTGGCTTTATATAGGTACTAGGGAATCGAACACTACCTGTCTGGCTTTACAAGCAAACACCTTTAACCACTGAGCGATCTTCCCTGTCCTCCCCTAATGTTCCAGTTCTCGCTCTCTCTACTTGCAAATTTATTTTTTTATTTTATTTATTTTTTTTTTTTTTTTTGGTGTTTTGAGGTAGGGTCTCACTCAAGCTCAGGCTGACCTGGAATTCACTATGGAGTCTCTGGGTGGCCTTGAACTCACGGCAATCCTCCTACCTCTGCCTCCCAAGTGCTGGGATTAAAGGCGTGCGCCACCACGCCCGGTTTTCTACTTGCAAATTTATAAATAAAAATATTTTTCAAAATTTAGGAGCCAGGTGCGGTAGCACACGCCTTTAATCCCAGCACTCGGGAGGCAGAGGTGGGAGGACCACCATGACTTCAAGGCCACCCTGAGACTACATAGTGAATTCCAGGTCAGCCTGGGCTAGAGTGAGAGCCTATCTTGAAAAAAAAAAAAATTAGGAAAGGCAGGGTGTGGTGGCGCATGCCTTTAATCCCAGCACTTGGGAGGCAGAGGTAGGAGGATCGCCGTGAGTTCACGGCCAACCTGAGGCTACATAGTTAATTCCAGATGAGCCTGAGCCAGAGTGAGACCCTACCTCTAAAAACCAAAAAAGAAAAAAAAAAAGAAATTTAGGAAAAACAAAAATAAATAAGTAAATGAGACTGTAATACTGCCAGGCATGGTGGCACACACCTTTAATCCCAGCACTCAGGAGGCAGAGACAGGATCTCCGTGAGTTCAAGCCAGCCTGAGACTACATAGAGAGACACCGATTTAGAAAAAGCAAAAAAAAAAAAAAAAAAAAGTCAGTATACCCCTCCCCCACCACACCCCTTCCTTTTCCCCTATCCCATTTGCCAGGGAGCCTTTATGTAGCACCACCTGCACCTGCCTGGACAGGCCTTCAGGGAGAGGCCTTGCATAAGTCCATTACCACTTCAAAGACAGTGTTGGTGCTCAAGGTCCAAGGAGCATGCATCTGTCCGTCTGTGAAGGAGGTTCAGGGACCATGCATGTTCCTTTCTGTGGTCACTGCCGCGCATGAGAAACTCGCCACAAGAGGGAAGAAAAGTCACTACACTTAATAGTATCTTGCTCCATGTTTATGAAGGATGTACACAAGAAGTTAGACCAACTTACCTCGCCAACTGTGTGGAGGCCAAAGGCTCTCTGCAGGCCCCATACACTATTGGTCACTGGGATGGCAGCAACATTTGTAATGGGGAAAGAATGAGTCTTCCTTTTTTTTTTTTTTTCTTTTCCTTTCTGGTATTCTTTTTATTTGTTTGTTTTTTGCTTTTTTGAGGTAGAGTCTCGCTCTAGCTCAGGCTGACCTGGAATTCACAATGTAGTCTCTGGGTGGCCTCGAACTCACAGTGATCCTCCTACCTGTGCCTCCCGAGTGCTGGGATTAAAGGCGTGCGCCACCATGCCCGGCTTTGTTTTTTTCTTTTCTTTTCTTTTTTTTCAGGTAGGGTCTCACTATAGCCCAGGCTGACCTGGAACTCACTCTGTAGTTCTAGGATTGCAGCAATCCTCCTGCATCTGCCTCCTAAGTACTGGGATTAAAGATCTTGTGTCTAAACCAAAAAAAAAAAAAATCAAAAAACAAAAAAAAAAAAAAAAAAAAAGCCGCGCGTGGTGGCGCACACCTTTAATCCCAGCACTCAGGAGGCAGAGGTAGGAGGATCGCCGAGAGTTCGAGGCCACCCTGAGACTACATAGTGAATTCCAGGTCAGCCTGAGCCAGAGTGAGACCCTACCTCAAAAAACCAAAAAAAAAAAAAAAAAAAAAAGAATCTTGTGTCTAGTGATGCGATTCACTTGGTGGTTATCCAGCATGAATGACACCCTGGGTTTGATTCCCAACATCGCATAAAACTGGGTGTGGGGGGCTGGAGAGATGCCTTAGTAGTTAAGGCTCTTGCCTGCAAAGCCTAAGGACCCAGGTTTGATTCCCCAGAAACATAACCACATAAACCAGATGCACATGGTAACCATGCATCTAGAGTTCCTTTGCAGTGGATAGAGGCCCGGGCGTACCCACTATCTCCCTTTCTCTCTTTTTCTTACTCTGTCTCTCTAATAAATAAATGAATAAAAATTTGAAAAGAGAGGCAGGTGTGGTGGTGCACGCTTTTAATCCTAGCTCTCTCTCGGGAGGCAGAGGTAGGAGGATCACCATGTGTTCGAGACCACCCTGAGACGGCATAGTGAATTTCAGATTAGCTTGAGCTAGAGTGAAACCCTACCTTGAAATTAATAAATAAAAATAAAAAATTTGAAAAGAGAGCCAGGCATGGTGGTGCATGCCTTTAATCTCAGCTCTCAGGAGGCAGAGGTAGGAGGATTACCATGAGTTCAAGGCCACCCTGAGAATTCCTTGTCAACCTGGGCTAGAGTGAGACCCTACCTGGAAAAACAAAACAAAAAACAAGAAAAAAAAAGAAAAGAAAGAAAGAAAGAGAAGGAGGGAGGACTGGAGAAATGGCTTAGTGATTAAGGCGCTTGCCTGCAAAGCCTAAGGACCCAGGTTTGACTCCCTAGTATCCACAATAAGCCAGATGCACATGGCGGTGCATGCATCTGGAGTTCTCTTCCTCGCTCTTAAATAATAATAAATAAATAAATAGAGGAGGACGGGGGAGGGAAAAAAGGAAGGAAAGAAAGAAGGGAAGAGAAAAAAGTAAAGGAGAGCTACGGACACAGTTCAGTGAGAGAATGTTTGCCTAGCATGCACAAGCCCTGGATGTACTCCTAGCACCACAAAAGAAAATTTAGAATTCAAATAAAAAGATAGCTGCGCATGGTGGCACAGGCCTTTAGTTCCAGCACCTGGGAGGCAGAGGTAGGAGGATCGCTGTTAGTTCAAGGCCATCCTGAGACTCCATAGTGAATTCCAGGTCAGCCTGGGCTAGAGTGAAACCCTACCTCAAATAACCAAAAAAAAAAAAAAAGATACTAAGGGCATACGTGTGTTAGGTCAAGATGGGCTTTCCAAAAAGGAAGTCACCAAAGCCGGGCATGGTGGCGCACGCCTTTAATCCCAGCACTGGGGAGGCAGAGGTAGGAGGATCACCATGAGTTCGAGGCCACCCTGAGACTACATAGTGAATTCCAGGTCAGCCTGAACGAAAATGAGACCCTACCTCGTAAAACAAAAAAAACAAAAAACAAAAAACAAAAAACAAAAAACAAAAAACAAGGGAGTCACCAAAGAAAACAGGACTGCGTCAGAAGGATATCTTCAAGAAATTGCCCAGCCATTACCAGATGCCCCAAATCCAGATTTATTGGCCCCCCTTATCTCTCACCGGGTCACTTCTGGTCTCACCCTATGATAATGTAAAGAACAGAGATTTACTGCCCCAAGAAGAAAAATTCCTCCCCTTCCCCACCTTCCTCCAACTGAAGAGCCTATAAAAGCCCACCCTCTGTAACCCCAAGCTGACTGCTCCCCCTCCTGAGAGCCAGTCCTGGCAGCTCATGTTTTTCCCCAATAAAACTTCCATCTCTGCCTCAGAGTGTTCTCTGTGGTCTTGATCACTTCTGAAGTCTCCCTGCCTCTTCCTCCACATATTTCCCTTCCCTGCAGGAGACTGCCATTTCCCACCCCCCCCCAAACGTTAGGTGAAGTGCGTTTATTCCCAGTGTCCTCCTGCAGTTTGCTTACTTTTCCAATCCGCTTCATACCTCTGACACCGATCTTTGAAATGTGTAGGTCCAGATGGCTCATGTGCACCAACAGAGCTCTCAGCAGTGACAGAAATGTTCTGTGTCCGCATTGTGATTCCGTGCACAGTGGCCATACGCACCCACTGGGTGTGGGAACTATGGCTCATGGGACTGAGCAACTCATCTTAAAATTTCTGATTTAGGGCTGGAGAGATGGCTTAGCGGTTAAGCGCTTGCCTGTGATGCCTAAGGACCCCGGTTCAAGGCTCGACTCCCCAGGACCCACGTTAGCCAGATGCACAAGGGGGCGCACGCGTCTGGAGTTCGTTTGCAGTGGCTGGAGGCCCTGGCGCGCCCATTCTCTCTCCCTCTCTCTATCTGCCTCTTTCTGTCTCTGTCTGTCGCTCTCAAATAAATAAATAAAAATAACAAAAAAATTAAAAAAAAAAAAACTTCTGATTTAGCTGGGCATGGTGGTGCCTGCCTTTAATCCCAGAGGGCCCTGTGAGGCTGCGGACCCTGAGCGGCGGCCGCAGGTCCAGGCGCCATGGCTGCGGAGCGGACCCGGCCGCTGCGAGGCTCTGGCGGCCCGAGCGCGCCTAGTCGGTGTGAGCCGGGCGCGAGGTCCCGGGCCCCGGGGCGCTCGCTCAGGTCAGTGCCGCGCGGAACACGGCCCCGAGCCGGCCACCAGAGAAGCCACGAACGGGGCCGAGGGTTTTGGAGTTCATTTTAGAGACAGGAAAATAAGGTCTCAAGATCCTGCCTCCTGAAAAATGAAACTCTGGATCACCTGATTAGTCTGAGTGGGGCAGTCCAGCTCAGACATCTCTCCAATAACCTGGAGACTCTCCTCAAGCGGGACTTCCTCAAACTCCTTCCCTTGGAGCTCAGTTTTTATTTGTTAAAGTGGCTCGATCCTCAGACTTTACTCACGTGCTGCCTCGTCTCTAAGCAGTGGAATAAGGTGATAAGTGCCTGTACAGAGGTGTGGCAGACTGCGTGTAGAAATTTGGGCTGGCAGATAGATGATTCTGTTCAGGACGCTTTGCACTGGAAGAAGGTTTATTTGAAGGCTATTTTGAGAATGAAGCAACTGGAGGACCATGAAGCCTTTGAGACCTCATCATTAATTGGACATAGTGCCAGAGTGTATGCACTTTACTACAAAGATGGACTTCTCTGTACAGGGTCAGATGACTTGTCTGCAAAACTATGGGATGTAAGCACAGGGCAGTGCATTTATGGTATCCAGACCCACACTTGTGCAGCGGTGAAGTTCGATGAACAGAAGCTTGTGACAGGCTCCTTTGACAACACTGTGGCCTGCTGGGAATGGAGTACCGGAGCCAGGACCCAGCACTTCCGGGGGCACACTGGGGCGGTGTTCAGTGTGGACTACAATGATGAACTGGATATCTTGGTGAGTGGCTCTGCAGACTTCACTGTGAAAGTATGGGCTTTATCTGCTGGGACATGCCTGAACACACTCACTGGGCATACGGAGTGGGTCACCAAGGTGGTTTTGCAGAGGTGCAAAGTCAAATCTCTCCTGCATAGTCCTGGAGATTATATTCTCTTAAGTGCAGACAAATATGAAATCAAGATTTGGCCAATTGGGAGAGAAATCAATTGCAAGTGCTTAAAGACGTTGTCTGTCTCTGAAGATAGAAGTATCTGCCTGCAGCCAAGACTTCATTTTGACGGCAAATACATTGTCTGCAGTTCGGCCCTTGGTCTCTACCAGTGGGACTTTGCCAGTTATGATATTCTCAGGGTCATCAAGACACCTGAGGTAGCAAACTTGGCCTTGCTTGGCTTTGGAGATGTCTTTGCCTTGCTGTTTGACAACTGCTACCTGTACATCATGGACTTGAGGACAGAGAGCCTGATTAGCCGCTGGCCTCTGCCGGAGTACAGGAAATCAAAGAGAGGCTCCAGCTTCCTGGCAGGCGAAGCGTCCTGGCTGAATGGACTGGACGGGCACAATGACACGGGCTTGGTTTTTGCCACCAGCATGCCTGACCACAGTATTCACCTGGTGTTGTGGAAGGAGCACGGCTGACACCATGAGCCATTACCACTGACTGACTTTGGATGCCAGGGCTGTGGGTTTTGGGTGCAACCTCTGTGGCAGCCGACTGCATGAACCAAAGTTCTCACCTAATGGTATCATCACGCAGTGCACAATCATTTATCGATGTTATCCAGGGGCCAGGGCTTGGGCGGGGAGGGCTTGTTTTATTGACATACACCGCAGCATGCTAATGGGGCACACTGTTGACTTCATTTGTACTTAGTTATGTTGGTCAGTATAAGAGGATACATTTTAGGGTTTGTCATTCTTGAGTGGAATACTGGTTTTAAGTAAAGAAAGTTAAATGATTCATTAATCTGCTAATTGGTTGCCTATGAAATCACAGTCTCTTATTAAAAGCTTTTTACCATAAAAAAAAAAAAAATCCCAGAGGGAGGAGGATTGCTGTGTGTTTGAGGCCACCCTGAAACTGCAAATTGAATTCCAGACAACCTGGGCTAGAGTGAGATCCTACCTCGAAAAAACAAGATAAAAAAAAAAAAATATATATATATATATATATATATATATATATATATATATTGGTTTTTCGAGGTAGGGTCTCACTCTGGTCCCGGCTGGCCTGGAATTAGCTATGTAGTCTCAGGGTGGCCTTGAACTCTCGGCGATCCTCCTAACTCTGCCTCCCTAGTGCTGGAATTAAAGGCATGCACCTCCACGCCCAGCTTCAATAATTTTTTTTTTTAATTTAAAACAGATTTTTTTCCCCCAGGTAGGATCTCACTTTAACCCAAGATGACCTGGAACTCACCCTGTAGTTGACTGGCCAACTTTACCCAAAAATATTTTTTTATTGTTTTCATTTATTAGAGAGAAAGAGAGTGAGAGAGAAAGAAAGAAAGAGACAGATAGAGAAATAATGGGTGCACCAGGACCTTTTACCCCTGCAAAAGAACTCCAGATGCATGCATCACCTTGTACATCTGGCTTATGTGGGTCCTGAAGAATCAAACCTGGGTCATTTGGCTTCCCAGGCAAACACCTAAATCATCTCTCCAGCCCCCAAAAATATTTTAAAATCTGGGTGTGGTGGTGAACACCTTTAATCCCTGCACTCAGGAGGCAGAGGTAGGAGGATTGCCATGAATTCAAGGCCACCCTGAGACTACATACTGAATTTCAGGTCAGCCTGGGCTAGAGTGAGACCCTACCTCGAAAAACCAGAAAAAAAAAATTAAATTGTTGCATGACTAAACAGAGATTTTCACCACATTCTAGTCAGGCTCCTGTGAGTCTTTCTCTTCTCTAGGTCTTGACCTTGGAGGATGTAGACAAACCGTTTCTGACAGAAACTCTAACAGCTCAAGGCCACATTCCAGCAATGAACCCTAGCCTCCCTAGCTGCACTCTTGGGGAAACCTCACAGCTAGGAGACAATTCGCTGTTCAGCCAGCACCAGAGACAGGGTGTCATGGAGAACCTCAGCCCCGAGGCTTCTCCAGCTGGGTTTAGCTTGGATAAAACATTTAGGAAGTGTCTCTTCTTTATTCTCATGAACAATGTATCTTTTTTCTGCTGCCGCCCCCCTCCGGCCCGAGGTAGCCCAGGCTGACCTGGAATTCACTATGGTGTCTCAGGGTGGCCTGGAACTCACAGAGATCTCCTCCTACCTCAGCCTACCTTAGCCTCCCGAGTGCTGGGATTAAAGGCATGAGCCATCACACCCATTTTACTTGCTTTTTGTTTTTTTGAGGTAGGGTCTTGCTCTAGCTCAGGCTGTTCTAGAATTCACTATGTAGTCTCAGGGTGGCCTAGAACTCAAGGTGATCCTCCTACATCTGTCTCCTGAGTGCTGGGATTAAAGGTGTACAAAACCACACTCTGCTTTCTTCCTTATTTTTTATTTTGTTTTAAATTTCTATTTATTTATTTGAGAGAGAGATAGGACGAGACTGCCAAGGCCTCCAGCCATTGCAAAGCAACTCCAGATATATGCGTCATCATGTGCATCTGACTTTACAAGAGTAATAGGAAATCGAACCTGGATCCTTTGGCTTTGCAGGCAAGTGCATTAACCACTACGCCATCTCTCCAGCCCTTGATTTGTTTTTAACATTACTGGTAACTATATCAGTAATGAAAAAAAATTTCTTTTTTGTCAGGTAAGGTCTCGCTTTAGTCCAGGCTGAATTAGAATTCACTATGCAGTCTCAGGGTGACCTCAAACTCACAGCAATCCTACCTCTGCCTCCTAAGTGCTGGGATTAAAGGTGTGCGCCACTATGCCCGGCCTTATGAAAAATTTTTGTACTTTTGGAAACAAATGTATAAGTCAATCAGCAAGCTCCTGGGTCCCACCCCCATACACTTGACTTAATGGCTACTGTTTACTTCCAAGGCAGACTTCCACATCTGTCTATCATCTCTCTATCACCTATAGATGGTCTTACAAGCTAGGGTCTCACCTTAGCTCAGGCTGAGGTAGGAGGATCAATGTAAATTTGAGGCCAGCCTGAAACTACATGAATTCCAGGTCAGCCCAGACTAGACCAAGACCCTATCTCAAAAAGAAAAAAATAAAGGAATGTTTGTAGACTTGCATGGTGGCCCAGTTCTGTAATCCTAGCACCTGGGAGGTGGTAGTAGAAGGATCACAAATTCACAGTCATCTTTGGCTACATAATGAGGCCAGCCTGAGATACATGAGCTCTTGTTTCGAGAATAAAATAATCCTCAAACCAGAAGGCATAGCCACTTAGCAGCCACTTCAGAAGACAAGAGACCCTTTTGGAAACTATTCATTGGAGAAAGTGCTCTGTTTTTTGTTTGTTTGTTTGTTTGCTTGTTTTGGTAGGCTGACCTGGAACTCACTCTGTAAGTAGGCTTGCCCGGAACTCAAGTGATCCTCCTAGCCTAGTCCTGGGATTAAAGGTGTCTGCCACTATGCCTGGCTTTCAGTTTGTTTTGTTTCAGACAGGGTTTCATTCTGTAGCCCTGGCTGTTGTAGACTATGTCATCCTGGATGACCTGATCCCCAAAACAGTTCTGCCTCAGTCTCTGGATTACTGAGGTTACAGTTGTTTGCTGATATTCTGGCTACAATGCACATTTTTTTTTTGGTGGGGGGAGGGAGTAGGGTCTCACTCTAGCCCAGGCTGACCTGGAATTCAGGTGATCCTCCTACCCCTGCCTCCTGAGTGCTAGGATTAAAGCCGAGAATCACTATGCCCGGCTGTTCTTCTCACTGATTTATTGCTCAAGAATTTTCTGTTTGTGTCCCAAAATCATGTCACCTTAGAAACTTGGGCTGGGCCAAGCGCACACCTTTAGTCCCAGCATTCAGGAGGCAGAGGTAGAAGGATCACCATGAGTTCGAGGCCATCCTAAGAAGACATAGTAATTCCAGGTCATCCTGGGCTAGAGTGAGACCCTACATCAAAAAATAAAAAAACTCAGTAGCGTAGGCCAGTAAGGTAGAAAGGAGATATAAAGGGAATAGACAGGGAGGGAGAGGGGCAATTAATAGGATAGTATTGTATATTTCTAAGTAGAAGAATGGATTAATGGGGGTGAAAAAACCTAAGTGAGGTCAGGGGAAGAGAGTGAGTAAAGGAAAGGTGGACAGAGGGTTAATCAAAATCTAAGAGGAAGCCGGGCGTGGTGGCGCGTGCCTTTAATCCCAGCACTTGGGAGGCAGAGGTAGGAGGATTGCCGTGAGTTCCAGGCCACCCTGAGACTCCATAGTGAATTCCAGGTCAGCCTGGGCTAGAGTGAGACCCTACCTCGAAAAACCAAAAAAAAAAAAAAAAAAAAATCTAAGAGGATATAAATAAGTCATACGGAAACGTACTTTTTTGGACAATGAAACATACAGGAGCCATAGATTGTTACTAGAAAATTGTCAGTGCCAGGGATGGGATACCTTCCAGTGAGTTGCTGGTCAGGGAGGTCCCTGATGCCCCCAAAATATTACAGGCCATTGCCGAGAGGCCCTTGGCTTCCCGCCAGGAATGGATGGTAAGACCCTATTGCTGAAGACTCCACATACTTGGGCTGCAGGGTCACTAAGAAATCCTGCTGGAGCTGAAAACCTCCTCCATGTAGACCAGCTGACAGAAAGTTGGAAAAAGCCATGCTGCATGGAATTCAATGGGAAAGAGAAATCACCAGTGGATATATCCAACAGTGGACACTGCAAGCCTTATATTTGGCCAACAGGCCAAATGGGCCAAAGGGTGCAATAGTGGCACGTTTGTTTGGGGGAAACCAACCGCCCACTAACTTGACTGGAGGCCCGCTTCATGGGAGGGAATATATTCCTGATACTGAAAACCTGCAACAGGGGTAGACATGAGCCCTAGGGGTATAACATCTTCTGCTGTCTGGCTAAATGTATATACTATGCTCACCAAACTGCCCAGTAAGCACTTAATGTTTTTAATGTTCATACCCATAGATTAATGCTACTCCCACTTTTGGTTAGAGAACCTTCTCTTTTCAGATGGCAGTGACCTTGGGATGACTCAGAAGGCACCATGGTGCTGAGAAGTGACAGAGGAGTGCTCAGCACTGAAGTATCTCTATCACACCTTCCAAGGCTCAAGGTCCATTGCAGAAGAGGTAGCGGAAAGGATGTAAGAGCCAAAGGAAGGGTAGGACTCCTTACAACATGCTCCTCCAGACACAAAATGGCCTGGATATCCATGACCTTACAGTACCTGACACTACCTACACAAGAACATCATAATAGGAGGAAAAGATCATGACATCAAAATAAAAGAGAGACTGATTGAGAGGGGGAGGAGATATGATGGAGAATGGAGTTTCAAAGGGGAAAGTGGGGGGAGGGACGGAATTACCATGGGATATTGTTTACAATTATGGAAGTTGTCAATAAAAAATTTAATAACCCAAAAAATAAAAAAATAAAAGAAACATTTGCTGGAGACATGGCTCAGTGGCTAAGTGCTTGCCTGCAAAGCTGTATAACCTGAGCTGAATTCCCCAGTACCAACGTAAAGACAGATGCTCAAAGTGGCACATGCATTGGGAGTTCATTTGTAGTGACTGGAGGCCCTGGTGCACCCATTCTTTCTGTCTCCCTTCTGTCAATCTGCTTGCAAGTAAGTAAATATGTATATATGAGTCAGGCCAGGTGTGGTGGCACATGCCTTTAATCCCAGCACTCGAGAGGCAGAGGTAGGAGGATCACCATGAGTTCAAGACCACCCTGAGACTACACAGGGAATTCCAGGTCAGCCTGGGCTAGAGTGAGACCCTTCCTCAAAAAACAAGAACCAGGGGTTGGGGATTTAGCTCAGTGGATGAGCACTTGCCTAGCAAGCGCAAGGCCCTGGGTTCGGTCCTCAGCACCGGGAAAAAAAAAAAACAAAACAGGTGTGGTGGAGCACTCCTTTAATCCCAGCACTCAGGAGGCAGAGGTAGGAGGATCACCATGAGTTTGAGGCCACCCTGAGACTACATAGTGAATTCCAGGTCGGCCTGGGCTAGAGCAAGACCCTACCTCAGAAAACCACACACACACAAAAAAAATAATTTAAAAATTAATCCAAAAGGGTCAGGTGTGGTGGCTCACTCTTTAATCCCAGCACTAAGGAGGCAGAGGTAGGTGGATCCCTGTGAATTCAAGACCACCCTGAGACTACATAGTAAATTCTAGGACAACCTGGGCTACAAGGAGATCCTACCTCAAGAAACAAAACAAAACAAAAAGATTGGGTAGGAAAGAGAGAATGTGTGAGTATGGGTGCATCAGGGCTACGAACTCCAGATGCATGCACCACTATGCTTTTACATGGGTACTAGGGAAGTGAACAGGGGCCAGCAGGCTTTGCAAACAAGCACCTTTAACCACTGAGCCATTTCTCCAGCCCACAAATTGGAATTTTTTTACTGGATTGTTTTACTTAGCATTTGACTTTCTATCTTCTGCTAGAAGGATGAAGCCAATGAGTGCAGAACAAAAGGAAAGAACTAAAAAAACGCAGGTGTGGTGGCACATGCCTTTAATCCCAGCACTCTGCAATCTGAGGTAGGAGGGTAGCTGTGAGTTCCAGGTCAGCCTAAGACTACATAGTGAGTTCAGATCAGCCTGGGCTAGAGTAAGACCTTACCTAGAAAAACCAAAAGAAAGAAAGAAAGAAAGAAAGAAAGAAGAAAAGAGCCAGGCATGGTGGCTCACACCTTTAATCTCAGCACTCAGGCAGTTCAGGTAGGAGGATCACCATGAGTTCGAGGCCACCCTGAGACTACATTGTGAATTCTAGGTCAGCCTGAGCTAGAGTGTTACCCTACCTCGAAAAAACAAAACAAAACAAAACAAACAAAAAAAACAAAATTTGAGCCTGCAAGGGGGAGGGGAGGGGATCTGGTTTTTCCGTATTTTAGGCATGGTGCACGCTTTTAATCCCAGCACTGGGGAGGCACAGGTAGAATGATCACTGTGAGTTTGAGGCCAGCCTGGGACAACAGAGTGAGTTCCAGGTCAGCCTGGGCTAGAGTGAGGCCCTACCTGGAGTCCACACTCCCCCCCCCGCGCCAAAAAAAAAATAATTTAAAATCAGAGGCTGAGGAGACGGCTCAGCAGTTAAAAGTACTTGCTTGCAAAACCTGCTGGCCTGGATTTAGTTCCCCAGTACCCACGTAACGGCAGATGCACAGTGATGCATGCATCTGGAGTTCCTTTGTAGCAGCAAGAGGCTCTAGGATTCCCATATTCATTCTCTCCACAATCAATACAATTTTTTTTTTTTTTTAGTCAAGTCAGGGGTTGCTTAATGGAGTATGAAAAACTTACCAATGAGCTATAACACTTCCCTCCCGCCTTCCTTTCTTCCTTTTTGTTTTTCCTTTTTGTTTTTTAAGGTGGGTTCTTGCTCTAGCCTAAGCTGACCTGGAATTCACTATGTAGTCTCAGGGTGGCCTTGAACTCTTGGTGATCCTCTTACCTCTGCTTCCTGGGTGCTGGGATTAAAGGCGTGCACCATCATGCCTGGCTCCTTTCTTTCTCTTTTTTTTCTTCTTGTTATTTATCTATTTATTTATTTTTTTTCTTAGGCAGGGTCTCACTGTAGCCCAGGCTGACCTGGAACTCACTCTGTAGTCCCAGGCTGTTCTTGAATTCACAGTGATTCTCCAATCTCTGCCTCCTAAATGCTGGGATCAAAGGCATGTGCCACCACACCTGTATATATATAATTAAAAAATTTTTTCTTAATTTTTATTAACATTTTCCGTGATTATAAAAAATATCCCATGGTGCTACCCTCCCTCCCCCCACTTTCTCCTTTGAAATTCCATTCTCCATCATATCCCCTCCCCATCTCAATCAGTCTCTCTTTCATTTTGATGTCATGATCTTTTCCTCCTCTTATGATATTCTTGTGTAGGTAGTGTCAGGCACTATGAGGTCATGGATATCCAGGCCATTTTATGTCTGGAGGGAGCACGTTGTAAGGAGTCCTACCCTTCCTTTGGCTCTTACATTCTTTCTGCCACCTCTTCCGCATTAGACCCTGAGTCTTGGAAGGTGTGATCAAGATGTTACTCAGTACTCAAGTCACTTCTTTCCAGCACTATGATACCTTCTGAGTCATCCCAAGGTCACTGCCATCTGAAAAGAGAAGATTCTCTACCCAAAGTGAGAGTAGCATTAATATAAGGGTATAAATATTAAGAAAAGTGCTTACTGGGCAGTTTGATAAGCATAGTATATACATTTTTCCAGACATCAGTAGATGTTACACCCCTAGGGCTCATGACTACCCCTGTTTTAAGTTTTCAGTATCAGGGATGTATTCCCTCCCATGGAGCGGGCCTCCAGTCCAATTGGAGGGCAGTTGGTTTCCACCATGACAGACGTGCCACTATTGCACCCGTTGGCTCATTTGGCCTAGCTGGCCAATTATAAGGCTTGCAGTGTCCACTGTTGAGTATCTTCACTGGTAATTTCTCTCTCCCATTGAACTACATGTAGAATGGCTTCTTCCAGCTTTCTCTCAGCTGGTCTACATGGAGGAGGTTATCAGCTCAGTTCCATAATTTAAAAAAATTTAATCGTTACTTATTTGACACAGAGGGAGAGAGAATGGGTGTGCTAGGGCCTCTAGCCACTGCAAACAAATTCCAAATGCATGTGTCAAGATGTGCATCTGGCTAATGTGGGACCTGGAGAATTGAACCTGGGTCCTTAGACTTCACAGGCAAGTGCCTTAACCGCTAAGCCATCTCTCCACCTCTAATTTTTTTTTTTTTTTTTTTTTTTTTTTTGGCTTTTCAAGGTAGGGTCTCACTCTATCCCAGTCTGATCTGGAATTCACTATGTACTCTCAGGTGGCCTCAGACTCATGGTGATCCTCCTACCTCTGCCTCCCCAGTGCTGGGATTAAAGGTGTGCGCCTCCATGCCCAGCCAAAAATACATTTTTTTCCTTAATGTTTGAACCAGATGTGGTGGATTGTGCCTGTAAAATTCCAGCATGTAGGAAACAGAGGCCAAAGGATCATTGTAAGAGGCCAACTAGGGCTACAAAGTGTTACAATGTCAAACAACAGTAGGTAGGTATGTAGGTAGTTTATTTGGAGACAAGGTCTCTCTGTTAGTCCAGACTGACCTAGAAACCTCAATGATGCTCCTAAGTCAGCCTCCTTACTGCTGGAATTTCAGGCACGTACCACCATGATGGGCTAAGTTTTAGTTTGCCATCCATAGGGTGGGAATGTAGGAGGACCAGCTGTGTGCAGTAGAAACACCCCTGTGCCCACCCTAGAGCACCTGCTGTAGGAGAAGATCCTTCGGGAAGTTACATACTCTGTGCACACGATGGGCCTTGCATTTCCAAATAGCAGAATTATATTATGGTGAAGCTGAGTAGAGTTTAGGTATTATTAGCATGACCTTTCATGTCACAGTAGATGAGTAAATAATTGTTCTGGAGATTCAAAAGCCTTTCTTTCCTGGTGCTGGAATTAGGGTCAGCCCTAGTAGGTGCAGCATGGCACAGCCACACCCTGCCCCTTAATCCTGAATATGCTGAGTCAGGCCTTCTATCCCTGCGCAGGGCTGATCCAGCCAGCTGTCAGGCGGTGGATGATGGCGGAGGAGGAAGGCAGTATGGACGAAGGGGATGTGTTCCTGGCATTCGCCCAGGGTCCCACTCCCCCAAGGGGTCCTCTGCGCTGCGCCTTGGACAAGATCTTCCTAACCTTCCTTGTCCTCTTTGTGACTCTGTTACTGCTGGAGGCTGCTTATAAGTTGCTGTGGCCACTACCATGGGCCCAGTTCGGGAACTGGCTCCTGGGGACGCCGCAGAAGGAAGAGGCGCTGGAACTGTGACCACCTCCCTGTAGTGGACTTTCAGATCAGGTACTGGATGTCTCCAGAACTGCTCTCTCTGCCTACAACTGTTCTGGCTATTTAGGGGTCTTTTTTTTTTTAATTAATTAATTAATTAATTTATTTATTTATTTGAGAGAGAAAGAGGCAGAAAGGGAGAGAGAAGGGCACGCCAGAGCCTTCAGCCACTGCAAATGAACTCCAGACACATGCACCACCTTGAGCATCTGCTTACGTGGGTCCTGCGGAATTGAACCGAGGTCCTTTGGCTTTGCAGGCAAGCACCTTAACCACCAAGCCATCTCTCCAGCCCTATTTGGGGGGGGGGCTCTTTTCTGTTTGCATACTAATTTTTTTTCAATGAATCAGGGTGTCAGGTAGCCCAGGCTGACCTGAAATTTGCTATGTAGCAAAGGATGACCTTGGATTCCTAACCCTCCTGACTCCACCACAATTGGTTTACATAGGGATCAAATTCAGGGCTTTGTGTATGCTAGGCAAGTACACTAACAACTGGGCTACATTTTCTACCCAGCTTGGCTACGTATCTCTTCAAAAGGAGCCGGGCACGGTGTTGCAGTTGCAACACCTTTAATCCCAGAGGTAGGAGGATCACCTTGAGTTCAGGGCCACCCTGAGACTATGTAGTGAATTCCAGGCTAGTCAGGGCTAGAGCAAAACCCTACCTCATAAAAACAAAAATAAAATAAACAAACAGTACCAGGGTGGTGGTACTTGCATGGCAGAGGTAGAATCTCATGAGTTCAAGCATGCTCTGGGACTACATAGTGAATTCCAGGTCAGCTTGAGCCACTGTGAGACCCTACCTAGAAAAACAAACAAACAAAAAAAAAGGGGGGGCAGGTAAATTGCCTCAGGGGATTTCTTTTACATTTATTTATTTATTTGAGAGAGAGAAGTACAGGCAGACAGAGAGAGAAAGGGCTCATCAGGACCGCTAACCACTGCAAAGGAATTCCAGAAGCATGTGCCAACTTGTGCATCTGGCTAATGTGGGTCCTGGGGAATTGAACCTGGGTCCATAGGCTTCGCAGGCAAATGCCTTAACCGCTAAGCCATCTCCCCAGCCCCCCCTTGTTTTGAAGGTTCTCCAAAATGACCTATCGGAATTAAAGGTGTCATCACCGTGCCGGGTTCCAGGAGCTTTGTTTTATTATTATTATTTTTGGTTTTCCAAGGGAGGGTCTCACTCTATCTAGCTCAGGCTGACCTAGAATTCACTATGTAGTCTCAGGAACTCATGATGATCCTCCTATGCTGCCTCCCTAGTGCTGGGATTAAAGGCGTGCACCACCACGTCCGGCCTTGTTTCCCCAGGCTAGCCTTGAACTCACGATGATCCTTCTTCCTCAACCCTCCAGAGTGTCTCCACTGCCGGCTGTGGGATTTCTTGAAATCTTTTTGTTTTTTCTTCTTTAGGAGTCTATTGTGAGGAATGAAAGTGGGGAACCTTTATTCCAGACATTTACTGAGACCCATTTTAGGAAAACAGGATCTGGAAATTAAACCCCTTCTACTTCTCAAGTTCCATCAACACCACCCTTCGGGGAAGTTTTTCTGCCCCCAATTGGAAGGCTGCAGGCTTGTCCGACTGGAGAGGGGTGCTGCTGGCTTCTCCACGCGGGCGTCAGGTTCCCGGGCTCCGAGAGCCACGGGAGCAGCCATGCTGCGGCGGTCCTGCCGGTTGGCACGATGCCCACCACCTGTGGACTGCGGAAGGATGCAGGAGACGGCGTGTCAACAGTGGGGTTGTTAACCTTTATTTGGCTTCCCCATCAGCTCGGAAGCCCCTCCAATCGCTCTAAGCGGGGGGCGGCTGCGTGACAGCCGGTGTCCCCCCGCAGCTCTCGGCCTAGAAGAGGAGGAGACGCCCCGCGGGACTCCAGCGGCCTCACTCGGTGTCCCGGCGGCACCCCTCTCTCCCACGCCCCGAATCCTCCCACCCGTCCGCAGAAAGCACGGCCTCCGGCAGAATAATAACCAGTGAACCGGCCCCGGGCTCGCGTGTCTGCGTGTGTGTTTGCTTCCGACTGTGGTCGACGGCGGGCAGCGGGCTGGACGCGCGCGCCGCGCACGGGAAGAGACGGGTCGGCGGGGAGGGCGCCGCGCCGCGCCGCGCCGGAGCAGACCAAGAATCCCACCTCCTCATCTCTCGGGCTCCCCTACCGGGAAAGGCGGCTCGGTGTCTCGGGCACACGCAACCCCGCCACGCCCGGCCCGAGTGAGGCAGGAAGTTTCTATTGGCCGAGCGGCTCAGCAGGGAAAGAGCCGCTGGCGCTCCAGCGCTGCCGTACGGCAAGATGGCGGCCCGCACCGCCGGCCCCGCCCCCGCGCCAGGGGCCGCGGCGCTGTGCGCGCGAGGTGGGCGGGGCCGCCGCGACTTCCGGTGACGGCCGGGCTGTGATCCGTACGGCAGTATGGTGGCTCTCTGGTGCTGGGAGGCGGAAACTCTGCGGCTTCCGGTCCGTAGTGGGGGTCTGCGGCGGGAGGGGGAGGGAAGGAGGAGGGAACCATGCGAGGTTCTGTGATCAGCGGCGAGGGTCGCCTCGAGAGACCGTTTCTGAGGTGGGGGCCGGACCGTGCGAGGTGCGCAGGCCGGGGCGGGGGACGTCGAGGCAGGCATGCCGGGGTAACGTGTGTGTGTGCCGGGGCTGAGGCTCAGGCTGTTGGTACCTCGCTGTTCCTGAAGGGGAGTGGGGCCGCCCCCGGGGGTGGGGGGGGACCGAACTGGGGGAGGGGACTTGGCGGGAAGCTTATCTACGTCGTAGTGTCCCGGGCCTGGGGGTTGAGATCCGAGCGGAGCCAGAGTCCTGTGTGGGGCTCACACAATCGGTTACAAGTCACTGAGAAAATGGGGTGGGGGAATGTTAGGGTGGGGTAAGAGGGAGGGGACTTGTGGAAAAATATATTTATCCATCGTGAAGCCCGGGTTCGAGGAAACCCGTGCGGTGGTCAATTATGGAGATAATTCCAGGAGAGGAAAGCAAACTGAAACTGACCAGATGGTGGAGAGGGGAATTCGTTCACATGGACCCAGGAGTTGGAGGGGTGGTGACTGGGAGGGGTAGGGGTGGCGTCCGCCGCGCTGGGTAGGCGGCAGGGGGGCAAGCCATGAAATGGCACCCACTGTGTACCAGGGGGTGTTAGGGAAACTTGGAGTTTGTGTGTGGCGTGTGTGTGACTGGGATGAGGAGTGAGAACCAGCTTGCCAAGTGTGATGGATGGTGGAGAAACGCAACCTAAATCCAGGAAGTCGACTTGAAAGGTGGAGTTCAAGTGGGGACCTAATACTTGGCGGGAGCTTTGCCTCCCCAAACCACATAGAACCAGAAGTTGTTGAATCTAGGCAGTGAAAACACTGTTGGGCTCTCGCTGCTTTACCAAAACCCTAGGTGCCTGGAAAACATGTCTGCCGAAAGGAGGGGGCTGTGCTGGGAGGGGGGCTCCTCCTGAGACCCCATTCCCTTCCAGCAGGAATTCTGAAGCCTCCAGTACTTCCTACCTCAGGGGGATTTGATCCCTCATGGCCGCCGCTGACAGTATCATTGTGCTGGATGATGATGATGATGAAGATGTAGCAGCTGTTCAACCAGAGCCTTCCCACCCATCCCCCAACCCATCCTCCCCAGGAGCAGAAGACCCTAGCCCCTCCGAGCCGGAAGCAGCCAGAGGAAGCAGTAACTTGGGTGGCAAGAAATCCTACAAGTTGGAGAATGAGAAGCTGTTTGAAGAGGTGAGCTTTAGGGGGAGGGAGACAGATGATTGGCTCTCCTGTCCCTGGCTTCCCTACTAAGCTCATCTTCGTCAACCCCTTCCTTGTTTCTTTCCCCTTCCCTCTCCCTGAATCTTCCAGTTCCTTGAGCTGTGTAAGACACATACATCAGATCACCCTGAGGTGGTCCCATTCCTCCATAAACTGCAGCAGCGTGCCCAGCCTCTGTTTCTGGCCTCAGCGGAGTTCTGCAACATCCTGTCTCGGGTCCTCTCTCGGGCCCAGAGCCAGCCAGCCAAGCTCTATGTCTACATCAATGAGCTCTGCACTGTGCTTAAAGCCCACTCGACTAAGAAGAAACTGAACCTGGCTCCAGCAGGCTCCACTTCCTGTGAACCCTCTGAGAATAATCCTCCCTCAGACCCCACAAATGCTGAAACCACTGCCTCTGAGGCCCCAAGGACCCACCGTGGTTCCCGGAGGCAGATCCAGCGCTTGGAGCAGCTGCTGGCTCTCTACGTGGCAGAGATCCGACGGCTTCAGGAGAGGGAGTTGGATCTGTCAGAGTTGGACGATCCAGACTCCACATATTTGCAGGAGGCCCGGTTGAAGCGGAAGCTGATCCGTCTCTTTGGGAGGCTGTGTGAGCTGAAGGACTGCTCTTCCCTGACTGGCCGGGTCATAGAGCAGCGCATCCCCTACCGGGGCACCCGGTACCCAGAGGTAAATAGGCGCATCGAGAGGCTCATCAACAGGCCAGGGCTTGATGCCTTTCCTGACTATGGAGACGTGTTGCGAGCTGTGGAGAAGGCAGCCACTCGGCACAGTCTGGGTCTTCCCCGGCAGCAGCTCCAGCTCATAGCTCAGGATGCCTTCCGGGATGTGGGTGTCAGGTTACAGGAGCGCCGCCACCTTGACCTCATCTACAACTTTGGTTGCCATCTCACGGATGACTATAGGCCAGGTAGGTTAGTGGGGTGGCCTTCACATACTGTGTTGAATGTGTGGTGGAGGGGCCATCTCACCAACTCCTAGGACTTGACGAGCTGCAGGGTCTGGTTCATGTCTTCCCACACAGGCATTGACCCTGCACTGTCAGATCCCACATTGGCCCGCCGCCTTCGGGAAAACCGGAGTTTGGCCATGAACCGACTGGATGAGGTTATCTCCAAATATGCACTGATGCAAGAGAGAAGTGAGGAGGATGAGAGACAGAAGCGGAGAGCCCGGCTTCCCCAAGGCAGCTCTCCCCTCTCTGCAGGCTCCCCCAAAGCCTCCTTGGATTGTGGTGAGGTGTGGAAGGGACACACCTGTCAGACAGACCTTTCCTCCCTGTGTACTGGCCATTGGGGTTCCAGGGTTACTGATGGGGCAGTGTACAGATGGAGTACAGTAACTGAACCCTCATTCTTGGGGCTATAGCTACATGGTAGAGCACTTGCCTAACATCTGTGAGGCCCTAAGTTCAGTCCCCAGTACTGCCACAAAAAAGCCTCTGAAGCAAGGAATCCCTTAGACTCCTTTGTCTCCCAGGGTCCTAGTGGAATGACATCCCATGAGTGCCCTACTACCTCCAAGGCTGAAACTGATGAAGATGAGGAAAGTGATGATGATCAGGAGGAGGAAGAGGAGGAGGAAGATGATGAAGAAGAAGATGATGGAGAGGATGAGGCCACAGAATCTGAGGAGGAGGAGGATCTAGAACAGTTGCAGGAAGGTCAGGGGGAAGATGAGGAGGAGGAAGAAAGAGGAGGTATGTGAGAGGATTGTTCCCATATATCAGTTCTACTCTTGGAAGCATGAGCCACTTGTGCCTCCTTTCCCTCCTCTTATTCCTCGTTTCTTTGCAGCCGGCTCTCCCCTTCCCAGTCCTCCCTCTTTTCTTTCCCAGATAACGAAGGAGCCAGGAGCCCCACGTCCCCGTCACAGATCTCCACCGAAAAGAACTTGGAACTTAACAAAGGTCTCAGTGGGTCTTCTGGGGAGCCTCAACAGAAAGGACTCACAGTGGCCCCAGCTTCACCACTGCAAGAAGCCCTGAGCCCCTCCCGCGTGGATGCTGAAAGCAGTGGAGAACAGCTAGAAGAGTCGCCCCTGAAGGAAGAGAGTCCTGCATCTCAGCTCTTTGAGCTGGAGATTGAAGCCTTGCCCGTGGATACTACCCCTTCCCCTGAGGAGGACATTTCCTCTTCTAATAGGCAGTCAGAGGATCCCCTGTCCAGTGTCGTGGAGAATGGGGCAGCTATGGTCACATCCACTTCCTTCAATGGGGGTGTCTCTCCTCACACCTGGGGAGATTCCAGTCCCCCTTGCAAGAAACCTCGGCAGGAAAGGAAGCAGGCAGAATCAGGACAGTTCAACAGGTGAGGAACAGGGAAGCCAAGGAGGGCCTGCTGGGGGAGGCCAGATACCTGCTCCTCCTGCACTACACACACGTACCTTCTGTCCTTAGCTGTGTGGAAAGGCAAAGGGCAGAGCAGGAGCAGACTGGGAAGATACGAACCCTGCCTAGTCCACCTTCTCCCTTGGCTTCCACGGCTCCTGTTGCTGATTCTTCCACGAGGGTAGACTCTCCCAGCCATGGCCTGGTGACCAGCTCCCTCTGCAGCCCTTCTCCAGCCCTGTTACCCCACATCTCCCACCTTCGCCCTCCCCAGCCTGGTACTTACAAGGTAAGACTAGAGGCTCTTTTTCCTCCCGTTGTCGAACCTAGCCTCTGTCTGAATATTATATCTGCCATCTCTTTCCCTCTGCCTTCCATGCAGTGCCTCACTCCACCCCAGGCTGGAACCTGTGTCTAGTTTAGGGTTCCCACCCTCGGTTTTAAACCCTAATTCCTTCCCTCTGCTTCTCGTAGCTCACTCTAGACTTTGTATCACACTTCCTTACAGATGAGCGTGGCCACGCAGTGCGATCCAGAGGAGATCATCGTGCTCTCAGACTCTGACTAGCTGCCTCCTGCTGTCCCTGCCTCTGATGCTTTGATAGCATTTGGAAGATTGTGGAACTGTGGGACTCAAATGCCTGAGGAAGGGATGAACTGAGCTAATTTCTTTTTGGTGGTGTTTCTTTGAAAAAAAATTAAGTTTTACACGGACACATTAAAAAACAATAAAATTCTTTTCTTATTGTAATGTTGTCTTTGTCCTGCTGTAAGAGCTGGTACCCGCTGTCCCAGGTTCAGTCAGTCCCGATCCTGAGGTAGCCCAGGACCTGCCCTTTCTGGCTTAGCCCTTGCATACCTCATTTTGGTTTTTTACCCTCGAGCTGTCCTAGTGCCCTGCGCCAGGCACTTTAATTTTTTTTTAAGTGCTGTCTTAAATCCCTTTACTTTCTCACTTTGAGCGGTAGGAGTGAAAAGGCCAATCAGGGGCTGACTCAAGGCTAGTTGGCCAATCCACGCCTGGAGGAAGGGGGCGGGGCTTCGGGGACTGTCAGATGCTTGGAAGAGGGCTATTAGATCCTGCAAACCAGCTAATGGCCACAGCTCAGGGGTGGAGCCAGAGGAGTGAAGGCGAGGACCCATCGCCAGTGGGAAAAGGCAGGTTTGATAGAATTAAAGGGAATGAAAGCTTCGGCTAAACCAGGTCCTAGGTCCTCAGTGGAGGAGGGGACCTGGTACCTTTAAGGTAGAATGCGGCTATGGTTCTTTAAAGGAAAAATGGCGGTGTCGGCCGAGTCTTGCCTAGCCACACGGGCGGGGTGCCTGCCTGTACCTTTAAAGTCGGAGGGCCGGGAGGCGGAGCGGAGGCGGCGGGTGGAGGGAGTCGGCGCAAGATGGCGGCGGGAGGGGCTCAGGCTGCAGCGCTGGTCGCCGAGTGAGGGGCGGGGGGTCCGGGGGTGCGCGGCCCGGTAAGCGGGGACGCGTGGGTTTTCAGGGCGTTCTCCGGGTGGGAGAAAAGGCAGAAGGAGTGTTTTGGGCGGAGCGGGGGGGCGGGGTCCTGCGGGGGCGGGGGTAGGTGCGGGGCGGGGTCTAAACGACTGAGGGGCGGAGCTCGGGGAGGGTCTTGACAGGGGCGGGGCCAGGGAGGAGCCTGGCGGAAGGGGGCGGCGGTCTGTGCGGGGTCGGGGGCCTACGTAGAGCAGGTCTACCCCCATACCGCCCAGGAATGGGCAAAACCTCAAGGAAGGCGTTTTTGTTTTTTTGGTTTTTTTTTTTTTGAGGTAGGGTCTTAATGTAGTCCAGGCTGACCTGGAATTCACTATGTACTCAGGGTGGCCTCGAACTCACGGCGATCCACCTACCTCTGCCTCCTAGCCTGGATTTTTTTTTCTTTTTTTCGGTGTTTCGAGGTAGGGGCTCACTCTAGCCCAGGCTTATCTGGAACTCCTGTAGTCCCACTCACAGCGATCCTTCTACCCCTGCCTCCTTCATGCTGGGATTAAAGGTGTGCACTACTGTAACCGGCAGGAGGGAACTTTCTTTTTTAGGTAGAGTCTCTCTCTAGCCCAGGCTGACTTGGAATTTTCTATGTTGTCTCAGGGTGGCCTCGAACTCGTGGCGACTCTCTTACCTCTGTCTCCCAAGTGTTGGATTAAAGGCTACTATGCACGGCTAGGAGGGATATTTTTGAAAGGCTCAGGCATCTGGGAAATAGGCCATAATTTAAGGGATGTCACCCCACTCTTTAAAGGGAGTCTCAGTTTTCTGTCTGTCTAGTGGTGTTGAGAGGTATGTCTGTCCCAGTGTTACAGGAAGTTATGTAGAAGACAAGTAGGAATGTTTTTACTGTAATGGGCTTTGTGTTTTTTAAAAAAATATTTTTTTTCAGCCCGGCGTGGTGGTGCATGCCTTTAATCCCAGCACTCGGGAGGCAGAGGTAGGAGGATCTCTGTGAGTTGAAGGCTACTCTGAGACTACATAGTGAATTCCAGGTCAGCCCGTGCTAGAGCGAGACCCTATCTTGGAAACCAAAAAAAATAATAATATATTTTTTTCATTTTCTCTCTTTTTTTTTTTCTCCCCAGAGACCCCCCCGGCCGCCCTTCTTCCTGTGTTCCTGTGGCTGGGGGGGTATCCCCTCCTTCCACAACATGGATCCATCTCCCATGTCACCCAGTGGGGCGGCACTCCCACTGCCTCTGTCGCTGGCTCCACCCCCACTGCCCCTGCCAGCAGCCGCTGTGGTCCACGTGTCCTTCCCTGAGGTGACCAGTGCCCTCCTGGAGTCCCTTAATCAGCAGCGGCTGCAAGGTCAGCTGTGCGATGTGTCTATCCGCGTGCAGGGCCGGGAGTTTCGGGCTCATCGGGCCGTGCTGGCGGCCTCCTCTCCCTACTTCCACGACCAGGTCCTCCTCAAGGGCATGACCTCCATCTCGCTGCCCAGTGTCATGGACCCAGGTGCTTTTGAGACCGTTCTGGCCTCTGCTTACACAGGCCGTCTCAGCATGGCTGCTGCTGACATCGTAAACTTCCTCACAGTGGGCTCTGTGCTCCAAATGTGGCACATTGTGGACAAGTGTACTGAACTCCTCCGAGAGGGCCGGACCGCAGCCACCACCACCATCGCTACTGCTGCAGCCACTTCTGTCACTCTCCCCGGGGCTGGGGTCCCATCAGGGAGTGGGGGCACTGTAGCCCCTGCCATGGGCTCTGCGCGTGCCCATACCTCCAGCCGGGCCAGTGAGAATCAGTCACCCAGCAGCAGCAACTACTTCAGTCCCCGGGAGTCCGCTGACTTCTCTTCCTCCCAAGAGGCATTTGCAGCTTCTGCAGTGGGTAGTGGGGAACGCCGAGGAGGTGGCCCTGTTTTTCCGGTCCCTGTGGTTGGCAGTGGCGGTGCCACCTCTGGGAAGTTGCTGCTGGAGGCGGATGAGTTATGTGATGATGGTGGGGATGGGAGAGGAGCTGTGGTCCCAGGGGCTGGGCTCCGTAGGCCTGCCTGCATGCCTGCCACTGTAATGCCCCAGAAACACTGGGTGTATGTGAAGCGAGGTAGGAATTGTCCTGCACCAGCACCTCTGGCTCCCCAAGACCCAGATCTGGAGGATGAGGAAGAGGAGGAAGACCTGGTGCTGACCTGTGAGGATGATGAGGACGAAGAGCTGGGGGGAGGCTCTGGGGTTCGAGCAGGGGCCGGGGCTGAAACTACACTCAGTATCACCGATGTTCGGACCCTGACTGAAACCCCGGACAAGGGGGAGGAGCAGGTCAACTTCTGTGAGTCCTCCAATGACTTCGGCCCCTATGAGGGTGGGGGCCCCGGAGCAGGGCTTGATGAGGCAGGGGGCCCCACCCCTTCCTCCTATGTTCCCAGCCACCCTCCCCGACCTCTCCTTCCCTTGGATATGCAGGGCAGCCAGACCCTGGTTTTCCCGTCCTCTTCCTCCTCTTCACAGGCTCCAGGCCAGCCACCAGGGAACTCAGCAGAACACGGGGCAGTGGCCCTGGGGGGCACCTCGGCAGGGAACCTGACAGTGACAGGTGGCGCTGCTGGGACCCCCGCAGGGACAGGGAGCGGAGACGGGAATAAGATCTTTCTGTGCCACTGTGGGAAGGCCTTCTCCCATAAGAGTATGCGGGACCGGCACGTGAACATGCACCTCAACCTGCGGCCCTTCGACTGCCCGGTGTGCAACAAAAAATTCAAGATGAAGCACCACCTGACGGAGCACATGAAGACGCACACGGGCCTCAAGCCCTACGAGTGCGGCGTCTGCGCCAAGAAGTTCATGTGGAGGGACAGCTTCATGCGCCATCGGGGACACTGTGAGCGCCGCCACCGAATGGGCGGGGGCGGGGCCGGGCCGGGAGCAGGACCCGGACCCGGACCCGGAGCATCTACCGGGCCAGCCCTGCAACCCAAGAGAGAGTCCTCTGGAGTGGGCGGGGGCAGTGGCGACGAGACCAGTGGGACCACACCTCCGTCCAACCCGAGGGTCTGGTCCCCACCCAGTGTGCACAAGGTGGAGATGGATTTCAGTGGGGGCGGAGGAGGAAACTGAGGGGCAGATGATTGGGGTAGCTTTTGTGGAGGAGGTCATTGGGAGCACGCAGCAGGGCGCTGCGACCCGTGGGGTTTCCCACGCTGCTTTCTGTCGTCCTCTGTCTCTATGGACTTGTATATATAATGGCGAGGGCACCATCGCCAGCAGAACCCCCTCAGCCCTGTCCTTCCTCACTGTCCCCGGAACTAAGCCGTCTGGTGGGTACACCGAAGCCCCAGCTCCGCAGAACATGGTTATGGGGCGAAAAGGGGCGTGTTGTGAGCATCTGGAGTCACAGGGTCAAGGGGCAGGTTGTGGTGGTCTGTGCCTAAAGTCTGTGTTCGTGTTGTGGGGACTAGGCCTTTGAGTCCCACTGTGGTCCCGTCCCCTCCCGCAGGATGCTCACCTGATTTCCATACTGTCTCCCACACCGCCCGTGGGGATCCCCAGTCGGTCCTCAGGAGAGAGCGGGTGGAGACGAGAAGTCGCCTGGCATAGGTTTTAATTTCTTTTTAACAACAATTAAAATATTTATTGCTCACTTGACTTGGCTCCCGGACAGCCCCTCTGTTTCGCTGGGACCTGGTACAGTTGGGGGCTGCTGCCGCGAGGACGACGGGCTTGGGTTGTGGCTACAGGGTGACCCGGGAGGGCGTGGCGGGGCTGTGGTGTCCAGAGCCCGAGCGTCCTGGTCGCACCTAACCGGAGGAGGGATTTCCCGCCCGGCTGCGGGCTGTTGGAGAGAAATGAAAGTGAAAGGCGGTAGAGTAGGCTCGGGGTGGTGGAGATCGCAGCGCCATGTCCTCGTCCCTGCTCATCGCCGTGGCTTTCGGTGAGCGAACCCCGCAGCTTCTCCTGGGGGCGGGTGGAGGGAAGGGACGCGGTCCCACTGGGGTCTCTGGCGCCCCTCTCCCAGGCCTGGCGACCGCCGTCTCGGGAGGACCCGCGGCGATCGAGTGCTGGTTCGTGGAAGATGCAGGTAGGGGCAGCCTGGCCCAGAGGCCTGCCGCGCTCCTGCTGCGCCACGGCCCCCGGGGGCCGCCGCCCCGGCCAGACCTCGACCCCGAGCTCTACCTCAAGGTGGACGGTGAGTCTTCCTTCGCCTCCACGGAAAGTGGGCCTCGGTTTCCCCGCCCGTGCATCTGACTCTAGCCCGCGCCCCTTCTCTCCGCAGACCCCGCGGGCGCACTGCAGGCCGCCTTCAGGAGGTTCCCCCGGGGCGCGCCCGCGCCGCGCTGCGAGTTGAGCCGCTTCGTCCCGCAGCCCGCCGCCGCCGGGTGGGCCCGGGGGCTGATCCCCGAGCGCAGCTGCCCGAGGGCCCTGGACGGAGCCTGGCTGGTGGTCAGCATATCCAGTTCGGTCCTCAGCCTCTCCAGCCTCCTGCTCCGGCAGCCAGAGCCTAGAAGGGAGCCCGTGCCCGTCACCATGGCAACAGGTAGCGGAGGCGGGGCAGTGATGGAGGGGTGCGCGGGTAGATTTTAAGGGTCTCGGTCGGCCAGCGGCCCCACTATTTATAGACTTGAGTCATTTCTGCAATTGGGGTTCAGTTCCCTTTTCGTTTAACGAGTCGTTTCGGCTAGAATTTATCTCCACCTTCCCTTCAAGCAGTCGACAGTAAAACTGAAACCGAGGGCGGCCTGGGGGCGGGGCTTGGCGGAGGCGCAGGTTTCCCGACACCGGACCTTGAGAGATGTGTAAGGCGACCGGTAGGAAGTTCTGAAGCAAGGGGTTGTTTTTCTCCACTGTCCTCCTAGTTCTGTGGCTAGCTTTTATTTTCTCGCTTATTTATTTGAGAGAGAGAAAGAGGCAAATAGAGAATGGGCACACCAGGGCCTCCAGCCACTGCAAACCAACTCCAGACACATGTGCCCCCTGGTGCATCTGGCTTACGTGGGTCCTGGGGAGTTGACTCGGGTCCTTTGGCTTTGCAGACAAACGCCTTAGCCGCTAAGACATCTCTCCAGCCCTGTAGCTAGCTTTTGTGTAAACAGTGAGCCCTGCACCCTCACCCGCCCGCAGACTCACCCGCAGGACCAGTGCTGTCTGGCACTTCCACTCTTACTTCCCACCCCGCCCCAATTCACTGCGGGTACAGAGGCTCTCCAGAGGAACGTGTCCTCGTCGGGGCTGCCCGTCTCCCCTGTGAGCTAGGGGTGACAATGTTCTTTCCTCTCTGAGCCCGTTTTCACAACCGTGAGAAGTGGATGTTGTCCTCCCAGCTGCTGTTCCTTACTTGTGACTGTCAGAGGAGGCACTGTGCTACTTTATCCGCTAACCCAATAAATACTTACTACCACCAAAAATGTTAGGGACCCACACATAGTGTAGTTCCCAGACCAGGCTCTGTAAGTCTTGTTGGCCTTGGCCAAGCATAGGGGTGCATACCTATAATCTCAGCACCAGGAAGCTGAGACAAAAGGATCTGGAGTTAGATGCTATCCCAGGCCAGAGTGGGCCAGGACCAGCTTGTGCTTTTATAAAGCAAGACCTTATCTCAAAGCAAATAAACATATAACATATACCAAAGATTAGGTGCCCCTCTACAGCACTGGAATCAGAGTATGAGGGGGTGGCAGGGCTGGCTCTGAGCAATTTTAACAGTTAGAGGTGATCAAATGTAAGTTTTTCCCCCCCAAGGTAGGGGGCTCTCTCTCTAGCTCAGGCTGACCTGGAATTCACTGTGTAGTCTCAGAGTGGCCTCAAACTCATATGGATCCTCCTACCTCTGCCTCCCAAGTGCTGAGATTAAAGGTGTGCACCATCATGCCTGGCTAAATAAAATTTTATTTATTTATTTTGAGGTAGGGCCTCACTCTAGTCCAAGCTGACCTGGAATTCATTATGTAGTCTCAGAGTGTCCTGAAACTCACTGTGATCCTCCTACCTCTGCCTATTGAGTGCTATTGAGTTAAAGGCGCCTGGCTAAATTTTTTAAATTTGAGATAGGGTCTCACTGTAGCCCGGGCTGACCTGGAACTCTCTCTGTGGTCCCAGACTGGCATTGTACTCACATTAATTCCTCTACCTCTGCCTCCCAAGTGGTGGGATTAAAGGCATGCGCCACCACGCCTGACTCATATAGATTTTGTCCTCAGGTTTGTCATAGAAAATAACTTCTGTTCAGAGCTGGGAGTGGGGATAGCTCAATGGTAGTATGAGTTCTTAGCATGTGCTCTGGGTCCTGGGTTGATTCTCAGAATGAATGAATGAAACAAAGTGTCTGGAGGAGTGCACTGTGGAGAAAGTGACTGATGAGCTGTGTCTATGGTGAAGTGTCTGGACAGTGCCGAAATGGAGCAGGAGCGCGGCCCAGTCGGGAACACTGCGTCTCCAAGGCCACTGGAGTTGGGCAAATCAGGCGAAGCCAGTTGCTTTGTCTTCTTCCTCTAAATGTTTCTGCGTGATCAGGAGCTTAAAGGCTGAGCCAGGAGTGGTGGCACACACCCTTAGTTCCAGCCTCAAGGGGGAGGTAGGAGGAGCATAGTGAGTTCAAGGCCACCCAGGTCAGCCTGGGCCAGAGTGAGACCCTACCTTGAAAACCACACACACTCACTCTGTCTGCTGGTTTTGTTTGATCTGCCCCCAACCCTTACTGGAGATGATAGCAGGCCATTATGTGTGTTGGACAACCACTCTACTACTGAGCTGCTTCTGTGGAACCTCTTTTATTTTTCGTAATTAGTTGCTTAAACTGTGTAGCCCAGGCACATTTTAAATTTTCAATCCTCCTGTGGCAGTCTCTAGAGGAGTTAAGAGTTACAGGCACGTCTTTTTCCTTCCCTGAAGTCTCTCCTGACCTACTGTCTTCCCCAGTGGTTCTGACAGTCATTACCCACAACCCGGCCGCTCGGATCCGACTAGGGAAGGATGCTGTGCTGGACTTGAGCTTCGCCTACATGCCCCCCTCCCCGGAAGCTGCTGTTCCTCTAGCTCCGGGGCCCCCACCTTTTGGGCTGGAATGGAGGCGCCAGCACATGGGCGAGGGGCACCTGCTCTTGGCTGCAACTCCTGGGCTGGATGGACTGGTGCCGCCAGCTCAGGAGGGGGCCGTGGCATTTGCTGCTTGGAATGATGATGATCCCTGGGGCCCATGGACCGGAAATGGGACCCTTTGGCTGCCTGCAGTTCAGCCCTTTCAAGAGGGCTCATACCTGGCCACCATACACCTGCCCTACCTGCAAGGACAGGTTGCCCTGGACCTCATCATGCACAGTGAGTGGGGGACGTAGGTTAGAAGGGAGGAACGATGGAGAAAACGTGTGTGTGGATGGGTGAATGAACACATGGGGCTGCCAACCAGGGGCAACGGGTGGGGGAGGGTTCCTGAGAAACCTAGCGGCTGTGGCATGGGGATTCCTGTGACTAGCTTCCAATGGGGAGACAGTAGGCCTCCATCCACCTCCAGTAGCAGCAAAGCCAGAGAACAAACTGAGGGAGTGTGGTGGGAACCTATTCCCCAATGCTCTTTTCCTATTCTTTCCCTAGAGCCCCCTAAAGTGTCCCTAACACCAGCACCCCTTGTATGGGCCACCCCAGGGGAGACACCCCCAGAGCTGGTCTGTCTCGTGTCCCACTTCTACCCTTCGGCGGGTCTGGAGGTGGAGTGGGAGGCCCAGGGAGGCCCGGAAGGTGGCTCTTGGAAGGCTGGGGGGCAGAGGTGGCTCTCTGCCTTCCGCCATCATTCGGATGGCTCCGTCAGCATCTCTGCACACCTGCGGCTACCCCCAGTCACCAGCAAGCAGCACGGGACACGCTATGCCTGTCGTGTCCACCACCCCAGCCTGCCAGCCCCTAGGCGCAGTGCGGAAGTCACTCTGGAAGTGGCAGGTAACTGCAGGGAGACCTGTGGAGCCAGTGTGGAGTCTCCTCAGGGAGACACCAAACTCACTTGCACCCTTTCCACCCACTAGGCCTTTCCGGGCCCTCCATGGAGGACAGCATAGGCCTGTTCCTTTCTGCTTTTCTTCTCATGGGGCTCATCAAGACCACAGGCTGTGTAGGTACGTGTGAATCCCACCTTGAACTTAAGCCAGGAACCATGTGGACACTCCTTCTCTGAAAAGCTGACCCCTGGCTCCCTCTCATGCACTCCTACATCCCTTCCCTTCTCCACCTCTTTCCACAGTTGCCTACCTGACCACTGGCAAGGACTCTAAGGAGAAGGTAACAGTACTCCACCCCCTTGTTCTGCCTTTCCCTTATTCTCCCCTCCTCAACTCATCACTCATGAAGGGGAGTGGCAGCTGGTGTGGTGGCCAGTCCCAGACTCAGGCTTTGGAGAGATCTGAGTTAAATCTTGTCATTACTCTAACTAGCAGACCTTGAACATGTGAACCTGGACTTTAGTTTCCATAGGTGTGGGATTGTTTTCCCTCCCAGGTATGGTCTCGCTCTAGCCCAGGGTGACCTGGAATTCACTATGTAGTCTCAGGCTGCCTCCCGAGTGCTGGGATTAAAGGCATGCGTCACCCTGGCTGTAGGTGTGGGAATTTTAAAAAAGTACTTAAGACAGCTGGGCGTGGTGGCACATACTTTTAATCACAAGTGGTTTACCTTTCTATTTTCTTACATTATTTACATTCTGGAATGTTTTTGGATATATAATATTCAAGGTCAGGCGTGGTGGCACATGCCTTTAGTTCCAGCACTCAGGAGGCAGAGGTAGGAGGATCACCATGAGTTTGAGACCACCCTGAGACTACATAGTGAATTCCAGGTCAACCTGGGATAGAAGGAGACCCTACCTCGAAAAACAAAACAACAACAAAAAATGATTTTAAACCTAGCTGGGTGTGTGGCACACAGCTTTAATCCCAGCACTTGGGAAGCAGAGGTAGGAGGATTGCTGTGAGTGCAGAGCCAGCCTGGGAATACAGAGTGAATTCCACCTCAGCCTGGGCTAGAACAAGACCCTACCTCGAAAAACTAGGGGGGCAAAAAAAGGTAGTCTTTCATGGTGTCTCACACCTATAATCCCAGCGCTTGGGAGGCTGAGACAGGAAGATCTGAGAGTTTGAGGCCAGCCTGGCCTACAGTGAGTTGCAGGTCAGTTTGGGCTAGAGTGAGACCCTACCTCAGATGAACACAAACAAAAGAGGTATGGCTCAGTTTAGAGTGCTTTCCTAGTATGCATAAGGCCCTTGGCTGGATCCCCAGCATCTCCCCTAAAATGTCTTTTGAATTCACAAGCAGGTCTTTCTTTGGAGCCCCCCGCACATCTCAATTGGGACTAGCCACATTTCAGGAGCTTAGGAGCCACATGCAGCTCCTACATCAGTGGTAACATTGGCTGCCAACATGGTGGTTATCACATTAGTTAGTGGAGTCTTGGGTGACTGGAGGCTTAAAGGAGACCACGTATTTTCTAGCAAGCGCACGAGGTACAGCACACAGCACAGTACCCGGCAGGGAAAAAATGTTTGCCCCATCCTTCTCTCACCCTCTGCAACCATGATCGTGTTTCTAGATAGAACATGATCAATTCATTTCATTCCTAAAACTTCCAATTCCTCGCTTCTTTTCCAGAAAACACAGTGAAGGCACTCGCTATCCTGTGGAAGCCACCATCATCTCTGGCCCAAAGTACTAAAGTAGCCCCCTGAAACAGCACCCCATCTTCGGTGTCCACTGAGTGAATGGAACGTTCTCTCTCAAAGACAACCCTTATGGCATTCTTAAAAGGTCTAGAGCAGTAGTTCCCAAAACTTTCTGTTTCAGGAGCTCTTAAGATTATTTCAAAACCCCAGTGCACTGTAGGTTATAGCTACTGCTGGTCGCTACACACCAGGTAGCCCTGGAAACCCCACTGTAAATTCTTAGAGAATTGAAAGGAAAAAGATAAAGTAACATCCATGTCCCGGGACCTCTGGGACAGGGCCCACACCTGGACAACCGGTGGTCTAGAGCGAACCCCGTTGTTCTCGTGGCCGTCCTCTCAAGGACAGCTACTCCTGTCCACCAGCGAGCCAAACGCCTGTCGGATGCCGAGGCCCTGTTCCCTCTGCCAGGCCCACCTTCCCTGCGGCCTAGACCAGGTCAGCCTCGTCCTCCCCTGTGGCCTCTCCGCCGTGTCCCTATCGTGAGGTTCAACCCTCGTGTTCGGGTGACTGCGAGTCCGGGTGGCTCTGCAGGACGCTGGGCTGCGGGCCTGGGCGGGAATAAAGCTGAGTTCCAGCGCTTCCAGCGGCTCTGTCCCTCCTGTTCACGCACGACGAGCCTCCCAGCCCCGAGTGGGCCTCTGCGATTCCCCTGGGCTACGGAGACATCCCCACACCCCCCCGTGGGAACCGGGCGCAGCGGGATTCCCCAGCTCGAGCGCCGGAAACGCCCGGGCGTCGGGACGCGGAGGCTTCCGGTTCCGCCCCAGCCCGTGGGCGGGTCCAGGGCTCCTCGGAAAACCCGGCGTGGACGCACTCGCGGGCTGGCGTGGGCAGTGTCCCCTCGCGGGGTGCAGTGGCGGCGGGTCCCTGGTCGCCCCGCTCCCCGCGCGAGCTGTCGCCTTGTCCCCTGTCCTCGCTGGGAAAGGGCCCGCGGACCCTGCCCCGAAGCCGGGCGTGGGACTCTGCCCACCCGGTCCTGGACGACGTGGGCCTCCGCATCCCTGCGCGGGGCCGGGGCCGGCGGGAAGGCGGGCGGCCGGGGCCCGGGCCCTGAGTGTCCGGCGCTCCCCTAGTCCGCGGCCCTGGCTCCTGTCCTCACTTCCTTCCCTTTTTGGCTCCTGCCGTCGGAGCGGGCGGACGCGGGGGGGAGCGGAAAGGGCGGGAGGGCCCGGGAGCCCGGCGGGGGGTGCAGGGGTGCGGAAAAGCCGGGGAGGGGACTCGGTTGGGGGCCGGAGACCGACGGCATCGGCGGCCCGGGACCCGTGCGCGCGACCCCCGCCCCGCCCGAGCAGGTCAGAGCCACAGCACCGGGTGTCCCCTGCCCGTCCTCGCACTCGTGAATCCCCCTTGCCCCTCACACGTACCAGGGGCCTCGGTTTCCCACTCCGGCGTCGCCTTCCCGCTGGACACCCGCTCGCCCGCCCGAGTCCCTCCCGTGCCCCACGCCCCGGCTCCCCCGCGCCCGCCTGACTCCCCGCCCCACCCCGTCTCTCCCCAGGCGCCCCCATGGCCCGACCCCGCTGACTTGCCCTCGGCCATGCTCCCGCGGCCCCTGCGGCTGCTTCTGGACACGAGCCCCCCCGGGGGAGTCGTGCTGAGCAGCTTCCGGAGCCGAGACCCCGAAGAGGGTGGGGATCCCGGTGGCCGGGCCGTGGGCGGGGGGCAGGAGGAAGAGGAGGAGGAAGAAGAAGAAGAGGTGAGACGCGGGTGGTGGGCGGCCGGGGGGAGGGGTGCATCAACACTTCGGAGACTCCCCTCCTTTTCTCGGGATGTCTCTCTGCCCGCCTCGCTCACATTCGCGTCTGTCGCTGGCTATCTGTCTGCCTGCCTGCCTCCCTGCCGCGGGGTCCCGGCGTCTCCGCAGTTGTGGGTGACTCCGGAGCAGCCCGCAGGAGCCAGTCCAGCTCCGGCCCGGGACTCCCGGCTGGCCTGCAGGGGGCTCTGGTCCTCTCCGCCCGCGCCCGCCTCCAGTGCCTGCCCAGGAGCCTTGGTTTCTGGGTCCCGGTCTCCCTCCTTGTTTTTGTTTGGCAGGGAGGGGTTTGTTTCCACAGTAACCACCTACTCTTGACTCTGGGATTGGGGAGGGAACCCTCAGATTTTGTGGCCCCTCCTCCCCTGGGGCTGGGCAGTGGCCCAGCCGCGTAGACTCTGGCGCACCTGTAGAAACTGAATACCAGTCTTGCTAGGGAGTGATCATCTTCCTTAGGGACCAATCAATGGTGGTGGCCAAGGGCAAGATGTGGGGCTGATTCTAGAAGGGCCAGAAATGAGTTTCGGAGCGCAGAGGTCCTGGACTCCTGAGTCCAGGCATTGGGTGAAGTTAGGGTGACTAGCAGGGCTGGTTTTTCGGGATCGGTCGAAGGGAGGGGCAAGGACCACGTGACTCTGAGTCTATTCCCCCCACACACACCCCATCGTCCCCACTTCCCCTTTTCTTTCCTGTACTGGGATTGGAGCCGCTACCTCTTCAGGGGGGTCCCCAGGGCTGAGAAAGTGGAAGCCCCACCCTGGAGAGGGGAAAGGGGCCCGAGGGGAAGGAACCACCTTGGGCCGGTCCAGGTTCTGGCGGGGAGGGCGGGCCGCGTGACTGCCCAGGGCCTCTGCGTCTCAAGGTCTCTCCCTTGGGCTCTCGGCCTCTTTGGCCTCCCGCTTCTGCCCTTTGCACTCCGCTTCCCGGCGGTGTTGGGGTTCAGCTCTGGGCGGAAAGGGATTTGGGGGTCTCCAGGAGAAGGGTTCTTGCATTCAATCGAAGCCCCCTGCTTCAACCCCGGCGGCTCCACCGGGCTCTGAGGCGGCTAGGCGGGGGCTGCCTGGGCCCCAGTGGGGGAGAGCTGGGGTCACCAGCACCCCTGGCCCCTCGCACTCGCTGGTACTGTCCCCCGCCGTCACAGGTGAGGGGTACAGAAGGAGAAGTGGGGTCTGGGATGACAGGGCTGGGGACACGGGATGGTGGGGACCTCTCACTTCCCCTTCCTTGCTTCTCCAGGCACCCGTGTCTGTCTGGGATGAGGAGGAGGATGGCGCCACCTTTACTGTCACAAGCCGCCAGTATCGGCCTCTCGATCCCCTGGTGAGACTGGGCTTCTCCCTCCGACTCCTTACCTCCCAGTTCTTCCTCTGGCTGATTGTTTTGGTCAGAGTGCTGCGTTGGAGTCCAGGACGCACCGCTGTGCAACCTAGGCCAAGTACCTTTCCCGCTCTGAACCGTGTGGCAGAACGAACTGCACCAGCGCTTACCCCAGACATCTAGCGACAGGGTTCAGGAGGTCAGCACCCTCCTTTCCATGTCCTCTAGGCTCCCACACCTCCCCCACGGTCCTCCCGACGGCTCCGCGCTGGCACGCTGGAGGCCCTGGTCAGATACCTGCTGGATGCCCGGACATCAGGGGCTGACCTGACCTTCACTTCAGCCTTCCTGGCCACCCACCGGGCCTTCACCTCCACACCTGCCCTGCTTGGGCTTGTGGCTGACAGGTCAGGGTCAAAAGGGACTGTTGTGCAGCAGCGTGAGCGACTGGGGTTGGGAAAGGCTTGTAGGCAAACCCTCTCCCTCCCTAGGCTGGAAGCCCTCGAACGTCACCCTCCCGCTGAGCTAGAGAGGACAACAGGGTGAGTGACCTGACTCAACTTCAGTCCCCCTGCTCAAGGTGACAGCTAGACCTCTGACCCTTAACAGGTCCCCCTTCTCCCAGGGTAGCCATCTCTGTGCTGTCAACCTGGCTGACCTCTCACCCTGAGGATTTTGGCTCTGAGGTCAAGGGTCAGCTTGACCGGCTTGAGAGCTTCTTTCTTCGGACAGGGTATGCAGCAAGGGAGGGTGTTGGGGAGGGCAGCGCTGACCTCATCCGCAACCTCCGGGCCCGCCTAGACCCCCAGGCCCCCGACCTTCCTAAGCCCCTGGCCCTCCCCGGCGACCCCCCTGCTGACCCCACGGATGTCCTGGTGTTCCTCGCTGACCACTTGGCCGAACAGCTGACCCTGCTAGATGCGGTGAGACCCTGACCTTTGACCCCCGTGCCCTCTGACCCCTTACTAGCCTCTCCTTGACTTTACATCCTTTCCTTGCTTCCAGCCCTTCCTGGTCCAGTTCCCCACCTCTGTCCATACTGTGCCTATGTTCTGGCCCTCTCCTGCTCCCCTTTAGTCCCTGTGTCCCTCTGGTTCCCTGGCCACCTGAGTCTCAGATTCCTGATAGTGGAAGGCTCACCTCACTTGACTCTGAACTTTAACCTGTGACCTCTGCCCTGCAGGAGCTGTTTCTCAATCTGGTCCCCTCCCAGTGCTTGGGAGGCCTGTGGGGTCACAGAGACCGGCCAGGACATTCCCACCTCTGCCCATCTGTCCGAGCTACTGTCACACAGTTCAACAAGGTGGCCGGGGCAGTGGTTAGCTCTGTCTTGGGGGCCACCCCAACTGGAGAAGGGCCTGGGGAAGTAACCGTCCGGCCACTCCGACCCCCACAGAGGGCCCGGCTCCTGGAGAAATGGATACGCGTGGCAGAGGTAAGCAAGAATTGCCCTGTTGAGACCATAATGTGGAGAGGGTTCCCTTGGGTCTTATTTTTACTTAGTAAGACAGTGAGTATGGGTATGCCAGAGTTCTTGCCACTGCAGATGAACTGTAGATGCAGATGCCACTTTGTGCATCTGGCTTTATGTGGGATCTGAGGAATCAAACCCAGGTTGGCAGCCTTTGCAAGCAAGTACCTTTAATTGCTGAGCCATCTCCCTTCTCACAGCCGTGGTTTTATTCTTGGGCCCCACAGGAGTGCCGCCTGCTGCGGAACTTCTCTTCAGTCTATGCTGTGGTGTCAGCCCTGCAGTCCAGCCCCATCCACAGGCTCCGGGCCGCCTGGGCAGAAGCAGCCAGGTAGGACAGTGCGCTGACCGAAGCTTTGGGGGCGGTTGAGCCAGGCCTGTCCTCAGGGCCACTGTTCTCTCTCCCCCAGGGATAGCCTTAGAGTCTTTGCCAGCCTATGCCAGATTTTCTCAGAGGAGGATAACTATTCCCAGAGCCGAGAGCTTCTCACGCAGGTGAGTTCAGTCTCTGCTTTCCCAATCCTCCCTGCAGCTGCTCCTCCACTGACTCGTTCTGTAACCCACAGGAAGTGAAGGTGCAGCCCCCTGTGGATCTGCATTCCAAAAAGGCCCCAAGATCTGGTTTCCGGGGTGGGGTGAGTGACTTGGGCTGGGCATGGAAGTGGTTGAGGCATGAAATCTGTTCTCAGGAACCACCCTAAGGAGAAGTGTGGAGGGTTGGTGGGTGGGCTCAAGGGGTCTAACACTAATCTCTCCCTGCAGGGTGTGGTTCCATACCTTGGAACCTTCCTGAAGGACCTGGTGATGCTGGATGCAGCTTCCAAAGATGAGCTGGAGGTCAGAGATGTGTGTGAATGTGATGGCATGAGAGGTGCACCTCAGGGTCAGGCCAGGTTCTGTTACTGTGGCAAGTTGCTTAACCTCTTCATGTCTCAGTGGTCTGTCAGTGAACAACGAGTTTTGCCACAGGTGATCGATAGTATCACCTGTACTGTCAGCACAGGTGATGGTGACTACATCAGTGTGTTAGGAGGGGTAAATTAATTCATAGTTATCTAATGATTAGAACATGGTGGACAGAAAAAAGGGCTGGAGAGATGGCTTAGCCATTAAGGCACATGCCTGCAAATCCTAAGGACCCATGTTTTGACTCTCCAGATCCCACATAAGCCAGATACACAAAGGTGAGGCAAGTGCAAGGTCACACATGCCCATTAGGTGTTGCAAAGGTCTGGAGTGCAATTATAGTGGCTGAGGCCCCTGGTGCACCAATTCTTTTCTCTCATTAAAAAAAATAAAATTTTAGGGCTGGAGAGATGGCTTAGTGGTTAAGGCATTTGCTTGCAAAGCCAAAGGAACTCAGCTCGATTTCCCCAGGACCCACGTAAGCCAGATGCACAAGGGAGCACATTTGGCTGGAGGCTCTGGTGTGCCATTCTTTCTGTTCCTCTCTCTGCTTTTTTCTCTCTCTCTCAAATAAATAAATAAATAAATAAATAAATATAAAGTTTTTAAAAATTTTTCAAAAAGGGGAGGGCTGGAGAGATGGCTTAACGGTTAAGGTGCTTGCCTGAGAAGCCTAAGGACACATGTTTGACTCTCCAGATTCCATGTAAGCCAGACGCAAAGGTGAAGCAGGCACAAAGTCATACATGCCCACTAGGTGGTGAAAGCATCTGGCATGCGATTGCAGTGTCTGAGACTCTGGTGGGCTCCCTCCCCCCCCCCCAAAAAAAAAGAAAGGGAAAAAGAAAAAGAGTTGAGGGAGTTGGCACATACCTTTAATCCCAGCACACGGGAGGCAGAAGTAGGAGGATCAGTGACAGTTTAAGGGCAGCCTGAGACTACATAGTGAATTCCAGGTCAACCTGGCCTAGAGTGAGACCCTGCCTCAGCAAAACAAAACAAAATAAAACAAAAACAAAAAAACCACAGGGTGAAATGTTCACACATAGTTCGTGGAGTCAACACCTACTGAAGGAGACCTGAGGAATTGTTCTTGTGTACTTCATTGAGTCCACACCTACTGAAGGGGACCTGAGGAACTGTTCTTGTGTATTTCATTGAGTACACACCTACTGAAGGAGACCTGAGGAACTGTTCTTGTGTACTTCATTGAGTCCACACCTACTGAAGGAGACCTGAGGAACTGTTCTTGTGTACTTCATTGAGTCCACACCTACTGAAGGAGACCTGAGGAACTGTTCTTGTGTACTTCATTGAGTCCACACCTACTGAAGGGGACCTGAGGAAATGTTCTTGTGTACTTCATTGAGTACACACCTACTGAAGGGGACCTGAGGAACTGTTCTTGTGTACTTCATTGAGTCCACACCTACTGAAGGGGACCTGAGGAACTGTTCTTGTGTACTTCATTGAGTCCACACCTACTGAAGGAGACCTGAGGAACTGTTCTTGTGTACTTCATTGAGTCCACACCTACTGAAGGGGACCTGAGGAACTGTTCTTGTGTACTTCATTGAGTACACACCTACTGAAGGAGACCTGAGGAACTGTTCTTGTGTACTTCGTTGAGTCCACACCTACTGAAGGGGACCTGAGGAATTGTTCTTGTGTAGTTTGTTGAGTCCACACCTACTGAAGGGGACCTGAGGAACTGTTCTTGTGTAGTTTGTTGAGTGAACACCTACTGAAGGGGACCTGAGGAATTGTTCTTGTGTAGTTTGTTGAGTCCACACCTACTGAAGGAGACCTGAGGAACTGTTCTTGTGTACTTCATTGAGTCCACACCTACTGAAGGGGACCTGAGGAACTGTTCTTGTGTACTTCGTTGAGTCCACACCTACTGAAGGGGACCTGAGGAATTGTTCTTGTGTAGTTTGTTGAGTCCACACCTACTGAAGGGGACCTGAGGAACTGTTCTTGTGTAGTTTGTTGAGTGAACACCTACTGAAGGGGACCTGAGGAATTGTTCTTGTGTAGTTTGTTGAGTCCACACCTACTGAAGGGGACCTGAGGAACTGTTCTTGTGCAGTTTGTTGAGTGAACACCTACTGAAGGGGACCTGAGGAACTGTTCTTGTGCAGTTTGTTGAGTGAACACCTACTGAAGGGGACCTGAGGAACTGTTCTTGTGTAGTTTGTTGAGTCCACACCTACTGAAGGGGACCTGAGGAACTGTTCTTGTGCAGTTTGTTGAGTGAACACCTACTGAAGGAGACCTGAGGATTTGTTCTTGTGCAGTTTGTTGAGTACACACCTACTGAAGGAGACCTGAGGATTTGTTCTTGTGCAGTTTGTTGAGTCCACACCTACTGAAGGGGACCTGAGGAATTGTTCTTGTGTAGTTTGTTGAGTGAACACCTACTGAAGGAGACCTGAGGATTTGTTCTTGTGCAGTTTGTTGAGTGAACACCTACTGAAGGGGACCTGAGGAACTGTTCTTGTGCAGTTTGTTGAGTACACACCTACTGAAGGGGACCTGAGGAACTGTTCTTGTGTAGTTTGTTGAGTGAACACCTACTGAAGGGGACCTGAGGAACTGTTCTTGTGTAGTTTGTTGAGTACACACCTACTGAAGGGGACCTGAGGAACTGTTCTTGTGTAGTTTGTTGAGTGAACACCTACTGAAGGGGACCTGAGGAATTGTTCTTGTGCAGTTTGTTGAGTGAACACCTACTGAAGGGGACCTGAGGAACTGTTCTTGTGTAGTTTGTTGAGTGAACACCTACTGAAGGGGACCTGAGGAACTGTTCTTGTGCAGTTTGTTGAGTGAACACCTACTGAAGGAGACCTTGTGGAAATGGCTGCGTGGTTAAAGGCAGCTTGCTCGCAAAGTCCGCTGGCCAGGATACACGTAAAGCTGAACAGGCATTCCATTGCTGCAGCAAGAGCACTGTGTACATACATGCATGTAAATAAATAGGAAACTATAGCGAGCTGGGCATGGCGGCACATGCCTTTAATCCTAGCACTCAGGAGGCGGAGGTAGGATTGCTGTGAGTTTGAGGCCACTCTAATGCTACATAGTGAATTCCAGATCAGCCTGGACTAGAGCAAGACCCTACCTCGAAAAAAGCAAAATCAAACAAAAAAGATAGAAAAGCTGAAGGACTGGCTATGTAGTTCAGTGGTGAGCGCCTGGCAAGCATACAGAAGGCCCTGGGTTCCATCCTGGCACTGCCACCAGGCAGCACAGCAGAAGACCCGAACATGAAGTGAGACACTTTCTCTTTGAAGTACTAATTTAAAGGGCCAAGTGGGGAGCTTAGGTCTGAACCATGTGTGGAAAGGAGGGCTGGAGTCCCAGAGGTTTGCCCATTGAGCGGGGCATGGCTGTGTGCCTGAGGACTTCACTCCTCTCCCTTGCAGAATGGCTATATCAACTTTGATAAGCGGAGGAAGGTAAGCTTAATGGGCTGGTTGCCTGGCCTCCCTGCCCACGTCCCAGGAAGGGGAGGAGAGGGGGCAGTGTTGGGGGTCTCTGAGTTTTGGCTCCTTCCCAGGAATTTGCTGTCCTTTCTGAGTTGCTGCGGCTCCAGAATGAATGTCGCGGCTATGACCTCCGTCCAGACCCCGATATCCAACAATGGCTCCAGGGGCTCCGGCCGCTGACCGAGGCTCAGAGGTGACTGGCTGGGTGTCATTGGGCTCTGGCCAGGTGTGGGGGGCTGGAGGCATATTCTGATCTTTGCCCTTCCCTCTTCTGCCCAGTCATCGTGTGTCCTGTGAGGTGGAGCCACCTGGTTCGAGTGACTCTCCTGCCCCAAGGATGCTTCGGCCAACACTGGTCATCTCGCAGTGGACAGAGTGAGGGAGTGAACAGCTGGGGGCTGGTTTCATGGAAGATGAGCCTTTCCCTCTGATTCTCTCATTTCCTACCTCCAGGGTTTTGGGCTCTGTTGGGGGCCCCACCCCCCTTGTGTCCTGGGACAGGCCCAGTGGGGGGGATGAGGCATCTGGAACCCCTGCTCCTCTGCTGACCCGGCTGGCCCAGGTGAGCTGTCCTTCACACTGCCCCGGCCCTGTCTCCTTTGGTCTCGGACTTCATGACCCTGTCATGTTTTCCTAGCACATGAAGTGGCCATCCGTCTCATCTCTGGACTCCGCCCTGGAAGGCAGCCCCTCTCTTCACAGTCCTGCTGACTCCAGCCATCTGTCTCCCCCAGCCTCCTCCCCTCGGTCTTCTCGAGGTCATCGCCGCTCAGCCTCCTGTGGCTCCCCACTGAGTGGGGCCACAGAAGGGACCTCCAGGGGTCCTGGGCCAGGGACCTCAGATTGCCGAATCATCCGAGTTCAGATGGAGCTGGGGGAAGATGGCAGTGTCTACAAGAGCATCTTGGTAAGGAGGCCTGGGGCTGGGCAGGGTGGAAAGACGGTGCCTTGTGGTCTTAGGTTTGGGCAGCCAAAGGCCTTGACTGTAGGTCTGGTCTTGACTTGGAACAAATGTTTCTGATGGCTACTTTGCATTAGCAAGCAACCCCTTCTTTTGGGGGACTGTATTAGACTTTAAGAACCAACAGTAGTTTTCCCACAGGGAACCAGCCCTGCACTGGGCACCATATGGGCTGGCTTATGGGGTACAGGGAGCCACCAGATTGGGTTTCCTGTACATTTTAAAGTGTTGGGCAGGTGGCTGAGGTCGGAAGGATGGGAAGCAGTGGTCATTGTAATGGATTTATTGCTCATCCGGTCTCTTGTCCTGCCAGGTGACAAGCCAGGACAAGGCTCCGAGTGTTATCAGTCGTGTCCTTAAGAAAAACAATCGTGATTCTGCAGTGGCTTCTGAGTTTGAGCTGGTGCAGCTGCTACCAGGGGAGCGAGGTGAGGCTGGGAGGGAGGCGGGCTGCGAGGGAGGGAGGGAGGACCCGTTAGGGAAGGTCAATCCGGGAGAGGGCCCATCAGCATGCTCCCATAGCTGTGCACTTTTGAGGGGAATAACTGCTTGACACTTGCCTCTGAACCCATAGAGTTGACCATCCCGCCCTCTGCTAATGTTTTCTACGCCATGGATGGTGCATCCCATGATTTCCTCCTGCGGCAGCGGAGAAGGTCCTCTGCTGCCACACCAGCTGCCGCCAGTGGCCCCTCTGCCTCGGGAACTCCCCCTAGTGAGGGAGGAGGGGGCTCCTTTCCCAGAATCAAGGCCACGGGGAGAAAGATTGCACGGGCATTGTTCTGAAGAGGAAGCATGTTGGCTTGCAGAAATGAAGTTGTGTTGTTCACATTCTGAACGTGGGTGGCCATCAATGGTGGCCGTTACATTTCACCACAACATGGCCAGCTACCCTGCGGCAGTGACTTGCCACTTGTTTACCAGAGCACTGAGGAATCCAGCTCTGTGGGAGCAGACAATCAGATCAGCAGGTTATCCCACCTGGCTGCCCGTGTATTGCACCTCACCTCTGGTGAACGTGGCACACAGCAAGTGCCAGAAAAATGCACCAGTTTCTGATTCCTGCCACATCCTAGCATGTGAAGGGCCAAGGAAAGGCCTAGAGTAGGTGTCAGGGAAGGAAAGGCCTAGAGGCTCCGAGCCCCAGGGCAGAGGGGACTGACAAGTAGGTCCTGCTGGGGGTTTCTTTCCCCGCTCTGGGAGTGCCTGTCACTGTGACAACACTAAGACAATAAACCAAAACACTACCTGGATTCTGCTCCATCTTTGCAGTGCATTGGAACTGGCTGCTGGGAGTGCAGGTGGGGAACTGGCTGAAAGCAGAAGCCCCGCAGCAAGGGCAGTGTTTGCTACACGGAAATGCTGGGCTGGGGCCACTCAGTGGTGGAGACCTCACCCAGTGTGCACAAGACCCTGGGCTCAGTCCCCGGAGCTGAGACAGGCGCTGCTGCAAAGTTACCCAGAACAGTTAATCCCTTCCAGTGGCCTCTTCACTAGCTTGTCTCAGGCCCTCATGAACTATGGCCAGCCACCACGTATGCTGGTCGCTATCAAGGCCTCTCCTGGGGCAAATTTTTAAGAAACAATTTTAGGCCAATGAAATAAAAACTTTATGGTAACACCTAAGTTTGGAGAGTAAGCCAGGTCAGTTTAAACTACTTTCAAACAAATTCCAAGACAAGCTAAAAAGAACTAAGATTCCAACCAGGCATGGCCATGTACTCTTTTAATCCCAGCATTCAGGAGGTAGAGGCAAGAAGATCACTGTGGGTTCAGGGTCACCCTGAGACTACATAGTGAATTCCAGGTCAGCCTGAGCTAGGGTAAAACTGTACCTCAAAAACAAACAAAATTTTTTTTTAAGGAAAAAGTCCTAACATAGTGTCATTTAGTGACTTGGACTCTCACAGAATGTAACCTATTGCAAGTGCCTTTCTCCCATTTCTCAAAGGGTCACACAACCAAGATTAGGGGAGCTAAAGGGTTGCATACACAGAAGCAGCACATTTGAGATGTTTCAAACTTTAGTTTCAAGAAAGGCATTTGGGTTCAGCAGTCAAGACATTTGCCCACAAAGCCTGAGGACCTCAGTTCAATTCCCTAGTACCCATGTAAAGCCAGATACACATGGTGGCGCATGTGTCTGAAGTTCATTTGTAGTGGCAGGAGGCCCTGGTGTGCCCTTTCTCTCTCTTTCTCTCAAATATGTTTAAAAGGGCTAGAGAAATGGCTTAGCAGTTAAGGCACTTGCCTGTAAAGCCAAAGGGCTCAGGTTCAATTTCCCAGGACCCACATAAAGCCAGATGCACAAGGTGGTGCATGTAATCTGGAGTTCGCTGACAGCAACTGGAGGCCCTGGTGCAACCATACCCCCGCCCCTTCAAAGAAATAAAAATATTTTTAAAAATCTTAGAAAAAAAAGTATGGGGGGGGTGGAGAGAAGGCCCATCAGTTGAAGGTGCTTGCTTACAAAGCCTGGGAGAGGCCAGTCAAATTCCCAGAACCCACTTAAAACAAGATGCACAAAGTGGTGCATCATGCATCCATCTGGAGCTTGTTAGCAGTGGCAAGATGCCCTGGCGTGCCCATTCTCTCTCTCCGCACCCCTGCTTGCAAATGAATCTATTCTTCTAAAAAGCACTGGAAAGACCCTGGGCTGACTCCTCAGAACTGCAAGAGCGTGAACTTGCAAGGCATGTGGGCAGCCTGCCTATGAGGATGGCTAAGAAGGGGCGATGGAGAGTACGACAGCAGGGCAGGGCAGAAAGCAGCCAGGTTCTTTTGCATTTTATTAACTACTATAACATAGATCCTAGAGCTCATCCCTTGCCTTGTCTTTCCTCCTCCTACAATGGGGTCAGGCCTTTCCAGGAGCCCCTGCCTTTGCTGCCTGGGCCCGCTGGAACTCCTGCTGCAGCTGAGCAAGGGTCTCTCTCTGTTGCTCTGACTGCCGTTCAAGGTCCCGAAGCTGGGATTCATATCGTTTACTGAGAGAAGAGGAAGACAAACACACAAGAAATTAGTGAGGGAAAGGGAAGAGCTTGATAGAAAACTTGAGATTTGGGTTGGAGAGCTGGCACAGTGGTTAAGGCACTTGCCTGCAAAGCCTGGGGTTCTATTCCCCAGGACCCATGTAATGCTAGATGCACTAAGTGGTGCATGCATCTGGAGTTCCTCTGCAGTGGCTAAAGGCGCTGGTGAACCCATTATCTCCCTCTATCTCCTCCTTTCTCTCCCTCATATATATATATATATATATATATATATATATATATATATATATATTTTTTTTTTTTTAAAGAGGAGGGTGTGGTGGTGCACGCCTTTAATCCCAGCACTTGGGAGGCAGAAGTAGGATGATCACTGAGTTCAAGGACACTCTGAGACTACATAGTGAATTCCAGGTCAGCCTGGGTTAGAGTGAGACCCTACCAAAAAAAAAAAAAACAAAAAACTTGAGGGCTGGAGAGATGGCTTAGTGCTTGCCTGCAAAGCCAAAGGACCCATGTAAGCCAGATGTGCAGGTTGGCACATGCGTCTGGAAATTTGTTTGCAGTGGCTGAAGGCCTTGATGCACCCATTCTCTCTCTCAAATGAAAACAAAAAACAACAAAAACAAAAACTTGAGCCGGTATAGTGGCTCACGCCTTTAATCCCAGCACTTGGGAGGCACAGGTAGGAGGATCACCATGAGTTTGAGGCCACTCTGAGACTACATATTGAATTCCAGGTCAGCCTGGGATAGAGCAAGACCCTACCTCAAAAAAAAAAAAAACAAAAAAATCTTGAGATCTAAGGACAGAGGAGAAGGAGGGGTTTAAAGGAAAGGAGAAGGTTGGGAAGTGGACAACGGGGGCTACCCTACACAGGTTCCTCAACACCTGGCCTGCCAGGGAAGGCCTCATCACAGACACAGCCCAGGGTGGTGGAACAGACTTACATTTCAGCCGTGATATAGTCCAGCCTCTTCCCCACTGTGGCCCGAGCTTCCCCCAGCTCCTGTCTGACGAGCACGGGGCCCAGAAGTTTAAAGACTACGTTGGATCCATCTAGCAAGGCCAGTTCCTGATGAGTGGATGGGACTTAGATGACAGAACTAACTGCACGCAGCACAAAGTCCCTTCTCTCCCCCAAAGCCCCGGTTCCTCACCTCCTTGACGATATTGTTTTCTGTTAGTTGTGCCTCAAGTTTCTGCCTCCCCGACATGGATTTACTCAGATCTGGAGGTGGGAAGAAGGAGTTGACTAGAAACGTCAAGTGTGCCACGACTCCATCAACCCTCTTCCCAGTCAGGCCGGCGGGTGAGGGAAGCATGCCGGGCTCGGGCGCAGCCGGCGGCGAAGCCACGACGACCCTGCCCCTTACCCTTCTGCAGCTGCTGATACTTCTCCACTTCTCCCTGCAGCTTCTTCTGGATCAGCTCAGCCATGGTGAGGGCGAGCGCCTGCGGGGAGCCGAGGGCGCTGGGTCTCCCTTGCTGGCCCGGCCTGCGGGAACGACAGCTCTTTAGACAGGAGACCCCCGCCGCCCCGGGGACCCGCAGACAGCGCTCCTCCCGATCCTTGGAGCACTAGAGTCAAAGCGGACCCCGACCCCTACCCGGCTCACGCTTCCCCGTCCGTAGGGACGAACCCGGAAGTAAACAAGGGATGCTGGGAGAAGACGGGGCCGGAAGCTGCTTTCGGACGCCTGCTGGGAAGTGCAGTTCTGACACTAAAAATCCTCGAGCGTTTCTGAGCAAGAGAAGGAAATTAATCTGGAAACGCTAAATGCGTTTCTTCTTGGGTCCGGGGCTCCGACTTGCCCTCTGTTCTTTACGTAAGCCGTCAGCCGCTGCTCGGGAGGACCATTCCCCACTCCACACGGCCGGCGTGCCCGCACGCAAGATGGCGCCGGAGCTTCAGTCCTGGCACGGCGCTGATTGGATGAAGGCCAGGGCACTTCCGGAAGCTCCCAAAAGGGCCCTGGGACAGCAGCTGGAAAGAGTTTCCGCACGTGGATGGTGGTTCTTGTGGGCGAGATGGAGATGGTCCCCAAGCCCCGCAGCGATGTCCCCCCTAAGAAAGACAGGCTTCGGGCCAAGAGGAAGGTTAGAGGTGCCTCCTGGGAAGATGTCGGCTGCGGGGTCGGGGCTCGGGCGACGAGGTACTAGGGCTTCTGATGTGCCCGCAGAAGCCGCGGCGGTACTGGGAGCAGGAGAGCGGCGCCTCGCCGGGGCCTCCGCCTAAGAAGAGGAGCTCTCGCCCGGCGCGCCCCAGGAGCTCTCAGGTCTTGAGGAGGTCCCGCATCTCCAGAAAGGCCCAGGTCCCGAAGCCCGAGCGGAGGAAGCCCGAGCGGACCTTGTCCGGGGTGAGCCTGGGACCTCGCAGGGCGGCCGGGCGGGTGGCCGGGAGCAGGGAGGACGGGACGGGTGGGCTCAAGCCGAGTCCGCCTCTAGTCTCCCCGCCCCTTGCCAGGCCCAGGACCCGTTCCCAGGACCCGCCCCCGCCCCCCTGGAGGTGACCCGGAAGTTCCGTCGGATTGACAAATCCAAACCGGTGAGTCCTCAGCTGACCGTGGGGAAGGGCTTTCAAGGTAGGGGGTGTTTGGGAGAGGTGCTGCTGGGACTCTGGTCCCAGTAGCTTTCCCGTGGTTTTACAAAGCCTCCGGCCCTTTCCCTCACCCTCGATGTCATAGCTCCCGTCTCCTAAGTCGAAAACCCGAAGCCGACTGGAGGCTGCAGAAGCTGAGGAAGAGGAGGCAAGTGTCAGGGCTGCTCGCTCTGAGCTGCTGCTCGCCGAACAACCCGGGTGAGTGGACGCTAATCTCAGCTTGCCTCTCCCTTCTTATTTTTTGTTTTGTTTTGGATGAGCTTGGTGTATGGGTGGTTTTCTTTTTTTTTTTTCTTTTTTCTTTCGGGGCAGGGTCTCAGGCTGGTCTCAGACTCACAGCCATCCTCCTCCTCCATGCTGCCGAGCTTGGATTAAAGGTGTGCACCGCCGTCTCTGGCTTCATTTCTCATTTTGATGTTGGTGTGCATGCCCCCATCATACTGCAGTTCTAACTGTGGCTTTCAGGTTTCTGGAAGGGGAAGATGGGGAAGACACAGCAAAGATCCTCCAGGCTGACATCGTGGAGGCCGTGGACATCGCAAGCGCTGCCAAGGTGAGCCTGAGGAGGGAGAGGGCTCTTGAGTGTTGATAGGAGGTGCAGGGCAAGAGTAACGGAGACTGTCTCTTTGTGTGTGTGTTTTGAGGTAAGGTTTTACTCTAGCTCAGGGTGGCCTCAAACTCATGGCGATCCTTCTACCTCTGCCTCTGCCTCCCGAGTGAGTGCTGGGATTAAAGGCATTTGCCACCATTCCTGGAAACCCATCTCTCTTGTTTTTCCACTCTTCCCTTTCCCAGCACTTTGACTTGAATCTGAGGCAGTTTGGACCCTACAGGCTGAACTACTCTCGAACCGGACGGTAAGTTGAAATTCCTGCATGTGTGGTTCTGGGTATGGAACCCATGCCCTTGTGTGTGCATGACAAGCATACACTGCACCTCTTGAGCCACACACCCCAACCTAGTGAGCAGTGCTTGAGCTACGATGTGGTGTGTTCCTCAGCCATGCCATGTTTGTGTCTGTGTCATTGACATCTACAGCAGCATGCTCCTCTCATCTGGAGATAAGGGAGATTTTGACTTATTTCAGTGTGGGTGTTCCCCTGAGTTAACACCTTGCCTTTCCTTCATGTCCAACAGACACCTGGCTTTAGGAGGTCGTCGGGGTCATGTGGCTGCCCTTGATTGGGTGACGAAGCAGCTCATGTGTGAGATCAACGTCATGGAAGCAGTGCGAGACATCCAGTCAGTGTTTTCTCTGGTGACAGTTGGTGGGAGTGAGGAAGCTCATTCCTGATTGGATGACAACCTCTGCATTTTCCACGGAACCACTCTTTCTGTCTAGGTTTCTCCATTCCGAGGCACTACTTGCTGTCGCTCAAAACCGCTGGCTTTACATCTATGACAACCAGGGCATCGAACTCCATTGCGTTCGCCGGTGTGACCGAGTAACTCGGCTTGAGTTCCTCCCCTTCCATTTCCTCCTGGCTACGGCTGTGAGTGGCTGCAGTGCACAGGGCTTAGTGGCAGCCATTGGGAGGAGCTTTTTCCTCTAGACCCCAGTAGAGGGAAGACCGGGTAACTGAACTCGGACGTTCTCTCTCAGTCAGAGACGGGGTTTCTGACCTACCTGGATGTGTCAGTGGGGAAGATTGTGGCCGCTCTGAATGCTCGGGCTGGACGGCTCAGTGTCATGGCTCAGAACCCTTACAACGCAGTCATCCATCTTGGACACAGCAATGGTCAGTCCTGACTTCATTCTTGTCCCTTTTTTTGTTTTTTGTTTTTTTCCACGTAGCTCTCACTGTAGTCCAAGCTGACCTGGATCTCACTGTGTAGTTTTAGGCTATCCCTGAACTTACAGGGATCCTCCTACCTCTGCCTCCCAAGTGCTAGGATTAAAGACTAGCTCCTTTTTTTTTTTTCCAAGATAGGTCTTACTGTAGCTCAGGCTAACCTGGAATTCACTATGTAGTCTCAGGGTGGTCTGGAACTCATGGTGATCCTGCTACCTCTGCCTCGCAAGTGCTGGGATTAAAGGTGTGCACCATCATGCCCAGCTTGTTTTATATATTTTACTTATTTCATTTTATTTGAATTTTATTTTATGTGGTGCTGGGGATTGAATCCAGGGCCTTGGGCATGCTAGACAAGTGCTCTTCCATTGACTCATCCCCAGCCTGAAGAGCCCTTTTCAGAACTATGTAGATGGCTCAGTGGTTTAAAGCAGTTGCTTGCAAAGCTTACTGGCCAGGGTTCAATTCCCCAGCCACCCACATAAAGCCAGATGGACATTTATTTGTTTGCAGTGGCAAGAGACCCTGGTGTGCCCCTCCACAAACAAATAATAACAAAGTTATCCTTTTCCTTCCCTCGTTACCTTTTGATCTTGAGGCCCGTCTTTTCCCAGTTAAGAAGCTCGGGCTTCCCTGTGTATTCGTGACCAGTTCTGCTCTTCTAGGCACAGTGTCTTTATGGAGTCCAGCAGTGAAGGAGCCACTAGCAAAGATTCTTTGTCACCGAGGTGGGATCCGCGCTGTGGCAGTGGATTCTACAGGCACGTAAGTCACCTGTTTGGGATGAGGTGAGGTGTTGGTCCCACTGGGCTGGAAAGTACTTCACATTGGTCCTCCTGTCCCTGCATCTCGCGTGCTGGTATTAAAGGTGTATGCCCCCATACCCTGCTTGCTTTTTTGTTGTTTGTTTTTTGGAGGTAGGCTGACCTGGAATTCACTTTGTAGTCTCAGGCTGGCTTTAAACTCACAGCAGTCATCCTTCCTTGGCTTCCCAAGTGCTGGGATTAGAAGCATGTGTTACCACACCCGGCTTATTTTTAATTAAAAAAATTATTATTTATTTGAGAAAGAGAAAGAAGCAGATAGAGAATGGGCACACTAGTGCCTCTAGCCACTGCAAAGGAACTCCAGACACATGTGGCATCTTATGTATCTGGCATTATGTGGGTAATGGGGAATTGAACTTGATCCTAAGCTGGGTGTGGTGGTGCACTCCTTTAATCCCAGCACTTGGGAGGCAGAGGTAGGAGGATCACTATGCGTTTGAGGCCACCCTGAGACTCTGAGACTACAGAGTGAATTCCAGGTCAGCTTGGGCTAGAGTGAGACCCTACCTCAGGGAAAAAAAAGAAAAGAAAAGAAAAGAAAATGAACTCTGATCCTTAGGCTTTATAGGCAAGCATCTTAACCGCTTAGCCATCTCTCCTGCCCTTATTTTTATTTTTTATTTGGTTTTTCGATATTAGAATCTCACTCTAGCTCAGGCTGATCTGGAATTCACTATGTAGTCTCAGGGTGGCCTCAAACTCAGTGATCCTCCTACCTCTGCCTCCCGAGTGTTGGGATTAAAGGCATGCACCACCATGCCTGGCTTTCTTTTTATATTTTTTAAGCCCCACAGCTCCCAAGTTCTTCAGCCTTCTGTAACAACCGGAACCCATAGCACCTCTGGAGCGGGGCCTGCTGTTGCACACCTCATACCCTAGCACTCAGGAGGTGGGGGCCAGGGCAATAGTAGGAAGACCACTGGGAGTTTGATGCCATCCTGAGGCAACAGAGTGAGTTTCGAATCAGCCTGGGCTAGAATGAGACCAGACCTCAAAGAAACAGAACAGGGCTGGAGAGATGGCTCAGTGGCTAAGGCTGCTTGCTTGGAAGGCCTGACTGCCAGGGTTCAATTCCCAAGTACCCACATAAAGTCAGTTGCACAGTGATGCCTACATCTGGCGTTCAGTTGCAGTGGCTAGAAGCCCTGGCACACCCATTCCACTTCCTCTTTCTGTTTGCAAATAAATATTTTAAGAAATAATAATGGCCGAAGAGAGGGCTTAACAGTTACGGCACTTGCCTGTGAAGCATAAGGACCCAGGTTCGACTCCCCAGAACCCACATGAGCCAGATGCACAAGGCAGCACGTACATATAACAGGCAAGGAAAAGTGCAGCAGCCACCAACTTACAAAAGCTTTCAGGATGCTCAGACCTTTGGCCTGCATACTTATGTTGTGGACAGGGATGTGGTTCTACCCTTCCTAGTTCCTGTTTGTGCCAGCTTCACTCTGGAGGCTGAAGGCTGTGTGAAGCTTTGTGCCTAAGCTGTAGTTTTTGTGCTGGGCCAGCTGCTCCTGTGCCAGGACTTGGTCACTTTGTTCCCTGAGGCAGTTGGTTCAGCCTCTTAGTGTGGAGTGCTCTGACCCTTGGTCTGCGCCCTTTCCTCTGGTCCTGTCAGGTCATGGGCTCCAGGTGAAGCTGGCCTCTTCCTCAGGAGGCTTTTGTTGGGTTGGCTTGGCTGCTCTTTTGTTACTTTCTCAAGGCAGGGTCTCACTCAAGCCCAGGCTGACCTGGACCTTACTCTAGTCCCAGGCTGGCCTTGAACACACAGAGATCCTCTTGCCTCTGCCTCCCGAGTGCTGGGGTTAAAGGTGTGTGCCACAACTTGTTGATGCTGCACTGCTGTGTGTGTATGTGTGATAAGAGTGTGTTTGCAGCCGGGCGTGGTGGCGCATGCCTTTAATCCCAGCACTCGGGAGGCAGAGGTAGGAGGATTGCCGTAAATTCGAGGCCACCCTGAGACTACATAGTGAATTACAGGTCAGCCTGAACTAGAGTGAGACCCTACCTCGAAACCCCCTCCCCCCCAAAAAAAAGTGTGTTTGCATGTGCATGCGGAGGCTTTTGGGTGTCTTCCTCAGTCATTTGCACCCTTGCTCTTTGAGACTGGCTCTCTTCCTGAACCTAGAGCTTACCAATTTGGCTAAACTAGCTAGCCTGTGAGCCCAGGGGTTGTGTCTCTATCTCCCAGCAGAGATTACAGGCACACGCCACATCACCCAGCATTTTACATGGGTACTAGAGATCTGAACTCAGGTCCTCATGTTTGAGCAGCAACTGAACTGCTTCTTGCATTGAATTAATGGTACAGCAGTGTGGCCTGGACTCCTGTCTGGCTACTGGGGTGTTATTTACCTGTGGAGTCCCAGAGCTGTGTGTGTGAAGTCTGCATGTGGTTCTCCCAAGGATGTGAGGCTGTGTCCTAGAAACCCTCAGTCATGCCTGGTTGGCATTACAATGATCTCGGAGCACACAGCTGGGCCTCCATGGTTCCATCACAGGGTGAATCTCCATTCACAGAACTTTCCAGTCCTGTCCTGGATTCACAACTAAGAATCTTTGTCCCCTTGGCAAACACATGTCCCTGGTCTGGCTGGTCCCCATTAGCTTCCCTCTCTGAGGAACAACTTGAATACAGACCAGGACTCTTATCTTAGAGTAAACAGCTTGCACTGTATGTGAGCCCTGGAGGACAAGGTCACCAGCTTTGCAGGGGAAGGACAGGATGTCCAGCACATTACTACTTCCTGTGTGGTTTTTCTCCATATGGTCCTCACCTTGTCACCGCCAGAGAGCAATGATAGTCAGATGTGTTAAGGTGCTGTGTGACTTGAAGGAGCCTTAGGTGTCTCTTCCCTATTAACACTCTTTTTGTTTGTTTGTTTGTTTGTTTATTTATTTATTTGAGAGTGACAGAGAGGAGGAGGCAGAGAGAGAGAGAGAGAATGGGCGCGCCACTGCAAACGAACTACAGACACATGTGCCCCCTTGTGCATCTGGCTAACATGGGTCCTGGGGAATTGAGCCTTGAACCGGGGTCCTTAGGCTTCACAGGCAAGCCCTTCCTGACTGCTGTATTGTCTGATTCCTTTATCCAGCCACCCTGCTGCCCATCCGCAGCAGGACACACATTCCTCCACTTAGGTGCAGATTGGCACTTGTTTCTCCTTAGCTTACATGTCTTGGGGGGGGGGGCATATAGTGTTTGGAGGTGACAGGGAGACACTGAACATCAGGCCTGGGGCATGACTGGATGCCCAGCTAGGGGTGAGGCTCTGGCTTCTATCTCCAGCACAAGACAACCCCAGAAGAAACAAGCCTGCCCTGACTTATCTTGACCATTTGTTAAGCCAGGCTTCCTCCCTCTATCCTGCATCTCTTCACTACAGAAGGGAAGTGAGTGGAGCTGTAGGGTTCTTACTATCCTCCTCCATGTCCCGAGTTGACCCTTGCACTTGGCCACAGGCTGTAGTGAATACCCACTGAAGACTGATTGGCCACTGACTATCCCTCAGGTACATGGCCACCTCTGGCCTGGACCACCAGCTGAAGATCTTTGACTTGCGAGGGACTTACCAGCCTCTGAGTGCTCGGACTCTGCCCCAGGGAGCAGGACACCTCGCCTTTTCACAGCGAGGACTGTTGGTTGCAGGAATGGGTGATGTTGTCAGTATTTGGAAAGGGCCTGGCAAAGCCAGCCCACCCTCCCTGGAGCAGCCCTACCTCACCCACCGGCTCTCGGGTCATGTGCACGGACTCCAGTTCTGCCCCTTTGAAGATGTGTTGGGAGTTGGGCACAGTGGGGGCATCAGCAGCATGCTGGTCCCTGGTGAGTACAAGTTTGAGTGGGCCTGGGAGAGGCAGGGAAGCAGCAGTGGGTGAGCAGTGGGCCTGGTCGGGCTGGGGGGTAGCTGCTGGACCACTGCTCCATGTCCCTCCAGGGGCTGCTGAGCCCAACTTTGATGGCCTGGAGAATAACCCTTATAGGAGCCGGAAGCAGCGCCAGGAGTGGGAGGTGAAGGCCCTGCTGGAGAAGGTGAGGCCCTGTGTAGCATGAGGCCCTGGGGGGCCTGATCCTCGGGCAGGAAGTGCTCCCCAGAACCCTTGGTCACGGTGGGGTTCAGCAGTCTTCCTGGCTGTTTGTTCTGGTGTCACCCTTCTGTGTCTCCTCACCCTGCCCTGTGACACCCCAGGTACCCGCAGAGCTCATCTGTCTGGACCCCAGAGCCCTGGCGGAGGTAGACGTCATCTCTTTGGAGCAGCGAAAGAAGGAGCGGATAGAGAGGCTGGTATGTCGCAGCGGCCAAGTGCCTGGACCCCTCTTCCCTACTCTACACCCCCAACACTCCAGGCCTGTCATTCCCAGTGCAGCTCAGCAGGTGGGTGCTGCCAGCTGTGCGCTCATTTCACTCCTGTCCCTTCCCTCAGGGCTACGACCCCGACGCCAAGGCTGCTTTCCAGCCAAAGCCGAAGCAGAAGGGCCGAAGCTCTACAGCCAGCCTGGTGAAGAGGAGGAGGAAGGTCTTGGACAAGGAGCACAGGGTACATGGGCACCGGGGAGGGCAGGCCTCCCATAGACGCAGCCCCCGCCTGCACCTGCTTACCTTGTCTGTGTGTCCCTTCCTGTTCCTAGGACAAAGTCCGTCAGAGCCTCGATGAGCAGCAGCAGCAGCAGCAGCAGCAGCAAGAGAAGACCAAGCCCCCAGGGACCCGGCCATCTGCGCTGGACAGATTTGTGCGCTGAGCCCAAGACAACAGTCCCCAGGGTGACCCATGGGGAATTAACTGTTGCCTCTTGCTTGCTTGCTTTCCTAACTGGGGCCCCCACTGCTGGCTCCTTGAATGGATTGCTATTAAAGAAAGTGAGCTTTTTATAGAAGTGTCTGGACTAGACTGTGGCCTGTTTCCTGTAGCCCAGCATGGGGTACTCTAGACCCAGGGTCACTGGAGCCACCACCTCTACCCCTTACCCATGCTTGCTGTGGCTTTCCCTGCCTGCAGGGGCCTTCCTCCCTAACTAAAGAGGCGGTCCTCTCCCATGGCCCCAAGATGTCCTTCCATCAGCAGTGTGGGAGCCTCTGGGCAGGTGTATTCTGGGGGCTTCTAAGACACTGTACTTGACAAAGGGGGAGACAAGTTTATTGAAGGGTTCATGCCACTGTATTGTCCTGGTTTGTGAAAATAGTATAAACCTGTTTTAAATTTTTTTTTCTCCTTTCCTGGTGACCGTCTTTGGTGCTGGAAGCCGGGGCTCCAAGGGTCTCCTATGTTTATCATTGTCTGGTGACAGACCCTGGGCCTGGGAGTGAGGTTTCTGTGCTGCCTGGGCCCACTGCTCCCGGCTGCTGCGGTCTCAGCTGTGCAGCCAGGCTAAAATTCGGCACCGCAGGATACCCAGCACCCCCTGGAGCCAGGAGCAAAAGGGTGCAGTCTTTTCCCCATCCAGTCTGCTCACCAGCTTCCAGGCTTCCTGCATTTTCCAGGGATCCACTTTGTGAGACGTCAGCAGGAATTTCGCATAGCAGCACCGGTCCAGAGGGTAGTGGGTGGCGCCAGCCAGTTTGACACAGTGGGTGGGGGCAAGGCCGCCTCTCCGAGCACTTACCCCCACAAAGACATCCTCTATTGGCAGAGGGGGTGACCGGCTAGCCACCTTCAGAATGAGCCGCACCGCAGACGCGGAGAGCACATACCCCGTGCCCGAGGCATAGGGGGGAAAGGGGCCCCAGGCATCAGGCCACAGTTCTTCCGGTATGTGGTGCTTGCCCGGTATCCGAGATGGGCTCACCCTCCAGTGCACTCGGCCTAAGTACAGAAGTGGCACGTCCTCGTGTCCCGAAGCCTGAAGTCCACTTACAGTGGTGGCCCCTCCGTGGAGCTGCTTGTCCCTCGGCCAGCGCGCCCTGGGGTCCCCTCGCCGCATCAGCTCGGGCACCAGCTCCAGCACGTTGACGAACACGTCGTCGTCAGTCTTGAGGACGTAGCGCGCCCCGGGGCAGTGCCTGTGGGCCCAGTTCAGCCCGCTGAGGGTCTTGAGGGTGAGGTTGCGGTAGGTGTCCTGGAAGGCAGCCTGGACGATGTCCCCCTGCGCCGCGGACTCGGCGGCCAGGTGGGCAGCGTGCGGCCCGCCCGCCTCTCCCAGCAGGAAGAGCGTCCGCACCCGGAGCCCGAGGACCTCGCGGAGGCCGCCCCACGAGGCCCGGATCGCGTCCCTCTGGTGCAGGTGCTCCGGGGCCGAGCACACCAGGATGAGCAGGAACGGGGCGTCGCGACCCCCGCAGGCCGCCGGGTTGGGGATGAGGAGGCGGGGCAGGGCCAGCGGCGGCCCCGGCGAGGCGGGGGCGGGCAGCAGGCTGGCCAGCGAGGTGCTCAGGAGCTCCTCCCCCAGCCCTGAGGGCCCGAAGAGCGTCCAGAGGACGACCAGCAGCAGGGCGGCCAGCAGCAGGCGCCGGAAGAGGCTGAGGCTCATGGCGAGGCGCGGGCACCGGCCTGGCGGGGAAGGAGGGCGGTTGGAGGGCGGGAGGCCGGCCCTAACCGGCCGCGGCGGCTGGGCGTTCGGGGCTCCTGCGCACCGCCCGGCGAGGGCGGACGGCGCCCCGGCCTGCCCGCCCGCCGCGCCCGGCTCCATGGCCGCGCCGCCCGCTTCCTTCCGCGGCGGGCTCCCATCATCCCCTCCGGCAGGAAGCTGCGCGCAGCCGCCGGACCCTCCCGGGCGCCCCCAACCCGGCCCCACCGCCCGCAGGGGCTCACCACCGCTCTCGCCCGGTGCGCAGCCGCTCTGCCCGCCGCCCCGCCCCCCGCTCACACCTGTACCCGTTTACCGCAGCCAGCTGTGGCTCGCTGCACCGGGGAGCGCCGGATAGTGGCACCGGCATCAACCATCACTCCTTGCAACGGTGACCCAGAGCTCCAGGGGACAAACCCTGTGGGCGGGCAGGGCATGGCATAAGGTGTGGAAGGTGACTGCACAGGTCCCTGTCAGGAAGCCGGTTGCTTCACCTCCAACTTCCGGCGTCCGGTGCGCTGTCTCCTCCAGCGGGACCCCACCCTGTAAGCCCCACACCCTTCCAACAGGGCCACCAGTGGGAAACAAGTGTTTAAACACGGGAGGGGGCTGCTGGCATGTTTTACATGCAAACCACAGGACCAACTGACACGTGTGGGAGTGGGGACCCTCCAGCCACTTCATATCATAGCACACCCTCCATCTGTGACTGTCACCAGAAAGAAGCACAAAGGGAGCCATAGGTATAGAAATATTTATTAACAGAAAAGGCCTACAGACTCATTTCTTCTTGGACACACCCACAGTGCGGCCCCGGCGACCAGTGGTCTTGGTGTGCTGGCCTCGGACACGAAGGCTGCGGGTGAAAAAAGTCACAGGTCATACAACATCAAGGAAAAGTAAGGCACCACCAGTCAACCCTGGACAGCTTAGGAGCTGACCGTAGATGAGCACCCTCCGCTCACCCCCAGAAGTGGCGCAGCCCTCGGTGGGCCCGGATCTTCTTCAGCCGCTCCAGATCTTCCCGGAGCTTGTTGTCCAGACCATTGGCCAGAACCTGGTAGCAGGCAGCGGGTGGAAGGTTTACAGCTTGACATCCTATTCCCTATTCCCACCAGAACCTCAGACCCAGCCCACCTCATGAACACACCTGGCTGTACTTCCCATCCTTCACATCCTTCTGTCTATTCAAGAACCAGTCTGGGATCTTGTATTGGCGTGGATTCTGCATAATGGTGATCACACGTTCCACCTGGCAGGCAAGACAAGGTCAGATCCACATGGTCTTTTCTGAGACAGGCCCAAGCAGCCCCTCATTCTTGTCCTCACCTCATCTTCGGTGAGTTCTCCAGCCCTCTTGGTGAGGTCAATGTCTGCTTTCCTCAACACCACATGAGCATACCTTCGTCCCACGCCCTAAGATGAAAGGTTTTTGAATTAGGTTTGAGTCTGCTTTATTCATGTTTTTGGTTTTTCAAGGTAGGGTCTCAAGTCTGGCCCAGGCTGACCTGGAATTCACTATGCAGTCTCATGGTGCCCTCGAACTCAGGGTGATCCTACCTCTGCTGGGATTCCAGGAGTGCGCCACCATGCCCGGCTTGAGTCTGTTCTTTTATGAGAATGGGCACACCAGGGCCTCTAGCCACTGCAAACAAATTCCAGAAGCATGCACCACCTTATGCTTATGTTCTGGCTTATGTGGGCACCAGGAAATCAAACCCACGTCCTTAGGCTTCACAGGCAAGCACCTTAACCGCTAAGACACCTCTCCAGACCTGAATCAGAATCCCTTAATAGCTCCATTATTCAAAAGTTCATGTACACTAGCTGTGGTGACCCCCATGCCTGTTAATGCTACTAGCCAGAAGGACGAGACAGGATTGTTGGCCGGAGGCAAGCTTTACCTGCATACCTGAGTCCCTTTCTCAACCCTCCACAAAGAGATCCTGCAATAAATAGCCTAGTGCCTTGTTCCCAGCTCTCCTTTTCTCTACACTTAAGACAGAACCTGGCTGTGTTAACTTGTTCTTGTTCAGATTAACGGCTGAACCATTAACAAACTCAACCACCCTGCCCAACACATGTAGTTTTATTGCACTCAGTTTCTTCACTGGAAGAATGAAGGGCCCATTTCTTCAAGCTGACCCAGCAAAATCGGTTTTCTGGGCTGACAATGACTGTAGACAAGGTATATAGCTCAGGACACCAGTTGATCATGTAAAGAGTCCTGGGCTGCAGTGTGGGGGGCAAAACCTCAGGCCCTCTAAGATCCAGTTCTTTGAGCATATACAGTGATTTACCAGGAGCTGACACCATTGTAAGTCAGACTCAGAGACCAATGTGGACACCAGCAACTCTCACCCTGACTTCACAAACCATAGTGATTTGGTGTGCCCGCCACTCCATCCACATGTCCCAAGCCCCTCAAAATATGAGCTCGCACATGCCTGCTCACGTGATTAGATAAAATGAGGTTGGCTGGAGAGGGCTTAGCAGTTAAGTAGCGTGTCTGCAAAGTGAAGGACCCAGGTTTGATTTCCGAGGACCACATAAGCCAGGTGTACCAGGGGGGTGCATGCGTATGGAGTTTGTCTGCAGTGGCTAGAGGTCCCAGCATACCCATTCTCTCTCAAATAAAATGTTTTTAAAAATGAGGTTGCATTGGACTACAGCAGGCCCTACAGTGACCGGCGAACTTACATGACAACCCACTGTGACAGTATAGACACAGCTACCAAGTGTTAAAACCCCAGAAGAGAGGCTTTGGTCAGAGAAGCTTCTTGTTGCAGTGGGTGGGGGTTACCGCAGACTCAGACCTGGTCCAAATGCTGCTCAGTCCTAAATGGGACATCTGTATCATGCCCTTCAATACCCCCCCACCTATGCTCATGCAAGCAACACTGAGTTTAAAGTTAATTTTTTTAAATTTAACTGAATTTAAATTCAGAGCCAGGTGTGGTGGCACACACATTTAATCCTAGCACTTGGGAGGCAGAGGAAGGAGGATCACCGTGATTTCGAGGCCACCCTGAGACTACATGGTGAATTCCAGGTCAGCCTGAGCTAGAGACCCTACCTCGAAAAACCAAAAACAGGGCTGGAGGGATAGCTTAGCGGTTAAGGCCTTTATTTAAGGCCAAAGGACCCAGGTTCAATTCCCCAGAACCCATGTTAGCCAGATGCACAAGGGGCACAGGCATCTGGAGTTCATTTGTAGGGCTGGAGGCCCTCTTGAGCCCATTATCTCTCTCTCCCTCTTTCTCTGTCAAATAAATAAAATATTTACAAAAACCTGTAAAATGTAATTGTTAACTAAGCCAGGTGTGGTGGCTCAAGCCTTTAATCCCAGCACTTGGGAGTCAGTGGTAGGAGAATCACCGTAAGTTTCGAGTGAGTTTCAGGTTAGCCTGAGCTAAAGTGAGACCCTACCTTGAAATTAACAGGGCTGGAGGGATGGCTTAGTGGTTAAAGCACCTGCCTGCAAAGCCAAAGGACCCAGTTCTATTCCCCAGGACCCATGTTAGCCAGATGCACAAAAGGGTGCAAGGTCTGAAATTCGTTGTAGTGGCCGGAAGCCCTGGAGTACCCATTCTCTCTCTCCCTCTTTCTGTCAAATTAATATTAAAAAGAAAGTAATAATATAAATAGAGGTAACCCAGACTGGTGGTGGTGTGAAAATGATCAAAATGTTATTTGTATGGATGAAATTGACAAAGAAGCTGGGCGTGGTGGTGTACGCCTTTAATCCTAGCTCTTGGGAGGCAGAGGCAGGATTGCTGTGAGTTCAAGGCCACCCTGGCCTACCTCAAAACACAGTTATAGGCGCTGGAGAGGTGGCTTAGCCAAAGGACCCAGGTTCAATTCCCCAGTACCCAGACATCTAGATGCACAAGTCGCATGTGTCTGGAGTTTGTTTGCAGTGGCCCGAGCCCCTGGCACACCCATTCTGTCTCTATATCTGCTTGCAAATAAAGTTATGATCCTCTTGTCTAAACCTTTAGAGTAGGTGAGATTGGCGGCAGGCACATAAGGAGTTACTTCAGGTGTTTAAAATATTTTTTTCTTTACTTTTATTAGAAAAGAGAGAGAACGAGGCAGAGAGACCAGGGCTTCCAGCCACTGCAAACAAACTCCAGATGTGTGCGCCACCTTGTGCATCTGGCGGGTCCTGGAGAGTCAAACTGGGATCCTCTGGCTTTGCAGGCAAAGGCCTTAATTGCTAAGCCATCTCTCCAGCCCTGCTGTACAGTTTTAACCCCCCCCCCCCTTTTTTTCTGAGACAGAGTCTCACCTGGCTACCTGCTGCCTTGTGAGCCCATCTTTCTGATTTTTGCACTCCAAGAGCCTAGCTACCTTATAGCACTGACACCAACTTAGTATTTAACTCAGTATTTAGAGCAGTTTGAGGGGCACTAGGATTTTGGCAGGATAAGAATATCTTGTAAATGAGGGCATTTTCTTAGGCATAACCAATCTCAATTACGCAAATTTTGAGGAAGGGCAGAAAACAAGGATTTCCCAGAGTCTGTTATCTCCCCCTGTGCAGACTTCCATTCTGTTCTTCACTCTTTCCTGTCTCCTTTGTTTGGCACATTTTAATCACACCTTTGGAGGAAATTTCATCATCTTTCCTGTTTAATCTCCTTCCAATGATCAGTCTCCCTATATATAGTAAACTATACAGTCCTCACCAAGGAGGGCCAGCAAACCCTCAGCATTCAAGGCACCAGGATCCACCCCGGGTTAGAGGATTCTCAATGTGCTCAAAGCTGACTGTAAACATGGCCCCAAGAGGCAGAAGGGCAGCACAAGCACTCCTTAACCAGTCCTTTTCTTCACCATCATTCTTAGCCCCACAATCTCCCAAACACGCAGCGTTTTTTACACTGCCCAGCAGTTTCACATGTCTAGCAGAAAGAAGCAATGTTCCCCAATACAGTGTCCAGCGGGGCAGAACCCACAATCACTACCCTTACAAACCAAAGTGAAGACAACTTCCTCCACAAACTGTCCTTGATCCCTTAATTTTATCCCCTTTATAAAATCCACCAGATCTTTTAAATTCTTCAGAACTGCCCCAAGAAGCCGGGTGTGGTGGCACACGCCTTTAATCCAGCCTGAGGTGGGACTACAGAGTGAATTCTGGGTCAGCCTGGGCTTGAGTGAGACCCTACCACAAAACAATACAAAAAAACCGGCCCAAGAACATCCCTAATATCAAGTCTGTCATACAGTAGGAGCTGGAATGATAACCGACAGGTCCAGTCCTGCAGAAATGGAGCGCACCCGTACTCTCTGGCAAGAAAGACACTCGGCTGTTTCCAAAGCCACATCATACTTTGATTAGTTTGTATTGGCACTGTCCTTTCACCCGTGGCGCCTGAGCACGTGCTGCGTTCACTCCCACCTCGCCTAACACCCGAGGACACTTCTAACTGGCCTTTCAAGAGGTTCAGAAATGCCCCCACTTTCAGGACATACAGATTTCACAGAAGGGCTGCTGCTGAGGGAGGAAGGAAAAGAAACAATCTAGAAAAGCTCCTAGATAGTCCAGAACCAACAGTCTGCTTGACGTGACCCCAGACCACTTTCCCGCCTCTTTTGAACTCACGGGTGTGGGGTGTTAAAAGGTCCCGCTCTCTAGCCCAAGCTGATCTCGAATTCCAGCGATCCTCCTCTCTGCCTGCCGAGTGCAGGGATTAAAGGCGTGTATCACTGTGCCCAGCACTTTGTGTCTTCTACTGCTTTTGATGGTAAATGTGCTAGGGTAATCAGCCCCTCCTTCATCCATCTTTTCTTAACCCAGCACCAGAGGTGACCTGGATGGGACCTGAGTCCTCAGCCTTGACTCAAAGTTTAACATATGCTCTCTATTCTCTGCCTCTCACTCTGCTTTTACCTTAATGGCAGTGATGGCAAAGGCTATTTTCCGCCGCCCATCGATGTTCGTGTTGAGTACTCGCAGAATGTGCTGGAACTTCTCAGGGATCACTAGAGACTGAAAAAGAGAGTTACGAGCAAGAAAATCACACACCACTCACTACCCTCAAAACACAGGGCGGCTCAGCACAGCATGCACCTCCACCAGAACCGCTGGGCATGACGCACGGAGAGCAGGGACCCTCCCTGGAGTCCTTACACAGTTCCTTGGTCCTCAGCAGAAATACCCAGAACGTCTCAGCGCGGGAAAACACAATCCCCGGCCAGAGGGCGCGCACTGCCCGGGGCCCAGAGCAGCGCGAGCGGCAGACACACGAGGTCCGCGCACGCAGCCAAGACTCGGGCGACTTCCGTGTGTCCGAGCGGTGACCCTTCCTCAGGCCCCGCTCCCCGGAACCCCAAGGTTTTGGTCGTCCTCTCCCCCAGGAGCGCTCCAGGGCTCCGCAGAAAGCCCCAGGTCCCCAAAGTAGGCCATCCTCGATGTCCCCACAGCAAGCCTCCCCTGCCCGGGCTCCGATGTCGCCGGATCCCAGCACCGATCCCGCTCTTACCATGGCGGCGGCACCAGCGGCGGCGTGTAGGCCTCCAGTGGAAGAGAGAGCGGAAGTGACGTCCAGTTCTTATATAGCTTCCGGGAGGAAGAGGCGGAGTTATCTAGGAAACGCACTTCCGGATACCGTCCCCCTGAGAGCTGACTTTCGAGCGTCTGGATTGGACGGTGCGACTTCCGGTCCGTTCTCTTTTTGCAGTCGTACGGTTGTCGTGCGGATGTGCATCGATGGTTCCGGGGCGAGGGAGAGCTCGAGGCGTCCACCTTCCCATTTGCACTGGGGTGAAGCGGTCAGAGGTGGAAAGCTGAAGCCAAGCGACTTAGCTCGAGGCTCCTAGAACTCTGCTCTGTGCAAGGCACTCTGGGACTTGCAGTTCTCCTTGGGAAGAGGAGACTTGACAGCTGACGGAAGTGAGGCTGCGGGGAATGGCCGCCGCGGCTACCATGGCCGCCGCCGCCCGCGAGCTGGTGTTACGGGCTGGGGCCTCAGATATGGAGGAAGAGGAGGGTGTGCTGGTGAGAGCGCGGGGCTGCTTGTCCTCCATAGTGTCGTCCCGTGGTCCTCGCCTCAGAAAGGTTTAGGCTGGGGTGAGGCACGAGAGTAGGAGCCTGTCTGCTACCGGCGATGCGACCTGGGTGGCTCCCCATACCTTCCTTGGGGTAGGACCCGAGCCTCAGCGGGGACCGGAGTCACTGAAACGCAGGTTCCAGGGGCGCAGTTTCTATTTGCTATTCCCAGTTTTTCATTTTTTTTTCTGTAAAATGGAGAATATAGCGTGATTGTTAAGAACATGGCGTCTGGAGTGAGATTTCCTGGGTTCTAAAATCCAGCTCTGCCACTTGCAAGCTGTGTGTCCCGTGCCACCACCGCCCACACTCTTAAGGTGGAGATGACATTAGGACCTACTATACAGATTGTCATTAATATTCAATGAGTACGTGTAAGGTGGCACACGTTAAACACCGTGTTAGCTGACAATTCTAAAACGTCTGGTTGCAAGAGTGTGGTGAGAGCACACCTAAGAGAGCAGGGGTCTGGGGGCCCGAAGTGAAAAGGCTAGTTCTGCGGTGACTTCTGCTAATTCCACCTTTTCTCGTTGGGACACCTCCCGTGTCTTCATGAACTGCCTGACTTGTCATAGCCCTACCTATTAGCCCAAAGTAGTAGATTGAGTACATTGTGAGGATTAGGATTTTTTTTTTATTTTATTTACTTACTTGAGAGAAGAGAGAGAGAATAGGTGCTCCAGAGCCTCCAGCCTCTGCAAACGAACTCCAGATGCATGTGCCTCCTTGTGCATATGGCTTACATGGGTTCTGGGGAACTGAACCCAGGACTTTTGGCTTTGCAGACAAGTGCCTTAACTGCTAAGCCATCCCTCCAGCCCGAGAATTAGAATTTTTTTTTTTTATCACTACCTATGGCTCCTCAATAAAATTGGCGCTCCCGTCACCTGAAGGAGAAGGGATATCCAATTATATTTGTTTTCTCTCTTGATTCCTGTATCCCACTTCCATTAACTTATCCCTCTCAGGGGGGCGGTCCTGGGCTCCAAGAGCCCCTGCCACTTGGAGAGTTGGATATCACCTCTGATGAATTCATCCTGGATGAAGTAGATGGTAAGTGATGGCATGGGGTGGGGTTACATTAGCCCCCTCTATTCTTGAGGAATATGTTACAATTCTCTAGTAGACGACCCACAGTACCAAGCCCTGCGTATGTATTTTTTTCTTGTACCTACATATACTTAATGTTTAATTTATGAATTGATAGGGTTTAATTTACAAAGTAAGCACACTAAAATATGAGTAAAAAACCCAGGTGTAAACACGCCTTTAATCCCAGCACTCAGAGGCAGAGGTAGGGGGATTGCTGTGAGTTCAAGGCCACCCTGAGACTACATCGTGAATTCCAGGTCAGCCTGAGCTAGATCCAGAAGCTACCTCAAAAAACAAAACAAGCCATGGCATGGTGGCACATGCCTTTAATCCCAGCACTCAGGAGGCAGTGGTAAGAGGATCATTGTGAGTTCAAGACTACCTTGAGATTACATAGAGAATTCCAGGTCAGCCTAGGCTAGTGTAAGACCCTACCTTGAAAAAAAAGAAAAGAAAAGAAATGGCAGGAAGAGAATCCATGTCTATGGAGAGCGTACCTGTAGTCTGGGGTCAGGAGAGAGACGGCATGAGTGCAGCTGCTCACTGGGCAGAGGGAACAGAGGGTAGAACGGAGCCTTTATGACACACTTCTGTTTCCAGTTCACATCCAGGCCAACCTGGAGGACGAGTTAGTAAAGGAAGCTCTCAAAACGGTGAGACCCTTCACTATGAATCCCCCTCCCTCGCCCGTGAGCTAGTCCTGCAGTGTCACTCTGGCGTCATACCTTTTATCCCTTTACAAAGTCTGTCCTCGTGGCCCTTCACTGTGACTTCCTCCTGCCCTCTGACCTCTGTGTCTGTCTCCCAGGGTGTGGACCTCCGGCACTATTCAAAGCAGGTGGAGCTGGAGCTACAGCAGATCGAGCAGAAATCCATCCGGGATTGTATCCTGCGGCAGGGAAAGAGGGTGTTACTGACACAGGGACTTTGTGCAGAATGGTGCAGACAGCTCAGCTGGGGCTGACATTTTTCTCTCAGGGAGGGATTAGGTCTGAGAATATGTGAGAATGAAGCCCTTGACTCTTGTGGGTCAGATATCCAAGAGAGTGAGAACATAGCATCTCTGCACAACCAGATCACAGCCTGTGATGCTGTCCTGGAGGTGAGTAACCATCACCTAAAGCCTTGATTAACTGAGCCTCAGGTGGGAACAGGTGATAGGCTCAGGGTGGCCTCAAACTCACGGCAGTCCTCCTACCTCTGCCTCCAGAGTGCTGGAATTAAATTTAATGCATGCACCACCACACCCAGCTTTTTTTTTTTTTTTTTTTTGTTTTTTTTGGTTTTTTTGAAGATAGGGTCTCACTCTAGCCCAGGCTGACCTGGAATTCACTATGAATTCTCAGGCTGGCCTCAAACTCTGGGCAATCCTCCTACTTCTGACTGCTGAGTTCTGGGATTAAAGGCGTGTGCCACCATGGCCCAGCAATGATCACTTTTATTTTTGTATTTGTTTGTTTTGTTTTTCGAGGTAGGGTCTCACTCTAGCCCAGGAAATTACTGCTATTGCCTGTAAGCTTTGTGCAGACCCATCATTTGCCACCTCATAGGCCGATGGATACTGGGGTACTCACTCAGCAGTTAAGTGGTCCACTTGTCCACTGTTAACTGACATGCTAGCAATGCCTTCTTCCCTCCCCACAGCGCATGGAACAGATGCTGGGAGCTTTTCAGAGTGACCTCAGCTCCATCAGTTCTGAGATCCGGACCCTGCAGGAGCAGTCGGGAGCCATGAACATCCGACTTCGCAACCGCCAAGCAGTTCGGGGCAAACTCGGAGAGCTTGTGGATGGTTTGGTTGTGCCTTCTGCTCTGGTCACGTGAGTCATTGGTTTGAGGCTTATAGTGTCTGTAGCAGGTGGGTAGGCTGAAGTGATCCTCCCTGTTTGTAATGTGGGTCTCCTGACACAAGTCATCAAGTGCCTTCCTTCTAGAAGCTGGGCATGGTGGCTCATGCCTGTAATTCTAGCACTTAGGAAACTGAGATAGGGGGGTTGCTGCGAGTTTGAGGCCAGTCTGGGCTACAAAGTAAGACCTTGTCTAAAAAATAAGTAAATAAAAATGCCAGGTAGGTGATGCATGCCTTTAATCCCAGTACTTGGAAGGAAGAGATAGGAAGATCACTGAGTTCAAGGCCACCATGAGACTACATTGTGAATTCCAGGTCACCCTGGGCCAGAGCATTACCTTACCTGAAAAAAAAAAAAAAAAAAAAAAAAAAAAGGCTGGAGAGATGGCTTAGCAATTAAGGTGCATGCCTATGAAGCCTAAGGATCCAGGTTCAATTCTTCAGGTCCTACGTAAGCCAGATGCACTTGGTGGCACCTGCGTCTGGAGTTCATTTGTAGTAGCTGGAAACCCTGGTGCACCCATTTTCACTCTCTCTCCCTCCCTCCCTCTTTGTCTCTAATAAATAATTTTTTTTTAAAAAGGGCAGGGAGATGACTTAGTAGTTAAAGGCACTCGCTTGCAAAGCCTGCTGGCTCGGGTTTGATTCTCCAGTAGTCATGTAAAGTCAGATACACAAAGTAGTGCATGTACCTAGAGTTCATTTGCAGTGGCAAGAGGACCTGGTATAACCGTGCACGCTCTTTCTCTTTGTCTCTCTCTTGCAAATCAATTATTTTTTATTTGTTTATTTTTGTTTTTGAGGTAGGGTCTCGCTCTAGCCCAGCCTGACCTGGAATTCACTATGTAGTCTCAGGGTGGCCTTGAACTTATGGCTATCCTCCTACCTCCTGAGTGCTGGGATTAAAGGTGTGCGCCACCGTGCTTGGCTTAATATTATAATATTTTCTTAATTTATTTTTTATTTTGATTTATTTATTAGAGAGAGAGAGAATGAGAGAAAGTATATCGGCATCTAGCCACTGGGAACAAACTCCAGATGCATGCACCACCATGTGCATCTGGCTTACGTGGGACCTGGAGAATTGAACCTGGGTCTTTAGCCCTTGCAGGCAAGCACCTAAACCACTAAGCCATCTCACCAGCCCCTAATATTTAAAAAAATAAAACAATGGGCTGGAGTGGTTAAGGTGCTTATCTACAAAGCCTAAGGACCCATGTCCAACTCCCCAGATCCCACATAAGCCAGACGCACAAGGTGACACATGTTCAAGGTTGCACATGCACACAAGGTGGTGCATGCATCTGGAGTTCTGTTACTGTGGCTAGAGGCCCTGATGTGTCAGTTCTCTCTCTCTCTCTTTTTGTCTCATTTAAAAAAAGGGAGGGGCAGTCTGTTGGGCTTGCCTCAAAAGAAAAATTTGCATCTGTGTTTAAGAACTGCTGGAGGGCTGGAGAGATGGCTTAGCAGTTAAGATGCTTGCCTGCAAAGCCAAAGTACCCAGGTTCAATTCCCCAGTACCCACATAAGTCAGATGCATAAGGTAGCGCATGTGTCTGGACTTCATTTGCAGTGGCTGAAGGTCCTGGCACGTCCATTCTCTCTCTCTCTCCCTCTCTCTGTCTGCTTTTGTCTCCTTCTCTCTCTCTCAAAATAAATAAAGTAAATAACTAAAAATTTAAAAAAAGAAAAGAAAAGAAAGAACCACTGGAGATGATGATCTCTGTGTGGAGGTAGCAGAGCATCATGTTACCTTTGATAAAGGTGCCTCAGAATGAAGGTTTTTTGTTGTTGTTGTTTTTTAAATATTTTTTAAAATTTATTTATTTGAGACCAACAGACAGAGAGAGAGAGAATGGGCATGCCAGTGCCTCCATCCGCTGCAAACGAACTCCAGACGCGTGCTCCCCCTTGTGCATCTGACTAACGTGGGTCCTGGGGAATCGAGCCTCTAACCGGGGTCCTTAGCTTCATAGGCAAGTGCTTAACCTGCTAAGCCATCTCTCCAACCCTTTTTTTTTTTTTTTTTCTGTTTTTGTTTTTTTGAGCTAGGGTCTCACTCTAGCCCAGGCTGACCTGGAATTCACTATGAAGTCTCAGGGTAGCTTTGAACTCACGGCGATCCTCTTACCTCTGCCTCCCAAGTGCTGGAATTAAAGGCGCACGCCACCACGTCCAGTCAGAATGAAGGTTTTTTTTTCATGTGTGACGATTATGGACAGGGTCTTCTTGTTTTCCTTGCATTATGGAGGCCATAGTTTCTTTTCAAAATTGTCTCTTAGTGTCTTGTGATCTCAGTGTGCAATTTTAAGGAAGCAACCAGAGTTCATCTAGCTGGTCTGATTCCTAGGTATGAATCACATGCTTAGAGTTGGTAATTGTTCATGCAGGTGATGACTGATTCAGTATGTTTCATACAAGGAACTGAGAGATTCATAACCCTGTTTTCATTATTTTTTTCCCCGAGGTAAATCTAAGTAATCATGTACCAAGTCTATGGGTATTGTTTTATATCACATAGAATAAGAAATTTTAATTTTCTATTAAAAAAAAAGAGAGCTGGGGAGATGGCTTAGCGGTTAAGGCACTTGCACGCAAATCCTAAGGACTTGTGTTCAACTCTCCAGGTCTTGCATAAGCCAGATGCACAAAATGACACAAGCGTGCAACTTCACACATGTACACAAGGAGGTACATGTGTCTGGAGTCAATTGAAGTGGCTGGAGGCCCTGGTGCAACAATTCTGTCTCTCTCTCTCTCCCTCTCCCCATCTCCCTCTTGCTCTCTAGCATTGAAAAAAAAAAAGGCCAGTCTGTTGAGCTTGCCTCAAAAAAAAAAAAAAAAATTGAAAACAATATATATGTCCTCTTGCATGAGACCATGTAAGAATGTAGAGGTGACAGGCTTGATGTAAAGGATGTAGTCTGAGTCTGAGCCTCCATTCTAACCTGTCACCCCTCCCTGCTCCTCAGGGCAATTCTGGAAGCTCCAGTAACAGATCCCAGGTTCCTGGAGCAGCTGCAAGAGCTGGATGCCAAGGCAGCCGCAGTTAGAGAGCAGGAGACGAGAGGCACGGCTGCCTGTGCGGATGTCCGAGGGGTGCTTGACCGGCTCAGGGTTAAGGTATGAAATAGGAGTGAACACCCAGAGATGACTAGAACTCAAGATGAGCTGGGGAGATGGCTCCGAGGAAAAGGCTCTTCAAAAACCTGTTGTCCAGCATTTATTTCCCAAGCCACCCAGGTGAGCTGGACAAAAAACATGGCACAAGTGTCTGGCATTCGTTTGTAAACTAAATAAAATAAAAACACTGCTCAAGGACTTCATCCCAGCACAGCTTATCCTTGCCCTTGTGAGTTTTCCTGAAAATCTCAAGACGCACCAAAGAAGTATTCTCTCCGCTTCCTTCCCTGCTTAGCACTTGTCGCTTACTCCGGTGCCAGCCTCACGCCTCACACCCTGTGTTTGATCCTCCTGTCTAGGCAGTCACGAAGATCCGGGAGTTCATCCTCCAGAAGATCTACTCCTTCAGAAAGCCCATGACCAACTACCAGATCCCCCAGACGGCCCTGCTGAAGTATAGGTCACTGCCCGTGGGGCGCAGGGCGGGCTCTGAGCTCAGAGCGGTCCAGGGTGGGGAAGACAGAGACTGACCTGTCCGGCCCATCCAGGTTCTTCTATCAGTTTCTGCTGGGCAATGAGCGGGCAACAGCGAAGGAGATCCGGGACGAGTACGTGGAGACGCTGAGCAAGATCTACCTGTCTTACTACCGCTCCTACCTGGGGCGGCTCATGAAAGTGCAGGTGAGGCTGGGAGGGAGTGTCCTTCCTGGGCAAGGAGACCCCCCGCCCCGCCCAACACACACTGTGAGAGGACACCACTCAGCTCTCTGTTATTTTCTCCAGTACGAGGAAGTTGCAGAGAAAGATGATCTGATGGGTGTGGAAGACACAGCCAAGAAAGATATCCTGGAGCTGGGGGCCTGCGTGCCAGCCAGGCTTTGGGAGCGGGAGATGTGTGGCTCACCTCCAAGGCCCTTCTTACCTTTTCTATAGGACAAAACATCTATAGGATGTGTGACAGCTGCAGCCTCCCCTCCAGAAAAAGAACATGTGTAACACATGGTGTATGCATGTGTGTGCAGATATGTGTCCCCTCGTGTAACACATGGTGTGTGCACAGGGAAGGGCAGGGTGTTGGGTGTCTTTCCCCTGTCACTCTTCTGCCTTGTCTCTGAGACAAAACTGCTTGCCAAGCATGGAGCTGGCATGCCTTTGAGTTAGGCTGGTTGACCAGGGAGCCCTGCCTGCCTCCTGTCCCCACCTTCCTCAGCACTGGGGTCAGGAGCATGCGCAGCCATGCCCAGCTGTCCCATGAGTGCTGGGAATTGACCTCCTGACTACATGGCAGGTGCTCTTCCCACTGAGCCATCTTCCTAGCCCCACACATCTAATTTTTTGTTTTGTTTTTTTTGAGGTAGGGTCTCACTCTAGCCCAGGCTGACCTGGAATTCACTATGTAGTCCCAGGCTGGCCTCAAACTCAGCAGTCCTTCTGCCTCAGCCTCCCGAGCACTGGAATTAAAAGGTGTGCACCACCATGCCCGGCCCCATGCATCATTTTAGCAGCTTTGTGCATGATGTCAGATGTGTCAGCTGAGGGAAGGCCCTGGTTTTGAGAAGAGGGATGTCTAGGCCATACCCAGCTATCTAGGGTTCCCAGAGGTCTTGGGTCCGTGGCTCAGTGTGGTCCCGTTGTTCTCCTTGACTCTGACCGGTCACGATTCTTCTCGAAGCCATCCCTCCGCAGCAGGAACACCGTCTTCACTCTGGGCACCCGAGGGGCTGTCATTTCCCCTGCTGAACTGGAAGCCCCCATCCTAGTGCCCCACACTGCCCAGCGGGGAGAGCAGAGGGTATGACAGACACCAAGTTTGGTGCCAAAGAGGACTGTGAGCATGGGGAAGGGAGGAGGGAGGCCAGAGCTCAGCAAGGCTCCCCTGCGGCCTGGATCAACCCCCTTAGGTGGGGCAGCAGCCTCCTCCAGGCCCCTGGCCTGCGGAGATGGCGGGATGGGCGGGAACTGTGGATGCAAGGGTGTGCCCAGCAAGCAGCTGGCTGAGGGGAGACTGAGGCAGCTGTAGAGGTGGTCGCAGGAGTAGCAGCTGCTGGTGGGTGGGCTCTTCTTGCGTCCTGTGACCCCACCTCTTCCCCATCTGGAGCGTGCATGGGAGGGTCTGCTGAGCTCCCATTACTCAGGTCCCTGAGCTTGTAGCCTTGGCCATGGGCCCCTGTGCTGGATTTCACATCTTCTGTGTCTCTGCCTCCTCCAGTATCCATTTGAAGCTCTCTTCCGCAGCCAGCACTACGCCCTCCTAGACAATTCCTGCCGCGAGTATCTTTTCATCTGTGAATTTTTTGTTGTGTCTGGCCCAGCTGCGCATGACCTGTTCCATGCTGTCATGGGCCGTACACTCACCATGACACTGGTAAGTCCCCCATTCCTGTGTCCTTAACCCTCAGGGCTCATCTGCACTTGGTGGGCCTACTAGTCAAAACTGGTAGAGACAAAAGCCAGATTTTCTTCATTCTGTAATGAACCTTTTACTTCACTCCCCAGAAAAACCTCAGAACTTGGGGTCCCTGGGACTGCCCTGCTGTTGATCCACAACCTGGCAGTGGTGTCTGAAAATGGGGCACAGGGAGGACAGAGAGGGGCTCTAAACATTGCCGCTCTAACCCCTGTCTCAAGATCAGCCCTGGGTCCTGCTGTGTTGGGCCTGTGATTGCAGAGTGTAGTGAGCCACCTGACAGGAAGGTGCACAGGGAAGGAGGGGCACTTCCCTGCCCAGTGCCACTGGGACAGCGAGCTGACAAGCATTCTCTTCCAGTCCTCTGCCTTTTCCTCAACCGCAGAAGCACCTGGAGTCCTACCTGGCTGACTGCTACGATGCCATCGCTGTCTTTCTCTGCATCCACATTGTTCTCCGGTTCCGCAGCATTGCAGCCAAGAGGGATGTTCCTGCCCTGGACAGGTCGCTGAGCTCTGGTCCTTGGCCCCTCACCCCCACCCCCCAGCTGCCCGTTCACCTGCGGGAGCATTGCTTGCCAGCTGACCTCTGACTCTGATCGAGCCCACAGGTACTGGGAGCAGGTGCTGGCCTTGCTGTGGCCACGGTTCGAGCTGATCCTGGAGATGAACGTCCAAAGCGTCCGCAGCACTGACCCCCAGCGCCTTGGGGGCCTGGATACTCGGCCCCACTACGTAAGTCAGTGAGAGGGCAACGCGGGGGTCTTGAAGGTCCGGGCTCCAAGCTTTACTGTGGGCAGAGTGGCAGTGTGGCCACACTCGGGGAGGGCTGGGCGCTTCCAGTAGGTAGGCGGAGCCAGGAGGTGTCGCTTAGGTCCGGGGCTGTGTGTCTTCCGGCCTTGCTCCTAGATCACACGCAGATACGCTGAGTTCTCCTCTGCGCTTGTCAGCATCAACCAGACCATTCCCAACGAGCGCACCATGCAGCTGCTGGGGCAGCTCCAGGTGAGGGCGGCAAACCCACTCCCCAGCAGCAGGGCACCCAGCCCTGCGCACCTGGCTTCCTCAAGACTGACTCCACCTCCTCTTGGTACTTCCAGGTAGAGGTGGAGAACTTTGTCCTCCGAGTGGCTGCGGAGTTCTCCTCCAGGAAGGAGCAGCTCGTGTTTCTGATCAACAACTATGACATGATGCTGGGGGTGCTCATGGTAACATTTTTTTTTGTCTTTATATATAGCTTTAATATTTTTCATTTTCATGGAGACACTGAAACATGTAAAAGAGACTCAAGAGACACACTCAGGGATGCCCTTCAGGAGGAGATTCCTGGGAAGCAGCATTTTTTTTTTCTTTATTAGTTAGTTTTGTATTCATCAAATACAGTCACTTTGGTACCATTATTAGGCTCATCCGTGACCTACCCCCTCCCCATGGTAACATTTTTGTCCCCTGCCCGGGGTGGCATCCCCGTGGCTCCTTAGCCCTGTGAGGGCAGAGATGATGCATGTCTTCTGTGTGTTACCTTTGGAATCTGGCTTTTTGTGCTACGTGGGGTGGAGGGGACATTCTGGCATGAGGGGCGCTGTCCCGACTCAACGCTTACCTTGTCTTCTCTTAGGAGAGGGCTGCAGATGACAGCAAAGAGGTGGAGAGTTTCCAGCAGCTGCTCAACGCTAGGACACAGGTAGAGGCTGGGCACATGTGGGGGTGACACGATGGTGACCGCTGTGCACAGTCGTCATAGCTCTGGTTCACAGCATGCTGCTTTGTGACTGTCATCTTGTGTCATTGTTTTTTGTCTTTTTTTTTTTTTTTTTTTGGTTTTTTAAGGTAGGGTCTCACTCTGGTCCAGGCTGACCAGGAATTCATTATGTAGTCTTAGGCTGGCCTTGAACTCACAGCAGTCCTTCTACTTCTGCCTCCCGAGTGCTGGGATTAAAGGCGTGCGCCACCACACCTGGCAATAAAAATATTTTTTAAGGGGATGTAGAGATGGTTTAGCGGTTAAGATATTTGCCTGCAAAGCCAAAGGATCCTGGTTTGATTCTCCAGGACCCACATAAACCAGATGCACAAGGGGGTACATGCATCTGGAGTTCTTTTGCACTGGCTGGAGGCCCTGGCATGCCCATTCTCTCTCTCTCTCCCTGCCTCTTTCTCTCTTTTAAATAAATAAATAAATTTTTAGAATATTTTTCAAAAAAAAAAAAAACAGCCGGGGAATAGAGAGATGGCTTAGTGGTTAAGCGCTTGCCTGTGAAGCCTAAGGACCCCAGTTCGAGGCTCGATTCCCCAGTACCCACATTAGCCAGATGCACAAGGGACACATGCATCTGGAATTTGTTTGCAGTGGCTGGAGGCCCTGGCGTGCCCATTCTCTCTCTCTCTCTGCCTCTTTCTCTCTCTGTCACTCTCAAATAAATAAATAAAAATAAACAAAAAAACAGCCAGGTGGGTAGCCGGGCATGGTGGCTCATGCTTTTAATCCCAGCACTCAGGAGGCAGAGGTAGGAGGATCACCGTGAATGCGAGGCCACCCTCAGACTACATAGTGAATTCCAGGCCAACTTAGGCTAGAGCAAGACCCTACCTTAAAAAAACACAAACAAAAAATAAATAAATAGGGCTGGAGAGATGGCTTAGCAGTTAAGCACTTTCCTGTGAAGCCTAAGGACCCCAGTTTGAGGCTTGATTTCCTGTGGACCCACGTTAGCCAGATGCACAAGGGGGCGCACGCATCTGAAGTTCGTTTGCAGTGGCTAGAGGCCCTGGCGTGCCCATTCTCTCTCTCTCTCTCTGCCTCTTTCTCTCTCTGTTGCTCTCAAATAAGTAAATAAAAATAAAAAATTTTAAGAAAATAAATAAAAGAAAAAGAAAAAAGAAAAATAAATAAAACACTAAATAAATAAAGTGTTCCTGTATATGGTTATTTCCTGGAAGCTCCCAGCTCAAATCTAAGCTGTTTTTGTTTTTTTTTCTTTTGCTTTGTTTTGTTTTTGTGTTTTCGAGCTAGGGTTTCATGCTTGTCCAGGCTGACCTGGAATTCACTCTATAGTCTCAGGGTGCCCTTGAATTCACATTGATCCTCCTACTTCTGCCTTCTGGATGCTGGGATATAGGTATGTGCCACCATGCCCAGCTAGGCTGTTTTGTGTGTGTGTGCTTAATATTTTATTTTTATTTGAAAGAGAGATACAGAAATAGGCAGGGAAAGAGAGAGAATGGGCACACCAGGGTCTCCAGCCACTGCAGACAAACTCCAGATGCATACACCTCCTTGTGCATCTGGCTAACAAGGGTCCTGGGGAATCGAACCTGGGTCCTTTGGCTTTGCAGGCAAGCACCTTAACTGCTAAGCCATCTCTCTCCAACCCTTTAAAAAAAAAACAATATTTTATTTTTATTTATTTATTTGAAAGAGATACAGAAATAGGTAGGGAGAAAGAATTTTTTTTTAATCCAGACAACTGTGCCACCTTCTACATCTGACTTTTTGTAGGTACTGGGAAATTGAACCTGGGTCCTTGGGCTTTTCTGGAAAATGCCTTAACCTCTGAGCCATCTCTCTAGCCTGTTTGTTCTTATTTTGCATTTGGTTTGGTCGTTTTGAAGAGGAAATCCTTGGAGTTTCTCTACCTCTTGAGGCGATGAACATCTAAAAGTATATGGTGTTTAGAGGGCTTAGTGTCCCGTCCGTCAGGGCGCTGACCCTGTGTGTGCTTGTGAGTCTCTAGGAATTCATTGAAGAGTTGCTCTCGCCCCCCTTTGGGGGTCTGGTGGCATTTGTGAAGGAGGCTGAGGCTTCGATTGAGCGTGGACAGGCCGAGCGACTTCGAGGGGAAGAAGGTATGAATGGGGTCATGGTGGTGAAGGAACAACGATAGAACGCAGGTTACTGGGGAGGCTGCGGCAGGGAAAGCTTGGTGGACGAAGGGTTGAGGACAGCTGTGCGGGGGAGGTCTGGAGGTGTTGCTAGGGTGGAAGTTTGCCCAGCCTGGTTCCTCTCTGACCCTCTCTTTCCTCCTGCTGTCAGCGCGAGTTACACAGCTGATCCGTGGCTTCGGCAGTTCCTGGAAATCATCCGTGGAGTCTCTGAGTCAGGATGTAATGCGGAGTTTCACCAACTTCAGGAATGGAACCAGCATCATCCAGGTGACCTGCCACTCCCAGCCCTGCGCCCGTCCGCCACCCTGCTCTTGTCCCTGGCTCCCCAGGAGTCCCCATCACTCAGTGTGAGCCCTGACTTCCCCCAGGGAGCATTGACACAGCTCATCCAGATCTACCACCGCTTCCACCGTGTGCTGGCGCAGCCGCAGCTGCGGGCCCTCCCGGCCCGGGCCGAGCTCATCAACATTCACCACCTCATGGTGGAGCTCAAGAAGCACAAGCCCAACTTCTGACAGCCCCACAGCTGCCTCCTGAGGACACTGCGCCACCCCACGCCCTCTGACCCGCAGCTGAGGGCCCACCCTGGCTCCTCTTGCCTCCCAGGCCCTTGGCACGCCTCACCTAGCCTCCCCACGTGGGCAGGACCCTGACTCAACAAGACAAGCCTCCTGACTCTCCAGCTAGCCAGAGTGAACTTCCAAAGTGACCTTTGTCACTGTCCCAATTTCTTTGGCCCCCTCCTTTGTTCCTCTGTCCCCAAGGCTCTCCCCCTCCCCAGTCTCTGACTCATTCAGCTTTTGTCACCGTGCCCTGAAGCAGGAAGCCTCAACCCTTAAGTTTGGTGGCAGAAGAGACCACCGTTGTAATTCTTTTTCTGTACTTTTTTGACCTATGATCTCAACAACTTGAACACTAACCTGTCACCTCCCAGCTTGAGAATTACTCCAAAGTCAGTGTGTAGGAAATGATCCATATTTGGTATGATGTAACAGTCTTCCATCATTTCCTATCTCCTTTCTCCACGCTCTCATTCCCTCTCACACTACTTAGGCTCACATCCTAGTGGGCATTTGGAAGGGGCAGGAATAGTGATAGAGATATCCTGTAGTTGCTTCAGATCCAAGCAGTGGGCAAGTTGCTTAGGGAGAGGAAGGAGGTGGCCTTTGGTTAAAAAGGCCAATCTTGCTGGGCGTGGTGGCGCACGCCTTTAATCCCAGCACTCGGGAGGCAGAGGTAGTAGGATTGCCATGAGTTTGAGACCACCCTGAGACTACATAGTGAATTCCAGGTCAGCCTGGGCCAGAGTGAGACCCTACCTGGAAAAACAACACACACACACACAAAAAAGGCCAATCTTAGGCTGGGGTGGTGGCACACGCCTTTAATCCCATCACTAGGGAGGCAGAGGCAGGAGGACTGCTGCGTGTTTCAGGCAAGCCCAGGACTATAGAACTAGTTCCAGGTCGGCCTAGGACAGAGAGAGACACTACCCGGGGGGGGCGGGGGGGAGGGGAGGAAAGGCCACTCTCACAGGCCTGGGAGTATAGTAGGGCAGCTTCGGGCACTGTCCCAAAGGCTGCCTTGGGAAAAGCCCAAGTTCAACGGTCTCCTCTCCCTCAGCCCCGTATCTCTTCTTCTTGCAGCTGTCACAGCTCCTTAGGGGAGTTCAAATCCCTGCATGAACCCTTGGGGCGGGGGTAGGCCTGGTTCCTCCAGACATGTGTCTCATCCACTTCTGTTTGACTTCAAGTCCACCTGCCCGCTGGACACTGCATTCGAACTGAGACTAGACTGCAGAAGCAGGCGACTGAGTCTTCAGGGAAAGCTGGGCCTGCACTGTTCTCTATTCTTGTCTTCTTGGAGGAAAGTTTGGTCAAGAGTCATGGACTGTTAAAGCAGTTTATTTAGCACAACTAACCAAAACAAGCACTCCAAAGAAGCACTGGAGTGGGCTTGTCCAAGGTAGGGAGAAGCCCAGTGGGTTCTCCATTGTGGATTTGAAAAACGTTTCATGAATATTCATGAAGTGGTATATGCAATGGAGTAAGGTAATCTGTTCTTAAGTCATGGTGGAAAGGATCTCCCTTTTAAGCTATTCCTGTGATCCACTAGAGAAACCCACAAACGCGGGAGGGATTAAAACCACAATGCAAGTGATATTAAAGTGACATTCGGTCTCCAGGCTGCAGACCCATCGGTAGTGCTTGTGGGAGGAAAATGCCCTGCCGCCTTAGTTTCTGATATACTAGGGACAGCATAACTGGGGCTTTATGGATGTTTAGGCTCTGTCAGGAGACTCAGCCACTGCAGTTTAAATCTGCAATCACACATCTAACTCTTACTCACCTGTAGTCAATCCAGCTGAAGTTTGGGCTAGAGTGAGTTCAGAGCCACCCTGGGCAATTTTTTTAAAATGCTGGGACTACAGCTCAGTGACAGTGCGAAAGGGAAAATCGAGGGGGAAGACACTGTCAGACACGAAGGGCTAATGAAGCTGTACACTTGCTTGAAGGGTTAATAAAATTCCAAAGTTGCTTAGAGAAGCCGGCCCTAAAACAGAGGCCTGGGAATGAAGGCCAAATTCCTTGGTAATAAAAACGCTTCCTCGACCTTGGACCTGAAAAAGAAACAAAAGCCCGTTCAGTGCAAAGTCACTGTTCTATACAATGAGATACTCATGTCCTGAGGACAGTGCGGTTTAATCTTCAGAGTTGTAACGGTCTCGTCCATAAGGGAAATGGCCTTGTCCCTATCCTGTTTTCCCCAACTCACATCCTTGCTTCCGTTCTTCTCGCTCCTCCTGTGGTAGAAAAGTCGGTTTAGCCGGGCGTGGTGGTGCATGCCTTTAATCCCAGCACTCAGGAGGCAGAGGCAGGAGGATCGCCGTGAGTTCGAGGCCACCCAGAGACTACATAGTTAATTCCGGGTCAGCCTGGGCCAGAGTGAGAGCCTACCTCGAAAAAAAGTCTGGCCAGCTGTAAGGACGCCACTGCATCCTCAAGCCCCAAGGCCGACCTTCCCTCGTCCCCGCCAGCGGCGAGCGGTGGCCCAGGTCGCCTCTTCGGCTCGCCTTCTGAGGCTCCGCCCACCTCCGGGAGCCGCGCTCTGATTGGCTCTGGAACCCGCCTCTCAGCGCCCGGAACCGAGGAGGACGGGACGGGCAGAGGGATCTGACGGCGACTTTTGTTGTTGTTTTTTCGAGGTAGGGTCTCTCTCTGGTCCAGGCTGACCTGGAAGTCACTATGTAGTCTCAGGGTGGCCTCGAACTCACGTCGATCCTTCTACCTCTGCCTCCCGCGTTCTGGGATTCAAGGCGTGCACCACCACGCCCGGCTCGACCGCGACTTTTGATTGGCTTATATGGATGTGGGCGCCGCCCACTGCGCTTTCCCCGGGGCTGGGCGGCCGCGAGCGCACCCCAGACTCCAGCCTGGTGTCTTGTGTCCCCAAGGCCCCTAGAAGACTGTGATCTCAAACTTACCTGGTGGGAAGCCCGGCGTGGTGGCGCACGCCTATAATCCCAGCACTCGGGAGGCAGGGGTAGAAGGATCGCCGTGAGCTCGAGGCCACCCTGAGACTACATGGTGAATTCCAGGTCAACCTGAGCTAAAGTAAGACCCTACCTCGAAGGAGAGAAAAAACAAAACAAAATGAAAAAGCTAAAATTGAGTGTCTAGGGAGACTCAGGACTGAGTGGTTAAAGATTTTTGCTTGCAAAGCCTGCTGGCCAGGATTCAATTCTCTGGTTCCCACGGTAAGCCAGATGCATAGAGTGGGGCTTGTGCGTGGAGTTCGTTTGCAGCGGCAGGAGGTCCGTCCATGTCCATAGTCTTTTTATCTCTTCCTCGAATAAGTAATAATAAAACAAACCAAAAGCAAATCAAGCTCAATGAGTGGGGGCTAGGGATGCAGCTGGAAAAGCCCGGGGTCACAAGAGATTCGGCACTTGGCTGTAAGTCTTTACAGATTTTCATCTTTCCCTCCACATCCTCAACTCCAAGTATTCAGACTCTCCCCAGAAGCAAGGGGTTTTGCACACCTGAGAGGGCCAGTGCTGGAGTGTGAGACACACATCACGTACCCGTCCATCCATTCCCCTACCCACCCGATCCATGTGGCTGTCGTGGTCAGCTGGGATGAACCTGCAAACCAGACGCAGTTTATGGGAGGAACGAGATTTATTTGAAGCTTACAGATCCAGGGGAGGTTCCGCAATGGCTGAAGAAACTGCCCCCGCTTGACCAAATCCACGCAGGCAGACCACCAGCAGCATAAGCAAACACAGTCCAGGAACCCCAGGCACGGCTCCAGCACTCGGCATGCCTTAGGCTGGAATTCAGATCGGCCCTCAGTAACACCTTAGGGCTGAACCCTAGGTTCTGCCCACCGTGACACCTCCTCCAGCCAGACGGTTGGAAATCCAAGTTACAAGCTCTAGTAAAACTCCTGAATCTGCCGGGTGTGGTGGCGCATTCCTTTAATCCCAGCACTCATGAGGCAGAAGTGGGGGATTGCTGTGAGTTCGAGGCCACCCTGAGACTAGATAGTGGATTCCATGTCAGCCTAGGCTAGAGCGAGACCCAAGAAAGAAAGAAAGAAGAAAGAAAGAAAGAAAGAAAGAAAGGAAGGAAGGAAGGAAGGAAGGAAGGAAGGAAAGAAAGAAAGAAAGAAACTCCTGAATCTATTGATCTGTTGGGGGACATCTATTCAAAGTGTCACACCTTCTGACTAGATAAAGTGATTGTTTCTCCAAAGAGAGCCGCGATGCCCATAAGCACCGCCAGGGGACAGCATGGCCCAGAGGTTAAAGCCACTTTCACTGAATCTCCCTCCAGCTTTTGTTTTCAACACAATTTTACCCAACCTGAGCTTGTCCTTTGGGAGTCCTGCAGTTGATTTTCTGGTCTCCCCTGCCTACAGACTAGGGATGCGGATGTGAGTGGCCACGCCCAGCTGCTTATGTGGGTTCTGAAGATTCGAACCTGGGTGGTCTCAGCCCCTCATGCTTTGCATAGAAAGTACACTTGATTACTGAACCATTTCCCCAGAACCTTCCTTATTTATTTTATTTTTTTGGTTTTTCGAGGTAGGGTCTCACTCTAGCCCAGGCTGACCTGGAATTCACTCTGTATTCTCAGGGTGGCCTCGAACTCATGGCGATCCTCCTACCTCTGCCTCCTGAGAGACGGGATTAAAGGTGTGCGCCACCACGCCTGGCTTAAATATTTTACTTACTTATTGGAGAGGGAGAGGAAGAGACAGATAGACAGAAAGAATAGAATGGGTGTGCCAGGGACTCTGGCCTCTGCAAAGGAACTCCAGACGCATACACCACCTTGTGCATCTGGCTTAAGTGGGTCCTGAGAAATCAAACCTGGGGCCTTTGGCTTCACAGGCAAGCGCCTTAACTTTTAAGCCACCTCTCCAGTCTCCTTAATTATTTTTAAATTTATTACTTATTTGTGTGTTTGTATGAATGTGTGTGCCACAGCATGTGTGTGGAGGTCAGAGGGCGACTTTGAGGTGTCTCTGTTCCACCTTCTTTGCAACAGGGTCTGTTGCTGCTGCTGAAGAATTTCAGACTAGCTCAGGAGCTTCCGGCTCTCCTGGCTTTGCCCCCCCTTGTCCTATGTGCTCTGGGATCACAGACACGTTTGCCACTTTGCATCCTGCTTTTACATGGGTACTGAGGAATTGAACCTGGGCCAGCAGGCTTTGCAAGCAAGTACTGTTAGCCCCTAGCCCCCTAATATCTGCTGACTGATGTCCTCTGAGTTCTGCTTCTGGTGAAGAGATCACATTGGGAGTAAGGACCGTACAGCTGCTCAGTGGCCTGGGCCTTCCCTTACTCAGGGCCAGAGTCATGGAGCTGTGGCGGCAGCTCCTCCTAGAGAATGGACAACTTAGCGAAAGAGCAGGTCCCTAGAAGAGCCTTGCAGAATGAAGGGAAAGCTGAATGGCCAGCTTTTGTCTGTCTGTTTGTTTATTTATTTTAGAGAGAGAGAGAGAGAATTGGCACTCCAGGCCCTCAGCTACTCTACTCAAACTCCAGACACTTGTGCCACCTAGTGGGCATGTGCAACCTTGCATTTATGTCTAGGTTCTGGAGAGTTGAACATGGGTCTTTAGGCTTTGCAGGCAGGAACCTTAACCACTAAGCCATCTCTTCAGCCCCATCTTTTGTTGTGCTATATATAGTTAATATGTTTATAATATTTAGAAATGTATTTAATATATTTATCTATTTGCTTGTGTGTGTATGGGTATGGGTATATCAGGGTCTCTTGCTGCTGCAAACACACAGTAGATGTATGTACCACTTTTTGCATCTGGTTTTACCTGGGTGTTGGGGAATCCAACCTGGGTCAGCAGGCTTTGCATCTTTAACCACTGAGCCATTTCCCCAGACCCTTGTTTATAGACTTTATTTACTTATTTTAGTTTTTCAAGATAGGGTCTCAGTCTAGCCCAGGCTGACCTGGAATTCACTATGTAGTCTCAGGGTGGCCTCCAACTCACGGCAATCCTCTTACCTCTGCGCCACCACACCCAGCCCTAAAAATATTTTTTAAATCTACAAAAAAGCCAGGCCTGAAACTACAATCCTGCAATGCCCCTGTCTCAGCCCCTCAACTCCTGGGTTTACAAGCATGTGCCAGCTCGCCTGGCATGAACAGGGATCTTTGGGAAGGACCGCCATCCTAACAGTGTGGCAAAGCAAGATCTGTGATTGGTTTAGCCGGCCGGCGCCCTCACGGCTGAGGGAGGCAGGGTCCTCTCACTAAGTACCTCAGGAAAGGCTGGAGAGATGGCTTGGGGGTTAAGGCGCTTGCTTGTGAAGCCTAAGGACTCATGTTCAACTCTCCTACATAAGCCAGACACAAAGTGATGCAAGCATGCAAGGTCGCACATGCACAGAAGGTGGCGCATGCATCTGGAGTTCGTTTGCAGTGGCTGGAGGCCCTGGTGGACTCATTCTCTCTCTGTATCTGCCTCTTCCTCTCAAATAATAAATAAATATTTTTTAAAACGTTGCCACCTTGACTTACAATTTGTGGCTTTTAATTTCATCTTCATCTAAAAGTTTTACACAGATCAGAGGCTGAGGAAATGGCTCACTGGTGAAGACATTTACTTGCAAAGCCCGCTGGCCAGGGTTTAAACCCCCAGTACCCACAAGATATCATATACATAAAGTGGCATATACATCTGGAGTTTATTGGCCCTGGTATGCCTATACTTATTCCATCTCAAATAAATATATATTTTTTCTTTTTCAAGGTGGGGTCACTCACCAGGCTGGCCTCAAACTCATGGTGATCCTCTTACCTCTGCCTCCTGAGTGCTGGGATTAAAGGTGTGAGCCACTACACCTGGCTATATATATACATACATACAGTTGTTGTTGATGTTGTTTTTCAAATTAGGGTTTCATTCTAGCCCAGGCTGACCTGGAATTTACTATTTAGTCTCAGGGTGGCCTCTAACTCATGGTGATCCTCCTACCTCTGCCTCTCAAGTGCTGGGATTAACACCACGCCTGGCCAAATATTTTTAATTTATTTCTTTGAGAGAGAAAGAGCCAGGGAGAGAAAGAGAAAGGGTGTGCCAGGGTCTCCAGCCACTGCAAAGGAACACTAGATGCAAGGGCCACCTTGTACATCTGGTTTAGGTGGGTCCTGGGGATTAAAGGCATGCGGCAGCACCACGCCGGCCTCCTCTTTTTAAAGGGAGGGAGTGTTTATTTTGGCTCCAGGTAGGAGAGGGTACAGCCCATCGTGACAGGGTGATGGTGGAAGCCTTCTTTTGGCTGGGACTCCTCACACCTCCGGAGAGCCGGAAGCAGAGCAGAGATCGCGCGTCACAGCCTCATCCCAGGCTTCATCAGTCCCAGGGAAAGTGTGAGCCGGGCTCCTCCCTACCCTCCAGACCCACGGCACCCGCGTCACTACTGCTGTTCTGGGTCCCAGCCCCGCCCTGCCCTTGACCCTCCCTAGCCTGCCTCCCACCCTCCAAGGAGCTACAGCCGTCTCTGAGCCTAACACTCCAGGAGCCTCCACCCCCACCTGCTTTCCACTGAAATTGAATTCTCCCTGGGGGTACCACCTCCCCCGCAAGCTTCTGAAACCGGAGCTGTGTGTTTTCTTAAGAGGGGGGAGTGCTTTCCTTGCTGCCTCTAGCCTTTTCCTCGCCACATCCCAAATCCCAGCTTTAGACAGCCTTCCTCTCCCAGGCACTGATAGCAGCACCCCCCCCCCGCCCCCCACCTTCCCTCCTCGCTTCCACCTGTCAGCGCTGTCTCCTTGATGGGGTGCACAGGCCCCCGGGCTGGCTGGTGGTGTCCTCCCATGGAGTCCTCCCTCCGGGCACCTGAATGGAGGATGCAGCCCCACCCGACCTCTTGACAACTTTCTCCCTGAGGACTTGCAGCCGCCCATTCTCTAGTCACACTGCTGACCCTGTCACCAGAAAGGGCCTTGAGACCCATTCCAGCAGCTTGCCCTCAGCCCGAATCTCCTGACCTTCCCCCCACCAGTTTTGTTTTTGTTTTCGGTCCCCCTCCCATAGGGTCTTCCCTCTAGCCCAGGCTGACCTGGAACTTACTCTGCAGTCCCAGGATGGCAAACTCACAGCGATCCTCTGACCTCTGCCTCCTGAGTGCTGGGATTAAAGGCGTGTGCCACCACACCCAGCTCTACAACCATTTAGAAAAAATGTATTTATTTATTAACAAAGAGAAAGAATATGAATATGCTTGGGTGCACCAGGCCCTCCTGCCTTTGCAAACAAATTCCAGATGCATCGTCCACTTTGTACATCTGCTTTATATGGGTACTGAGGAATTGAACCCAAGCCATCAATCAGGCCTTGTGAGCAAATGCCTTTACCCTGCGCCCACATCTCTCCAGCCCCACAATCTTTTTTTTTTTTTTTTTTTTTTTTTTTTTTTTTTGAGGTAGGGTCTCACTCTAGCTCAGACTGACCTGGAATTCAGTATGTAGTCTTAGGCTGGCCTCAAACTCATGGTGATCCTCCTACCTCTGCCTCCTGAGTGCTGGGATTAAAGGCTTCCATGTTTTTTTTTCTTTTCTTCGAGGTAGGCTGTCACTCTAGCCCAGGCTGACCTGGAATTCACTATGGAGTCTCAGGGTGGCCTCGATCTCACGGTGATCCTCCTACCTCTGCCTCCCGAGTGCTGGGATTAAAGGCGTGTGCCACCACGCCCAGCTATGATCATTTTTTTATTGTTTCTGTATTTATTTCTTCTTTTTTTAAATTTTTTTGTTTATTTATTATTTATTTGAAGTGACAGACAGAGAAAGAGGCAGAGAGAGAGAGAGAGAACAGGCGCGCCAGGGCCTCCAGCCACTGCAAACAAACTCCAGACGCATGTGCCCCTTTGTGCATCTGGCTAACGTGGGTCCTGGGGAATCGAGCCTCGAACTGGGGTCCTTAGGCTTTACAGGCAAGCGCTTAACTGCTAAGCCTTCTCTCCAGCCCATGTATTTATTTCTTCTTGAGTCAGGGTCTCACTGTAGCCCAAGCTGTCCTGGAACTCAGCAATCCTTTTACCTAGGCCTCAAAATGCTGGGATTAAAGGTTTATATGAAACAAGGGATGAGGTGCTGGGTTCCAATCAAGCTAGGCAAGCACTATACCCACTGAGCATTGAGCTGCATCCCCAACTCCCTTCAATTTTTTTTTTTTTTTTTTTGAGGTAGGGTCTCACTCTACCTCAGGCTGACTTGGAATTCACTACATAGTCTCAGGCTGGCCTTGAACTCTTGGCGATCCTCCTACCTCTGCCTCCCCAGTGCTGGGATTAACGGCGTGCACTACCATGCCTGACTACAATTTTTTATGTGAAAAGTGAGCCAAGGGCTGGAGAGATGGGTCAGCAGTTAAGGCATTTGCCTGAGAAGCCTAAGGACCCGGGTTTGATTCCCCAGTACCCGCGTAAACCAGGTGCACAAGCTGATGCATGCGTCTGGAGTTCCCTTGCAATGGCTGGAGGCCCTGACACTTATTCTCTCTCTTTTTCTCTCCCAAAGAAATAAGTGAAATATCAAAAAAAAAAAAATTAAAGTGAGCCAAGCTGATAATGGTGGCATACATTTAATCACAGCACTCCTACTACCTCAGCCTCCCAAATTCTGGGATTCAAGGCGTGCCGTGGATATCAAGCTAATTCGTAACAGGGTAATCTCTGTCCAAGCTCAGCCTGAGGACATGGAAGCTGGGCACCGTGGGTACAGCTTTGACAGCAGGAGCTCACAGCTTCTTCAAAGAGCTCCTGATGTCATAAACACAAACAAACAACGCACGGTCTCCTCTGATGCAAACTTGTGATCTGTCTTGTGCTCAGACTCCCCATAGCTTTGACTGTCTGAAACTGAATGAAACATGCAAATACAGTCAGTTCAGGGAGCACTCCAGTGCACCCCCAACCCTCCTTTAAATCATATTTTGCATGTTTTATGTTCATTTCACGCTTTTCCAAGCACTACCAGATGAATGGTGGTCAAAGAGTGTGCTGACATGTCTAGCCCCTTAGTTTCCTTCTCTCTCTCTCTCTCTCTCTCTTTTCTTTTCTTTTCCTTTTTATGAGGTAGGTTCTAGCCCAGGCTGACCTGGCATTATGTAGTCTCAGGGTGGCCTTGAACTCACGGCGATCCTCCTACCTCTGCCTCCCTTGTTCTGGATTAAAAGCTTTCGTTTCCTTCTTGTACTGCTTCTGGCTTGGGCACTACTGCTCCGCCTGCAGGGGGCGGCACTGCTCCGGGTTGCCTCCTCGCCCTCTCGCTACCCTTTCCCTCCTCTGCTGTCGGCCCCAGTGGAGTCCCTTGAGCCGTCAGCCCTGGGCCCTCCTCCGCTCCCACTGGGCTCTCCCGTCAGGAGACCATACCTGTCGCAAGCTTCTGGTTCCTGTCAGCTGACTACTCTCGAGTTCAGGTCTGTCCTCTAACCTCCCCAGTTGCCTATCTGCCTCGCTGGCATTCTACTTGGCTGTCTCAGAGGTGCCCGTCCTCAACTTAACAGTTTGAAACAGAAATCATGATCTCTCTGCTTGTGCAGTTCCTCCTCTGATCTGGAGCCCAGGGCTCCCACCCACCCATTCTCACTCTCTCTCCCTCTTTCTGTCTCAAATAAAATAGATAAATAAAATGTTTAAAAAACATATAAAAAATAGATAATTTTTGTTTGTGTGTGTGCTGCAAGGCCAGTGCAAATGAACACCAGATGCACGTGACACTGTGTTCAGCTCTAGATGGGGGCTGCATGCAAAGTGAACCTGGGCCATGAGACTTTGCAGCCAAGCGCTGTTAGCTGCTGAGCCATCCGCAGCCCTTGCTCTTTTTTTTTTTTCAAGGTAGGGTCTCACTCTAGCCCAGGCTGACCTGGAAGTCACTATGGAGTCTCAGGCTGGCCTTCAACTCACAGTGATCCTCCTACCTCTGCCTCCCGAGTGCTGGGATTAAAGGTGTGCGCCACCACGCCCGGCTCGGCTCACTGTGGCCATCTTGAAGGTCCAGATCCTGCCCATGAGCCACCGGCTCCTGGCAACAGAAGCTTCTCTACTTCTGAGTGCTGTGGGACAGCCTAACAGGCTCCCCAGCTGCTTTAAAAAAAAAATTTAGCTGTCCAGCTCTTAGCCTGTGCTGCTTGGATGCACGAGAGTATGGCCTCTACCCCCACCTGGCTGAGTGGGGAGTGGGAGAGCATAGCTTCCTCTTCCTTCCTTCCTTCCTTCCTTCCTTCCTTCCTTCCTTCCTTCCTTCCTTCCTTCCTTCTTTCTTTCTTTCTTTCTTTCTTTCTTTCTTTCTTTCTTTTTGAGGTAATGTCCTGCTCTAGCCAAGACTGACCTGAAATTCACTATGGAGTCCTTGAACTCCTGGTGATCTCCTACCTCTGCCTCCCCAGTACAGGGATTAAAGGCGTGTGCCACCACACTGGGCTTGTTTCTTTCTTTCTTTTTTGTTTTTTGTTTTTTGAGGTAGGGTCTCACTGTAGCCCAGGCTGAGCTGGAATTCACTGGCCTCGAACTCACAGCAATCCTCCTACCTCTGCCTCCCAGTGCTGGGATTAAAAGCATGCGCCACCACACCCGTTTCAGCTTGTTCTTGATCTAAACTTTTCTGCTTGCCTCTGCTTTATAGTTTGGGCTAACTTCTCACTTTGATTACATATCCAAGTAATTGATTTTCCTCTGGTCTCTGTATCTACCAGGTGGGTGCTCTCACCAACTCTAGACTTGCTACCTGTGTAGTTACCTAAACCCAGGGTAAGCATGAGTGTAACCCTCTTCATCACACATTTCTCCTCCGAATCTCCTGGCCTCTGCTTTGATCTTTTCCCTCTTTGGGAAAGCATGTGGCACATACTGTGTGTTCTTTCAGATTGTCTACACATACGTCTACATTCTATCTACATACTTGCGGCTCTACACCTGATTTCCCCTCAAATTATTTTCTGCTTTTAATTAAGTTTTTCTTTCATTTATTTACTTATTTGAGAGAGGGAAAGAAAGAGGCAGAGAAAGAGAATGGGCACGCCAGGGCTTCTAGCCACTGCGAATGAACTCCAGATGCATGCGCCACCTTATGCATCTGGCTTATGTGGGTCCTGGGGAATCAAACCTTGGTCCTTAGGCCTCACAGGCAAGCACCTTGACCACTAAGCCATCTGTCCAGCTCTTTTCTTTTATTTTTTCTCAATTTTTATTAACATCTTCCATGATTATAAAAAATACCCCATGGCAATACCCTCCCTCCCCCCACTTTCCCCTTTGAAACTCCACTCTCCATCATATCCCCTCCCCATCTCAATCAGTCTCTCTTTTATTTTGATGTCATCATCTTTTCCTCCAGCTCCTCTTTTCTGCTTTGATATTTTCCTTCTCCAGGAAAGCACATAGTAGATTAAGTTTTACTTCCCAGGTGCTTGCAACTCTGCCCCAGTCTTTTCTAAAGACCTCAGTGTCTCTTAAGTGAACTTTATAAACTCTGCAGTGTTTCCACGTGAGAGCGCGTTCCCTTCTTTCCACGTTTAGCCTCCCTTACTAGATTTCCCTCTAAATAAACTTAGTAATTTATCCTTCCTGAGTCTATATTTATTAATTTTTTATTAAAGGTAGGCCATAACCCAAAACTGGGGGTTCATAAATTCTGGGAGACCCCCTCATAAACCCCCAAATCCTGCATGGCCAGTCACAGCCAAAATGGCTGATTAATACTAGTTCTGTTGAAAACCCTCCTTTTCTCCTGTTGCACACAGGGGCAACTGTGTCACTGCTGAAAGAATGCACCTTGAAAGTTGCTTTTATTTCTTTAGACACCTTCAAAAGATGACTTTTTTTGTCACAGTATAGCCAAAAGAAGCAGAGAACTTCACTATCCTGCGTTTGGTTCTTGGTTGGCCAGGTATAAATGAGTTTTACAAAAGTGCAAATTAAAAATTGTCACTTCTACTGGGCATGGTGGCGCACGCCTTTAATCCCAGCACTCAGGAGGCAGAGGTAGGAGGATTGCCATGAGTTCGAGGCCACCTTGAGACTCTATAGTGAATTCCAGGTCAGCCTGGGCTAGAGTGAGACCCTACCTTGAAAAACAAAAAAAAACAAAAAAACAAAAAAACAAAAAACAAAAAACAAAAAAAAAAAAAAAAAGAAAGAAAGAAAGAAAGAAAGAAAGAAAGAAAGAAAAAAAAAAAGAATACACCTTGGCCATCAAAGACACAAGTTAAAGTGACAGACAATCAGACAGATACACATACACACAGGTGATAGAATGGAATATATAAAATTACTTCACGTACAAATATCTGACTGTAGGGGGCTGAGAAGATGGCTCAGTAGTTAAAGGCACTTGCAAAGCCTGTAAACCCAGGTTCAATTCCCCAGTACCCATGTAAAGCCAGATGCACAGTGGGCACATGTGTCAGGAGTTCATTTGCAACAGAAAGTGGCCCTGATGCACTCTACTTTCTCTCTGAAATAAATAAATAAATACAAGTATTAAAAAAAATACAAATAATCTGGGCTGGAGATATGGCTTAGCAGTTAAGGCACTGCCTGCAAAGTCTAAGGACCCAGGTTCGAATCCCCAATACCCATGTAAAGCCAGATGCACTAGGTGGCACATGCATTTGGACTTCATTTGCAGTGACTAGATGCTGGTGTGCCCACTCTATCTACCTCTTTCTATCTCTCTCTCTCTTTCTCGCAAATAAATAAAATTAAAAAAAATATTTAAAAAATAAATAAATAAAAGGAAAAACAAATATCTGACTACATAACTCAGAAAATAAAATCCTTAAGAATCTATACCAGTGTCTTTCATGATACATTCTCTCTAAGAAGTGGGGGTAAAAATAAAACTTTTTTTTTTCTTTTTTTTTTTTCCCCCCCTGAGGCAGGGTCTCACTCTAGCCCAGGCAGACCTGGAACTTACTCTGTAGTTCCAGGCTGGACTCAAACACAAAGTGATCCTCCTACCTCAGCCCCAAGTGGGAGGCATGCACCACTACAACAGGCCACTTTTGAGTTTTTTTGTTTAGTTGTTTTTTTTTGTTTTGTTTTGTTTTGTTTTAAGGTAGGGTCTCACTCTCGCCCAGGCTGACCTGGAATTCACTATGGAGTCTCAGGGCAGCCTTGAATTTATGACAATCCTCCTACCTCTGCCTCCTATGTGCGCCACCATACCTGGCTTTGACTTTTTTATATTATTTTTTTTCACATTTATATTAGTTTGTTGTTGCTCTGACCAAATACCTGACAAGAAGCAACTTAAGGAAGGAAGGGTATATTTGGGTTTACAGTTCAAGGTTACAGTCCATCAAGGAGAGGAAGGCATGGCTATAGGAGTCTGATGCAGCTGCTCACATTCAGTCCGCAGTGACAGCAGACAGTGATGAATGGTGGTGTTGAGGTAATTTATTCTTTTTAATACTTTTTAATAGTCCAGGACCCCCATCCCATGGAATAACATCACCAGCAGTTAGAGTGGATCTTCCCACTTCAATTAATCTAATCTCAGAAATCCCTAAAAGACATGCCAAGATATGTGTTTCTGTGCTGTGGTAATTCTAAATCCTGGCAAGTTGACAGCCAGAGATGAAACCCTTCCATAATCAGGAAAAAAAATTGGACTGGAGAAATGGCTTAGCGGTTAAGGTGCTTGCCTGCAAAGCCTAAGGACCCAGGTTCGATTCTCCAGGCCCCGCGCAAGCCAGGTACACAAGGTGGTGCATGCATCTGGAGTTCGTTTGCAGTTGCTAGAGGCCCTGATATGAAGAAATCTCAATAGCAGAGGCCAGTAGCTAGAAAGGAGATATAAAGGGAATAGAAAGGAAGTGGGGGGGGCACTTAATAGGATGGTATTGTATATATGTAGGTAGAAGAACAGATTAATGGGGATGAAAAGGCCTAAGTGAGGTCAGGGGAAGAGATTGAGTAAAGGAAGGTGGAGGGAAGGCTAATCAAAATATAAGAGGATATAAATAAATCATATGGAAATCTACTTTTTTGAACAATGGAACACTCAGGAGCCATAGATTGTTACTAGAAAATTTTCAGTGCCAGAGATGGGATACCTTCCAGTGAGTTGTTGGCCAGGGAGGTCCCTGATGCCCCCAAAACATTATAGGCCATTGCTGAGGCCCTTGGTTTCCCACCAGGGATAGATAGTAAGACCCTACTGCTGAAGACTCCACATATTTGGGCTGCAAGGCCACTGAGAAATCCTGCTGGAACTGAGCTGATAACCTCCTCCATGTAGACCAGCTGACAAAAAGCTGGGAGAAGCCATTCTGCATGCAGTTCAATGAGGGGAGAGAGAATCACCAGTGAAGATACTCAACAGTGGATACTGCAAGCCTTAAATTTGGTCAGCCAGGCCAAATGAGCCAAGGGGTGCAATAGTGGCACGTCTGTCATGGTGGAAACCAACTGCCCTCTTAATTGGACTGGAGGCCTGCTCCATGGGAGGGAATACATTCCTGATACTGAAAACCTACAACAGGGGTAGTCATGAGCCCTAGGGGTGTAATGTCTGCTGCTGTCTGGCTAAATGTATACACTATGCTCATCAAACTGCCCAGTAAGCATTTCTCTTAATGTTCATACCCATATATTAATGCTACTCTCACTTTTGGTAGAGAACCTTCTCTTTTCAGATGGCAGTGATCTTGGGATGACTCAGAAGGCCTCATGATGCTGGGAAGAAGTGACAGAGGAGTGCTCAGCACTGAAATATCTCTATCACACCTTTCAAGGCTCAGGGTCCATGGGAGAAGAAGTGGCAGAAAGAACGCAAGAGCCAAAGGAAGGGAAGGACTCCTTACAACGTGCTCCCTCCAGACACAAAATGGCCTGGATATCCATGACCTCACAGTGCCTGACACCACCTACACAAGACCATCATAATAGGAGGAAAAGATCATGACATCAAAAGAGAGACTGATTGAGAGGGGGAGGGGATATGATGGAGAATGGAGTTTCAAAAGGGAAAGTGGGGGGGAGGGAAGGTATTACCATGGGGATATTGTTTACAATCATGGAAGTTGTTAATAAAAAATAAATTAATTTAGCCGGGCGTGGTGGCGTATGCCTTTAATCCCAGTGAATTCCAGGTCAACCTGGGCTAGAGTGAGACCCTACCTCGAAAAACCAAAATAAATAAATAAATAAATTAATTAATTAAATTAAAAAATATTTTAGAGCCAGGCGTGGTGGCGCACGCCTTTAATCCCAGCACACAGAAGTCAGAGGTAGGAGGATTGCCATGAGTTCCAGGTCACCCTGAGACTACATAGTGAATTCCAGGTCAGCCGGGGCTAAAGGGAGACCCTACCTCAAAAACCAAAAACAAACAAACAAACAAAATTTAGGGCTGGAAAGATGGCTTAGCAGTTAATGTACTTGCCTGCAAAGCCGAAGGACTCATGTTTGACTCTCCAGTTCCCACGTAGGCCAGATGCACAAGGTGACACAATCGTGCAAGGTCGCGCATGCACACAGCTGGCGTACGCACCTGGAGTTCAATTACAGTGGCTGGAGGCCCTGGTGTCATTCTCTCTCTGTCACGCTCTTGGTCTCTTACTCTCACATAAAAAAAAGAAAAGTTCAGTCTTTTGGGCTTGGCTCAAAAAATATTTTATTTATTTATTTAAGAGAGAATATGGGCACTCCAGGGCCTCTAAGCCACTGCAAATGAACTCCAGACACACTCGCCACCTTGTGCTTCTGGCTTTTATGTGGGAACTGGAGAAATCAAACCTGGGTCCCTTAGGGTTTGCAGGCAATCAGCTTTTTTGTTGTTGTTGTTTTGAGGTAGGGTCTCTCTAGGCCCGGCTGTCCTGGAATTCATTCTGTAGTCTCAGGCTGGGGTCAAGCTCTCGGCATTTCTCCCTCTGCTATCCTATCTCTGCCTACAGAATGCTGGAATCAAAGGCATGTGCCACCATGCCTGGCCCCAGCAGCTTTTTTTTTTTTTTTTTGGCGGGGGGAGGTTGAGGTAAGGTCTTATTGCAGTCCAGCCTGATCTGGAACTCACTTTCACTCTGTAGCTTCAAGCTGGCTTTGAACTCCTGGCCATCTTCCTACCTCTGCCTACTGAGTGCTGGGATTAAAGGCATGTACCACCATGCCTAGTACCCCCTTGGTTTTTTTGTTCATCTGTTTTTTTTTTTTTTTTTTTTTGAGGTAGGGTCTAACTCTAGCCCAGGCTGACCTGGAATTCACTCTGTAGTCTCAAGGTGGCCTCGAACTCTCGGTGTTCCTCATACCTCTGCCTCCCGAGTGCTGGGATTAAAGGCATGCACCACCATGCCTGTCTTTTAAATTTTAATATTTTTTTGAGAGAAAGAATGATGAGAGATGAGAATGAAGCCAGACGAGAGGGAGAGAATGGGTGCACCAGGACCTTCAGCCACTGCAAACAAACTCCAGATGCATGTGTCACCTTGTGCATCTGGCTTACGTGGCTCCTGGGAAATTGAACTTGGGTCCTCTAGCTTTGCAGGCAAGTGCCTTAACCACTATGCCATCTCTCTAGTCCCCACCCACTTTTTTCTTGGAACAGTCTCTTACTAATTCCGGAGCTTGCTATTTGTAGCTCCATTGATTCTCTGGCCTCCGGCCCCAACAGGACTGGAGGTAAGGCACACGTGTGTCCACACCCGGCTATTTACATGGGTTCTAAAGACTTGAACTTGGGTGGTCTTAGGCCCCTTCTAGAAACGACCTTTAACCGCTGAGCCATTTCTCCAGCCCCAAATATTTTGTTAGAGAAACAAAGAGGCAGACAGAGAGAATGAGTAGGGGCATGTCAGGCCCTTCTGCCACTTGCAGATGAGCTCCTGATGCATGCCCCACTTTGTACATCTGCTTTTACATGGGGAATCGAACCTGGGTTGTCAGGCTTTGCAACCAAGTACCTTTAACTGCTGAGCCACCTTTCCAGCTCTTAGATCCCTTCAAGTTTTCACAGGAAGTGCACTTAACCCACATCCAGCTCTTCTGATGCAAGCACACTTCCCAAGACCAGGGGAGGGAGGGAATGCTGGATAACAGCTGTGCACCCCTCCTCTGACTATTCTCCCCATCTTGCAGGCCAGGGCATCACCACCGGATCCAATGCTTGTGCAAGGCAGAGTGAGAACCTCAGCCCAGGCCTGTCTGACTCTGTCCTTTTGAGTGAACTCTTCTGGGGAGATGCCAGTGAGTGCTTGCTCCCTCCTCTGGCCTCTGGCAGACTAAATTCCCACTCCACTGAAGTTCCGCCTGGTGAACCAACCAGTTTATTGGGCTTCCTTTCAGAGTGTGGGCAAAGAGTTACTTGCAAGGAGCATGGAGACCTCAAAGCAGCCAGTCTGCTGGAGAGATGGATGAGTGGTGAAGGCGCTTGCCTATGAAGCCCAAAGACACAGGTTTGATTCCCCAGTACCCAGATAAGCCAGATGCAGAGGTGACACATGCGTCTGGAGTTCCTTTGCAATGGCTAGAAGTTTTGACGCGCCCATTCTCTCTGCCTCTCTCAGATAAATACAATATTGTGTGTGTGTGTGGGGGAGGTCTCATCCTAGCACATGGATGACAAAGGCCTCCCCGTGAGTGCATGGAGCTCCCTGTCCCTTGACTTCCCACCCTTTATTTCTCCTGAGGCCATGAGACCTCGTGTACCCTTGCACACAGCTGGCACATCTCTCAGGTGGTCTGACTCCCTCCTATGAGGGAGCGTCAATAGTCTGGAGTCTGTAGTGGGCAGACACAGCGGCTTCTCATAAGAATGGCGTACCACCATGCCGGATCCCTTGGCTGTTAGCGTTCTCCCGGAGCCTCTAGAGATAGTCAGGCTCCCTGATGTACACGTATCTCACCGTGCTTAACTCAGTATTGCAAACTTCACGGAGGGGCTGAGGGACTTGGGGAGCTGAATCAGAGGCCCCCTCCCACTGAAATGTCTCCTCCTCCCAGCACTAGGGAAGCATGCCTGGTTGGGCAGAGGTAGGAAAACCTCCCGCACCCCACATAATCACCTGATAATGAGCCGTGTCTACAGAGTTCACAGTCCCGTGGGGCAAAGGAGAGCGAGGGCCGAGTGGGGGAGGGGAGAGTGGCGTGGGTGGTCTGGGGGATGGAACGGGGGGGGGGCGGCCGGCGATCCCGGAGTGGAGGCGGGCGGCCTGGGGAGGATGAAGCCCTAGGGAGGGGGGTACGCCTCCACCGGCCTGGGAACCGGATTCATTCCCAGAGCTCGGGCTTTCCACGTCCCTCTCCTGCACCTCGGCAGGGGGAGCAAGGGCCGCCCGCCTCCGCCGCCGAACACCGCGACAGCCCCTGGACTGGAGACTCGGGCGGGTCTGCGGGGTCACGGGGCGGGGGAGGATACGGGCTGCGCACCTCGGGGATCCCCAGAGCTCGCAGGCCGCAGCACCCGAGGCCAAGCGCGCACCGGACCGCCCTGCCCAAGGTGGGCTGGGACCGCCGAGGGCCGCGGCTTGGCGGGCGTGCAGCCCTGCAGCCCGGGGCTTGAACCCCCAGCCGAGACCCGGGAAAGACAGGCCCCGGTGCAGAGAGGCTTTCCCCGCGCTTGGCGGTCTATCTGGACAGAACGGAGGACAGCATTTCAGGTCCCCTGCACGGGTCGCGCTCCTGCGAACCGTAGGCCCCAGCCCTGCGGACAGGTGGTCCGGCAGGGGCTCTCGTAGAGCCCCTACCCATCTCTTTTTAGCTACTAAAACCATCGCTCTGTGAGCATGCTTTACTCTGGCGGAGTTGTCTGTGTGGTTTGGGGGGTTCCCAAAGCAAGCCCCACTCCGTCCTCTCCTCCAGCTTCATGTATCGCCCCACCTTTCTTGTCTCATTTGAGGCAGGCTCCTACTCTAGGGCGGGCTGGCCTTGTGGCAACCCTGCTGGTTTTATCAGTGAGTGCTGGGTTACAGGTGTGCCCCACCACACCTGGCTCCTCCCTATTTTCATTTTGTTTTTTTTTTTCGTATTTTCCAAGCTGGTGGGGTTCATGATATTATCCTCTGATACTGCCACCCCATTTAGAAGGATGAGTTTCTAAGACTCCCTCCCCAGTCATTTTTCTTGTATAACCCCTGATAAACACACAGAGAATGGCAAGTTTCAAAGACGAAAAAAGCAAATTTGTTGGTGGGAGGGCACGAAGGCAAGTTTTTCACCTCCATCCTCTGGAATAGATGGGCAGTTGAAGGGCGATAGAAAAGGCAGTTGACGGGCGCACACCCCGTTCTGTACAATATAGAATCTGATTAGATACTCTGTATAAAAGCCATTTGTCCTTCTCTGTGTCCTTGTTGGCTGGCTGAGCTGGGGGCAGGAGCGCACTGGGAGATGAAGCTGGCAGAGTAAGCCACCACACGGGCACACCAAGGTCCCCACCCTCTCTGGCTGACCCATCGTGCGGTCACTTTGGATCCTTAGTGGGGGCATAACAGAGCTCTAGAGGCCGGGACACTTTCCAGAACTTCTCATTCACCAGCTCCAAGGTCAGGGAGCCGTTCAGCGTCTAGGGAGAGGCAGGGGAGAAGAAAAGGAAATGAACAAGAGATAAAAAGTCAGGCCTGGGAGGAGGATGGGAACAAACAAACAGGGATGAGAGGGTAGTTTGGGTCCCCCGGTTGGGCTCACCGTGAACGCTCCACCCCCAGGCGCGATGTAGATGGTGTACTGCTTTTCGCTGACACCCTCCAGGCTGGGCAGGGCGGGCTCCTCGGGACCATCGCCTCCGCTGGAGCCCCCACCCTCCCCGCCACCCCCATCAGGTCCTCCAGGGTCAGAGGCACCCCCGCCAGGGCCTCCGGGCTCGCCAGCCTCCTGCTGTTGCCTTCGCTCGAGGGCAATACGCAGGGCCAGGTACTTGGAGAGGTGGTCCACTGTGGCATTCCCTGTCGTCTTTACATACCTGGAGAACGGGGGAGGGGTGGCTTTAGGAAGGGGGCTTTCTAGGGCCGGTAGGTTATGGCATCCTTTTGAGGTTTGGATGACCACCCCCTCTGTGACCTTTGGTGCCTTGGGGGTCTCCTAGGTAAAGGCGGGGCTCCTCACCTAGTCTGGCAGTATTCTCCCTTCTCCACCAGCAGGGGATGGGGCCGGAACACCAGCTCGATCTCTCCACCGGGCTCTGGAGGGCTGGGGGCCCCAGGAGGGCTTGGGGGGCCCAGGGTGCCCCCTCCCAGGGTGCCTCCCCGGTCACCAGAGTCTTCAGAACCGGCACCCCCACCTACACCACCAGCACCGCCTCCCCCTGTCCCTACACTACTGCCGCCTGCGCCGCCTCCGCGGGGTCGTTTGGGAGCAGGACCGGGGGCCGAGTCCGGGGCCGAGTCCGAGCTCACATCCTCTCCATCCCCCTCTCCCTCCCCCGGCTCTCCTTCCCCCCCACTCATCGTCGTCGTCTGATCCGACCCTGGCATCGGCCGCCTCACACGCTGGGCCCTGTGGAAGCAAGTGGTGCAGGTTACAAAGTGTCAAGAATTGGGGTTTAGACCTAAATACTCCCGAGAATTCGGAGGACAGGGAAACCCTAAGGACAATGCCCAATACTTATTAACCATCAAGGGTGGGTCAAGCGCCCCAAGGGTCTGTCTCTATTTTATGGCCAAAGAAACAGGCTTAGAGAGATTAAAGGTGGAGACCAAATGTACCATCTTCAGAGAGCTTGCAGAATTCACTGTCTTTTGCATTTTAAACAGGACCACAGGGAATGTGGATGTGTGTTATGGGAGGTGATGTAAACCTCAACAGCCTGAATCCAGAATTCACGAATCAAATTACTCTACTGTTCTAAGTTCTAGACAGTCAACAGGGAAACAACTTTCTCCCTTCTTGGGGGGGGGGGAAGGGGTTGGTTTTTCAAGGTAGGGTCTCACTCTAGCCAAGGCTGACCTAGAATTCACTACTTGGTCTCAGGCTGGCCTGGAACTCACAGTGACCCTCCCAGGTGCTGTGATTAAAGGCGTGCACCACCACGCCCAACACTTTCTTCCTTCTTAATTGCTGTGTCCGTTTATACCAGACCTAACAATCTGAGCTGTGGTCAGCTCTTGGACTGCCAAGACTTGGAAGCTGGCAGGGAGCAAAGGCAGTACCAGCGAGTGTGACCGAGGGAGCCGCCCCCAGCTCTGCTGTGTGTGGCATCTCGCGGGACCCTCACACCTGTGCATGGCCTGCATGCGCAGTCCCTCCTCGATGCTGGAGCTCAGAGCCTGCTGATTGTGCAGGCGGCTCAGGCGGATGAGCACTCGGTCTTGATGGGCCTCGTATTCCTCCCGACTGGGATAGATCTTAGAGATCAGGGCATCAAAGTTGGGGTCTGGCCGTAAGGACCGTTTGGATACCAGCTTTTTCCGGCAGGTAGGACACTCCTTGTTCCTGGGGTGAGAGAAAGGAAGCCACTAAGGGTCAGCTCCCTTCACTGCATGAGGACCCCTTCATCTCAAACGCCCCTCTGGTTACCCGCTCCGCAGGGCTGTGACGATGCAGTCGGAGCAGAAGCGGTGGAGGCACTCCTTGGTGGTCATAGTGTTCTTCAGCATGTCCAGGCAGATGGGGCACATGAGCTCTGAATGCAGCGACCGAGGGGAGACGGCGATCTCTGTGCCATCCATGATGGCTTCCTGGAAAGCATCGGTGAGCGCGAGGTGGAGGTGGGGTGGAGGGAGGTCGTGTTAGAATACAGCAAGGCACGAGAAGTTTTGAGAAATAACACTGAGATGGCAGAACCCAGGTACCCCTGTGGACCAAGTGAGGAAGATGAACTCAAGAGACAGGGAGGGCCGCTAACTTGGAGAGACTGGAGAACAGAAGAGCGTTTTGGAACAGGATGACCTGAGGTTTGGTGACAGGCCTAGAGGGGCTGCACAGATCTGTGGTTCCATGAAGACTTTTATTTATTTAGTTTGGTTTTTCGAGGTAGAGTCTCACTCTAGTTCAGGCTGACCTGAAATTCACTATGTAGGCTCAGGGTGGCCTCGAACTCACGGCGATCCTCCTACCTCGGCCTCCCAGGTGCTGGGATTAAAGGCGTGCGTTTTACTCATTTTTTTGAAGACTCTGAAAACTGTTTCGGTACCAGAACTTTAGGATGCCTGTTAAGAAACACTTTCTAAGTTGGGCACAGTGCACCACACCTTTAATCCCGGGCACTCACAAGGCTGAGGCAGGAGGATGGCAGGGAATTAGGAGGTGAGCCTGGGCTAGAGTGAGACCCTATCTCGAAAAAAACTAAAAACAAATCAAACCATACACAAACAGCCCTCCGCCAAACCTGAGGTCCCACTGCTGATTGAGAAAATAAGGGTGAGGGGGGCGGCAATGGGTGACAAGATGAGACCTCTGACACCGGACTGAGAAAAGGGGAAGGTAGTTTCAGCGTATGTTTACTATGTTTCAAATAAAGACGGCATTGTTCGCTCCACCTCTCTGGCCTGGCTGTCTTGAAGGTTAAATGGGAATAAGCGTAAACGCGCTTTAAGCAGACGACGGCGGCTGGAAATGGGCACGCGAGGCGGGGGTCTGAGGCCGAGGGGCTCAGCCGGGCTCGGAGCATCCCTGTCACCTGCGGGGTCCGGTGCAGCTCGTACAGACTCAGTTCCCACGTTTTGCTGGCATTCTGGGCGTTCGCCGGCGTCGTCATGGTGACCGGGCGCAGACCCCCCACCAGGCCGGGCCCGGCGGCCGCCGAGTCTGCGAGGGGGAAGGGAGGCGGTGTCGGGGCGCCCTCCGCAGACCCCGCCCCGCCGGCCCGCCCGCCCCGCCCCCGCCGCCCCTCACCGGCTCCGGCCGTCCGCCCGCGCTGCCCCGCCGGCCCGTCCCCGCGCCCGGGCTCCGCGGCTCGCTCTGCGCGCGGCTCGCTTCACACGGCCGCTCCCGCCGAGGCCGCCGCCGCCAACGCCGCCATGGCCCGGGCGCCGGGCGACGTCACTTCCGGCCGCCGCGCCGCGCCCCCTCCCCCGCGCGCAGACGTCTCCGGCGCTCGCGGCGCGGGTGGATCCCGCCCGACGTGGAAGCCCGGGCTCCCCACGCCCACGGCGCGAGCCGGCGTGCCCGGAGCCCCGCGCCACGTGGGGACGGCGCTCCCGTGATCGGCCGGCTTCGGGCTCGGCCCGCGTGCGCTCGGGCAGGGCTGCCTCTCCCACGCCTCGGCCCCCCGCGGGCCCGGGGATCGCACCCCATCCTGTCGGTCAGCCCGGCCCGGGACCCCCGGAAAAAGCACGCTGCAGAGAGTCCCTGCCGCGCTTGGCTTTTCGCCCTCGGGTCCCGGGACGGCCGAGTGCCCGGGACTCCCTTCGCCACCCTGGGGACCTGGCCCACCCTGGCCCGGCCTCTCCCGAGACCCCTCCGAACCCCCTTGTCTCCCCCTCGAGGTTTGGGGGCGGCGGCTCGGGACGTCCAGACTCAACTCTCGGCCGGAGCCAGAGACTCGAGAATTGCGTTTGGACAATCAGGAGCCGCGGCCCGGGCCGGGGGAGGGAGGGAGGCGCACGGGAGACGCCACGAGGAAGTTGGGGCGCACGCGAGATGGGGCCCCCCAGCGCGGAGTGGGTGTGTGTGTGAGTGGGGGACACACGGGCACAGTGTCTGCAGCGGGGAAGAGGGCAGAGTCTCCTGAAAACTCTGGAGTAAAGGAAGCAGACGGGCAGGACAGAGCCGAGGAGGGTGCCGAGCGATCCTCATCGAGGGCCAGGAGTTAGAAGGGCACCGGGAAAGGCCTTGATGGGTCTTCTGTTTCCCCCAACCCCCCGTCGCCAGCCTGAGCTGGGGGCTCCCGGACTTGGGCTGCTGCTGCCAGGGGGTGGCCTGTCTCTGGGACAAGTCACAGTGGGTCCCCTCACCCCCACCCCAGTTGCCCCCTACTTCCCTGTCTTCTTCAGTCCGCGGCCAGTCCTTATGTGGGCGCCAGAGTCGATTAGCGCAGACCCCCTCCCCTTCCTCCTCCTCCTTCTCCCAGCCCCCTCCCTCCCTTCTGCTCTTCTCCAGCCCCTTTCATCCGCTGGTCCATTCCCCTAATCCTGGCCCCCTCCCCTAATCCCCCCCATCCGACCCCAGGCCGGCTGCAGCTATTGTAAGGTGGAGAGAAAGGGGAGGGGGGACCAAGAGAAAGGAGGGGTGGGGGAGGGCCACCTGTTCCAAGACCCCCTTCCAAGGCCAGACTGGACACCAGGATGGGGCCAAGAACAAATCACCCTTGGGGGCTATAAGGATCCAGGGAGTTGGGGGGAGGGGACTGGCGCTACAGGACCAGGGAAAGGGGGTGGGGCAGAACCCCCTCCCTCTGAAAAGACCCAGAGTGTCACGCATACACAGTGACATACACTCTTTCCTCTCACACCCGGCGGCGGGGGTTGCCCTGGGAGACCAGGCAGTGAAAGGGAAGAATCCTTCGGGAAAGGGAGAGAGGGGGAGGTGGGGAAGGGTCTGAGGGCTTGGACACAAGAAGAACCGGAGGTGGCAGGGAAGAGGATTTGGAATTTATTAGGGTCACAAGCACCCCTGCCTTCCATATTCAGCATTCCGGACCCACACACTGCCACCCCTTTTGTAGCCTGGGAACTTAGAGTCCGCGGCAGCAGGAGGCCAGGCAGAGTGGTGGGGGAGTGAGCAGAGTCCAGGGTCCTTGAGGCAGTTACATGAAAAGACCTCCTGGGAGGGGCAGAAACATTTGGACAGGTGTATGGGTGGCGAGGTAGACCACAGAGACTCCCACTTGTGTCCCTGACCTAGGCTCCCCTCACTAGCTTTCTCATACAGACTTCTGTAGCACCCCCTTCCCTCCTGCAATGGTCTCATACCAGTGACTTCCACTGAGGTCCCGGTAATGTATCCACTGTCTCCAGATGCCAAGAATGCAACTACATCTGCTACATCTATGGGAGCGGTGGGGAGAGGGCAGAGTACCCACTCACTTCCATAGACCCAAAGTGGCTATGCCACCGCCCCCCATTCTGTGGTAGGGAGAGGGCAGTGTCTCCACTCACTTCCACAGATCCAAAGTGGCTATGCCACCCCCCATCCTGGCAACACCCTCTCAAAATGGGATTGTTTCATTCAAAGTCCCCTGCCTCAGTCCTTTCTCCCCTTCATGCTCACCCTCGGGGTCCCCCATGTGTCCCATAGGAATAATTCCGGTTACCTAAAAGAAATACTCATGTAGGTGAAAGTTTCCTTTAGGGGCCTTTTGTGAAGGCAGCCCGTGACTTTATTCTTTGTCTCCATCCTTCACAGGATTCTGGAATACTTACTGTTTGCCACTGCTGCCCTGTGACCCGATCTCTGAGGCTACAGCCTGGGTCTCTGACCCATTCTGCCCTTCACCCACAGCCCCCTACCTTGTCCTGCACTTTCTGTGGCATTTTCTGGGTCATGGGTGTTGTAATGAACCCTGGGAGAACAGCGTTACAGCGGATCCCATGTCTGTGGAAAAGAGAGTGGCTGCTGCTTCTGAACAGGACTCTGACTCCTTCCTTGGACCCAGCATGCTTCAGGGAGATCACCCGGAATCCCCAGGTGTCGCTCGCACGCACGCACGCAAGCACTCACGCACGCACCTGCCGAGCTCCCGAGCTGCAGTTTGGGTGAGGCCTATCACTCCCGCCTTGGATGCCGCATAGTTTGTCTGCCCGATGTTCCCCACCTGCAGCGAGTTAGAGACCCAAGGTGAGTAAGGAGTCAAAGACGGCCTCTTCTCCACACCCACGTGGAGGGCTGGGCTGGCCTGACCTGACCTTCCCAACGATGCTACTGATGTTGATGATGGAGCCATGACAGCCACTGGACACCAAGGCCTGAGCTGCAGCCTGAGTGACTAGGAAGATGCCCTGGCAGGAGTGGGTAACAAGGCCGAAAAGATCAGCTGAGTGGCAGCCCTCCTCCAAGTGTCTCCCCAAGTTGGGGAGGGAAGGGCAGAAGTCACAAGGTCAGAGGTCACCACCTTGAGGTTGACAGCTATGACTTTGTCCCAGTCATTCTCAGACATGTGAAGTAGAAACTCATCCCGCGTGATGCCCGCACAGGACACAACGACAGATGGCGGGCGAGAAAAGCAGGCCTATGGGAGGGAGGGGGAGGCGTTATAACACCAGACACCACAAAAGGCCGGGTCGTGGGGACAATGTTAGCGCTTCGGTGGGCACGGCCGCCTGCGGGTCACCTGCACTTGCTCCAGCAGGCGCCGGGCCGCCGCGGCCTGCGACACGTCCGCCTGGAAGGCCGCGTGCTTCCCGCCGGGCGCCCCCTCCTCGCTCGCCGGCCCGCCCAGAAGCCGCACCGTGTCCCGCGCCGCCGCCTCGTCCAGGTCGCAGGCGGCCACGGCGGCGCCCTCTCTGGCCAGGCGCGCGCTGACCGCGCGGCCGATGCCACTGCCCGCACCTGCGGTGGGAGAGGACGGGCGGGCGGGTCAGGGGTCCCGGCAAGCCCAGACAAAAGGGCCAGAAACCACACGGGTCGTGGGCGCCCCCGCTGACATCGCCCCGGCGTCCCAACCCGCCTGGGAAAGGACCCCCCAACCTGTGACCAGGGCTAGCGCGGAGCGGAGCCGGAGCTGAGACGCCATGGCGGCGGGTGGGGAGGCGGGCCCAGCACCGGAGCCAATCCGTGATAAGGGGCGGGGCGTGGTGCGGGCAATGGACCCCACCAGCCATAGGCCATCTGCGGCCACCAGCGCGGGCCGACCTCCCACCGCGGGGGCGGGGCACGCACACACCACTGCTTGGGGCCTGGGGAGGCAAGGGGCCCCATTCCCCCCAAAAAGACAAAGACGGAGTATGAGGCAGAAGATCTAAGGACTTTATTCCCAGTCATCGTTCCCTCCTCGATTCAAACAGTGATATAAAATGAGTAGAAACAAGATCAGGCCATGAGATTTACCAACTAACCCTCTCCCACCCCCATTCTCAAATCAGGACACACGATTGATGGATGTTGATCCCTAACTCCTCCTCCTGGCACCCCCTCGGTCCAGGTCTTCTCCCAGGAGAGAGGGTGATAGGCCTTGGAGAACCATTTTATGGCAGCTTGGTCCTCAAAGAACAAGTAGGGCAGGGGCCACCAGGCGTCACCCCAGCCCTTCTTCATAGACCCATTTAACCCTCCAAAGCAACAATAGGGTTGGGCACTGTCCAACACTTTGGTCCCTCTGGCCTCTCATTCTCTGTATGACTGCGAAACCCTGAAGGCCCTAATGCCAAAGTCATTATTGTGCTAGGCTAAAATTCCTGCTTCTGGCAGGTTTCCCTGGCCAGGGTCCCCAACCACCACAGACTCCTTACCTGGAGTCAGGAGTGGAGCTCTGGGGCAGCTTATCCCTCCCTCACTCAAGGTGGGCAATCAGCACCATCATGAAGACGCCCCCTAGCAGCCCCAGCACCTCCAGGAGCGACTGCAGCGGGGCCGCCTCCCTCAGCAGCTCTGGCAACACAGACACGGTTGCTACATAGATAAAACCACCTGCGGTGAAGGGCAGAACCCAGCCAGGGCCTGAAACTTCGCTGCCCATTGCCCCGCCTTCAGTGAGGAGGGCACAGGCAGTGCCTGCTAGTGCTCCAACTGCTGTCAGTAGTTGTAGACGCATTGCCTGGTGGGCAGAAAAGAGAGAGGTACTCACCAACTGCTAAAGATGATGGTACCGGGCATAGTGGCGCACACCTTTAATCTCAGCACTTGGGAGGTGAAGGCAGGAGGACTACTGTGAATTCAAGGCCAGCCTGAGACTATACAGTGAATTCCAGGTCAGCCTGGGCTAGAGCAAGACCCAACCTCAGAAAACCAAACCAAAGCTGGGCGTGGTGGTGCACACCTTTAATCCCAGCTCTCAGGAGGCAGAGGTAGGAGGATTGCCAAGAGTTTGAGGCCACCCTGAGAATACAGAGTGAATTCCAGGTCAGCCTCGGCTAGTGTAAGACCCTACCTCGAAAAACCACACACACACTAAAAGAAAACCAAACCGAACCAAAAAATAAATAAGGATAATCAGTGGCTTGAATGTGGCTGCTAGGAGGTTAGCTGTACAAGTTTAAGGTCCATGTCTTTTGGAAACTAAAAAGTCAGGTAAAAAAAAAGGGGGGGGGGGTAGCCGCCGGGCGGGGTGGTGCATGCCTTTAATCCCAGCACTCAGGAGGCAGAGGTAGGAGGATGACTATGAGTCTGAGGCCACCCTGAGAGTACATAGTGAATTCTAGGTCAGCCTAGGTTAGAGTGCAACCCTGCCTCAAAAAAACCAGAAAAAAAGTGTGTGTGGGGGGGAGTAGCATTTGTAGAATAGATGACTTTTTTTTTTTCCAAGGTAGGGTTTCATTCTAGCCCAGGCTGACCTGGAATTCACTATGTAGTCTCAGGGTGGCCTTGAACTTACCACGATCCTCCTAAATGCCTCCCAAGTGCTGGGATCAAAGGCATGTGCCACCACGCCCAGCAAATAGACAATTCTTGAAAAATCTTATACCATCCTTTCACAGTACAAGAAACTATGAGGTCCAGGAAAAAGGAAGCTACCACTTCCCCTCGTATCTAAAGGATGGCTGTATACCTTGTTTGGAACTTGCAAGATGTAGTCAGCACCAGCACCAACCTGTTTTTTGCTGCAGCCAGACTGGACCAAGATGGCAAAGTCCCCAACCTCATGAGGTACTTCATGCAGCAGGACAGTCATTGTGGTCAGGATCCCCAGCCCTCGGCCCCCTCGAAAGGAAGCACCGATGGCCAGACCATCTGTGAAGTTGTGTGCCAAGTCAGCAGCCAGATTCAGGTACCCAGACACACGCAGATCTTAGGCAGACAGGAGGATAAAATGATCAGAGACATCCATCACTATCAGCCCAGGTCCTGGCTAACCTCCCGCCTGGCCCCCACCCGCAGGCACCACATCACATGCAGTCCCTCCAGGTTTCCCCGACTCCTGTTATTACTCACTGCACACAGTCTGTGTGATTCAGTGATAAACCTTGCCCAAATTCATCACCAAACTTGTCCCTTACCTGAACCTGTTTTTTCTTCTTCAGCGTTCTGATGTCTCACTGGCCCATCCTTGGGCCCTGTGCTCCCTCCTCTTCTCTTTCGCAAACCTCCTGCTTCCTTTTCTTCTTCTTCTGAGCTGTGCTTCTCCTTTGAAGGACGCTCTGAGAGATGACAGGAGCTGGTCAGTGTGCAAAGGAAACCTATTCCACCGGAAAGCCAGGAGTGTGTTCTGAGGCAGGCAGTGTTGGCTGCTTCCCTAGCAATGTGGCTCACCTTGTTGTCCGTGTCCATGACCATCGCCAGGTCCGTGACTGTGACCATGTCCTCCTTTCACATGTCTCACAAATTTCTCCACCACAAGGAAGGCGACAATTCCACTGAGAACCCACAGCCCCACAGACAGAATGGGGCCATGGCCTGTGGATGGAGGCATTAAAGGAAATGCGGATTCCGGGTTCCTCCTCAAGTGGAGGAAGTGAACTGGAGGAGCTAGATGTGTCCCAGCATCCCAACCTTTAAACCCATCTCCTCTTCCTCACCACTGTGGGAGTGTCCATGTCCTGGCTGTTCCACTGTGTGATGAGAATGAGGTTCTGCAGGAAGGAGGGAAAAGGCCAGTGAGGGAATGCCTGACTCAAGAGATGTATATTTGGGAAATACTGTTAGGTGAGAGATCACAAAGAAGAATGAGCCCCCTTTCTACCTTAAAGAATAAAACAGGGGGCTGGAGATGGCTTAGCTGTTAAGGTGCTTGCCTGCAAAGCAAAAAGGACCTAGGTTCGATTCCCCAGGACCCACACAAAGCCAGATGCACAAGGTAGGCTCATGCATCTGGAGTTTGTTTGCAGCGGCTAGAGGCCCGGGAGCACCCAGACTCTATATATCTGCCTCTTTCTCTCTGTCTCTCAAATAAACAAGTAGGTAAAAAAATATGTATTTTAAAACGGAATAAATCAGGCCAAGCCATGAATAGAGTTCAGAACTTCTTTACCCAGAGCATGGGGGATGAGGTGCAGAAAGGCATCACCCAGGAGACCCCCAGAAGCAAAACTGAGCAGAATCTGGAGCAGAGAGCGATGTCTAGGGGAGTTTGACTCCACTGGGATGAGGAAGAGAACGAAGAATGGAGCTGCAGAAATCAGCACTGTGGCCCCCAATGCCTGGTAAAGGAGAGGCGGGAAGTAAGTGAGGCGTCTTTCTACAACCAGTCCCTCTCTCCCCCATCACCCGGGTACTCACATAGGCCCAGAGGGTGACAGTGTCCAGGTGGTGCTTGATGCTTGGAGCCCCCATCTCCTTATGGGCCCCGTGGCTGTGTCCACGGTCATGTCCGTGTCCTCTTTGGTGGTTATCATGAGAGTGGCCATGGCTATGGCCATGGTGCAAATCCTCATGTGAATGTCCATGGTCGTGGCCGTGCCCCTGCCAGATGCTTTCGTGAGTGTGCCCATGGCCATGGGCATGGCTGTGTCCATGGTGGAAATCCTCGTGTGAGTGCCTGTGGCTGTGGCCATGGAAGTCCTCTTCCACATCCTTGTGCGGGTCACCATGACTTTCGTGTCCGGCCACCAGTCGCCCCAAGGCCGCCCAGGTCAGCAGCCCCACAGCCACCCAGTGGGGGGCCCGCAGGCCCTTGGCCATCACGCTGACCAGAGGGACAGACAATGACTCCACTTGACACTTAGTTCTATCTCCACGGGGGTCCACTGTACTTCACTGGTGCCCCTTGTCCACCTCTATGGGCTGCTCCCCACCATCAGTCTGGCACCACTCAAAGTTGTTCCCCTACTCGTTCTCTTTGTCTCGAACCCCCTTCCCGGATGCTGCCCCCCCTCCGACACCGCTCTAGCCTTAGATCGGTCACTCTACGGACTCCCTGGTGCCGTCGTCTCTATGATCCATTAGCTGGGGGAAAAAACAAAAACACCTGGAAAAGACAGTAAAGGGAGAGCAGGAGATTCTCACCGGCTCCGGACCCTCTCCGCTCGCGGTGCGCTCGGACGTGGCAGTCACGCTTCTCGTTCCCGCGAGATCACGAAGTTCCGGTCGCCCTGCGCCTCCACTCCCTTTACCAACATGGCGGCGCCCCGGGGCCGGCGCGGGCGCGCAGGCGCAGGCGCGGGGGTCATCTGAGGGCGCGCGGGGCGAGGCGCGCGGGCGGGCGGGCGCGGGGACACCGCCTCCTCCGTTTGCACCCCGGCGAGGGCGAGGGCGAGGGCGAGGGGGCGGGAACGAGCGACGAGACTTCCCGTCTGTACAAACATGGCTGCCACGGCGGCGCTGTCATTCTGGTACGGAGCCGACCGAAGCGCTTAAATGCGACCCGAGCCGGGCCAGAGCCTTGTCGGTTTTTATTGTTTTCCACTCGCCTCCCCGGTCCTCGGGGGCGTCCTCGCGCTCACGCCGTCTCCCGCTCGGCCCGTGGCCGTCCGCACGCCCGGGCCGGCGGCGTCATGTCGTGGGCCGCCCGCCCGCCCTTCCTCCCGCCGCCGCACGCCGCGGGGCAGTGTGGGCCGGTGGGGGTGAGCGGAGAGATGCATTGTGGGCTCGCGGCCCGGTGGCGGCGGCGGCGGCCCTGGCTCGGCCCTGCGGCGGCGGCGGCGGCGGCCGGAGAGCATCAAACCCCGGAGCCGGAGCCGGGGGAGGCTGGACGGGACGGGATGGGCGACAGCGGGCGGGGTGAGTGTCCCCGCGGAGCGCCGGGCAGCCAGTGACCGCGTGCCGGACCCCCGCCCCGGCCTCCGCCCCCTTGTTTGTAAACACGCGCCGTCCCCGGGGCGGGCGGGCGGGCAGGCCGGGGCGGGGCGGGGCGGACCGGGGGAAGCTTCCTCCCGGGCGCGGGGGGCCGCCCGCCGCTGAGGTCTCGGGCGTGGGAAGGACACGATCGCCCTGCGGGTCTTTGCGGGGCTTGCTCTCGTGGGGGGTGGTCCCTTCCGTCCGGCTGTTTCCGGCTGGCCGTGCGGGGGGCACTGACCCGACTGGTCCACCCCACGTGCTGCCCCACCCCACGAGGCCGGGCGGCTCGGGATGACCTAGTATTCATGCACACGCCTCGCTTGGGAATTCTCTCCCCCTCTCTCTTCCACTGCCTCCTCGCACCACTGTCGGGAGTTAAAATTGTTTGGCGACACGGTATTTTTGAACTTGGGGGTGGGGGTGGCCGAGGGTGTGGTGGGTCAAGGCACAGTGTGTGTATGTGGGGGGGATTAGGGAGTTCAAGAAGCTCATTTTCTTCTCTTTTTGTCTCTGTCTGTCTGCCTGTCTATGTTCCTCTCCCTCAAGATTCCCGAAGCCCAGACAGCTCTTCCCCAAGTTCCCTTTCCCAGGGGGTCCCTCCTCCGTCTCCTCCTGGTCCCCCTCTCCCTCCTTCAGCACCTCCACCCCCCATGCCACCCCCTCCATTGGGCTCTCCCTTCCCAGTCATCAGTTCTTCCATGGGGTCCCCTGGCCTGCCTCCTCCGGCTCCCCCAGGATTCTCCGGGCCTGTCAGCAGCCCCCAGGTGAGAGGTTATGAGAGGTTATGGAACCTCTGTGCTTCCATTTCCTTGTTTTCTACTTGTCACCACACCCCCCCACCCTTGTGTGAACTTTCTCTGCCCACTGACCTTCCAGTCCTTCCCTGGTCCTTGTAGGACCTCTTGTCCTTCCTGAGGCGAATGGTCTTTTAGTGCATGCTTCCTCCCTAATCCTATTAAAAAAATTAAAAAAAAAAACCACACCAAAATCCAATATTCCCAATGTTCTTTTCATCTCTTGGTGACTTTTTGCCCTTTTGGTCCCATATGTCCTTTGAGAAGACATGTCCTTCAGGGCTGCTGTGTTGCACAACTTTAGAACTGTGGATAGCTGTTCTGTTTGGGCTTGTGCTCCAGGGAGGCCCTTTATGCAGACTGTAGTGTCTCCAATAACCCCTGGGATGCGTATTGCAGTGCCCTGCCTAGTGGTCGGAATGGCTGCTGTGACTTCTGTGCTTCTCAGTGACTCTCCCTGTGACTTCTGTTTTCCCCCATCCCAGATTAACTCAACAGTGTCGCTCCCTGGAGGTGGGTCTGGTCCCCCTGAAGATGTGAAGCCACCAGTCTTAGGGGTCCGGGGCCTGCACTGTCCACCCCCTCCGGGTGGCCCTGGGGCTGGCAAACGGCTTTGTGCCATCTGCGGGGACCGAAGCTCAGGTATGAGGCTCAGCACAGGCAAGCGGGGAGGAAGAGAGTTTGAGCTGTGTGCCACCACCTGCGGGATTCCCATGGACTTCTGGGGTCGGTCAGGAGGCCTGTGGGAGCCGAGGCGCCTGCAGTACCACGAGGTGCAGTGGGGGTGGCGGGAAGGAAAGGGGCTAGTTCAGTTTCTGATCTGTGAGGAGACTCAGTAGGATTTTGACTGATTTGATGGGGTGAGGTTTGCAAGAGACTGAGTGGTGACGAGGTCTCCGTGCACCCTTCTCGCTGCCATTCCGTCCCCTTGCAGGCAAACACTATGGGGTGTACAGCTGTGAGGGCTGCAAGGGCTTCTTCAAGCGCACCATCAGGAAGGACCTGACCTACTCATGCCGGGACAACAAAGACTGTACAGTGGACAAGCGCCAGCGGAACCGCTGTCAGTACTGTCGCTATCAGAAGTGCCTGGCCACTGGCATGAAGAGGGAGGGTAAGGACCTGCCCCAGCCAGTCCACAGACCCTTCTTCTTCTTTCTTCTTTTTTTTTTTTTCCCGAGGTAGGGTCTCACTCTAGCCCAGGCTGACCTGGAATTCACTATGTAGTCTCAGGGTGGCCTCGAACTCACGCAATCCTCATACCTCTGCCTCCTGAGTGCTGGGTTAAAGGCGTGTCAGGCCCACAGACCCTTTTTATCACCTTGGGAGAGCTGGGGGTAGGCGGGGGGGGGGGGGGGAGGGGGGGGACAGTAGGAGCCCACAGCCCATGTCCATGCAAACTTTCTCCTCCAGGGGGCAATGCTTGATTTTGCTTTCTTCCTCCCCGTACCCTGCTCTGGTCCCCTGAGTTTCTGTCCCGACAGGGTTGGTCTGTGCGTTCTGTGACTCTCCTCAGTGCAGTCTGGCCTTGGAGTAGATAGTTCACCCATTATGGGCTCACTCTCTTCTCCAGTCACGCAGCCCTCCTTTCTCTGGCCCTTTGTTTCTTCTCTGGTCCCCAGAGAACCTAGGCAAGCTAGTTAATCTCTTGTGTTTTATTTATTTATTTTTAAATTTTTATGTATTTATTTGAGAGAAAGGGGCCAGCAGGCAGGCAGTCAGACAGATCCATAGAAAGAGAAAGGAAGGAAGGAAGGAAGGAAGAAAAAGAGAATGGGTACGCTAGAGCCTCCAGCCACCGCAGAGGAACTCCAGACGCATACACCATCTTGTGCATCTGGCTTACATGGGTCCTGCGTAATCAAACCTGTCCCTTTGGCTTTGCAGGCAAGTGTCTTAACCCCTAAGCCATCTCTCCAGAGAAAGAGGCAGATAGAGAGACGGAATGGTCATGCCAGGGCCTCCATCCATTGCAAATGAATTCTGGACACATGTGTCACCTTGTGTATCTGGCTTTCTTTGGGTACTGGGGAATTGAACCTGGGCCATTAGGCTTTTTAGGCATGCGCCTTAACTGCTAAGTCATCTCTCCAGCCTCTTTTTTGAGACAGTGTCTCACTCTAGCCCAGGCTGATTTAGAATTCACTCTCTAGCTTAGGCTGGCTTCAAACTCATGGCGCTCCTCCTACCTCACCCTTTTGAGTGCTGGGATTAAAGGCATGTGCCATCATGCCTGGCTTTGCTAGTTAACCTCTTAGCTCCAAGTTCCTCATCTTTAAATGTGGGAATAGTAGCTCACAGGGTTGAGTACATGTTAAAACATGTTTGGGATGTTTCTTAGCACATAGGCCCTTCCCTTAAATCTAACTTCTTTCCTAATTCCTTTCTCCTCTTATTTCTCCCTTCTTGACCCATTTCTGTTCATTTACTGACATGTTTATTTGTGGTGCTGGGATAGAACCTAGGGCCTTGTGCATGCTAGGCAAGCGCTCTGCACTGAGCTGCCCCTCACCTGCTCTTTTAGAACCTCTGCTTCCACACTGTCCCGGTCAACTGTTTTTAGTGATTTTCCCAGTTGCTGTATCTCACAGACGCTGACCTGAGAAGGCCCCAGAATATTTCAGAACCCCTCATGACTGGCTTGCTGACTTTCCATTTTTTCTTTCTCTCCACAGCGGTGCAAGAAGAGCGGCAGCGGGGCAAGGACAAGGATGGGGATGGGGAGGGGACTGGGGGATCCCCCGAGGAGATGCCAGTGGACAGGATCCTGGAGGCAGAGCTTGCTGTGGAGCAGAAGAGTGACCAGGGCGTTGAGGGTCCTGGGGGAACCGGGGGTAGCGGCAGCAGTGTGAGTGATGGGGTCACCCCTTTCTCTTGTGATGGGGCTGTGGGAGGGTGTCCAGTTCTGCTCTTTCTCCTTCTCACCCTTCCCCTCAAAACCCTCCTCACACTGCCTGTACTGAAAGCACCACCAAACAAAGCCTCAGGGTCTGAGGTGGGTGTGTGAGCTTCCTCCACCGTCCCCACTGGCGAGTCCCAAATCAGTGCTGGTTGCTGGAACGCTGGGAAAGAAGGCTGAGCCACAGGGTTCCTTTGGATGGGGCTTGAAGGCAGGTTATGGATAAAGAGGGAGCATCGGACGCCTCTTACAGTACACCTCCATACCGTCCATGAATCTCACCCTCTGTCCCCTGCAGCCCAATGACCCCGTGACCAATATCTGTCAGGCGGCTGACAAGCAGCTGTTTACCCTTGTTGAGTGGGCAAAGCGGATCCCACACTTCTCCTCCTTACCTCTGGATGACCAGGTCATATTGCTACGGGCAGGTCAGTGACCTTGAATCCCTTGGACCTCTTGACTTTTGAACTTTTGACCCCTTTGTGATGTGATGCCCTTCAATGACCCCAGTGGCCTTCTGCTATGTGCTCAGGAAGCCAAGCTTGCTGACCTTACCCCCTCCTCTTTGTGCTCTGACCTCATGGCCTGGTCTCTGGCCCCTGACTCTCCCCCCCCCCCCCCGCCCCCAGGCTGGAATGAGCTCCTCATTGCCTCCTTCTCCCACCGGTCCATTGATGTCCGAGACGGCATCCTCTTAGCCACAGGCCTTCACGTGCATCGAAACTCAGCCCATTCCGCAGGCGTGGGAGCCATCTTTGATCGGTCAGTGGCCCTTGGCTGGGCTGGCCTGTAGGTAGAAGGGGTGAGGCTATAGGCTGGTCCGTGTCCAAGGCTGGCTGAGCTGTGACCTTTGAGTGACCTGCAGGTCCCTCTCCAGGGTGCTGACAGAGCTAGTGTCCAAAATGCGAGACATGAGGATGGACAAGACAGAGCTTGGCTGCCTGCGGGCAATCATTCTGTTTAATCCAGGTAAGAGGATTACCAGCTGCATGATCAAGGCAACCCCTCCAGTTCTCTGGAGACTCCTCCTTACCCAACTGTCCCCTCAGTAAGACCCTCTACCTGGAAATCTCCCTGTTAAGAACCCTTCCCACTGACTGTTCCCCTCTGATCCCATCCCACAAAGCCAGCGGCCTCTGCTTGCCTTGGCAGACATCTGGTGAAGGGCAAGTTGGGTTGGAGTGGGCTTATAGGGCCTCTTGAGGTACTCACCTGCATGCCTATCCTGATTTGATGTGCCTTCCTGCCCTTTCCTCTTCCTTGTCCCAGATGCCAAGGGCCTGTCCAATCCTGGTGAGGTGGAAGTCTTACGGGAGAAGGTGTACGCATCACTGGAGACATACTGCAAGCAGAAGTACCCAGAGCAGCAAGGACGGTGAGAGGGCCTTCGGAGCTATGGCCCCCATGTCGGTGGGGGGGCAGGCCGAGGCGTGTTCACGGCCTGGGTGCTGCTGGCCCTCACCCACTCCCACCCCCACCTCAGGTTTGCCAAGCTGCTGCTGCGGCTTCCTGCCCTTCGGTCCATCGGCCTTAAGTGTCTAGAGCACCTGTTTTTCTTCAAGCTCATTGGTGACACCCCCATTGACACCTTCCTCATGGAGATGCTTGAGGCTCCCCACCAGCTGGCCTGAACCCACACCCGCACTTGAGGCGTGCCTGGAACCTGGGGCACGGCGGAGGGGCTGAGGGCCCAGCCACAGCCATGGAGCAGAGCTGTGGAGCGGAACCATGGCCTCCAAGAGGATCTGCCAGACCTCGGCAGGGTTTTGATCTCCCAAGTCAGAGAGGACCCCAGATCCCTGTGAGGCTTAGATGTCTACCTCCAGTGGCTTTGGGTCTCGGAACTTGTTGGAGTCTCCCATATTGGGGTGATGTCTCACCCCTCGCCCTCCCCCAGCACAAAGCACTGGCCCTGCCTCCAGGATGCTGCACCTCGTCTTGCTTCACTCCCATCTGAAGAATGGGAACTGAGCACCCCAGAGAGGGGTGTCGGGGGGCAGGCCCCCCAAACTGAGGGACATGGGAGTAGGGCTCTGACAGTCCTTCCTCCTAAATCTGGCAGATGGGGGCAGAGGGGAACCTATCACTGTCTGCTGTTCAGAGTCCCCTTTTACCCATCACCTCCTACAGTCAGACTGAAAAAGAAAAAGGGATGGTTGGTGGTGAAGGGGCTGATAGAGATGGAGGAATGGGCCTACTATTTTTAATTTTCTGTGAGGACAGAGACTTGCAGTCAGACTCAAGAGAAGTACTGTCTGTCCCCAGGTTGACTAAGAAATGCAGTGGTGGAGGTGGTATGTGGGCAAGGAGCGCCACAGGTGGCCTGTCCCTGGGCTCCTCCAGCTGCTGTCTTCCCACCCTCCCTAACCCCGTGTCTAACCTGGGGAAGGGGCCTGGGCTGTGGTAACAGTTTATGCAGGCTCTTCCTTCCACAGCTTCCCCCCAGCCCTGGGCACACAGGCTGGGGACAGGGACCGAGCCTGAGAACTGGGGGTGGGGTTGCCGCTCACTGGAGGTGTGTCGGGCTGCATGGTTTTTACCCTGCATCTCCCGGGGGCCTTTCCCCTCTCACTCGCACATAAAATCGCTTTCCAGTTAAAGTAGTTGTTTTCTGGACTGAGGTGACTGTATGGGCGCGCGCGGACTGTGGCCTCTTCCTGGGATTGGGGTACCCGCTGGGGAGCCCCGGACATGTTCCCTGGGCCGCCAGGACCCGAGGTTCCCTGGGGCTGCAGAGGCGGCGCAGGGTGGGGGACACAAGGCTCGCTTTGTCGGGGAGGGGGAAGCGGGTGTGCCCGGCTGGGCCGGGCCGCCCCAGGAGGAGGGGAGGGTGGCTGCTTCTCAAAGGCGCCTTGTTCGCCGGTGCGCTCGCCGCGCCAGCGGGCGGCGGCGCCGCGCTCGCTCCGGCCTTGTCCCCGGCCGCGCCCCGGGCTCCGAGCAGACCCGGCGCCGTGCCCGCCCATGGGGCTCGCCGGGCGGCGGACGCTGTGGCCTCTCCCGGCCTTGCCCTCCTGGACGCGGCCACGTCCCCGAGTGACCCGGCTTCCCAGCCCCTTCCGCGGCGCGACCGCCCCTCCTCGCGCCCCCTGGGTCCCTTTCCACTGGGCTGTCCCCTAGACCCCCATCTCCGACTCCTCGTCCCGGATTGGCCGGTCCGCCCGGCCTCTGGCCTCCCTCCGCCCCGCACGGCACCCCCGCACCCCCTCCGCCGGTCACTATCTATAGCCGGTCTATAAATACGCGCCACGGGCCGCTCTGTAATTACTCGGGGCGGGGCCGGGGGTAATTATGGAGACCTGATTACGGGTGGGCGTGGGGGCGGCAGCCGAGGCCCGCCTCTCGTCCCTCGGTGCCTGGACTCCCTCCCAGGTCTGCCGAGGGGCTCTGGTCCCCGAAGGGGGCGGGAACCGGGGTGCCCAGGATTGGGCCAATGAGTCCTAGAAAAGGGCTAGAGAAGATGCCCCGCGTCCCCCAAAAGAGACTTTCAGGGTGCCTACTGGCCAGCGGGGGTTGAGGAGCGCAGGTCGAGGTCAGCGAGGGAGGGAGGGAGGGGTCTCGCCCCATGCCCCCCTGCCCAGGTGGAGAGGGGGGTGGGGTTTCGCCTCGGTGCGGTGGGCGGGCGGCTGGAGGCGGGAGCCGGGCCAGGGGGCGGGGGCGAAGTGGGGGCTCTGAGCTGCCGGGGTGGCCGGGGACACACAGGAGCGGCGGCCACCGAGGAGGGAGCAGCGCCCGAACCTCGACGGCACCTCGCTGCATGGAGCTGGGCTGCTGAAGGCCGCTGGCGCGGGACAGCTTCTGCTGCATCCCGGGATCCGAGGCTCTCGGCCTGCCTGTTGACTCCTGGCAGCCCCAGGGCGTGCCTGGGTCCCGGGGACCTGGCATTCTGAACGCCCAGCCATGGAGCGGTGCAGCAGCTGCCACCGTCTCCTCCTGCTCCTACCTCTGGTGCTGGGGCTGACCGCTGCCCCTGGCTGGGCAGGTAAGAGGAGTCCCGCCTGGGCGTCGGAGTCAGCTGGAGCTGGCAGCATCCGTGCGGAGCGGACCGCTGATGCCTGGGGCGGGAGCTGCTGAATCTCAGCAGGGGATTTGGAGCGTCCTGGGTTTAGGTTGCAGGGCAAGACATTTGGGTTCCTTGGAGCCAGTAGAGGGCTTTCTCCCTCTTTGCAATGACTGGAAGAGGACAGGCAACGCCCACAGGGTGAAGACCACCAGAGAGAGCCCAGAGTACTCTGTATGCTTCGTTTAGGTCTTTGAAACGACGGGAGGGTGACCAGTGTCAGTCTGGACCAGGGGTGATGGATGAGGGGTGAACATCCGTGGGGCAGAGCCAAGCCTAGTAAGCCAGGGAAGAAGGGATGCCTCACTATCTGATCCACTGGGTCCAGTCTGGGTCCCCCGCCCCCTCTCTGTGCCCTGGATGCTGCCACGCGGCTGGCTCTAGGGAGCATTGGGGCTGGCTGCCAACAGGACGGCTGCTGGACAGGCCAGGATCAGGTGTCTGAGGCCAGAGCCAACTCTTCGCATTCCTGCCCTCCTCCTCCCCCTCTGGCCAGCCGACTCCCCTGGGACCCCGGTGTCCACAGCCCTGATCTTTCCCTTTTTGTACCCCCCCCCCGCACCCCCGAAGGAAAAGGTTCCTAAGAAAGGGAATTTGATGTGGGAGCAGAGTCTTGGGCAGACTGGAGCCAGCCTTACTCCTGGAAATGGTGTAGGGGAAGAGAGGGTCAATCGCTATTCATTTCTTCTCTGCTCTGGAGAGAAATGGGCAGAGTGGCAACATAAAGTGTGTAGATTAGATTACAGAAAGACCAGAAAATTGGCAGAATGTGGAAGTACATGGTGTTTACAGAGTCTAGGAGTCTTAGGGAAAAGCTATCCCTTGCATGGTGGCAGGGGGATGACTAAAATGACTCTTATTTTGGGGGCTGATTGAGTGGAGGAGGGACTCCAGGGAGATGGGTTACTGTGGAATTCCAGAGATTGGAGGATGGGACATTTGGGGCCCCTGAGGGTGAGGACAGGGGTGATGGGGTGCTATTGGCCTGAGACAGTGGGGCAAGTATGTGGCTGGAGGTGGGTGGGCCTGTGGGCAGTGGAGTACAGGATGGAACTGTCCTCCGTGGGCTTTGGTCAGGGTGGGGGCCTGCTTGGTCTCCTTGGCCCGGGGTCTCTGTGTCTCTTTTGCTCACCTCGGGCTCTCAAAGCCGCCCTTGTGTGTCAGTGTTTGTGGAGCTGTCACACGCAGGGGCCAGGCTTGGCGGAGGTGGGGGAAGGCCGCGGTTTCCCAGCTCCTGGACTCAAAGGGCCTTTTCTCTCCTGCCCGCCCCACCTCACCCACCCCACCCAGCTCTGCTGTCCTCACTGGCCTGGCCTCTGCCCTGCCCCACACTTCCACAAGTGGTTTGCTGGAACTCTCCTTGGGAGCGCTCCAGCGTGGAGCAGATGATGAGAGGAGCATGTCCACAGGGGAGCCAGCCAGAGGAGAGGAGACCTTTGCTTTCCAGGAGTTTGTACCCGAGAGGCTGAGGTCTGGGGAGACCTGCCTACCAGTCTGGGCCTTGAATCTTTGGATCTAGGTGGTGGGGGATGCAGGGCAGGGCTGGAGTCCCAGGTGTGGGGAGCTTGCCCAGATTTTGGGCGAGATCCCTGATGGGATCTACAGATGTGTGGCTCTGGGCCCTGGGCCTGCTTCTGCTCTGCGTGGCAGATCCAGCTCTCACCCCATCCCCAAGCCCATTTTCCAAGCCAGGGTTGGGGGACACAAGACTCCTAGCCAGCTTGTTCTTGTATCTTCTTCCTCGGCTCAGACAGACTTGTTCTCTCCTCCTCCCCAGCTCTGCAGCAGCTGGAAGCCCCCTCCCATACAGCTGCCTCTCGGCCTCTCCCTGGTGGCGCCCCGTCCCTCCCATGCCCAGGATGATCAATGATCTATTGCCCAGATGTTGTTTGTGCTGGAGACAGAACAGATGCCAGAAAACCAGAGACCAGGAGATACGGAAAGGGAGCATGAGTAGAGGGAGACGGACAGGGGAAGAAAAGGATGGGCAGGGCAGGAGGGAGATGGAGGAAGACAGAAGAGACAGACATATACAGACAGGAGAACAGAGGGGCAGAGGGATGTGTGGGAGTGAGAGACCTTAACACTCGGCTGTAATGACGGAGTGATGGAGTGAGTTGGAGCGACAGGTGCTGGGAGGCAGATGGTGAGACAGGGCATGGGGTTGCATGTCAGGCCAGGTCTACCCTCCACCCCAGGCTGTGATGCTTCCCATCCATACAGACCCTTTTAGGAGAATGCACAGGCCAGGTCATCTTGCTCCTGGGGTCATGTTCTGCCCCCTGACCCTCACCCACTCTCCCAGGTGCACCCTCTGTGGATGTGCTAAGGGCACTGAGGTTCCCCAGCCTCCCTGATGGCGTCCGGAAGGCGCGAGGTATCTGTCCAGCAGATACGGCCTACAGAGTCTCAAGACCTGCCCAGCTCAGCGCACCCACCCGCCAGCTCTTCCCAGGTATAGGTGGTGAAATAGATAGGCGGGGGCCGTGGTGGGGTGGGTTTGGGATCTCATGCCTTCTGTCTCTCTCTCTCTCTTGTGTACCAGGAGGCTTTCCCAAAGATTTCTCTCTGCTGACTGTTATCCGGACCCGCCCAGGCCTCCAAGCTCCCCTCTTGACTCTGTACAGTGCCCAGGGTGTCCAACAGCTGGGCCTGGAGCTTGGCCGACCTGTCCGCTTCCTGTATGAGGACCAGACTGGCCGGCCTCAACCCCCGGCTCAGCCAGTCTTCAGAGGTCTCAGCCTAGCAGATGGCAAGTAAGTCAGTTTGTCCCTTTGGCCTGCCTGGCCCACACTGTCAGGAGAAGGCGCCTCACAGCCCTCATTCCCTAAAGTACGGAGCTGGAGCCCCGTTGGCCCTTCTGTCTGCACAACACCTGCCCTCTGCCTAGACTTCAGTCAGTTCTAGTTTGGGCTTTAAAGTCTGGGTCCTTGCTGTCTGTGGTACTCAGGATACCTTGGCAGGTTACTTGACTTTTTATTCATTGTTTTGCAAGCATATATAGAGAGAATATGAGTGGCAATGGGAACGCCAGGGTCTCTTGCCATCACAAATGAGCTCCACGTGCATGTAGCGCTTTGTGCTCTGGTTTTACATGGATAATAGGGAATAGAACCCGGCCAGCAGGCTTTGCAAGCAAGGGTCTTTAACTACTGAGCCATCTCCCCACCTCCACATATTTTTTTTTTTCAAGGTAGGGTCTCACTTGTAGCCCAAGCTGACCTGGAATTCCCTCTGTAGTCCCAGCCTGGCCTCGAACCCACAGTGGCCTCCTACCTCTGACTCCCAAGTGATGGGATTAAAGGCATGTACCACCATGCCCAGCCTCTCCCCCTCATAATTTTTTTTCGAGGTAGAGTCTCGCTTTAGTCCAAGCTAACCTGGAATACACTATGTAGTCTCAAGATGGCCTCAAACTCAGCAATCCTCCTACCTCTGCCTCCTAAGTGCTGGGACTAAAGGCGTGGGCCACCATGTCTGGCTCCCCACATAATTTTTTTGAGCCTCAGTTTCTATGTCTGTAAGACAGAGATAACAGAATCATGACACCTCAGTGAGAAAATGATCACTGGGTGCCTGTGTGTTGTAAGCCCTCAGTGAGTAGTAGCTCTTATGACTCTTTTTAAAAAAAAAAATTATTTATTTATTTATTTGAGAGATAGAAAGAAGCAGAGAGACAGAGACAGAGAGAGAGAGAGAGGGTGAGAATGGGCACGCCAGAGCCTCCAGCCACTGCAAAGGAACTCCATTTGCGTGTACCCACTTGTGCATCTGGCTTACGTGGGTCCTGGGGAATCAACCCTGGGTCCTTAGGCTTTGCAGACAAATGCTATAATCACTAAGCCATCTCTCCAGCCCTCTTGTGACTCTTAATATCATTATTAGCATCAATGCTGCCATCAGCTGCTTCCTGCTCCTGTTGACTTCCCCTTTTCAGTAGTCATGTGACTCTCCCCATGACCAGGTGGCATCGTGTGGCTGTGGCTGTGAAGGGCCAGTCTGTCACCCTAATTGTGGACTGCAAGAAGCGAGTGACCCGGCCCCTTCCCCGAAGTGCTCGTCCAGTGTTGGACACCCGCGGGGTGGTGACCTTTGGAGCCCGTGTCCTGGATGAAGAAGTCTTTGAGGTAAATGCAGTGACCCGGGAAGGGAGTGGCTCTGGTTCCTATGCCCTTTCCCGCTCCAGAATGCCACCTTCCTGTTTTGTAGGCCTTCATTTTCGCTCTCATGAATTTTTATTTCCATTCCCTATTTCCAGGGCTAATTTCCATTTTCAATTTTTTTTGTTTGTTTGTTTTGCTTGTTTTTCAAGGTAGGGTCTCGCTCTAGCTCAGGCTGACCTGGAATTCACTATGTAGTCTCAGGGTGGCCTCAAACTCACAGCGATCCTCCTACCTCTGCCTCCCAAGTGCTGGGATTAAAAGCGTGCGCCACCACACCTGGCCTTTAAAATTTTTTTTTTATTTTTAAAAAATATTTTATTTATTTATTTATTTGACAGAGAGAACGAGGGATAGGAAGAGAGAATGGGCACACCAGGGCTTCTGGCCACTGCAAATGAACTCCATATGTATGTGTCACCTTGTGTATCTGGCTAACGTGGGTACTGGGGAATCGAACCTTGGTCCTTTGGCTTTGCAGCCAAACACCTTAACTGCTAAGCCATCCCTCCAGCCCCCAAATTTTTATTTCTTAAACTTTCTGGGATTAAAGGTGTGGTGGCACACACCTTTAATCCCAGCATTTGGGAGGCAGAGGTAGGAGGATGGTGGTGAGTTTGAGGCCACCCTGAGACTACATAGTGAATTCCAGGTCAGCCTGAGCTAGAGTGAGACTCTACCTCGAAAAACCAAAAAAAAAAAAAAAAAAAAAAAAAAGAAAAGAAAATGTTGACTGGATGGGAGGGTAAATGGATGAATACAGAGGGTGGAGAGGTGGATAAGTAGGGGCTCAAATGCATGACAAGGAGAGTGACTGTGGATGGTGAATGAGTCAGTGGACTGGCAGACAGTTGATTGAGGAGCACAGTAGAAGGGCACACTGATGCACAGGCAGGAGGGGGAATCGGGGAGGGGGGGAGGCGGCGGGTGGACAAGGACAAGAGCGACCTGATGCTTTTGCAACCTTGTAGGCAGGGGTCACGGGGTGAGTGGGTGAGGGAATGAGTGCACAGATGGATTGAACGTTGAACAGGCTGAGCGTGGAGGACAGTTCGAAAGAGGGGCCGGTTAAGCAGGCAGAAGGGTGAGTGCTTGAGAAAGTGAGTGACGGGGTCAATGAGCAGGTTAGCGCGGAAAAACTGATAGGTGGGCAGGTAAAGACCGAATGGCGGACATGTCGTTACAGAAGGTCCATGCAAATCAGTGGGCCTCTAGCGCTCCACCAAGAAAACTAGCCCTGGAGATGGGCACAGTGGCGCACGCCTTTAATCTCAGCATTTGGAAGGCAGAAGTAGGAGGATCGTTGTGAGTTTGAGGCCAGCCTGACAATACATAGTGAATTCCAGGTCAGCCTGGACCAGAGTGAGACCCTTCCTCAAAAAAAAGGGGGTGGGGAAGAAGGTGGGCGTGGTGGCACACGCCTTTAATCCCAGCACTTGGGAGGCAGAGGTAGGAGGATCGCCATGAGTTCGAGGCTACCCTGAGACTACATAGTGAATTCCAGGTCAGCCTGAGCTAGAGTGAAACCCTACCTCGAAAAACAAAACAAACAAACAAACAAACAAAAAGCTGTCCTAGAATTCCCTATGTAGTCTCAGGGTGGCCTCGAACTCACGCGATCCTCCTACCTCTGCCTCCCTGGTGCTGGGATTAAAGGTGTGCACCACCACGCCCGGCTCAGTCGACATTTTCTGGCTACCTGGTGATAAAGAGAAGCACAGAAAAATAATGTAAGGTCTCCTTCACCCCAAGTGGCTGTCAGTTTGGCCCTGGAGAAGAAACAGTATCCCCCAAATACATGTAAGGCCATGTGTGGGCTCCAGTAAACGCCCCTGGAATTCAGAAGGCTTCCCTCCCTCATTTCTAGAGGTCAGGAGGCAGGTGTCTTCTCCTGAGTGAAGTCTCCAGTCCCTCAGTGCCCTTGTAAGCTGAGGTCGTTGAGGCTGGGTCTCTGAGTCCAGAAGCCTTTGGAGCAAGGCTCATACATGACCACAAGGGACAGGGAAGAGGCGACACGTGCTGAGCTTAAAGTGGGAAGGCCTGGTTCTTCCACTCTGAATGGCCTTGGGCTGGTCACTGTCCTTTTGAGATATTCAGAATGTGTCTGAAATATGGGCATAAAGATCCTTGTCCCAAGCTGGGCGTGGCGACTTGCAAGGCTGAGATAGGATCACTGTGAGTTTGAGGCCAGCCTGGGCTACAGAGTGAGTTCCAGGTCAGCCTGGGCTAGACTCAGATCCTGCCTCAATAAATAAATAACTAAAACAAAAAAATACAAAATCTAAGATCCTTCCTTCCTTCCTCCCTCCTTTCCTCCCTCCGTCCCTTCCTTCTTCTTTTTGGTTTTTCAAGGCAGGGTCTCACTGTAACTCAGGCTGACCTGGAGTTTGTAGTCTCAGGCTGGCCTTGAACTCACAGTGATCTTTCTACCTCAGCCCCACCCTCTCCCTCCAGTGCTGTGTGCAACCATGCCTGGCTCTTTTTCTTTTTCTTTTTTTTTAAATTTATTTATTTTTTATTAACAACTTCCATGATTGTAAACAATATCCCATGGTAATGCCCTCCCTCCCACCAATTTCCCCTTTGAAACTTTACTCTTCTTTTTCTTTTTAAAATATTTTTATTTATTTATTAGAGAGAGAGAGAGAAAGAGGCAGATAGAATAGATGTGCCAAGGCCTCCAGCCACTGCAAACGAGCTGCAGGCACATGCACCACTTTGTGCATCTGACTTATGTGGGTCCTAGGGAATCGAACCTGAGTCCTTTGGCTTTGCAGGCAAGTGTGTTAACCACTAAGCTCCAGCACTCTTTTTCTTTTTTTTTTGGTTCATTTTTATTTATTTACTTGAGAGTTACAGAGAGAGAGAGAGAAAGAGGCAGATAGAGAGAGAGAGAGAATGGGCATCCCAAGGCTTCCAGCCACTGCAAAGGAACTCCAGACGCGTGCATCCCTTGTGCATCTGGCTAACGTGGGTCCTCGAACTGGGGTCCTTAGGCTTCACAGGCAAGTGCTTAACTGTTAAGCCATCTCTCCAGCCCATCCTTTTTCTTTTTTAAAAAAATATGTATTTATTTATTTGAGAGAGAGAGAGAGAGAGAGAGAGAGAGAGTGAGTGAGTATGGGCACACCAGAGCTTCTTGTCACTGCAAACCAACTCCAAACACATGCGCCACTTTGTGCATCTGGGGAGTTGAACCTGGGCCATCAGCACTTTGCAAGCAAGCACCTTTAACTGCTGGGCCATCTCCCTAGCCTCAAGATCCTTTAAAAAAATATTTATATATTATTTATTTAAATTTTTTTAAATTTTTTTTAATTTTTTTTTTGGTTTTTCTAGGTAGGGTCTCACTCTAGCTCAGGCTGACCTGGAATTCACTATGGAGTGTCAGGGTGGCCTTGAACTCACAGCGATCCTCCTACCTCTGCCTCCCAGTGCTGGGATTAAAGGCGTGTGTCACCACGCCGGCTTTATATATTATTTAGTTTTATTTATTTGAGAGAAAGGCAGAGAGAGGAAGAGGGAGCGAGAATGGGCGTGCCAGAACCTCCAGCCATTGCAAAGAACTCCAGACGCATGTGCCATCTAGTTCATCTGGCTTACGTGGGTCCTAGGGAATAGAACCTGGGTCCTTAACTGCTATGCCATCTCTCTAGCCCAGGCTGACCTGGAATTCACTATGTAGTGGCCTTGAACTCACGGCGATCCTCCTACCTCTGCCTCCCAAGTGCGGGATTAAAGGCGTGCGCCACGTGCCCGATTGGAGAGATCCTTTGAGAGCTGAAGAGCTGTACTGGGGAAGGCTGACAGGACCTTCTCCCAAGGCACAGCTGTTCCTCAGGACTGGCCCCTTCCCTTCCCCTGCAGTGCCACCCTCCCTCAGTGGACTCGCACTTCTTATCATCACTGTTCTTCCTCATATCTGTGCAGGGCGATGTTCAGGAGCTTCTCATTGTCCCAGGCGTCCAAGCTGCTTATCAATCTTGTGAACAGAAAGATCTGGAATGTGAGGGGGCTCAAAAGGACAGACCTCAGAACCATCAGCCTCACCGAGCCCAGAGGTCTCCCAAGCAGCAGCCGTCAAGACTCCACAAGCGGCAGAGCCAGGAGCCCCCGCGACAGGTGAGGAAGCGGAAAGCGACCCTGCAGCCCCACTCCGTGGGGCGGGCACCTAGGCTTCTCCCCCGCTATTTCCCCAGAGTTCCAGAGCCTTCCACCCCAGTCTGGGTTCCAATCATCCTTTTCTTAATTCTCCTCCCCAGCCATACCCCTCAGTCTCCATCATGCCCTTCTCCCAGTCTTCAGTCATCAACCTTTTTATTTTAATTTAAAATAAAAAGAAAAAAAAAATAAAGAATCCTCATGATGCTCCCTGGCTGGGAGCTGCGTCTCTGCTTGTGTCTCCTCCTCAGCCAGTCTTCCTATGTCCTTGGGTTTCCCATCCCTTTCTGGAATTAAGAGATTGGGAGACGGCTGGTGAGGGGTGGGCCCTGGGGAGAGAGGTAGGGAGCAGAGTCGGGGAGACAGGTACCAGAGGAAGAAGCTGAGAGGGTCAGACCAAGGAGAGAGGAGCCGGGCGTGGTGGTGCACGCCTTTAATCCCAGCACTCGGGAGGCAGAGGTAGGAGGATCACCGTGAGTTCGAGGCCAGCCTGACACTACATAGTGAATTCCAGGTCAGCCTGGGCTAGAGTGAGACCCTACCTTGAAAAACAAAAACAACAACAACAAAAAAACAACAACAGGAAGGACAGAGGCAGAGGGAGCAGAGGTGGGTGGTGTCTGGCCATCCATGTGTACCGGGGATGTAGTTGTGTGTGGAGGGGTGATGTGGGAGGGGGTCTGTGTGGTTGGATGATAGATATGGTCTGGGTTTAGTGGTACAAAGACTGGAGGGCCAATCTCTTAATCATGTTTGCTTCTGTCTCCATGGGGAACCCACTCCCCCTTTCCTATCTCTCTCCCTTTCCTTCCTCGCTCCCTCCTAACCTCTCCTTGTCCTCACCTCTCACTCCCCAACTCCACACTCCCCATATCCCTACTCCCTCACCCTGTCTCTGCCCCTCCCACCTCCAACTGTCGGTCTCTTCCTATTCCCGCCCCCCAATCCCAGCCCACTGAGGCGCTCTACTATGACTACGAGCCCCCCTATTATGATGTGATGACTACGGGGACGACCCCTGATTATCAGGTAAACTTGAGGGAACCTTTCATCTCTCCCCTTCCTCCCAGCACCCCTTATCCACATCTCCCGTGCTGACCCATCACCCCCAGTCTTAGATGATGGACGGAGGTTACTTACTCACTGCCCCTCCTCTGTGTCTCTCCCCTGCAGCGTCCTCAGAGCCCCAACCACAGGGCTCCCCCTCCCCCTAGGGGGCGTCGGACCCCTCCCCGAAAGTCTAACCCACCTGCCAAGAGGTCAGCAGGCAGGCAGGCACCCCCCTCGCCAGCCCGAAGGCCCTCTCCAACGGGGGGCTCTGGTCCAGCCCGCGGCCAGTCTCCCCCCTCCCGAAGCCCAGCTCGGAGGGCAGCTCCCCCCACTGCCCGGGCCCCCCCCAGGACCAGAGGCAGCGGTTACCGGCAGGTAGAGCGGGGCATCCAGATCTCTGCCCCCAACCTCTAGACTTGGAGATCGACTCTCCTCACACTGTCCCCCCCCTCAGCGGGGCTGCAAGATCTGAGATCTCCTTCCCCCCCCGAGTCCAGACGCTCGGCCAGGCACCCTGCAGCTTCGCTTTTCCTCCCGCTAACTCTCTTCTTCCTACTCCTCTCCCTTTCCCACTGGGGTTAGGACCCCACCCCAGGCGAAGAGGAAGGAGTCCTGGAGCCAAGCCCCTGGCCACTCCCTGAGGAGGTAACTCCGTCCCCAGCCTCATCCCAGTTGCAGGCTCCCTCGGTCTGGAACTGGCCCCTCCCTGGCCGGAGGGCTCTTTGTCACGTCCACTGATGGTCTTCCCTCTGCCTCCAGTCACTCGTGTCTTTGGTCTCTCGTCTACGTGTAGCTGTTTCTTTTGGCGTCCATGTCTCCTTCATTATTTCAATTACAGAGCCATGTCCCGTGTTGGGTCAAGTGGGCGGGCTTTCTGTGTCAGCTCTGCTTCCAGGACCCATTTTTTCTGTCCGACACCGTCATGGCTTTCTTTCTTTGGTCATTCCCTGGACTCCTTATCTATCATTATGTCCATGGGTTGTCCACCCTGTGTCCAGCCCTCCGGCCATCCTTCTTGTTATCCACTAGGTCCGTTTTCTGAATGGTTGATGGTCATTTCTTTTGGAGGAGAGAAAGTCTTGTCCCAGTGACCCTTGGGATCCTTTGGGCTAGAAACTGTCAAACCCTGGGGCCCAGGGGAATCCTCCTGTCAGCCCTAATGACCCCTTCTGCCCCCTCTTCCTCCCTGTTGTCGTCGGGAAGGAGCAGACAGGCCTCCAGGTCGCCCCCACAGCCGACAGGTTCCGGGCACAGGAGTATGGGGAGGGTGGCACGGACTCCCCCGCAGGGTTCTACGATTACACCTATGGCTATGGGGAGGACTATCGCGAGGAGACCGAGCTTGGCCCAGCCCTCTCTGCGGAGACCGCCCACTCGGGAGCTGTAAGTGAAGGGGCGCCTGAGTCGCTTTGCCTCGGTTGGCTGTGACCTACTTCCCGCTGGTTTCCACTTTTTTGTTTCTGTAAGATGTCCCTGTCGCTCGAGAGGACGGCTTCTTGCTCTCCCGTGCCAAGTGTCTAACGCTGTCACTCCTTGTGGCTTCTTCTGCCCGTGGCAGTTGGATTTCTTTTTGATTGTGTGATAACTTCCTTTCTTTGCTACTTCCTGTCTAAGTCAAGATGGATTCCATAAAGCTTTTCGCCAGTAAAGCAACTGGTGTCCAGTTTCAGTGTCTCGGTCTTTTCGTTTATTTGTCAGAACCTTTTCTTGCCCATCTGGGTGCTGAAGGGTCCAATGCTCGGGTGGCCCTTTCTGCACTTCTTACCTGTCCCTTCTTGACCTGGGGTATCCACCTTGGTGACTGGGTCAAGGTGGACCCAAAGGTGCTATGATCTGTGTTCGGACTCTAGTTTTCTGCGCTGTCTTGTGACAGTTTCCCTCGACAGCAGCTGCTTTGACAGCACGTGTGTCCCCTCTTTCTGCAGGCCTGCCTCTCTCCAGTCCTTGCGGGAGTCACTCCTGCTTGTTCCGGCCTCCCTTTTCTCCTGTGGGGGAAGCCATGTTATTGTTGAAGGTCCACTTCCTGGATCTTTTCTTCTTGCCTGCTTCCTGTCTCTCTCACCACTTCCTGTTTGTCTAGTTTGTTTTCTAGCCTTCTTGGCCATGGTTAATTTTTCTTGGCCCTGGCATCATTCTCGCTTCCAAATGTGTGTCCTTTTGTTTTAAGTCCCACGACTTCAAACACCCCTGTCTGTGGCACTGTTTCCTGTCTGCTCCCCTTCGTCTCTCTGGCTGCTCTGAAGTCATGGCTGCCTCGGCTCCCCGCTGCCTGATCCCGTGCCTTCCCCCTCTCACCTGCCACCCTTGACCCTTGACCCTTGACCCTGGCCTCCCTTCCCGCAGCTTCCCCCTCTCACCTGCCACCCTTGACCCTGGCCTCCCTTCCCGCAGCTTCCCCCTCTCACCTGCCACCCTTGACCCTGGCCTCCCTTCCCGCACCGCTGCCTGCCGCATTCCTTCTGGGAGTTGGGGGTTGAGCTGGGATCTGGATGGAGGTGAAGGGCTTTGTTGGGGAATTGGGGTGGGGGTGGTAAATGCCCCTCATGCCCTCCACAGGGGTCTTGGAGTAGGCATCCCAGTGGAAGTGGGGAAGGGAGGGAGCTGGGGGACTTGGGGACGAGTGAGGGCCGAGGGAGGGCACAGCATCTTTGCTGGGAGGGGAACTTGGGACTTTCAGGGGTTCACGCTGAGGTTTGTTTAACTGAGCCAAGAGCTGTGGTTTCCCAAAAGCCAGTTATAGGGCCTGAGTTTGGAATATCAATGTAGAGAGATCTTCAAATTCTCTTAAAGGTTGGATGTTTTAACCTCGGGAGTTTTTAAACTTGTGAACCTCTTAAAAATATAAGTCGAGGGCTGGAGAGATGGCTTAGAGATTAAGGCGCTTACCTGTGAAGCCTCAGGACCCAGGATCAATTCTCCAGGTCCCACATAAGCCAGATGCACATGGTGGCGCATGTGTCTGGAGTTCGTTTGCAGTGGCTAGAGGACCTGACACGCCCATTCTCACTCAGTCTCTATCTCTTTCCCTATCTCTGTCTCTCATAAATAAATAAAAACAAAAATCTTTAAAAAAATATAAGTCGAGCTGGACATGGTGGCACATACCTGTAATTCCAACACTTGGGGGGTAGAGGCAGGAGGATCACCATTAGTTTGAGGTCAGCCTGGACTACATAGCAAGACTGTCTCAAAAAACACCAAAAAAAAAAAAAAAAAAAAAAAAAAAAAAGGAGCCTTGAACATCCTGGGGCTACAGAGTGAGTTCCAGGTCAGTCTGCCTGGGCTAGAATGAGACTATACCTTGAAAACAACAATTTCTTTAAAAAATATTTTATTTTTATTTATTTATTTGAAAGAGGCAGTGGGGTGGGGGGCAATGAGAATGAGAATGTGTGTGCCAGGACCTCTAGCCACTGGAAATGAACTCCAGAGGCATGGGTCACCTTGTGCATTTGGTTTATGTGGGTCCTGGGGAATTGAACTTGGGTCCTTTGGCTTCTCAGGCAAGATCCTTGACTGCTAAGCCATCTCTCCAGCCCAATAATTTTTTTTTAAACACCAGAAAAGGGAGAGGGTGCTGGAGAGATTGTTTGGTGGTTAAGGGCACTTGCCTGCAAAGCCTGACAACCTGGGTTCAATTCCCTAGTGCCCATGTAAATCCAGATGCACAGTGTGGTACATGTGTCTAGAATTTGTTTGCAGCAGCATTAGGCCCTGGCGTGCCCCCATTCTCATTCTCTCTGTCTCTCAGCTTGCAAATAAATTAAAATATATTTAAAAAAAAAAGCTAAGTGTGGCGAGCGTGCCTTTGATCCCAGCACTGTGGAGGCTGAGCTAGGAAGATTGCTGTGAGTTTGAGGTCAGCCTGGGACCACAGAGTGAATTCCAGGTCAGCCTGGGCTAGAGTGAGACCCTACCTCAAAAACAAACAAACAAGCCGGGCATGGTGGCGCATGCCTTTAATCCCAGCACTTGGGAGGCAGAGGTAGGACGATCGCCATGAGTTCAAGGCCACCCTGAGACCACATAGTGAATTCCAGGTCAGCCTGGGCTAAGGTGAGACCCTACCTCGAAAAACCAAAACCAAACAAACAAACAAGAGACTTTCTCAAAAGACAAACAAGTTATGGGTAAATGTGTGTGCATAAGGACATATTTTTACATGCGTGTGTTATGTGTGTGCATGGGTGGGGGTGTGCACGCATGCGTGTGTGCATGTGCATCTGTGTGTTGAGTCAACTTCAGGAAGCTGTCCACCTTTTAAAGGTGCTTATTTAGTTAGTTAGTTGCAAGGATAGGGAGGGAGTGTGTGGGAGCACCAGGACCTCTTGCCACTACAAACAAACTCCCAATGCTTGCTCCCTTTTGTCCATCTGGCTTTATGTGAATATTGGGGAGTTGAACCCAGGCCAATAAGCTTTGCAAGCAAGTGCCTTTAACTGCTGAGCCATCTCCCCTGCCCCATGTCCACCTGTTTTTTTTTTTTTAATTTTATTTATTTGACAGAGAGAGAGAGAGAGAGAATGGGTGTGCCAGGGCCTCCAGCCACTGCAAACAAACTCCAGACATGTGCACTCCCTAGTGCAACTGGCTAACATGGGTCCTGGGGAATTGAACCTGGGTCCTTTGGCTTTGAAGGCAAAAACCTTAATGGCTAAGCCATCCCTCCAGCCCTGTTTTTTTTTTTTTTTTGAGGTAGGGTCTCACTCTGTCTAGTCCAGGCTGACCTGGAACTCACTCTGTAGTCCCAGGCTGGCCTCAAACCCACAGTAATCCTCCTACCTCTGCCTCCCAAGTGCACCACCACGCCCAGCTATGTCTACCTTTTTTTTTTTTTTTTTTTTCTTTTTTGGGTTTTCGAGGTAGTATTTCACTCTAGCCCAGGCTGACCTGGAATTCACTATGTAATCTCAGGGAAGGAAGCCTTGAACTCACGGCGATCTTCCTACCTCTGCCTCTCGAGTGCTGGGATTAAAGGCGTGTGCCACCACGCCTGGCGCTGTCCACCTTTTTTAGACAAGATTTCTCATTGGCCTTAAGCTCACCAATTTAGCTAGACTGGTTGGCAGTGAGCTTCAGGGTTCTGCCTGTCTCCACCTCTCAGCGCTGGGATTACAAGTGCATACCACCACATTTGGCATAGTTTTTGCTTCTAGAGAAAGACTTGTAGCATTCATCAGGCTCTCATTTGGTTCTATTCTTTAATTCAACCCCTAAATAACAAGCTATGATCTCAGATTCTTCTTTGATGGTTTGGGGTAAAGGCTCTAAGGACCCCCGGGGGTAAGAGGGAGTTTGGGGATATGAGGTGAGACCCTCCACAAGTGGAAGGCTGGGGGTTGAGATTCCAGAAAAGGGAAAGGGGTTCTTCGGGAGACAGAGAATTTGCATTTGCTGAGATGGGGCTGGGAGTTATGGGGAGAGCTGGGAAATTTGGAGGAAGTGCTAAGGGAGCCTCTGAAGGACCTGAGGGTGAAGGGTGGGGCTGGGATGGGGTAGCCCTGGTGTCCTCGCTGCTCATGGGCCCCGCTGGGGGTTACATGTGTGTCTCCCTCAGGCTGCTCATGGGCCCCGGGGGCTGAAGGGAGAGAAGGGAGAGCCTGCGGTGCTGGAACCTGTAAGTCGTGCTGGTCACAGCTGAGGGAGGAGGAGGAGGAAGCAGTGGGGTGCTAGCCTTCCAGCGTCTGACTTTGGTCGTCTGTCTCCACAGGGCATGTTCGTTGAGGGACCTCCTGGCCCTGAAGGCCCTGCGGTGAGTGTAGTGGTAGCACTAGCCCCCATTCTTAGAGACTTCCTGTAGGCACATCTGTGCCTTGCATATATATGTCCAGACTTCCAAGAACTGGGGAGGGCCCTTCCAATCCAAGTTTCCAGATCCCTGTCTTCTGTTCGATGATGCCCGCATCTGATCTTTCTTCTTTTGTTTCTCAGGGACTGGCTGGACCCCCTGGCATCCAGGGGAATCCAGGCCCAGTTGGAGATCCTGGAGAGCGGGTAAGGAAGTGCTTTGTGGGGAGCCACTGGGACCCAGTGGGGCATCACTATCGATTATCTCTCGTCAGCTGGCTGATTGAAGGCCTGGCGGTGCTTCCCAGCACCCAGATGGGTGGCACACTCTGGTTGGGGAGGAGAGTAGCCTGGTGTCTCTGCAGGAGTGGGGGGTTCAGGAAAGATCTAGAGATGTCTACATCCATTCTGTAGAGAAAGATTTCAAAATGATGTCCAGTCCCTAACATGTTCCCGCTCCCCATCTTTCTCGTTCTCTCCCACTCAGGGGCCCCCTGGCCGGGCAGGGCTCCCTGGATCAGACGGAGCCCCAGGCCCTCCTGGCACATCCCTCATGCTTCCAGTGAGTTGTGTTCTGGACTTTGGAACAGGCTGATGGGGTCCTCGGGGTTTGTATTGGGTCACCAAGAAAGCTATGGAGGAAAACCTGAGCGTGGCGGCACAAGCCTGTAATCCCAAAATATGGGAGGTAGAGGGAGGAGGATTAGGAGTTCAAGGCCATCCATGGCTATATAGTGAGTTTGAGGCCAGCCTAGGTTACATGAGACCCTGCCTCAAACAAACAAACAAACAAACAAAAAAACAAAACAAAACAAAAAAACAAGCCAAACAATGAAAACAAAGAAGGGATGGGAAAAGTCTCTATAGACCATGAACCAAATCAATTGATCTTTGGGGTAGGGGATTGGGACCTCATTAGACCTGGAACCAAATATGAGTCATCTAGAACCAAACTTGGATCATGCAAAGCCAGACAGAAAATCCTGCATTTCAGGGAGTCTAGAATCCAAAGAGGATTCTAGTCTATGGAGAAGAGCCTAGGATGAGAAGGAGGGTGGGAAGTGACTCTGGAAACCCCTTAGAGGCTATGCAGAACCCATGGGAGATGCTGGAGGAGGGCATGAGGGGTGTCTCAAAGCTTAGGGGTGGGACAGGGGTGTTGGGTGAAGTCTGTCGCCGGGAGGGCCACATGAACTTCTTGGAGGAGAACTTGATCTCTTGCCCCTCAGTTCCGGTTTGGCAGCAGTGGGGGCGACAAGGGCCCTGTGGTGGCGGCTCAGGAGGCCCAGGCCCAGGCGATTCTGCAGCAGGCACGGGTGAGGAGGGAGCCTGGTGGAGGTGGGGTGTGGTGGGAAGGGAAGATGCTGGAGGAGAAGGCTGGGCTGAAGGGAAATGGAGGAGAACAAAAGGTGAAGGGGGCCGGGGATGTGCTGGCGCTGTCCCCATGCCTCCTTCTCAGCTCTGCTGTCCCTTCACGACCCCCTAGCTGGCACTCCGTGGACCTCCTGGCCCCATGGGATACACGGGCCGCCCTGGACCCTTGGTGAGTGAGCGGGGTATTGGGGTAGGGTTTCTTTATTTGTGTGTGGGATATGGATGGTTCTGGAAAATTACCAGGTTGAAAGTTGTTTTGATTTTGGGGTGGGGGCTTTGAGGTCACCGTTGGATATACCCTTCAATGTGGATGTCCTCCTGTCTCCTCTCCCACAGGGACAGCCTGGGAGCCCTGGCCTGAAGGGGGAAGCTGGAGAGCTGGGACCTCAGGTGAAGCTCCCTTGTCTGGTCTCAGCCCACTTCCTCCCCAGCTGTATGCCCATCAACCCTCACTGTCTCTTCCCTCACTAGGGTCCCAGAGGACCTCAGGGCCTCACAGGCCCTCCTGGCAAGGCTGGGAGAAGAGTAAGTATTCCAGGGCTGGTGTGGGTGTTGGTGGAAGACGGGGCTGGGGAGATCGAGGACTGTGGGCCCTTCTTGCTCCCACACTTCCCTTGCACCTCCAGGGTCGAGCGGGTGCCGATGGAGCCCGAGGGATGCCTGGAGAGCCTGGAGTGAAGGTAACAGGCTTGTCCCCTCTGACACCTGCAGCTGTCAGCCCCACCAGGGCTCAGCAGTTCCCACAGCCCCTTTCCACTCAGGACACAGTATGGAGGGCGGGCTGGGGAAAGGTGAGGTTTTCACTAGCTATCCCTCCTCCTCCCAGGGTGACCGAGGTTTTGATGGACTCCCAGGACTACCTGGGGAGAAAGGACACAGGGTGAGTATGTTGGGGGTTGGCTCTGGGGATGGGGGCACATCTCCCAGGGGGATGTTAAGAATCACAGAGGCAGGGAACCTGGGGGCTCCGCAGCTCATGAATCGGTCAGTGTCTGCTTGTGTTGGGGGGCTCTGAGGCCCCCTCTTAGCTGTTCCTCCATTTTCTAGGGTGATACTGGTGCCCAAGGCCTTCCTGGGCCCCCTGGTGAAGATGGAGAGCGGGTAAGAGTTGTGACCAGGGCAGGGGCTGGCCTCGGGCAAGGTCTAGAAGGCAAGGTTGCTTCACTGTCCCCCTTCTCCAGGGAGATGATGGGGAGATTGGGCCCCGAGGGCTGCCTGGAGAGTCGGTGAGTGTCCTGGGCGCGCTGTGGGGAAGCCAGGGCGAGGACGTGGACACAAAATGGACACATTTCCTCTCTCCCACTGCTGCCCTCCTCCACTCTGAATGCAGGGACCTCGAGGACTCCTTGGCCCCAAAGGTCCCCCCGGTATTCCTGGGCCCCCGGTAAGTGCCTTCCTGACTGACCTTACCTTTTGACCTCTCCAGTTCTCTCCACCCTTCTCACTGAGTCCTTTCTCCTTCCTTCCTTCTGCCGTGTCCCCCTGCCCTGCTCCACCTATCCCTGCTGGAGCCTTTACCCCAGGGCCGTGTGCGGCAGAGCATCGAGGGCTCTGAGTGTATCCAAAGCAAAGCATTGGGTTTGCCCCTCAAGCCCACAGACCCCGCAGGCCTGGGCTGGTTGTGCTGGTCTAGCCTTGGGGTGAATGGGCGGTCAGACCCAGCACCTGCTGTCCACCTTCTGGAATGGCCAAGGCCTCTCCGAAACCACAGCTTCCTCCAAGCCCTGCCCCAGCCTCAGCCTGCTCACACCCTCTCCTGTTTCAGGGCGTCCGAGGCATGGATGGTCCTCACGGCCCCAAAGGGAGCCTGGTGAGTGATGAGTGTGGGGACCCCACCCCTTACCCCGCAAGACCTCCACCACAGTCCAGTTGGCTGCCACTTTGACCCCTTCCTGCCCTTGACCTTTATGCTGCCCCTAAAGCTCCCTGCCCTGCTTGTTCCTCGCCAATCTCCACTGACCCCTGCCTGGTTACCTGTTTCTAGGGGCCTCAAGGAGAGCCAGGACCTCCTGGACAACAAGGCACTCCTGGGACCCAGGTGAGTGGTCCTGTCCACCCACTCCTCAACTATAGTGACTCCCCTGGGCTTTGCAGTGGGTCACCCTCTGGATCGGGGTGGGAAGTTAGGGTCTCAAGTCCTTGCTGTGAATGGGAATATAGAGAGAATGTCCCTGCCTTGGGAGGTCTCTGTGACTTCTCTTTTCCTGTGTGTAGGGTCTTCCTGGACCTCAGGGTGCCATTGGTCCTCATGGAGAGAAGGTGAGTGACTAAGTGGTTATGGGACATGAGATACCAGGGCATGAGCAAGGAGGGTTTGAACTCTCTTCTGGCACTTAAGCTGCGAACACCTGACCCCTCTCGTCACCTTGATCCTCTTCGTCTTCCTGAAGGGTCCTCGAGGGAAACCAGGGCTCCCTGGCATGCCTGGCTCAGATGGACCCCCGGTGAGTGACCCATCTCTTTTTTAAATTAGTCATTATTATTATTATTATTATTATTATTTTTGGAGAGAGAAAGAGGCAGATAGATAGATAGATAGATAGATAGATAGATAGAGAGAATGATGAACATGGGTGCACCAGGGCCTCTAGCCACTTGCAAATGAACTCCAGACACATGCACCACCTTGTGCATCTGGCTTATGTGGGTACTGGGGAATCGAACCTGGGTCCGTAGGCTTCATAGGCAAGCGCCTTAACCACCCATCCATCTATCCAGCCTGAGTGGCCCCCATCTCTTAACCCAATTTTCACCCTGGCTCTCTGCTCCACTGTGTAACCTGAAAGTTCCCTTAGTGAACATCCACACCATGTGTCCCTTGCCCTGGAAGGTCACCTGTCCATGTCTAGTTGGCTTTGTTAGGTCACAGGAGAATTTTAGTTGGAAGAGGTGTACGGAAGGTGACAGGGCCCAGCAGTCACATTTTCCATCTCCTGCTTACAGGGCCACCCAGGGAAGGAAGGCCCACCTGGGACCAAAGGAAACCAGGTGAGACCTTCCCCACCTCCTCTCAGCCCTGAGGGAGCCTCCACTGGATCTCCACGGCCTCGAAGTCCTTGAGATCTCCTTATCTCCTCACCAGCACAGTTCTGGCAATTGCCTTTTTCCATGTCCTGGGACCCTATGCAGGCCCTGTCTGACCCCCAGACCCTCATGGTGACATGCTGACACCCCTTACAGTCTCAGTCTCTCTTTCCTCCTCCTCTACCTCCTCTCTTCTTCTTCTTTTTTTTTTTTTTCAAGGTAGGGTCTCACTCTAGCTCAGGCTGACGTGGAATTCACTATGGAGTCTCAGGGTGGCCTCGAACTTACGGCCATCCTCCTACCTCGACCTCCCAAGTGCTGGGATTAAAGGCGTGCGCCACCACGCCTGGCTTCTCTTTCTTCTTTTCCAGGGTCCCTCTGGACCTCAGGGTCCTCTAGGATACCCAGGCCCTCGAGGTGTCAAGGTAAGGGCCTCAGGGGAGCGAGGCTGGAGTCTTAAGATCCCGAGGCTGCTTCTTCTGACTCGGCTTATTGTCCCGTCTCTGCCCTCTCCTTGTTTCTAGGGTGTGGATGGAATTCGGGGCCTGAAGGGTCACAAGGGTGAAAAAGTGAGTCCTGTGCCCCTGGCTTTCCAGTACCTCGCGCCTCCATGCTGCCCTCCTTTCTCCCTCAGCCGAGGCTCCCTCCAGCTCCTGAGCCCCACCCTGAAGCGCTGCCCTAACACTGCCACCCATCCTCCGTGGTGTCCTCTCACCTCATCTCTTTTCAGGGCGAGGACGGCTTTCCTGGGTTCAAAGGTGACACAGGCGTGAAAGGCGACCGGGTGAGTGGAAATCCCAGTGGCTCCTCACTGCCGTGTCCTAACTCTCCTGCACGTTGAGCCCCCGTTCGTTCTCATGAGACCCCAGACTTCTCCGCTCCATTGCTGGGCACTGTTTAGTGCCCAGTCCCAGTGGATGACAACCCCACAGACTGCCACCCCACACAGCTTCAGTCCCCTGCCTGTGGGCACCTCTGCCCTGCGGAAGCTTCTAGGACTCCTGCCGACCCCCCTGAGCCTCCTCGCTGGTGCATGCCTCTCCTCTGGGACCCCAGACCCTCCTCCAGTCTCTGACACTCGTCTGTCTTTCCATCCTCCGCTCAGGGCGAGGTTGGAGTCCCCGGTTCCAGGGGAGAAGATGGCCCTGAGGGGCCGAAGGGACGCACTGGACCCAATGGAGACCCTGGGCCCCCTGGGCTCATGGGCGAGAAGGTGATGGGGGTGACGGAGTTGGGCAGTAGTGGCCTGGAAACTCGAGGCAGTTCCAGGATGTCGGCTGGACTGTGCACTAATTACACCCTCTGTGCCCAGGCACTGGTGGGGTGTGTGGAAGTCAGGGGAGAGCCTCTGCTATGCTAAGTCTGCTGAAGGTGACGACAGAGGGGAGCTGTGGGCCTGAGGCAGGGTGGGAATGTGGAGAGGAGGACCGAGGTCTAATCTTGGGGCCAGGCATCGCGTGTGGCCTTGTCGTGTTGTGTCAGGCCTGTAGTAGGCCTGTGGCAGCTTTGCAGGTGAAGCTTTGCCCTGGTACGGGGACGTTAGGATGCAGGACCCTTCTCTCTGCGGCCTTCCGGGCTGGATGAGCCCTGGAGCACCACAAGGAAGGGATTCTCAGGGAGGAGCTGGGGCGGTGCTCTGCCTGTGCCTCAGGACAGGGTGAGGTCCCTGAGGGGCCCGGCTTGGATCAGCAGTGGGTGCTGGGGGAGATGCAGCCGAGGCTGCCAAGTGGGCAGTGATTGGGTCACAGCAACTGCAGGACTTGATGGCGCTGCAGGTTTTAACCTGAGTTCAAGGTAGAGGTGAGATCCCAGCGACAGAGTTGGGAATGTCGCCCTGAGGAAGAGACTGCAGAAGCCAGGCAGGGGCATGGCGAGGCTGCTGGGAGCTGGCTGTCATGGGGGGGGGGGATCTCTGGGATGGGGGGTGTCTGTGGCTTCTGTCATTCCTAACTGTTCTCTGTCCCTCAACAGGGCAAGCTGGGTGTTCCTGGTCTGCCTGGCTACCCCGGACGCCAGGGCCCCAAGGTGACATGATTCCCCACTTGCGTCCTCCTCTTATTCTCTTCCTCATTCTTCGGCCCAGGAAGCACAGACTAGCAGAGTAGGGGGTTCTCTAGAGAGAATTTAGCTGACCCCATTTTATATAGATGAGAAAAGTGAGGCCTAGGGAGCAGCAGGGGGGTCTGTCCGAGGACAGCCGGTCATCGGCGAGGTCAGATGTCCTCCACTGCAGTCTGCGCGGTCTCTCCTGACCCCCCTTGACCCTTCCTGAGCCCCTTCCCCTCTCAGGACACCTCACTTTTCTTCCTTCTTCATCCTCACTAGGGGTCCCTAGGATTTCCTGGTTTTCCTGGGGCCAGTGGAGAGAAGGGAGCCCGGGTAAGCTGGGGGAGGGGAGAGCATGTGGGGGAGGGAGGGGGGGACGGGAGGGGCTCCTGGGGGAGCATCCTGTCTTAATGGTCTCTCCGACTTCGACTTCGCTCCCACCAGGGCTTGTCTGGGAAGGCAGGACCCCGAGGAGAACGAGGCCCCACGGTGAGTGCAGCGGGAGACACATGGACCTCAAGAGACTGCATTTGCATGATTAATTAATTAATTATCAAAGTATTTTTTGCTGTGTGTGAGTGCATGCATGCTTGTGCATACGCGCGTGTGTGTGCATGCATGTATGCACACGTGTGTGTAGAGGTGAGAGGTTGACATCAGACGTCTTCCTCAGTCACTTGTCTTTTGAGACCTGGTCTTTCACTGAACCTAGAGCTCTTTGGTTTGAGAGAGTGACTAGGCTAGACTAGCCAGCAAGCCCTTGGGACCCTCCCGTCTCTGCCTCCCCAATTCTGGGATTACAGGCTTGTGTTTTATGTGGATACTGGGGATCCCAACTCAGGTTTCCTCATGCTCGTGCGCCGAGCACTGGGCCCTCTTCCTGGGGCCGCCTGCATGTTTCTGACCACTCTTCCTGTCTCCTTAGGGTCCAAGGGGTCAGCGGGGGCCGCGAGGTGCCACTGGGAAGTCTGGAGCCAAGGTGAGCGCGCTCTTCAAGGCTCCATCTATCCCCAGCCGTTGAGCCTCCCACCCCCTTCGCCCTCCTCCCTCAGAGACTGAGCAGCAGTCTCCCACTCCCTGACTCTGTTTCCCCTACAGGGAACCTCAGGTGGCGATGGCTCCCATGGGCCCCCTGGAGAGAGGGTGAGTGTGACCTGAGCGCTCCTCCCGGAGCTCGCCCCTGTCCTCCACTCGCCTCCTCTTCACTCTGCCCTTCTCTGTCCCTAGGGTCTCCCTGGGCCTCAGGGCCCCAACGGATTTCCTGGCCCCAAAGGGCCTCCGGTAAGTTGACCGTTGACCTCTGACCCACCTCGTTTCCCAGAGCTCTTCCTCCCCATCCCTCTTCCCAGCCTAGAGTTGACCTGACACTTGAACCTCTTCCAGGGACCCCCCGGGAAGGATGGGTTGCCAGGACACCCGGGCCAGAGAGGAGAAGTGGTAAGTGATTCTCGGGTGTGTGGGTGGGCTGGGGCCCCTCAGATCCTCAAACATCAGGCTCACAGGGGGTTCTCCTGCTGGGCCAGCTGTCCTGCGTGTCCTCTGGGAGCCTGGGGCCGCCCCATGGTCCACACCTGCTCTGACCTCACTGCTGCCTTCCTCTCTCAGGGTTTCCAAGGGAAGACTGGCCCCCCGGGGCCCCCTGGAGTGGTGGGACCTCAGGTAGGTCTATCCTCAGTTGAGAGCGCACCTTGGATGTGGAGTTAGGGGCTTTCCCCAGTCACACAGCCCGGCCACGGCCTGCCTGTCCTGGGGCAGGGATTTGGAACTGCCGTCCCTGACCTCAGCCCCATTCTGGGGCAGTTCTTCAACAGCGACGCAAGGGGGCGCAGTCACTCCACACGGGGGCGGGGGGAGGCGAACCCGCCATCTTCCTCTCCCCATACCCCAAGAGCTCCAGCAGCTTTGAGAAGGTGGGGGGGAGGGCGCTCTAGAGGGATATTTTGGGATAGCCGAGGTGGGCTCTCTGGACAGACAGAGGGACAAAGGGTGTGAGCCTGGGACTCTGCCTTTTCCCAGGGAACAGCAGGAGAAAGTGGTCCCATGGGGGAGAGAGGTCACCCCGGCCCCCCAGGACCTCCTGGAGAGCAAGGACTGCCTGGCACAGCTGGAAAGGAAGGGACAAAGGTCAGGGGGGTCGTCGGAGGGTGCTGGGGCTGGGGCACTGCGCTGCATGGGCCACTGTGGATCTGAGGGACCAGCGATCTCTCTGCAAATCTCAATGAAGGGACATGGTTGTGGCTCACCGCCTCTCCTTTCCTTTTAGGGCGACCCCGGTCCCCCTGGAGCCCCAGGCAAGGATGGTCCTGCTGGCCTGCGGGGCTTCCCAGGAGAGAGAGGCCTCCCAGGCACTGCTGTGAGTGTAACCCCAAAGTTAACAGCCTGTAACACGTCACCCCACGTTCCTGATACATCCAGGGTGTCACTGTCCACTCCCATCTCTCCAAGCCCACTTCTCCCAAACCTCCTCTTTCCCAGTGTGTCTCCTGGGGTCCAACGCCTGTGAGTTCTCCCTTCTCATCTCACGTGTGGCCCCAAATCTGCTTCATAGGGTGGACCTGGCTTGAAGGGGAATGAAGGTCCGGCCGGCCCCCCTGGCCCTGCAGTGAGTCTGGGTCCCCTGGGGGGCAGTGGGAAGGAAATAGGGGTGGCATCTGACAGGCTGTGGGCTCAGGCCATGGGGATTGGCCAGGATGCATCCCACTTTCAGTTCTGGGATCCAAGGTCAGGGGTCCTGGTGTTTCCTTCTGAGAGGGGTCTGACTCCATCTCTCTCTCTCAGGGCTCCCCTGGGGAGCGAGGTGCAGCAGGATCAGGGGGTCCCATTGGCCCCCCAGGACGCCCAGGCCCTCAGGGTCCCCCTGGAGCAGCAGGAGAGAAAGGCGTCCCTGTAAGTGTAGGGGCAGGGTGACGGAGGGGGGCTGCTGTGAGCTGGGAGGTGACCTGTGTTTGAGTCCATGACTCTGCCTTGTTTCCCACAGGGTGAGAAGGGGCCTATGGGTCCCACTGGCCGCGATGGGGTACAGGGTCCTGTGGGGCTTCCTGGTCCTGCTGGCCCCCCAGGTGTGGCTGGAGAGGACGGAGACAAGGTGAGGGAACTTACAGGTGCTTCCTGGGTCTACTCAACAGCTGCCTGGCTGGCGGAGATGGTCAGGTCTCTTATTCCCCCACTTCCTTCCTGTCTTCTCCAGGGTGAGGTGGGAGATCCCGGACAGAAAGGCACCAAAGGGAACAAGGGCGAGCATGTAAGTGCAGCACCTTGACCTCCGACCTCCTGGTTTCTCACCCATCCTGGCGAATCTGACTCTTCTCTCCTCCCCAGGGCCCCCCTGGACCTCCTGGCCCCATCGGTCCCGTGGGGCAGCCTGGAGCTGCGGTGAGTGGCCTTTGGTCTCTAGGGAGGTTCTGGCAGACCTCATTGTGTCCCAGTTCCCCCGTGCCCTTGGGGGTGGGGAACGCGGGGGGTGTCGAGCCTGGAGCTCAGCTCTTTGTGGGGCTTACGCCTGACCCATGACCTACCCGTGTGTGTTTGTCCTCGTCAGGGAGCGGATGGGGAGCCTGGAGCTCGAGGGCCCCAGGGACACTTTGGAGCCAAAGGTGATGAAGGAACAAGAGGATTCAATGGGCCCCCGGGACCCATTGGCCTACAGGTGAGCTGGGGTGGGGTCAGGATGGGCCTGAGGAGGAGGAGGGGTGGGGGGCAGAGGACTGGCTCTTCTGCTACGGGGCTGCAGGCCGGTCACCCGAGTCTGCACTTTGTGTAACCCACACAGGGCTTACCTGGACCCTCTGGGGAAAAGGGAGAAACGGGAGACGTGGGTCCTATGGTGAGTATGACCCCTACTAACCTCATCCAGCCAACCCCAGCCAGCCACTCCATGGCGGCACGATGCCCACTTTCTGCCCTCCACTCCTGCAGCTCCTCCCGTCAGTGCTCGTCCTGGGAGCACACTTCCCTTTCCCATCCTCATGTATCTGTTCCCCCAGGGACCACCAGGCCCCCCAGGACCTCGCGGCCCAGCTGGACCCAATGGTGCTGACGTGAGTGCTCTTGTCCCTTCGGAGCAATGTGGCCTGTCCCAGCCTCCCTTTCTTCACACCATAGCCCTCAGTCCCACCCCAGGTGTCAAGAGAAGCTCCCCCAGCCCTGGGCAGATTACCACTGCGTCACCTCTGTGGCAGGGTCCTGGGGAGACTACCACTGCGTCACCGCTGTGACAGGGTCCTGGGGAGACTACCACTGCGTCACCGCTGTGGCAGGGTCCTGGGGAGACTACCACTGCGTCACCGCTGTGGCCTGGCCCTGGGGAGACTACCACTGCGTCACCGCTGTGGCCTGGCCCTGGGGAGACAACCACTGCGTCACCGCTGTGGCCTGGCCCTGGGGAGACTACCACTGCGTCACCGCTGTGGCAGGGTCCTGGGGAGACTACCACTGCGTCACCGCTGTGGCAGGGTCCTGGGGAGACTACCACTGCGTCACCGCTGTGGCCTGGCCCTGGGGAGACAACCACTGCGTCACCGCTGTGACAGGGTCCTGGGGAGACTACCACTGCGTCACCGCTGTGGCAGGGTCCTGGGGAGACTACCACTGCGTCACCGCTGTGGCAGGGTCCTGGGGAGACTACCACTGCGTCACCGCTGTGGCCTGGCCCTGGGGAGACAACCACTGCGTCACCGCTGTGGCCTGGCCCTGGGGAGACTACCACTGCGTCACCGCTGTGGCAGGGTCCTGGGGAGACTACCACTGCGTCACCGCTGTGGCCTGGCCCTGGGGAGACTACCACTGCGTCACTGCTGTGGCCTGGCCCTGGGGAGACTACCACTGCGTCACTGCTGTGGCAGGGTCCTGGGGAGACTACCACTGCGTCACTGCTGTGGCCTGGCCCTCAGCCAGGCCTCTGTCTCTCCTCGGCGATAGCTTCTCTTTCTGTTCCTCTTCCAGGGCCCACAAGGTCCCCCTGGAGGTGTTGGAAACCTGGGTCCCCCTGGAGAGAAGGTAACTAGGAAATGTGTGAACGGACTAGTCTTGGGGGGTTGGGTGTTATCTATTTTTTAATATTTTATTTTTATTTATTTATTTGAGAGAGAGAGAGAGAGAGAGAGATACAGAAATAGGCAGGTAGAGAGAGAGAGAGAGAGAGAGAATGGGCGCGCCAGGGCCTTCAGCCCTGTAAAGGGACTCCAGATGCATGTACCCCCTTGTACATCTGGCTTTCATGGGTCCTGGGGAATCGAACTGAGGTCCTTTGGCTTTGCAGGCAAGAGCCTTAACCAATAAGCCGTCTCTCCAGCCCGGATGTTGTCTATTTTTGTTGGTGATACAGAACAGATTGAGATGTGGGGCATATGAGAATTTGGGAGAGGAAGGACTTTGATCTTATCTCTTCACAGGGAGAGCCTGGAGAGTCAGGATCTCCTGGGGTCCAGGGTGAGCCAGGTGTCAAGGTGAGTAACAGCTCTGAAGCTCTGCTCTTCCATCCCCTTTTCCCCTCACCTCAGCCCCCACTTCTCCTGTGACCCCTTAGCTGGGACCATGAGGGCCCAGGAGTCTGCTGCTGGCCCAATCCCGGGGCCTGAGTGAGCCTTGCCACTATTTCCTTGGAGGGGAGAGGGGCCAGGGGCTCCCCGAGGGCCTGACTCTCTGCTTCATTGTCACTGAGAACCTGGAGGCTGAAGGTGGGGCCATATCCGGGATCTTCAAGACTTCTTTGAGGGGCTGGGAAGATGGCTCAGTGGTTACAGACACTTGTTTGCAAGGTTGCCTGGGTTTGATTCTCAAGTCAGCCATGTAAAGCCTGAAGCAAAAAGTGGTGGGAATGTCTGGTGTTTGCAGTGGCAAGAGGCCCTGGTGTGCATACACACACACACATACACACACACGCACGGTGTGCGCACATGTGCAAATGAGGAAAAAGTTTTCTTTTTTCCTTTTTGGTTTTCCAAGATAGGGTCTCACTCTAGCCCAGGCTGACCTGGAATTCGCTATGTAGTCTCAGGGTGGCCTTGAACTCACGGCGATCCTCCTACCTCTGCCTCCCCAGTGCTGGGATTAAAGGGATGTGCCACCACACCTGGCTAAAGAAACAGTTTTTGAAAAGACACTCTGAGACCACCTGTGCCTCCTCTTGTTCTCCAGGGTCCACGTGGGGAGCGCGGCGAGAAAGGAGAGTCAGGGCAGCCGGGAGAGGCTGGACCACCGGGGCCTAAAGGCCCCACAGGCGATGATGGCCCCAAAGGGAATCCTGTGAGTCTGGGGGAGGGTGCGAGAGGAGCGGCCCTGGGAGTGGGAGGCCTGGGAATACTGCTGTGCGTGTGTGCGTGTGCGCGTGTGTGTGCGTGTGCGCGTGTGTGCCTTGGACCTTGGGGGTGGGAGGTGCCTGAGAGGGAGGCAATGAGAACGGGATCTCCTGAGAAGGGTGAGGAGGAAAGCGAGCGAGGCCCAGTGGTCAGTTCTCTGGGAACATTAGCGGGCTGCACGGGTGGTGGGGGTCACTGGAGACCTTCTCTGCGTTGGCTCTGGGTGGGTTGTTTAGGGAGCGTGACTCTGAGTCGTTCCTCTGGTCAGGGTCCCGTCGGCTTCCCTGGCGACCCCGGCCCCCCTGGAGAAGGCGGCCCTCGGGTGAGTGGCTCAGTGAAGGGAGGAGGCCAAGATGACGGCGCCTTGGTGTTGGGAAGTGGGGGCTCATTGGGGTGGGTGGAGGGGTGGGAGGGGTGGGGATGGCGGTCCCTTCCTCTGACCTTGCTTCACCCCTGCAGGGCCAGGATGGTGCGAAGGGTGACCGCGGAGAGGACGGCGAGCCAGGACAGCCTGTGAGCCACCAGGAGCCCCCACCCCTGAGCCCAAGCCCGCAGGCTGTCCTCCAGCCCCAAGGGTCTCTTGACTGGAGCCTATTCACCCTGTCCAATCCCTCTCTTCTAGGGATCCCCTGGTCCCACTGGGGAGAATGGACCCCCTGGGCCCCTTGGCAAGCGGGTAAGCAACATGAAAGGGTGGGCTCAGGAGGGTAGGGTGGGTGGATGAGGGGTGATGGCAGGTGTAGGCAGTGAGGTGCTAGTGTCTGGCTTGTCCTTGGCGGGGCACGTGTGTGTACAGCTGCCCTCAGTGTGCTGGGTACCTTGGGTCTCTGTCGCTGGGTTTTGGTTGGTGTGACTTTGCCAGGGGTGGTGGTAATTACAGACGTATCAGAAGGAGCATGGGAAGAGGGCCTTTCCAAGAGCCCCTATGGGGGCCCAGCTGCTCAGGTGCTGGGGTGGGAGGTGGGGCCAGGAGAATTGGCTCAGCAGCTATTACACACACACACACACACACACACACAGTGTGTGTCCCCTCTCTCTCTTTCTCTCCATATATTTTTCTTTCTTTCTTTTTTTTTTTTTTTTGAGGTGGGGTCTCACTCTAGCCTAGGCTGTTCTGGAACTCTCTCTATAGTCCCAGAACTCAGAGATCCTCCTCCTCCTGCCTCCCAAGTGCTGGGCTCAAAGGCACGCTTTGCACATCTGGCTCGATATTTTAACCGCTATGCCTGTCCCCACCATCTGTGAGAGGTCCTCTCTGTGTGCATGAGTGTGCACACATGTGTGTGTACAAGGGGGCTGGAAGGGGTGAGTTGAGCCTGGCGCTCCACTGCCTCATTGTTTATCTCCTTCCTGCCCTTCAGGGACCTGCCGGCACGACTGGTCCAGAGGGGCGACAAGGAGAGAAGGGAGCCAAGGTGAGAGAGAGGCCGTCCTGGGTGCTGGGTCACCCCTCCGTCCCCGAGTCTCAGTCTCCAGACCCCTCTGTCCCCTGAGTCCTCGGTCTCCAGATCCCCTCTGTCCCCTGAGTCCTCGGTCTCCATATCCCCTCCGTCCCCTGAGTGAGTCCTCGGTCTCCAGATCCCCTCCGTCCCCTGAGTCCTCGGTCTCCAGATCCTCTCCGTCCCCTGAGTCCTCGGTCTCCAGATCCCCTCCGTCCCCTGAGTCCTCGGTCTCCAGATCCCCTCCGTCCCCTGAGTGAGTCCTCGGGTCTCCAGATGTCGCCCATGTTGAGTCTCCTCTGGGGACAAGGGTTCTGTACTTGCTCCTATGCTTGGGGTTCCTAAGGTTCGGCACCCTTCTTCCTGCCTCCACCCTTTCCACCTTGGACCCCTTGCCCTCCCCTCCTCTGTCCTTTAGAAGAAAGTCTTTCTGTGTGTTTCAGGGGGATCCTGGTTCTGTGGGTGCCCCTGGGAAGACAGGCCCTGTGGGTCCTGCAGGCCCAGCAGGCAAGCCTGGCCCTGATGGTCTAAGGGGCCTCCCAGGCTCGGTGGTAAGTCATGGCGTGGAGGGGCTGGGAGGAGGCAAAAGCCATGGGAGGTGCTATGTGGGGACACTCCTGACCCTCGGGTTCTTTCCAACCTGTAGGGTCAGCAAGGCCGTCCTGGAGCCACGGGCCTGGCTGGGCCCCCGGGTCCTGTGGTGAGTAAGTGGGCACCCGGGGGGGGGGACAGCTGACACTCTGGAGAAATGTGGGGTGTTGGTGAGGAACTTGGTTCCAGCCTTTTCCTGGGGAGAATGACTTCTTGTCTTCCCACAGGGACCCCCAGGGCTTCCAGGCCTCCGGGGCGATGCTGGAGCCAAAGGAGAGAAGGTGAGTGAAGGGACACGTGGTCAGGCAGCTCTGTCATCACGCTCTCCCTCGGAACCTACCGGGATGCCCAGTGCCCCTGCTCTGTTAACCCAGCCCCTGGGGCCCTTACTCAATGCGGGTCTTTCCCAGTGGTGGCTCTTTCTACAGACCTCGAGCCTGTCCTCTCTGACTCTCTGTGACTTCCTGTTCCTCCTCTAGGGTCACCCAGGTCTCATTGGACTGATCGGGCCCACGGGAGAGCAAGGAGAGAAGGGGGACCGGGGTCTTCCCGGCCCGCAGGGCTCCCCGGGACAGAAGGGAGAGACGGTGCGTATGCATGTGCTCTGCGCTGGTCTGGGACTAAGGGCAGGCAGGGTTCGTGCTGGGGGTGGTGGGGAGTGGTGAAGTTGAATGGGCCTCTCCCCCCCCAGGGTATCCCCGGAGCCTCTGGCCCCATCGGTCCTGGAGGGCCCCCTGGCCTCCCTGTGAGTAACCATCTGCTCTTCTAAGCCCCCAAGCCCCACCCTTGACTTCTAGTAACAGTCCCCCACCTCCGTTCCCTTCTGTGGAAACCCAGGGTGTTATATAGACGCCTGACCTTGCCCCCCCCCCATTCCTGTGCATCCCTCCCTTGCCCTGTGGTAAGCCTCTCTGTCCATTCGTTTCACAGGGACCTGCTGGCCCCAAAGGAGCCAAAGGAGCCACCGTGAGTGACCCCATCAACCCTGACCTTTGCTGTGCCCCAGCTGTCCTTGACCCTGACGCTCCAGGGCAAACATTCCCCACCTCCCCTCCCCTGCGAGCCCCTCGTTCTTACCAGGAGAGCAGTTTAATCTTTCTGTATACTGATCCCATGCCGGGCCCCTCTTGATCTTATTTGATAGGGCCCAGCCGGACCCAAGGGAGCAAAGGGCGTTCAGGGCCCTCCAGGACACCCGGTGAGTTGGGGGCAGCGGTTCCTGCTGGCTGTAGCCCTCCCTCCCTCCTTCCCTCCCTCCCTGTTGGTCTCTGCGTTGCCTTCAGGCTCACCTCCTCACGCCTGCTCCCTCTCTCCACCCAGGGTCCTCCAGGAGAGGTGATCCAGCCACTGCCCATCCAGATGCCCAAGAAGACCCGCCGCTCTGTGGACGGAAGTCGCCTGGTGCAGGAAGATGAGGCCATGCCCACCGGAGGTGCCCCGGGCAGTCCCTGGGGGGCTGGAGGAGATCTTTGGCTCACTGGATTCGCTGCGGGAGGAGATTGAGCAGATGAGGAGGCCGACAGGGACCCAGGACAGCCCCGCCCGCACCTGCCAGGACCTGAAGCTGTGCCACCCTGAGCTGCCTGATGGTCAGTGCCAGCCTCGGGGCAGGGAACTGAGCAAGAGTGAGGCTGCTGGAGGGAGGGGGGTCTTAGGGGAGCTGCTGGGGTGGGGTGAGGGTCGAGGGGCTTGTACTGGGGGCTCGTAGTCACCTGACCTTCCGTATTATAGGCAGTTGATACAGCCCCACCCTTGAGTACCGCTCATTACACCGGTGTCCGCGAGAGTAGATAAGTGTGCACATGTGCACACATACTTGCTGTCACACACATGGCTACCTCACACCACTGCCAGTGCGAGGAGGTCACCTCTTCCCCGCAGAGCAGCCTGGGGCTGCCACTGTTGATATGGGTGCCAGTGATCAGAGTGGGCTGGCAGGTGGAGAGGGAAACTGAGGTAGGGCTGGAAGTATGGGGGGCTGCGGGTGAGAAAGGGCCGGGAGCCTGCCCTGTGGGCGGGCTGTGGCGTTGGGGCAGAGGGCGGGAAGATGGAAGGTAGGTAGCTCAGAGAGCACTGGAGTGTGGCACCCGTGGCTCTGACCTCCCTGCCCCTCACTCGACAGGAGAGTACTGGGTGGACCCCAACCAGGGCTGCGCGCGAGATGCCTTCCGGGTGTTCTGCAACTTTACAGCAGGAGGGGAGACGTGCGTGACACCCAGGGATGACGTCACGCAGGTGCGAGCTGCCTCCTGGTTGGCCCTCCCTTGGCTCTGTCATGACCTGCTCAGGGACTGGTGGTGCCTGGATTTATGTGCCGATGGCCTTGCCTGCTGCCCCAGTCTGCTCCCCTTCTCCGCTCCCGACCCCCTTCTCGTCCGCTTCCCCCTCGCTCTTTGTTTCCTTGCCTTGAAACCCAAGTTCATTACCCCAGGCGCCCCCTTCCCTCCCAGGCCCTGGCTTCTCCCCTGCGCCCCGCTGTTGACCCTGGCTCCGGCGTGCGTCCCAGACCCATCTGTGTCCCCCCCCCCACTCCTGTCCTTCCAGTTCTCCTACGTGGACTCCGGGGGCTCTCCGGTGGGCGTGGTCCAGCTCACCTTCCTGCGGCTGCTCAGCGTCTCTGCCCACCAGGACGTCTCCTACCCGTGCTCTGGAGTGGCTCGGGATGGGCCCCTGAGACTCCGGGGGGCCAACGAAGATGAGCTGAGCCCAGAGACCAGCCCCTATGTCAAGGAATTCAAAAGCGGCTGTCAGGTGCGAACCCAGAAAGCTGGGTGGGTGGCAGGTCCCAGCCTCAGACCGCGGGAGGAGGCAGAGGAACCCGTGGGCAGGGTCACAGGAGTCAGCAGGGAGGCGCTCTGCTTCCGGGTCAGACGTGCTTGAGGCCCTCACAAGGGTGGGAGAAGACTTAAGTGAGCCATCCAGGTGGGTTCACATGAGTGGGCACACCAGCGTCGTGGAGCCAGCAGGCACCAAGATGCTAGCAGGAGCATGCACACTCGGATGCCCAGCAGGGCACACGGGTGCAGACGCGCTCGTGGGCACACTGACCCCCCCCCCCCCAGTGCGGCCATCCGGAGTCTGAGTCAAGATGCTCAGGGAGAGGCAAGCTTGGGCTGAGCTGTGCGATCCACGGCCGGTTCTCACTGTTCTCATCTCGCCCGTTTGTCCTTCAAGACCCAGCAAGGCCGCACGGTGCTGGAGGTGCGCACTCCTGTCCTGGAGCAGCTACCGGTGCTGGATGCCTCCTTCTCAGACCTGGGGGCCCCCCCGAGGAGGGGAGGGGTGCTGCTGGGACCCGTCTGCTTCATGGGCTAGGACCTTCTCCGACGCTGTCTGTCAGATCCAGCCCCATCGGGAGTCACACAGCCTTGGCTCCACACCACCTCCCACAAGGGCTTCCCACCATCTGGGGGGCCTTGGGCCAGGGCACCGTGAGCCCCCAGTCAGGGGCAGTCAGGGGAGGGTGAGTCGGGGTGCCACTGGGACAGTCCAGGGGAGGGGTATCATCTGGACTCCAGCCCTCCCACCTGGAGCCTGTGACCTATTAGAGAGCGGAGACCCTTATTTAAAAACACTTCCCAATCACCCCAAACAAGAGGAAGACAAAGGACACTGTGTATTTTGTATTTAAAAAAGGAATTATATTAATTATTTAAAGAGCGGAGAACAAAACGAAGAAGATAAAAGCCCAGCAGGTGTTGGGGACTGGTGCTGCAAGGGTGGGCTCGGGCACCCATCCTCACCTCAGGGTTTTCCTCAGTGCCCGTGGGGGTGATTTCTGGGCTCATCCCCACTTCCGGCCCCTTCTGGAGTGCTCACTGAGCATGTGGGATACACGGTCTCCTTTCTTCAGGGCTCCGGCTGTCTCCCCAGCTGTGCTTTCTCACCCCCTGCCTGCGGTTCTAACCCTGCTCCGGGCCTGGGGTGGGCGGGACTACCTGCCACTTGGGAATCAGGCCTCGCCCCCCGGGGGAAAGTGGACCAGAGGGGCTGTGCAGGGCCTGCATTGAGCAGATGTTGAAATAACTGAAGTTTTTCCACGTGACTGGAAAATCATCGTGACTCTGAGCCCCCCTGGACATCTCGTTGCCTTCCTGGACACATTAGTCCAGATTCTGCAATGAAAGGGTTAATGTCTAGCCTATGGCCGGAAGGGACTCCCAGGAGTCCCCAGAGTTCATTCTGACTGATGGTTAAATAATGTGATCTCCTCGCGGGCGATGGTGGTGCCAGTGTGCTTATTTCAATCTCCAAGCTCCAGCCAGCGCTCCTGTCCACAGCGAGAGCTTAACCCTTCTCCCCCGAGGGTCGGCTGGGTGACAAGGACAGAGTCACAGATGCCCCAGTGACATGGGGAGGCTCCCGAGTATCCTCTGGCCCCAGGTTCTGATCTAGTCCAGGGCTGTTGTGGATGTGAGCCTGCCCCTGCGATTTCCCCTCAAACACACCTGCTCCAAGTTCCCTAGGGTTAGCCGGAGACTTCAGCCTCCAATGGCTCAGTCTAAACTCCCTGCAAATGGGGAGACTGAGTCCACTTCCAAGTTACTTATGGACCTGCCCCTCTGTTCACTGTGTCCTCCACCCCCAGGCTTGGGGCGTCCAAAAGACAGAGCCGGGGCCAGGTGTAACTGCATATTCTGAGGGCTTGTGCCCTGTGGACCCCAGGGCCTCCCATCTGGCACTGCGCCATCTCTTCCCTTTCCAAGCCGCCCCTCTCCAAGCTTGTCTAGCAGCTCAGGTCTCTGCTCAGGTGTCCCTGCTGGGCTGGGCATCCCCAGTGGGCCTCCCACCCCTTCTGGGGCGTCTCATCCTCATGCACCATCGCTTGCTCGAGGCACCGGGCCTGGCAGCAGCTGAAACTCACTCCAGGGCCTCGTCCCAACAAGGAGGAACGGAGGTGGCGCGGCCACCTGCGAGAGAGTGCTTGTCCATGTCTGGTTCCACATCTGCTCTCTTCAGAGATGGCGGGGTAGATGCAGCTGGTGTGCACCCCAAGTCCCACGCTGGTACCACGTAGATCCCCTGTTGTGAAAGACAAAACCTGGGACATTGTATCCCAAACTTGGGGCATTCTTGACTCTAGGAAGCTAATCTGGGGACATCAAGAGGCCCAGCCTTACTCGGGTGAGTGGGCAGAAGCCCTAGCAATATTCCAGTGCCGCTGGAAACCAGTGCAGTGGACGCAGCCCCACCCCAGACCCCTGGGCTCCCCAGTTCATTGCTCCTCCCTGCCTCTGCTGCCCCCTACTGTCTGGCCCCTCAGTTCACTAAACTACCTTGTGGTGGTGACACAATTACCTGACAGGAAGAGATGTAAAGGAGGAAGGGTTTGTTTCAGTTTACAGTTCAAAGGACCCAGGTTTGATTCCCCAGGATCCATGTAAGCCAGATGCACAAGATGACACATGCGTTTGGAGTTCGTTTGTAGCAGCTGGTGGCCCTGGTGCACCCATTTTCTTTCTATCTTCCCCTCTCTCTGCTTTGTCTCTCTCAAATAAATTTTAAAAAATCAGTTTACAGTTCAAAGGGCTACAGACCATCACGGCAGCAGGGGTGAGGCAGCTGGTCATGTTGTGTCCCCTATCAGGAAGCAGAGAGAAGAATGCTGGTCCTCAGGTGGACCTCTCCTTGTTTTCGATCCAGGACCTTGGCCCACGGAATGATGCATTCAACAGTTCGGGTGGGTCTTCTTAACCTAATCTAGAAGCTGACTTATAGACATGCCCAGAGGTTTCCCTCCTAGGCGATTCTAGGCAAGCAGCTTGACCGCTGGGCTGTCTCTCCAGCCCTCCTAGGTTATTCTAAATCTTGCAAAATTGGCAGTATTAGTCATCGCAAGTCTACCCCTTGTTAAATTGTAACCCAAACTTACTAATTTTAATTTTAAAATATTTTTATTTTCAAGCAAGAGAGATGAGAGAGAGAATGAATGAATCTGGGCATGCCAGGGCCTCCAGCTGCTGCAAATGAGCTCCACGTGCATGTGCCACTGTGCATCTAGCTTTTATGTGGTACTGGGGAACCAAACCTGGGCCCTTAGGCTTTGTGGGAAAGCACCTTAACTATTGAGCCATCTCTGTAGCCCTCGAACTTAATATTTTTTTTTCAAGGTAGGGTCTCGCTGTAGCCCAGGCTGACCTGGAATTCACTGTGTACTCTCAGGCTGGCCTCACACTCAGAGCAATCCTCCTACATGTGCCTCCCAGGTTCTGGGATTAAAGGCTTGCGCCACCATGCCGGGATACTTAACTTTCAAGCTTCACCTTCCACCACTTGTCCCAATAGACTCATGGCCATCTCATGATGCATGCAATCAATCTAACTTCAGAAGTCTCCATAGTCTTTTCACAGTCCCAGCACTGTTTAAAAGTCCAAGTGCCAAGTCTCTTCAGAGATCCAGGCACTTGTGTAAGTGTGAGTCTCTGTGACATGAAAAACAAAATGGTTACAGGCTTCCAACACACACTGGTACAGAGTAAACACATTCAGAAAGAGACCAGTGAGATGGGCTTGGTGGCTCATGCCTTTAATCCCAGCACTTGGGAGGCAGAGGTAGGAGACTCATTGTGAGTTCGAGGCCACTCTGAGACTACATAGTGAATTTCAGGTCGGCTTGGGATACAGTGAGACCCTATCTTGAAAAACAAAAACAGAGAGAGAGAGAGAGAGAGAGAGAGAGCGCAATGGGTCAGGTGTTATAGTGTACACCTTTAATCCCAGTAGTAGAGATTGTGATGGAGCAGGATTGCCATGAGTTTCATGGCCAGCCTGGGCTACAGAGTGAGTTCTAGATCTATCTAGATGAGAAATCCTACCTCAAAAATTCCAAAAACAAAATAGGGGCATAGCGAGAAAAGACTAAACCAAAGCGAGACTGAAGCCCAGGAAGGAAAACACCAAATCCTACAGCTCTCTGCCTCTCCCTTGGGCCAGCTCCACTTTGTGCCTACAACTATTCTCTGTGGACGGCATCTCATGGTGCATCTCCAGTATTCTGGGGGCTCCACTGCGACTTAGGTTTCTCCTTCACTGCTTCAGACAGTGACCTCTCAGGGACTCCTTGTAAGGACCCCAACCCTGCCACACATTGCCTGGCTTCAAGAGCTCTGTGGAACCTTGGTGCAAGACTCCATGGCACCCTCAATCTTGCATCTCTCATACCTACAAAACCAGAACCGTAGTGACAATGCTGCCAAGTTCTGCTGTCCCTTCAGGATGGACCCCGCCCTCCTTGGACCACAGTTTGCTTGGCCTTTGTGGACTGGCCGCGGGGTAACACTTTCCTGGGTTGTATTGAGCAGGGAACCTCTTCAGTAACATTTTCCATTAGGCTCTCTTCTTTCAAATGAATTTACACAAGATGGAACCTTCAATGAGTGGGTCATTACCCTCAGGACACGTTTCCTGTTGTCCCAGTGTAGGTAGGGAGCTAGGGGTCTCTTTAATGCTAATTTAAAAAAAACAAAAAACAATTATTGCTTATTTCAAATCTGTTTTGTCTGTAATTTGTTTTTTCCAAGGTAGGGTCTGGTTCTAGCCCAGGTGGACCTGGAATTCACTATGTAGTTTCAGGCTGGCCTTGAACTCACAACAATCCTACTACCTCTATCTCTGCAGTGCTGGGATTAAAGGTGTGCGCCACCATGCCGGGTTTGTCTGTAATTTTTTTTTTTTTTTTTGAGGTAGGGTCTCATTCTGTCCCAGGCTGACCTGGAATTCACCATGGAGTCTCAGGGTGGCCTCGAATTCACGGCGATTCTCCTACCTCTGCCTTCCAAGTGCTGGGATTAAAGGCGTGCGCCACCATGCCCAGCTTGTCTGAAATTTAAAATGCATTTTGTTTCTCACCCAACTGCACGTTTCATATCTTTCTGCTCCACATGTTGCTCTCTCTTACTGAGTGGGCAGTAATTACGATACAGCCTGAATGCACCCTGTTTTGTATTTCCTCTACTAAAAAATTTAGTCCATTTCTTTTTAATTCGACCTCACTCAAGTTCTCAGGACCCAGGCAGAACACAGTCAGATTCATTGCCAGAATAAAACATGAATGGTCTGGGAGTGATGGTGCATAATTTTAGTCCTAGCATCCGGGGGGTGGGGCAGAGGTAGGAGAATTGCTTATGAATTCAAGGCAAGCTTGGAGCTATAGAGTGAGTTCCAGGTTAGTTTGGGCTAAAGAGAGACCCTATCAAAAAACAAAACAAAGCCTGGCATGGTGGCGCACGCCTTTAATCCCAGCACTTGGGAGACAGAGGTAGGAGGATCGCCGTGAGTTCAAGGCCACCCTGAGACTCCATAGTGAATTGCAGGTCAGCCTGGGCTAGAGTGAGACCCTACCTCAAAAAACCACCCCCCCCCCCCAAAACACCCAAAACCAAAACCAAAACAAAACAAAACATGGGCTAGAGAGATGACTTAGCAGTTAAGGCACTTGCCTGCAAAGCCAAAGGACCCAGGTTCAGTTGCCCAGTACCCACATAAGCCAGCTGCACAAAGTGATGCATGCATTTGGAGTTTGTTTGCAGTGGTACAGGCTCTGCTAGCCCATTCTGTCTGTCTAATAAATAAATAAAATATTTTAAAAAACATGAATAGGCTGAGCATGGTGGTGCATCCCTTTAATCCTAGCACTCGGGAGGCCGAGGTAGGAGGATTGCTGTGAGTTCAGGCCAACCTGGGACTACAGAGTGTTCTAGATCAGCCTGGGATAGAGTGAGACCCTACCTGTAACCCAACCCAAAAAAAGAACAAACCATGTATTACAGTCAGGTTCTCATTGCTGGTAGAAAGCACCCAACCAAGAACAGCTTTTGGGAAAAAGGGTTTATTTTGGCTTACAGGCTCAAAGGGGAAGGTCTATGATGGCAGGGAAATTGATGGCATGAGTAGAGGGTGGACATCATCCCCTGGGCAACATCAGGTGGGCTACAGAAACAGGAGACTGTGCCGACCACTGGAAAGGGAGCACTGGCTAATAATACCCATAAGCCCGCCCCTAACAATACACTGCCTCCAGGAGGCGTTAATTCCCAAATCTCCATCAGCTTGGAACCTAGCATTCAGAACACCTAAGTTTATGGGGGACACCTGAATCAAACCACCACACCATGGAATGGGCTTTAGGCTAGTTCCTGATAGATCTCTTACTTCCTTCTGAAATCTTACTAACCAGATCTCCACTATCCACATTTCTTTCATCAGTCTTGTCTTTCAAACTCCTACCAGAACCGACCATTCTCTCTACTTGCACCATGTGGGGACTTTTCTAACCCAAAGGTTCAAACTGTTCAATATTCCTTTCATAAACCATTTACAAAGGTCCAAGAACCACATAGTTTTGCCACAACAGCGACCCCACTTCTGGTGCCAATTTCCTGTATTAGTGACTTTCTCTGTTGCTGTGATAAGACACCTGACAAGAAGCAACTTAAGAGCTGGGCGTGGTGGCGCACACCTTTAATCCCAGCACTCGGGAGGCAGATGTAGGAGGATCGCCTTGAGTTCGAGGCCACCCTGAGACTCCATAGTGAATTCCAGGTCAGCCTGGGCTAGAGTGAGACCCTACCTCGAAAAACCAAAACCAAAACAAAACAAAGAAACAACTTAAGGAGGACGGCTTATTTCAGCTCACAGTCAGAGGACACAGGGCGTCACGGCAGGGGAGGCGTGGCGGCAGGAGCTTGAGGCAGCTGCTCACATCCAGTCCACAGTGAGGAGGCAGAGCGGTGAGTGCTGCTGCTCAGCCCATGGAATGAGCTGTCCACATTTAAAGTGGGGGTTCCCCCTAATTAACCTTGTCTGGAAACTCCCGCACAAACATACCCAGAGATTTGTCTCCTAGGTGACTTCTAGAGCCTGTCAAGTTGACAATATTAACCACCATGCCATTGCTCCTCCATCTCCATCCACTGAGCTTGCATTTTATGTCCTCCAAACCATAAGGAGGCTGAGTGGAGGGACACTCACCTCACCTGTTTTTTTTTTTTTTTTTTTTTTTCGAGGTAGGGTTTCACTCTAGCTCAGGCTGACCTGGAATTCACTATGTAGTCTCAGGGTGGCCTTGAACTCATGGCTATCCTCCTACCTCTGCCTCCCCAGTGCTGGGGTTAAAGGCGTGTTCCACCACGCCCGGCCCCACATCTATTGAGTCATGGATGAGTGGACGGAGTTCTGGGATCACCCACATCTTTGTACATAGATTACCTTGTCCTGAAGGCTCACTCCCTCCTTCCTCCTGCGCGGGCCTCAGATCAAGACAACACAGACTTAGAGAGACACTCTTACCCTTCCTGCCACACCCACTCTCTGCCAAGCTGGCCCACAGCTGTGGTTTCTCTGGTGCCAAACCACAAAGGTCACCCCCAGAGCACAAAGGGCCATGTGCCACCAAGGTCACTTTTGGTCAGATTCTTTGGACTCAGAGTGCTTTTCTCCATGGAAACAAAGCTGCACAGTCACTCAAATAACATTTACATGCGGCTGTGAGGTCCTCAGGCCAATCCACAAAAGCCTATTTAATCACTGCCAACCAACCCCTTATGACAGTTCATGAGCAGCTCTGTGCCAAGTGGCAGGAGGATGGCAGGATCACAGCCTCTTTTTGCAGCCGGCTTCTCCTTCCCGGCTGGACAGCGAGGGTCTGGCTGTCAGACATGGAAAGCCGGAGAGGCCCTGAGGTTCATATGCGGCACCTTGGAAGTTTGGCATGAGGCGCTGGCAGTGGCTCTGATGGCTTGAGGAAAAAACAAGACTTCTAGGCGGGGTGGGAGGAGATGAATGAGAGACAGGACAAGACAGGAGTCTGAGAGGCACAGGCTTTGGGGACCTACTTTGGGCTTGACTGGGGACAGAAAATATACAAACTTCTGCTGGAGGCCCAAGCTTGAAAAGTTTTCACTGCCTCTCTGAGTTTATCATGGACCCCCAAATAAGAGTTAGCCATTGATGGCACCGGAACAAGTGACAGGATGGAACTGTGGGCCTCAACTGGTGCAGGGTATGTCGGGGTCAGAGACACAGTCACATAGCCACAGCCCTGTTGGTGGTCAAGAGAGGGCTGGCAATGAAGAGGGGAGGGAAATTACAGAGGGAAGATCTCTGAGCCATCACACCCTTGGAGCTGCTTCTCAGCTTTGGGTTTCTATTTTTAGCATTACTGATTTATGTTTTGTGTTTTTTTTTTTCTCCACCAAGGTAGGGTCTCACCCCAGCTCAGGTGACCTGGAACTCACTTAGTAGCCCCAGGCTGGCCTTTTATCTCAGCCTCCCCAGTGCTGGGACTAAAGGTGTACACTACCACCCTTAGCATCAACTGATTTATAATTAAAAAATAAATCTTGGGTCAGGTGTGGTGACCCATGCCTTTAATCCCAGTACTGAGGAGGCAGAGGTAGGAAGACCACCATGATCATGTTCGAGGCCACCCCGAAACTACATAGTGAATTCCAGGTCAGCTTGGGCCAGAGTGAGACCCTACCTCAGAAAACCGCCCCAAAAAACCGGGCGTGGTGGTGTATGCCTTTAATCCTAGCACTTGCTAGGCAGAGGTAGGAGCATCGCCATGAGTTTGAGGCCACTCTGAGATTATACAGTGAATTTCAGGTCAGCCTGAGCTAGAGTGAGACCTACCTCGAAAACAAAACAAAACAAAACAAAATATTGGACTGGAGAGATGGCTTAGCAGTTAGGGTGTTTTCCTGCAAAGCCAAAGGACCCAGGTTCAATTCCCCAGTACCCACGTAAAGCCGGATGCACAAGGTGGTACATACATCTGGAACTCATTTTCAGTGGCTAGAGGCCCTGGCATGCCCATTTTCTCCCAATCTCTCTGTCTCTGACTCTTTCTCTTAAATAAATAAATACATAAAAATAAATCTTGCCAGGTGTGGTGGTGCACATCTTTAATCCCAGCACTTGGGAGGCAGAGGTAGGAGAATTGCTGTAAGTTTGAGGTCAGTTTGAGACTACGTAGTGAATTCCAGGTCAGCCTGGACTAGAGCAAGACCCTACCTCAATGCTCTCCCCCCCAAAAAATTTAAGTAAATAAATCTTGTAAAGCAGGTGTGTTGGTGCATATCTGTACTTTCAGTACTTGATTGAGGCTGAGGCAGGAGGATATCTGTGAGTTTAAGGCCAGCCTGGGCTTCAGTGTGAGATCCTGTCTCAAACAAATAGTAAAAGTGAAAAATAAAAATTAATTTGTAAAGTGTACACATGGGGGTCAGTGTCCTGGGAACAGTACACATCTCAAAGGCCGTGGGCTCCCCTTGGCCCTGTTGCATGCTGGACTTGTCGTCTTGAATGAGCCAGGTTATGTCGGGGGAGGGGAGAGAGGGAGGGGTGGTGGGAAAAAGCTCTGACTGCCTCAGAAGGAGGTTCTTTGCAGCCGGGCGGACCCAGGAGCTTGGTGGAGCTCAATCTTCAGGGCTGCACACACCAACTCCTGGCCAGTGGCCTTCTGTTATCTTTTCTCTCTCTCGGGGCAGCCTCCTGGAAAGTGTTGGCGGCAGCTGACTGCCTGTCCCCCTGGTCTTTGAATGAAGACCAGGGACACCCTCGGAACTGCCTGAATGCTGGAATGAAGAGACTCGCAGCCTCCGCTTTGCCAGCTCCACCTTCTCCGTCAGTGACGTCTGACTTCCTAAGATACACATGGTTTCAGCACACGAAGGCCAACTTGGGTATTCTGGAAGCTCTGTCAAAGTCATGGCCCAGATCTCACCACCTCATCAGTGAAGGGCTCAGATCCCTCGGAGCCTCAGGCGAGTGTGGGCCCAGGGTGACATCCCATGATGCGTTCACATCTCCCAGGAGAACAAGCAGAGGGCCGGTTCTCACGACAGAAGGTTTACTTCCTGCTCTAGTGCTGTGCAAGTTTTTAGTTTTTGGTCAAGGTCTTATTTTGTAGCCCAGGTTGGTTTTAAGAAAAGATCCTCTTGGCCCAGCTTCTGAAGTGTTGAGGTTACAGTGAAAGGCCAAATATAACCATTTTAAGTAAAAAGGCCCAGGCCTGACTTAGATAGAGAACTAGCAGGCTAATGTGCTGACCTCTGCCTCTGTAAACTTTGCTTGCTTGCTCAATTGCTGCCTTTCTCCCTAAAGTTTCTGGGGAATCTCCATTTCAAGGACATTGCAGAAACACTCCACTGCGGAGGCCTCTGGCCTCCGACCACCTGCTTAGATAAGAAACTGAGGAATCTCCACTTCAAGGAAGTCGTAAAATACCACTGTTTACTTAGCCCATCACAATGGAGATTACCTCATCTGCCTGGAGTGCCCCTAGCTCCTGCCCCCAACTTTGCCCGCTGAAACCCCAAGCCAATCAAAACTGTTTAAATCAACCAATCATGTATCTATCCCCTACTTCTTTGTTCGAATTCCTATATGAACCCCTTCCCCCAAAAGGAAGGGGCTCTTTCCCTTACTACCGCTGTGCCGGACTGTAGGGATGGAGCCCAGGCCTAGGCTTGCAATAAAGAAACCTGTTGTTTTTACATTCGAGTGTCTCGGCTTCTGTGGCGGTTTTCTGGGTGACTCCTGGGTGACCGGGGGTCTTGGCTCCTGGTCAGGGGACTTGGCACAACAACAGGTGTGACCCACCTGCCTAACTTTTTTTTTTTTTCCCCCCCAGGTAGGTCTCCCTCTAGCTCAGGCTGACCTGGAATACATTATGTATTCTCAGGGTGGGCTCAAACTCTCGGCGATCCTCCTACTTCTTTTTTTTTTTTTGGTTTTTCGAGGTAGGGTCTCACTCTAGCCCAGGCTGACCTGGAATTCACTATGGAGTCTCAGGGTGGCCTCGAACTCACGGCGATCCTCCTACCTCTGCCTCCCGAGTGCTGGGATTAAAGGCGTGTGCCATCACGCTTGGCCCTAGCTTGGAATTCCTAGTGTGTCTTAGTGAGGGAGAGCATTGGGAGGGGCCAGAGAACGGGCACACTGAAACTTCTAGATGCATGTCACTTTGTGCATCTGGCTTTATGTGGGTCCTGGGGGATTGAACCCAGTCCAGTGAGCTTTGCAAGCACCTTTCACCACTGTGCCACCTCTCCAGCCCTGGACAAAATGTTTTAACTACAGTGTCAAGTGTCACCAGACATGAACACTGTAACAGACCTAGAAGGGAGGAAGTGGAGCTGTTTGTTTTGGCTTTTGGGCATGGCTCTTTGAATTTGGAGCATGAATCAAACATGGCATTGAGCTAGTCTTTTTAAAAATTTATTTATTTGAGAGAGCAAGAGAGTGAAAGAGGGAGGGAGGGAGGGAGGGAGGAAGGGAGATGGAGAGAGAGAGAGAGAATGGGTGTATGGGTGTGCTAGTGCTTCTAGCCACTGCAAACGAACTCCAGAAGCATGCGCCACCTCGTGCATCTGGCTTATGTGGGTCCTGGGGAAGTGAACCTGGGTCCTTTGGCTTTGCAGGTGAGTGTCTTATCTGCTAAGTTATTTCTCCTTTTCCAGCCCCTTATTTATGTTGGGTTTTCAAGGTAGGGTCTTGCTTTAGCCCAGGCTTACCTGGAATTCACTATAATCTCAGGCTAGAACTTGCTAATGTGTTTATTATGCCATTTGGGATTCTATCCCAAGAGCTAATGATGCCTGACCAGCCACTTGATCCCCATTGGCCTGGCTTCTCAACTGGTTTCATCTTCCCCCCAATTCTCTAGCACTCTCTTTCAGACAGCCTGATAAAAAACCACTCAGAAAGCCTTTTTATTGTTTGTTTGTTTGGTTTTTGAGGTAGGGTTTCACTCTAGTCCGCACGGAATTCACTGTGTAGTCTCAGGGGGGCCTCAAACTCATGGTGATCCTCCTATCTCTGCCTCCCAAGTGCTGGGATTAAAGGCATGTGCCACCATGCCTGGCTTGGTTTATTTCTTCTTCCTCTTTTTAAGTTTATTTGAAAGAGAGAGAATGGGCATGCCAGGGCCTCCAGACTCTGCAAATAACTCTATACGCATGTGTCACCTTGTATATCTTGCTTTTTGTTGGTACTGGGGAATTGAACCTGGGTCCTTTGCCTTTGCCGGAAAGCGCCTTAACTGCTAAGCTCTCTCCAGCCCCTCACTCTGTGTGTGTGTGTGCGCGCGCTGTGTGTGTGTGTATTTTTTTCAAGGTAGGGTCCACTCTAGCCCAGGATGACCTGGAATTCACAATGTAGTCTCAGGGTGGCCTTGAACTCATGGCAATCCTTCTACTTCTGCCTCCCAAGTGCTGGGATTAAAGGTGTGTACCACCATGCCCGACTTCATTGTGTACTTCTATATATAGGTTTATTTCTATGTAGTTTTTCTGTGATCAATTAAAAAATATCACTATTGGGGGCTGGAGAGATGGCTTAGTGGTTAAGTGCTTGCTTGTGACCCTGCTTCAAGGCTCGATTCCCCAATACCCATGTAAGCCAGATGCACAAGATGGCGTATGCATCTGGAGTTTGTTTGCATTTTGAGTCCTTGGTGCACCCATTTCTCTCTCTCTCTGTGCCTCTTTCTGTCTGTCTGTTGCTCTCAAATAAATAAATGAAAATAAATGAAAATTAAAAAAAAACACTATTGGGCTGGAGAGATGGCTTAGTGGTTGAGGCGCTTGCCTGTGAAGCCTAAGAATGTGTGTTTGAATCTGCAGGTCCCACGTAAGCCAGACGCAAAGTGACACAAGTGTGCAATGCCACACATGCACCACAAGGGGCGCACAAGTCTGGAGTTTGTCCACAGCAGCAGAAAGGTCCTGGCACACTCATTCTCTCTCTCACTCACTCTCTGAATCTTTCTCTCTCAAAAATAAAACAATATAAAAATTTTATTTTATTTTTTTCAATATAAAAATTTTACAATGGCTATTAACTGTTAGTATTTTCCTTTCCGACTGAATATCCCTTTGTCTCTCATGGCAACAACCACTTAGAAAACAACCTGGGAAGCCAGGGGTAGTGATTCCCGCCTTTAGTCCCAGCATGAGGAAGCAGCAAGGTGTGTCCCAGGCCAGCCTGGGCTAGAGTGAGACCCGTGCCGTGACTAATAAAAGTAATGTGGCAAATTGCATCTAGGTGCTGAGAAGTGACAGTTGAGTGTGCAGCGCTGAGGCATCTCTCTGGACCCTCCAGGGCTCAGGGGACCCTGGGAAAGAGTCCAAAGGACGTCAGCGCCCACGCATGGAGAAGGGCTCTGGAACACCTTGCGGACGTGAGGCGGCTGCGGTGTTCGTGGTCTCACAGCAGCTGCTGTTACCTGAACAACACTGGGCCCAGCAGCACGTCCTCATGGAAGTTGGAGGAAGGGGGAGAAGCCATCAACATAGAGTAGGGACTGCTGGGGTTCCGTGTAAGCAGGATGGAGGAGGGGCAAAGGAAAAAAATAAAGAAGATCGAAAACCATCGGGGTAGAAAGAACTATGCTTATTTTCCTTGCTAATAAGTCACCAGCTAAAATTTTTAACTATAATATACAAATAAGGAGGCGAGTGATTCAAAAAGAGCAATGGCAGAGGCCATGGTGTTAAGAAAACAGACCGCAGCCCTGGGTGTGGACTGGTCATGGAGCTAAGGAGAAGGGGGCTCAGGAGAGAAGCTGCGTTGAACCAAAGCGAGGAACTGTAGACACCAGCGTCAGGGCGGTTATTGGCATGGAGCTCTCGCTGGCAAAGCTGCGGGTCTGTCCCAGCCCCAGCCTTTGGGGTCAAACACAGGAAATCCTTGTTCTAAGGCGCGTGTGGTCTTTCGGAGCCCTGTGGAGGGAAAGAAGAAGTTATCACAGGTCGCTGACCCTCTTCTTTTAAGTCCCAGCACAGAAACATTATGGTCTCACGAGACTATTCGCCTGTTTCGGCCTCCTTCATCAGTGGAGTAGGAACTGATGCTCTTTCCCCACACTCACCCCTGGTCTGAGACTGAAAAGGAGGTTCAAGCCTGCGCCTTTTGGACAAGGGGAAGAAACCCTTACATCCTTCCACAGCCCACCCCCCAAGAAAAACAGCAGACATCCTCACCTGGTCACTGAGGTCCCCGTTGCGCTGGAATGCAAGGGAGAAAGGGAATCCACTTAGCCACTGATCCCACTTTAGGCAGTGAGAGACACATTTACTTCCCACCTCCAATGTCGTCACTACCTGGACCCTGCCAGAGCCTGAGCTCCTGGGGACCTCATGTCTGGTGGTTCAGGACACAGCCTGGGATTTCTCTCCCCTTTCAGGCCAGTTTTGCTCTGACACTAGCTTTAGTGGCTTCTAGAACCCTCCAGCCTTATTTCAGGCAGTCCCTTGTGCAGACAGGTGAGTCTATCAGACAAAAGCAAGCCTCAGCCACCTGTCAGGTTTCCTAAACTATTTATTTGACAGAAAGAGGGAGATAGGGAGGGAGGAAGAGAGAGAGAGAGAGAGAGAGAGAGAGAGAGAGAGAGAGAACAAGGGCCTTCAGCCACTGCAAACGAATTCCCGATGCATGCTTGCCCTGTGCATCTGGCTTACATGGGTTCTGGGGAATCAAACCTGGGTCCTTTGGCTTTGCAGGTAAGTGCCTTAACCACTGAGCCATCTCTCCAGCCCCTGTCAGGCTTTCTTTCCTTTGCTTCTCTTCTTTGGGGTGGAGGTTGATACAAGGTCTCACTGCGTAGCCCAGGCAGGCTTTGACCTTGGGACCCTGTCCCTGTGTCCAGTGTGCTGGACTTGCAGCCCAGCGTTCTCACCTTTCTTGCTCCTCACGTGCATGACGGTGCCCACTGCCAGGAAGAGCAGCCCCAGCACGAGCCCCCCGACTCCAGTCAGTGTCTTGTTCCGGGCGGAGTCGGACTGTGCCTCTGGGGAGAAGACAGGCCAGGGTGAGGGTGGCTCAGCAGGCTCCCTGCTCCCTGGGGCCTGTGTGAGGCACATGGGGAACACTGGCAAGGGGGACAATGACAGGGATCATGATGGAGTAGGGTCACAAGGGCCCCAAGTTTTGCACTTAGACTGGTGACAGCAAATGTTCAAATGGGGCCAAGTGCCTCTCAAAGCACAGCTTAAGGAAGAGATCAGCTGCCCCGTGCGAGGGACATTCAGGAAGATGTCTGCTTCCTGAGATTCCCTAACAAGGGGCACATCCTGGACCCTCAGGACCCCTACAACAGGCACAGGCCACACAGCTGCCTCCAGCTCAGAACTCTTCACAGAGGCCTGTAGGACACACTGGGAAACAAACGTCTGGTCCCAGTGTCGTAGACACCCATGGCGAGGCGAGGGGCTCTCACAGCCAGAACGCTGCCGGAGTCACAGAATGTGGGTCCAGCAGCGTCGTGGGGGTGACTCACTCCACTCCACGGTGACTGGGCTGTCTAAGCTGGGGTGCTCCACGTGGCATGAATAGACATCCCCACTCTGTGGTGTCATCTCCAGCATCGCCAGGGTCTGGAAGGTCCAGTCCCCGTTCCGGATCAGGCCTGTGGACACGACTCCGGTCGTCTCTTCCTGGCCGTTCAGGAACCACCGGACTTCAATGGTGCCTGGGTAGAAATCTGTCACGTGGCACACGAGAAGGTCGTGGTGCTGCAGGGTCACTTTCTTGGAGGGTGACACGTGTACCTTAGGCTGGACTAGGAGTGCGGGAAAAAGAAGTGACATTTGAGTCTGGTTTCTTAGGTCTTTTCATAACAAAGTGTTTTTCTGGATGTTTCTGAATGCTTAACTGTGACATCTGAGAGTCTAATTTTAGCTGGGTGTGGTGGCTCACACCTTTAATCCCAGCACTGTGGAGGCAGAGGTATGAGGATCATTGTGAGTTCCAGGTCAGCCTGGGCTAGAGCGAGACCCTGCCTTGAAAAATCAAAATAATAATAATAAATCAAAATGAGTGAATTTGGTATGCAAATTTTATGTCAATCAAATATTTTAAACCACAAATAAAAGTATTAGTAAATAGTTTTTTTTTTTGGCCAAACTGTTTTCTTGGCTGTGAAATGCTGTGTACTGATGAGAAGAAAGCAGGATTTGCTCAAATAATTTCTGAAATTAATACAGACAAAGCATTTCTTGGTCTATTAGCCTAACAATTTCATAACATAAACCTTAAGAGTACATGAAACTGGGCGTGGTGGTGCACGCCTTTAATCCCAGAATTTGGGAGGCACAGGTAGGAGGATCACCGTGAGTTCGAGGCCACCCTGAGACTACATAGTGAATTCCAGGTCAGCCTGGGCTAGAGTGAGACCCTACCTCGAACAAACAACAACAACCCCCCCTCCAAAAAAACTGAAAACAAAACAAAACAAAAAGGACATGAAGCAACTTTGACAGTGACTTACAGCAGCTCATGTATTTTATAGTCTCTCCTAAGTAAAAACCCCAATATTTTGGGCTGGAGGGATGGCTATGGTTAAGGCATTTGCCTGGGAAGCCAAAGGACCCAGGTTTGATTCCCCAGGGTCCACATAAGCCAGATGCATAAGGTGGGTCTTGCGTCTGGAGTTCGGTTGCAGTGGCTGAGGCCCTGACGCACCCAGTCTCTATCTGCCTCTTTCTTTTTCTCTCTCAAATAAAATAAATTAAAAAGAAATAAATTAATAAATAAAAACCCAATATCTCCATATTTACAGTAACATCCTCAGGCCCCAGTACTGCTGATGCCCCATTGGCTTGACGAGTAGAGGCCCCAGGGCATCTTTTCTGGGCGCCTGAGGGGCTCCTCGAAGGTGCGCTCGGTGTCCACACCGCTCAGCTCCTTCCCGTCAATACTCTCTCCTTACCCATCTCCCCTGGTGCTCAGCGTCACACTGCTGCCCACTTCCGGTCACCTCCCAACGCTCCTGATAGTTTCTCCTTGTGGTCACTGGCCTTCAGTGACCCCCTCCAGAGGCCGGGGAAGAGCTGCGTGCTGAGGGACTTCCCCGCCAGAGCTCCCGGGTCCTCGCCTCGCTACTCTGGCAACTTCCCCAAGCCAAGCCACTATGCCGATTCCTTCCCGATTTGTCCCCATTTTCACTCTTGGCAGATTGCCTGGTCTCTCTTTCTTTCCTTCCTTCCTTTCTTTTCTTCCGAGGTAGGGTCTCACTCTAGCCCAGGCTAACCTGGAACTTACTCTGTACCCCATGCTGGGCTTGAACTCACAGCTATCCTCCTAACTCCTCCTCCCCAGTGCTAGGACTAAAGGTGTATGCTACCAAGCTAGGATCTTTTTTTTTTTTTTAAGTTTATGTATTTTTAAAAAAGATTTTCTTTTCTTCTTTTTTATGTATTTTAAAATATTATTTATTTATTTGAGAGACAGAGAAAGAGAGAGAGAGAGACAGAGAGAGAAGCAGATGGAATGGCCATGTCAGGATCTCTAGCCACTGCAAATGAACTCCAGACGCATGCGCCCCTTGTGCATCTGGTTTACTTGGGTCCTGGGGAATTGAACTGGGGTCCTTAGGCTTCGCAGGCAAATGCCTTAACTACTAAGCCATCTCTTCAGCCCCAGATTTTTTTTTTTCCGAGGTAGGGTCTCACTCTAGTCCAGGCTTACCTGGAATTCACTATGTAGTCTCAGGGTGGCCTCGAACTCACTGTGATCCTCCTACCTCTGCCTCCCGAGTGCTGGAATTAAAGGCTTGTGCCACCATGCCCAGCTTTCTTTTTCTTTACAATATTTTATTTTTATTTATTTGACAGGGAGAGAGAGAGAGCATGTCAGGACCTCCAGCCCCTGCAAACAAACTCTAGACACGTGAGCCCCCTTGTGCATCTGGCTTATGCGGGTCCTGGGGAATTGAAGCTGGGTCCTTTGGCTTTGCAGATAAGCACCTTAGCTGCTACGAAATCTTTCCAGCCCCCCCCCTCCCTTTTTAACGGTATATCAAAAGACGGTAGTCTCTCACCATACTCTTCCCTGGGTTTGTGGAAGGTTCATGCTCCACCCAGGTGTGGCCCCCTCAGGTCTCCCCCACCCTACAGGCTGAGGGGAAGAAGCCAGGGCTCTCCTCTCCCATCCCTGCACACTCTGCACCTCTCTGTTCCTTTATACCCAGCTTCCCGGAGGAATGGTGACAATTCAGCTCCAACACTGTGGCAGCCATGGAGAGTGTGAGAGAACATGTTGGATGATGGATGAAGACCCTCCTCCTTCAAGAGGGCTTAAGCTCCACCTCTGCCTGTCTCCTGCCCTTGCTTCTCTGCCCACATGGTCCACCACTGCTCCCTACTTGAGTTGACCTCGCTTTCTGAAGTCACTGGCACCACTGTCTGCTGTTCTGTCTGTCACTCTGTCTCTCGAACACCTGCTGTTTGAGGTGTTCTCACAGGCTTCCCCTCACATCCTGTTGTCCCCAGAGGCCAGTGCTTTGCTCTCCTCTGGATGGATGTGTGGATGGAAGGAAGGATGGATGGGTGGGTGGATGGAAGGAAGGAAGGATGAATGGATAGATGGATGGATGGTTGGAAGGAAGGAAGGAGTGAAGGAAGGATGGATGGATGAATGGATGGATGGATGGAAGGATGGATGGATGGATGGAGATCCTCCTCCTCCTTCCACACGGATCGCCCCCGAGAAACCCACCTGTCTGAGCTGTCATTTCCGGTGGGGCGGCAGCAGCCGGTGCCTCCTCCCCTCGCCGCCCCGCGCGTCCCCTGCCTCACCTCTGCGCAGCGCGGTGCGGCTTTCCAAGCCCTCGTAGTTGTGTCTGCAGGTGTCCACCGCGGCCCGCCTCCTCTCCAGGATCTCCTCCTGGCTGTTCCAGTAGCGGGCGTCGGGCCGGCCCAGCTCGCTCACGGCTCGGAACTCGCCCACGACGCTGTCGAAGCGCGCGTACTCCTCCAGGTTGTAGATGTACCTCTCCACCAAGCGGAACGTCCCGTTGACGACGTGGCAGTCCTGCCGTCCCTGGATCACGTAGTTCTCTGCGGAGAGCGGGGACCGCGGCCTGGGACCCCTGCCCGCCCCTGCTAGCCCGCCCGCATGCTCTTCCGTTCCAGGCCTTCACTATGTCTGAGCTAGGGCTTTGCACACCCGCCAGAACAATTTCCTAAGACGTTCTTTTTGGGGTGGGGCTGGCTTTGAACTCACGGCGATCCTCCTACCTCTGCCTCCCCAGTGCCAGGATTATAGGCTGAGCCACCATGCCTGACTTCCTAAAACTTTTTTTTTTTTTTTTTGCTTTTCCGAGGTAGGGTCTCACTCTAGCCCAGGCTGACCTGGAATTGACTATGTAGTCTCAGGGTGGCCTTGAACGCACGGTGATCCTGCCTCCCGAGTGCTGGGATTAAGGGCATGCACCTCCGTGCCCAGCTATTATTTTTTAAAAATGTTTTTAAAATTTTATTAAGGGGCTGGAAAGAGGCCTTCATGGTTAAGGTTCTTGCCTGAAAAGCCAGAGGACCCAAGTTCAATTCCCCAATAACCACTTAAGCCAGATGCACAAGGTGACACATGCATCTGGAGTTCATTTACAGTGGCCAGAGGTCATGGAACACCCATTCTCTCTATCTCTATCTGCCTTTTTCTCTCAAGTACATAAATAAATAAAATATTTAAAAAATATTTACTATCATTTCCAAGCAGGGAGAGAGAGGGAGAGAACGGATGCACCAGGGCCTCCTTGCCTGCTGCAAATGAATTCCAGATTTGTGTGCTGCTTTGTGCATCTGGTTTTACGTGGGTCCTGGGGAAACAAACCTGGTCTGTCAGGCTTGGAAGCAAGCACCTCAACCACTCAGCCATCTCTCCAGGCCCCTCACCTACTTAATTTTTTAAAAATTTTATGTATTTATTTATTTGAGAGAGAGAGAGAGAGAGAGAGAGAGAGAGAGAGAATGGGTGCTCCAGGGCCTCCAGCCACTGCAAATGAACTCCAGATGCATGCGCCCTCTTGTGCATCTGCCTTACGTGGGTCCTGGGGAATTTAACTGGGGTCCTTTGGCTTCACAAGCAAATGCCTTAACTGCTAATCCATCTCTCCTGCCCTAAATTTATTTTTATTTTTATTTATTTGAGAGAGAGTGAGAAAGGCAGAGAGGTAGATAGAGAATGGGCACGCCAGGGCTTCCAGCCACTGCAAACAAACTCCAGACACATGCGCTCCCTTGTGCATCTGGCTTATGTGGGTCCCCGGGAATTGAACCAGGGTCCTTTGGCTTTGTAGACAAGCACCTTAACGGCTAAGCCATCTCTCCAGCCCTCACCTATTTTTTAAAACCATGCCGGAGGGAGATGGAGAAGAACCGAGGAAGGTAAAAGCCAAAGGCTGGAGCCCGGAGCGCTGGATAGAGCTGCGGCGGCTGCTCTGGCCCTGAGTCTGGATGCTTACAGGACCGAGGAGAAGTCAGTGCAGTGATGGCAGCAGAACTCATCGTGGCCCTTCTGCTGGTCTCTGTCCTACCTGAGGCTCAGGAGGAGCTGGGAGGGGCTGGCCTTAGGAGCACCATGAAAGCCTCCAGTCCACAGGGTCAGCCTGAGGCAACCTCTGCTCAGACGTCCTCCCCTGCCCGCTCCCTGGACATCTCTCGCAAAGCTCTTAGCACACTGATTCTTGTCTTCAGCCTCCTGCCTCTCCTTATTCACCTGCGCCGGGATGTGTGCTGTGTGAGTGTGACCAGTCAGCCCGGCTCTCTCCCCTTTAGCAATCAGGGGTGTTTTTACAATTGTAATTATTTGCACGTGTGTGTGTGTGTGTGTGTGTCTGGTAGGGCCTCTAGCCTCTGCAGAGGAACTCCAGCTGCATGTGTCATTCTGTGTCAGGCTTTAAATGGGTTTTGGGGAATTGAATTTGGGCTGGTAGGCCTCGTAAGAAAGTGCCTTTAACCACTGAGCCATCTCCTCAGCCTTCACGGGTGCTTTTAGTCTAGAAAAATAATTTTGAAACTTTTGTTTGGCAACATAAGATAAGGTCTCATTTTAGCCCAGAAAGAGAGGGAGAACTGGCACACCAGGGCTTCCAGCCACTGCAATGGAACTCCAGATGTGTGTACCACCTTGTGCACATGTATGACCTTGCACGCTTGTGTCACCTTGTGCATCTGGCTACATAGGATCTGGGGAGTAGAATATCGGTCCTTCTCCAAATCAGCCTGGATCTAGAGTGAGACCCTACCTCGAAAAACCTATATATGTATTTATTTATTTGCGAGAGATAGAGAGAAGGAGGCAGATAGAGAGAGAATGGAGAATGGATGCACCAGGCCCTCTAGCCACTGCAAACAAACTCTAGATGCTTGCACCACCTTATGCATCTGGCTTATGTAGGTCCTGGGTTCTTAGGGTTTCCAGGCAAGCTCCATAAATGTAAGGTATTTCTCCAGCATCTTTTTTTTTTTTTTTTTTTTTTGAGGTAGGGTCTTGCTGTAGTCCTGGCTGGCCAGGAATCACTATATCAAGGCTGGCCTTGAACTAAGAGCAATCCTCCTGCTGAGTTTAAAAGAGTGCACCACCATGCCTGGTGTTGTTGTTTTTTAATATTCCAAGTAAAGTTGTTAGGATAAGCTGTATATAGTCACACATACACTGTCCTTGTCCAGTATCATGTCACATCTCCAAGGTCCTCCTTCCAAAGTCCATTTTCACAACCCCAAGTTCCTCCTTCCACAGTCCCATCTCACATGTCCCAAGTCCTCCTTCCACAGTCCCATCTCACACCTCCAAGGTCCTCCTTCCACAGTCCCATCTCACACCTCCAAGGTCCTCCTTCCACAGTCCCATCTCACATGTCCCAAGTCCTCCTTCCACAGTCCCATCTCACACATCCAAGGTCCTCATTCCCAGTCCCATCTCACACATCCAAGGTCCTCCTTCCACAGTCCCATCTCACACATCCAAGGTCCTCATTCCCAGTCCCATCTCACACATCCAAGGTCCTCCTTCCCACATCCCATCTCACACCTCCAAGGTCCTCCTTCCACAGTCCCATCTCACACATCCAAGGTCCTCCTTCCACAGTCCCATCTCACACATCCAAGGTCCTCATTCACAGTCCCATCTCACACCTCCAAGGTCCTCCTTCCACAGTCCCATCTCACACATTCAAGGTCCTCCTTCCACAGTCCCATCTCACACATCCAAGGTCCTCATTCCCAGTCCCATCTCACACTCCAAGGTCCTCCTTCCACAGTCCCATCTCACACATCCAAGGTCCTCCTTCCACAGTCCCATCTCACACCTCCAAGGTCCTCCTTCCACAGTCCCAACTCAAACCTCCAAGGTCCTCCTTCCACAGTCCCATCTCACATGTCCCAAGTCCTCCTTCCACAGTCCCATCTCACACATCCAAGGTCCTCCTTCCCAGTCCATCCTCAACCTCCAAGGTCCTCCTTCCACAGTCCCATCACACACATCCAAGGTCTCCTTCCACAGTCCATCTCACATGTCCAAGTCCTCCTTCCACAGTCCATCTCACACATTCAAGGTCCTCCTTCACAGTCCCATCTCACACATCCAAGTCCTCCTTCACAGTCCCATCTCACACATCCAAGTCCTCCTTCCACATCCCATCTCACACCTCCAAGGTCCTCCTTCCACAGTCCCATATCACATGTCCCAAATCCTCCTTCCACAGTCCCAACTCAAACCTCCAAGGTCCTCCTTCACAGTCCCATCTCACATGTCCCAATCCTCCTTCCACAGTCCATCTCACACATCCAAGGTCTCCTTCCACAGTCCATCTCACACATCCAAGGTCTCCTTCCACAGTCCATCTCACACATTCAAGGTCCTCCTTCCACAGTCCCATCTCACACCTCCAAGGTCCTCCTTCCACAGTCCCATCTCACACATCCAAGGTCCTCCTTCCACAGTCCCAACTCAAACCTCCAAGGTCCTCCTTCCACAGTCCCATCTCACACATCCAAGGTCTCCTTCCACAGTCCCATATCACATGTCCCAAATCCTCCTTCCACAGTCCCATATCACATGTCCCAAATCCTCCTTCCACAGTCCCAACTCAAACCTCCAAGGTCCTCCTTCAACAGTCCCATCTCACACTCCAAGGTCCTCCTTCACAGTCCCATCTCACATGTCCCAAGTCCTCCTTCCACAGTCCCATCTCACACATCCAAGGTCCTCCTTCCACAGTCCCATATCACATGTCCCAAATCCTCCTTCCACAGTCCCATCACAAACCTCCAAGGTCCTCCTTCCACAGTCCCATCTCACACCTCCAAGGTCCTCCTCCACAGTCCCATCTCACACCTCAAGGTCCTCCTTCCCAGTCCCATCTCACACATCCAAGGTCTCCTTCCACAGTCCATCTCACACTCCAAGGTCCTCCTTCCACAGTCCCATCACACACATCCAAGGTCCTCTTCCACAGTCCCATATCACATGTCCCAAATCCTCCTTCCACAGTCCATCTCACACATTCAAGGTCCTCCTTCCACAGTCCCATCACATACCTCCAAGGTCCTCCTTCCACAGTCCCATCTCACACCTCAAGGTCCTCCTTCCCAGTCCCATCTCACACATTCAAGGTCCTCCTTCCCAGTCCCATCTCACACATCCAAGTCCTCCTTCACAGTCCCATCTCACATGTCCAAGTCCTCCTTCACAGTCCCATCTCACACCTCCAAGGTCTCCTTCCACAGTCCATCTCACACCTCCAAGGTCTCCTTCCACAGTCCCATATCACATGTCCCAAATCCTCCTTCCACAGTCCATCTCACACATCCAAGTCCTCCTTCCACAGTCCCAACTCAAACCTCCAAGGTCCTCCTTCCACAGTCCATCTCACATGTCCAAGTCCTCCTTCCACAGTCCATCTCACACATTCAAGGTCCTCCTTCCACAGTCCATCTCACATGTCCAAGTCCTCCTTCCACAGTCCATCTCACACATCCAAGGTCCTCCTTCCACAGTCCATCTCACACATCCAAGGTCCTCTTCCACAGTCCCATATCACATGTCCCAAATCCTCCTTCCACAGTCCCATCTCACACCTCAAGGTCCTCCTTCCACAGTCCATCTCACACATCAAGGTCCTCCTTCCCAGTCCCATCTCACACATCCAAGGTCTCCTTCCACAGTCCCAACTCAAACCTCCAAGGTCCTCCTTCCACAGTCCCATCTCACACATTCAAGGTCCTCCTTCACAGTCCCATCTCACACATCAAGGTCCTCCTTCCACTGTCCCATCTCACACTCCAAGGTCCTCCTTCCACCAGTCCCATCTCACACTCCAAGGTCCTCCTTCCCAGTCCCATCTCACATGTCCCAATCCTCCTTCCACAGTCCATCTCACACATTCAAGGTCCTCCTTCCACAGTCCCAACTCACACATCCAAGGTCCTCTTCCACAGTCCCATCTCACACTCCAAGGTCCTAACACACACGCTAGGCATAGAGGTCTGGCAGCCAATGAGGTATGTGGAGACAGACATGGGACACAATCCTGGTCTCCGGGCTGTTCTGGGCACCCCCACACTGGGTCTGACTTCCCAGGGTACCCCACCTGCATGCTCTTAGTTCACAACTCTCCTGACTCCACATTCCTAATAGATGCCTTGTGCTGTATAACTCTTTTCTTCTATTCCAGTCTACGTGCTAACATTTTACTTACATTTTAATAGCTACATATGCTTGTATGATATTTTCCTTATGGTTTTTAATTTATTTATTGATTGCTTTTTCTCCAGGTAGGGTCTCATTGCAGAACTCACTCTGTAGCTCCAGGCTGGCCCCAAATTCACACACAGCTATCCTCCTGCCTCTGCCTCCTGAGTGCTGGGATGAAAAGTGTGAGTCACCACACCTGGCTTCATTTTTCTTTGTCCACCATCGTCAGCTCTCTGCCAGGCGGGTCTAAGCGAAAACAGCGCGCTCTCATCTGCACGCGCTCTGCCTCAGCACACTGTCTAGGTCCTCTTTCTGAGGTAAGAGCTGCTCCTGAGTTGGTCTGTACTACAGCACAAGCCTACTAAAGGACACTGCAGGAGCAGTATCACCGTCACCAGGAGCCTGTTAGAAAGGCAAAGCAGGTGCCCAGGAGATGGCTCAGTAGTTAAAGACACTTGCTTGCAAAGCCTATTGGCCCAGGTTCCAAAGCCACATGTTGGCACCTTCCAGCAGTGCCTGGGAGGGCATGAAATGAACATGCAACACACAAACTATTATTTAAAGGAGGGCCAGGGGGATTTACTGGAGTGAAGTCCTGAGCGGACTGTCCTCATAGCTTTTCTTCAAGGAAGTCAAAGCTATGGGGAGTCTGAGCATAAGACAGATAATGAGTTCACATCAGCTCAGGTCAGTTTTCCATGTCCTTAGGTTTAGTGTATGCTAAGATTAACTTATCAATTAGCTTGATCTCCACAGCCAGACACAAAGCTCACACATGCATCTGGAGTTCATCTGCAGAGGCAAGAGAGCCTAGTGTGCCCATACACACAAACATACCTACATGTAAAAGGAAAAATAGGGCTGTAGAGATGGCTCAGCGTAAGCCAGACACACAAAAGTGAGGCAAGTGCAAGGTCACACATGCCACAGGTGTCTGGAGTTTGATTTAAGTGGCTGAGGCCCTGGAGTGCCAATTCTCTCTCTCTCTCTCTCAAAAAATTAAAATAAAGGAAAAATAAAAAAGTTTAAAAAATGAAAATGAAAAATCTTTAAAGATGTATTTCATTCATCTTTAAATTTCTTAATATATAAACTTGCACATAAAAGCTATATAAAAGCAACATATCTCAGACAGGTGGGCTTAAAAGATTGTTAACTATTACTGGATAGTGCATTTAACCCATAATAGCAAGATACTTTTGTAAACCTGGAGAAATTAATTTAAAACTCTTTTAGAGGCCTGCAGAGATGGCTTAGCAGTTAAGATACTTGTCTGCAAAGCTGAAGGACTCAGGTTGGATTCCCCAGGACCCATGTAAGCCAGATGCACAAGGTGGTGCAGGTGTCTGGAGTTCATTTGCAGTGGTTGGAGGCTTTGACACACACATTTTTTCTCTCATAAATAAATAAATAAATATTTAAAAAATTTTAGGTGTTGGGGAGATTGTTCAGCAGTTAAAGGCACTTGCTTGCAAAGCATAGCAGCCTGGTTTGGCCCAGGTTCAATTCCCCAGTACCCATGTAAAGCCAGATGCACAAAGTGCCACATGTGTCTGGAGTTCATTCACAGACCTGCTTATATTCACCTCTCTCTTTCTCCCTCCGCTGTCTGCTTGCAAATAAATAAATAAATACAATTTATATTTGAAAAAAAGACCTTTTAGGAAAAATCAAGTGAGCAAAAGATCAAGAAAATCTGGATGTGCGGGGTGGGGGAGGTGCGGGGAATGCGGGAAGGAGCACAGTCCTATCATGTGAGGGTACACAGGCGGTGTCAGAAGAGCTATGTGGAACTCAGCTGGCAGGCTTCTGGCCTAGCATGCGAGAAGCCCTGCCTTTTAACCCCAGCTCTGAATAACACGGGGCGTGTTGGTGTATACCTGTAATTGCAGCGTTCCCGAGGTGGAGACAGGATCACAAGCTCAAGGCCAGCCTCTCACTACACAGTGAGCTGTTCATCGCCAGCCTAGTACACTACACCTTGTGTCCGATTAAAAAAAAAAAATCATGTCTGCCTTACCATCCCAGATCTCTTCATCTCACTGTGATGGTGAACTATGACTAGCTGCCTTGGCCATGCTGGCTCTGGGCAATTCTCCCAGGTCCTCTCTAACCCTTTCCAGTCTTCACTGCACCCAGCAACAGACCGTGTCAGCGCTATTACTTCTCTGATTGGTTCAGCCTAACCACACCCGGTCCTCTTCATGCTTTTTGGCCATGTTCAGGCTGCAGAAGCCCACGCTTTCAGATCCCTGTCTGTGCTCATCCTGCCACAGGACTTCATCACTGCTCTGTGCTTTAGTCAGCTGTAGAGCTTCAGGTCCAGAATGTTCCAGACCACAGTTGTGGTCCAGAGAGCCCTTTCCCTGGTTTTCCTGCTGAGTCTCCCAGGAGCTGGGGGCATCAAGGGTGAGTGCTCAGGTGGGACGCAAGCGGTGGGGGTGAGAGGTGGGATGGACAGTCAGTCAGCTGCCGTAGAGTTTAGACGTGACCCTCTGCCTGACCTCTGCTTGCCCATTGAAGCTCATCCTCGTTCCGTCTCGTTCTAATGATGGTAACACAGCAGTAGCCACCGTTTACTTCATGCCCAGTTTCTTTGGCCATTTTTATCCCTCACAGGAACCTTCAGTGGAGATATTTTTTGCTCCGTCTTAGAGGTGAAAACACTGATGCTCAGAAGGATGAGTATAGTTTTCAAAGTCAAAGAGCCAAGGTTCAAATCCAGAGCCAGTTCTGATGATCTGATATTCCCCAGACTTCTGAACACAAGAGCTTTCCACAGTGTAACCCTGCTGGAGTCCCACAGCCCTTATTTCTCTGGGATTCCCAGCCTGTGCTTTGTGTGCTACTCTTATGTTTATGTTTATTATTTATTTATTTAGGTTTTTTGAGGTATGGTCTCACTCTAACTCACGTTAACCTGGAACTTACTCTGTAGCTCCCAGCTGGCCTCCAACTCACAGTGATCCTCCTACCTCTGCCTCCCAAGTGTTGGGATTAAAGGTGTGCACCACCATATGCTCTATGTGCTGCCTTTAACGGATTCAGAAGTGTTGGGACCTAGGAGGGTGGTCCTCTGCCTCCTAGGGTCCTAAGACCTTTCAAACATCATGGTCAGTGGTCCAGCATAATGGTGGGTGGTTCAGCATCATGGTGAGTGGTCCAGCATCATGGTGGGTGGTCCTGCATCATGGTGGGTGGTCCAGCATCATTGTGGGTGGTCCAGCATCATGGTGGGTGGTCCAGCATCATGGTGGGTGGTTCAGCATCATTGTGAGTGGTCCAGCATCATGATGGGTGGTCCAGCATCATAGTGTGTGGTCCAGCATCATGGTGGGTGGTCCAGCATCATAGTGTGTGGTCCAGCATCATGGTGGGTGGTCCAGCATTATGGTGGGTGGTCCAGCATCATGGTGGGTGGTTCAGCATCATTGTGAGTGGTCCAGCATCATGGTGGGTGGTCCAGCATCACGGTGGGTGGTCCAGCATCATTGTGGGTGGTCCAGCATCACGGTGGGTGGTCCAGCATCATGGTGGGTGGTCCAGCATCATTGTGAGTGGTCCAGCATCATTGTGAGTGGTCCAGCATCACGGTGGGTGGTCCAGCATCATTGTGAGTGGTCCAGCATCACGGTGGGTGGTCCAGCATCATTGTGGGTGGTCCAGCATCACGGTGGGTGGTCCAGCATCATTGTGGGTGGTCCAGCATCATTGTGAGTGGTCCAGCATCACGGTGGGTGGTCCAGCATCATTGTGGGTGGTCCAGCATCATTGTGAGTGGTCCAGCATCACGGTGGGTGGTCCAGCATCATTGTGAGTGGGCCGGCATCACGGTGGGTGGTTCAGCATCATTGTGAGTGGGCCAGCATCATGGTGGGTGGTCCAGCATCACTGTGAGTGGGACAGCATCACGGTGGGTGGTTCAGCATCATTGTGAGTGGTCCAGCATCATGGTGGGTGGTCCAGCATCATGGTGGGTGGTCTAGCATCATTGTGAGTGGGCCAGCATCACGGTGGGTGGTTCAGCATCATTGTGAGTGGGCCAGCATCACGGTGGGTGGTCCAGCATCATTGTGAGTGGGCCAGCATCACATTGGGTGGTTCAGCATCATTGTGGGTGGTCCAGCATCATGGTTGGTGGTCCAGCATCATTGTGGGTGGTCCAGCATCATTGTGGGTGGTCCAGCATCACGGTGGGTGGTTCAGCATCACTGTGAGTGGTCCAGCATCACGGTGGGTGGTTCAGCATCATTGTGAGTGGGCCAGCATCACGGTGGGTGGTTCAGCATCATTGTGAGTGGGCCAGCATCACGGTGGATGGTTCAGCATCACGGTGGGTGGTCCAGCATCATGGTGGGTGGTCCAGCATCATGGTGAGTGGGCCAGTATCACGGTGGGTGGTCCAGCATCATGGTGGGTGGTTGAGCATCATGGTGGGTGGTTCAGCATCACGGTGGGTGGTTCAGCATCACGGTGGGTGGTCCAGCATCATTGTGGGTGGTTCAGCATTATGGTGGGTGGTCCAGCATCATGGTTGGTGGTCCAGCAACACGGTGGGTGGTTCAGCATCATTGTGGGTGGTTCAGCATCATGGTGGGTGGTTCAGCATCATTGTGAGTGGGTCAGCATCACGGTGGGTGGTCCAGCATCATGGTGAGTGGTCCAGCATCACGGTGGGTGGTCCAGCATCATTGTGAGTGGGCCAGCATCACGGTGGGTGGTTCAGCATTATGATGGGTGGTCCAGCATCACGGTGGGTGGTCTAGCATCATTGTGAGTGGGCCAGCATCACGGTGGATGGTTCAGCATCATTGTGAGTGGGCCAGCATCATAGTGTGTGGTCCAGCATCATGGTGGGTGATCCAGCATCATTGTGAGTGGTCCAGCATCACGGTGGGTGGTTCAGCATCATTGTGGGTGGTCCAGCATCATGGTGGGTGGTCCAGCATCATGGTGGGTGGTTCAGCATCATTGTGAGTGGGCCAGCATCACGGTGGGTGGTTCAGCATCATTGTGAGTGGGCCAGCATCATAGTGTGTGGTCCAGCATCATGGTGGGTGATCCAGCATCATTGTGAGTGGGCCAGCATCACGGTGGGTGGTTCAGCATCATTGTGGGTGGTCCAGCATCATGGTGGGTGGTCCAGCATCACTGTGAGTGGGCCAGCATCACGGTGAGTGGTTCAGCATCATTGTGAGTGGTCCAGCATCACGGTGGGTGGTCTAGCATCATTGTGAGTGGTCCAGCATCATGGTGGGTGGTCTAGCATCATTGTGAGTGGGCCAGCATCACGGTGGGTGGTTCAGCATCATTGTGAGTGGTCCAGCATCATGGTGGGTGGTCCAGCATCATTGTGAGTGGGCCAGCATCACGGTGGGTGGTCCAGCATCATTGTGAGTGGGCCAGCATCACGGTGGGTGGTTCAGCATCATTGTGGGTGGTCCAGCATCATTGTGGGTGGTCCAGCATCATGGTGAGTGGTCCAGCATCATGGTGGGTGGTCCAGCATCACGGTGGGTGGTCCAGCATCACTGTGAGTGGGCCAGCATCACGGTGGGTGGTTCAGCATCATTGTGAGTGGTCCAGCATCATAGTGTGTGGTCCAGCATCATGGTTGGTGGTCCAGCATCATGGTGAGTGGTCCAGCATCATGGTGGGTGGTCCAGCATTATGGTGGGTGGTCCAGCATCATGGTTGGGTCCAGCATCATGGTGGGTGGTCCAGCATCATGGTGGGTGGTCCAGCATCATGGTTAGTGGTCCAGCATCATGGTGGGTGGTCCAGCATCATGGTGGGTGGTCCAGCATTATGGTTAGTGGTCCAGCATCATGGTGAGTGGTCCAGCATCATTGTGAGTGGTCCAGCATCATGGTCGGTGGTCCAGCATCATTTGGGTGGTCCAGCATCATGGTGGGTGGTCCCGCATTGTGGTTGGTGGTCCAGCCTCATGGTGAGTGGTCCAACATCATGGTGGTGGTCCAGCATCGTTGTGGGTGGTCCAGCATTATTGTGGGTGGTCCAGCATTACTGTGGGTGGTCCAGCATCACGGTGGGTGGTCCAGCATTATTGTGGGTGGTCCAGCATCATGGTGGGTGGTCCAGCATCATGGTCAGTGGTCCAGCATCATGGTTGGTGGTCCTGCATCATGGTGAGTGGGCCAGCATCATGGTGGGTGGTCTAGCATCATGGTGGGTGGTCTAGCATTATTGTTGGTGGTCCAGCATTATGGTGGGTGGTCCAGCATCATGGTTGGTTGTCTAGCATTATGGTTGGTGGTCCAGAATCATGATGAATGGTCCAGCATCATGGTGGGTGGTCCAGCATTATGGTTGGTGGTCCAGCATCATGGTGGGTGGTCCAGCATTATGGTTGGTGGTCCAGAATCATGGTGGGTTGTCCAGCATCATGGTGGGTGGTCTAGCATCATAGTGGGTGGTCCAGCATCCTGGTGGGTGCTCCAGCGTCATTGTAAGTGGTCAAACATTATGTTGGGTAGCCCACACATTATCTCAAGACAGTAGTTTTTCATGTTTTTGTTCCTCTTATGACTGGGGTCCTGAATGCCCCAGGGGGCCTTTACATTCACTGACAGGCTTAGTCTTTGGGTAATCAGGATGCCTGGGCCAGGGATAGTAAATTATAATGAACACCCTGTGTCCTCACTGCTGACTCCAGTGACCAACAGATCTGTCATCCAAAGATGTAAGGATTGGAATTCATGACACAGGCCAGGTGTGATGGCACACAGCTGTAATGGTGTACCAGAGGTTTGGGAGTTCAACACCAGCCTGGGCTACATTGCAAGACCTTGTGTCAAAACAAACAAAAACCCTAAAAACAAGCAAAAAAAAAAAAAAAGATTTTTATAACATGATAGAGGTCCCCCTGTCCTCCAGCACTTTAATTAAAACTGAATGAGTCTCAGGGTGTGTAGAGGGGAAGGGAGGTAACTGTGGGAAAGTGGACCTGCCTTGTGCCATCTGGATTATTGTAAGTGCTGTGTTGTGATGAATACCACAGTGAACACAACATGCTCATGTTCATGTGAAGACTTTCTACTATTTAAAATGTTTATTTGGGCTGGGCCTGATGGCACACTCCTTTAATCTCAGCACTTGGGAGGCAGAGGTAGGAGGATTGCCGTGAGTTTGAGGCCACCCTGAGACTACATAGTGAATTCCAGGTCAGCCTGGGCTAGAGTGAGATCCTACCTCAACAAACAAGACAAAAAAAATTATTTGGGAGAGAGAGAGCAAAGAGAAAAATGAGCAGAAACTCCAGATGCATATGCCACTTTGTGCATCTAGATTTACATGGGTACTGGGGAATTGAACTCAGGCCATCAGGCTGTGCAAGCAAGCTGATCTTGAGCCATCTCTATATCCCTTTATAGGATTCTTAACAGACATTAATAACTAACAGCACTGTCTTTTATTTATTTATTTGGGAGAGAGAGAAAGAGCCAGATTGAGAGAGAGAGAGAATGGGCACACCAGGGCCTCCAGCCACTGCAAACAAACTCCAGATGCATGTGCCACTTTGTGCATCTGGCTTAAGTGGGTACTGGGGAAGTGGACCTGGGTCCTTAGGCTTCGCTGGCAAATGCCTTAACTAGGAAGCCATCTCTCCAGCCCTGACAGCACTGTCTTTACTGTGTCCCTCCTTACCGGTTTCTCCTCCTAACAGAGAAGCATGTTCTTTACATTACAAACACGAACATGAGCTAACCAGTGAAAACTGGCTTTGCCTTCACTCTGTGCCGGGTCCCAGGGACACTCTCTGGGTCTTTGTCCTCTGACTTCTGTGCTAGAATGAGCTTGCCTTCATTGCCTGTGACCCCAGGAGGTCAAACCCAGTGGGTATTTAGTCTCTCTGACTTGATTGGGGTGGGGTGATTGAGATAGTCTTTTTTTTTTTCTTTTTTTCTGAGGTAGGGTCTCGCTCTAGCCCAGGCTGACCTGGGATTCACTATGTATTCTCAGGGTGGCCTTGACCTCACAGCAATCCTCCTACCTCTGCCTCCCAAGTGCTGGGATTAAAGGTGTGTGCCACCATGCCTGGCTCTGAGATAGTCTTGCAATGTAGCCCAGGCTGGCCTTGAACTCAATCCTCTTGCCTTAGCCACTCAAGCACTGGCATTGCAGGTGTGCCCACTACGCCAGCTTTTACGTGGGTCCTTATGCTTGCACAGCAAGAACCTTACCCACTAAACTATCTCCCCAGGTCTCTATAATGTTTTTGAAGGTGATAGAAGAATAATAGATCATTTCATTGGCCTTTCTAAGAATACAAATGTTATTTGGGTGTTTGTCACCTCCCTCCTCAATCCTGTCATTCACCAATTCTTGTAGAATCTAGTCTTTTTTTTTTCTTTGTTGGCTTTTTTTGTTTATTTTTATTTATTTATTTGAGAGTGACAGCCAGAGAAAGAGGGAGAGAGAGAGAGAGAGGGAGAATATGGGCACGCCAGGGCCTCCAGCCACTGTAAATGAACTCCAGACGTGTGCGCCCCCTTGTGCACCTGGCTAACGTGGGTTGTGGGGAATCCAGCCTCGATCTGGGGTCCTTAGGCTTCACAGGCAAGCGCTTAACTGCTAAACCATCTCTCCAGCCCATAATCTAATCTTTAAAAAATTTATTTATTTGGTGTGTGTGCGTGTGTGTGTGTGTGTGTGTGTGGTTTGATGTTTTTGTGTTCATGTGAATGAGCGTGGGCATACTTGTGGAGGTCAGAATCCAGCTTCGTGGGGTCCGTCTTCTCTTTCAGCCTCTTGGTACATCACTCCATTGGCCAGGCTGCAGGCGTGCTGGAACTAGAGAAAGTCACTACAGCTTCTGGCTTTTCACATGGGGTCTAGGGATCTGAACTCTTGCTTGTGTGGCAAGTGTTTTATCCACTGAGCCATCTCCTCAGCCCAAATCTAAGCCTTTTTAAAAAAGTTCCTTTACTTTATTTATTTGAGAGAGAGAGAGAGAAAGTGTGCAGGTCGGAGGGCAACTTTGGAGTCAGCCTCCTCCTCCTACCTTGTTTGAGGCAGAGTCTCATTCTTGTTCACTGCTATTTGCCAGGCTAGCTGTTCTGCAAACTTCTGGAAAATTCTCCTATCCCTGCCTAACCCTTCTTGCTGTGGATGCCCTGGGATTACAGATATCATCACAATTTCTGGCTTTTTTTGAGGGTGGGGAGCTCTGAGGATCTGAATGCAGGTACTCAGAATCGTGTAGCAAATAGTTTATCCACCAGCCCCCTCATATCTTATTTTTGTCTGTGCTTATGTCATATAGTAGGGTTTAACCTTCTTAAAAATACTTTTTATATACGTATGTGTGTGTGTGTGTGTACGTATGCCAAGCCCTCCTGTCACTGCAAATGAACTACAGACACAAGTGCCACTTTTGGCATCTGTCTTTACAAGGGTGTTAGAGAATCAAACCTTGGCAAGCAGACTTTGAAAGCAAGCACTTTTAACCACTGAGCCATCTCCCATCCTAAATATGATTTTTGACAGAAAATGATTTGTCTTGTATAGGATTGATCTTTAACCTCAGAATTTGTGAAAATAATCGTTATTCACTAATAATGATAGCATAATTTACCTTTACTATTTTTTACAAACTAATAGACTAAGAAATAAAAAAAAAATCAAATCCCACAGACGTTTCAAACTCAGCAACAGGTATAGTTTCATTTAAAACAAAAATGAGCCAGGCATGATGCCACACTCCTTTAATCCCAGCACTGGGGAAGCAGAGGTAGGAGGATCACTGTGAGTTTGAGGCAAGCCTAAGAATTTCATGCCAGCCTGGGGTAGAATGAGACCCTTCCTCGAACACCCCCCCCAAAATAAAAACAAACAAAATGAAAGAAGGTTTGAAGCCACTGCCTAAGATGGAGATGAGAGGAAAGCCCTGTGCACTGCCGTCGGTGTTTGTTAACCAAAGCCGACCACAAAGCGTGTGGCGGTTGAAATGTCCCCACTGCCTCATGTGCTTGTGAGTAAGCCGCACACTCAGTCCCCAGCTGGTGACGGTTGGGGAGGTGGGGCCTTGCTGGAGGAGGCGTGTCACTTGGGGCAGGCATTCTAATGCGTGGTCCTCAGCTAATGGCAGTTGGGGAGGTGGGGCCTTGCTGGAGGAGGCGTGTTGCTGGCGGAAGGCTTAGAGGAGTTATCACCAGCTCCCCATTGCCAGAGCCCAGCTCACTCTCCTGCGGCTGGTTTCCACCCGCCGTGGCAGAGGTGACGTCCAGCCTCTGCTTGTGCCATGCTTTCCCCTGCCGTCATGAAGCCTCCCCTGGAGACCATAAGGCAAAATAACAAAACTTTCTTTGTGTCTGCTGCTTTTTTGTTGGGGGCTTTATCCCAGCAACAAGAAGGAAACAACACAGCCCAGGCCTCCCTTGCCTGATCAGCTCCCTCTCCTGCTGCTTCCTGCCAGGTGCTGTGGTAAGGTGTGACGCCCAGCCTCTGCTCTGCCATGCCACCGAAACTTCCCCTTGAAACTGTCACCCCGAATTAAACCCTTTCCTCCCATAAGCAGCTTCTGGTCAGGTGTGTTTTATCCCAGCAACGAGAAATTAACTGCAACTGAAGAACATTTTCTTCTCCCTCCAGTTTTTTTATTTTTCTGCCTCCCCTCCCCCCCGCTGAGGTAGGGTCTCACTCTAGCCCAGGCTGACTTGGAACTCACTCTGGAGTCCCAGGCTGGCCTCAAACTCACAGTGATCCTCCTACCTCTGCCTCCCCAGGGCTGGGATTAAAGGAATGTGCCACCATACCCGGCTTCTGCCTTTTTGTAATAAGAAAAATAATGTTCCCCCAACCCCTTGAGTCTAAAACCAATTTCACATCTGATTGCTTATGGGGAGAGGAAGATCTCTTTACTAGTTTCACATTGTGTGTATGACTTTACCTGCATTATTTTTTAACATATTTATTTATTTGCAAGGAAAAGAGGGAGAGAGGGAAGAAGGGATGGAAGAAAGGGGAAAGAGAAAGACAGAGAGGGAAGGAAGGAAGAAGGGAGGGATAAAGCATGGCATACCAGGGCCTCCTATCACTCCAAATAAGATGCATGCATCACTTTGTGCTTCTGTCTTCGCATGGGTACTGGGGAATTGAACTGGGGCCTTTAGGCTTTGCAAGCAAGTGCCCTAACTGCTGAGCCGTCTCTCCAGCCCCACTACTGCCTGTTACTGACTCTGCATTTCTTTGCTTCACAGGGTCACTATGAGAACAGTGCCTGGCCCTTACTAAGTGCTTACCACATGCTTTCTGTCACTGCCTTCCCCCTCCTGTGGGTCAGGAGGCAGCTGGACTTCTCCCATGAGCTCCTTTCACTTTCTTCCTTCCTCTTTTTCCTTTTTATTATTTCTTTCTTTTTAAAATTGAAAAAATTTATTTATTCATTTTGAGAGAGAAAGAGAGAGGCAGATACAGAGAGAGAATGGGCATGCCAGGGCCTCCAGCCACTTGCAAATGAACTCCAGACGCATGAGCCACCATGTGCATCTGGCTTACGTGGGTCCTGGGGAATCGAACCGGGGTCCTTTGGCTTTGCAGGCAAACGCCTTAACTGCTCAGCCATCCCTCCAGCCCTCCTCCGTCTTTTTCTCCCAAGGCTGCTGTACCGTATCTCCCGCTTGGTGTCACTTCTCTTCCTCTCACCTCCCCCGATGTCACTCTCACGCCACCACCGACTCATTCTTACACCTGCCTCGTTTTCCTCTATTTTCTTTCCACAGAGGAACATATGTCAAACTTCGGCGTATTTGTACAGACGCAGAAACCAACTGGAGAGTACATGTATGAGTTCGATGACGATGAGATATTTTACGTGGATCGGGACAAGGAGGAGACCATCTGGCGCCTGGAGGAATTCAGCTCAGCCTTTTCCTTTGATGCTCAGGGTGGCCTGACGAACATCGCCATCATGGAGACAAACCTGGACATCATGATCAAGCGCTCCAACCACACCCAGGCCCCGAGTGGTAACTGTCTTGTTTCTTCCCCACCAGCCCATGGGGAAGGGACAGGAGGGTCCCTCTCCACGCTCAGAATGGGAGACCCAGGCCCTGTGCTGAGTGGCTGTCCCCGAGTGGACGTGGGCTCCCGGTCTCACTGTTGCCCTCTTTGCTCCTCTGCTCCTGAGAGGTTGACCTAAGGGAGCGTGGTCAATGGAATATGACTTCTGACTCTCATTCAGACCCCAGAGGGACCTGAAAGTCTGAGCCTGAGAGAGAGGACACCCCCGGGTGGCCCTCTCTGATTCAGCCAGAACAAGGGCTTTACCAGGTCCTGTCTTCCTCCCAGAGCCCCCGGAAGTGATCGTGTTTCCCAAGAACCCCGTGGAGCTGGGCCAGCCCAACATTCTCATCTGCCACATCGACAAGTTCTTTCCCCCAGTGCTCAATGTCACGTGGCTGAGAAACAGGCAGCCAGTCACTGAAGGAGCCTCAGAGACCATCTTTCTGCCCAGAACAGATTACAGGTTCCATAAGTTCCACTACCTGACCTTCCTTCCCAAGGCCGAGGATGTCTACGACTGCCAGGTGGAGCACTGGGGCCTGGACGGGCCGAAACTCACTCACTGGGGTATGAAACCTCTTTTCTCTGCATGACCTCCACACACCCTCTGCTCCTGGGACCTAGTGCACCAGTGTCCCTACCATTCGGTCAGATGGTCTGTGACCTTCAACCTCCACCCATGCCAGGCTGCCCTCACCCTCACTTTTCCTTCTGACTCCAGCTCTTCATGTTCCCCAGAGCCGCAGGAGCCAGTCCAGGTGACCGAAACGACAGAGACAGTGATCTGTGCCCTGGGCCTGGTGGTGGGCCTGGTGGGCATCATCGCTGGCACAGCGCTTATAATAAAGTCTCTACATTCCAGCCGTGACCCCCGTGACCCCTGGGCCCAGGGACGCCTATGAGTCACTGAGGAGGTGAGGATTTGGGGATATAGTCATAGGGGAGAGGTGAGGATTTGGGGATACAGTCAGTGGAGAGAGGTGAGGATTTGGGGTTACAGTCAGAGGAGAGAGGTGAGGATTTGGGGATGCAGTCAGAGGAGAGAGGTGAGGATTTAGGCATGTAGTCAGAGGAGAGAGGTGAGGATTTGGGGATGCAGTCAGAGGAGAGAGGTGAGGATTTGGGGTTACAGTCAGAGGAGAGAGGTGAGGATTTGGGGATACAGTCAGTGGAGAGAGGTGAGGATTTGGGGTTACAGTCAGAGGAGAGAGGTGAGGATTTGGGGATGCAGTCAGAGGAGAGAGGTGAGGATTTGGGGTTACAGTCAGAGGAGAGAGGTGAGGATTTGGGGATACAGTCAGTGGAGAGAGGTGAGGATTTGGGGTTACAGTCAGTGGAGAGAGGTGAGGATTTGGGGATGCAGTCAGAGGAGAGAGGTGAGGATTTAGGGCATGTAGTCAGAGGAGAGAGGTGAGGATTTGGGGATGCAGTCAGAGGAGAGAGGTGAGGATTTGGGGTTACAGTCAGAGGAGAGAGGTGAGGATTTGGGGATACAGTCAGAGGAGAGAGGTGAGGATTTAGGCAGGTAGTCAGAGGAGAGAGGTGAGGATTTGGGGATACAGTCAGTGGAGAGAGGTGAGGATTTGGGGATACAGTCAGTGGAGAGAGGTGAGGATTTGGGGTTACAGTCAGAGGAGAGAGGTGAGGATTTGGGGATACAGTCAGTGGAGAGAGGTGAGGATTTGGGGTTATAGTCAGAGGAGAGAGGTGAGGATTTGGGGATGCAGTCAGAGGAGAGAGGTGAGGATTTGGGGATATAGTCAGAGGAGAGAGGTGAGGATTTGGGGATACAGTCAGTGGAGAGAGGTGAGGATTTGGGGTTACAGTCAGAGGAGAGAGGTGAGGATTTGGGGATGCAGTCAGAGGAGAGAGGTGAGGATTTAGGCATGTAGTCAGAGGAGAGAGGTGAGGATTTAGGGATGCAGTCAGAGGAGAGAGGTGAGGATTTGGGGTTACAGTCAGAGGAGAGAGGTGAGGATTTGGGGATACAGTCAGTGGAGAGAGGTGAGGATTTGGGGTTACAGTCAGAGGAGAGAGGTGAGGATTTGGGGATGCAGTCAGAGGAGAGAGGTGAGGATTTGGGGATACAGTCAGTGGAGAGAGGTGAGGATTTGGGGTTACAGTCAGTGGAGAGAGGTGAGGATTTGGGGATGCAGTCAGAGGAGAGAGGTGAGGATTTAGGCATGTAGTCAGAGGAGAGAGGTGAGGATTTGGGGATGCAGTCAGAGGAGAGAGGTGAGGATTTGGGGTTACAATCAGAGGAGAGAGGTGAGGATTTGGGGATACAGTCAGAGGAGAGAGGTGAGGATTTGGGGTTACAGTCAGAGGAGAGAGGTGAGGATTTAGGCATGTAGTCAGAGGAGAGAGGTGAGGATTTGGGGATGCAGTCAGAGGAGAGAGATGAGGATTTAGGCAGGTAGTCAGAGGAGAGAGGTGAGGATTTGGGGATACAGTCAGTGGAGAGAGGTGAGGATTTGGGGATGCAGTCAGAGGAGAGAGGTGAGGATTTAGGCATGTAGTCAGAGGAGAGAGGTAAGGATTTGGGGATACAGTCAGAGGAGAGAGGTGAGGATTTGGGGATACAGTCATAGGGGAGAGGTGAGGATTTTGGGGTACAGTCAGAGGAGAGAGGTGAGGATTTGGGGTTACAGTCAGAGGAGAGAGGTGAGGATTTGGGGTTACAGTCAGAGGAGAGAGGTGAGGATTTGGGGATGCAGTCAGAGGAGAGAGGTGAGGATTTGGGGATGCAGTCAGAGGAGAGAGGTGAGGATTTGGGGATACTGTGGGAGGAAAGAGTCTAGCATGTGCTGTACAGAAAGGGAAGGAAATTCAATTTTAGTGTATGTGATCTGTCAGTGGTAAAAGCATAGAGATGTGTAACTAACCACAGGCAGGATATTCAAGAACTCATGCTTGGGGCTGGAGACGTGGCTTAAAGTGGTTAAGGCATTTGCCTGCAAAGCAAAAGGATCCAGGTTTAATTCCCCAGGACCCACGTAAGCCAGATGCACAAGGTGGCACATTTGAATGGAGTTTGTTTGCAGTGGCTGGATGCCCTGGTACACCCATTTTCTTTCTTTGTCTCTCCCTCTCTTTGCCTCTTCTTTCGCAAATAAATAAATCAAAATAAAACAACAAAAATAATTCATGCTTGGATGCTCCTCTGAGTGTTGGCACTTCCGCTCCTCTGTCCTCACCTGCAGTCCTCACATAAGTACTGTTGCTGTTGTTCTGAGTGTTGGTACTTCCTCTCCTCTGTCCTCACCTGCAGTCCTCACATCAGTACTGTTGCTGTTGTTCTGAGTGTTGGTACTTCCTCTCCTCTGTCCTCACCTGCAGTCCTCACATCAGTACTGTTGCTGTGGTTCTGAGTGTTGGTACTTCCGCTCCTCTGTCCTCACCTGCAGTCCTCACATCAGTACTGTTGCTGTGGTTCTGAGTGTTGGTACTTCCTCTCCTCTGTCCTCACCTGCAGTCCTCACATCAGTACTGTTGCTGTGACTCTGAGTGTTGGCACTTCCTCTCCTCTGTCCTCACCTGCAGTCCTCACATCAGTACTGTTGCTGTGGCTCTGAGTGTTGGCACTTCCGCTCCTCTGTCCTCACCTGCAGTCCTCACATCAGTACTGTTGCTGTGGTTCTGAGTGTTGGCACTTCCGCTCCTCTATCCTCAGCAGCAGTCCTCACATCAGTACTGTTGCTGTGGCTCTGAGTGTTGGTACTTCCTCTCCTCTGTCCTCACCTGCAGTCCTCACATCAGTACTGTTACTGTGACTCTGAGTGTTGGCACTTCCGCTCCTCTGTCCTCACCTGCAGTCCTCACATCAGTACTGTTGCTGTGGCTCTGAGTGTTGGCACTTCCGCTCCTCTGTCCTCACCTGCAGTCCTCACATCAGTACTGTTGCTGTGGCTCTGAGTGTTGGCACTTCCGCTCCTCTGTCCTCACCAGCAGTCCTCACATCAGTACTGTTACTGTGGCTCTGAGTGTTGGCACTTCCTCTCCTCTGTCCTCACCTGCAGTCCTCACATCAGTACTGTTACTGTGACTCTGAGTGTTGGCATTTCCTCTCCTCTGTCCTCACCTGCAGTCCTCACATCAGTACTGTTGCTGTGGCTCTGAGTGTTGTCACTTCCTCTCCTCTGTCCTCACCTGCAGTCCTCACATCAGTACTGTTACTGTGACTCTGAGTGTTGGCACTTCCTCTCCTCTGTCCTCACCTGCAGTCCTCACATCAGTACTGTTGCTGTGGCTCTGAGTGTTGGTACTTCCTCTCCTCTGTCCTCACCTGCAGTCCTCACATCAGTACTGTTACTGTGGCTCTGAGTGTTGGCACTTCCTCTCCTCTGTCCTCACCTGCAGTCCTCACATCAGTACTGTTACTGTGACTCTGAGTGTTGGCACTTCCGCTCCTCTGTCCTCACCTGCAGTCCTCACATCAGTACTGTTACTGTGACTCTGAGTGTTGGCACTTCCTCTCCTCTGTCCTCACCAGCAGTCCTCACATCAGTACTGTTACTGTGGCTCTGAGTGTTGGTACTTCCTCTCCTCTGTCCTCACCAGCAGTCCTCACATCAGTACTGTTACTGTGACTCTGAGTGTTGGCACTTCCTCTCCTCTGTCCTCACCTGCAGTCCTCACATCAGTACTGTTGCTGTTGTTCTGAGTGTTGGCACTTCCGCCCCTCTGTCCTCACCAGCAGTCCTCACATCAGTACTGTTACTGTGACTCTGAGTGTTGGCACTTCCTCTCCTCTGTCCTCACCAGCAGTCCTCACATCAGTACTGTTGCTGTGGTTCTGAGTGTTGGCACTTCCGCTCCTCTATCCTCAGCAGCAGTCCTCACATCAGTACTGTTACTGTGACTCTGAGTGTTGGCACTTCCTCTCCTCTGTCCTCACCAGCAGTCCTCACATCAGTACTGTTACTGTGGCTCTGAGTGTTGGCACTTCCTCTCCTCTGTCCTCACCAGCAGTCCTCACAACAGTACTGTTACTGTGACTCTGAGTGTTGGCACTTCCTCTCCTCTGTCCTCACCAGCAGTCCTCACATCAGTACTGTTACTGTGGCTCTGAGTGTTGGCACTTCCTCTCCTCTGTCCTCACCAGCAGTCCTCACATCAGTACTGTTACTGTGACTCTGAGTGTTGGCACTTCCTCTCCTCTGTCCTCACCAGCAGTCCTCACATCAGTACTGTTACTGTGACTCTGAGTGTTGGCACTTCCTCTCCTCTGTCCTCACCTGCAGTCCTCACATCAGTACTGTTGCTGTTGTTCTGAGTGTTGGCACTTCCGCCCCTCTGTCCTCACCAGCAGTCCTCACATCAGTACTGTTGCTGTGGCTCTGAGTGTTGGCACTTCCGCCCCTCTGTCCTCACCTGCAGTCCTCACATCAGTACTGTTACTGTGACTCTGAGTGTTGGCACTTCCTCTCCTCTGTCCTCACCAGCAGTCCTCACATCAGTACTGTTACTGTGGCTCTGAGTGTTGGTACTTCCTCTACTCTGTCCTCACCAGCAGTCCTCACATCAGTACTGTTACTGTGACTCTGAGTGTTGGCACTTCCTCTCCTCTGTCCTCACCTGCAGTCCTCACATCAGTACTGTTACTGTGGCTCTGAGTGTTGGCACTTCCTCTCCTCTGTCCTCACCTGCAGTCCTCACATCAGTACTGTTGCTGTGGCTCTGAGTGTTGGCACTTCCTCTCCTCTGTCCTCACCAGCACTCCTCACATCAGTACTGTTACTGTGGCTCTGAGTGTTGGCACTTCCGCTCCTCTGTCCTCACCAGCAGTCCTCACATCAGTACTGTTGCTGTGGCTCTGAGTGTTGGCACTTCCTCTCCTCTGTCCTCACCAGCAGTCCTCACATCAGTACTGTTGCTGTGGCTCTGAGTGTTGTCACTTCCTCTCCTCTGTCCTCACCAGCAGTCCTCACATCAGTACTGTTACTGTGGTTCTGAGTGTTGGCACTTCCTCTCCTCTGTCCTCACCAGCAGTCCTCACATCAGTACTGTTGCTGTGGCTCTGAGTGTTGGCACTTCCTCTCCTCTGTCCTCACCAGCAGTCCTCACATCAGTACTGTTACTGTGGCTCTGAGTGTTGGCACTTCCTCTCCTCTGTCCTCACCAGCAGTCCTCACATCAGTACTGTTGCTGTGACTCTGAGTGTTGGCACTTCCTCTCCTCTGTCCTCACCAGCAGTCCTCACATCAGTACTGTTACTGTGGCTCTGAGTGTTGGCACTTCCTCTCCTCTGTCCTCACCAGCAGTCCTCACATCAGTACTCTTGCTGTTGTTCTGAGTGTTGGTACTTCCTCTCCTCTGTCCTCACCTGCAGTCCTCACATCAGTACTGTTACTGTGGCTCTGAGTGTTGGCACTTCCTCTCCTCTGTCCTCACCTGCAGTCCTCACATCAGTACTGTTGCTGTGGCTCTGAGTGTTGGCACTTCCTCTCCTCTGTCCTCACCTGCAGTCCTCACATCAGTACTGTTACTGTGGCTCTGAGTGTTGGCACTTCCGCTCCTCTGTCCTCACCTGCAGTCCTCACATCAGTACTGTTACTGTGGCTCTGAGTGTTGGCACTTCCTCTCCTCTGTCCTCACCTGCAGTCCTCACATCAGTACTGTTAGCTGTGCTCTGAGTGTTGGTCACTTCCGCTCCTCTGTCCTCACCTGCAGTCCTCACATCAGTACTGTTGCTGTGGCTCTGAGTGTTGGCACTTCCGCTCCTCTGTCCTCACCTGCAGTCCTCACATCAGTACTGTTGCTGTGGCTCTGAGTGTTGGCACTTCCTCTCCTCTGTCCTCACCTGCAGTCCTCACATCAGTACTGTTGCTGTGGCTCTGAGTGTTGGCACTTCCTCTCCTCTGTCCTCACCTGCAGTCCTCACATCAGTACTGTTACTGTGGCTCTGAGTGTTGTCACTTCCGCTCCTCTGTCCTCACCTGCAGTCCTCACATCAGTACTGTTACTGTGGCTCTGAGTGTTGTCACTTCCGCTCCTCTGTCCTCACCTGCAGTCCTCACATCAGTACTGTTGACTGTGGCTCTGAGTGTTGGCACTTCCGCTCCTCTGTCCTCACCAGCAGTCCTCACATCAGTACTGTTACTGTGGCTCTGAGTGTTGGCACTTCCGCTCCTCTGTCCTCACCCGCAGTCCTCACATCAGTACTGTTGCTGTGCTCTGAGTGTTGGCACTTCCGCTCCTCTGTCCTCACCTGCAGTCCTCACATCAGTACTGTTGCTGTGGCTCTGAGTGTTGGCACTTCCTCTCCTCTGTCCTCACCTGCAGTCCTCACATCAGTACTGTTGCTGTGGCTCTGAGTGTTGGCACTTCCTCTCCTCTGTCCTCACCTGCAGTCCTCACATCAGTACTGTTGCTGTGGCTCTGAGTGTTGGCACTTCCTCTCCTCTGTCCTCACCTGCAGTCCTCACATCAGTACTGTTACTGTGGCTCTGAGTGTTGTCACTTCCTCTCCTCTGTCCTCACCTGCTGTCCTCACATCAGTACTGTTACTGTGGCTCTGAGTGTTGGCACTTCCTCTCCTCTGTCCTCACCTGCAGTCCTCACATCAGTACTGTTACTGTGGCTCTGAGTGTTGGCACTTCCTCTCCTCTGTCCTCACCAGCAGTCCTCACATCAGTACTGTTGCTGTTGTTCTGAGTGTTGGTACTTCCTCTCCTCTGTCCTCACCTGCAGTCCTCACATCAGTACTGTTACTGTGGCTCTGAGTGTTGGCACTTCCTCTCCTCTGTCCTCACCTGCAGTCCTCACATCAGTACTGTTACTGTGACTCTGAGTGTTGGCACTTCCTCTCCTCTGTCCTCACCTGCAGTCCTCACATCAGTACTGTTACTGTGGCTCTGAGTGTTGGCACTTCCTCTCCTCTGTCCTCACCAGCAGTCCTCACATCAGTACTGTTGCTGTTGTTCTGAGTGTTGGTACTTCCTCTCCTCTGTCCTCACCTGCAGTCCTCACATCAGTACTGTTACTGTGGCTCTGAGTGTTGGCACTTCCTCTCCTCTGTCCTCACCTGCAGTCCTCACATCAGTACTGTTGCTGTGGCTCTGAGTGTTGGCACTTCCTCTCCTCTGTCCTCACCTGCAGTCCTCACATCAGTACTGTTGCTGTGACTCTGAGTGTTGGCACTTCCTCTCCTCTGTCCTCACCTGCAGTCCTCACATCAGTACTGTTACTGTGGTTCTGAGTGTTGGCACTTCCTCTCCTCTGTCCTCACCTGCAGTCCTCACATCAGTACTGTTGCTGTGGTTCTGAGTGTTGGCACTTCCTCTCCTCTGTCCTCACCTGCAGTCCTCACATCAGTACTGTTGCTGTGGTTCTGAGTGTTGGCACTTCCTCTCCTCTGTCCTCACCTGCAGTCCTCACATCAGTACTGTTACTGTGGCTCTGAGTGTTGGCACTTCCTCTCCTCTGTCCTCACCTGCAGTCCTCACATCAGTACTGTTACTGTGACTCTGAGTGTTGGCACTTCCTCTCCTCTGTCCTCACCAGCAGTCCTCACATCAGTACTGTTGCTGTGGCTCTGAGTGTTGGCACTTCCGCTCCTCTGTCCTCACCTGCAGTCCTCACATCAGTACTGTTACTGTTGTTCTGAGTGTTGCCACTTCCTCTCCTCTGTCCTCACCTGCAGTCCTCACATCAGTACTGTTGCTGTGGCTCTGAGTGTTGGCACTTCCTCTCCTCTGTCCTCACCTGCAGTCCTCACATCAGTACTGTTGCTGTGGCTCTGAGTGTTGGCACTTCCGCTCCTCTGTCCTCACCAGCAGTCCTCACATCAGTACTGTTGCTGTGGCTCTGAGTGTTGGCACTTCCTCTCCTCTGTCCTCACCTGCAGTCCTCACATCAGTACTGTTACTGTGGCTCTGAGTGTTGGCACTTCCGCTCCTCTGTCCTCACCTGCAGTCCTCACATCAGTACTGTTGCTGTGGCTCTGAGTGTTGGCACTTCCTCTCCTCTGTCCTCACCTGCAGTCCTCACATCAGTACTGTTACTGTGGCTCTGAGTGTTGGCACTTCCGCTCCTCTGTCCTCACCTGCAGTCCTCACATCAGTACTGTTGCTGTGGCTCTGAGTGTTGGCACTTCCTCTCCTCTGTCCTCACCTGCAGTCCTCACATCAGTACTGTTGCTGTGGCTCTGAGTGTTGGCACTTCCTCTCCTCTGTCCTCACCAGCAGTCCTCACATCAGTACTGTTGCTGTGGCTCTGAGTGTTGGCACTTCCTCTCCTCTGTCCTCACCTGCAGTCCTCACATCAGTACTGTTGCTGTGGCTCTGAGTGTTGGCACTTCCGCTCCTCTGTCCTCACCTGCAGTCCTCACATCAGTACTGTTACTGTGGCTCTGAGTGTTGGCACTTCCTCTCCTCTGTCCTCACCTGCAGTCCTCACATCAGTACTGTTGCTGTGGCTCTGAGTGTTGGCACTTCCGCTCCTCTGTCCTCACCAGCAGTCCTCACATCAGTACTGTTGCTGTGGCTCTGAGTGTTGGCACTTCCGCTCCTCTGTCCTCACCTGCAGTCCTCACATCAGTACTGTTGCTGTGGCTCTGAGTGTTGGCACTTCCTCTCCTCTGTCCTCACCTGCAGTCCTCACATCAGTACTGTTGCTGTGGCTCTGAGTGTTGGCACTTCCGCTCCTCTGTCCTCACCTGCAGTCCTCACATCAGTACTGTTGCTGTGGCTCTGAGTGTTGGCACTTCCTCTCCTCTGTCCTCACCTGCAGTCCTCACATCAGTACTGTTACTGTGGCTCTGAGTGTTGGCACTTCCGCTCCTCTGTCCTCACCTGCAGTCCTCACATCAGTACTGTTGCTGTGGCTCTGAGTGTTGGCACTTCCTCTCCTCTGTCCTCACCTGCAGTCCTCACATCAGTACTGTTGCTGTGGCTCTGAGTGTTGGCACTTCCGCTCCTCTGTCCTCACCAGCAGTCCTCACATCAGTACTGTTGCTGTGGCTCTGAGTGTTGGCACTTCCTCTCCTCTGTCCTCACCTGCAGTCCTCACATCAGTACTGTTGCTGTGGCTCTGAGTGTTGGCACTTCCTCTCCTCTGTCCTCACCTGCAGTCCTCACATCAGTACTGTTGCTGTGGTTCTGAGTGTTGGCACTTCCGCTCCTCTGTCCTCACCAGCAGTCCTCACATCAGTACTGTTGCTGTGGCTCTGAGTGTTGGCACTTCCGCTCCTCTGTCCTCACCTGCAGTCCTCACATCAGTACTGTTACTGTGGCTCTGAGTGTTGGCACTTCCGCTCCTCTGTCCTCACCTGCAGTCCTCACATCAGTACTGTTACTGTGGCTCTGAGTGTTGGCACTTCCTCTCCTCTGTCCTCACCTGCAGTCCTCACATCAGTACTGTTGCTGTGCTCTGAGTGTTGGCACTTCCGCTCCTCTGTCCTCACCTGCAGTCCTCACATCAGTACTGTTGCTGTGGCTCTGAGTGTTGGCACTTCCTCTCCTCTGTCCTCACCTGCAGTCCTCACATCAGTACTGTTGCTGTGGCTCTGAGTGTTGGCACTTCCTCTCCTCTGTCCTCACCTGCAGTCCTCACATCAGTACTGTTGCTGTGGCTCTGAGTGTTGGCACTTCCTCTCCTCTGTCCTCACCAGCAGTCCTCACATCAGTACTGTTGCTGTGGCTCTGAGTGTTGGCACTTCCGCTCCTCTGTCCTCACCTGCAGTCCTCACATCAGTACTGTTGCTGTGGCTCTGAGTGTTGGCACTTCCGCTCCTCTGTCCTCACCTGCAGTCCTCACATCAGTACTGTTGCTGTGGCTCTGAGTGTTGGCACTTCCTCTCCTCTGTCCTCACCAGCAGTCCTCACATCAGTACTGTTGCTGTGGCTCTGAGTGTTGGCACTTCCTCTCCTCTGTCCTCACCTGCAGTCCTCACATCAGTACTGTTACTGTGGCTCTGAGTGTTGGCACTTCCTCTCCTCTGTCCTCACCTGCAGTCCTCACATCAGTACTGTTGCTGTGGCTCTGAGTGTTGGCACTTCCGCTCCTCTGTCCTCACCTGCAGTCCTCACATCAGTACTGTTGCTGTGGCTCTGAGTGTTGGCACTTCCTCTCCTCTGTCCTCACCTGCAGTCCTCACATCAGTACTGTTGCTGTGGCTCTGAGTGTTGGCACTTCCTCTCCTCTGTCCTCACCTGCAGTCCTCACATCAGTACTGTTGCTGTGGCTCTGAGTGTTGGCACTTCCTCTCCTCTGTCCTCACCTGCAGTCCTCACATCAGTACTGTTGCTGTGGCTCTGAGTGTTGGCACTTCCTCTCCTCTGTCCTCACCAGCAGTCCTCACATCAGTACTGTTGCTGTGGCTCTGAGTGTTGGCACTTCCTCTCCTCTGTCCTCACCTGCAGTCCTCACATCAGTACTGTTACTGTGGCTCTGAGTGTTGGCACTTCCTCTCCTCTGTCCTCACCTGCAGTCCTCACATCAGTACTGTTACTGTGGCTCTGAGTGTTGGCACTTCCTCTCCTCTGTCCTCACCTGCAGTCCTCACATCAGTACTGTTGCTGTGGCTCTGAGTGTTGGCACTTCCTCTCCTCTGTCCTCACCAGCAGTCCTCACATCAGTACTGTTGCTGTGGCTCTGAGTGTTGGCACTTCCTCTCCTCTGTCCTCACCTGCAGTCCTCACATCAGTACTGTTGCTGTGGCTCTGAGTGTTGGCACTTCCGCTCCTCTGTCCTCACCTGCAGTCCTCACATCAGTACTGTTGCTGTGGCTCTGAGTGTTGGCACTTCCTCTCCTCTGTCCTCACCAGCAGTCCTCACATCAGTACTGTTGCTGTGGCTCTGAGTGTTGGCACTTCCTCTCCTCTGTCCTCACCAGCAGTCCTCACATCAGTACTGTTGCTGTGGCTCTGAGTGTTGGCACTTCCGCTCCTCTGTCCTCACCTGCAGTCCTCACATCAGTACTGTTGCTGTGGCTCTGAGTGTTGGCACTTCCGCTCCTCTGTCCTCACCTGCAGTCCTCACATCAGTACTGTTACTGTGGCTCTGAGTGTTGGCACTTCCGCTCCTCTGTCCTCACCTGCAGTCCTCACATCAGTACTGTTGCTGTGGCTCTGAGTGTTGGCACTTCCTCTCCTCTGTCCTCACCTGCAGTCCTCACATCAGTACTGTTGCTGTGGCTCTGAGTGTTGGCACTTCCTCTCCTCTGTCCTCACCTGCAGTCCTCACATCAGTACTGTTGCTGTGGCTCTGAGTGTTGGCACTTCCTCTCCTCTGTCCTCACCTGCAGTCCTCACATCAGTACTGTTGCTGTGGCTCTGAGTGTTGGCACTTCCTCTCCTCTGTCCTCACCTGCAGTCCTCACATCAGTACTGTTGCTGTGGCTCTGAGTGTTGTCACTTCCGCTCCTCTGTCCTCACCTGCAGTCCTCACATCAGTACTGTTACTGTGGCTCTGAGTGTTGGCACTTCCGCTCCTCTGTCCTCACCTGCAGTCCTCACATCAGTACTGTTACTGTGGCTCTGAGTGTTGGCACTTCCGCTCCTCTGTCCTCACCTGCAGTCCTCACATCAGTACTGTTGCTGTGGCTCTGAGTGTTGGCACTTCCGCTCCTCTGTCCTCACCTGCAGTCCTCACATCAGTACTGTTGCTGTGGCTCTGAGTGTTGGCACTTCCGCTCCTCTGTCCTCACCTGCAGTCCTCACATCAGTACTGTTGCTGTGGCTCTGAGTGTTGGCACTTCCGCTCCTCTGTCCTCACCTGCAGTCCTCACATCAGTACTGTTGCTGTGGCTCTGAGTGTTGGCACTTCCGCTCCTCTGTCCTCACCTGCAGTCCTCACATCAGTACTGTTGCTGTGGCTCTGAGTGTTGGCACTTCCTCTCCTCTGTCCTCACCTGCAGTCCTCACATCAGTACTGTTGCTGTGGCTCTGAGTGTTGGCACTTCCTCTCCTCTGTCCTCACCAGCAGTCCTCACATCAGTACTGTTGCTGTGGCTCTGAGTGTTGGCACTTCCGCTCCTCTGTCCTCACCTGCAGTCCTCACATCAGTACTGTTGCTGTGGCTCTGAGTGTTGGCACTTCCGCTCCTCTGTCCTCACCTGCAGTCCTCACATCAGTACTGTTGCTGTGGCTCTGAGTGTTGGCACTTCCGCTCCTCTGTCCTCACCAGCAGTCCTCACATCAGTACTGTTGCTGTGGCTCTGAGTGTTGGCACTTCCTCTCCTCTGTCCTCACCAGCAGTCCTCACATCAGTACTGTTGCTGTGGCTCTGAGTGTTGGCACTTCCGCTCCTCTGTCCTCACCTGCAGTCCTCACATCAGTACTGTTGCTGTGGCTCTGAGTGTTGGCACTTCCGCTCCTCTGTCCTCACCTGCAGTCCTCACATCAGTACTGTTGCTGTGGCTCTGAGTGTTGGCACTTCCTCTCCTCTGTCCTCACCAGCAGTCCTCACATCAGTACTGTTGCTGTGGCTCTGAGTGTTGGCACTTCCTCTCCTCTGTCCTCACCAGCAGTCCTCACATCAGTACTGTTGCTGTGGCTCTGAGTGTTGGCACTTCCTCTCCTCTGTCCTCACCTGCAGTCCTCACATCAGTACTGTTGCTGTGGCTCTGAGTGTTGGCACTTCCTCTCCTCTGTCCTCACCTGCAGTCCTCACATCAGTACTGTTGCTGTGGCTCTGAGTGTTGGCACTTCCGCTCCTCTGTCCTCACCTGCAGTCCTCACATCAGTACTGTTACTGTGGCTCTGAGTGTTGGCACTTCCTCTCCTCTGTCCTCACCAGCAGTCCTCACATCAGTACTGTTGCTGTGGCTCTGAGTGTTGGCACTTCCGCTCCTCTGTCCTCACCTGCAGTCCTCACATCAGTACTGTTGCTGTGGCTCTGAGTGTTGGCACTTCCTCTCCTCTGTCCTCACCTGCAGTCCTCACATCAGTACTGTTGCTGTGGCTCTGAGTGTTGGCACTTCCTCTCCTCTGTCCTCACCAGCAGTCCTCACATCAGTACTGTTGCTGTGGCTCTGAGTGTTGGCACTTCCGCTCCTCTGTCCTCACCTGCAGTCCTCACATCAGTACTGTTGCTGTGGCTCTGAGTGTTGGCACTTCCGCTCCTCTGTCCTCACCTGCAGTCCTCACATCAGTACTGTTACTGTGGCTCTGAGTGTTGGCACTTCCGCTCCTCTGTCCTCACCTGCAGTCCTCACATCAGTACTGTTGCTGTGGCTCTGAGTGTTGGCACTTCCTCTCCTCTGTCCTCACCAGCAGTCCTCACATCAGTACTGTTGCTGTGGCTCTGAGTGTTGGCACTTCCTCTCCTCTGTCCTCACCTGCAGTCCTCACATCAGTACTGTTGCTGTGGCTCTGAGTGTTGGCACTTCCTCTCCTCTGTCCTCACCAGCAGTCCTCACATCAGTACTGTTGCTGTGGCTCTGAGTGTTGGCACTTCCTCTCCTCTGTCCTCACCTGCAGTCCTCACATCAGTACTGTTGCTGTGGCTCTGAGTGTTGGCACTTCCTCTCCTCTGTCCTCACCAGCAGTCCTCACATCAGTACTGTTACTGTGGCTCTGAGTGTTGGCACTTCCTCTCCTCTGTCCTCACCTGCAGTCCTCACATCAGTACTGTTGCTGTGGCTCTGAGTGTTGGCACTTCCTCTCCTCTGTCCTCACCTGCAGTCCTCACATCAGTACTGTTACTGTGGCTCTGAGTGTTGGCACTTCCGCTCCTCTGTCCTCACCTGCAGTCCTCACATCAGTACTGTTACTGTGCTCTGAGTGTTGGCACTTCCTCTCCTCTGTCCTCACCAGCAGTCCTCACATCAGTACTGTTGCTGTGGCTCTGAGTGTTGGCACTTCCTCTCCTCTGTCCTCACCTGCAGTCCTCACATCAGTACTGTTGCTGTGTCTCTGAGTGTTGGCACTTCCGCTCCTCTGTCCTCACCTGCAGTCCTCACATCAGTACTGTTACTGTGGCTCTGAGTGTTGGCACTTCCGCTCCTCTGTCCTCACCTGCAGTCCTCACATCAGTACTGTTGCTGTGGCTCTGAGTGTTGGCACTTCCGCTCCTCTGTCCTCACCAGCAGTCCTCACATCAGTACTGTTACTGTGGCTCTGAGTGTTGGCACTTCCGCTCCTCTGTCCTCACCTGCAGTCCTCACATCAGTACTGTTGCTGTGGCTCTGAGTGTTGGCACTTCCGCTCCTCTGTCCTCACCTGCAGTCCTCACATCAGTACTGTTGCTGTGGCTCTGAGTGTTGGCACTTCCTCTCCTCTGTCCTCACCTGCAGTCCTCACATCAGTACTGTTGCTGTGGCTCTGAGTGTTGGCACTTCCGCTCCTCTGTCCTCACCTGCAGTCCTCACATCAGTACTGTTGCTGTGGCTCTGAGTGTTGGCACTTCCGCTCCTCTGTCCTCACCTGCTGTCCTCACATCAGTACTGTTCCTGTGGCTCTGAGTGTTGGCACTTCCGCTCCTCTGTCCTCACCTGCAGTCCTCACATCAGTACTGTTGCTGTGGCTCTGAGTGTTGGCACTTCCTCTCCTCTGTCCTCACCAGCAGTCCTCACATCAGTACTGTTACTGTGGCTCTGAGTGTTGGCACTTCCTCTCCTCTGTCCTCACCAGCAGTCCTCACATCAGTACTGTTACTGTGGCTCTGAGTGTTGGCACTTCCTCTCCTCTGTCCTCACCTGCAGTCCTCACATCAGTACTGTTGCTGTGGCTCTGAGTGTTGGCACTTCCGCTCCTCTGTCCTCACCAGCAGTCCTCACATCAGTACTGTTGCTGTGGCTCTGAGTGTTGGCACTTCCGCTCCTCTGTCCTCACCTGCAGTCCCTCACATCAGTACTGTTGCTGTGGCTCTGAGTGTTGGCACTTCCGCTCCTCTGTCCTCACCTGCAGTCCTCACATCAGTACTGTTGCTGTGGCTCTGAGTGTTGGCACTTCCGCTCCTCTGTCCTCACCAGCAGTCCTCACATCAGTACTGTTGCTGTGGCTCTGAGTGTTGGCACTTCCGCTCCTCTGTCCTCACCAGCAGTCCTCACATCAGTACTGTTGCTGTTGTTCTGAGTGTTGGCACTTCCGCTCCTCTGTCCTCACCTGCAGTCCTCACATCAGTACTGTTGCTGTGGCTCTGAGTGTTGGCACTTCCGCTCCTCTGTCCTCACCAGCAGTCCTCACATCAGTACTGTTACTGTGACTCTGAGTGTTGGCACTTCCGCTCCTCTGTCCTCACCTGCAGTCCTCACATCAGTACTGTTGCTGTGGCTCTGAGTGTTGGCACTTCCTCTCCTCTGTCCTCACCTGCAGTCCTCACATCAGTACTGTTGCTGTGGCTCTGAGTGTTGGCACTTCCGCTCCTCTGTCCCCACCAGCAGTCCTCACATCAGTACTGTTGCTGTGGCTCTGAGTGTTGGCACTTCCGCTCCTCTGTCCTCACCTGCAGTCCTCACATCAGTACTGTTGCTGTGGCTCTGAGTGTTGGCACTTCCTCTCCTCTGTCCTCACCTGCAGTCCTCACATCAGTACTGTTGCTGTGCTCTGAGTGTTGGCACTTCCGCTCCTCTGTCCTCACCAGCAGTCCTCACATCAGTACTGTTGCTGTGGCTCTGAGTGTTGGCACTTCCTCTCCTCTGTCCTCACCAGCAGTCCTCACATCAGTACTGTTGCTGTGGCTCTGAGTGTTGGCACTTCCGCTCCTCTGTCCTCACCAGCAGTCCTCACATCAGTACTGTTGCTGTGGCTCTGAGTGTTGGCACTTCCTCTCCTCTGTCCTCACCAGCAGTCCTCACATCAGTACTGTTGCTGTGGCTCTGAGTGTTGGCACTTCCTCTCCTCTGTCCTCACCTGCAGTCCTCACATCAGTACTGTTGCTGTGGCTCTGAGTGTTGGCACTTCCGCTCCTCTGTCCTCACCTGCAGTCCTCACATCAGTACTGTTGCTGTGGCTCTGAGTGTTGGCACTTCCTCTCCTCTGTCCTCACCTGCAGTCCTCACATCAGTACTGTTGCTGTGGCTCTGAGTGTTGGCACTTCCGCTCCTCTGTCCTCACCTGCAGTCCTCACATCAGTACTGTTGCTGTGGCTCTGAGTGTTGGCACTTCCTCTCCTCTGTCCTCACCTGCAGTCCTCACATCAGTACTGTTGCTGTGGCTCTGAGTGTTGGCACTTCCTCTCCTCTGTCCTCACCTGCAGTCCTCACATCAGTACTGTTGCTGTGGCTCTGAGTGTTGGCACTTCCGCTCCTCTGTCCTCACCTGCAGTCCTCACATCAGTACTGTTGCTGTGGCTTCTGAGTGTTGGCACTTCCTCTCCTCTGTCCTCACCTGCAGTCCTCACATCAGTACTGTTGCTGTGGCTCTGAGTGTTGGCACTTCCGCTCCTCTGTCCTCACCAGCAGTCCTCACATCAGTACTGTTACTGTGGCTCTGAGTGTTGGCACTTCCTCTCCTCTGTCCTCACCTGCAGTCCTCACATCAGTACTGTTGCTGTGGCTCTGAGTGTTGGCACTTCCTCTCCTCTGTCCTCACCTGCAGTCCTCACATCAGTACTGTTGCTGTGGCTCTGAGTGTTGGCACTTCCGCTCCTCTGTCCTCACCTGCAGTCCTCACATCAGTACTGTTGCTGTGGCTTCTGAGTGTTGGCACTTCCGCTCCTCTGTCCTCACCTGCAGTCCTCACATCAGTACTGTTGCTGTGGCTCTGAGTGTTGGCACTTCCGCTCCTCTGTCCTCACCTGCAGTCCTCACATCAGTACTGTTGCTGTGGCTCTGAGTGTTGGCACTTCCTCTCCTCTGTCCTCACCTGCAGTCCTCACATCAGTACTGTTGCTGTGGCTCTGAGTGTTGGCACTTCCTCTCCTCTGTCCTCACCAGCAGTCCTCACATCAGTACTGTTACTGTGGCTCTGAGTGTTGGCACTTCCTCTCCTCTGTCCTCACCTGCAGTCCTCACATCAGTACTGTTGCTGTGGCTCTGAGTGTTGGCACTTCCTCTCCTCTGTCCTCACCAGCAGTCCTCACATCAGTACTGTTACTGTGGCTCTGAGTGTTGGCACTTCCTCTCCTCTGTCCTCACCTGCAGTCCTCACCATCAGTACTGTTACTGTGGCTCTGAGTGTTGGTCACTTCCGCTCCTCTGTCCTCACCAGCAGTCCTCACATCAGTACTGTTACTGTGGCTCTGAGTGTTGGCACTTCCGCTCCTCTGTCCTCACCTGCAGTCCTCACATCAGTACTGTTACTGTGCTCTGAGTGTTGGCACTTCCGCTCCTCTGTCCTCACCTGCAGTCCTCACATCAGTAGTGTTGCTGTTGTTCTGAGTGTTGGCACTTCCTCTCCTCTGTCCTCACCAGCAGTCCTCACATCAGTACTGTTGCTGTTGTTCTGAGTGTTGGCACTTCCGCTCCTCTGTCCTCACCAGCAGTCCTCACATCAGTACTGTTACTGTGGCTCTGAGTGTTGGCACTTCCTCTCCTCTGTCCTCACCAGCAGTCCTCACATCAGTACTGTTGCTGTGGCTCTGAGTGTTGGCACTTCCGCTCCTCTGTCCTCACCTGCAGTCCTCACATCAGTACTGTTGCTGTGGCTCTGAGTGTTGGCACTTCCGCTCCTCTGTCCTCACCAGCAGTCCTCACATCAGTACTGTTGCTGTGGCTCTGAGTGTTGGCACTTCCTCTCCTCTGTCCTCACCTGCAGTCCTCACATCAGTACTGTTACTGTGGCTCTGAGTGTTGGCACTTCCGCTCCTCTGTCCTCACCAGCAGTCCTCACATCAGTACTGTTGCTGTGGCTCTGAGTGTTGGCACTTCCGCTCCTCTGTCCTCACCTGCAGTCCTCACATCAGTACTGTTGCTGTGCTCTGAGTGTTGGCACTTCCGCTCCTCTGTCCTCACCAGCAGTCCTCACATCAGTACTGTTACTGTGGCTCTGAGTGTTGGCACTTCCTCTCCTCTGTCCTCACCTGCAGTCCTCACATCAGTACTGTTGCTGTTGTTCTGAGTGTTGGCACTTCCTCTCCTCTGTCCTCACCTGCAGTCCTCACATCAGTACTGTTGCTGTGGCTCTGAGTGTTGGCACTTCCGCTCCTCTGTCCTCACCAGCAGTCCTCACATCAGTACTGTTGCTGTGCTCTGAGTGTTGGCACTTCCGCTCCTCTGTCCTCACCTGCAGTCCTCACATCAGTACTGTTGCTGTGGCTCTGAGTGTTGGCACTTCCGCTCCTCTGTCCTCACCAGCAGTCCTCACATCAGTACTGTTGCTGTGGCTCTGAGTGTTGGCACTTCCGCTCCTCTGTCCTCACCTGCAGTCCTCACATCAGTACTGTTGCTGTGGCTCTGAGTGTTGGTACTTCCGCTCCTCTGTCCTCAACTGCAGTCCTCACATCAGTACTGTTGCTGTGGCTCTGAGTGTTGGCACTTCCGCTCCTCTGTCCTCACCTGCAGTCCTCACATCAGTACTGTTGCTGTGGCTCTGAGTGTTGGCACTTCCTCTCCTCTGTCCTCACCTGGCAGTCCTCACATCAGTACTGTTGCTGTGGCTCTGAGTGTTGGCACTTCCTCTCCTCTGTCCTCACCTGCAGTCCTCACATCAGTACTGTTACTGTGGCTCTGAGTGTTGGCACTTCCTCTCCTCTGTCCTCACCTGCAGTCCTCACATCAGTACTGTTACTGTGGCTCTGAGTGTTGGCACTTCCTCTCCTCTGTCCTCACCAGCAGTCCTCACATCAGTACTGTTACTGTGGCTCTGAGTGTTGCACTTCCTCTCCTCTGTCCTCACTGTGCAGTCCTCACATCAGTACTGTTACTGTGGCTCTGAGTGTTGGCACTTCCTCTCCTCTGTCCTCACCAGCAGTCCTCACATCAGTACTGTTGCTGTGGCTCTGAGTGTTGGCACTTCCTCTCCTCTGTCCTCACCTGCAGTCCTCACATCAGTACTGTTGCTGTGGCTCTGAGTGTTGGCACTTCCTCTCCTCTGTCCTCACCTGCAGTCCTCACATCAGTACTGTTACTGTGCTCTGAGTGTTGGCACTTCCTCTCCTCTGTCCTCACCAGCAGTCCTCACATCAGTACTGTTACTGTGGCTCTGAGTGTTGGCACTTCCTCTCCTCTGTCCTCACCTGCAGTCCTCACATCAGTACTGTTGCTGTGGCTCTGAGTGTTGGCACTTCCTCTCCTCTGTCCTCACCTGCAGTCCTCACATCAGTACTGTTGCTGTGGCTCTGAGTGTTGGCACTTCCTCTCCTCTGTCCTCACCTGCAGTCCTCACATCAGTACTGTTGCTGTGGCTCTGAGTGTTGGCACTTCCTCTCCTCTGTCCTCACCTGCAGTCCTCACATCAGTACTGTTACTGTGGCTCTGAGTGTTGGCACTTCCTCTCCTCTGTCCTCACCTGCAGTCCTCACATCAGTACTGTTACTGTGGCTCTGAGTGTTGGTACTTCCTCTCCTCTGTCCTCACCAGCAGTCCTCACATCAGTACTGTTACTGTGGCTCTGAGTGTTGGCACTTCCTCTCCTCTGTCCTCACCTGCAGTCCTCACATCAGTACTGTTACTGTGGCTCTGAGTGTTGGCTACTTCCTCTCCTCTGTCCTCACCAGCAGTCCTCACATCAGTACTGTTATGTGGCTCTGAGTGTTGGCACTTCCTCTCCTCTGTCCTCACCTGCAGTCCTCACATCAGTACTGTTGCTGTGGCTCTGAGTGTTGGCACTTCCGCTCCTCTGTCCTCACCTGCAGTCCTCACATCAGTACTGTTGCTGTGGCTCTGAGTGTTGGCACTTCCTCTCCTCTGTCCTCACCAGCAGTCCTCACATCAGTACTGTTGCCTGTGGCTCTGAGTGTTGGCACTTCCTCTCCTCTGTCCTCACCTGCAGTCCTCACATCAGTACTGTTGCTGTGGCTCTGAGTGTTGGCACTTCCTCTCCTCTGTCCTCACCTGCAGTCCTCACATCAGTACTGTTGCTGTGGCTCTGAGTGTTGGCACTTCCTCTCCTCTGTCCTCACCTGCAGTCCTCACATCAGTACTGTTGCTGTTGTTCTGAGTGTTGGCACTTCCGCTCCTCTGTCCTCACCAGCAGTCCTCACATCAGTACTGTTGCTGTTGTTCTGAGTGTTGGCACTTCCGCTCCTCTGTCCTCACCAGCAGTCCTCACATCAGTACTGTTGCTGTTGTTCTGAGTGTTGGCACTTCCTCTCCTCTGTCCTCACCTGCAGTCCTCACATCAGTACTGTTGCTGTGGCTCTGAGTGTTGGTACTTCCGCTCCTCTGTCCTCACCAGCAGTCCTCACATCAGTACTGTTGCTGTTGTTCTGAGTGTTGTCACTTCCTCTCCTCTGTCCTCACCTGCAGTCCTCACATCAGTACTGTTACTGTGGCTCTGAGTGTTGGCACTTCCGCTCCTCTGTCCTCACCTGCAGTCCTCACATCAGTACTGTTACTGTGGCTCTGAGTGTTGGCACTTCCTCTCCTCTGTCCTCACCTGCAGTCCTCACATCAGTACTGTTGCTGTGGCTCTGAGTGTTGGCACTTCCTCTCCTCTGTCCTCACCAGCAGTCCTCACATCAGTACTGTTACTGTGGCTCTGAGTGTTGGCACTTCCTCTCCTCTGTCCTCACCAGCAGTCCTCACATCAGTACTGTTACTGTAGCTCTGAGTGTTGGCACTTCCTCTCCTCTGTCCTCACCAGCAGTCCTCACATCAGTACTGTTACTGTGGCTCTGAGTGTTGGCACTTCCTCTCCTCTGTCCTCACCTGCAGTCCTCACATCAGTACTGTTGCTGTGGCTCTGAGTGTTGGCACTTCCTCTCCTCTGTCCTCACCTGCAGTCCTCACATCAGTACTGTTGCTGTGGCTCTGAGTGTTGGCACTTCCTCTCCTCTGTCCTCACCTGCAGTCCTCACATCAGTACTGTTGCTGTTGTTCTGAGTGTTGGCACTTCCTCTCCTCTGTCCTCACCTGCAGTCCTCACATCAGTACTGTTGCTGTTGCTCTGAGTGTTGGCACTTCCTCTCCTCTGTCCTCACCAGCTGTCCTCACATCAGTACTGTTACTGTAGCTCTGAGTGTTGGCACTTCCACTCCTCTGTCCTCAGCAGCAGTCCTCACATCAGTACTGTTACTGTAGCTCTGAGTGTTGGCACTTCCACTCCTCTGTCCTCAGCAGCAGTCCATGCATCAGTACTGTTACTCTGGTTTTGCCCATAACAGATACTGACATCTTCTGATATATACACAATCACTCAGCCACTCAGCCCTGCCACACAGCTGGGAAGGAGTGAAGGCATCATTGTAAGTCCAGATCCCAAACTGCTTCATTGCTGTCCTCCACTCCCTGCTTTATGAAGAAAAACACCAAGTTTGAATGTGGGGTCATTGTGGATCCAGTCTAGAGTCCCACGCATAATTGCAAAATTGTGTGACATGTGCCTACCAAACTGTCTGCAGTCTCTACTGATGATAGGGTGATAGGCATTTGGAGTACAGTACCCCATCTTGTAGGCACCTGGTCAGGGTTATGGGTGTAAAAAGACTAAGCAGATCCCTGCGTGGCTTCACAGAGCTGAGCAGCACATGGTTTTTCCATGAAGTCTGGAAAGCAGCGTCTCTGGCCTCAGTCATGTGGAGGCCAGAGCATGTGGGATGCCCCCAGCGTCAGCTGGAGCTTGGGGTGGAATTTGATCACCTCAGGGCACTCTGTGCTCCCTGGCTGCTGCTGACCTGGAGGACCAGGGTGTGTGCAGAGCTGCCTCTTCCTGGGACTGGAGCAGGGCAAAAGGATGGAGGGGGAATCGTATGTGAAGTTCATGGGGTCAATGGCCTGAGCTCAACATCCCAAACCAAGGTTGACAGTGACTGTGTCTTGCTGCAGGTGACAGTATTGCTGAAAAGAAGATGACCTGGGAGAGATCTGGATGCCAGATGCCATGAGCTCTGTCTCAGTTTCCCTTCTCAACTGCTGCACTCTGCCCTGCTGGCTTTCTGAACCCTCCAGATCCTTATTCATGGCCTTAAAGCATTCAGTCCTTATTAAAGTTCCCAGTGAATAGAAGGCCATACCGGTATTGTTGTGGCACCAGCGTGGAGCTCCCCCATTTCCTGGGCTTCACATCTCTGATTTTCTTGGACTACTTTCCCACCCAAGAATCCTCCAATAAATTCTGTTGTGGAGCTGGGAGACAGTGAGTGCTTCTTACTGGCAGCCTGGGACTAGTTACGTGTGCTGATGGTTTTTTTTTTAGTTTTTTATTTTTATTTTTTTGCTCTTCATTACAATGATATTCTCTCAAATTTTCTTTCATGAGCTTTGAAATTCTTTTTTTTTCCTTAATTTTTAATTAACATTTTCCATGATTATAAAAAATATCCCATGGTAATACCCTCTCTCCCCCCACTTTCCCCTTTGAAATTCCATTCTCCATCATATCCCCTCCCCATCTCAATCAGTCTCTCTTTTATTTTGATGTCATGATCTTTTCCTCCTCTAATGATGGTCTTGTGTACGTAGTGTCAGGCACTATGAGGTCATGGATATCCAGGTCATTTTATGTCTGGAGGGAGCACGTTGTAAGCAGTCCTACCCTTCCTTTGGCTCTCACATTCTTTCCGCCACCTCTTCCGCATTAGACCCTGAGCCATGGAAGGTGTGATCGAGATGTTACTCACTACTCCAGTCACTTCTTTCCAGCACTATGATACCTTCTGAGTCATCCCAAGGTCACTGCCAACTGAAAAGAGAAGATTCTCTACCCAAAGTGAGAGTAGTGTTAATATAAGGGTATAAATATTAAGAGAAGTGCTTACTGGGCAGTTTGATAAGCATAGTATATACATTTTTCCAGACATCAGCAGATGTTACACCCCAAGGCTCATGACTACACCTGTTTTAAGTTTTCAGTATCAGGGATGTATTTCCCCCATGGAGCAGGCCTCCAGTCCAATTGGAGGGCAATTGGTTTCCACCATGACAGATGTGCCACTGTTGCACCCGTTGGCTCATTTGGCCTAGCTGGCCCAATTATAAGGCTTGCAGTGTCCACTGTTGAGTGTCTTCACTGGTGGTATCTCTTTCTCCCATTGAACTACATGTAGAATGGCTTCTTCCAGCTTTCTGTCCGCTGGTCTACATGGAGGAGGTTATCAGCTCAGTTCCAGCAGGATTTCTCAGTGGCCTTGCAGCCCAAGTATGTGGAGTCTTCAGCAATAGGGTCTTACCATTTATTCCTGATGGGAAACCAAGGGCCTCGGCAATGGCCTATAATGTTTTGGGGGCATCAGGGACCTCCCTGGCCAACAACTCACTGGAGGTATCCCATCCCTGGCACTGAAAATTTTCTAACAATGATCTATGGCTCCTGAGTGTTCCATTGTCCAAAACCGGAGGATTCCATATGATTTATTTGCATCCTCTTAGATTTTGATTAGCCCTCCCTCCACCTTTCCTTTACTCAATCTCTTCCCCTGACCTCACTTTGGGCCTTTTCACCCCTGTTAATCTATTCTTCTACTTACATATATACAATACCAACCTATTAAGTACCCTCCTCCCTTCCTTTCTCTTCCCTTTATATCTCCTTTTTATCTTACTGGCCTCTGCTATTGAGTTTTTTCCTTCTCACACAGAAGTCCAATCATCTGTAGCTAGGATCCACATATGAGGGAGAACATGCAGCGCTTGGCTTTCTGGGCCTGGGTTACCTCACTTAGTATAATCCTTTCCATATCCATCCATTTTCCTGTAAATTTCATAACTTCATTTTTCTTTACCGCTGAGTAGAACTCCATTGTATAAATGTGCCACATCTTCATTATCCACTCATCAGTTGAGGGACATCTAGGCTGGTTCCACTTCTCAGCTATTATGAATTGAGCTGCAATAAACATGGTTGAGCATGTACTTCTAAGGAAATGGGATGAGTCCTTAGGATATATTCCTAGGAGTGCTATAGCTGGGTCATATGGTCGATCAATTTTTAGCTGTCTTAGGAACCTCCACACTGATTTCCACAATGGCTGGACCAGATTGCATTCCCACCAACAGTGTAGAAGGGTTCCTCTTTTTCCACATCCCCGCCAGCATTTATCATCATTTGTTTTCATGATTGTAGCCAATCTGACAGGGGTGAGATGGAATCTCAATGTAGTTTTAATCTGCATTTCCCTGATGACTAGGGATGTAGAACATTTTTTTAGATGCTTATACGCCATCCGTATTTCTTCTTTTGAGAACTCTCTATATAGCTCCATAGCCCATTTTTTAATTGGCTTGTTTGATTTCTTATTATTTAACTTTTTTGAGTTCTTTGTATATCCTAGATATTAATCCTCTATCAGATATATAGCTGGAAAAGATTTTTTCCCATTCTTTAGGTTGCCTCTTTGCTTTATTCACAGTGTCCTTTGCAGTACAAAATTTTTGTAATTTCATGAGGTCCCAGTGGTTAATCTGTGGTTTATTGCCTGAGCAATTGGGTTATATTCAGAAAGTCTTTGCCAAGACCAATATGTTGAAGGGTTTCCCCTACTTTTTCCTCTAGCAGTTTCAGAGTTTCAGGTCTGATGTCAAGGTCTTTAGTCCATTTGGACTTAATTCTTGTGCATGGAGAGAGAGAAGAATCTATTTTCATCCTTCTACAGATACATATCCAGTTTTCCCAACACCATTTGCTGAAGAGGCTGTCTTTTCTCCAATGAGTACTTTTGGCATTTTTATCGAATATCAGGTGGCTATAGCTATCTGGACTTATATCTGGGTCCTGTATTCTGTTCTATTGATCTACATATCTGCTTTTGTGCCAGTACCATGCTGTTTCTTTTTAATTTTTTTAAGATTTGTTTTGTTACTTTATTTATTTGAGAGCGACAGAGAGAGAGAGAGAAAGAGGCAGAGATAGAGAGAGAGAATGGGTGCACCAGGGTCTCCAGCCACTGCAAACGAACTCCAGATGCATGCGCCCCTTTGTGCATCTGGCTAACGTGGGTGCTGGGGAATCGAGCCTCGAAGCGGGGTCCTTAGGCTTCACAGGCAAGCACTTAATCACTAAGCCATCTCTCCAGCCCCCCATGCTGTTTTTGTTACTATGGCTCTGTAGTATAGGTTAAAATCAGGTATGGAGATACCACCCACCTTATTTTTGTTGCTCAGTATTATTTTAGATATTAGAGGTTTTTTGTGATTCCAAATGAATTTTTGTATTGTTTTTTCTATTTCCGTGAAGAATGCCTTTGGAATTTTGATGGGGATTGAATTAAATGTGTAGATTGCTTTTGGTAAGATTGCCATTTTCACAATATTGATTCTTCCAATCCAGGAACAAGGGATGTTTTTCCATTTCCTAGTGTCTTCTGCAATTTCTTGCTTCAGTGTTTTATAGTTTTCATTGTAGAGATTCTTTACTTCCTTGGTTAGGTTTATTCCAAGGTACTTTATTTTCTTTGATGCAATTGTGAATGGGAGTGATTCTCTGATTTCATCCTCTGTGTTTGCTGTTATATAGGAATGCTACTGATTTCTGTGTATTTATTTTGTATCCTGCTACATGGCTGTAGGTGTTTATCAGCTCTAACAGTTTGCTGGTAGAGTCTTTAGGGTCCTTTATATATAGAATCATGTCATCTGCAAATAATGATAACTTGATTTCTTCCTTTCCAATTTGTATCCCTTTTATGTGCGTCTCTTGCCTTATTGCTATGGCTAAGACTTCCAGTACTATATTAAATAAAAGCGGGGACAGTGGACACCCTTGAGCTTCCAGTTTTTCCCATTTAGTAATATGTTGGCTGTAGGCTTGTCATAAATAGTCTTTATTATATTGAGATATGTTCCTTCTATTCCCAGTCTCTGTAGGACTTTTATCATGAAGGGATGTTGGATTTTGTCAAATGCTTTTTCTGTGTCTAATGAGATGATCATATGACTTTTGTCCTTCAGTCCTATTTACATAATGTATTACATTTATCGATTTGCATATGTTGAACCATCCCTGTATCTCTGGGATAAAGCCTACTTGGTCAGGGTGAATGATCTTTATGATATATTCTTGTATTCTGTTTGCCAATATTTTGTTGAGAATTTTTGCATCTATGTTCATGAGGGAGATTGGTCTGTAATTTTCTTTTTTTTTGTTCTATCTTTGCCTGGTTTTGGTATCAGGGTGATGCTGGCTTCATAGAAGGAATTTGGTAGGATTCCTTCTTTTTCTATTTTATGGAAAAGCTTAAGAAGCAATGGTGTTAGTTTTTCCCTGAATGTCTGGTAAAATTCAGCAGTGAATCCATCTGGGCCTGGACTTTTTTTAGTTGGGAGATTTTTGATAACTACTTGGATCTCCATGCTTCTTATAGGTCTATTTAAGTGATTAATCTCATCTTGATTTAATTTAGGTAGGTCATATAAATCAAGGAAATCATCCATTTCTTTCAGATTTTCATACTTTGTGGAGTATATGCTTTTATAGTATGTCCCTACGAGTTTTTGAATTTCTCTGGCATCTGTTGTGATGTTACCTTTTTCATCTCTAATTTTATTAATTTGTGTCTCTTCTCTCTTTCTTTTGGTCAGATTTGCTAAGAGTTTATCAATCTTGTTTATCCTTTCAAAGAACCAACTCTTTGTTTCATTGATTCTTTGGATTTTTGTTTTTGGTTTCTATTTCATTAATTTCTGCCCTAATCTTTATTATTTCTTCCCATCTACTGATTTTTGGTTTGCCTTGTTCTTCTTTTTCCAAGGCTTGAAGGTGAAGCATTAGGTCGTTTACTTGTGACCTTTCTAATTTCTTAACATAGGCACTTAAAGCTATAAATTTACCTCTTAGGACTGCCTTCATTGTGTCCCAGAGATTTTGGTATGTTGTGCTCACATTATCGTTTGACTCTATAAATTTTTTGATTTCCTTCTTGATTTCTTCATTGACCCATTCATCATTTAGTAGTGTGTTGTTTAATTTCCATGATTTTGTGTATGCTCTATAGCCTTTCTTGCTATTGATTTGTAGTTTGATTCCATTGTGGTCAGATAGAATGCAAGGAATTATTTCAATTTTCCTGTATTTGTTAAGATTTGCTTTGTGTCCTAATATATGGTCTCTTTTAGAGAATGTTCCATGTGCTGCTGAAAAGAATGTATATTCTGCAGCATTTTGATGAAATGTCCTGTAGATATTTGTGTTAGGTCCATTCCTTCTATGACCTCATTTAGTCCAGATGCCTCTCTGTTTATTTTTTCCCAGGATGACCTGTCAATTGATGAGAGTGGGGTGTTGAAGTCACCCACTACAACTGTGTTTGGTGTTATCTGTGACCTTAGTTCTAATAGCACTTGTTTGATGAATTTGGGGGCCCCCATGTTAGGTGCATATATGTTTAGGATTCTAATGTCCTCCTGTTGGAGGGTGCCTTTAATCAATATAAAGTGACCTTCCTTATCTTTCTTAACTAATGTTGGACTGAAGTCTACCTTGTCAGATATTAGGATAGCAACCCCTGCTTGTTTTCAAAGTCCATTTGCTTGAAACACCGTTTTCCAACCTTTCACCCTAAGATAGTGTCCATCCTTTGTAGAAAGGTGGGTTTCTTGGAGGCAACAAATTGAAGGCTCCTGCTTTTCAACCCAGTCTGCGAACCTATGCCTTTTGGTTGGGGCATTGAGACTGTTGATATTAAGAGATAATGTTGAAAGGTGTGTATTCATTTATGCCATTTTTTTGTAGTTTTTCCAGTTTTACCTTTGCTCTCTTGTGTTAATTAGTATTTGAGTATTGTTTGTTTTTTCCTGGTTCCTTATATGTGTGCTTTTCTTTTTCTTCAGCATGGAGGATTCTTTCAAGTATTTTCTGTAGAGCTGGTTTTGTCTTCAAATACTCTTTTAGCTTGCTTTTGTCATGGAATGTCCTTATTTCTCCGTCTATTTGAATGGATAGTTTTGCAGGATAAAGTAACCTTGGTTGACAGTTGTTATCTTTCAGGACTTGGAATACATCACTCCAAGACCTTCTGGTTTTTAAAGTTTGTGTTGAGTAATCTGCTGTAATCCTAATAGTCTTGCCTTTGAAGGTAACTTGATTTTTCTCTCTGACTGCTTTCAATATTTTTTCTTTGGTTTGTGTGTTTGGTAGTTTGATTATAATATGGTGAGGAGAGGTTCTTTCCAGGTTTTGTCTTGCTGGTGTTCTAAAGGATTCCTGTATCTGCATTGGCACCTCTTTCCCAATTTGGGGGAAGTTTTCTTCTGTGATTTTGTTGAAGACGCCTACTATGCCTTTGGAGTGAAATTCTTCTCCTTCTACTATGCCCTGAATTCTTATGTTTGATCTTTTCATAGTGTCCCGAATATCTTGAAATTCCCACTCATACTTTGCTATTAGTTTGTCTTTCTCTTTGTTGGACTGTATTAGATCTGCCACCTGGTCTTCTAGCTTAGATATTCTGTCCTCTTCTTCATCCATTCTACTGGTGAGATTTTCTACAGAGTCTTTTATTTCATTAACTGTGTTCTTCATTGCTAGTAATTCTGACTTGTTTTTCTTTATTATTTCTATTTCCTTATTTATGTCTACTATTGACCTCTTTATTTCATTAAATTGGTGTCCTGTGTTTTCTTTGATTCCTTTGATTTCCTCTTTCATTCCTTCAATTTCTTCTTTGACTTCTTTAGGCATATTTATAATCATTCTTTTGAAATCTTTCTCATGCATTTCCTCTAACTCATTCTCACTGGAGGTCATTTCTGATGCATTAATACTTTTTGGTGGATTTATATTGTCTTGATTTTTGGTGTTTCTTGTGTTATAATGTATATATTTTTGTATCCTGGATTATTTAATGATTGGATTTTGTAGTTAGGTGGGTATTATTAGATGTATCAGTCAATCTGATGTTATATAACTTCAGGGTAGGAGCTTAAGGTGTTAGGTGTGGCTCTCAAGACTCTCAAAGTATCTACAAAAGTGACCCTAGGTGTTGGGTTTGCCTGCTATGAGGGTATTCAAGTAGGCTGAGTGGAACCAAATACAGATAGATTCTGAAATTTAATTAAACAATGTACACTTTCAATGAAAAACAGCTCAGAGTATTTATGCAAGAGTAGGTATTATGACAACAAGATCCTCTAACTGTCCCTTAGGGTGTGTGGTGCCCCACCCACAGCCTTAATCCTGACAACAAGGAGGTTAAGAATTCTGATCTGTTGAGGGGTCAAAGTCAGCTTGTGACCAGGTGAGACCCTTCCCTGGTGTAATCCAGTACCTCTGCTCCTGCTTGGGTCCCACTGTTGGTTCAAGTTGGCGTGCCTGGATCCCTGGACTGCTGCTCTGTTCGCTGGAGCTGGGCACTGGTGGTGGAGGAGGGGAGGCTGCCGATGCTGCTCTAGTTCTCTCACTGTTCCACGTGTTCTTCTACCTTGTGATCTGCTCCTCTGTTGTTCACTGCCGTTCTCCCTTCACGTTTCTTGAGTTTGCAGAGAGCTCGGTGTGAGTGGAAACTCCCCTCACCTGGCTTTTCCTGCGGCTCAAGCCGAGCCTGGTGGCTTTCTGGCTGCTGCTGCCTCCGTAGTCCACAGACCTGCTGGAGCTGCTTCTGCCGGCTTGTGTGGGCTCTGGATGCTCTGGATCTCTCCTACTTCTCCGCTGAAGTTTCAATTTGCTATACACCTCACTTTTTAGTAAAAGTGTGTATTTTGCTGCAGTTTTTTTTTTTTTTTTTTTTTTTGGCTTTTCCCCCCTAGGCTGCTTTGGCGTGGTACCTACGCCGCCATCTTAACCAGAAGTCCCACGTGTGCTGATGTTTTATGAGGGCATGTGTGTGGTTTCAATCTCACCTGGGCAGGGATCTGAGAATCTTGACTCCCAGTTATTCCCTAACCATAGGAGAGGATGGGTAGAGAGAAGACACTACTTGGATGAAAATCTGGGTAACGTAGTTCAAAAACTGCTGTGAAACCAGGTGTGGTGGCGCACACCTTTAATCCCAGCACTCGGGAGGCAGAGGTAGGAGGATCACCATGACTTCAAGGCCATCCTGAGAGTACATAGTGAATCCCAGGGCAGTTTGGGCTAGAGTGAGACCCTACCTTGAAAAAAAAAAAAAAAGCTGCCGTTATTGGAGTCTCTAAGGGGTGACATTTGGCTGACCGAGATCAAGATTTCGGGCGGTCATGGTCAAACAATGGTCCTCATCTAAGAGAAATAATGTCAAGCTCTGTGGTTCTGTTTCCAACATTCCCTGGGTAATTGGTCTCCACACAAGTATCTAAACTAATCAAAGCTGTTTTCAAGCCGGGCGTGGTGGCACACGCCTTTAATCCCAGCACTCGGGAGGCAGAGGTAGGAGGATCGCCGTGAGTTCAAGGCCAGCCTGAGACTACATAGTGAATTCCAGGTCAGCCTGGGCCAGAGTGAGACCCTACATTGAAACACCAACAACAAATAAAGATTTTCAAACACAGGTGCCAAAACTTTATACTGTCTTACTTGTCTTTTTGCTGACAATTTTTATGTTAAATTAATAGTTTTAGATGCATATTGTTTTCAGGACTGGTAACAGGTTCTGCCTTTACTTATACTTACTGGATTTTTTTTTATTCTTAACTTTTTAATTCAGTTTTTAATTGACAACTTCCATAATTATAAACAATATCTTATGGTAATTCCTTCCCTCCCTCCACTTTCCCCTTTGAAACTCACACTCTCCATCATATCCTCTCCCCCTCTCAACCAGTCTCTCTTTTATTTTATTTTTTCTTGGTTTTTCAAGGTAGGGTCTCACTCTAGCCCAGGCTGACCTGGAATTCACTCTGTAGTATCAGGGTGGCCTTGAACTCACGGCAATCCTCCTACCTCTGCCCCCCCACCACCACCAAGTGCTGGGATTAAAGGCGTGTGCCACTATGCCCAGCTTCTAAAAAGAATTTTTTAAAGTAAAATTTTAATAGTGTATTTGGGGGTAAATAACCCAGAAGGAAGATGTATTTAAACAACAGAACAAAGAAGAAAAAGAGTGCTGGTGATGTGGCTCAGTGGATGAGTCCTTGCCTTCCATGTGCAAGGCCCTCGGTTCATCCTCAGCAACACACGCACACTCACACACACTCCCTAGCAACACATGCACACACACACACTCTAAGAATAAGAAGGGGACGTAGAGGTATAGCTTTGTAAGGTTCTTGCATATATAAAGTGATAGTTATTATTTGAAGGTGTGACATCTTAAGTTAGAGATGAATATTTTAAACACCATAGCAACTACTAAAAAAGGTATTGCTAATAAACCAGTGAAGAAGATAAAATGAAATAATTAGGAAGCATGGTTAATCTAATCTACCTCGAAACTCAACCTCCCACAAAAGTGCATAATCTATGCATTCTAACTAACAGTAAAGAGTGCTAGAACACACACGCAGGCAAAAGTCAAATATGTGTTATATACAGGATGCCAGGGATGGAGAGACGGCTCAGCGGTTAAGGTGCTAACCTTCAAAACCTAACAACCCAGGTTCAGTTTCCCCATACCCAAGTAAAGCCAGATGCGCAAAGTGACACATGTGTCTGGAGTTCATTTGCAGTGGCAGGAGGCCCTGGAACACCCATTCTTTCTCTCTCTTTCTCAAATAAATAAATAGTGAATTATGTTTCTTTTAAAAAAGCAGATGCTGGGGCTGGAGAGATGGCTTAGCGGTTAAGTGCTTGCCTGTGAAGCCTAAGGACCCCGGTTTGAAGCTTGCTTCCCCAGGACCCACGTTAGCCAGATGCACAAGGGGGCGCACGCATCTGGCGTTTGTTTGCAGTGGCTGGAAGCCCTGGCGCACCTATTCTCTCTCTCTTTGCCTCTTTCTCTCTCTGTCTGTTGCTCTCAAATAAAGAAATAAAAAAAATAAAAAATTTTTTAATAAAAGCAGACGCCCCCTCCCCACAACGACTGCTCTCACAGCTCATAACCCACACCTCCATGAGAACACCAGCCATCCCACTAAGGAGGGCCCAGTGGAGTGGGGGCAGGGAGGAGGGAAATGATGGTACCAACAACACACGATGTAGCCATACAGTTTCAACTTAATAATAAAAACAGGGGGAAAGAAGCAGATTCCTCAGTGGTTAAGGCACTTGCCTTGGAAGCCTAGTGGTCTGGGTTTGATTCCCCAGCACCCTCATAAAGCCAGATGTACAAAGTGGCGCATGTGTCTGGAGTTTGTTTTCAGCGGCTGGAGGCCCTTAGGGTTGAAACCAGCCCTGTGAGTGAGCTGAAGCTGATGGGGGACGTCGGGCGGCTGCACAGGGCTGGGCGCAGAGAGAGGGGGATCCAGCGGGGCAGGATGTAGAGGCGTTGGAGAGGCTCTGTTCCTGCCAGACAGTTCTTTGTCCAATAACAGGGGGTACAAGGTGGCATCACTGGCTTCTGGCTGACTAAGCGCCCTGGCCAGGTCCCGCCACAAGGCTGTGCAGGGGTCTGGGAGGAGCGGTGGGCACACGAGGATGTGCAGGGGTCTGGGAGGAGCGGTGGGCACACGGGGATGTGCAGGGGTCTGGGAGGAGCGGTGAGCACACGGGGGTGTGCAGGGGTCTGGGAGGAGCGGTGAGCACACGGGGCGCAGGGCAGTTCGATGGCATCAAAAGCAGAGGCAGAAGGCGGGGAAATCCAGGCACGGGAAGCTTCGCTTCTCCAGCATACCTGGGAAGTCCCTGGCTGGCTCCAAAGGATGGAATATGGCTGGACTCCAGGATCAGAATAATGAAAACCGAGAAGGAAGCTCAGACCCAGGCCTTTCCTCCATTGTGGGCTCATGGAGGGTTAGAGGGGTCTCTGTGAGAGGACGAGATTGAAAGCCTGGCATTTTGTCATTTATTTATTTATTTATTTATTTATTTGTGAGATAGAGAGAGAGAGAGAGAATATGAATGGGCATAACAGGGCCTCTAGCCACTGCAAAGGAACTCCAGATGCATGTGTCACCATGTGCATCTGGCTTTACATGGGTACTGGGGAACTGAACCTGGGTCCTCAGGCTTCACAGGCAAATGCCTAAACCACTAAGCCATCTCTCCAGCCCAAGCCTGGCCTTTTCTACTGCCCTGGACATTTCCAGGTGAAGGAAGAACAGTGTATTCATGTGTATTTTATTTATTTATTGGTCCTGAGAATGCAACTCAAGACCCCTTTGTATGCTAAGCATACACTGTCCCACTGATATATGTCCCCAGACCTTGATTAAGTGTGTGTGTGTCCAATACCTGCTGAGCCATTTGTCCTGGCCCTACCTCCAACTCCAGCAACTGAGCTCGGCCCCCATAGGTGCCTCTTGGAAAGGCCCTCCTCCCATGCCTGTTCTGTTAGGTCTGAAAGGTCACCCTTTCTGTCGGAAGCTGGCGACAAAACGGCAGAGCTTGCTGTCCTTATCGCTGGGCCTCAGTGGCATGATCCGGGGAGAACTGGCTGCTTTGAAGGAAGGGTCTGGGCTCTATACAGAGACATCGTCCGTGGAGACTGTGCACGTGCGAATTGTGACAGAAATGTGGGGAAGTGTACAGAATCCTCGAGGAGTCCATGCTTGGTGTAAGGAAGGAGAGACAAGGCAGCATGGAGCTGTGACTGCCGGCAGATGTGGGACGTCAGGAGCAGAGCTCAGAGGTGAGTGTGTGACAGGCTGCTGGCATCTCCCTGTGGCCCAGTGACAGCGCTTGTGGTTGAGGAGATGAGAAGTAAAAGGAAATCCCAAACTCAGAGGGGTCATGTTTCCTAAAAATAATGGGAAAAAGCAGGCTTCTCAGAGAAGAAGTTATGACATGGTCTGGGGACACTGGAAAGCCCCTACTTTTTCAGCCGCACTCATCCTCTAATTGTGTCCTTATGTGCAAAGTGCGGTATGTTGGGGGCTGGGAAGATGGCTCAGCAGTTAAAGGTGCTTGCTTGCAAAGCCTGCTGGCCTGGGTTCAGTTCACATAAGCAGGATGCAAAAAATGGCACAAACATCTGGTGTTCGTTTGCAGCAGCTGGAGGCCCCAGGGTGCTCTTCCTCCCACCCCAACCCCTGCTGCTCACACAGATATGCAAATAAGTAACAGCATTTCATTATTTTATTTATTTATTTGAGGGAGAGAGACAGAGAGAGGGAGGCAGAGAGAGAGAGAGAGAGAGAGAGAGAGAGAGATTGAGAATGGGTGTACCAGGGCCTCCAACCACTGCAAACGAACTCCAGACACATGTGCCACCTTGTGCACCTGGCTTACGTGGGTCCTGGGGAATCGAACCTGGGTCCTTTGGCTTTGCAGGTAACGTGCCTTAACCAGCTAAGCCATCTCTCCAGCCCAATAAGTCATTTTTTAAGTGCAGTATCTCTTAGTTAGGCATTTCTGGCCATGTGTGGGGTGCACACTTGTTTATTTTATTTTCTCAAGGTAGAGTCTCACTCTAGCCCAGGCTGACCTGGAATTCACTATGCAGTCTCAGTGTGGCCTCGAACTCACAGCCGTCCTCCTGCTTTTGCCTCCCTACTGCTGGAATTAAAGGCATGCACCACCATGCCCAGCTTTTGGGGTGCACACTTGTAATGGTACCACTTGGAGACAGACCTGAGAATCCTGATTTTGAGTCTATCCTGGACTACACAGCAAGACCCTGCCCAAAAACACCAAAAAAAGAAAGAAAAAGCATCCATATTTGAGTCCTATGCACATACAGGACACCCTGAACACAGAGAAAAGATACCAGCAGGGCGGGGGCTGGAGAGATGGCTCAATGGTTAAAGACGCTTGCTTGCAAAGCCTGATGGCCCTGAGTTTGATTCCCTAGTGCCCATGTAAAGCCAGATGCACAAGGTAGCTCATGTGTCTGGAGTTTGTTCTGTTGCACCCATACTCTCTCTTTCTTGTCATAAACAAACAAATAAATAATAAAAAGAAACTATAGGGACCAGCTGAGCAGCCCAGGAACTGCAGGCACTCTTCACAGCCTCCCCTCCCCCAACTACCAGTGCCAACAACCACTGGATGACTCCAAGGGATCTTGGCCCCATGGCATGATAGAAACCGCTGATTCACGGACACAAACAGCCTAGCCGAGTCCACAGTGCAGTAAAGAGGGACCCAAGGGCACTCAGCATACGTGAGACCAAAGCCATCCCCAAAGGTAACGGGACCTACTTACTCTGGGTCAGTACCTGCCCCAAAGCCAGGTATATAGACCTGCTCTGCAGTGCTAATCACACCTTCCATGTCAGCGCAGGTTATGTGTTAGATTTGATTGATGTTCTTGCCACTCTTTTTTTTTTTAGTATTTTTTGTTTATGTTTATTTACTTATTTGAGAGCGACAGACAGAGAGAGAAAGAGGCAGAGAGAGAGAGAGAGAGAGAGAGAGAGAGAGAGAGAATGGGTGCACCAGGGCCTCCAGCCACTGCAAACGAACTCCAGACACGTGCGCCCCCTTGTACATCTGGCTAACGTGGGTCCTGGGGAATCGAGCCTTGAACCGGGGTCCTTAGGCTTCACAGGCAAGCGCTTAACTGCTAAGCCATCTCTCCAGCCCCCCGTTCTTTTATTTGTTTTTTTTTTTTTTTGAGATAGAGTCTCACTCTAGCCCAGGCTGACCTAGAATTCACTCTGTAGTCTCAGGGTGTCCTCGAACTCATGGCAATCTTCCTACCTCTGCCTCCCAAGTGCTGGGATTAAAGGCGTGCACCACCACACCTGGCAAGCCTTGCTATTCTTAAATAAGCTGTGTCTTGGGGTTGACTTGTGTTGCTTTGGATATTCCATGATTTATAGTGCTTTCTTCTCCTCCTCCTCCTCCTCCTCCTTCTTCTTCTTCTGTCTTTATTGGGGGTAGGGTCTCACTTGGCCCCAGGCTGACCTGGAACCCATTACAGACCAGGAATCTCAGCATGCCAGCTGACAAGATTGAGGACGTGGGTCAACTCACACTCTTAGGGACTGTGGCTTCATTCGATGATCTGTTTGCTTTAATCCCCACTCTTGCGTAAATACTCTGTGCTGGTTTTGATTGAATATCTATATTGCTCAGTTGAATTGTAGAATCTGCAAGTATTTTGCTCCACCCATCTGTTACAATACTTAAATAGCAGACAAACTCAACACCTAGGGTCACTTCTACTGTCACCTGGGAGTAATATAAGAGCCACATTTGGCACCTTAAGCTCCAACCATGAAGATCCACAACATCAGATTTATACATCTAAGAACACTGCAGATAATTAGAAAACCCAAGCATCAAAATAGCCCAAGATGCAAAAGTCTCTACATTATAATACAAGAAACACAAAAAAATCAAGATAATATAATTCTACCAAAAATTACAAATCCATCGGAAATGACCTCCAGTGAGACTGATTTAGATGAAATGCCTGACAAAGATTTCAAAAGAATAATTATGTTAAAAAAATCAAAGAATAAATCAAAGGAATCAAAGAAGAAAACAAACACCTAAAGCAATCCCATGAGAACACAGGAAACAAACTTAATGAAATAAGGAGGTCAATACAAGACATGAGTAAGGAAATAAAAATAATGAAGAAATACCAATCAGAAATACTAGAAATAAGCAGAATAAGTGAAATAGAAAACTCTGTAAAAAAATGTCTCACCAGTAGAATGTATCAAAAAGAGGAAACACATGGAACATTCTATAAAATAGACCACATATAGGACACAAAGCAAATCTTAAGAAATACAGGAAAATTTAAATAGTCCCTTGTGCTCTGTCTGATCACAGTGAGATTAAATTACAAATCAATAGCAATAAAACATAGAGCATACACAAAATCATGAAAACCTAACAGTACACTACTGAATAACAAATGGGTCATTGAAGAAATCAAGAAGGAAATCAAAGAATTCACAGAGTCAAATGATAATGAGAACACACTATATCAAAACCTATGGGTCATAATGAAGTCTGTCCTAAGAGAGAAATTTATAGCCTTAAGTGCCTATATTAAGAAATTAGAAAGGTTACAAGTAAACAACTTAATGCTCCATCTAAGGCCTTGGATAAAGAGGAGCAAGGCAAACCAAAAACCAGTAGATGGGAAGAAATGAAAAAGATTAGGGCAGAATTAATGAAATAGAAACCAAAATACACACACACACACACACACACACACACACACTCTCTCTCAATAAACCAGGCATCATGGCATATACCTTTAATCCCAGCACTCGGGAGGCAGAGGTAGGAGGATTGCCATGAGTTCGAGGTCACTTTGAGACTACATAGTGAATTCCAGGTCAGCCTGGGTCAGAGTGGAGACCCTACCTCTAAAAAAAAGAGAAAGAAGCAATGAAACTAAGAGTTGGTACTTTGAAAGGATAAACAAGATAAATAAACCATTAGAAAATTTAACCAAAAGAAGAGAGAAGAGGCACAAATTAATAAAATGAAAAAGGCACCATTGCAACAGACACCAATAAAATTCAGAAAATCATAGACATACTTTAAGAGCATATATTCCACTAAGTTTGAAAATCTGAGAGAAATGGATGATTTCCTAGACTTATATGACCTACAAAAATTAAATTTTTTTGGTTTGTTGAGGTAGGGTCTCACTCTAGCTCAGGCTAGCCTAGAATTCACTATATAGTCTCAGGGTGGCCTTGAACTCATGGCTATCCTCCTACCTCTGCCTCCCATGTGCTGGGATTAAAGGCATGTGCCATGCCTGGTGACCTACCAAGATTAAATCAAGATGAGCTAAATTATTTAAGCAGACCTATAACAAGCATGGAAATCAAAGCAGTTACATATATTAAAAAAAAATCTCCCTAGTTAAAAAAAGTCCAGGCCCAGATGGCTTCACTGGTGAACTTTACCAGACCTTCATGGAAAACTAACAACAATGCTTCTCAAGCTTTTTCATAGCATAGAAAAGGAAGGAATTCTATCAAACTCCTTCCATGAAGCCAGCATCACCCTGATGCTAAAACCAGACAAAAACAGAACAAAAAAGAAAATTACAGACCAATCTCCCTCATGAACATAGATGCAAAAATATGCAAAAAAATGATGGAGAGTAGAGTTTCAAAAGGGAAAGTGGGGAGACAGAGAGAATCACCATGGAATATTGTTTACATGTATGGAAGTTGTCAATAAAAAATTCTCAAAAAATGAGAATACAGAGTTAATTGCAGGTCAACCTAGACTAGAGTGAAACCCAACCTTGCAAAACCAAAAAAAAAAAAAAAAAAAAATTCTTGGCTGGGCATGGTGGCACATGCCTTTAATCTCAGCACTCGGGAGGCAGAGGTAGAAGGATTGCCGTGAGTTCGAGGCGATCCTGAGACTACATAGTGAATTCCAGGTCAGCCAAGGCTAGAGTGAGACCCTACCTCAAAAAACAAAACAACAACAAACACAAAAATTGCTAGCAAATAGAATATAAGAATATATCAGGCTGGGTGTGGTGGCACATGCCTTTAATCCCAGCACTCAGGTGGCAGAGGTAGGAGGGTCACCATGAGTTCAAGGCCACCTGAGACTATATATTGATTTCCAAGGTCAGCCAGGGCTACAGCAAAATCCTACCTCAAAAAATGAAAAAAAAATAAAAAATAAAAAAGATCATTTATTCTGACCAAGTAGGCTTTATTCCAGAGATGCAAGGATGGTTCAACATATGCAAACTGATAAATCTAATACACTATATAAGTGGACTGAAGGACAAAAATCACATGATCATCTCAATAGGTGCAGAAAAGACACTTGACAAAATCCAACATCCCTTCATGGTAAAAAAGTCTTACAGAGACTGGGAATAGAAGGGACATAGCTCAATATAATAAAGGCTATTTATGACAAACTTACAGCCAACATAATACTAAATGGGGAAAGCTTGAAACTTTTCCACTAAAATCAGGAACAAGACAAGGGTGTCCACTGTCCCACTTTTATTTAATATAGAACTAGAAGTCTTATCTATAAGCGATAAGGCAAGAGACACATATAAAGAGGTGTACAATAGAAAGGAAGAGATCAAATTATCATTATTTGCAGATGACATGATTCTATACATAAAGGACCCTAAAGACTCTACCAGAAAACTATTAGAGCTGATCAACACTTTTAGCAATGTAGCAGGATACAAAATAAACACACAGAAATCAATAGCTTTCCTATATACTAACAACAAACATGCTGAGGATGAAATCAGGGAATCACTCCCATTCACAATTGCCTCAAAAATAAATAAATAAAGTACCTTGGAATAAACCTAACCAAGGAAGTGAAGGATCTCTACAATGAAAACTTTAAAACACTCAAGTGAGAAATTGCAGAAGGCACTAGGAAATGGAAAGACATCCCTTGTTCTCGGATTGGAGGACCAAATGGGTGCAACAGTGACATGTCTGTTACTAGGAAAAGCAACCACTCTCTAATTGGACTGGAGGCCCACTCCATAGGAGGAAATACATGCCTGATACTGAAAGCCTAATCAAAAGCCTATGGCGGGGGAGGTCATAAGCTCTAGGGGTATAACACCTGCTGTTGTCTGGCTAAATGCATATTTATGTTAGGCTCACCAAATTGCTCTGTAAGCACTTCTTTTAACGTTCATACTCATACATTAATGCTACTCTCACTTTTGGTTAGAGAAGCTCCTCTTTTCAGATGGTGGTGACCTCTGGGATGACTCAAAAGGCACCTTAGTGCTGAGAAGTGACAGGAGTGCTCAGCACTGAAACATCTCTACCACACCCTCCAAGGCTCAGGGTCCATTGCAGAAGTGGTGGAAAGAATGTAAGAGCCAAAGGAAGGGTAGGACTCCTTACAGTGCAATCTTCCAAACACAAATAGGCCTTGATATCCGTGACCTCATAGTGCCCGGTACTACCTACACAGGACCCTCATAATAGGAGGAAAAGATGATGGCATCAAAATAAAAGGGAGCTGGGCGTGGTGGCGCACTCCTTTAATCCCAGCACTCGGGAGGCAGAGGTAGGAGGATCACTGTGAGTTCGAGGCCACCCTGAGATTACATAGTGAATTCCAGGTCAGCCTGAGCTAGAGTGAGACCCTACCTCGAAAAACCAGAAGACAAAAAAAAGAAAGAAAGAAAGAAAGAAAGAAAGAAAGAAAGAAAGAAAGAAGGAAGAAGAGGAAGGGACTGTACTGCCTCTTAGACCCCTACCCAAGGCCTCCTTCCTGGATTTGAGCTCCACTCCTGGGTCACACTTCCTGTAAGGGCAGTTGCAATGGACTTCCACAGTTTAATCAGCATGGAGCTCCTTTGAGATGCCTCTCCCCTTTCCCTAGTGACAGATGGAAGATTCTCTCTCATTGCCTCCTTTCTTTCTCTTTCTCTTTCTCTTTCTCTTTCTCTTTCTCTTTCTCTTTCTCTTCTCTTCTCTTCTCTTCTCTTCTCTTCTCTTCTCTTCTCTTCTCTTCTCTTCTCTTCTCTTTTCTTTTCTTTCTTTCTTTTGTACAGGAGACCAGACTCCTTGACCTTGTGGCAGTCCTTCTGCCTCTGCTTCCCCAGGGCTAGGCTTACAGTGGAACACCACCATGCCCTGCTGAGAAGCTCTTTCCTTGATGATTTGCAAACACATGACTTTGTAGCCCCCTCAGAGAGCTTGCCTTTTAGAATGGAAGCGGTATAAACAAAAATGTCTAAAAACTTAGAAACAAAGCTGAGATCATTTCCACCAGGCAAGGAGGAGAGCACTCTCCTTGCAAACTTCCCAAGGATCAGGTCTGGCTGCTGGGAAGCGAGGGAGGAGGCTCTGGGAGGGGCTGCTGTTTATGGGCTAAGTCGCTTGTGACAGGAAATGGAAGAGGAACCGAGGCAACTTTGCGGAAGATTTTTTGAGGTAACCCCCCCCCCCCGTTTCTCCACGACGAACTTTCTCTGTCTCACGGAGGGCCAATGGGCAGTGCGCGATGGGAAGCGTCATTTGTGTCTGGTAGACTGGGCTCCTGGAAGGGTGTGGCGGCAGGCCCACCGTGGGGCTGGGAAACTGCTTGGGTGGAAGAGCTTTTTCATCAGGTTGCCTGCTTTCATGAAGCCCCACACACAGGTACAAAGCTTTTGAAAATATGTTACAAGCTGGAGAGAATGCTTAGCAGTTAAGGCACTTGCCTGCAAACCCAGATTCAATTCTCCAGGACCCTTGCAAGCCAGATGCACATGGCGGGCCCATTCTCTCTCTTTCTCTCTCTCTCCCTCTCTCTCTGCCTCTTTCTCTCTCACTCTTAAATAAATAAATAAATAAATAAATAAATAAATAAAATATTTTTTAAAATTTTACATATTCCTTCATTTGTTATTTGAGATAAAGAAAGGCAGAAAGACAGAGAGTGAGTATGGGGTGAGACAGGGCCTCCTGCCACTGCAAACGAACTCCAGACAGGTACATCACTTTGTGCATCTGGTTTTACATGGGTACTGGGAAATCGAGCCAGGGCCGTCAGGCTTTACAAGCAAGTGTCTTTAACTGTTCAGCCATTTCTGCAGCCCAGTATGGAGCACTGTGGTTCTTTTTTTTTTTGAGGTAGGGTCTCACTCTAGCCCAGGCTGACCTGGAATTCACTGTGTCCTCTCAGGGCGGGCTCTAACTCACAGCTATCCTCCTACCTCTGCCTGCGGAGTGCTGGGATTAGAGGTGTGCGCCCCCACACTGGGCCAGTACCAAGCATTTTAGATGGACAGAGGTTTGGTTTTGAGAGATGTCAATCATGGAAACTTGTGTAAATCCCTAGTGAAACTGCACAGTTGGGAATATCTACAGATTTTCTTTTTTTAAAAATATTTATTTATTTATTTATTTGCGAGCGAGAAATATGCAGAGAGAAAGAGAGAGAGAGAGAGAGAGAGGGAGAGAATAGGCATGCCAGGGCCTCCAGCCACCACAAACAAACTCCAGATGCATGTACTATCTTGTGCATCTTATGTGGGTCCTTGGGAGTTGAACCTGGGCCCTTTGGCTTTGCAGGCAAGTGCCTTAACCACTAAGCTATCTCTCCATCCTTTACAGATTTTCTATAACGAAAGGGCAAAGCTACTGCACAAAGAAAAAATATCCCTTCATTTTTGTAAATATTTTTATTTATTTGAGAGAGAGAGAGAGAGAGAGAGCCTCTTGCCCCTGCGAGTGAACTCCAGATACAAGCACCACTTTGTGTATCTGGCTTTACATGGGTACTGAGGAATCAAACCTGGGCTGACAGGCTTTGCAAGCCAGTTCCTTAACCACTGAGAAATATGTCCAGTCTCTCTTTGCTCTTTGTTTTTAAGGCAAGCACAGCAGACTAGACTTATTTTTTTATGAGAGAGAGAGAGAGAATTGGAGCACTAGGGTCTCTAGCCACTGCAGTCAGACTCCAGATACGTGCACCACCTTGTATGCATGTGTCACCTTGTGCATCTGCCTTATGTGAGATCTGGGGGGTCGAACTTGGGTCCTTAGGCTTCCCGGGCAAACTTCTTAACTGCTGAGCCATCTCTCCAACCCCGTCTTTTCCTTTTTAATTAGGATCAGATTAGGTGAACCAAGCAGAGGAGTGGGCATATGGAAATAGGAGAACAAGGGTAATTATTAGAGAAAAAAAAAGAAATATCTAGAAGAATAAAATGATGGTTTTTGGAGTGGGTGGTAGGATGGCTAATTTTACTCCCTTCTTCTAAAAGATCAAGTCACTGTTCTAAAAAGGCCTTTTGCTAGTGTCTTAGTTCATTTTCTGCTGCTATAACAGAATACCCGAGATTGAGTGATTTACAAAGGGCAACAGTTTGTTTGGTTCATGAATCTGGGGGCTGGGAAGTTCAGTTTGTGGCAAAAAAAAAAAAAAACCAGAATAAAAAGGTAGGGCAAATGATGTGAGTGTGGAGTGAACTAATCCAGTTCAGTGAGAGCACACTGGTCCCTTTTATTCATCTAATGGTCTCTTAAAGGCCTCATCACTTGGAGGTTACACAGGGCATAATGTTTCAACAAAAGCCCTGGAAGTCAGGATTCAGGAGGTAGAGGCAGGAGGACCAGGGGTTCAAGGCCCGTCTTAGCTATGTTTGAAGCCAGTCTGGCCTACATGAGACCCATCTCAACAAAACAAGAACAAAACCAAAGTTCACCGAGGGTTCTTGGCAGGGAGAAGTTGTAGCAGAGGGTTATAGACAAGAAGGTCGCGGCAGCTCCTGGTAGACAAGGGCCATGGTGCGCCGTGTCAGAGCTGACCAGGCACTGTACTGAAGGATCCGGGGGACGCTCCGCCAGAAGCTGCTAAACTGGGGACGGCGCTGAGAAATCTAGCATCTAGGCGTTCTCACAGGAGGAGCCCCCAGTGATCTGACAGGGACGAGGCAGCCGAAGTGCTGAGGTGAGATGGGCAACAGGAAGTGTGGCGCTTTCTCTACAGAGGGTCAGGAGGGATAAGGAGAGAGGGGAAAGAGAGAGAGGAAGAAAGAGGAGGAGGAGGAGAAAGAGCAGCAGTAGCTAGGGAGATGAGAAGAGCGTTTGGAAAAGAACCTGGGTGATGGAGTGGGGTACCCCATGGTCTGCTCTGACCACCATAGGGGAGTCCCCCCCCATTGCAGATGAGCATGTGGACACCACTCCACACACACACACACACACACACACACGACACAAAAAGACACCATGAAGACAAAATGAAAATCAAATTACCTAAAAAAGTTTTCAGAAATCTTCAAACACTAGGGCTGCGCTGTAACTCATTGGTGGACATCTTGCTACACATATGTGAGTCCCTGGGTTACACCCCAGCACAGAAACTTAAAAAGGAAGAGAGCTGGAGATATGAGTCAACAGTTAAGGCACACGCCTGCAATGCCTAAAGACCTGTGTTTGATTCCCCAGTACCCACGTAAAGCCAGATGCACAAAGTGGTGCATGCATCTGAAGTTCCTTTGCAGTAGTTAGAGGTCCTGGTGCACCCATTCTCTCCCTCCCTGCCTCCCTTGCAAATAAATAATTTTTTAATTAAAAAGAAGAAAGAAAGGCAGAAAACCACTCAATTCAAGATGGCAAGATGAGCCGGGCGTGGTGGTGCACACCTTTCATCCCAGCACTCGGGAGGCAGAGGCAGGAGGATTACTGTGAGTTCAAGGCCACCCTGAGACTACATAGTGAATTCCAGGTCAGCCTGGGCTACAGTGAAACCCTACCTTGAAAAACCACACACACACACACACACACACACACACACACACACAAAGTCAATGAAACAAGATAACAAAAAAACTGTAATACAAAGGAGAAGTGATTTTAGCTCAGAATTTTCAGGGGATGAGGTCCAGGGAAGTCAGAAGATGGAGGGGATATTTCCAGGGGCAGCAAGTCATCCCCAGTGCACGGTGGATGTCCACAGCCTGAACAGTGACAGTGATCGGAGGACACCTGCTGTGGCAAGAGCTGTCGAGTGACCACAGCGGTGTCGAGTGACCACAGCGGCAGAGGGGCCGGAGCAAGCGATCAGGTCATTCTCACGGGTCAGGAATCCTCAGAAATCCTGCTAAATGCACCGGGCCACCTGGTTTCCTGCACTTGTGGGGGCCACACACTTGAACTACTTAATTAAGCACTAAGGAAAGACTCACCGCAGGAAATTGAAGACCTGTGAACATTCACGTTGTACATCAGTACAATAGGTTTTCTGTTCATGTGCTGTTTAGCTCTGTGTAGAGCTTTCCAGGGTAGGGGGAAAGATCTTTGATGGCAGGATCCTAATGGTAGCCTCATAGACTAGTGGTCTTGAAAGCAAAACATTAAAAGCAGATAACTATAAATGCATGTACAAAACAGCTGTAAGGGGGGCAACTCCAACACTGCCAAGGTAAGATCGCCCTCTACAGGAATCTCTAGGTAGTAACAGGAAAGAACCCCAGACACTGACGAGCAAGAACGAAATAGTCATAATCATAATAAAATAATGATAACAATAAAATAAGTAGAAAAATCTCAAAAAAGAGTAGGCAACTGGTGGCAAACCGAGAGCAATATAAGCATCCCGGCCAGTAGGAATGTTTATGGAAGCCACAGTTTCCATTTTGAAACAGGATTAAGAACCAGCCTTGGTGGCGCACACCTTTAATCCCAGCACTCACTCGGGAGGCAGAGATAGCCGACTTACCATGAGTTCAAGGCCGCCCTGAGACTGCATAGTGAATTCTAGGTCATCCTGGCCTAGAGCAAGACACCACCTTGAAAAACAAACAAAAAAAACCCCAAAAAGGTAAAAATAATTTAATAATATATCATTTAAACTCAGTATATTCAAAATATTGTCAATTACTGGCATGCAATTATTTTTGTTTTTTAAAATATTTTATTTATTTATTACATATATAGAGAGAAAGGTATGACCTCCTCACAGACTTCTCTCAAGGGACAACAGAGGTCACATCCAATGTGACCTCCTCACAGACTTCTCTCTCAAGGGACAACAGAGGTCACATCGAGTGTGATCTCCTCACAGACTTCTCTCAAGGGACAACAGAGGTCACATCGAGTGTGACCTCCTCACAGACTTCTCTCAAGGGACAACAGAGGTCACATCCAATGTGACCTCCTCACAGACTTCTCTCAAGGGACAACAGAGGTCACATCCAATGTGACCTCCTCACAGACTTCTCTCAAGGACAACAGAGGTCCACAGACTCTCTCTCTCAAGGGACAACAGAGGTCACATCCAATGTGACCTCCTCACAGACTTCTCTCAAGGACAACAGAGGTCACATCAAGTGTGACCTCCTCACAGACTTCTCTCAAGGGACAACAGAAGTCACATCCAGTGTGACCTCCTCACAGACTTCTCTCAAGGACAACAGAGGTCACATCCAGTGTGACCTCCTCACAGACTTCTCTCAAGGACAACAGAGGTCACATCCAGTGTGACCTCCTCACAGACTTCTCTCAAGGACAACAGAGGTCACATCCAGTGTGACCTCCTCACAGACTTCTCTCAAGGACAACAGAGGTCACATCCAATGTGACCTCCTCACAGACTTCTCTCAAGGACAACAGAGGTTACATCCAGTGTGACTTCCTCCTAGCCTGTCTGCTAGGGGCTGAAGCTGCAAACTCAATTCTAATAAAACACCCGAGTCTATGGGGCACACACATTCAAACTGCCACACCCGCTCGACACAGACTTCTCTTTAGGAGAGAACATAGGTCACATGTAGCATGATATTCCTCACAGACCCCTCTTACTGGGGGAAACATAGGTCACATACATCACGACTCCTCTTCATGGGTTTTTGTGTCTAGGAAAGACCATAGGTCATAAAGCATTGGACCCCACAGACTTCTCCATCTAGGAGCGGATGTAGGCGACATGCATGATGACCTCTCCTCTCTGGTTTCTCTCTAGGAAAGAGCACACAGCAGGTAGAGTATGATACGGCCTTGCGGGATTCTCTCCGGGGAATCTAACCTAGGCTGGCAGGCATTGCAAGTAAGCACCTTCAGCCACCGAGACATTTCTCCAGCCCTTAAAAATTATTATTTCTTATTTTTATTTTTGTTTTTTTGAGGGTCGGGTCTTACTCTAGCCCAAGGTGACCTGGAACTCACTCTGTAGCTCCAGGATGGCTTTGAACTCATGGCAATCATCTTACCTCAACCTCCTGAGTGCTGGGATTAAAGGCATGTGCCACTACACTTGGTCCAGAAAGTTGTATTTTTTTTTTTTCATGGTAGAGTCTCACTCTAGCCCAGGCTGACCTGGAATTCACTATGTAGTCTCAGGGTGGCCTCGAACTCATGACAAGGCTCCTACTTCTGTCTCCCAAGTGCTGTGGGATTAAAGGTGTGCACCAACACACCTGGCTAGAAAGTTGTATTTTTTTTAATTTTCTCAATTTTTATTAATATTTTCCATGATTACAAAAAATATCCCTTCCTGGGTGGTTCTTGTGTGTACACAGGCAGGTTAGAGACCCCAGATCCTACCCAGGTTAAAAATCAGTTCTCTCAGGACCTTTGGCGAGTGGCCTCCAGAGATGTGGGTAGAGTTCTCTTTACCTGCATGAACAGTGAGCTCTCTATATTTTTATATCACATCAAGTCCTTCCAGTGTCACCCACTGACAGAGCCCATCAGGAGGGACAGGCCAGGAATGAAGGGTGCGTTGACCAGGAGGGACAAACGGTGATCACCAGCGCCCTCTGCTTGCCTCACTTCAGCCCATGGAGGCTCCTTGCAGCTCTTTAAAGGAAGCAGATCCCACGGTTACACATTCGTTCTTACACAAGTCATAAAATAGTATTTTAATAATATTTTAGTTATATTTTCAGAATGGGTGCACCAGGGTCTCCAGCCACTGCAAACGAACTCCAGATGCATGCATCACCTTTTGCATCTGGCTTATGTGGGTCCTAGGGAGTTGAACCTGGGTCCTTCAACCTTGCAGGCAAGTGCCTTAACCACTACGCCATCTCACCAGCCCTAAAATAGTATTTTAAAACATGATTTTTAAGCTGGGCGTGGTGGTTCATGCTTTAAAAAATTTTTTTTTGTTTATTTGTTTGAGAGACAGAGATACAGAAATACGCATGTGGAGAGAAAGAGAGAATGGGCACGCTAGGGCATCCAGCCACTGCAGATGAACTCCAGATGTGTGTGCCCCCTTGTGCATCTGGCTTACGTGAGTCTTGAGGAGTCGAACCTGGGTCCTTTGGCTTTGTAGGCAAGCGCCTTAACTGCTAAGCCATCTCTCTAGCCCTTGTTCATGCTTTTAATCCCAGCACTAGAGAGGCAGAGGCAGGAGGATCACTGTGAGTTCGAGGCCACTCTAAGACTACATAATGAATTCAAGGTCAGCCTGGACTAGAGAAAGACCCTACCTTGAAAAACAAAAGCAACAAAAGATTTTTAAAAATATTATTATTTATTTATTTATTTATTTGAGAGAGAGAAAGAAGGAGAGAGGCAGATAGAGAATGGGCACTTCAGGGCCTCCAGCCACTGCAAACGAATTCCAGATGCATGTACCCCCTTGTGCATCTTACTTATGTGGGTCTTTTGGCTTTGCAGGCAAATGCCTTAACTGCCAACCCATCTCTCCAGCCCCAAACAAAAGATTTTTAGATTTAAGGAAATTTTACTTTATGTATCCAATGCCTTTAAAGTTTCTTAGTAAAATTTCTTTATTTTTTATTTTATTTATTTTATCTATTTATTTTGAGAGAGAGAAAGAGGGAGAGAGAAAGACAGAGAGAAAGAGCCGGAAGGGGAGAATGGGTGCACCGGAGCCTCTAGTCACTGCAAACGAAGTCTAGACACATGGGTACCTTGTGCATCTGGCTTTACATGGGTACTGAGGAATCCAACATGGGTTGTTAGGTTTTTCAGGCGAGTGCCTTAATCACTAAGCCATCTCTCCAGCCCAAAATTTATTCCCCCCCCCTTTTTATTAGTTTTGTACACAGTGTGTTTACAGCCATATTGGTACCATTGTTAGCCTCCTCCCTGTCGTTCCCCCTCTGCAAGGACCCTCCTCGTTGGGGAAAGTGGGTCATGTATTGTGGGGTTAGCCATCAGTTATGGGTAAGAGGCAATGTCTCTGTGCATCATGACCCAACATGTGGCTCTAACATTCTTTCCGTCCCCTCTTCCGCAAATTTCCCTGAGCCATGTTGGGTTCATTTTAGGTCTGCTTCAGTGATGAGGTCTTGGGAGCCTCTGTGTCTCTGGATCTCTGGTTTGGTAGGAGTTGATTGTTCTCTGTGTCAATCTCCTTCACCCTTGTGCTGGTGCCAGGTTCACCAAGGAAGCTGCACTCTTGTTCATTTCCCCAGTTACTCTTTTATTCATTTATTTATTTATTTGAGAATGACAGAGAGAAAGAGGCAGATAGAGCGAGAGAATGGGCACGCCAGGGCCTCCAGCCACTGCAAATGAACTCCAGATGCATGTGCCCCCTTGTGCATCTGGCTAACGTGGGTCCTGGGGAATCGAGCCTTGAACCGGGATCCTTAGGCTTCACAGGCAAGCGCTTAACCACTAAACCATCTCTCCAGCCCTCCCCAGTTACTCTTGGTTTCAGCTGGGGCCCTGGTGAGGTGCGATGGGCTGGTTCTGTCCTCAGGATCTGCGTCCATCTTTCTTTCCCCAGGAAGTGCTGCGCCGTTAGGCAGACCTTATTTCACTTTTTGGTCTCAAATTTGTTCAGAGAAACTTACAGGGAAAAGTAGAATTCCCTCCATCACAGAGCAGATAAAGGCTTTGTCCAAGCCCAGCCATTTGGTGCTGTGAAGCCTTCCCTCTCCCCTGAGCTCGCCCCTCCTTGAAGGAGAAAGTGACAAGTGACGCGGCCTCCCATCCTGCAAAGCACAACCCTCCCCGGACTCCCCTGGGGACCAGCTTCCTTCCTGAGGCCCAGGGAGCTCCCCCACCTTCTCACCCTCAGCGGTTACTTCTTCACCCAGCAACAGGTCGCTTATTCAGAGAAAGGCTCTGATTGGTGGGTGGCAACAAGGGTCTCAATCTGTGTGTGTGTGTGTGTGTGTGTGTGTGTGTGTGTTTAAACCACCATCTTGCTTCCTTATTCCTCACACACAGTCCAAGGCCTGGAGAGCCATGGCGGTCTGTGTGCGGCTGGTCCTGGGCCTCCACGCTGTGATGACCCTCCTGAGCCCTCAGGAATCAGGGGCCACTAAAGGTGAGGGTTAGGGACTTCTGGGGTGGAGAGAGGACTCGGGCAGACAGCAGAGGGTGAGTGTTTCTCTCTTTCTGGTTTATGGGACCTTCCTCCTCCTACAGACAAATCCTCTTACCTCGGCCACATTTATTCTGGACCTGTCTACACTAACTGAGCCAGGGTCTCCCCTGTTTTTTTAAATTTTTATTTATTTATTTGAAAGTGACAGAGAGAGAGAGAGAGAGAATGGGTGTGCCGGGGTCCACAGCCGCTGCAAACGAACTCCAGACGCGTGCGCCCCCTTGTACATCTGGCTAACGTGGGTCCTGGGGAATTGAGCCTCAAACCAGAGTCCTTAGGCTTCACAGGCAAGCACTTAACCACTAAGCCATCTCTCCAGCACCCCCTTTTTTTGAGGTAGGGTCTTACTCTAGACTAGACTGACCTGGAATTCACTATATAGCCTTGGGGTGGCCTCAAACTCACAGTGATCCTCCTATCTCAGTTTCCTAAGTGCTGGGATTAAAGGAGTGCACCACCGGGCTGGATAGATGGATTAACCATTAAGGTGCTTGCCTGCAAAGCCAAAGGACCCAGGTTTGATTCCTTAGGACCCATGTAGGCCGTATGCACAGGTGGCACATGCATCTGGAGTTCGTTTGCAGTGGCTGGAGGCCCTGGTGTGCCCATTCTCTCTGTCTCTCTCTATCTCTATTTCTCTGTCTCTCTGTCCCAAGTAAATTAAAAACAACAAAAACAACAAGAAAGGAGTGCACCGCCACACCTGGCTTGCCCTGGGTTTTTTTCTTTCATATTTATTTATTATTTGCAAGGAGAGAGAGAGAGAGAAGAGACAGATAGAGAGAAGGGACACACTAGGGCCTCTAGCCACTGCAAATGAACTCCAGATATATGTGCCACTTTGTGCATCTGGCTTTACGTGGGTACTAGGTAATCAAACTCTGGTTGCTGAGCTTGGCAGACAAGCACCTTAGCCACTGAGCCGCCTTTCCATTCCCGCCCTGACTCTTTTCATAGATAGATTCCTTCTCAATCTTTCCTCATTTCTGGGACCCACACCTCACCTCACACTGCACAGCACCCTGACTTGATACCTCTTCCTGGCTTGGCCCGTGTGTTCTAGTCCAGCCACCGTGTAGACATGAGCTCCTGGTGTGTGCGGCCAGACACACGGATTCCCTTGGTCAGGCCTCAGGCTGGGCAACAGCAGTCCTTGGCACTGAGCAGGTGACCACAGAGCCCTATGGGAGTCTGACCGGTTAAAACTCTGACTTCCAGAAACCCAGCACTGTGCTAGGGGAGCACACCTTCAGTCATCATGCTGAGATAGAAGAGCTGGGCCATGAACCTTGAACTCCTGACCTCTTGTCCAGAACGCTTCATGATGCCTTGGGCTGGCTGTGCTCTCTCTCTCTCTCTTTTCATGGTAGGGTCTCACTCTGGTCCATGCTGACCTGGAATTGACTGTGTAGTCTCAGGGTGACCTTGAACTCACTGCAATCCTCCTACCTCTACCTCCCGAGCGCTGGGATTAAAGGAGTGTGCCACCATGCCTAGCTCTTTTTTTTTTTTTTTTTGAGACAGGGTCTCATGGCCTTGAACATGCCTTGTAGCTGAGGCTGGATTTAAACTCCTGACCCTCATGCCTCTACCTTCCAAGGGCTGGGATGAGTTATAGGAGTGTGCCACCATGCCCAGCTTTAACCTGTCCTTTCCTCTCTTCTGGTCTAGGTTACAGATCTCAATTACTGCTCCTTCCTGTCAGAAGCTTCACTTCTGAGCCTCCCCTTGACTATTTCCTCCCCACCTTCCCTCCCAGACGTGCCATCTAAATTTGAGAACCCCAGCACCATCTTGGGCAGTCTCCTCTTCTCCCAGCCGGCTCTGCCACACTCCATCCATGTGTGTGCTGGTTGCCGTGGGCACAAGCCTGTTTCCTCTCCCTTCCATTGTCTATAACCCTTCTGCTCTCCAAGGGCCAGCTGTGTCAAAATAGGACTCGGGCTGGAGGGATGGCTTAGCAGTTAAGGCACTTGCCTGAAAAGCCAAAGGACCCAGGTTCGATTCCCCAGGACCCACATATGAGCCAGATGCACAAGGTGGCGCATGCATCTGGAGTTCGTTTGCAGAGGCTGGAAGCCCTGGTGTGCCCATTCTCTCTTTTTCTCTCTGCCTCGTTCTCACTCTCAAATAAAAATAGAAATAAGGCTGCGGAAATGGCTTAGCGGTTAAGGCATCTGCCTGTGAAGTCTAAGGACCCCCGTTCGATTCCCCAGGACCCTCATATGAGCCAGATGCACAAGGGGGTGCATGTGTCTGGAGTTCGTTTGCAGTGGCTAGAGGCCCTGGCGCGCCCATTCTCTCTTTCTCTCTGCACTTCCTCTCTCTCTCTCTCTCTCTCAAATAAATAAATAAGGAAAAATTATAATTATTATAAAAAATAGAAAAAAATATTTAAAAAAATAGGACTCTGTCCCCACATAGCTCTGAATGTGTGTCCAGGCTGAGACTCAATACATTGTATATCCTGCATGTGACTGATGGCTTTGTCTCCTCCCTCCCTGTCCTGCCTCACCCAATGCAGCCCACCACATGGGCTCCTATGGACCAGCCTTCTACCAGTCTTACGATGCCTCGGGCCAGTTCACCCACGAATTTGATGGGGAACAAATGTTCTCGGTGGAGCTGAAGACCAGGGAGGTCGTGTGGCGGCTGCCTGAGTTTGGTGACCTCACCCGCTTTGACCTTCAGGGTGGACTGGCCAGCATCGCCAGCATCAGAGCCCATCTGGATATCTTGGTGGAACGTTCCAACCGGACCAAAGCCACCAGTGGTAACCGTCCCTCCCGCTGCCCCGCCTGGCTTCCCTCACTCTGGCACAAGCTCTCTTAGCCCTTCTTCCCTGGAGACATACATCTTCCCTGGCCCTCAGTAACTTCTTCCTTCTTTTCTTTTTGCCTGGTTTTTCAAGGTAGGGTCTCGCTGTAGCCAGGGCTAACCTGGAATTCACTATGTAGTCTCAGGGTGGCCTTGAACTCATGGCGACCCACTTACCTCTGCCTCCCGATGTTGGAGTTGAAGGCATGCACCACCATGCCTGGCTGTAACTTCTTCCTTCTTGAGGAAAGACCTCTTTCACTTGGGATACCCCATCAGGACTGGACAGTAGCCCCATGCCCTTCCAGCCTCCTGCCTTCCCACTCCCCGCTTCCCTGCCCTCCTGTCCCAGCAAGTACCATCCCAGGGCACCTCTGCAGATGACTATAGGAGAGGAAGTGTCCTTTAGTCCTGGTCCTCGTAAGGCCAGATGGAAGGAATGGGCCTTTGGGATTCAGACCTGGTTCCTCCTAGTGCCTCCGAGAGTGACCGTTCTCCCCAAGTCTCACGTGGAGCTGGGTAAGCCCAACACCCTCATCTGCATCGTGGACAACATCTTTCCCCCCGTGATCAATATCACCTGGCTGCGCAATGGTCAAACTGTCAGCAAGGGAGTGACCCAGACCAGCTTCTATTCCCAGCCTGACCACTTGTTCCGCAAGTTCCACTACCTGACCTTTGTGCCCTCAGCTGAGGATGTCTATGACTGCCAGGTGGAGCACTGGGGCCTTGACAAACCACTCCTCCGGCACTGGGGTATGAATCCCCCCACCCCACCCCCGTCACTGGTCATGTTTCCTTTGCTCCAGAAGCCCCGTCTGTGTCCCCTGATCCCAGCTTCCTCTCCCAGAGCCCCAGGTGCCTGCCCCACCACCAGACACCACAGAGACCCTGGTCTGGGCCCTGGGCCTGGCCATCGGCCTGGTGAGCTTCCTCCTCGGCACCCTGCTCATCATCACAGGCACATGCCGGCCCAGTGTTCCCAGGTGCAGAAACCCGGGAGTCTGGGGGTGGAGGGCGGGAGGAGGCGACTCGGAGCACCATGGTAGGGGGAGAGGGTCACATGCCATGGAACAGGGAGAGTGAGGGAGGGTGAGTTTGAAAAGCAGAGGTGAGGCCAGGCGTGGTGGCGCACACCTTTAATCCCAGCACTCGGGAGGCAGAGGTAGGAGGATCTCTGTGAGTCTGAGGCCACCCTGAGACTCCATAGTGAATTCCAGGTCAGCCTGGGCTACAGCGAGACCCGACCTCAAAAAAAAAAAAAAAAAAAAAAAAAAGGAAGGAAGGAAAAGAAAAGCAGAGGTGGGTTAGTGGTTAAGCACTTGCCTGTGAAGCCTAAGGACCCTGGTTCGAGGCTCAATTCCCCAGGACCCACGTAAGCCAGATGCACAAGGTGGCGCATGCATCTGGAGTTCGTTTGCAGTGGCTGGAGGCCCTGGTGTGCCCATTCTCTCTATCTGCCTCTTTCTCTCTCTGTCTGTCTGTCGATCTCAAATAAATAAATAAAAATAAACAGAAGTGAGCCAGGTGTGATGCCTCAGGCCTTTAATCCCAGCACTTGGGAGGCAGAGGTAGGAGGATTACTGTGAGTTTGAGGCCAGCAAATGAGACCTTACCTCAAAAAACAGCAAACCAACAACAAAAGAACACCCAACCCCCCCCCCCAAAAAAAACAGCAGGAGGGTGAGGGAGTGAGGCTGGGGAAGGAGGGCTAATGAGTTTGAACACTCTTGGTCATCTGGTCTTTTCTATTTTAGGTAACTATTCTGAGAGAACCAGACTGCGGGAGATGCTCTCTGGACCCCTTGCAGGTTTACTGCAGCCTTCGCACGCTCAGTGGTCCGCTCGGTACATCCACCGTGTTGATGCTGACGAAGGTCAACCTCTGTCTGGCCCCAGCACGCCTGGTAGAACTTGGGCACGGCCAGCTCCCCTCCCTACGCTAATTCACTCACACTCTTGCTCTATCCAGAGCTTGAGCTAGGAGCACTGACTCCTTCAGTGGTGTTTGTACTGAATCCTTTTTACTGGCCCTTGGTCAAGACTGCTTACAGGTGTGAGGGATGCTGGAACATGAGGAGGAGCTCTGGACAGTGACCATCAAGAGTGACTGCATTGACCATCTTTCTTGGGCTGGTCCAGCTGTGTCTTATTCGGCCCATTGTGTGATATTTGTCAATGACCCATTTCACATGGATCTTTTAAAATTTGTTTTTCTTGTTTAAAAAAATATTTTATTGGGCTATAGAAATGGCTTAGTGGTTAAGGCCTGGGAAGCCTAAGAACTCATGTTCAAATCTCCAGGTCTCACATAGCCAGACACAGTGATGCAAGTGCACAATGCCAAACATGCCCACAAGGGGCACACACATCTGGAGTTCATTCACAGCAGCTGAAAAGCCCTGGAGCACCCATTCTCTCTCTCTTTCTCTCTGCCTCTTTCTCTGTCTAACCCTAATCCTAACCCCATTTCATTTATTTTTGAGACAGAGAGAGAGAGAGAGAAAGAGAGAGAGGCAGATAGAGAGTGGGTGCTCCAGGGCCTCCAGCCACTGCAAATGAACTCCAGACACATGTGCCACCTTGGGCATCTGGCTTATGTGGGTTCTGGGGAATCAAACCTGGGTCCTCAGGCTTCACAATCAAATGCCTTAACTCTTAAGCCATCTCTGCAGCCCCACAAAGATTTAAAAAGTTTTCCTCCTGAATGCAGACTTTTCAGGAAAGGCGTGCAGGGTATCCTAGTTGCTACAACCCTCTCAGTCAACTAGTTCTGCGGGGAGAAGAGAGGCTTGTGGGAGTTCCACTCACATCTTGATGTGCTCTGTATAAACGTCATCTCCTGCTTACATTTCCCAGCATCCTGAGCAGGACAGAGTTGCCCAAGCCTGAGACAGCATGGCTACTTCCCTATGGGCAGGAGGGAGTAGCAAGGAATCTGGTAAGAGAGGAAACCTAAGGATCCACCCAAGCTCTCTCTAGCTGTTATGTGACCCAGAAGATTTTAGTCAACTGTGAACAAAATTAAAAACATAAATATATATATATGCATATATATACACATCTATCTATCTATCTATCTATCTATCTATCTATCTATCTATCTATCTATTCATACAAGGTAGTTCATGACAGCTCCCAAATGAATGATACAGATTAGTGGTTTTCACGCCGGGCTGCACTTAAGAATCTCTTGGCGGAGGTGGGGGTGGGGTGGGGAGATGACTAGCTGCACAAGCGTGAGCATGTGACTCTGGGCCTCCAGTAAGTACATAAGAGCAGGACCTGGTGGTGCACACTTGTAATCCCCACACTTGGGGAGGCTTGCTTGGTGAGCTAGTCAACTTGGTGGGCTCCAGGTCCAACAAGAGACTCTGTCTCAACAACGGAGGTGGAAAGTGATTGAGGAAGACATCCCTTGTAGACCCCTGCACAGCCCCGTGCACACATGTGTGCCTGCACACACTTATGCGCCCCCACGCACACATACCCAACTTACATATGCATGAAAAGTAGGGGCTGGACCACTTAGAAATCCTTTAAAGGGGGCTGGAGGGATGGCTTAGTGGTTAAGGCACTTGCCTGCAAAGCTAAAGGACCCAGGTTCAATTCCCCAGGACCCATGTAGGCCAGCTGCACAAGTTAGCACATGTGTCTGGAGCTCATTTGCAGCAGCTGAAAGCCCTGACACGCCCATTCTCTCTCCTTCTCCCCCTCTCTCTCAACTAAATAAAATAAATTTTAAAAAACTATTAAAAATCCTTTAAAGGTACAGGCTTCACTCAGACATTCAGAGTTAGGATCTCAAGGGGAGAGAGAGGAGTGACGGGGACTCGCTTTTCCCCACAGTGCAGATGTGGCCAGACCCCGGGTGTGATCGGGTAACTGGGACTCCTGACACGCGCTGGTGCTGCTGGGAAGCACTGGCGGAGGGACGCCGAGGCTTCCTGGACAACCTGGGTTGCTTAGGGCATCGAAGGTGATCACGACGTAAGCAGAGGCACAATTGTGTTTTGCATTGTGAATCTGGTTCAAACACCCACATGCAAAGTGGAAGAGGTTTACTACAGAGACAGAGGAGGTACACAGAACACAGGCGGGGTGGAACCAGACCCCATGGGAACACAACAGGGAGCTGCAAAGCCAGCAGAAACCACCTGCCTTCTCGCTGGGCCACAGGCTGCAGGCCCCCATCCTTGCTGTCTGGACTCACCGTCCCCCAGTGAACACGTCTTCCCACGGCTCTTGAGCTTCTGTCACCCTTGCTTTTGCCACCCACTGAGGTCGTCTCCCTGTCACAATTTCAAATCCTTGGAAAAATAAATGACTGGACAACCTGGCATGGGTGTTCGTTCCATTCCAACATACCAACTACTAAATATACCATAATATACAAAAGTAGGGGACAAGATGGCTAACCTGGAATTCACTATGTAGTCTCAGGGTGGCCTTGAACTCATGGCGACCCACTTACCTCTGCCTCCCGATGTTGGAGTTGAAGGCATGCACCACCATGCCTGGCTGTAACTTCTTCCTTCTTGAGGAAAGACTCTTTCACTTGGGATACCCCATCAGGACTGGACAGTAGCCCCATGCCCTTCCAGCCTCCTGCCTTCCCACTCCCCGCTTCCCTGCCCTCCTGTCCCAGCAAGTACCATCCCAGGGCACCTCTGCAGATGACTATAGGAGAGGAAGTGTCCTTTAGTCCTGGTCCTCGTAAGGCCAGATGGAAGGAATGGGCCTTTGGATTCAGACCTGGTTCCTCCTAGTGCCTCCGAGAGTGACCGTTCTCCCCAAGTCTCACGTGGAGCTGGGTAAGCCCAACACCCTCATCTGCATCGTGGACAACATCTTTCCCCCCGTGATCAATATCACCTGGCTGCGCAATGGTCAAACTGTCAGCAAGGGAGTGACCCAGACCAGCTTCTATTCCCAGCCTGACCACTTGTTCCGCAAGTTCCACTACCTGACCTTTGTGCCCTCAGCTGAGGATGTCTATGACTGCCAGGTGGAGCACTGGGGCCTTGACAAACCACTCCTCCGGCACTGGGGTATGAATCCCCCCACCCCACCCCCGTCACTGGTCATGTTTCCTTTGCTCCAGAAGCCCCGTCTGTGTCCCCTGATCCCAGCTTCCTCTCCCAGAGCCCCAGGTGCCTGCCCCACCACCAGACACCACAGAGACCCTGGTCTGGGCCCTGGGCCTGGCCATCGGCCTGGTGAGCTTCCTCCTCGGCACCCTGCTCATCATCACAGGCACATGCCGGCCCAGTGTTCCCAGGTGCAGAAACCCGGGAGTCTGGGGGTGGAGGGCGGAGGAGGCGACTCGGAGCACCATGGTAGGGGGAGAGGGTCACATGCCGTGGAACAGGGAGAGTGAGGGAGGGTGAGTTTGAAAAGCAGAGGTGAGGCCAGGCGTGGTGGCGCACACCTTTAATCCCAGCACTCGGGAGGCAGAGGTAGGAGGATCTCTGTGAGTCTGAGGCCACCCTGAGACTCCATAGTGAATTCCAGGTCAGCCTGGGCTACAGCGAGACCCGACCTCAAAAAAAAAAAAAAAAAAAAAAAGGAAGGAAGGAAAAGAAAAGCAGAGGTGGGTTAGTGGTTAAGCACTTGCCTGTGAAGCCTAAGGACCCTGGTTCGAGGCTCAATTCCCCAGGACCCACGTAAGCCAGATGCACAAGGTGGCGCATGCATCTGGAGTTCGTTTGCAGTGGCTGGAGGCCCTGGTGTGCCCATTCTCTCTATCTGCCTCTTTCTCTCTCTGTCTGTCTGTCGATCTCAAATAAATAAATAAAAATAAACAGAAGTGAGCCAGGTGTGATGCCTCAGGCCTTTAATCCCAGCACTTGGGAGGCAGAGGTAGGAGGATCACTGTGAGTTTGAGGCCAGCAAATGAGACCTTACCTCAAAAAACAGCAAAACAACAACAAAAGAACACCCAACCCCCCCCCAAAAAAAAAAACAGCAGGAGGGTGAGGGAGTGAGGCTGGGGAAGGAGGGCTAATGAGTTTGAACACTCTTGGTCATCTGGTCTTTTCTACTTTAGGTAACTATTCTGAGAGAATCAGACTGCGGGAGATGCTCTCTGGATCCCTTGCAGGTTTACTGCAGCCTTCGCACGCTCAGTGGTCCGCTCGGTACATCCACCGTGTTGATGCTGACGAAGGTCAACCTCTGTCTGGCCCCAGCACGCCTGGTAGAACTTGGGCATGGCCAGCTCCCCTCCCTACGCTAATTCACTCACACTCTTGCTCTATCCAGAGCTTGAGCTAGGAGCACTGACTCCTTCAGTGGTGTTTGTACTGAATCCTTTTTACTGGCCCTTGGTCAAGACTGCTTACAGGTGTGAGGGATGCTGGAACATGAGGAGGAGCTCTGGACAGTGACCATCAAGAGTGACCGCATTGACCATCTTTCTTGGGCTGGTCCAGCTGTGTCTTATTCGGCCCATTGTGTGATATTTGTCAATGACCCATTTCACATGGATCTTTTAAAATTTGTTTTTCTTGTTTAAAAAAATATTTTATTGGGCTATAGAAATGGCTTAGTGGTTAAGGCCTGGGAAGCCTAAGAACTCATGTTCAAATCTCCAGGTCTCACATAGCCAGACACAGTGATGCAAGTGCACAATGCCAAACATGCCACAAGGGGCACACACATCTGGAGTTCATTCACAGCAGCTGAAAAGCCCTGGAGCACCCATTCTCTCTCTCTTTCTCTCTGCCTCTTTCTCTGTCTAACCCTAATCCTAACCCCATTTCATTTATTTTTGAGACAGAGAGAGAGAGAGAGAAAGAGAGAGAGGCAGATAGAGAGTGGGTGCTCCAGGGCCTCCAGCCACTGCAAATGAACTCCAGACACATGTGCCACCTTGGGCATCTGGCTTATGTGGGTTCTGGGGAATCAAACCTGGGTCCTCAGGCTTCACAATCAAATGCCTTAACTCTTAAGCCATCTCTGCAGCCCCACAAAGATTTAAAAAGTTTTCCTCCTGAATGCAGACTTTTCAGGAAAGGCGTGCAGGGTATCCTAGTTGCTACAACCCTCTCAGTCAACTAGTTCTGCGGGGAGAAGAGAGGCTTGTGGGAGTTCCACTCACATCTTGATGTGCTCTGTATAAACGTCATCTCCTGCTTACATTTCCCAGCATCCTGAGCAGGACAGAGTTGCCCAAGCCTGAGACAGCATGGCTACTTCCCTATGGGCAGGAGGGAGTAGCAAGGAATCTGGTAAGAGAGGAAACCTAAGGATCCACCCAAGCTCTCTCTAGCTGTTATGTGACCCAGAAGATTTTAGTCAACTGTGAACAAAATTAAAAACATAAATATATATATATGCATATATATACACATCTATCTATCTATCTATCTATCTATCTATCTATCTATCTATCTATCTATTCATACAAGGTAGTTCATGACAGCTCCCAAATGAATGATACAGATTAGTGGTTTTCACGCCGGGCTGCACTTAAGAATCTCTTGGCGGAGGTGGGGGTGGGGTGGGGAGATGACTAGCTGCACAAGCGTGAGCATGTGACTCTGGGCCTCCAGTAAGTACATAAGAGCAGGACCTGGTGGTGCACACTTGTAATCCCCACACTTGGGGAGGCTTGCTTGGTGAGCTAGTCAACTTGGTGGGCTCCAGGTCCAACAAGAGACTCTGTCTCAACAACGGAGGTGGAAAGTGATTGAGGAAGACATCCCTTGTAGACCCCTGCACAGCCCCGTGCACACATGTGTGCCTGCACACACTTATGCGCCCCCACGCACACATACCCAACTTACATATGCATGAAAAGTAGGGGCTGGACCACTTAGAAATCCTTTAAAGGGGGCTGGAGGGATGGCTTAGTGGTTAAGGCACTTGCCTGCAAAGCTAAAGGACCCAGGTTCAATTCCCCAGGACCCATGTAGGCCAGCTGCACAAGTTAGCACATGTGTCTGGAGCTCATTTGCAGCAGCTGAAAGCCCTGACACGCCCATTCTCTCTCTCCCTCTCTCTCTCTCTCTCTCCTTCTCCCCCTCTCTCTCAACTAAATAAAATAAATTTTAAAAAACTATTAAAAATCCTTTAAAGGTACAGGCTTCACTCAGACATTCAGAGTTAGGATCTCAAGGGGAGAGAGAGGAGTGACGGGGACTCGCTTTTCCCCACAGTGCAGATGTGGCCAGACCCCGGGTGTGATCGGGTAACTGGGACTCCTGACACGCGCTGGTGCTGCTGGGAAGCACTGGCGGAGGGACGCCGAGGCTTCCTGGACAACCTGGGTTGCTTAGGGCATCGAAGGTGATCACGACGTAAGCAGAGGCACAATTGTGTTTTGCATTGTGAATCTGGTTCAAACACCCACATGCAAAGTGGAAGAGGTTTACTACAGAGACAGAGGAGGTACACAGAACACAGGCGGGGTGGAACCAGACCCCATGGGAACACAACAGGGAGCTGCAAAGCCAGCAGAAACCACCTGCCTTCTCGCTGGGCCACAGGCTGCAGGCCCCCATCCTTGCTGTCTGGACTCACCGTCCCCCAGTGAACACGTCTTCCCACGGCTCTTGAGCTTCTGTCACCCTTGCTTTTGCCACCCACTGAGGTCGTCTCCCTGTCACAATTTCAAATCCTTGGAAAAATAAATGACTGGACAACCTGGCATGGGTGTTCGTTCCATTCCAACATACCAGACTACTAAATATACCATAATATACAAAAGTAGGGGACAAGATCGCATAGCCCAACCATGGTCATTGAGCCCCACCTGTGACATGGGGGCTCGGGTTCTGCTGAGAGTGTAGGCTGGTTCTCAGAAGATGCCACTGTATGTCTGCTCCCAGCGTGCCCGCATCCCTGCTGGTCTTTGCTTGAAAACTTAAATGCTGAGAGGTGTCTCTCATCTGTGCCCTAAGGCTTCACAGAGTCATTAAAAGTGTCCTCTTTTTCTTTCTTTCTTTGTTTATTTTTCGAGCTAGGATTTCACTGTAATCCAGGCTGACCTGGAACTCACTATGTAGTCTCAGAGTGGCCTCGAACTCATGGCCATCCTCCTAACTCTGCTGGGATTAAAGGCATGTGCCATCATGCCTGGCTAAAAGTGTCTTCTTTTAGTCAAGAGAACTGTACTTTTCTCACTATGCAGTCATTACAATTTATGAATGTTTTAGATACACATCTGCCCTCAAATCACTTTTTTTTTTAACTCCCCGGCTCAAGGCAAGCAGTCTTTTATTTCTTTTTTTTTAAGTAATTTTTTATTGACAACTTCCATACTTATAAACAATATCCCATGGTAATTCCCTCCCTCCCCCCACTTGCCCCTTTGAAACTCCACTCTCCATCATATCCCCTCCCCCTCTCAATCAGTCTCTCTTTTATTTTGATGTCATGATCTTTTCTTCCTATTATGATGGTCTTGTGTAGGTAGTGTCAGGTACTGTGAGGTCATGGATATCCAGGCCATTTTGTGTCTGGAGGAGCACATTGTAAGGAGTCCTACCCTTCCTTTGGCTCTTACGTTCTTTCCGCCACTTCTTCTGCAGTGGACTCTGAGTCATGGAAGGTGTGATGGAGATATTGCAGTGCTGAGCACTCCTCTGTCATTTCCTCTCAGCACCATGGTGCCTTCTGAGTCGTCCCAAAGTCACTGCCATCTGAAAAGAGAAGATTCTCTACCAAAAGTGAGAGTAGCATTAATGTAAGGGTATGAACATTAAGAGAAGTGCTTACTGGACAGTTTGGTGAGCACAGTATATACTTTTAGCCAGACAGCAGCAGATGTTACACTCCTAGGGCTCATGATTACCCCCATTGTAGGTTTTCAGTATCAAGGATATATTCCCTCCCATGGAGCAGGCCTCCAGTCAAATTAGAGGGCTGTTGGTTTCCCCCATAACAGGCATGCCACTATTGCACCTGTTGGCTCATTTGGCCTGGCTGGCCAAATGTAAGACTTGCAGTGTCCACTGTTGGGTATCTTCACTGGTGATTTCTTTCTCTCCCATTGAACTGCATGCAGCATGGCTTTTTTCCAGCTTTCTGGAGGAGGTTTTCAGCTCATCTCCAGCAGGATTTCTCAGTGGCCTTGCAGCCCAAGTTTGTGGAGTCTTCAGCAATAAGGTCTTACCATCTATTCCTGGTGGGAAACCAAGGGCCTCAGCAATGGCCTATAATGTTTTGGGGGCATCAGGGACCTCCCTGGCCATCAACTCTCTGGAAGGTATCCCATCCCTGGCACTGAAAATTTTATAGCAACAATCTATGGTTCCTGAGTTTTCCATTGTCCAAAAAAGTAGATTTCTATATGATTTATTTGTATCCTCTTAGATTTTGATTAGCCCTCTCTCCACCTTTCCTTTACTCAATCTCTTCCCCTAACCTCAGGCCTTTTCACCCCATTAATCTGTTCTTCTACTTACATACATACAATACTATCCTATTAAGTACCCCCTCCCTTCCTTTCTCTTCCCTTTATATCTCTTTTCTAGCTTACTAGCTCTGCTACTGAGTTTTCTTCCTACTCACACAGAAGTCCAATCATCTGTAGCTAGGATCCACATATGAGAGAGAACATGCAATGCTTGGCTTTCTGGGCCTGGGTTACCTCACTTAGTATAATCTTTTCCAGATCCATCCTTTTTCCTGTAAATTTCATAACTTCGTTTTTCTTTACCGCTGAGTAGAACTCCATTGTATAAATGTGCCATATCTTCATTATCCACTCATCAGTTGAGGGACATCTAGGCTGGTTCCATTTCCCAGCTATTGTGAATTGAGCTGCAATAAACATGGTTGAGCAAGTATCTCTAAGGTAATGAGATGAGTCCTTAGGATATATGCCTAGGAGTGCTATAGCTGGGTCATATGGTAGATCTACTTTTAGCTGTCTTAGGAACCTTCACACTGATTTCCACAATGGCTGGAGCAGATTGCATTCCCACCAACAGTGTAGAAGGGTTCCTCTTTTTCTGCATCCTTGCCAGCATTTATGGTCATTTGTTTTCATGACGGTAACCAATCTTACAGGAGTGAGATGTAATCCCAATGTAGTTTTAATCTGCATTTTCCTGATGACTAGGGATGTAGAACATTTTTCCTGATGCTTATATGCCATCCGTATTTCTTCTTTTGAGAACTATTTAGTTCCATAGCCCATTTTTTAATTGGCTTGTTTGATTTCTTATTATTTAATTTTTTGAGTTCTTTGTATATCCTAGATATTAATCCTCTATCAGATGTATAGCTGGCAAAGATTATTTCCCATTCTGTGGGTTGCCTCTTCGCTTTATTCATAGCGTCCTTTGCCGTACAAAATCTTTGTAATTTCATGAGGTCCCAGAGGTTAATCTGTCGTTTTATTGCCTGGGCAATTGGAGTTGTATTCAGAAAGTCTTTGCCAAGACCAATATGTTGAAGGGTTTCCCTTACTTTTTCCTGTAGCAGTTTCAGAGTTTCAGATCTGACATTAAGGTCTTTGATCCATTTGGACTTAATTCTTGTGCATGGAGAGATATAAGGATTTATTTTCATCCTTCTATAGATACATATCCAGTTTCCCTAGCACCATTTGCTGAAGAGGCTGTCATTTCTCCAGTGAATATTTTTGGCATTTTTCTCGAAGAACAGGTGGCTATAGCTACCTGGACTTACATCTGGGTCCTCTATTCTGTTCCATTGATCTACATGTCTGCTTTTGTGCCAGTACCATGCTGTTTTTGTTATAATGGCTCTGTAGTATAGGTTAAAATCAGGTACGGTGATACCACCAGCCTTATTTTTGTTGCTCAAAACTGTTTTAGATATTCGAGGTTTTTTATGCTTCCAAGTGAATTTTTGAATTGTTTTTTCTATTGCATGAAGAATGCCATTGGAATTTTGATGGGGATTGCCTTAAATTTGTAGATTACTTTTGGTAAGATTGCCATTTTCACAATATTGATTCTTCTGATCCAAGAACAAGGATGTCTTTCTATTTCCTAGTGTCTTCTGCAATTTCTCACTTGAGTGTTTTGAAGTTTTCATTGTAGAGATCCTTCACTTCCTTGGTTAGGTTTATTCCAAAGTACTTTATTTATTTATTCTTTTTGATGCAATTGTGAATGGGAGTGATTCTCTGATTTCATTCTCTGATGTTTGTTGTTATCATATAGGAAGGCTACTGATTTCTGTATGTTTATTTTGTATCCTGCTACATGGCTATAAGTGTTTATCACCTCTAACAGTTTGCTGGTAGAGTCTTTAGGGTCCTTTATGTATAGAACCATGTTATCTGCAAATAATGATGATAACTTGATCTCTTCCTTTCCAATTTGTATCCCTTTTATGTGTGCCTCTTGCCTTATTGCTATAGCTAAGACTCCTAGTACTATATTAACTAAAAATGAAGACAGTGGACACCCTTGAATTGTTCCTGATTTTAGTGGAAAAGCTTCAAGTTTTTCTCCATTTAGTATTATGTTGGCTGTAGGCTTGTCACAAGTAGCCTTTATTATGTTGAGATATGTTCCTTTTATTCCCAGTCTCTGTAGGACTTTTATCATGAAGGGGTGTGGATTTTGTCAAATGCTTTCTCTGTATCTAATGACATGATCATGTGATTTAAAATATTTTTTGTTAATTTTTATTTATTTATTTGAGAGTGACAGAGAGAGAGAGAAAGAGGCAGAGAGAGAGAGAGAGAATGGCATGCTAGGGCTTCCAGTCACTGCAAATGAACTTCAGATGCGTGTGCCCCCTTGTGCATCTGGCTAACGTGGGTCCTGGGGAATCGAGCCTCGAACTGGGGTCCTTAGGCTTCACAGGCAAGTGCTTAGCCACTAAGCCATCTCTCCAGCCCAGATCATGTGATTTTTGTCCTTCAGACCATTTATGTAAAGTATTACATTTATTGATTTGCGTATGTTGGACCATCCCTGCATTTCTGGGATAAAGCCTTCTTGGTTGGGATGAATGATCTTTCTGATATATTCTTGTATTCTCTTTGCCAATATTTTGTTGAGAATTTTTGCATATATATTCATGAAGGAGATTGGTCTGTAATTTTCTTTTTGTTGTTGTTGTTGTATCTTTGCCTGGTTTTAGTATCAGGGTGATTCTAACTTCATAGAAGGAGTTTTGCAGGATTCCTCCTTTTTCTATTTTATGGAATAGTTTAAGAAGCACTGGTGTTTGTTCTTTCATGAAGGTCTGGTGAAATTCACTGGTGAATCCATCTGGGCCTGGACTTTTTTTTAGTTGGGAGATTTTTGATAACTGCTTAGATCTCTATACCTGTTATAGGTCTATTTAAGTGATTAATCTCATCTTGATTTAGTCTAGGTAGGTCATATAAATCAAGGAAATCATCCATTTCTTTCAGATTTTCAAACTTGGTGGAGTATATGTTCTTATAGTAAGTCCCTGTGATGTTTTAAAATTTCTCTAGTATCTGTTGTGATAGTATCTTTTTCATCCCTAATTTTATTAATTTGTGTCTTCTCTCTCTTTCTTTTGGTCAGATTTGCTAAAGGTTTATCAATCTTGTTTATCCTTTCAAAGAACCAACTCTTTGTTTCATTGATTCTTTGGATTTTTTGTTGTTGTTGTTTCTATTTCATTAATTTCTGCCCTAATCTTTATAATTTCTTCTCGTCTACTGATTTTCGGGTTACCTTGTTCTTCTTTTTCCAAAGCTTTAAGGTGAAGCATTAAGTTGTTTACTTGCAATCTTTTTTATTTATTAATATAGGCACTTAAAGCTATAAATTTCCCTCTCAGGGCTGCCTTCATTGTGTCCCAAAGGTTTTTGGGTATCTTGTGTTCCCATTATCATTTGACTCTATGAATTTTTTTTCCTTCTTGATTTCTTCATTGACCCATTCATCATTTAGTAGTGTATTGTTTAGTTTCCATGATTTTGTGTATGCTCTATAGCTTTTCTTGCTATTGATTTGTAGTTTGATTCCATTGTGGTCAGATAGAATTCAAGGAATTATTTCAATTTTCCTGTATTTGTTAAAATTTGCTTTGTGTCCTAATACATGGTCTATTTTAGAGAATGTTCCATGTGCTGCTGAAAAGAATGTGTATTCTGTAGCATTTTGATTAAATGTCCTGTAGATATCTGTTAGGTCCATTTGTTCTATGACCTCATTTAATCCAGATGCCTCTCTGTTTATTTTTTGCTGGGATGACCTGTCAGTTGATGAGAGTGGGGTGTTGAAGTCACCCACTACAACTGTGTTTGGTGTTATCTGTGACCTTAGTTCTAATAGGGTTTGTTTGATAAAGTTGGGAGCCCCCATGTTAGGTGCATATATGTTTAGGATTGTAATGTCCTCTTATCGGAGTGTGCCTTTAATCAATATAAAGTGACCTTCCTTATCTTTCCTAACTAATGTTGGACTGAAGTTTACCTTGTCAGATATTAGGATAGCAAACCCTGTTTGCTTTCTAGGCCCATTTGCTTGAAACACCATTTTCCAACCTTTCACCCTAAAATAGTGTCCATCCTTTGTAGAAAGGTGAGTTTCTTGGAGGCAACAAATTGAAGGATCCTGTTGTTTAACCCAGTCTGCAATCCTATGTCTTTTGGTTGGGACATTGAGGCCGTTGATATAAGGAGATATTATTGAAAGGTGTGTATTTATTTTTGCCATATTTTTTGTAGTTTTTACGGTTTTACCTTTGCTCTCTTGTGTTAGCTAGTATTTGAGTGTTGTTTCTTTTCTCCAAGTTCCTTACATATGCGCTTTTCTTTCTCTTCAGCATGATCCTTTCAAGTATTTTCTGTAGAGCTGGTTTTGTCTTCAAATACTCCTTTAGCCTGCTTTTGTCATGGAATGTCCTTATTTCTCCGTCTATTTGAATGGATAGTTTTGCAGGATAAAGTAACCTTGGTTGACAGTTGTTATCTTTCAGGACTTGGAATACATCACTCCAAGCCCTTCTGGCTTTGAAAGTTTGTGTTGAGTAATCTGCTGTTATCCTGATAGGCTTGCCTTTGTATGTAACTTGATTTTTCTCTCTAACTGCTTTCAATATATTTTCTTTGGTTTGTATGTTTGGTAGTTTAATTATAATATAGCAAGGAGAGGTTCTTTCCTGGTTTTGTCTTTTTGGTGTCCTAAAGATTTCCTGTATCTACACTGGCATCTCTTTCCCAATTTGGCAGAAGTTTTCTTCTATGATTTTGTTGAAAATGCCTACTATGCCTTTGGATTGAAATTCTTCTTCTACTATACCCTGAATTCTTATGTTTGATCTTTTCATAGTGTTTCAAATATCTTGAAATTCCCATTCATACTTTCTTATTAGTTTGTCTTTCTCTTTGTTGGACTGTATTAGACCTGCCACCTGGTCTTCTAGCTTAAATATTCTGTCCTCTCCTTCATCCATTCTACTGGTGAGATTTTCTACAGAGTTTTTTTTTTTTTTTTTCATTGACTGTGTTCTTCATTGCTAATAATTCTGACTGGGTTTTCTTTATTATTTCTATTTCCTTATTTATGTCTTTTATTGACCTTCTCATTTCATTAAATTGGTTTCCTGTGTCTTCTTTGATTCCCTCTTTCATTCCTTTGATTTCCTCCCTGATTTCTTTTTTTTTTTATACACATGAAACAATTTAATAGAACCTGATAGTCTAATTTGTTTCAATTCTTCTTAAATCCATCTTTAAGTCTCCATCGTGGGGCTCATCAGGAAATTAAGCAGCATGTGAAGTGTCGAGTCAATTATTCAACTCAATATAAAATAAAACCCACTTCTATGTTCAGTGGAGATTGCTTCGCCTTCTGCTAATGATTTTTAACTATACTATCACTGAGCTGAACCAATAAAACCTCTTTGAGGATATAAGGGAAAATAAACACCTGCCCAGTGGATAAAACATTATTACTACATCTTCATTAGACCATCGCCACCTCTCAACACTTCAGAAGCTTAAAGACTTAGAGGGCTCTTACAGAAATCGCAAGAAAAATAAAGAAAACGTCCTTTTTTGAAATCACAACTATGAAGTTATGTGGTGATACAAATTCTGCTGCCCGTGTGTAAGGCATGAGCCACGTTTGCCTGTATTCGTTCAGTCACCTCGCAGGACTTCACAGATGCCTCTCCAAGAACCAGAGACCGAGACATTTTCCTGTAACTTCAATGGCCTCGGCTCCACAGCCAGCAGCCTTCTGCTACGGTTCAAGACACCAGGGAAAGAGGTCACGGGAAAGAATCAAAATTACTCTAACCGAGAAGCTACTCCTTGCTGAGTTCCACCATGGTGCCACCTTCATTTCTACATAAGCACGGTAGTGTAATTTGAGCTCAATAAATCACATTCTTAATATTTAAATTTTATCTTGACTTTCAATTATCACCATATTAACCAAAAGAATAAGATAAAATACATAAGGAAAGGGTAACATGAAACCCACTTTGCTGGAGTTGGTTTCCTGACACATTAACTGATTTTTTTTTTAATAGAAAGGGATATAGTGCATCTCAGTTTGCTTACAAGCTAGGAGATCACTTTGAATTCTGCATTTCCTAACTGCAAACAGAATATAGCACTCACAACAGGTTATAAATAAACTGGTTGTCAAGCATAGAGCCAGCCCCAACGATAATAATACACTATCTAAAAAGACCTATCCTCCCTGATTTCTTTAAACATATTTATAATCATTCTTTTGAAATCTTTCTCAGGCATTTCCTCTAACTCATTCTCACTGGAGGTCATTTCTGATGCATTAATACTTTTTTGGTGGATTTATAGTCTTGGTTTTTTGTGTTATAATATACATATTTTTGCAGCTTGGATTAATTTAATGCTTGGATTTTCTAGTTAGTTGCAGTATTATTAGATGTATCAATCAATCTGATGTTATATATCTTCCAGGGAGGAGCTTAAGGTGCTAGGTGTGGCTCTCAAGACTCTCAGAGTAACTAACTACAAACGTGACCCTAGGTGTTGGGTTTGCCTGCTATGAGAGTATTCAAGAAGGCTGAGTAGAACAAAATACAGGTAAGTTCTAAAATTTAGGCCAAGCCTTATGAATGGAGCCATGCGGACCTGGTGCCACTGCTGCTGGAGCCGCTTCTGCCTGCCTAGGTGGGCTCTAGACGCTCTGGATCTCTCCTACTTCTCTGCTGCAGTTTAGAAGAGTGTATTTTGCTGGTTTTTTTTTTTTTTTTTTTTTTTTTTGGCTTTTCCCCCCCTAGGCTGCTTTGGTGTGGTTCCTACACTGCCATCTTAACTGGAAGTTTTTATTTCGTTTTTTAAGTCCTCTTTCATTCATGAGCTCACTCCCATTGGTCTCTCAGAATAGACACTCGCCAACTACTTCCTCTTCAATATGGTCGAAACTCTCCTCTCGTCACATGGTTCTCTCTTACAGATAATAAACATGTCATCTGTGCCATACAATGAGAATGTCATTTCCCCTTTCTGTCCTCTTACCCAGCCCTCCCAAGTTCCCGCCAGTCCCACTTTGAGTGTTCTGCCCCATACCCCTCATCTGAGCCACTTCTCTTTCAACATAGATGTTAAACAGATTTCATTATTGCATAGGCTAAGTCATACAGTTCTACAAGATTGATTAAAAAATTGAAAAAGCCCAGCCTCCTCCTTTACCACGTCCTCATCCACAGAGACAGTAACTTTCAACTGTATTAACGGATTCAGTTGTTGTTATGGTTCCAGTGTGGTTCAGGTTGTTGGAAGCCTGGCCCCCAGCCCCTAGCGCTGGTGATGTTGATGTAGTGGGGTCTTCAAGAGGTGGAGCCCAGTGGAAGGTCACTGTCCTCAGAAGAGATTAAGGTAGTTCCTATGGAACCCTGACTTAGAGCTGTTTTGCGAGCCAGCTGGGGTCCTTAGTTGCCCTCTGAGTTCCTGCCTGGCAGCCCGCTCTCTCCTACCCAGCACCCTCCCCATGGGGATGGCACCCGTCTCGAGTTTCTGGCCAGAGCTCACTTGCTGCTGGCATCATGTCCTTGAAGTATGAACTAAATAAAGCTCCCTCCTTCTTCTTCTTCTTCTTCTTCTTCTTCTTCTTCTTCTTCTTCTTCTTCTTCTTTTTAAATGTATTTGGGCTAAAGGGATGGCTTCACAGTTAAGGTGCTTGCCTACAAAGCCAAAGGACCCAGGCTCGATTCCCCAGGACCCAGATGCACAAGGTGGTGGAAGTTCGTTTGCAGCAGCCGGAGGCCCTGGCACACCCATTCTCTCTCTCTCTCTCTCTGTCTCTCAAATAAATAAATAAAATATTTTAACAATACACCACCTCCAGGAGGGTTTAATTTCCAATTGCCATTCAGGGGACACCTGAATCAAACTACCATACCATATAAAGCCAGATGGAGCCATCTCTCCAGCCCCAAGATCTTTCTTAAACTGTCCCCCAGTGTATCACCATAGCATTGTTACTAATACGTTCCCTGAAAGAGTTACTGCTTAAGCCATACAAAACATTCTCATGTTTAGTTTTTAGTTTATTTGAGAGAGAGAAGGGAAGATAGAGAATGGGTGTGTCAGGGCCTCCAGCCACTGCAAATGAACTCCAGATCCATGCGCCACCTTGTGCATTTGTCTGTACGTGGGTATTGGGGAATTGAACCCTGGTCCTTAGGCTTTGCAGGCAAGCACTTTAACTGCTAAGCCATCTCTCCAGCCCCTCCCATATATGTTGATCTCTGCCTTTGCATAAATTGTCTATGCCAGGTCTGCCTCCTGCTGCCAACAAATCAAGATTTAACCTGTCCTTCCCCATGTCTAGATTAAATATCACTACAGTCCCAGTCCCAGCATTTACTCATTCTTTTGTTGTAGAACAAAACACATTCTGTCATATGTGTCTGCCGTCAACATCAATTGCTCCTCTAAACAAGGAAGGTGTGTGTCTAATGTCCCCAATACTTGATGTAGTCTACTTAATTCAATTTTATTTACCTCAAACTCAGCCTAATTCTAGAAGTTGCTGATTTTTTGCGGGGGGGTGGGGGTGTTGTTTTGAGGTAGGGTCTCACTCTAGCCCAGGCTGACCTGGAATTCACTATGTAGTCTCAGGCTGGCCTCAAACTAATGGTGATCCTCCTACTTCTGCCTCCCAAGTGTTGGAATTAAAAGTGTGCGCCACCACACCTGGCTGATTTTTTTTTTCTTTTGAGGCCAGCCCAACAGACTGCCGCCTCCTCCTCCTCCTCCTTTTTTATGAGAGAGAGAGAGAATTGGAGAGCCAGGGCCTCCAGCCACTGCAATCAAATTCCAGATGTATGTGCCCCCTTGTATGCGTATGCAACATTGCATGCTTGCATCATTGTGCATTTGGCTTTCAGGGGACCTGGAGAGTCAAACATGAGTTCGTAGGTATCACAGGCAAGCACCTTAACTGCCTTCGCTGACTTTTTAAAAAAATATTTTTATTTATTTGCAAACAGACAGAGAGAATAAAAGAGAGAAAGGAACTGGGTATGACAAGGCCTCTTGCCACTGCAAACTAACTCCAGGGGCATGTGCCACTTTGTGCGCCTGCCTTTATGTGGGTACTGGGGAATTGAACCCCAGACCTGGAACTTGCAAACCTTCTGCTTCACCTTCTAAGTGGCTGGGAATTCAAGCCTGTGCCACCAGAGCCAGGTTAGTAAGCACTGTCTATTTCTTTCCTTTTTTTGTTTTGTTTTGTTTTGTTTCTTCTAGGTCGGGTCTCACTCTAGCTCTGGAATTAACTAAGTAGTCTCGGGTGGCCTTGAACTCATGGCGACCCTCCTACCTCTGCCTCCTGAGTGCTAGGATTAAAGACATGTGCCACTATGCGTGGAAAAATAATCTTTAAAAATATTTTATTGGCAACATCCATAATTATAGACAATAAACCATAATTCCCTCCTTCCCTTTCCCCTTCAGAAATCCACACTCCATCATATCTCCTCCCTCTCTCCATTAGTCTCTCTTTTATTTTGATGTCATCATCTTTTCCTACTATTATGAGGGTCTTGTGAAGGTAGTACCAGGCACTGCGAGGTCATGGATATCGAGACCAATTTCTGTCTGAACGACTGCATTATTAGCAGTCCTGCCCTCCCTTTGGCTCTTACATTCTTTCTGCCACCTCTCCTGCAATGGATCTGGAGCCTTGGAAGGTGTGATAGAGATGCTTCAGTGCTGAGCACTCCTCTGTCACTTTTCCTCAGGACTATGGTGCATTTTGAGTCATCCCAGGGGTCATTGCCATCTGAAAAGAGAAGCTTCTCTAACCAAAAGTGAGAGTAGCATTAATATATGGGTATGAATGTTTAGCAAAGTGCTTACAGGGCAATTTGGTGAGCATAACATATGCATTTCGCCAGATAAGAGCAAGTGTTTCACTCCCAGGGCTCATGACCTCTCCCACCATATGCTTTTGATTAAATTTTCAGTACCGGGCATATATTCCCTCCTGTGGAGAAGGTCTCCAGTCATTTAGTGAGTGGTTGGTTTCCCCCATAACAGACATGCCACTATTTTACCCATTGGTTATGTGGCCTGGCTGGCAAACTTAAGACTTGTAGTGTCCACTGTTGTTTATCTCCACTGGTGATTTCTCTCTGTCACATAGAGCTGCATGCAACATGGCTTTTTCTAGCTTTCTGTCAGCTGGTCTGCAGGGAGGTTTTCAGCTCAGCTCCAGCAGGATTTCTCAGTGACCTTGCAACACAAGCATGTGGAGTCTTCAGCAATAGGGACTTACCGTCTACTCCTGGTAGGAAACCAAGAGGCTTGGCAATGGCCTGTAATGTTTTGGGGGCATCAGGGACCTCCCTGGCCAACAACTCACTGAAAAGTATCCCATCCCTGGCACTGAAATTTTTCTAGTAACAGTTTATGACTTCTGGATGTGTCACTATCCAAAAAAGTAGGTTTCCAAATGGCTTATTCATAACATCTTGAATTTTGATTAACCCTTTCCTCACCCTTCCTTTACTCAATCTCTTCCCATGACCTCACTTAGGCCATTGCACCCCCAGTAATCTGTTCATGTACTTAATTATATATGATACAATACTCTTAAGTCCCCCTCCCTTCCCTCCTTTATAACTCTGTTCTAGCTTACTGGCTTCTGCTATCAATTTTTACCCCAACTAGCATGCAAATCTAAACATTTGTAGCTAGGATCCACATATAAGAGAGAATATGTGGTACTAAGTATATAATCCTTTCCAGACCCATCCATTTCCCTGAAAATTTCATAATTTCATTTTTTCTTTATTGTTGAGTAGAACTCCATTGCATAAATGTACCATCTTCATTACCTATTCACCTGTTGAGGGACATCTAGGCTGGTTTCATTTCCTAGCTATTGTGAATAGAGTGGCAATAAACATGGTTGTGCAAGCATCTCAAAGGTAGTGAGAAGAGTCATTAGGATACATGCCTAGGAGTGCTGTAGCTGGATCATATGGTAAATCTATTTTTAGCTGTCTCAGGAAACTCCACACTGATTTCCACAATGGCTGGACCAGTTTACATTTCTACCAACAGTATAGAAGGGTTCCTCTTTTTCTGCATCCTCGTCAGCATTTATTGCCATTTCTTTTCCTTAAATTCTTTTTCATTTTGTTTTTTTTTGAGGTAGGGTCACTGTAGCCCAGGCTGACCTGGAATTCACTATGTAGACTCAGGGTGGCCTTGAACTCATGGCGATCCTCCTACCTCTGCCTCCCGAGTGCTGGGACTAAAGGCATGTGCCACCATGCCTGGCCTTTTAAAAAATTTTTACTTATTTATTTATTTTATTTGAGAGAGAGAGAGAGGGAGGGAGGGAGGGCGGGAGAGAGAGAGAAAGTGGGAACGAGCATGTCAGGGCCTTCAGCCACCGTAAACAAACTCCAGACACCTGTGCCACCTTGTGCATCTGGCTTATGTGGGTCCTGGGGAATCAAAATTGGCTCCTTTGGCTTGGCTGGCAAACACCTTAATCACTAAGCCCATCATTTGTTTTGTTGATGATAGGCACTCTGACAAGAGTAAGATGGAAATTGCATTTTCTTGATGGCTAAGGATGTTGAACATTTTTTAGATGTTTATATGCCATCTGTATTTCTTCTTTTGAGAACTCTTTCTGTAGTTCCATAGCCCATTTTTGTGAGTAACCTTGTAGTTTTTATTTATTTATTATTAGTTATGGATATACTGAGTATGTAAACAGCATATGTTGGTAACATCCTTTCCTTCATCCCTGCCCCTTTTCCAAAGGGACCCTCTTCGTTGGGGATGCAGGTCATCCCCATAGGGATTGTGGGTTGACCATAGCCCATTTTTTTTCCAGTGAAGGATTTTTTATTTATTTTTGAAATTTTTACTTCTTATTATATATATTATTGACAACTTCCATACGTACAGACATCAAACCGTGATATTTCCCTCCCCTCCCCCACCTTCCCCCTCATAACTCTGCTCTCCATCATATCCCCTCCCTCTCTCCATTAGTCTCTCTTTTAATTTGAAGTCATCATCTTTTTCTCCTATTATGAGGGTCTTGTGTGGGTATTGCTAGGCACTGTGAGGTCTTGGATATCGAGGCCAATTTCTGTCCAGAGAGTTGCATGTAAGGACTGGTACCCTTCCTTTGGCTCTTATATTCTTTCTGCCACCTCTTCCACAGTGGACTTTGAGCCTTGGAGGGTGTGAGATGTTTCAGTGCTGGACACTCCTCCGTCCCTTCTTCTCAGCACTATGTTGCCTTTTGGGTCATTCCAGTGGTCACCGCCATCTTAAGAGAGAAGCTTCTCTAACCAGAAGTGAGAGTAGCACTAATATATGAGTATGAACATTAAGTGTAGTGCTTTCAGGACAATTTGGTGAGAGTAATACATGCGTTTATCCAGACAAGAGCAGGCTTTATACCCCTTAGGCTCATGACCTCCCCTGCTATAGGCTTTTGATTAGGTTTTCAGTATCAGGCATGTATTCCCTCCCATAGTGCGGGCCTTCAGTCCAATTAGAGAGAAGTTGGCTTCCCCCAGAGCAGACATGCCACTATTGCACTTATTCAGTCATTTGGCCTATCTGGTCAAACTTGAGGCTTCCAGTGTTCACTGTTTTCACTGCTAATGATTTCCTGTCTCCCATAGGGCTGCATACAGTGCAGTTTTTTCCAGATTTCAGGTGGCTGGGCTACAGGGAGAAGATTTTCTGCTCAGCACCAGCTTGATTTCTCAGTGACTTTGCCACTTAAGCATGTGAAGTATTCAGCAATAGGGTCTTACCATCTCTTTTTCAAGGGAGACCAAGGGCCTTGGCAATAACCTGTAATGTTTTGGAGGCAACAGGGACCTCCCTGACCAACAACTCACTGGAAGGTATCCCATCCCTGGCACTGAAAATTTTCTCACTCTAGCCCAGACTGATCTGGAACTTACTATGTTGTTTCAGGGTGGCCTCAAACTCATGGCGATCCTCCTACCTCTTCCTCCTGAGTGCTGGGATTAAAGACATGTGCCATCATGCCTGGCCTCAGTTTCTTTAGGACTTTTGAAGGGATGTTGGATTTTGTCAAGTGCCTTTTCTGCATCTATTGAGATGATCATGTGATTTTTGTCCTTCAGTCCATTTATATAGCATATTACATTTATCAATTTGCTGGGATAAAGCCTAGTTGGTCAGGGTGAATGATCTTTTTGATATATTCTTGTGTTATGTTTGCCAATATTTCATTCAGAATTTTCACATCTATGTTCATGAGGGAGATTGGTCTGTAATTTCCCTTTTTTATTTTGGATTTTTTTCGAGGTAGGGTCTCACTCTAGCTCAGGCTGACCTGGAATTCACTATGTAGTCTCAAGGTGGTCTTGAACTCATGGTGATCCTCCTACCTCTGCCTCCTGAATGCTGGGATTAAAGGCGTGTACCACCACGCCTGGCTGTAATTTTCCTTTTTTGTTTCCTGTTTTGTTTGAGTATCAGGGTGATGCTGGCTTCAAAGAAGGAGTTTGGTAGAATTCTTTCCTTTCCTATTTTATGGAAAAGTTTGAGAAGCACTGGTGTTAGTTCTTCCATGAAGTTCTGGTAAAATTCACCAGTGAATCCATCTGGGCCTGGACTTGTTTTTAGTTGGGAGAAATTTTATAACTGCTTGGATCTCCATACTTGTTAAAGGTCTATTTAAATGGTTAATCTCATCTTGATTTAATTTAGGTATGTCATATAAATCTAGGAAATCATCCATTTTTTCAGATTTTCAAATTTAGAGGAGTATATGTTCTTATAGTATGTTTCTATGATTTTCTGAATTTCTCTAGTATCTGTTGATCTGTTATAATGGTGCCTTTTTCATCTCTAATCTTATTAATTTGTGTTTCTTCTCTCTTTCTTTTGGTCAGATTTGCTAAGGTTTTATCAATCTTGTTTATCCTTTCAAAGAACCAACTCTTTGTTTTATTGATTCTTTGCATTTTTTGTTTCTATTTCATTAATTTCTGCTCTAATCTTTATTATTTCTTCCTATCTACTGATTTTTGGGTTTGCCTTGTTCTTTTTTTTCCAAGGCCTTAGATGAAGCATTAAGTTGTTTACTTGCAACCTTTCTAACTTCTTCTTTTTTTTTTTTTTTTTTTTTTTTTTTTTTTTTTTTTGGTTTTTCAAGGTAGGGTCTCACTCTAGCCCAGGCTGACCTGGAATTCACTATGGAGTCTCAGAGTGGCCTCGAACTCACGGCGATCCTCCTACCTCTGCCTCCCGAGTGCTGGGATTAAAGGCGTGCACCACCACGCCCGGCTCTAACTTCTTAATATAGGCATTTAAAGCTATAGATTTCCCTCAGGACTGCTTTCCTTGTGTCCCAAAGGTTTTGGTATGTTGTGTTTTCATCTTCATTTGATTCTGTGAATATTTTGATTTCCCTGTTGATTTCTTCAGTGACTCATTCATCATTTAATAGAGTACTGTTTAGTCTCCATGATCTTGTATATGCTCTGTAGTTTTTCGTATTGCTGATTTGCAGTTTAATACCATTGTGATAAGATAGAGTACAAGGAATTATTTCAGTCCTGCTGTATTTGTTAAGATTTGCTTTGTGGGCTCAAGAAATGGTTTAGTAGTTAAGACGTTTGCCTGCAAAGCCAAAGGACCATGGTTCAATTCCCAAAGACCCACATAGGCCAGATGTACAAGGTGGTGCATGCATCTGGAGTTTGTTTGCAATGGCTGGAGGCCCTGGTGCACCCATTCTCTCTTAATAAATAAATAAACAAATAATAAACAAATAAACAAACAAATAAATAAAGTCTATTTTAGAGAATGTTCCCTGTGCTGCTGAGAAGAATGTGTATTCTGCAGCATTTTGATGGAATGTTCTATAGAAATCTGTTAAGTCTGTTTGTTCTATGACCTCATTTAATCCAGATCCATCTCTGTTTATTTTTTGCTGGGATGACCTGTCAATTGATGAGAGTGGAGTACTAAAGTCACCAACTACAATTGTGTTTGGTGTTACCTGCGCCCTTAATTCCAGTAGTGCTTGTTTGATGAAATTGTGAACACCCATGTTAGGTGTGTATATGTTTAGAATTACAATGTCTTCCTGTTGAATTTTTCCTTTAATCAATGTATAGTGACCTTCATCTTTCTGCACTAATGCTGGTTTGAAGTCTATCCCGTCTGATATTAGGACAGCAACACCTGCTTGTTTCCTAGGCCCATTTGCTTGAGATACAATCTTGCATTCTTTCACTCTAAGACAGTGTCTGTCTTTTATGGAGAGGTGGGTTTCTTGGAGGCAACAAACAGCAGGACCCTGCCTGTTAATCCAGTCTGCAAGCCTGTGTCTTCTGGTTGGAGCATTGAAGTCACTGATATTAACAGTTATTAGTGAAAGGTACGTATTTATTCTCGCCATTCTTGTTTTGTAGTGCTTCCTGTTTTTCCTTTACTCTCTTGTTTTAACTGTTGTTTGAGTATGTCCCCCACCCCGTTTCCTCATGTGTGTGCTTTTCTTTCTCTTCAGTGTGAAGGATCCTTTCAAGTATTTTCTGTAGAGCTGGTTTAGTGGTCATATATTACTTTAATCTGCTTTTGTTGTGGAATGTCCTTATTTCTCCATCAATTTGAATGGATAGCTTCACTGGTAAAGTCATCTTGGTTGACAATTGTTGTCTTTCAGAACTTGGAATACATCACTCCAAGCCTTTCTGGCTTTTAAAGTTTGTGTTGAGTAATCTGCTGTGATCCTGATGGGCTTGCCTTTGTATGTAACTTGATTTTTCTCTCTAACTGCTTTCAATATTTTTTCTTTGGTTTGTGTGTTTGGTAGTTTAATTATAACATGGCAATGAGAGGTTCTTCCCAGGTTTTGTCTGGTTGGTGTTCTAAAGGATTCCTGTATCTGCATTGGCACCCTTTTCCAATTTGGGGGAAGTTTTCTTCTATTATTTTGTTGAAAATGCCTACTATGCCTTTGGAGTAAAATTCTTCTCCTTCTACTATACCCTGAATTCTTTTTATTTTATTTTTATTTTTATTTTTTAAAATTTTTTTTGTTTATTTATTTAAAGGGACAGAGAGAAGGAGACAGAGAGAGAGAGAGAGAGAATGGGCGCGCCAGAGCTTCCAGCCTCTGTAAACGAACTCCAGATGCGTGCGCCCTCTTGTGCATCTGGCTAACGTGGGTCCTGGGGAATTCAGCCTTGAACCGGGGTCCTTAGGCTTCACAGGCAAGCGCTTAACCGCTAAGCCATCTCTCCAGCCCGTATACCCTGAATTCTTATGCTTTATCTCTTCCTAGTGTCCCAAATGTCTTGAAATTACCATTCATACCTTCCTATTAGCTTGTCTTTCTCTTTGTTGGATTGTTTTAGATTTGCCACCTGGTCTTCTAGTTTATATATTCTGTCCTCTCCTTCATCCATTCTACTGGCAGGATTTTCTATAGAATTTTTTACTTGACTTACTGTGTTTTTCATTTCTAGTATTTCTTTTATATAATTAAATTAATTAATTTATTTGACAGAGAAAGAGAGAGACAGAGAGGGAGGGAGGCGAGAGGAAGGAAGAGGGAGATAGAGAATGGAAGTGCCAGGGACTCTAGCCATGGCAAATGGACTCCAGACACACGCGCCACCTTTTGCATTTGGTTTACGTGGGTACTGGGGAATTAAACCTGGGGTCCTTTGGCTTTGCAGGCAAGCACCTTAACTGTTAGGCCATCTCTACAACCCCTTTCATTTCTAGTATTTCTGATTGGTTTTTCTTCAGTATTTTTATTTCCTTACTCATGTATTGTTCTCCTTTTTTTTATTAAGTCAGTTTCCTGTGTTCTCCTTTAGGAGTGTAACTTCTTTGATTCATTTGATTTCTTTGAACATAGTTATAATCTTCCTTTTGAAATCTTTATCAGGCATTTCATCTAAATCAGTTTCACTGGAGGTCATTTCTGATCAATTTATAGTTTTTGGTGGAATTATATTGTCTGATTTTTTGTGTTTCTTGTATTATAATGTACAGATTTTTGCATTTTGGGTTAATTTGATGCTTGATTTTTCTAATTATCTGCAGTATTCTTAGACGTGTATATCTGACGTTATATATCTTCAGGGTAGGAGCTTAAAGTGCCAGGTGTGACTCCTAAATGACTTCCAGGGTAACAGCAGGAGTGACTCTAGCTGTGAGGTTTGCCTGCTACGCAAGTATTCTAGTAGGCTGCTGACAAACTCGTAATCCCAGCACTCAGGAGGTGGAGGCAGGAGGATTACAAATTGGGGGCTGGCCTGGGATACACGACAAAACTTTGCCTCAAAACCGCAAGCCTCCCAGGGAAGTGGCCCAAATGCATCGCAGATTAAAATCTGGCCCATCTCACCCTACCTAGGGTTTGTGATTTGGCTCCATCTTGTGGTTCAAATTCACTCTATGTGGAGGCTCCAAGCAGTAAACCTAGTGTCCCAGGGACTGCTGGGCATTTCTGTGTCCTGGAAACTATCCACTGCCTCCTGCCTAGAGACCCCACGCTACTCCTGAGACCTGTAGATAGGGTCCCAGTTGTCTTCCCTCTCTCCCTCCTGCTCTTAGCAAGTGCATCCTACCGTAATGCCTGGGATGTGGAAATATTCAATCCATATTCACAGAACTGACTCAAGAGTAAATGTGGTCACGCTGTTCTTGAACTCCTTGGTGGTGTGTCCAAACAGGCACGATTGAAGGCTGCCTGTCTTACTAACATTGCTGCCTCTACCATCCCATTATCTTTCTTTTTAAAACTGTTTTTTTTTTTTTAGGCCAGGCATGGTGGTGCACATCTTTAATCCCAGCACTCAGGAGGCAGAGGTAGGAGGACTGCTGTAAGTTCCAAGCCACCCTGAGACTATGTAGTGAATTCCAGGTCAGCCTGGGCTAGAGCTAAGACTTTACCTCCAAACAATAAAAATTAAAAAAAGGTTTTTATTTTTATTCTTTATTTGCAAGGAAAGAGAGGGTGGCACACCAGGGTCATTGCAAACAAACTCCAGACTCGTGCACCACTTTGTACATCTGGCTTTGTGTGGGTGCTGGGGAATTGAGCCGGGGTCGCCAGGCTTTGCAAACAAGCACCTTAACCACTGGGCAACCTCCCCAGCCCGTCTTCTGGGTTCTTCTCTCCTAACAGGAGGATCCTGTGTCTCTGTCTAACTAGTCAGAGCTCTGCCTCACACTTACACAACAAGCTAAAACATAAAAATGGCAGTTTCTGGGAGAACGCTAACGGAATGGAAGCGCTGGGGACTTTTATCAAAAGCGGAAATAGATGCTTCGGTCTCAAGGATTGTTGACTCTGGGTCTCAAGGACGGCTGACTCAGGCAGGGGTTTCCCGCAGAATGCGTCCTTCCAGAACAGAGTTTCTCTATCTTTTTAACCCCTTGACAGAAAAGATAGCACCCCCTCTCATATTTCTTTTTTTTAAATTTTTTTGTTTCTTTTTATTTACTTATTTGAGAGCGACAGACAGAGGGAGAGGGAGAGAGAGAGAGAGAGAGAGAGAGAGAATGGGCGCACCAGGGCCTCCAGCCACTGCAAACGAACTCCAGACGCATGCGCCCCCTTGTGCATCTGGCTAACGTGGGTCCTGGGGAATTGAGCCTCGAACCGCGGTCCTTAGGCTTCACAGGCAAGCGCTTAACCACTTAACCATCTCTCCAGCCCCCTCTCAAATTTCTTACAAGAAGTGTTAACAATTTATTGATTTTTATTTATTTATTAGAGAGAGAGGGAGAGGGAAAGGGAGAGGAAGAGGAAGATAGAGGATGGTCATGCAAACCGGGCGAGGTGGTGCATGTCTTTAATCCCAGCACTGGGGAGGCAGAGGTAGGAGGATCGCTGTGAGTTTGAGGCCACCCTGAGACTATATAGTGAATTCCCGGTCAGCCTGGGCTAGAGTGAGACTCTACCTCAAAAGAGAAAGAGAGAGAGGGAGAGAGAGAGAATGTGCATGCCAGCCATCTCTCCAGCCCTATTTTTTTATTTTTGAGGTAGGGTTTCACTCTGGTCCAGGCTGACCTGGAATTCACTCTGTAGTCTCAGGGTGGCCTCAAACTCATGGTGATCCTCCTACCTCTGCCTCCCGAGTGCTGGGAATAAAGGTGTGCACCACCACACCGGGCAACTATTCCATTCTTAATGGACATTACCAATCTTTTACTATGACACGTAATGTCATATTATAATAGTTTTATTTATTTGAGAAAGGTAGAAAGAGTGAGAACAAGAGTAATTGTATGGGTGTGCCAGGACCTCTTGCTGTTACAAATGAACTCCAGACACAAGCGTTACTTTGTGTCTGACTTTACATGGGTGCCTGGGAGGATCAAATTTGGGTTGTCAGGCTTGGCAAACAAGCACCTTTAATTGTTAGCCATCGCCCCAGCACTCTTCTTAATTAAATTATTCATACTTCTTGGGCTGGAGAGATGGCTTAACACTTAAGGCACTTGCCTGTGATTCCCCAGGACCCACGTAAGCCAGATGCACAAGGGGGCACATGCAGCTGGAGTTTGTTTGCAGTGGCTAGATGCCCTGGTGCACATCTCTATCTGCCTCTCTCTCTCAAATAAATAATAAAATATATGTTTTTTAAAAGAGTGGAATAATTAAGTTTATGACCATAGATTCTCACTTTTGGTCACAGCAGCTTCTTTTTTTATTTTTATTTTGAGACACACACACACACACACACAGAGAGAGAGAGAGAGAGAGAGAGAGAGAGAATGGGAGCACCAGGGCCTCAGCCACTGCAATCGAAATCCAGACACTTGCGCCACCTAGTGGGCATGTGAAACCTTACGCTTTCCTCACCTTTGTGTGTCTGGCTAACATGGGATCTGGAGAGTTGAATATGGGTCCTCAGGCTTCGCAGGCAAGCACCTTAACCTCTAAGCCATCTCTCCAGCCCAAGAGGCTTCTTTTTGCAGATGGTGGTGAATACTGGAGAGACTCAACATTTTTCATAGTGCTGAGAATAAGAGACTGTTGAGTGTTCAGTGCTAAATGACACATCCCCATCATGCCCTTCAGGGCTCAGGGAACACTGCAGAAGAATGAGCAGAAAGAACGTAAGAGCCAGAGGATGGGGAGGAGTGCCGTGGAATGCTGCATCCTGGACAGGAAGCGGCCATGGCATTCATGACCACACAGCAGCTACCATGAGCTGAACGACACTGGGCCCATCAGCACTTCACCACGCGTGATGGAGGAGGGCAGCACACACACGCAAACAGAACATTAAAATGGGAGAGGGGTTACATGGAAAGAAGGCGCTCAGTGGAAGGGGGACAAAAGAAGGTAATGGTAGGGGATTATGCACATTTATGAAAATTATCAAGCGTGTCTCATTGCTCTAGCAAACGCAGGAGCTCAGTACCAGCTAGCTTCCTCAGTGCACAGATATGGTTTCTAAATGCCCTTTCCCACTGAGAAGAAACAGAGGTCCTAGGTCTGGGGTGGGGAAAACAAGGTTCAGGTGTATCTTACTGTTTCAGGAAACAAGGCAGTATCCAGAGGGTAACAGATCCATGCCAATGAGTGACTAAAACAGGTTTAAATACACTGACAAGATAATTAATCACCCTGTTCTCCAGACCAGGTGCCAATGTGTGCGTCTGGCTTTACATGGGCACTTGGGAATCGATCCTGGGCCTGCAGGATTTGCAAGCAAGCGCCTTTAACTGAGCCATCTCTCCAGCCCATGACAACTTTTTTTTTTTTAAATCACCACTGGATGTGACATTCTAATTTCCAACATGGAAAATTGCTACTTAAGAAAAATGAAGGTCTATTCTTGCTTCTTCAGAAGGAACACATCCCATTGATGGGATTTCTCCTTACCGACAAGTGCCAACTAAGAAGTGTAGAGTTAACAAAATTAGGAAATCAATATTCTTCAACCCCAACAATTATTGGTCCAGGGAGGTATCACAACGTCAAAACAACTAGGAGGCTAGATGACAAAAGGGAGGGATTACTTTCATAGGAGTGATCTGGCTGTTATGTCAACTATGTGATTAAAGTTAGCCTCACTCGTAATGGGACAAGAGACACCAGCCAAATGCTTCCTAAGACGTGCAGTCTTTCCTTTTTTTTTTTTTTTTGAGATATGGTCTTGCTGTAACCCTTTTTTTTTTTTTTTTTACAGTGGCTGGAGGCCCTGGCACACCCATTCTATCTGTCTGTCTCTCTTCTCTCTCTGCTTACAAATAAATAAAACTAAAAATTAAAAAAAAAAAAAACAGCCAGGCGTGGTGGTGCACACCTTTAATCCCAGCACTCGGGAAGCAGAGGTAGGAGGATTGCCATGAGTTTGAGGCCACCCTGAGACTACATAGTGAATTCCAGGTCAGCCTGGTCTAAAGTGAGACCCTACCTTGAAAAACCAAAAAAAAAAAAAAAAAAAAAAAAAAAAACAAACAGTAAAAATGGAGAAGGCACAAAGTTTATGAAATCTTACAAGGTCTTTATAATTTGCTTCCTGGTGTATAATTTATAAATCTCCATGCAGGGCCCCTACTCCAGCTTCCTCTCTCACAGAGCCCTTGGGCTGCTTCCTTCAGAATCCCAGGATATAAGGCAAGCATGCAGACATGGCTGAGGAGGGTGACTGCTATGACTAGCCACCATTCAGATTTATTACTTAGTGCCCACTGAGTACTTCCCAATCAGCCTGTTCGTCTTCATATGGAAAAAGCCATCATCAGAGTCCACCTCACCTGTGCTTGTAGAAAGAGGTTGTGCCACTTGTCCTCACACTTAATAACAGAAGCTCAATTGTGCTAGTTTGAATGTATGCCCCCCATAGACTCAGGTGTTTTATTAAAATTGAGTTTGCAGCCTGGTATGGTACCATGTGCCTTTAATCCCAGCACTCGGAAGGCTTAGGAGGATTGCAGAGTTCTGAGACTACATAGTGAATTCCAGATCAGCATGGGGTCGAGCAAGACCCTACCTTGGAAAAAAACAAAACAAAACAAAACCAAAAACTGAGTTTACAGCTTTAGCCCCAAGCAGGCTGACCCCACCTACAGGGGGCATGTTCCAGGGGCAGACCTGATCTCCAGCTGAAGGTGTGCACAGGTTCTGCGCTCTGGCTGTGCTTGCTGTGGGCTGGCTGTTTGGTGGTATCTCTGCTTGGCTTTCCCCTGGTTCTGTAAGCTTGAATTAAACCCTTCCTCCACTAAACTGTGCCTGGCCTGGATGTTCATCCCAACAAGCAGCTGACTACAACATCAATTTATTGGGCTTAGTGAAAAGAAATTTCTATAGCACATAATCTTGGGCAAAAGCTGTATTTAAAGCTGGGTGTGGTGGTGCATGCCTTTAATCCCAGCACTCAGGAGGCAGAGGTAGGAGGATCACTGTGAGTTCAAGGCTACCCTGAGACTACATAGTGAGTTCCAGGTCAGCCTGGGATTGAGTGAGACCCTACCTCAGAAAAAAAAAAAAAAAAAAGAAAGAAAAAGAAAAAGCTGTATTTAAAAAGAGATGGGGGCTGGAGAGATGGTTTAGTGGTTAAGGCACTTGTCTGCAAAGCCCAAGGACCCATGTTTGATTCTCTAGATCCCATGTAAGCCAGATGCACAAAGGTGAGGCAAGTGCAAGGTCGCACATGCCCAAAAGGTGGTGCAAGTGTCTGGCATTAGATTGTAGTGGCTGAGACATTAGCACGCAAAGTCTCTCTCTGACTCACTCTCTCTGAAAAAACATAAAACAAAGTTATAGAGATAGATGGACAGATGGACGGATTTGTATCTTTAGTGTCATTCTTCAATTTATGTTGGTGGAATTAATATTTCATTGAATTTTCTTTTAGTATCACTTCTGCTGAGTTCTGTTTGCTTATATCTAGGACAAACCAGAAATTTGATGCAAAATACAACCTTTGAAGTGAGTCTACTGCCCCGCTCACTCTACGATGTTGGATGATGCATGTGCACATTAAACACTCCCTCATGTATACAGTAAGACTCACAGTAGGCACCTGATAGGGTCTTTGTGTGAGCTAAAAGAGGCAACCGTGGAAAAGTGTCCAATGCCTGGCAGGCCAGGCCTGGTGATACAGGCTTGTAATCCCAGCTACTAGGGAGACTGAGGCAAGAGGATCACAAGTTCAAGCCTCGATTGGGCTACAGAACAAGTCAAGGTGAGCCTGGGCAATTTAGTGAGTCCCTGCCTCAAAATAAAGTAGAAAAAAAAAAGCAGAGGGAGGGCTGGGGATGTAACTTTGTGGTAGCTCTTGTCTAGCATGTGTGAGGCTGTAGGTTCAATCCCTAGTGTGGCACAGACATACAGATGCCACAGAGCAAGTGTCAAATAGCTTTCCTTGGCTTTTTCTCTCAACCTACTGGGCAAAGAAAACACTACCCTTTGTGTTTAGATTTCTACTTGGCTCTCATGCTCAGGACAGAAATCTTCGAGATGACCTCTTCCAACATCAGCTGTCTTCTTCCGCTCTGAGCCAGGGCCTCAAGCCCAGGCTCATCACTCATTCTCTCCTGGGACACTCCCTGGCCAAACCATTGGTGAAACCAGGGCAGATGGAAGAGCAGAACGGGGGTCAGCGAGAAGGACAGGTCGTGCATTCAGCAACAGCACACTAGTGAGCTGGTCACTGTGAGTGTATAGTGAATTCCAGGTCAGATTGGATTAGAGCGAGAACATACCTCAAAAAACAAAACAAAACAAAACAAAAAACCCAACAACAACAACAACAACAAAAGAGCAAAACAACAAAAACCCGAATTTAAATTTAAAAACATTTTTAAAAATCCAAACACCTCCAGACACCCAAATACATACATGGCATTATAGGTAACTATGGCTCTAGATTTAAGAATCACTCTACTTTCCATCACTGGTAGAGATGCAAGATGTCTTGGCCTTTTCAAGTATCACTGTGTTAGTAACTGTTCAGCTTTCATTTCTCTGGGGTCACTTCAAGTGGAAAACATGTAAGAAAACTTAAGAAAAAAAGCAAACTTGAGAAAACATTTAAAAGTTTGAAGTCGCCAGGCATGGTGGCACATGCCTTTAACTCCAGCACTCATAAGAGGATAGTTATGAGTTCAAGGCCGCCCTGAGACTACATAGTGAATTCCAGGTCAGCCTGGGCTAGAGGGAGACCCTACTTTGGTAAACGAAAAAAAAAAACAACAAAACAAAAATGTAAAAAAAGTTTGAGGTCTAGAGAAATGGATCAGTGGGTAGGAGAGCTTGCTGCACAAACATGAGACCCACATACAAAACTGGGGGCTGAGCTGGGTGTGGTAGTGCACACCTTTAATCCCAGCACTCAGGAGGCAAAGGTAGGATGATTACCGTGAGTTCGAGGCCACCCTGAGACTACATAGTGAATTCCAGGTCAGCCTGGGCTAGAGCGAGACCCTGCCTGGAAAAACAAAACAAAACAAAAAACCACAAAACTTGCAGGGCTGACCCTGTATTGCCTGTAACGGCAGTCCTGTGGGGGTGGAGGCCAGAGAATCCCTGGGGCTTGCTGGTCAGCTGGTCTGACTGACAATGACAGTGCCGATGTTCTCCCCGGGCTTTCGCACAGGTGTACGCACACACCACACATACCACACATGCTTGTGAAATAGGAAAAGGCCAAGTGAGACTCTGCAGTGTCTCCTTCTTAGCAGCAACTGTGGATTTGAAACAAAACTGGGACAAGGAAATAGCCATTCTTGTAGGATTTCTCAAGTATCTCCAACCTGCCTTTACAGAAAAAGCCAGTTTCAATACAAATATTATAGGAGCACAAAAGTATCCAATGAGCCAATTGCTGCCTTTTTTAGATACAGCAAGTCTAGCGGCGGATTCTGAGGTGTGACCGTTGCAGCTAATGTTAAAGCCAGGCGTCACGGCACACATCTGTAATTCTAGCACCTGGGAGGCTTTGAGACTGTAAGCCAGTTCCAGCAAGTGCCACGCAGTGGAGACCTGAGAAAGAATAGCACTTTTAGTAATGGGCCCAGTTGGTGCCGAAATTATTTGCTGGAGAATAAATCCTTTTTCTCTGATCTCAAATCAAATCCTGGTTTATCTGATAAGGTCAGCTATCTCCTCATTTGGCAAACAGAAGACATACTTTACTATGCATAATTATTTACGATACAAAGACAGGAAAATACTTGAAGTCTGGGGTTGGTTATTCAAGGATGGAGGTGAAGAGGGGAGCTATTCATCATGTTAGGCTCACTGGAGGTCGTCACTGGCATGGTAGGAGACAGGGAATAAGAGGGTGATGGGCCCCTGGTGTATGTAGCTGGACAGCTTGAACCAGTTAAGAACCGCACTGTTTGGCCAGCCTGCTTACAGGTGGGGGTGGGGTGACGCACAAATAGAAGTGACAAAGGCCTAGAGGCCTCTGGGAGGTCTTGCAAACAGGGAGAAACTAGGATGTCTAGGCTGCGACTCATGTGTCCAGTAGTGTCACAACAGTAGTCCCCCGTTTGCTGTAGAACTGCCACTAGGCCTTTTCCTCACATGGGATAACACCTGCCTCTAAGGATTATGAGCACCAAACTGTACGGAGCTCATGGGTAGAGCAAAGAACTTGCTGGGTTTGGGACGTAGCTCAGTGGTAGGGCAGGTGTCCAGCTGGAGGCCCTGGGTTCAACACCCAGCAAGAAGCGGTGTATGTCGCCAAGGGGGCATGTTCGGGTTTGGAAACAGCACATCTTTTCTGGACATGTGGAGTGCCAGCAGCCTATGGACACTGCACTGGGAGCTGTAGCTCAAGGTCTGGAGACAGATTTTCTGGGTAGGACTTGTGTAGAACACTATGGCAATAAGAGAAGCACGCTGCACAGGGTTATCTTACAGTAGTAGGCTGGGCTGCAGCTTCAGCCCAACATTGTACTAAGGGTCATCTGGAAGGCATGTGCACCAGGTCAAGTATGCTCAAGGTCAGGGGAGAGGACACTAAGTAAGGAGAGGCAAGGCCTAAGGCCTGATCTGTAGCAGGGAAGTGGTGATTCATGTTAAAAGCTGGATATGGGGCTAGAGAGCTAGCTCAGCAGTTAAGGCACGTGCCTGCAATGCCGAACGACCTGGGTTCAAGTCCCCAATAACCATGTAAAACCACATGTACAAAGTGGCACATGCACCTGGTGTCCCTTTGCAGCAGAGGCCCTCATGCACCCACTCTTTCCCCTTGCAAACAAAATATTTTTTTAAAAAAGCTGGATGTGGGCTAGAGATTGCTTAGTGGTTAAGGCACTTGCCTGCAAAGCCTAACAACCAGAGTTCAGTTCCCCAGGACCCACATAAAGCCAGGTGCACAAAATGACACATGCATCTGGAGTTCGTTTGCAGTGGCTGGAGTTCCTGAAGTGTCCATTCTCTGTCTCTCTTCTATTTTCCTCTGCTGGCAAATAAATAAAAGTATTAAAAAAAAAAAAAAAAAGCTGGAGCTGGGTGTGGTGGCACATGCCTTTAATCCCAGTACTTGGGAGACAGAGGTAGGAGGATTGCTGGGAATTCAAGGCCACCCTGAGACTACATAGTGCATTCCGGGTCAGCCTGGGCTAGAGCAAAACCCTACCTCATAAAACAAAGGGCTGGAAAGATGGCTTGGTGGTTAAGGCACTTGCCTGCAAAGCCTAAGGACCCAGGTTCGATTCCCCAGTATCCACATAAAGCCAGATGCACAGGTAGCACATGTGTCCACAGTTCGTTTGCAATGGCCAGAAGCTCTGATTCTCCCATTGTCTCTCTCAAATGAAGTGTAAGGATTGAGAACTTACAGGAGGAAGTCATGGGGCAACATAACCAACAGGTGGCACTGAAAATCCAGTCACAGTATCCAGTGCCTCAAAACTCCTGACCTTCAGCATATATACTGTTATTCCATTTAAACCTGCCAGTGAGGTGGCATTCCAGTGCTGGGAAAGCTCTGAGCTAGAACTATGAGGCGTAACCAGCCTCTGCTCTGCCGTGCAGTGATTTACGCTGCCTTCAGGGAGATCTCCTTTTGCCCACTGGTGCCTCATCTCCACTGCTGCCTGCTCAAGCCACTGTTCTCACTTGAGGGGACAATTGTTGCATTTTCCCCTAGATGACCCATTTCTCAACACTCTCAGCGTGTCCAGTGCAGCTGCCCCGTGTGCTCTCAAACCTGAGGCCCAAGCGATGACACTGCTACCTAAGCCTGCCTAGTAGCACTGGCTCTTATGTGTCCATGTCCGAGAACCTGCAGCACTATGACCAGTCAAGTTTTCAGTGCACATCCTGAAGCCAGGGTGCTTGGGCTCAAATCCTTCCTTCAATTCCATTGTTGATCTTGGGCAAGTTGCCTAATTCCCTGTGGTGGTTTGATCCAGGTGTCCCCCATAAACTTAGGCATTCTGAATGCTAGGTTCCCAGCTGATAGAGATTTGGGAATTAATGCCTCCTGGAGGCAGTGTTGTTGGGGGTGGGCTTATGGGTGTTATAGCCAATTTCCCCTTGCCAGTGTTTGGTACACTCTCCTGTTGCTATGGTCCACTTTTATGTTGGCCAGGGGGTGATGTCCACCCTCTGCTCATGCCATCGTCTTCCCCTGCCATCATAGAGCCTCCCCTCGAGCCTGTAAACCAAAATAAACCTCCCCCCCCCCCCGCAAGCTGCTCTTGGTTGGGTGATTTCTACCAGCAATGGGAACCTGACTGCAACAGTAAAGTGGTACTGAGGAGTGGGATTGCTGCTAGACACCTGACTGTGTGGCTTTGGCCTTTTGGAGCTGATTTTCAAGAGGAATGTGGAAGGATTTGAAACCTTGGCCTAAGATGACTTGCAGTGCTGTTAAGTACAGCTTGATGGACTATTTTCGTTAAGAGTTGAAAGACCTGGGGCTGGAGAGATGGCTTAGCGGTTAAGCACTTGCCTGTGAAGCCTAAGGACCCTGGTTCGAGGCTCGATTCCCCAGGACCCACGTTAGCCAGATGCACGAGGGGGGGGGCATACATCTGGAGTTTGTTTGCAGTGGCTGGAGGCCCTGGTGCTCCCATTCTTTCTCTCTTTCTTTATCTGCCTATTTGTCTGTCTGTTGCTCTCAAATAAATAAATTAAAAAAAAAAAGTTGAAAGACCTGAATGCAGTAAGCTGTCAAGTTTGACTTATGAACGTGAGAAAGCTTTGCTTGGACTGGGCTAATAGTTTGTGTGGGAAGCTTGCTGTTATGCCTGTGTCCTGAGAAGTTGTGCAGGATTGCTTTGCGTAGAAATGAACTGGTGTGAGCAGAGGGATATGGCACAGAAAAAAATGAAATCCTTGGGCCTAAGCTGCTGCCCAGTCACCTGCAAACTGTTTGAGATTACAACCATTGAGATTGGGCCAGCTGACCTGCACTGGTGCAACAGGAAAAATGTAGACTCTTTTGAAGGGTCCTGAGTGTTCAAGAGTGACCTGTTCTTCCAAGTTTGCTTCCTCCCTGGATTAACACATTGGCACTCTACCTGGTATTATGGAGTATACAAATGCAGGAAAGAAAGGGTTATTGAGTTTGCGATGAGGTCTTGTGTTTTGGAAATGGCCATGGGCAGTGTGAAACAGGTTTGCTGGATGCCTGCATGGGACCCCAACAGGCCATGAGGATGGACTGTGGGTTGCAATGGAGACCCAGTGGAGATGGCAGGACCATGCAATGGCTGCTAAAGAAAGCTGCTGGCCCCGATGAATTTTCCAGGACTGTGAGTAGCCTAGCTGGACGGTGTAATTGGAATACCAGATTTGTTGCTGGTTAGAATTATCGGACTTGGAGATTTGTCACTGACAAGAGTTGTTGGACTTGGAACTACCGAGTTTGATGTTTATCCTGGTTGTTTTAAATCTTGTGTTGGATTCTTTTTTTCTCTCTCTCTGCCTTTCTCAAATACATAAAACATGTTTAAAAATAGGAAAAAAATTAAATATTTTATTGGGGACTAGAGGCCCTGGTACACCCATTTTCTATCTTTCTCAAATATATATTTTAAAAAATAGAAAAATAAAATTAAACCTCGTATTGGTTATTTCTTTGCTATGCCCAATGCCATCTTTTGCAGTGTGAATGTTTATCCTGTACCATGTGTTCTTTTGGGATTTTTTGGTATTATGACTCCGTTAAAAGACCTTGGATTATGGGAATGTTTGAACATCATTGAGATAGACAAAAACTATGGGGGGGGGGGGAATTTTAAAGTTGGACTGAATGCATTGCATTTTAAATCATGTATGGGTATCAGTTTATGGGCCGGGGGTGGAAGGAATGTGGTGGTTTGGGCCAACTGCCCCCATAAATTTAGGTGTTCTGAATGCTAAGTTTCCGGCTGATGGAGATTTGGGAATTAATGCCTCCTGGAGGCAATGTATTGTTGGGGGCTGGCGGCTTATGGGTGTTATAGCCAGTTTCCCCTAGCCAGTGGTTGGCACACTCTCCTGTTTTGGCCCACCCTCTGCTCATGTCCTCATTTTCCCCTGCCATCGTGGAGCTTCCCCCTCCAGTCTAAGCCAAAATAAACCCTTTTCCCCAAAAAGCTGCTCTTGGTTGGGTGATTTCTGCCAGCAATGCTAACCTGACTGCAACATCCCCTAACACTTGCAAGCCACACCCATCTATTGGGAGGTTAAAGCTTAGCTAATTGATTAGGGATGACAAACTGGGGTTTTGGGCACTGGTGCTCTGATCTAGCATTCTTGGGACAGCACTTCAAATCTTGAATGCACTTCATGAACTAAGCTCTTTCAGCACCGGAGACTAGACTGGGTTTTGCAGGGCTTCATCTATAGGGACAGGACAGAAGACACTGCAGCTGCCACGTCATCTTACCATTCCCACGCCCTTCCTGACTGGCTGTGTAGGGTGATCTTTGCTCATTTTGCACAAACCTGACTGCAACTCCAACAGCTCTGGTCCTGGTCCGGGGAGCTTTCCAGTCCAGGTGGGTCCTGAGGGGCGGGCTGGGGTAGGCCCAGGGCCTATAACGAGCTGCAGAGGGCACACTGATAAATGAACGTTGGTATTCTGATAGCAAACTCCACAAAGGCTATTTTTGCATTGTAAACCATAAAAGCTTGGCAGCATTCAGGTAGTCTATCAACCTGTTAAGAAGTGAAAGAATCAAAGGAACCAAGCCAATGAAACGTGTTGACTTCCCTACTCAACTCATTTACCAATACAAGGCTCCCAACAGAAGTAAGCAAATAGGGCTTGGAGAGATGGCTTAGCAGTTAAGGCACTTGCCTGCAAAGCTAAAGGACTTGGGTTCAACTCCCCAGGACCGAAGTAAGCCAGATGCACAAGGTGGCGCATGCATCTGGAGTTTGTTTGCAGTGGCCATTTTATTCAAATGAATTTATGAAAAAACAAAAAGAAGAAAGCAAGATGGAATTTGACCAACTCTGGAAACTATCACAATGCTCCACCATGGGGTGGAGCTGGGTCTTGGACCAGTTAACTGAAGAACAAAGTTAATATAGAGTCAGTGCAGCTGAGGCCTAGAGTCCTTTCCACAGGCTCTGCCTGGTCTGCATCCACAGTAGCCAGGCCTTCTCAGCACGTTGTTTTGTGCGTGGGGTGTGGCTGCCCTGTGCAAGCTTCCTGGTTCTTTGCTCCACCTCCCACTGCCATAGGCCCATTGGGACCACACCCAAATGTGGGTGCTGGGGACAGTAACTTGGGTGGGTCAGAAGGCTTTGAGTCATTGCCTCAGCCAAACGCAATTAAGAAAAAAAATTGTACCAGAAACTTTTTCCTCCTCCTTAAGTAGGGTCCCCACTCTAGCCCAGGCTGGGCTCAAACTCGGTGACCATCCTTCCTGCCTGGGATTAAAGGTGTGCACCATCATGCTCAGCCAGAAACTTACCTTTTGATAACTGTTTTAATAGGGGCTGGAGAGAGGGCTCAGTAGTTAAAGGCGTGTGCTTCGAAAGTCTAATGCATAGCATCTGGAAGTTTGTTTGCAGTGGCAAGAGGCTATATATAGTATGCCCCTTTCCCTCTCATCTCATATTTACAAGTTCCTAATAAACTACAAAAAAATTCAAGTCGGCTGGGCGTGGTGGCACACGCCTTTAATCCCAGCACTCGGGAGACAGAGGTAAATTCTAGGCCATCCTGAGACTACACAGAGTAAATTCTAAGTCAGCCTGAGCTAGAATAGTGAGACCCTACCTCCAAAAACCAAATAATAAAAAGAATTTCCAAGTCTATATATAAGCAGATGTAGCAATTGATAAAATTCAATTACTAGCAGACTTTGAAAATTAGTTCAATTCAAACCTTAAACTTGGAAATGAGACTGTTCTAGACAGTTTATCTGAGATCTTGACCTCAATGCTTTTTTCTGGTGTGTACATACATACATGTGCGGTAGACACTGGGTGTCCTCAGTTTTCTTCATGCTTGGACAGGTTTCTACTAAACCTAGAATCACTCATTTGGCTAGAAAAATTAGCCAGCATGCATCAGGAATCCTGCCCACTTCTCCAGCATTGGATGATAGGCACATAGTGGGTCCTGGGGAAACCTCAGATCCTCATGCTGGCATGTGACCCATCTATTGCTCCAGTCATCAACCCTCCTTAAGCCAAAGGTATTACACTTTTAAACCTTTTCTGTGGCTCTTTTCAGGGGACCAGAGCTGAAGAGCTCACTCACTGATTAACTTCACTGGAAGTTTGTCTTCACAGAGGCAGGGCAATTAGCTCTTCATCACCTCCCAAACTTCTTTCTGCCCAAGACAAAACTCCACAGAATTCCTAGAGTAAGGCTGAGTCACAACAGCTGCCTGTTGCTATCTTCAGTCTCACCACTTTGCAATATTAAAGCCTTAAATCGCAGAAGCCAGTACAGCCCAGCTCCTCAATGGTGCATGCAACCCTTTTTTCCCTTTCCCAAGGGGGTGTATGGAAACATTTGAGGTACAGGGCACCAAATTCCCCATGTGAGGCCAAGCCAGCAAGACCAAATGAAGAGGATATAACCCAATGGAAAATGACCTGCCTGGCTACCCTCCCTCCCCTCAAAGCTTGCACTGTACCTGTGTGCTTAAGAGACTTCACACGTACAGTACCTTCCTTATACATCCTACCTCACCTTGAGTTTTTACACCCTTAAGATCTGAATCAAGAGGTGTTTGCTTTGTATTTTTCAACTACACTAGAGCAAATGAGAGTCAAAGGTTATTTCAGATCCATCAAGGGCTGATGCCATTTGCTATACAATGCATGAACAGCCTAGTGTTAGAATACCATACCTAAAGACCTTAGGGTTATCTTCATTGCTAGTTTAAAAAAAATTCCACCCCACCCCAGAAAACTTACCCAAGTCCGTCCCACTTCCTTGGAGGTATTACAAAAACAGACCTCACTAAGGTAACTAACTCAAAACTTGAATAACATTTTCTTTATTTACAAGTTAGGATCAAGAGACAAAGACAAGACAGTCCAGGGGACCGAATGGGGAGATGACTGAAACCCCCAAGGCCCCAAATGGAGCAGAAGAAAAAAGGGAAAAGAGTAGAAAAAAAAAAGTCAACGTAAAAAAAGAGCTCCCCTTTCTTCCCTCCCCATGGAGGCTGAGGGGACTGCGGCACCACATCCCTACAGCCTTCTAGCTTAAATAAATTAGAACAAACAACCTCAAAACAGGGCCCTTAGAAGTGAACAGGGCAGCTACAGCCTCAGGTAACCTTGTGCCAGGCCTTTGCCCACTCCCACCCCACACCCTTGCCCCACCTGTACATCATCCTGAACAGGCCATTCCCAATAAGGCTGGGAATCTCATCTTTAAGTTGTCCATGTCCCTCCTTCAGTAATGTCCCTGCATCCCTCCCCCTGCAGAGCCAGCTCTCTATGGAGGGGGGTGAGATGAACAGTGTCACGGCAAGAGGGAAAATGGTGGGGCAGGGTAGTATAGGGGGTCCGGTCCTGCGGAGCCTTCCTGCCCCATGTGGCCTGGCCCCTTAGCCTGAGTCTGAATCACTGGTGTCCGAAGATGAAGATGATGAAGATGAGGAACTGGAATCCGAGCTGGAGCTGGAAGCACTGAGACGTGACACTGCTACCTGCTGCGCTGAGGATGACTCTGTTTTCTCACTCGCTGCAGAACAGAGAGAAGGTTTGATGGGAAGTTCATCATCTCCATTTATCAAGGTAATGACTTAGATACAGCCCAGCCCAACATTTGCCCAGTGCGCAAGAGAGCCCTGCAGGACCGCAATTACCAAAGACCAAAGCATAATCTAACTCACCTTTCTTGGGAGGTTTTTTGGTGGAATTAAGCTGTCCGCTGACATCCTGTAACCGCTTTTCTAGTTCCCGCTTCTTCTCCAAAGCTAGCTCCTCCTTTGTCTTTCCCACGGGTTTCTTAATAGCTGGGAGAGGGAAGATGTAATAATGGGTTGCCACCACCTCCCTGTCATCTGGGGTGCACACCATCCCCGTCCTCAGAACCCCGCCAGGCGAGCATAACCTTGGCTGGTACTCACTGTAGGGCTTCCGGGGCTTCTTCCGCAGGCAGGACAGGACATAGCGCTCAAGCTCTCTAAGAGTGGACGGTTTGAGCGTTTCAAAATCAATCTCAATTTCTTCTGGGTTTGAGTCACGTAAAGAGGGCTCTCTGGCTTGGATGATATGCACAACTCGACCCAGCTTCTCCCCAGGTAATTTATTGATATCCAGGCTCAACTGCCTCTTTTCATCATAGCTCATGGGTCTGCTCTCGTCCTCCTCCTCTGAATCGTAACCAGCAGGCAGCATAGGTGGGGCTGTCTTTGTGGCCTTTTTGGGTAGCCTATGGGTGAGAAAACATTTGTTAATTCTCTCCCAAAACGTTTCCACTGCTCAACCCAGGAACTAATTCCTGACTGACTGGTGCTTCTGTTTTCCCATTAAGACACATGTCTACGTAAGAGTGGGATACTGGGACTACCTTAAAACAGGAGCGCAGCTAGTTGCCAGAGCTCTTACATGCCTACAATGTCTATCTCTTCACTGCCTTAGAGGATGGCCCAGAGAACTTTTCTAACAAAACCACTTCATTTTTTTTTTTTTTTGAGGCAGGGTAGTCTGGAGGTCACAGCAATCCTTCGACCTTGGACTCCAAAGGCGTCTTATCACTATGACTGGCTCCATTTTATAAGTTTTACTGAATTGCTTACATATTATCTACAGCTGCTTTTGCAATTCGTCAATGGTCATTATCTGAGACCCTGCTGCTCTAGTAACTTATGCGGTCACTTATATGACAAGTTTGCTGGCCCTGGTCTTCAGGAGTCAAAGACATCACCTCTACAGAAAAAAATCACCAGTCTCTGCTTCCTACCGCCAAAGCTCACTTGTTACAGGGCAGCTGGACTACCTTGTGACACTAGACACAAACACACACTCACTTGTTGCTACTTCCTCCAGAAGGTCCAAAGCCAGGAAGACCTAGGGCAGCAGCACTGCCACCCCCACTCGCTTTCTTGGACTTCTTGGGCTGAGGTGGGCGGGGTGCCCTAGAGCCCTTGTCATCATCATCTAACCCTGCCCGGCCCCGATGCTTTTCTGCCTTCCGTTTCTTCTTCTTCTCTTTTTTCTCTCTCTTCCGCTTGGGTTTAGAGATTGGGCCTTGGGACAGGGCAGCCAGTTGTTCATGTACTGCCCGAAGCTAGGGGAGAAAGACGGCAAGTACGGAGAGTTTACATTAAGATCAAGAAAAAAAAAAAAAACAGAACACAAAGCATGCATGTCTTAGTAAAGACCAAAGTGACAAAATACCTGTTCCTGTAGTTCTGCCAAGCGATGAGCCCTTTCTTCCTCGGAGTCCGAGCTTTCACTCTCTTCTTCCTCCTCTTCATCTTCATCATCCTCTTCTTCCTCTTCCTCAGAGGAACTCTCACTGCTGCTTTCTTCACTAGAAGATTCTGAAGAGGACTTGGCCAGTCCTGGGACCAAAGCAGTCGAGACTGGTAAAGGCCCTAGTTCCAGTGGCTCATCTGGCATCTTGGCATAGCGGAACTCAAATACATCCTACAAAAAAACCAGGCAGACTTAAAACCATGTGGTACTGACTATACCCAGCTACCCAGGATGACAGCTCCAATTTAACAACAGGGTGACTCATGTTGAGGATGTACAGCAGCACAGGCAATGAGATCCCTCTATGCCCACTTGCTGTATTTGAACGTTTACCTAACTCACCTGTAACTTTCGTGCCATGGCTACGACATCATGGTCAGGGGGATTGTACTTATAGCAGTTGGAGAACATGAGCCGCACATCAGCAGCAAACTCCTGTGCGTCCCGGTAGTCACGGTTCTCCATCTTCCGCTGCAGAAGGAGGCAGCATCAGAAGCTGCACAGAGACTCACCTTTCCCTGCCAACCCCAGACACCACAAGTCACCCTTTCTTGGAGCTCAAGTGGGGATGACCTTAATCTGTGCCCCGGGGCTCAAGGTTGAAGTCAAAGGATTTGAGTAGGTTGAAGAAATATCTATGTCTAGGAAAAGAAATCATTTAAGTGAGAGGGGAGACAGCCTGTAACACCAGTTTCCCCAACACTCCTAATAAATAGTACTTCATTGTAAATGAACAGTGTTGTTCTTAAGTAACCATACCCTTTTTGTAGGAAATGAAGATTTCTAAGTATTTCATCTTCTACCCTATTAAGTTTTGTAAAAGAAAATACCAAGAATGAAAGACTGCTGTGTGCCCACAAGGAGACATGAATATTGCTTTATTTATCCCTAGGCTCCAGTCAGTGTCTGTCTGAGCATCCCATCTGCCCCATGCAGTGGGTACCTTGACAGTGCTGAGGTCCATGGGGTGCTTAATGATGTCATGGTAATCATGCAGGCCAAGGGCAGAAGCATCCACTGGTTTATAGAAAGGCCAGGCATAGGCAGCATGCTTCTTTGAAAGCAATTCCTTCAAAATGCCATTGCAATGTTTTAACTGTTCTGAGAGCTTTCCTTTCTTGGAGCTCTGGTGCTGTTGCTGAGAGTCAGGCAAGTCTTTCCGTGGGGGCTTGATGGGGCGGCCACTCTCTCTGCGCATAGGGGGAAGCCGTGCTGCTTTTGGCTCAAGGGCCCCGGGGGGGCTAGCTGGGGATCCAGGAGCCAGGATGGCTGTAGGTGTAGGGGTGGTAGTATCTGCTTTCCGTTTAACACCTTTTTTCTGTAGGAAAAACGACAAAACGCACAGCCCATAATTCCAGACCCATTTCATTCAAAGCCTTTCCCTCCCCATTGCCCAGAACAAATCTGATATAACATACCTTGGCAAGGGGCTGAGCTGGGGGACCTGTAGAGACAGCAAGGAGCGGGGGTCCGGCAGAATGCAGGGACTTAAGAAGTGGAGAAGAGATGACAGATGGGTGGGGAATGTTGAGGACAGTTGTAGGTATCTCAGGGGGTGGCGTATACAGGGCCGTGTGTGACACAGAAGAGACAGCAGGCACCTGATGGGCACTGGCAATACTGCCCTGGAGTGCTAGGAGAAAAAAAAAGATTTTTTTTTTTTTAGTTCTGGCTCTTTCCTCATCTTTTGGGTATCCACTTGCACAACTCCCTCTCACCTACCTGCCAGCTTGGCCCCCTTCTTATGGCTGTTCTTAGGGATGGTCACCACAAGCTCTTGTTCCTCTTGTGGCATCGATGCCACTTTCTGTAAGAAGATCTTTTCCAGTGTTTGTGCCATTAGGACAATATCGTCGGTAGGCTACAGGGAACACAAAAAAGTTTCAAATTGAATAGACAGCAGGCTCCTTTTATCAAATGCTTAAAGACTACCAGACCAGACCTTAATTTCTACTCCTTCCAACCATTAAAAATACCATAGGCCTTGCATGCACACACACAGGAGACAGAACATGATCTGTTAAGATTCACAAGTTTAAGAGAATCAGAGCAATTATTTGGCTCTTCTTAGGTCTCTGGAGCTTTGGGAGAAACAGGGCCACCATCCCCAAATACGAAACGTGTTCTACTTAAATAACCTCTAATTCTAAAAGCATGGAAGCCACATGTCTAAGAGCATCATTTGGAGCTGACTTTAACACCCTGAACAGAAGGTTAACATGTAACAAAAAGACATACAATCTTTTATGCAGTCCAAACATTAAGCAGTTGAGTAAGATTAGTATCTCATTTTCTGTAAATTAAACATATAAAAACCCACCTTATTGTAAATGTAACAGTTGGTGAACATGGTATTAAAGTCCTGCATACATTCTGAGGCAGCCCAGTAATAATTGTTTTCAAGTCTCCTCTTGATAGTGCCCATGTCCATAGGCTGCTTTATAATTTTGTGATAATCCTAGAGAAAGAAAGGCTAGATCAGAACTACGGAAACACCTATTCTAGAGAAACCAGACTGAGACACACATGCATGTGCAAGCACACACACACACCCTATGCACCACACTGCGGCCCCAATTAAACTACAGGGTAAAAATATTGGACTAGGATTCTTTAATACCCCCTAAGGAAGTCCCTATTACCTTTCTCTAACCACCCACCCCCACCCACTCTGGACACTTCCCATCCTGTGACATTACCTCCGGGATTGGCTATCCATGGGCTGCATGAGGGAAAGGAAGAAGCTAAGAATTTTGGCCACCGTGGTCCTCTCCCAACCCGGGGTGGGAAATCTGTAAAATGGAGCCAGGGCACAAAAGTTAAGGAAGGACACATGGAGGGCACAATGAGAGATGCCAAGAAAAGAGTTAACAATCGAAGGACCAGAAATCGAGAACACTGGTGGCTATCTGCCCTACACAGAGACGGGGAAATCCCTAGGGGCCGCAGCATCTATACTAGGCAGCCACCCCACTCACACACATTCTTGCTCAATCCCATACCCCCCCAACTCCCATGAGACGTGTGTACTCACCGGTAGACCCAGTTTTACAGCATCCACAGGCTGTCGGAATGGCCATGCAAACTGGTGTTTCCACAGAGCCTTCATCACCACCTTGTGCAGGTACTGCAGCTGGTTGGTTACCCTTCCCGGCTTTTTGGGGTTGGACACCTCAGGGGGTGGTGGGTTGGCAGGGGTTAGTTGCAATGCTGGTACAGAAGCCATTGTAGGGCTCTCAAACCCCTCATACAACAGAGAAGGCTTTCGAATCCTTTTCCCTGGTGCTGCTGCCTCTGGGCCCAACCCCAGTAACCCTGCATTCCCTTCCCCAGGAAGCCTGTGCAAGGAGGGAAAGAAGTAAGACAAATTAGATGTGTGATCTCATGAAAATCCATCTAACTAATCTGTAGCTAGTAGCCCCACCACCTTTCGTTAGCTGTTTGGCTAAAATACAAAAATTCCAAAATGTCACATGAGAACCACAGCCCTATGGGGATGAATCTTAAGCAAAATGGGTGGAGCTGGCAAGTCAAGCTTCCTCCCCACCAGGGATTTGGTGGTTGTCATGGTAGTTGAGACTAAAGGGAAAAGAGGAAAGAAACAAACCAGGGAGGAAAAAAAACTTCACAAACGCAGAACAGACACTCAAGAATTCATGGTGTATAAGAGATCAATCTAAAATTCAGAAGGCAACACTTGTCAGACCTCAGTCTGAAAGAATTGCTGCCACTCCACTATTCGCACCAAATCAGGTCTCCAAAAAGAAAAAAACCACCCAGAGCCACCCAACATTCAAAGTCAAGGTCAGCAAATCTCTAGCCTGCCGGGACAGATCATTCCTAAAAAATATGGTACCACGTAGCATCCAGAGACTGAAGTGGGGTCTCTGGACCAGGTGTTTCCCACCAGCAGAGGAGGAGACGGTCACTCCACCAAGAACTCATTGTTTACATCTGCAGAGCTGGGTGTCTAAGCTCCGCCCTGCCGTCTCAATGAAACTCCGCGCTATCCAGCAACACCCCCACCGAACCCCCCCCCGCCCGCGGTCACTGAGAGCGAGCAGACAAGCAATGACAGCCTCCGAAGAACCCTCCGGCAGGGAGCGAGCGATCCCTCTCGTCTGGGAATCCCCGCTACCAAACGCTGAAGCTGTCACCATGGCAACTCGACAAGGCACCAGAGGTGGCCACGAACCCCCGAAACACTTAACAAATCAGGGCTGGACCTGCTCGCCCATCCCCACTACACCCTGCTGCACTCGAGCTAGCTGCCCCAGCAGGCCGCGGCGGGGAGTGAGGCCAACCGCCCGCCCGCACTCTCGGGACGCAGGCGCCGCCGCCCGAAACCGTCGCAGGCCGTTCCGCACCGCGCGCCCGGGCCCTCCCGCCGGCGCGAGCCTGGACCTACTTGTGGGGAGTCACGTTCTGCAGCATCTTGACCCCGGGGAGCCGGCGCCGTGCTCAGCCGCGTCAAGTCCGGGTGGCCTCGGTTCCCCTCACCGCCCGGTCCAGCATACCCCGGGAAGTGGGGGGAGGCCGCTGCCCTCGGGCCTCCAGACGAGTCTCCGCCGCCGCGCCTCGCACGACTCCCGGCAGCTTGGCGCGCTCTGCGGGCGGCGGGACGGCAAGAAAATGGCGGCGGCCTCCGTCGAGCCAGCGAGCAGGACGTAGTCTCCAGACGCAGGCAGTCCCCGACGCCAGACACCGCCGTCAATACCGCCTGCGGCCGGTCGGTTGGGATCCTCTCTTCCAGTCGGGACCGCCGGGGCGTGTAAAGGCCCGGTTCCACCTCGGATGGAGGCGGATGAACGCGAAAAGTGTCTTAGGGAGCCGCCTCCTCCATCTTTGAAATCCTCTTGAGGGCGGAGTAGAGGGGGTGGACAGACTCCGAAATTGGGCGGGGCCCGAAAAAGGGACGCTTCGGGGGCTTCTATAGGGTCTGCACTGTCCGCCGGGACCGGTCATGAGCCGAGACGAAGGCCATTTCCAAGCGGATGGACGTGGATTGTAATGGCGGCCCCCGCAGACTCTAGGCTCTGGGGTCTGTAAGCAGAATCCTCCAGCTCCTTCTAGAGGCTGCTCCACTCCAGCGCGAAATGGCGCCGCCGAGCCCCGCGCCAGCCCTTTATATATAGACGGGGGGGCGGAGCCTCGCCGCTCATGCGCGCCACCCTTCTCGAGATTTCCCCCGCCCCCTCCGCGCGCGCTCGCTCGCTCACGCGCGTGAAGAAGCACAGTCGAAGAGGGCGGACCGCCTCTTCGCGGGAGCGCTTGCTATTGGCCGGCCGGAGGGATGACGTCACAAAATCCGTTTCGAAGGCGTCGGTCGCCAGGCAGAAGAGTGCCGCATAGAACCACAGCGAAGCGGCAGCCCGCCATATCTTCGAGCCAGCTGGCAGCGCTGTGGTTTGGCGAGTCCCGGGAAAGAGGAAGGTTGGAAGGTGTGCAGGCGCCATCTCCTCCAAGCCTGCAACACACACTTCCCACCTCCCCTTCCGGCGAAGTTCTCGTGAGCTCCGGAGTTCGGTGAACCCGGCGCCGGCCTCGGGCAGGTCGCGGGCGTGGCCGGTCCAGGGGCGTGGCCGCCGGCGGTGCGGGAAGGCCGCGGTGCAGAACCTGAAAAGACAGACGCCATCTTAGACAAGTCAAGGCCCATTCGGCCGTGCGCGGTTCTAACCCGGCGCCCCAATCACTTTCACAGCCCCACGCGCTCCAAGCACCAGCCCCGCGGTGCGAGCGCACGCACCGCCCCGCTAGCCCTCCACCGCAAGCTGGGGCCGCACGCCCGCCGCGCCCGAGAAGCCCACCTCTGCATTTGGTGCCGGCGGGTCCGCGGCCGTGCGAATACTGCCCGGGGCGACCAGCCGACCCCCGCGGACCCGCAGTTCTTCCTCCCCGCGGCGCGGCCGTCGGTCAGCGCCGGGGAGGAGGGCGCGCGGGGGCGGCGGCTTCGCCCTCCCCCTCCTCCCCTCCCCCGCCGTCCGCCTCCGAGGAGGGGCGGGAGCCATCTTGGCCGCGGCGTCGCCCCCTCCCCCTCCCGCCGGGCTCACACCCCGAGACCCGTGGGGATTGGGACGGCGACGACCCCGAGGCCAAGGTCGGGCCGGGGCCTCGCCCCAGCCCGCCGCCCCCTCGCGCGCACTGCTGACCAGCACGCGGGGTGGGCGAGGGACGAGGAGGAAAGCGGCCCCGGCTTCCAGGCCGCCCGCCCACCCCCGAGCGAACCTCGGTCACTGCACTTAACATGGAGGCCGGCCTCCCGGCTTCGGGACCGCCAAGACTAGGGTCAGGCCCTGGGCAGAGACAAGGACAGGCCGCCTCGGGGAGGCGGAGAACCTCCGCTCCTCGCCAGGGGCCTCGTGGCGCGTCCCGGGAGGCTGCGGCAGGACGATGACACAGCAACTTTACGGGGCTCCCCTCCCCCGCCCGCCGGGTCAGGCCCGGCCCTAGGCCCAGCGGGGGGCGGGGGCAGGGCGGCGGGGAAGTCAACGCTCCCGGGCCTCGGGAAGGGCAACCCGACATTGCAACCATCTCCCTGCGTTCCAGAAAATCACGGCCCCGCGTGCCCGCCTCCCCTCCCCCGAGCCAGCCGGGCGGCGGCTGAGTAATGCGGCCAGCAGTCGCCCTTGGTCTCTCCGCGCCTCCCCCGCAGCGCACAGGGACGCGGCCGCGGACGAGAAACCCGACACCTCCCCGGGCCTTCCTCGCGCCCCGGCGCCCACCCAGGGGCGCGGGGGCGCTCGGCGGGGGTGGGGTGGGGGGCCGGGGGACCTCGACGGCGCGCGACAGGCCCCACGGGCCGCGTCCACGTGGACGCCCAGCCTCGAAGCCTAACCTCCGCGCGCCATGTGACGACGCGAGGCCGCCGCCCGCCACGCGGCAGGGAAGGCCCAGGGGAGGAGGGGAGTGGGCGCCGGGGACACCCGCGACCCCGCGGCTCGGCCTTCCCCGCTCGGCCGCCCACCCCAAGGGCCTGCTTCTCACCTGCCTGCGCGGGGACACGCCGCCCCGCGCCCCTCTGCCCTCCGAAGGCACCGAGACTCGGGCGTGGCCCTTCCCCTCCCCCACCAGCCCTCTCCCGCGGGCCTCGCTGCCAGCCTGCACCAGGGCATCGGCCAGCAGGTGTTTGAAAGACGTCTGTCTCCCACCCCGCCCCGCCCCCCGGGATTCTGTCCTGAACCCCAAGAATTCTCCCCACTCCCCACCTGAGTGACTGCCAGCGTCCACGCCCCAGGGGCCCCGACTCACCTGGATCGCGGAGCGGTGGGGGGCTCCAATGTTGCCCTCAGCTTGGCTGCGGGGGGGAGCCTGGAATCCGGGGTGTCAACCCCCCCGGAAACTGAAGCCGCGATGGGGGAGGGGGCGTCGCCCCCAGCCCCTCCCTCCGCGGGCCGGCTGGGGGTTGGGGAGAGCCTCGCGGCCGCGCGGCCACGTCAGCAGCACCCGGATTGGCGCGGCGGGGTCACGTGGCCGCCCCTCCCTCCCTCGCCACGCGGGCGTTTTCCGAACGTTCCTGGGGGTCGTGTGGACGGGGCCGAGCGGGGCGCTGTCTCCCGAGACTCGGAGCTCGCCAAGGCCGCTGCTCTTTCTAAATCCTCTGCCTCCCATGTAGCCGCCGTCCTCCACCCGGTCCCCCCCACTCGCCTCTCGGTACGAGTTCAGCATGGCTGCCGGCGGCCCCCGGGACGCGCACTGCGCAGGCGCGAGGGTGCGAGCAGGCTGGGGGGAGGGGAGAGGAGTGTCCGAGGGCGCGCGCGCGCTGCAGTGCGCAGGCGTCGGGACGCTCCCGCGGCGGTCTGCGGGCGCGCGCGGTGGGTGGGGCGGAAGTGGCGCGCGGCCACCTCCTGCCCGGCCGCCCTCCCCCCAGCGCTCCGGGCCCCTCGGGGCGGCCGAGGGCGGCTGCGGTCGGTTCTTCCAGCTCCTGCTGGAGACGCGGCCCGGCTGGTCCTGGTGGGAGTCCCTCGGGCGCTGGCCGGCGGGGTTTGCGCACTTGGGTACGGTTTCTATTTGCCCTTATCCTGGTAGTTTTGCAGCCTCTGTACCCCCGTTAACGCACCTCAGAGTACTTTGCTGTGACTTGCACGGTCCTGAAGGCCTGCCTGCCTTGTACAAAGTTACTCTTCGTCCTTGAGAGGAGGGTCTACCTTCCCGCCGTGCACTCTGATCTCGGCTCCCCACCCACAGATACTGCCACGAGCAGAAACTCAACTCGCACAACTGCATCCCCCGCCCGTAAGATGGACGTGTCTGTATTCCTTTCCCATTGCGTTCTCTCCGTTTAAGGAATTACTTTTGACCTGGTCACCTTCCTGTTACTCTGAGGCTATCCTTCATTCTCTGCCCTTCGGAAATTTTAAGTATCGAGTTACCTAGCCAAAAAATACAGCTCCCCCAGGTTCCTACCCTCTCACTAAGCTCTTCGTTATCTCTCAGCTCCTTTGTACCGCCAGGATCTGAAATTCAAATTATGCTTACCTAATTCTGATCTCTGTTTCCTTCCCTTATCCACTACCAAAACTGTTGAGGCAAATGTTATCAGATCCTCCTAAAGGGCAGAGTCAGGGCACACTGTTATCTGTCTGTTCCTCTTCCCCCTTTCTAGACGGGGTACAGGCTGACCTGGAGCTCCCTTTGTAGCCCGTGCTGTCCTAGAACTCCCAGTGATCCTCTTACCTCAGCCTCCTGAGCGCTGGGATTAATGGCACTTGTCAGTGCTCACCTCGCCTGACCTCTGGAGCATTTCACATGTGATCATGATTGCTTGCTGACATTCCCTCTAGCCCGGCTCTGGAACCAGGTTGCTGGCCATACTCTCCCTCCTCAGTCACCAGGAACTCTTCCTTAGCCCCTTCCTGTGTTGGGAGTTTTCGAGGATTGTGTCATTGCTTCCAGTCGGTCATCTTTAGATCATTCATCAAAGGCTTTTCAAATCGCTATGTTTGTGGGGCGTGGTGTTGCACGCCTTTGATCCCAGCAGAGGTGGGCCAGTCCCCCCCCCCCCCCATCGCTATCATTGGCTCAGACAGTGCTTTTGAGCTGAAACTTCCTACTGATATGCTTTCTTGGGTAACCTACACATGCAACCTGTTTTAAAAAAAAAAAAAGAAGATGTCTGTAATGTGCCTGATACCTCCCTCTTGTGAGCCATGGCAGCTGCGGGGTCGCCAAGCTGGAGTCTGGGATCCCCTTGTTGATGTCCTTTCTTAAAGCTATACTGACCTGAACCTTATCCCGTTACCTCTTAACCATCCATCGACTGGCACTTCTATCTGAACCACACAACCATGCTTTTTCCTAGTCCTATGTAAGTGATTCCCATCTATAATAGCCATAATGTGGTATGAAAGTATTCATTGATAGTGATTTCTTTTAATGATAGTGTTATAGGTAATCTAGTATTATAGTTATCTTCAAGATAAAAAGATTTATCTTGAGCCGGGCGTGGTGGTGCACGCCTTTAATCCCAGCACTCGGGAGGCAGAGGTAGGAGGATCGCCGTGAGTTCGAGGCCACCCTGAGACTCCATAGTGAATTCCAGGTCAACCTGGGCTAGAGTGAGACCCTACCTCGAAAAAACCAAAAAAAAAAAAAAAAAAAAAAAAGAAAAGAAAAAGAAGATTTATCTTCTCTACAGATACTACCTTTCAGAATTTCGTTTTTGGTATTTGCAATATGCAGTACTGGGAATTGAACCCAGTGCCTCGTGTGTGTTAAGCAAGTGCTCTACAGCTGAGCTGTATCTCTAGCCCCCTCCCTCCCTCTCTTCTTCCTTTCTTTTTTTTTTCCTTTCCTTTTTCTTTCTTCTTTCTTTCCTTCTTTGTTTCTGTGGCAGTCTCACTTTGACTGACTGACCTGGAACTTGTGGCAGTCTCACTTTGACTGACTGACCTGGAACTTGCTCTGTAACTCAGGCTGCCTTCAAACCCACAGCATTCCTCCTCCTTCATTGTCCCCAGTGCTGGGATTATAAATGTGAGCCATAGGGCTGAGAGATGGCTTAGCAGTTAAGGTGCTTGCCTGCAAAGCTAAAGGACTTGGGTTCGATTCCCCAGGACCCACGTAAGCCAGATGCACAAGGGGGCGCTTGTGTCTGGAGTTCATTTGCAGCTGAAGACCCCGATTCACCATTCTCACTCTCACTATCTGCCTCTTTCTCTCTCTGTTTCATATAAATAAAATAAAATGTGAGCCATTTCACCTCCATTTCCTTTTTACTCTTTTTTTTTTTTTTTTCCCCAAGATAGGGTCTCACTGTAGACCAGACTGACCTTTATGTAGTGTCAGACTGGGAGTGAACTCACAGTGATTCTCCTACCTCTGCCTCTGGAGTGCTGGGATTAAAGGTGTGGGTCACCACGCCCAGCTTTGGTGGTCTTTTGAAGCAGGGTCTCACTAGCGCAGGCTGACCTGGAACTCATTCTGTAGTCCCAGGCTGGCCTTGAACTCACAGCAGTCCTCCTATCTCAGCCTCCCTGGGTACTGGATTAAAGGTATGCATCACCACGCCCAGTTTCCTTTTTACTCTTTTAAAAAAATTTTTTTTCTGTTTTATTTATTTATTTGAGAGGGACAGACAGGGAGAGAATGAGGCCGAGAGAGAGAGAGAGAGAGAGAGAGAGAGAGGATGGGTGCGCCAGGGCCTCCAGGCACTGCAAATGAACTCCAGACGCGTGCGCCCCCTTGTGCATCTGGCTAACGTGGGTCCTGGGGAATCGAGTCTTGAACCTGGGTCCTTAGGCTTCACAGGCAAGCGTTTAACCTCTAAGCCATCTCTCCAGCCCTCCTTTTTACTCTTTAAGACCCAGCCTCACCGAATTTCCCAGGCTGGTCTTAAGCTGTCTCTGGAGCCCATGTGGTGCCCTCTACCACATCATGATGTACAGGAAGGCTGTTGCTGGATGCTGAAGAAATGCCAGTGCCGTGCTCTTGGACATCAAGCTTCTGGAACTGTTGAGTGTGATCAACTATTCTTTGTAAACTATCCAGTCTTCAGTGTTGCAGTACAGCAGCAGCAGACAAGTTGAGACATTTGAGAATTGGGAGTCATTCCTGGTATTGAGAGCTGTTTCCTCAATTGGGATAGAGTCCAGAGTATAAAATCCTGCCAAACCAGGCAAAATACTCAAACACTCTAGGAAAAGAGAGGACACACTTTGAGAGGAGATTGAGGGCTCTTTTTTTTAAATTTTTTTAAAAATTTTTTTGTTTATTTTTATTTATTTGAGAGTGACAGAGAAAGAGGGAAGAGAGAGAGAAAAAAAAATGGGCGCGCCAGGGCTTCCAGCCACTGCAAACGAACTCCAGACGCGTGTGCCCCCTTGTGCATCTGGCTAATGTGGGTCCTGGGATATTGAGCCTTGAACCAGGGTCCTTAGGCTTCACAGGCAAGCGCTTAACCACTAAGCCATCTCTCCAGCCCTTGAGAGCTCTTTTGAGGGGAAGTTTCATTATGGCAGGAGAAGCATGGCACAAGCAGGAAGCTGGGTCACAGCTTGTCACATATCTGGAGTCAAGACACGCTGCCGTTGCAAGACGAGGCCGGCCTTGTCACATATTTGGGTGGAAGTGGTCTGAGTACTGGGCTAATAAACCTCAAGGTCCGCCCTTAGTGACACCTCCTCCAGCAAGGCTGACCTCCCAAAGGCTCCACCAGCTGGAGATGGAGAATGAGGCTTCATGTCAAACACACGAGGCCTTGGGGGCGTTTTACATCCAAACCACCACAGGGCGATGTAAGCTTATATTTCTTGAGGACCACCTTGATAGCTTGAGAACTGCTTTGTAGAACATACAAGTGGAGGTGACCATAGTGGAAATCCAGAGCAAGATCTGAGCTGAAAAGGTGCATCTGGAAGACATCAGCACAGTGTGACACTGAAGGCATGTGGGAGTAAATGGAGGGAGCCATTCAGGACAAGTGTGTCCTGTATGAAGGGAAAAAGTCAAAGACAAAGCTCCAAGGGACATGAGTACTTATCAGCGGCTGAAGCCAGGAGCCATAGCTATGTCTGTCATTTTAACACCGGGGAAGCTGAGGCAGAAGGATTGCCATGAGGTTGAGGCCTGGGCTACACAATTCTGAGCTACATTGTGAGAACTTGTCTCAAAATAAATAAATAGATAAATTTTGGGTTGGAGCAATAGCTCAGCAGTTAAGGCCCTTGTCTACAAAGCCTAAGGACCCAGGTTCACTTCCCTAGTACCCACTGTAAAGCCAGATGCACAAGGTGGCCCATAGGTCTGGAGTTCGTTTGCAGTGGCTAGAGGCCTGGCCATGCCCATTCTACCTGCCTCTTTTCTCTCTCTCAAATAAAAAGATAAAATAGGGCTGGAGAGATGGCTTAGTTAAGGCACTTGCCTGCAAAGCCTAAGGACCCATGTCCAACTCCCCAGATCCCACGTAAGCCAGATGAACAAGGGGGTATACATGTCTGGAGGTTAATTACAAGGCCTGGAGGTCCTGGGGCACCAATTCTCTCTCTCTCTCTCTCAGGAAAAAAAGGCCAATCTGTTGGTCTTGCCTCAAAAAAAAAAAAAAAAAAAAAAAAAAAGCTGAGCATGATGGTGCACACCTTTAATCCGAGCACTCCAGAGGCAGAGGTAGAAAGACTGCCATAAATTCAAGGCCACCCTCACTACATGGTGAATTCCAGGGCAGCTTGGGCTAGAGACCCTACCTTGAAAAAATAAAAGAGGGGGCTGGAGAGATGGCTTGGCTTAGCCATTAAGGTGCTTGCCGGTGAAGCCTAAGGACCCAAGTTTGATTTCCCCAGTACCCACATAAATCAGCTGCACATGGTGGTGCATGCTTTTGGAGTTCATTTGCAGTGGCTAGAGGCCCTGGTGTGCCCATCCCCCCCCCAATAAACACAAATAATTTTTTTGTTGTTGTTTTGTTTTTTGTTTTTCGTTTTCCTAGGTAGGGTCTCACTCTGGCCCAGGCTGACCTGGCATTAACTGTGTAGTCTCAGGATGGCCTCAAACCCACAGCGACCCCATGAGTTTGAGGCCACCCTGAAAGTACATAATGAACCAAAAACAAAAAGTCAATAAAAAGTTAACTGGAAAAAAAAAAAATCCATAAAGGGGCCTGAAAAGGAAATGCCCAAGAAGAGAAGAAAACTGGGAGAGAGTATCATGAGGGATCCCAGAACAGACCAATTCAGCAGAGAGCCTGGCCAACTGTGTCGAATGCTCAGAGACTGCCAAGAATCCATTTGATTGCGACAAACATTGGAGAGTAACTTCATCGTTGAAGTTTAAGAATTAAAAGGCACATTTGAAAAGTGGGAACACAATGGCCTACTGCTTTTCAAGACACTTGGCTTTGGGGGGTCAGGGAGGCAGTGCTAGCAAAGGGTTGGAGAGCTGTGCTTTGGAAGGCCATGGTTAGCGTCGCGTGTCATGACAGAAGACAGGCGTTGTTCCTGTGAGGCAGAGCTCGTTGCCTTGCTTCCCTTAAGCTCACCACTTCCCCAAACTGACTAGGAGCAGAGTCTACCATGCCTTTGATGGGCTTGTTGGGAGCTCCTGGAGAAAGAAGGGTTACATGAAGGGAAGCATAGCTGGCGTGGAGGCACACGCCTTTAATGCCTTTAATCCCAGCACTCGAGAGGCAGAGGTGAGAGGATCACCATGAGTTCAAGGCCATTCTGAGACTACATAGTGAACTCCAGGTCAGCCTGGACTATAGTGAAACCCTACCTTGGAAACCAAAAACTAGAAAAAAGAAGAAAAAAAAAGAAAAAGGGAAGCTTGGTTATAAAGGCCACTTGTTAGGGATTTATGCTAGGATTATAGAAATTCCAGGAAAGAAAAACCAATTCCGGGAAAAGCGGGCTGGGTAGAAAACTCAATGGTTAAGGCACTTGCTTACAAAATTTGCTGACCTGGGTTCCAATTCCTAAGCTATCCATATAAGCAGGATGCAAGGAAAAAAAAAAAAGAAAAGAAAAGTGGTGTGTTAGGGCCTGGAGAGATGGCCCCAGCAGTTAATGGTGCTTGCATGCAAAGCATGGCAGCCTGATTCCCCGGTACTCACATAAGGCAGATACACAAAGTGGCACACGCATCTGGAGTTTATTTGCAGTGCCAGGAGGCCCTAGTGTGCCCATTCATCCTTTCTCTGTCTCTCTCAAACAAATAATGTTTTAAAACGTAGCATGTCAAGCATTTGTTTGGAGCAGAAAGAGACCCTGGCGCTCACACACACATACACAGCTGCAAATAAAATTTTTTAAAGGTGATGTCCAAGATGGAGCTGGCCAGCGTTCTGCTAATGAGTAGCTACCTTTCTCTTCACTCTGGTCTTGTCCCCGCTCTGCTCTGTGTGGACAGCGTGGGCCCCTTTGCCTCCCTCCTACCCACAGTAATTGTTGCGTCTGCTATACCTCCTCCTAGGCCCTCCTACACGGCCCACTCCTGTTCTTCTCCAGATCTCTGAATATTCTGCTCTCACCCCCCCACACACACCCCGTACATAAGGGGAAAGGAACTCTTGAAAGGTGGATTTATTTTGGGTTTCCATCACAATTCTGACCACACTCGGCAAAGCATGGGCCTGTGAGCAGAATCCAGCCCACTGCCTGTCTTCATATGGCCCAAGTGCTAAGAATGGTTTTACATTTTTTTAAATGATTTTTTAAAAAGCAAGAGTTTTGGAATACATGGAAATTCTGTGAAATTCACATTTTAGTTAGTATTCATAAATAAAAAGGGGTTTAAGGACAGAACTCCAGCAAACACCAATATTTAAAGAGCAACGGAAAGAAAGGTTCAGGAGATGGGAGAGGAGGCTGGAGGAAGCCGGGGCTGGAGCCTCTCCCTGCTCTTCTAGCTCCATGGTACCTAAGCAGTCTTCCTGCCACAGCCTGAGATGCTACCTGTCCCTTTGTTGGAAGTTTGCAGAACCTAGTTTAGAATTCCATAGTAGGGTCTGGAGGGGCACTGGGAGTATAGTCCAGTGGCAGAGCACTTCCTAGCATGTGTGAGGCCTTGGACTGGATCCCAGCACCACAAGTTCCGTAGGAACTGCAGGTTGCCGTGTGCCACTTCCCTGCTCCAGTATCACGAAATTCGACTTGTCTCACATACCTGACTCTTCCCCTTCGCCAGAACCACTGATGGGGTAGTCACAAGTCAGAACATTGGGGAAAGGATTTGTTTCTTGAAGTATTAAAATGATCTTCAGGAAAAAAAAAAAAAAAAAGAAAAAAAAAAGCCGAGTGTGGTGGCACACGTCTTCAATCCCAGCGCTTGGGAGGCAGAGGTAGGAGGATTCCCATGAGCTTGAGGCCACTCTGACATTGCGTAGTGAATTCCAGGTCGGCCTGGGTAGAGGGAGGCCCTACCTGGGCGGGGCCTAAGATCTTCAGGGCTGGGGATATAGCTCTGTGGTAGAGCATTTGCCTAGCATGTGCAAGGCTCTGGGAAAAAAAAAAAAAAATTCTCCACAGCCTTTCCCTGGCCTGCTGTCCCTACCACCCAGACGCATGAACAGATACACAGTTTCAGAATACCCCAGAGGTTAGAGGGTTGTTTCTCCTCATTCCATGTGTGCTGTGAGTGTGTGAGTGTGAGCGTGTGAGTGTGAGCGTGTGTGTGTGTGTGTGTATGTGTCTTTTTCATCTTTCTTGTGCTGGGATTATTGCTGTTATTTATTAAAAGGGGTATAGATTTTGTAAGTCTCAGAAACTGACAGACCTTACCCACATAGATTATTTTCTCCAATTTCTAATCACCTCATTAGATCTTCCTCACTGGCTCCCCCACCCCTTCTGTCTCCTCTTTGTCAGACTAGAAGCACACACACCGACAGTTTCTTCCTCACCTCCCACTACTCAGCCCACCACAATCTGGCGTCAACTCCCACTGCCACACAGAAAGTGCTCTCAATAAATGTGGCATCTTATAATCCCCAAGTCCCCGGATGTGTTCCAGGCCTGCCTTGACTTGGAGCAGCATTCAGCAATGTCTGTCTTACCTTCTTCATGGAACTCCTCCCTTTATTCCCCCGACCTGCTTCCTCCTGGCTCCTCCCTTCCTTCCCCATGTTCTTGTGGTGCCACCAGATCCTTACAAATTAGCATGCCCCAGTGCTGGTTATTCTCTGTGTCGCTGTCACACGCACCCTCCAGGACCCAGTTCTGAACAGGGAGCTGACCAGGGCTGGCGTACCTCCCAGCTCTCCCGGCCAGTCTCTTCCTTTAGACCCTTCCAGTAGAAGGCACGGGTTGAAGAAACCCAGAAACTTCTTGCCTTAACCTCCAGCTGGTGGCTGACGGTGGTGATCCCTGCTGCTGGATGCAACAACAGGAGGAATGCCTGACTGGGCTTTAACCTCCTGAGCAGGAGTCTTCTCTGTGACCCTGGACTTGATGGCAGCCTTTCAGCAGACGGGCTCAGGGATACAACAGTGTCTCCTCAGGGCCACAGCAACTGCTGGTTTATGGATTACAGCTCAGGGCTCTGGCAGTTCTGAACCCCACACAAATGTCTCTCCTAGCTGAACTTCCAGCCAAGCCCCTCCTTGCTCTTTCTGCCCTTTTAACAGATTTGAAACTGATTTTGTTAAGTTCTGTCAGTCTAGCTGGGTATGGTGGTACATGGCTATAATGCCAACACAGGCAGATTGAGGTAGGAGAACTGCCATGAGTTCAAAGCCAGCCTGGTCTACAAGCTACAATTAGAATTCTCTAATTGGAAGCACAAGAGTGGTTAAATGGCCCTGCCTGGGTCCTGGATGACAATCGAGGTATGAATCCCCTGCAGACTTGTGTTTTACCTCTTAAAATTTAATTTATTTATTTACTTATTTGAGAGACAGAGTGATAGGGTAGGAGTATGGGCACACCAGGGTCTCTTTCCACTTCAAACAAACTACAGATTCATTAACCACTCTGTGTATCTAACTTCACACAGGTCCTGGGGACTCAAGCCCAGGTTGTCAGGCTGAGCCATCTCCCCAGCCCTTGTTTTCTCTTGCTGCTTCTGCCTCGTCAATGTATTAGTTACATCCTCCTTGCTACCACCAAATGTCTGATGAGTAGCCACTTAAGGAAGGGTTCCAGGTTTCAGTCCATCACGGCAGGGGAGGCGTGGCAGGCAAGAGCTTGAGGCAGCTGCTCACATCCAGTCCACAGTGAGGAGGCAGAGAGCGATGAGTGCTGCTGCTCAGCTGTTCTCTCCTTTAAAAACTGTTATTCAGTTATGTGAGAGACAGAAAGAGGGAGAGAGAGAGAGAGAATAGACATGCCACAGCCTCTAGCTGCTGCAAACGAACTCCAGATGTATGTACCACCTTGTGCATTTGGCTTACGTCGGTAGTGGGAGTCAAACCTGATTCCTTTGGCTTTAAGGCAAGTGCCTTAACCGCTAAGCCATCTCTCCAATCCTCTCCTTTTTACACAGTCCAGAACATCTGGCCCATGGACTAGTGCTGCCTGTAGTTAAGATGGGTCATCCCACCTCAGTGAACCTAATTAAAATAATCCCCCAAAGGCATGACCAGAGGCTGGTTTCCCAGGTGATTCTAGGTACTGTCAATCTGACCTACCAACCGCCACAGTCCACTTGGTGGACTACATGCGCCTCTGCTTCAGCCTTTGTACTCCCAGCTTTCCAAACCAGACTCTTCTTCCACTCCAGAGTCCGCCCCACACCCTCACCACCTCCCATGGGCTTTAGTGGGCTGGCCATAGGCACCCCAGATTCAACATGCAGAAAACTGAGCTCATTATTATTATTACTGTAGAGACAAGGTCTTGCAATAGAGCCTAAGCTGGCCTTCCAAATGCTGGTATTTTGGGCACATGACATCATCCACCTCTTTATAAGCCTGCTCTTGTAGCCTTCTTTTTCTTTTTCTCTTTTTAAATATTTTTATTTATTGAGAGAGAGAACGGCAGGTATATATATATGGAGAGAGGGAGAGGGAGAGAGAGAGAGAGAGAGAGAGAGAGAATGGGCGCTCCAGGGCCTGTAGCCACTGCAAATGAACTTCAGACACATGCGCCACCATGTGCATCTGGCTTATGTGGATCCTGGGGAATTGAACCTGGGTCCTTTGGTTTTTCAAGCAACCCTTTTTAAATTTATTTATTTATTTATTTAAGAGTGATAGAGAGAGAGAGAGGGAGAGAGAGAATAGGCACACCAGGACCTCCAGCTACTGCAAACGAACTCCAGATCCATGTGCCACCTTGTGCATCTGGCTTACGTGGGTACTGGGGAATCGAGCCTTGAACTGGGGCCCTTAGGCTTCACAGGCAAGCACTTAACTGCTAAGCCATCTCTCCAGTCCCTTCTTTTTGTTTGTTTGAGGTAGGGTCTCACTGTAGCCCATTCTGACCTGGAATTCACTATGTATTCTCAGGTGGCCTTGAACTCGTGGTGATTCTCCTACCTCTGCCTCCCAAGTGCTGTAAGGCGTGTGCCACCACGCCTGGCTTCATGGTTTTCTTTTCTGCTTCAATTCGGTCAGACACTGAATGCTCACCATAGCAATTACCTTCTCGTTGCTGGGACAAAACACCCAACCGGAAGCAGCACATGGAAGTAAAGGGTTGATTTCAGTGTTCAGTTTCATGGGGATATTTCATGGTGGCAGGGACAGACAGCAGGGCATCACAACTTGTCACTTCAGCTGGGAGGAAGCAGCAAGAGTAAGCTCGCCAGTGCTGGCCCAAAGCCTGTCCCCAGTGACCACCACCAGCTGGGGACCAAGTATTCAAACACGTGAGCCTATGGGGACACTTCTTTCAAACCACCACACATACTCAGCTACCACATTAGAACCAGATGTTGCCATGACTTATCCACCTCTTCCCATCTTCTCTCTTCTTATTAAATGCAGGGCCTCCCACATCTTAAGCGTTCTACCACTAAGTTACAGCCATGGCTCCCTCTTTTTTTCTTTAAAAAATTATCAATTAGGCCAGGCATGGTGGTGCACACCTTTAACCCCAGCACTCGGGAAGCAGAGATAGCTGGATCGCCATGAGTTTGAGGCCACCCTGAGACTACATAGTGACTTCCAGGTCAGCCTAGGCCAGAGTGAGATCCTACCTCAAAAAAAAAAAAATTATTTATTTGAGAGAGAGAGAGAATGGGCACACCAGGGCCTCTTGCCATTGCAAATGAACTCTAGATGTATGTGCCTCTTTGTGCATCTGATTTGCATGGGTACTGGGGAATAGAACCATAGCCATCAGGCTTTACAAGTAAGTGTCTTTAACCATGGAGCCATCCCTCCAACCCTTGTTTTCTTTTTAAAATTCTTTTAAACTTTTTTATTGACAACGTCCATAATTGTAGGCAATAAACCATGATGAGGGCTGGAGAGATGGCTTAGCGGTTAAGCGCTTGCCTGTGAAGCCTAAGGACCCCGGTTCGAGGCTTGATTCTCCAGGACCCACGTTAGCCAGATGCACAAGGGGGCGCACGCGTCTGGAGTTTGTTTGCAGTGGCTGGAAGCCCTGGCGCGCCCATTCTCTCTCTTTCTCTCTATCTGCCTCTTCCTCTCTCTGTCACTCTCAAATAAATAAATAAAAATGAACAATAAAAAAAAACATTTAAAAAATAAATAAATAAACCATGATGATTCCCTCTCCTCCCCACTTTCCCCTTAACAAATTCACTCTCCATCATATCCCCTTCCCCCACATCCCCCACCCCAAACAGTCTCTCTATTATTTTGATGTCATGATCTTTTTCCTCCTCTTATGATGGTCTTGTGTAGGTAGCATCAGGCACTGTGAGGTCATGGATATCCAGGCCATTTTGTGTCTGGGGGGAGCATGTTGTAAGGAGTCCTACTCTTCCTTTGGCTCTTACATTCTTTCTACCACCTCTTCCACAATGGACCCTGAGCCTTTGAAGGTGTGATAGAGATGTCTCAGTGCTGAGCACTCCTCTGTCACTTCTTCTTAGTACTATGGTGCCTTTTGAGTCATTCCAATGGTCACTGCCATCTGAAAAGAGAAGCTTCTCTGACCAAAAGTGAGAGTAGCATTAATATATGAATATGAATGTTAAGAAAAGTGCTTACAGGGCAGTTTGGTGAGCATAACATATGCATTTAGCCAGACAACATCAGGCATTATACCCCTTAGGGCTCATGACCACCCCCATCATAGGTTTTCAGTATCAGGCATGTATTCCCTCCATGGAGCAGGCCTCCAGTCCAATTAGAGAGCGGTTGGTTTTCCCCAAAACAGACATGCCACTATTGCATCCATTTGGTCGTTTGGCTTGGCTAGCCAAACTTAAGGCTAACAGGGTCCACTGTTGTTTATTCCACTGATGACTTCTCTCTCCCATAGGGCTGCATGCAGTGCAGCTTTTTCCAGCTTTCTGTCAGCTGGTGTACAGGGAGGAGGTTTTCAGCCTATGTGAGCTGCTCTGATCTACACTGTTACCACAGGGCCTATGTGAGCTGCTCTGATCTACACTGTTACCACAGGGCCTATGTGAGCTGCTCTGACCTACACTGTTACCACAGGCCTATATGAGCTGCTCTGATCTACACTGTTACCACAGGCCTATGTGAGCTGCTCTGATCTACACTGTTACCACAGGCCTATGTGAGCTGCTCTGATCTACACTGTTACCACAGGCCTATGTGAGCTGCTCTGATCTACACTGTTACCACAGGCCTATGTGAGCTGCTCTGATCTACACTGTTACCACAGGCCTATGTGAGCGGCTCTGATCTACACTGTTACCACAGGGCCTATGTGAGCTGCTCTGACCTACACTGTCACCACAGGCCTATGTGAGCTGCTCTGACCTACACTGTCACCACAGGCCTATGTGAGCTGCTCTGACCTACACTGTCACCACAGGCCTATGTGAGCTGTTCTGACCTACACTGTCACCACAGGCCTATGTGAGCTGCTCTGATCTACACTGTTACCACAGGCCTATGTGAGCTGCTCTGATCTACACTGTTACCACATGCCTATGTGAGCGGCTCTGATCTACGCTGTTACCACAGAGAACATTCACACCCGCTGTCACAGGGGCTCAATGGAAGGGGCCGTGGATGCCTTTAAGCTTTACACATGTGCCAACCCTTTTGCAATGGAGTGCTTTACTCTCCCCTCGTGTTCTGATGAAATTGTTTTTCCTTCACTGTTCCTTTGAGCCTGCCTGATTAACCTCCCATTTATTCCCCCAGTCACATATAATTCATACTTCCTAGCTGGGCGCGGTGGCGCACGCCTTTAATCCCAGCATTCGGGAGGCAGAGGTAGGAGGATCGCTGTCAGTTCGAGGACACCCTGAGACTATGTAGTGAGTTTCGGGTCAGCCTGAGCTAGAGTGAGGCCCTACCTCAAAAAAAACAAAGAAACAAACAAACAAACGAACAAAAGAATTCATACCTCCTAAACTGTTTGGCAACCTCTTTTGTGGTTTGGGGAGTCAAACCCAGGGTCTCAGGCGTGCTCGGCAAGTGCTTCCCCCCCGCCCTCGGTGCATTCATTATGTTGTTTAGTGGCTCCCTGACTAGACTTGCAGCTCTGAGAAGGCAGGAGTAAGCCTTGCGGTAGTCTCCCTTTGTGTCAGCCATCTGTCACCGTGACAGAATGAGACAGACAGAAGGAAGAAAGGTTCATTTTGGGTCAGGGCTTCAAAGGTTTCAGTCCATGGTCACTTGGCCTCATCATTTTGTTCCTGTGGCAAGACAGAGCATCATGTGTGTGGTAGAACAACGTCAGAGAGAGGGAGAGAGAGAGAGAGAGAGAGAGAGAGAGAGACCAGGGACCCAAAATAAGGCCTTCAAGGGCATACTCCCAGCTTGGGACCAACACATGAGGACATTCCAGAGGCACACGATGAAACCCCCTATCCATGCGGGGCACATTCCAAGATGCCCAGTGGATGCCAGAAACCACAGATAAGTCTGAGCCATGTAAACATAAATAAATAAACGTGTGTGTGTGTGTTACTTTCTTTGTTGCTGCGACCAAATAACTGTCAAAAGTAACTTGGGCTGGAGAGATGGCTTAGCGGTTAAGCACTTGCCTGTGAAGCCTAAGGACCCTGGTTCAAGGCTCGATTCCCCAGGACCCACGTTAGCCAGATGCACAAGGGGGCGCATGCGTCTGGAGTTCGTTTGCAGTGGCTGGAGGCCCTGGTGCACCCATTCTCTCTCTCTGCCTCTTTCTTTCTGTGTCTGTCTGTCGCTCTCAAATAAATAAATAAAAATAAAAAAAAATTTAAAAAAGTAACTTAAGGTGTGTTTCCAGAAAGGTTTAACAGAAGAGGAAAGACCCACTCTGACTGTGGTGGCACCATCCCATGGGCTGCAGTCCAGGACGTAATAAAAGAGAGAGAGAGAGAGGGAGAGAGAGAGAATGGGCTGGAGAGATGGTTTGGCAGTTAGGCACTTGCCAGCAGAGCCTATGGACCTGAATTCCATTCTCCAGTGCCCACATAAAGCCAGATGCACAAGGTGGCACATGCGTCTAGAGTTCATTTACCGTGGCTAGAGGCCCTGGTATGCCCATTCTCTCTCTCTCTCTCTTTCTCTTTCCTACTCTCTCACAAATGGATAAGTGAAATATTAAAAAGAGAAAGTGAATTGAGCACCAGCATTCACCTCTCTGCTTTCTGACTGTGGATGCAATGTGACCCGCCTCCTCACACTCCTGCCCTCATGGCTTCCCTGCCACGATGGTCTGGATCACCTCAAACTGTGAGCCAAAATAAACCCTTCCTCCCTTACGTTGCCTTTTTATATTTATATTTTTACAAAATATTTTATTTATTTATTTTTGGGGGGTTTTGGTTTTTTGAGGTAGGGTCTCACTCTAGCTCAGGCTGACCTGGAATTCACTACGGAGTCTCAGCGTGGCCTCGAACTCACGGCGATCCTCCGACCTCTGCCTCCCGAGTGCTGGGATTAAAGGCGTGCGCCACCACGCCCAGCTATTTTTATTTATTTATCTGAGAGAGAGAGAGAGAGAGAGAGAAGCAGATAGAGAGAGATAGGCATGCCAGGGCCTCCAGCCACTGAAAACAAACTTCAAACACATGTGCCACTTTGTGCATCTGGCTTACATGGGACAATCAAACCTAGGTCCTTTAGCTTTACAGGCAAATGCTTTAACTGCTAAGTCATCTCTCCAGCCCTATATTTTTTTATTTTTAAATTTTTATTTATTATGAGAGAAAGAGAGAGAGAGAGACAGAGAGAGACAGAGAGAATGGGCATGCCAGGGCCTTCAGCTGCTGCAAATGAACTCCAGGTATGTGCGTCCCCTTGTGCACATGTGTGAAATTGTGTGCTTGCATCACTGTGCATTTGGCTATGTGGGACCTGGAGATTTGAACATGAGTTCTTAGACTTTGCAGGCAAGCACCCTAACCACTAAGCCATATCTTCAGCCCTTAAATTACTTTTTAAAAATAATATTTTATTTTGTTTTGTTCAAGGTAGGGTCTCACTGGCCCAGGCTGACCTGAAATTCACTATGGAGTCTCAGGGTGGCCTCAAACTCATGGCGATCCTCCTACCTCTGCCTCCTGAGTGCTAGGATTAAAGGCATGCACCACTGTGCCTGGCAAAATAATATTTTATTCTTATTTATTTATTTATTTGACAGAGGGGTAGGAGAGGAAGAGAGAAAGAGAGAGAGAGAGAGAGAGAGAGAGAGAGCAAGAGAGAGAGAGAGAGAGAGAGAGAGAGAAAGAGCACCCTAGGGCATCCAGCCATTGCAAACGAACGCCAGACGTGTCACTGTTGCAGTCAGGTTCTCATTGCTGGCAGAAATCACCTGATCAAGAGAAGCTTTTGAGAAAAAAGGGGTTTATTTTGGCTTACAGACTCGAGGGGAAGTTCCATGATAGTAGGGGAAAACGATGGCAGGAGCAGAGGGTGGACATCACCCCCTAGCCAACATAAGGTGGACAATAGCAACAGGAGAGTGTGCCAAACACTGACAAGGGGTAACTGGCAATAACACCCATAATCCTGCCCCCAACAATACACTGCCTCCAGGAGGTGTTAATTCCCAAATCTCCACCAGCTGGGAACCTAGCATTCAGAACACCTAAATTTATGGGGGACACCTGAATCAAACCACCACAGCCATCTTGTGCATCTGGCTTACGTGGGTCCTGGGGAATTGAACCTGGGTCCTTTGGCTTTGCAGGCAAGTGTCTTAACTGCTAAGCCATCTCTCCAGCTCTTAAGTTATTTTTGACAGTTATTTGGTTACAGCAATTAAAAAGTACCACATACACATATATACACATACATGCATAATGTATATATATTTCTATATATACCTATAATAATTCTTATGAATTAGGCACAAGTAAGAGATTAACAATAGTAATAATAAAATAAAGATTAAGCTGGGCATGGTGGCACATGCCTTTAATCCCAGCACTCGGGAGGCAGAGGCAGGAGGATCTCTGTGACTTTGAAGCCAGCCTGGGACTACAGAGTGAGTTCCACATCAGCCTTGGCTACAGTGAGACCCTACCTCAAAACAAAAATTAATAACAGGGCTGGAGAGATGGCTTAACACTTAAGGCAGTTGCTTGAGAAGCCTAAGGACCCAGGTTCAATTTTCCAGGACCCACATAAGCCAGATGCATAAGGGGCACATGCACCTGGAGTTTGTTTGCAGTGGCTGGAGGCCCTGGTGTGCCCATTCTATCTGCCTCACTGTCTTTCCCTCTCTCTCTCTAAATAAATAAATAAAAATATTTTTAAAAATTAATAACAATGTGCTGTTATAAAAGTTAAGAGAATGAGCCTTGATCTGCAGCTCTACCACCCTGAACAGGTAATAGATATTGCCTGATCTCAGATGCCACCAGGATTGGGTCCGATTAGTACTTGGATGGGAGAAAATAGCCTAAGGATCTAACAGTATGTTATTATATTTTTCAATTAATTTATTTATTTGAGAGAGAGAGGGGCAGATATAGTGAGAGAACATAAGCACACCGGGGCCTCTAGCCACTGCAAACGTACTCCATACATATGTACCACCATGTGCATCTGGCTTATGTGCATACTGGGGAATTGAACCTGGGTCCTTAGGCTTCACAGACAAGCACCTTAACTGCTAAACCATCTCCCCAGCCTTAGTATGCTATTATTATATGATACTACTTTTTTTTTTTTTTTTTTTACTAAGCCAAGAACTTTCACCTTTTCCCACACAAGAAGTGCTTTAGGATTTTTTGTACTTCTTGCCCTTTGGCATATCTGAAGTGCCTCCTCGACTCTTGCCCCTTGGGGCCTCTCTTAGTTACAGTTAGGGCTACTAGAACACTGGCACCAAACTGCTACGGTACACTGCTCAGCACATGCACACTTTACAACCTACTACGCCGGGTGTGGTGGCTCATGACTTAAATCACAGCTCTGGGGAAGTTGAGGCAGAAGGATCAGAAGCTCAAGGTCATCTTTCACCAGCACTGCCAATTCCAGGCTAGCTTGGCATCATGAGGCCCTGTCTTATCCCCCATCCAAAGCCCTAAGACAACAATAACAACAAAAATCTCAGGCTGGGGAGATGGCTCAGCATTAAAGGCACTTGCTTGAAAGCCTGCTGGCCCAGGTTCAATTCCCCAGTACCCATGTAAAGCTGGCACATGCATCTGGAATTCATTTGCAGTGGCAGGAGGCCCTGGCATGCTCGTATTCACTCATTCATTCCCTTGCTCTCCTTGCAAATAAATTAAAAAATACCAGGTGTGGTGGCCCATGTCCATAATCCCAGCACTTGGGAGGCAAAGGTAGGAGGATCGCTATGAGTTCAATGTCAGCCTGAGACTACATAGTGAATTCCAGGCCAGCTTGGGGTACAGCGAGACCCTACCTCGAAGAACCAAAAAAAAAAAAAAAAAAAAAAAAAAAAAATTAGGGCTGTAGAGATGGTTTAGTGGTTAAGGTGCTTGCCTGGGAAGCCTAAGGACCCAGGTTCAATTTCCCAGTACCCATGAAGACACTGCACTTGGTGGTGCATGCATCTGGAGTTTGTTTGCAGTGGCTAGAGGCCCTGGTGAGCCCCTTCTTTCTCTCAAATAAGTAATATACATATATATGTATATATATGGTTTTCTGAGGTAGGGTCTTGCTCTAGCCCAGGCTGACTTGGAACTATGTAGTGTCAGGCTGGCCTTGAACTCATATGGTATCTCTGCTTCCCAAACGCTGGAATTAAAGTCATATGCCATCACGCCTGGCTGCAAATGAAAAAAGTTTATTTATTTTATTTATTTATTTTTTTAGGTAGGGTCTCCCTCTCTAGTCCAGGCTGATCTGGAATTCACTATATAGTCTAAGGGTGGTCTCCAACTCACAGTCATCCACCTACCTCTGCCTCCCGAGTGCTGGAATTAAAGGTGTGCACCACCACGCCTGGCTCAAAGTTTTTTAAGAAACAATTTCCCCAAACTTATTGTTTGTTTCTGGAATTTTCTACTCAATATTTTCAGACTGAACTTGATCGCAAGAAACTGCAACTACGGAAAGTGCAACCTCTAATTCACCTTAGAATTTCCAGTCCTGGGGGTCCGTGGCCAAACGCTTACTAAAATTATTTCTGCAGAATGAGAACTGACGCCTGGGTTAGGCAGCGGGTCAGAGCCCGGGGTGGGGGAGGGGGCATGGGAAGATTTGCTCTGGGAAGATTCAGGTCCCATCATAGCCTTCCGCCTCCTGGGGACACTTCCGGACAGCCCAAGGGTGGAGGAGAACCGCCACCAGGAGGCAGCCTTCCTCCACCGCCCCGCCCCTCCCCGCCCCGCCCGGGCAAAGAGCCCAGCGTTCAGGAGGTTGCTGGCACCGGTCCTCTCCTTAGCGACTGATGACGTAGAACTCTCTCCACTTCTATGATTGGCTGATCGGGGGCCAACTATTGGAAATGCACGGTGGATATTGGGGACCTGGGTGTCCGCTTTGGTAGTTCCTACCTACGACACGTTGTGAAGTTATGGACCATGAGCGGAGCCCAGGGACCCAGCTGCTGCCGCTACTCCAGCTCCTGTGGCTGTTGCCCCACTCCTGGGCGGTGCCTGCAGGTAAGAGGGGCTCCCCCGTCCCCCGCCCACGGCCTTGGAAAGCAGAAAAGAAGGACCACGGTGGAAATAGCGAGATTGGGAAAGACAGCTGTTATTCATCGATGCCAAGCAATGCCCGGTGGTGGAAATGCTCGGTTTGGGTGCAGAGGTGGCTCTACCCATTTTACAGAGGAAGCGAATGAGATTCAGCCAGTTTAAGGACCTTGTGCAAGTTCACACAGCTGGGAAGTGGGTGAGCAAGAGTTGTTTTCAAGCTGGGTCTGAAATGCCAGCACTTAGCAGGTGGAGGCAGGAGGCTCAGGAGTTCAAGGCCAGCCTGCACTGCATAAGACTTTGTCTCAAAGAAATCAAAGTTAGCGGGGCATGGGGATACATGCCTTTAGTTCCAGCTCTGAAGAGGCCTGGAGACAGTGAATAAACAGAGCCATAGGAGCTTGAGGTCAGCCTGGGCTACAGAGGGAGTTTCGGGTCAGCTTGGACTAGAGTGCGACCCTACCTCGAAAAACCAGCCAACCAATTAACCAACCAACCAACATCAGAGTTATTGTCATTCCTGCCATCTGTGAAAAGTCTGTTTCTTTTTACTGAAAGTTGGAGTAGGATGGAAGATCTCCCACATGTCTGTCTTTCTGGGTGTTGGAACAACGATTCCCAACTGGGACATTTCTGCCAGGAGTTTCAAAGAGGAGGATTATTTCCTGCGGCTAAGGGGGTCACTCCCCCCAACTCCTGTTAGAGTGAGGTCTAGAGGGACTGGGTAGGAAAGAGGTTTTCACAGAGGCCAGTTAGCAGTGACATGGCTGAGGAAGTCCTGTGGGGTCGTCTGGAACAGTGCTCCAATGGCTCAGGGAGACCCTAGCCTTCCCTTCTCTCTCCCTTCCAAGATTGGGACTTACCCGTGGTCTCTGAGAGTCCACATGGTGCCGTATTGCATTGAGCGAGGCCCGCGCTGCGCTGGATGTGCGTGTTGGGTGGGTGCCCGGCTCCCTGAGCGCAAGGCAATCCTTGGCTGGTGCCTGTGAGCAGTGGCAAAGGCAACCAGCCAAGATTCCGAGTCTTACTCCAGTCAGCACTTTCCATGGGGGGCGCTGTGACAGGGTCTCAGGTAGTGCTGGCCGGCTGCCAACCTGCTTTGTATTCCAGGATGCCTTAAACACCCCATCCTCCTGCATCCACCTCCCAAGCAAGCACTGGAATTACAGGTGTGCATCACCATCTCTGCTCTTTTTTGCTTTTTGCAACTTGAGACAGTTGCCTTTTTTTTTTTTTTTTTTTCCTTTCAAGGTAGGGTCTCACGCTAGCCCAGGTTGACCTGGAATACAGTATGTAATCTCAGGTTGGCCTTGAACTCACAGTGACCCCCCCACCTCTGACTCCTGAGCGCTGGGATTAAAGGCATGTGCCACCACGCCTGGGCCAACAGTTGCCTTTTTATTTTATTCATTTATTTAAATTCTTAATTTTAATTTTTTAAAATTTATTTGCAAACAGAGGCAATGAACATGCCTCTACTGCAGATGAACTCCAGAAGCATGCACCACTTTGTGCATCTGGTTTTAAGTGGGTACAGGAAAATCGAACCAGGGTTGTTAGGCTTTGCAGACAAGCTCCTTAACAGCTAAGCCATCTCTCCAGCCCCCTTATTTATTTATTTGGTTTTTGCGAGGTAGGATCTCACTAGCCCAGGCTGATCTGGTACTCATTTTGTAGTCTCAAGCTAGCCTCCAACTCACAGCGATCCTCCTACCTCTGCCTCCTGAGTGATGGGATTAAAGGTGTGCACCACCATGCCTGGCTTTATTCAATTTTTTGTTTTTATTTATTTATTTATTTCCGAGGTAGGGTTTTACTCTAGCCCAGACCTGGAATTCATTATGTAATCTCAGGGTGGCCTGGAACTCATGGCGATCTTCTTACCTCTGCCTCCCCAGTGCTGGGATTAAAGGCATGTACCACCACACCCGGCTTATTCAATTTTTTATTAACAAACTTTCATACAAATAGACAACATAACATGATCATAATCTTCTCCCACCACTCTCCCTTTTCTTCCACCCGAATCCCCTCTCCACTAAATCCCGTCTTTCCAGACAGTGGCTTGTTTATGTGCTAGGGGGGTTTGGAGCGAATCCTTAATTTCTTCTCCCCTGTTGGGAGGGAAAGCCTAAGTAGAGGGGTTCCACCACATCTCTGTTGCACCCCCTGAACCAGGCAAGCTCCCTAACCGCTGCTTTCTAAGTGAAAGAGAAAGGGGAGGCTCCCACCTCTCTGACCCCACCCTGTGTTTTTGCAGCTCCTACCCCAGTGTGGCGGGACAGCACCCAGAACCACACATTCCGGCACACGGTGTTCTGCCAGTATGGGAGCCCCAGCACGGGGCTCACCGAGACCTACGACGACGACCAGCTGTTCTCCTTCGACTTCTCCCAGAACACCCGAGTGCCCCGCCTGCCCGAGTTTGCTGGCTGGGCTCAGGACCAGGGAGATGCCTCTGCCATTGTATTTGACAAAAGCTTCTGCGGGATGATGATGCAGCAAGTGGGTCCACAACTTGATGGGAAAATCCCGGTATCCAGAGGTCAGGGGTACTTCAGGGAACAGAGGTTGGGGGAGGGGGGCTGCATTCCTCCTCCTCCAAACTTCCCCCTTCTCCGTCTCGCTTGGCGCCTTCCCCCCAGCCAGTCTGCACACCCATGTTTTGTGTGGGAAGGAGACGGGCGGGAGCATGGAACAGGCCTTCAAAACCGTTTCCTGAACTTGATGAATTCCGTGAGGCTGGGGAGTGTCAGCACTGGGTATTGCTGTGCTCAGCAAGATGGGTGTGTCTGATGACCCAGGATTTTTTTAAAATTTATTTTATTTTATTTATGTATTTGCAAGCACACAGAGAGAGATAGAGAGAAGAGAGACACACAGAGAATGGGTGTGCCAGGGTCTCCAGCCACTGCAAACGAACTCCACCTTTGTGCATCTGGCTTACGTGGGCACTGGCGAAACAAACTTGGGTCCTTTGGCTTTGCAGGCAAGCGCCTTAACCACTAAGCCATCTTTCCAGCCCCAGGAGTTTTTCTTTTCTTTCCTCCTTCCTTCCCTCCCTCCCTCCCTTTCTCCTTAATTTTTATTTTTTGAGGTAGGGACTCACTGTAGCCCAGGCTGACCTGGAATTCACTCGGTAGTCTCAGGGTGGCCTCGAACTCATGGAAGTCCCCCTACCTCTGCCTCCCGAGTGCTGGGATTAAAGGCGTGTGCCACCACGCCTGGCTGTCCCAGGATTTTCAAGAGAAGCTAGTGATTAGACTCCACTTCGGATCTAGACAGGAAGTGCTACTGGAAGTCAGGGCAGAGTGGTCCAAAAAGGCCTCTGGCCGCTGTTCCAACCTGGAAGATGGCCCTCAGAGCCCCGGCCCCTCCCCCATCTCCAGGTCCTAAAGCTCCACCCATGGCTCCATCTCTGCCCTTCCCTTCTCGGGGCTCCCCCATCCAAACACTATCTCATCTTGTCCCTTCTTTTCCCTGCACCCCAACCCCTCCACCAGGTCTCCCTGTTGCTGAAGTGTTCACCATGAAGCCCCTGGAGTTTGGCAAGCCCAACACGCTGGTCTGCTTCATTAGTAACCTCTTCCCACCCACCTTGACGGTGAGCTGGGAGCATCAGGAGACCCCCGTGGAAGGAGTCTTTCCCACTTTTGTCTCAGCCACTGAGGGACTCACCTTCCAGGCCTTTTCTTATTTAAACTTCACACCAGAGCCCTCCGATCTCTTCTCCTGCATCGTGACTCATGAAATTGACCGCTACACAGCAGTTGCCTATTGGGGTGAGGCCCTTGCCCCTGAAAGTCTGAGTCTTTGAGGGCAAAAAAAGGGACAGACTTACGGAAGCGGCCTTCTCTGCTTGAACCTTCACAGTAAGGTCCAGTCTCACTCTAGCAAGCCTCAAGCTTCCACGCCTTGGTTTCTCCAGTGTTATCGCAGATACTCTTGGTGGATGGGGTGGTGAGCTTCTCAGCTAGGTCTTGAGGCTGACCTCTACCCTCCCCCTCTAGTGCCCCAGAACTCCCTGCCCTCAGATCTCCTGGAGAATGTGCTGTGTGGCGTGGCCTTTGGCCTGGGACTGCTGGGCCTCATTGTGGGCACAGTGCTCATCATCTACTTCCAAAAGCCTTGCTCGGGTGGTAAGTCATCCAGAAGGGGTGGGTGAGCCAGGTACAGGGACCTGGTTATTATACTCAGAGCCCGTGGTCACAGAACTGCCTTTGAGTAGGGAGGGGTGATCTGGGGACCCCATGGAAAGATACTTGAAGATGATGTAGGAACAAGGAGAGACCAACCTGGATAGCAGAGGGAGGTCTCTGGCGAGGAAGGGGACCCCTAGTGTCTCCTTGAAGATGATGTGGGAACAAGGAGAGACCAACCTGGGTCGCAGATGGAGGTCTGTGGGGAGGAAGAGGACCCCTAAGTGACTCCTTCACTGGCTCTCTTCTCAGACTGATTCTTCCTGGGCCGCGTTTGGAACAGCTGCCACTGTCCAAGCAGGAGGATGGGCTTCTCACCTCCGCCTGGGGTCTCTCCTCCTCAGAGCGGAAGTCGCTGGACAGCCTCAGGGCGTGTGTGGCCTGTATGCAGGTGTCTCAGCTGAGAGCTCGGCGGTCCCTGGGCTCGCATCCAGAGCAGCCCATCACCACCCCACCCCTTCCCACTTCAAGCCAATGAAACAACCTTCCTTCCTTCCTTCCCTCCCTCCCTCCCTCCCTCCCTCCCTTCCCTTCCCTTCCCTTCCCTTCCCTTCCCTTCCCTTCCCTTCCCTTCCCTTCCCTTCCCTTCCCTTCCCTTCCCTTCCCTTCCCTTCCCTTCCCCTTCCTTCCTTCCTTCCTTCCTTCTTTCTTTGTTTCTTTGTTTCTTTCTTCTTTCTTTGTTTCTTTCTTTCTTTCTTTCTTTTTTGAGGTAGGGTCTCTCGCTAGCCCAGGCTGACCTGGAATTCACTATGTAGTCTCAGGGTGGCCTCAAATAAACTTTATTTCTTAATAATATAGTGTACTTCTTTTTCTTTCCTTTTGGTGCACGAGTGTGTAGTGTATTGGTGTGTGTGATGCAGGCATGGGTGTATGCAGATGCATGTGCCTCGTGAACATGTGTGTGGAGGTCAGAGAAGAGGAGCAGGTGTCCTCCCCTGTTGCTCACCCCTGTGTTTCCTTGGGACACGCTCTCTCACTGAACCTGGAGCTGTCATCTCTGGGCAGAAAGGCAGACCTGTGAGTCCCAGCAGTCATGCAGTCTCCACTCCCCACAGGGCTGGGCTTACAGGTGTGCTGGGCCATGACCAGCTGTTTACATGGGTGCTGGCGAATCGGGCCCCCAGGCTTACATGGCAAGTTCTCTTACCCACTGAGCCATCTCCCCATCCTCTTCCTCCCTCCCTCCCTCCCTCCCTCTCTCTCTCTTTCTCTTTCTCTTTCTTTCTTTCTCTCTCTCTCTCTCTCTCTTTCTTTCTTTCTTTCTTTCTTTCTTTCTTTCTTTCTTTCTTTCTTTCCTTCTTTCTTTCTTTCTTATTTCCTTCCCTTTTTCCTCCCTTGCTTCTGTGGTGCTAGGCAAGTGCTGCGCTCTAGCCACCCTGCAGCCCAGTGTAGCTGCTTATCTCCAGCTATTTGATTCCGGACACCTCAACTTGAGTGGATTGTCATTTCAAACTCAGCACGCCTTGGCCTGGACACTGGCCCTCATTACGGAGGGAGACAGGCAAGCCCTCCTCTTCAGGCAAGCTCCCGCTCCCTGGCCTCCGCATGGTCATGGCTTTTACTCTCGTCAAAATATGCGGGAAAGGATGGCAGAGCTGTTTCCCAATAATCCTCTCACAGAGCTATTGGTGAAAAGGCTTATGCTACTCCCTGCTGCCTTGAAGACTACCTGGCTCCCTCCGGCCCTCGGGGAGACTGGAGCCGGGGGCGGGGTGGGGTGGAGCTGGAGCACCCCCAGCCGCAGGGTCAGATCAGCTCTGTGCACCAGCTCCGCTGACCACCCTCCGGAAGGTTAAGTGTGAGCGCCCAGAATCCACGTGTTCTCCAGTGGGTTCAGTGTGAACTGCGCCAACGCCCAGGAGACCTGCGGTGCTGTCCTGGACGCGGTGTGGCGGGAGTGGGTGACACACGGCGGCTGGTGGTGAATTGCCTTGTTCTTTGCCTTCTGTGGGATGTGGTAGTTGCTATGGAGGATGGCTAGCATTAAGGTCAGGAGTGAAGTTCTTCTGGTATTGGCCAGGGGGTCTGATTTGCACATTGCATGAGTCTAATTTAGGGGGAAACATCTAGTCCTTCCCAGGGCTTAGCTCCTCCCCTGGAGCACTTCCTCTGAGCTCCAGGAACAGACCCCTGTGTGCCTTTGAATGTGTCCCTTACTATGTCGGTGCCTTGTTGTCATTTTCAGTAAAGGAAGATAACACTGCCTTATCGCATTGTGAACCCAACATTTATTGATGCGTCTCAGGGTGGCCTCGAACTCATGGCGCTCCTCCTACCTCTGCCTGTGCTGGGATTAAAGGCATGTACCACCACGCCTGGCCTATAGTGATATGTTTTAAACCAAGGACCTCACACATGCTAGGCAAGTGCCCTACCTCTGAACTACAGTCCTGCTCTGGATTGTAAGCAAGTTAGTATGTGTAGACTGCTGAGAACAGTGTATAGCACATCAAAAAAGTGCAGAATAGCTTAGCATTGTCACGACTTGTCCTGAATTTCATACATTGACTTTTCCTTTTTTTGTTTATTTTTATTTATTTTTTTGAGAGTGATAGACAGAGAAAGAGGGAGAGAGGAGAGAGAGAGAGAGAGAGAGAGAGAGAGAATGGATGCACCAGGGCCTCCAGCTACTGCAAATGAATTCCTGATGCGTTGCCCCCTTGTGCATCTGGCTTACGTGGGTCCTGGGGAATCAAGCCTTGAACCAAGGTCCTTAGTCTTCACAGGCAAATGCTTAACCGCTAAGCCATCTCTCCAGCCCCTCCTCATTTTTTTAATTTACTTATTTGAGAGAGAGAAAGACACAGGGAGAGAGAGAGAGACACACACACACAGAGAGAGAGAGAGAGAGAGAGAGAGAGAGAGAGAGAGAGAGAGAATGGGTGCACCAGGGCCTCCAACCACTGCAAATGAACTCCAGATGCATGCACCACCTTGTGCATCTGGCTAATGTGGGTCCTGGGGAATTGAACGGAGGTCCTTTGGCTTTGCAGGCAAACGCCTTAACCACTAAACCATCCCTCCAGCCCATAACTTTCTCCTTTAAAAAAATATTTTATTTATTTGCAAGGACAGAGAGAGAGAGAAAGAGAGAGAGAAAGAGAATATGAATGAGCCAATCAGACCTCTTGCTGTGCAGACAAACTCCAGATTTTGTGTGTCTGGGGAACTGAACAGCACCTTTAACCACGGAGCCACCTCCCAGCCCCTTCTTCCCTTCTGCTCTTTTTAAAAAAATATTTATTTATTTATTTATTAGAGAGAGAGAAAGAGGAATATATATATATATATATATATATATATATATATATATATATATATATAGAGAGAGAGAGAGAGAGAGAGAGAGAGAGAAACTAGGCACACCAGGGTCTCTAGCTACTGCAAACAAACTCCAGACACATGCTCCACCTTGTGCATCTGGCTTAGGTGGGTACTGGGGGAATCAAACCTGGGTCCTTAGGCTTCATAGGCAAGTGCCTTAACTGCTAAGCCATCTCTCTAGCCACTTTGCTCTTTTGTGATACACACTTTGAATCTAAATTTAATGTTCTATTTTTTCCCCTTTGAGATGTGTTTCCTTCTATTCTCCTTTTACCTTTCTTTTAAAAAATAATTTTTTTTATTTATTTGAGAAAGATGGAAAGAGAGAAAGAGGCAGATAGAGTGCGGGAGAGAATGGGCGCTCCAGGGCCTCTAGCCACTGCAAACAAACTCCAGATGCATGCTCCTCCTTGTGCACATGTGTGACCTTGAGCACTTGCATCACCTTTGTGCATCTGGCTAATGTGGGATCTTGAGAGTTGAACGTGAGTCCTTAGGCTTCACAGGCAAGTGCCTTAACTGCTAAGCCATCTCTCCAGCCCAAAGGTTTTGACATAAAGTCTCCTGCATCCCAGGCTGACCTTGAACTTCCTACGTAGGCAAGGATTACCTTGAACTCCTGATCTCACAGCCTCCACCTCCCCAGTGCTGGGATTGTGGGTATGCACCACTGTGCCTGGAGCTGGTACCTTCTCTAATGCAGAAATAAGAACTGCCCATCAGGAACTCATTTCTGACTCACTCTCATGATGGCACCATGTCTGTCCTCACTTCCGGACACTGTCGGGCTTGTCCCTTGCTGGACTGCCTCCTCAACTCTGCTCAGCTCCTTCCCATTTTGTTAATTTTTTTTTTTTTTTTTGTTTGCTTTGGTTTTGTTTTTGAGGCAGGATCCCAAGGAGCCCAGGCTGGCCTTGTACTTTCTGTGCACCTGAGGATGACCTTCAACTCCTGATCCTCTTGCCTCTACCTCCCAAACCCTAAGATTTCAGGCATGCACCATCACAACTGGCCATTTTGTGTATGTGTGTGTATATATATATATTGTTTTTTCAAGGTAAGGTCTTGCTCTAGCCCAGATTGGCCTGTGTAGTCTCAGGGTGGCCTTGAACTCATGGCAGTCCTCCTATCTCTGCCTCCTGAGTGCTGGCATTAAATATGTATGCCACTACACCTAGCTTTTTAAACTTTTTATTTACTTATTTGAAAAGGAGGAAATGGGTGCGACAGGGACTTCCGGCCATTGCAAACCAACTCCAGATGCATGTGGTACCTTGTGAATCTGTCTTACGTGGGTTCTGGGGAATTGAACTTGGGTCCTTTGGCTTTGCAGGCAAGCACCTTAACTGCTAAGCCATCTGTCTAGTCCCATTTTGCCAATTTTTAAAAACTTTTTTTTTTTTTTTGGTTTTTCGAGGTAGGGTCTCACTCTAGCCCAGGCTGACCTGGAATTCACTATAGAGTCTCAGGGTGGCCTTGAACTCACGGTGATCCTCCTATCTCTGCCTCCCGAGTGCTGGGATTAAAGGTGTGCGCCACCACGCCCGGCTTTTAAAAACTTTTTATTAACAACTTCCATATAGATAGTATAACATGATCATAATCCCCTTCCACCATGCCCCCTTCCCCTATTCCCCACCTTCACTGTATTTTTGTCAATTGTTTTTGTTGTTGTTGTTGTTTTGAGGTAGGGTCTCACTCAAGCCAGGCTGACCTGGAATTCACTATGTAGTCTCAGGATGGCCTCAAACTCACAGGGACCCTCTTCCCTCTGCCTCTGGAGTGCTGGGATCCTAAAGTGTGCACCACCATTCCTGCCTCTATTTTGTCAATTTTTAAACTACATCTTGTCTTTTTTCTTGTAAATTTGGGGGAAATGTATATTCTATGTAGTAATCTCAGGCCAGAGTAGATGTCGAAATGCCTTCTTGTGGGTGTGGTGGTTTATACCTGCAGTCTCAGCACTGGTGAGGCTGAGGCAGGAGGATCAAATTCGAGGTGAGCCTGGGTTACAAGTGTGACCCTGACTCAAAAAGAAAAGAAAAACAAAACAAGAAATGCCTTCTCTAGTTTGCATACAAATTTTCCCCCCGGATAGAATGGTTTAATTCTGGCTGTCACAGCCCAGTGGACGGGTTCCATGCTATTGACTTTATATTGCAAATGACTGAGTGGTTGGGCATATGTATGTATATATACATTTCTGCTGTTCTAAAATGGAGGCTCGAGTCGTGAACTTACATGGAATGAATTTAGGAAATGCCAAAAGAGATCCATATGGCTGTGGTCACACTCACAGGAAAAGCAAGAGGTCACATTTGTGGCTTTCTTTAATGTGTGACTCCAGAGACAATGACAACATTGTAGCTTGTTTCTGTCTCAACAAGCCCTGGCCCCTGGCAGACCTCTGACAACATGTCACAGCACTGCCAGGCCTGGGGAGCTAAGCCATATGCCAGGACCGATGCCACAGGCCTTTTCTCCCACAAGAAGGCAGTCCTGATCCCAGGGCTCTCCTCCAGTCTCTGAGGGTCGGCCCTCTGCCCTCCAGAGCTGTGATGACTCCTTTAAGCCCAATGGTCTTATTGCTTACTTGCTTTCACATCCACTCCTTTTTTTTTTTTTTTTTTTTTTTTTTTGAGGTAGGGTCTCACACTAGCGACCTGGAATTCACTATGTAGTCTCAGGGTGGCCTCGCACTCACAGCGATCCTCCTACCTCTGCCTCCCAAGTGTTGGGATTAAAGGCGTGCACCACCACGCCCGGCTCACAACCACTCCTTTTAAAAATTATTTGTGAGGAGAGACAGAGAGAGAAATGGGCACACCGGAGCCTCTTGCCACCACAGACAAACTCCAGATGCATGCGCTACTTTGTGCATCTGGCTTTACATGGGTGCTGGGAAACGGAACCCAGGCTGGCAGGCTTTATAAGCAAGCACCTTTATCCACTGAGCCATCTCCCTAACTCAACATCCAGTCTTGTTCCCGGAGTGTTGGTTTCACTCCCTACCTGGCCTCGGGTGAGGTGAAGCCTGGCAGGGCGCACCTCCCGGGCTCTGGGGGTTCTGTGGAACCTCTCTGCCTAGAGGCTGGGGCCAGGCCGGGGAGAGGAGAGGACTCACTGTGCCGGGCTCGCATCATGGCTATAAAGGACAGCGCAGGATGTGGGAACCTGGCTGGGCGTCCGAGCACTACACAGATAACAACAGGTAAGCAACGGTGGATAGGGCAAGTGAGGCTGGATGTGGGAAGACAACTACATCTGCGGAGAATGTGGTTGGAGCCAGGTGTGGTGGCGCATGTCTTTAATCCCAGCACTGGGAGGCAGAGGTAGGAGGATTGCTGAGAGTTTAAGCCCATCCTGAGACTACATAGTGGATTCCAGATCAGCCTGGGCTAGAGTGAGACCCTACCTCGGGGAAAAGAAAAGAATGTGGTTGGGAGTTGGAGAGGAAAGAAGAAGGAAGCGCTTTGCTGAGCACAGGTTTCTGGTTTTCTGTCCTCCCTGATTCTGAAACGCCCCCTCCATTCTCACGTGAGCACACAGGGGACTTCTCCGACCACTTCCGGCTGTGCCTCACAGAAGGTTTCACATCTCCTTTGACTGCTGGAGTGGAGAGTTAGACACCAGAGGGAACTCCGCTCAGATTCACTGCTCATGCCCACAAGGGCCTTTGCCAGGGCTTCACTTGGTAGAGATGGAAAAGGTTACCAAGACCTGGTTCCTGCAGGAAAGGCTACCAGCTACCTGGGCAGGATGGGAGGAGTGCCAGGGAATGTGTGAGCCTCACATAGTTTTGAAACCGGCAAAAAAGCAAGGAGAAGTGACATGTGCTCTAAGAACAGAAGGAGGGCTGGAGAGATGGCTTAGTGGTTAAGGCGCTTGCCTGCAAAGCCAAAGGACCCAGGTTCGATTCCGCAGGACCCACTTAAGTCAGATGTACAAGGTGGTGCACGTGTTTGGAGTTCATTTGCAGCAGCTGGAGGCCCTAGGGCGCCCATCTCTCTTTATCAGTCTCTCTCTCAAATAATCAAATAAAAATAAAAAATAGAAACAAAATACTTCAGAAGGAGCTCCAAGTGCAGGAGGGATGGGTGTGGATTTCAGCTCCTCTCTTCTTCCCTTTAAAAAAAATATTATTTATTTATTTGAGAGAGAGAGATAAACAGGCAGATAGATAATGGGTGCACCAGGACCTCTAGCCATTGCAAATGAACTCCAGATGCATGTGCCACCTTCTGCATCTGGCTTACATGGGTACGGAGGAATTGAACCTAGGTTCTTAGACTTTGCAGGCAAGTGCCTTAACTGCTAAGCCATCTCTCCAGCCACCCTTCTTCCTTTTATCTGCAGAAGTTTCACAAACTTCCATTATTTGTGGTATCCATGCCAGGGTGAAGTCAGTGTGTGTGCATGCTTGTGGTGGGTGGGTGTGTAGGAGTTGTATAAGAAAAACTATTAAAGCCTCTTTAGACCCTGGGTGTGAAGCTCCAGACTGGCTTTAATAATTTATTTATTTATTTATTTTTGAGCTAGGGTCTTGCTCTAGCCCAGGCTGACCTGGAATTCACTATATGATCTCAGGGCGGCCTTGAACTCATGGTGATCTTCCTACCTCTGCCTCCCAAGTGTTGGGATTAAAGGCATGCACCACCACACTCGGCTCAAAAATATTTATATTTATTTTTATGGGCTGGGGTGATGGCTTAGTGGTTAAGCGTTTGCCTGTGAAGTGTAAGGACCCTGGTTCAAGGTTCGATTCTCTAGGACCTATGTAAGCCAGATACACAAGGTGGTGCATGCATCTGGAGTTCGTTTGCAGTGGCTGGAGGCTCTGGCGTGTCCATTGTTTCTCTCTCTCTCTGTCTGTCGCTCTCAAATAAATAAATAAAAATAAAAAAGTTAAAAAAATTATATTTATTTTTATTTAGTTATTAGAGACAGAGAAAGGGAGGGAGGGAGAGAGACAGAGAGAAAGAGAGAATGGGCACAGCCAGGGCCTCTAGCCACTGCAAACAAACTCCAGACACAGGTGCCACCTTATGCATCTGCCCTATGTGGGATGTGGAGAATTGAACCTGAGTCCTTAGGCTTCACAGGCAAGTGCCTTAACTGCTAAACCATTTCTCCAGCTCCAGACTGTTTTTTTTTTTTTTTTTTTTTGAGCCTTTAAGCCAGTCACTTGAGATGAAATGAGGTAGCATATAAAGAACCTATCTGGAGTTATGGCAGCCCTCCCACCTGTCATCCCAGCATTTGGGAGGGGTGATGGAGGTAGGAGGATTAGGAGTTCAAGGTCATCCTCAGCTCCACAGCAAGCAAGTTTAAGGTCAACCTGGACTATCTGAGACTTTAAAAAATTTTTTTGTTTTATTTTTATTTATTTGAGAGCGATAGACAGAGAGAGAAGGAGGAAGAGAGAGAGAGAGAGAATGGGCACGCCAGGGCCTCCAGCCACTGCAAACAAACTCCAGATGTGTGCGCCCCCTTATGCATCTGGCTAACGTGGGTCCTGGGGAATCGAGCCTCGAACCGGGGTCCTTAGGCTTCACAGGCAAGCGCTTAACCGCTAAAACATCTCTCCAGCCCAATCTGAGACTTTTTTGCTTTAATCAACCTACTAACACCAACCAAACAAATATATTTATCTATATATAATATTATATAAATTTTATGTTATATATAAAATATACATTATACTATATTACCTACCTAGAATAGTATCTGTGACAAAGTTGAAACCCCTCAAATTCTGGATTCCAGCTTCATGTTCTGCCTACTCCAGAACACTTGAAATTTCGTGGTTTCCAACCAAGGAGGGAGAGTAGGGGCAACTGGGAAATATGGTACACGATTTTTAAAATATTTTATTTATTTATTTGCAAGGAGAAAGAGAATGCAAGAGAGATAGTGCAAGTGCACGCAAATTGGAGTACCAGGGCCCCTGGCTGGTGCAAATGAACTCCATATGTATCCACCACTTTGTGCATCTGGCTTTATGTAGGTACTGGGGATTCCAACTTGGGTTGATCAGGCTCTTTGGCTTTGTGGTCAAGCACCTTAGCCACTGAGCCATCCCCCCAGCCCAGCGGTACATTATTTTTCCATCTCATCTGAGGTCAGGGAACTTGTGGGAGAGAAGATAGTGTCAAGGTCTTCCTTCCAGCCCTCTTTTGTTTGTTTGTCTATTGTATTTATTTGTTGTTTCTGTTCAAGTTCACGTGTGTGACTACAGGCATGCACGTGCCATGGTGCGTGTGTGGAGGGCAGAGGACACTTTGAGGACAACTTTTGGTCCATCCTTGCTTCTGTCTCATTTGAGGCAAGGTCTCTCGTTTTGTTTTCTTTTTTCTTTTCTTTCTTTCTTTCTTTCTTTCTTTCTTTTTTTTTTTTTTTTGAGGTAGAGTCTCTCTCTGGTCCAGGCTGACCTGGAATTCTCTATGTAGTCTCAGGGTGGCCTCAAACTCACGGTGATCCTCCTACCTCTGCCTCCTGAGTGCTGGGATTAAAGGTGTGCACTACCACGCCCTGCTCAAGGTCTCTTGTTTTTGTTCGTGGCTCCATTTGCCATCTTCCAGGAAATTCTCCCGTCTCCCCCTTCCTTCTGTAGGCTCATTGGGATTACAGAATCCTGCCACAGCTTCTAGCTTTTAGGTGGGGTCTGGGGACTTGAACTCAGGTACTCAAAGTTGTGCAGCAAGCCCTTTATCTACTGAGCTATGTGCTAAGCCAGTCCCCTTTGTTTAGCTCACTCGCATCAAATCCAAGAGCTTCCAGACAGTAAGACAAGGGTAGAAGCCGCCTCTGAGTTTACCGGGGGCAGAGAGCCAACTCAGGGTTTTAGTGTCTGACGAGAAAATTTATCAGTCACATAGTTCACAACTGGATTGAAGAATCAGTTGCCATCTACAATCTGTCTTGTCAGGGCTGGGGATGTGGCTCTGTGGTAGAGCCCTTGCCTAGCGTATGCAAGGCTCCACATTCTGTCCCCAGTACTGGAATTTAGAGTGCATTAAATAAAAGCGGTCTTTTCCAGGAAAATATTAAGGAAGCTTCTTCTCATTGTTCCAGTGGCTTCAAAATTTAGAGCTGTGCCAGGCACCTGCCTTGAATCCCAGCACCCTGGAGGCAGAGGCAGGAGGATCACCCTAAGTTTCAGGTCAGCCTGGACTACAGTGAGAACCTACCTCAAAAAACACAAAACAGGGCTGGAGAGATGGCTTAGCGGTTAAGCGCTTGCCTGTGAAACCTAAGTACCCCGGTTCAAGGCTCAATTCCCCAGGACCCACGTTAGCCAGATGCACAAGGGGGCGCACGCGTCTGGAGTTCGTTTGCAGAGGCTGGAGGCTCTGGCACGCCCATTCTCTATCTATCTGCCTCTTTCTCTCTCTGTCTGTCGCTCTCAAATAAATAAATAAAAAACACAAAACAACAACAAATTCACAGAGTTGTGCCGGGGGGCAGAAGGGGCGGTAGGGAAAACCTTCAGGGGAGTTGAGAGTTCGGAGGAAGACGGGAGCTCTGGGCCCCGGGCCAGCTTTTCACCACGGGCATCCGAGGAGCTGCCCTGCGGTGTGCCCGGGGAATGCTGTGAGCGTGGGAGGACAGGGTTTCCTGGTTCCAGAAGCCGCTAGTGTAGCTGAGGAGGAAATGAAGCTTGGCCAGCGAAGACCGAAGAGGCGCTGGCGGCCCAGGAAGGGATTTTCCAGGTAGAACCGCGTCCTTCCTGCTGCAGACTTGCTTTGACACAAGACAACTGGCATGCTCCTTCGGCCGTCGCCTTTGTCTGCAGCCCTGCCCCTGCCTCCTGCCCTGGAAGAGCCTTGTGCCCTCCTACTCACTGGACCACAGGGCACACCAAGGTGTAAGTGCCATCTTCCTGGGGGACCTCCCTTGCAGGGACAAAGGAGAAATATTCTCTTAGTTGGAAAGGCAGGAGAGGGCAAGGTGAGCCCAGTGGGAAGTTCAGGCTGCATCCATCTGTCACGGACGTGGGAAATCGCCCACACAGTGGTTGTTGAACACAAACACAAAATCATGAGTCCAGGCGTCCTGTCGGCTAAGCCCAGGGCAGAATGAAGTTCACCCAGTAACTGATGATGCTAGTCCGAGACACTAGGTGATTGGTCCCCACATCTGTCCCCGCCTACCTAGCCAATCCCACAGCTGGGACACAGCGCTTGACTGAGTAGGAGTAAGTTGAGGATCTAGGAGCTGAGTACCCCCCAAGTCACTCCTCAGTGTGTGGAGCTCATTTATCCAGCCTGGGGCTTGCAGAACAAGAGAACCCAAGGTCCCTGCAAGACTGGAAGAACTGGTCCCGGGGGCGTGAGCTGCCCCGTCTCCACCCAGCAGAGCATGGCCACACTCCTCCCGCTGCTGCTGGGCCTCGCCCTCAGCTGCACAGGAGCGGGTAAGGACTTCCCTTTTGGGGACCCTCCCTTCCCCTACCACTGTCTTTGGGTAAGGCTGTTCTGTTTTGTTAATGGATTTGAACATCCAAGGCTGGTTGGTCTCCCGACTAGTGTACTCGTAGCACTTTCTGCTACACTTAGGCAGCGACGTTCACAGCGGTCAAGCTGTTTGGATCGTGCGTCCTTTACCGGAATGTGCTGGACAGGGCCTACCTGTGTACTGCTGCAGCCTGGGGCCGGCACAGGGCCTCAGAAAGCTGTACAGACATAATTAATAATTAAGAACAGTTTCAAGGCGTTCGTGGTGGCACATGCCTTTAATCCCAGCACTCAGGAGGGAGAGGTAGGAGGATCGCTCTGAGTTCAAGGCCACACTGAGCCTGGGCTAGAGTGAGACCCTACCTCGAAAAACCAAAAAAAGAACATGGTCAGCATAGAACAAGGTTGACTCTCTTGGCCCTTTCCTTCTCTTCTTCCCTCCTTACTTCCCTTCCTTCTTTTGTTGGAGACAGGGTCATGCTATGTAGTCCAGACTGGCCTTGAACTCATGACAATCCTCCTGCATCAGCCTTGCTAATATTGGGATTACAAGCATGTGCCACCACACTTGGCACTTGACCCTTAATCACCTCTCAGTAGATGCTGCCTGAGACAGGAACTATCCCAATAGTCTGCCTTCCAGAAGACCTGACCAAGGGCCGATGTCTTGCTGAAGCCGGCAGGTGCTCTTGTGAGGCATCACAAGAAGGAGAGCATGCGAACTGTCTTCAGTTCTGTGTTCATGCACGTCTACCTGTGTTCATCCGTGTCTACCTGTGTTCATGCACGTCTACCTGTGTTCATCCATGTCTACCTGTGTTCATGCATGTCTACCTGTGTTCATCCACGTCTACCTGTGTTCATCCACGTCTACCTGTGTTCATGCACGTCTACCTGTGTTCATCCATGTCTACCTGTGTTCATCCACGTCTACCTGTGTTCATCCGTGTCTACCTGTGTTCATGCACGTCTACCTGTGTTCATCCATGTCTACCTGTCTTCATCCATGTCTACCTGTGTTCATGCACATCTACCTGTGTTCCTGCATGTCTACCTGTCTTAATCCATGTCTACCTGTGTTCATGCACATCTACCTGTGTTCATGCATGTCTGCCTGTGTTACTGCACGTCTACCTGTGTTCAAAGGCCTGGTGTCTCTGGTGAATGTGAAAGTTAGTCAGATTTTATTGTCCCTGGTAGAAAAGTGGAGTTGGGTTTTGAGGGATGGCTCAGTGGTTAAACGTGCTTGCTTATAAAGCCTAACGGCCGGGATTTGATTCACCAGTACCCACTTAGAACCAGATGCACAAAATGGCACATGCATCTGGAGTTTCTTTGCGATGGCAGGAGGTCCTGGCATGCCTACAGTCACTCTCTCTGTCTGCTTTTTCTCTCTGTCTCTCACATAAATAAATAAAATATTTTTTTAAAAAAGAAAGAAGTCACCACAGGCCACTGAGACTAAGGGGTCAGCCCCCTGTCAGACATCAGTCATCAGTACTAGGTCCCCAGGCTACCAACTTCTCTCCAACTTGTCTACATACCAGAGTTCCCATGACCCCTCCTCTCAGAGCTGCCTAATTTCCTAGAGACATTCACAGAACTTAAGAAAATGATTTACTGCCGGGTGTGGTGGCACATGCCTTTAATCCCAGCACAGAGGAGGTAGAGGTAGGATCACTGTGCGTTTGAGGCCACCCTGAGACTACGTAGTGAATTCCAGGTCAGCCTGAGCTAGAGTGAGACCCTTGAAAACAAAACAAAACAAAACAAAAACCAACCAAACAAACAAAAAAGAAAATGATTTATTTACTGTCTCTGGATTATTACAGAAATTTAAAAAATATTTTATTTTTATTTATTAGAAAGAGAGAGAAGGGGAGAGAGAGAGAGAGAGAGAATGGTTGCACCAGGGCCTCTAGCTACTGCAAACAAACTCCAGGTGCATGCGCCATCATGTGCATCTGGCTAATGTGGGACCTGGAGAATCGAAACAGGGTCCTTAGGCTTCTCAGACATGCGCCTTAACTGCTAAGCCATCTCTCCAGCCCATCTCTCTTTCATTTTGATGTCATGATCTTTTCCTCCTATTATGAGGGTCTTTGTGTAGGTGGTAGCAGGCACTGCAAAGTCATGGATATCCAGGCCATTTTGTGTCTGGACAATTGCATTGTAAGGAGTTCTACCCTTCCTTTGGCTCTTACATTATTTCTGCCACCTCTTCCACAATGGACCCCAAGCCTTGGAAGGTGTGATAGAGATGTCTCAGTGCTGAGCACTCCTCTGTGACAGTCTCTTACTTAACCTGGAGCTCCCTGTTAGACTGGCTGACCAGGGAGCCCCAGCATTTCTCCTATCTTCACCCTCCTCAACACTGGTGTTAGAGGAATCCATGGGCTTGCCCGGCTTTCTGCATGGGTGCTAGGGGCTGAACTCCAGACCTTGTGCCTGGGCAGCGAGTGTTCTTATCCACCAAGCCGTCTCCCCATCCCAAGACCATGCTTCTGTGAGCTACGCTAACAGTAGACATCCATTTATCCTTTCCTCCGCTGCTCCAGGTGGCTTTGTGGCTCATGTGGAAAGTGTCTGCCTGTTGGATGATGACGGGGTTCCAAAGGACTTCACGTATTGTATCTCCTTCAACAAGGACCTGCTGGCCTGCTGGGATCCGGACGAGGGGAGTATGGCCCCTTGCGAATTTGGGACATTGGCTGGGCTGGCCAACGGCATCGTGAATTACCTCAACCAGGATGAACACCTGCTCCAGCGCTTGCGTAATGGGCTCCAGGACTGTGCCACACACACCCAGCCCTTCTGGGGGACACTGACCCACAGAACACGTGAGGAGAGGGGGTGTCGTGGGCTCTAAGGAAGCACAGGCAGGAGAGTGGAGGAGAGAGAAGATGCCCCAGCACACACGGGTGTCCTGAGCAGGGAAGGGGCAGGAAACACGTGGACATAGAATACAGAAAGGGAGGACAGGACATCATGGGGGAGCATGGTGGTTAACGAGGGTGCGACAGGTAGAAACAAGAGGAGGAGAGGGGGCTGGAGAGATGGCTTAGCGGTTAAGGCACTTGCCTCATTTGCAGTGGCTGGTGTGCCCATTCTCCCTCTCTGTCTCTTTCTCTGTTCTCACTCTCTCAATCAATCAATCAATTAATCAATCAATCAATCAATCAAAGAAGAGAAGGATGGTTCAGTGGTTAAGGTGCTTGCCTGCAAAGCTTAACAACCTAGGTTGGATTCCCCAGTGCCCACATAAAGCCAGATGCACATGGTGACGCCTACATCTGGAGTTTGCTTGCAGTGGCTGGAGGCCCTGGTGTTCATTCTCTCTCCTTCTCTCCTTGTAAATAAATAAAAAAAGAAGAGGAGGAGAGTTAGCAGCACAGGTTGGAGCATCTCGAAATGCAGTTCAAGTTCAACCAGGCGATGTCTGATTGCTTCTCTCCAAAGTGTTCATGCTTCTTTTTTATTTTATTTGAGAGAGAGAGTGAGAGAGAGAGAGAGAGAGAGAGAATGGATATGGGTGTGCCAGTGCCTCTAGCCACTGCAAACTCCAGATGCATGCACCATCTTGTGCATATGGGTTTACGTAGGTAGTGTGGAATTGAACCTGGATCCTTTGACTTTTGCTGGCAAGCACCTTAACCACTAAACCATCTCTCCAGCTTTTCATGCTTTTTTTTTTTTAATGTGTTTGAAATATTTGCTAGGCAAGTGCTCTGCCACTGAGCTATAGCCTCGGCCCTTTTTCATTTTGAGGAAGAGTCTCACTAAATTGCCCACGCTGGCTTTGAACTTATTCTGTAGCCCAGACAGGCCTTGAACTCATGATCCCGTGCCTCAGCCTCCCAAGGGCTGGGATTACAGGCTTGCACCTTGAGACCCATGTGCTCTTGCCTCTTCACCCCAGACGATGATGTTCTCGACTTGGAGTGGGCTGGGGTTTCCTGGGATCCTGATGCAAGCTCTCTCTCTCTCTCTCTCTCTCTTTTTCTCTCTCTCTCTCCCCCAAATGCCTTGCAGGGAGAATGACTTAAAGTTTGTAGTGTGAACTTTGAAGATCTCTGTAGGGCACAACAGTGTCCTAAGATGTCATTTCTGAGCTGCCGTTCTCCATCTGTCTGGCTGAGGTGTGCCCATTGAAAATGCAAGTCCCAGGCGCCAGACAAGGACATAGCATTCAGGGACGTGGGCTAGAGAATCCGTGTTTAGACATAATTGTTTGGATTTTTAAAAATATTTTATTTATTTATTTATTTGACAGAGAAAGAGAGGGAGAGAGAGAGAGAGAGAGAGGAGAGAAATGGGCATGACAGGGCCTCCAGCCACTGCAAACAAACTGCAGACATGTGTGCCCCCTTGTACATCTGATTTACGTGGGTCCTGGGGAATCAAACCTGGGTCCTTTGGCTTTGCAGACAAGCGCCTTAACTGCTTAGCCATCCCTCCAGCCAGTTTTTTGGATTTTTTTTTATTTAAGATCTTGTTTAAAAATTTACCCAAGGTAATTACCTGAGGTAAACAGGATAATCACCTGCAGAGAATAAACTAGTAAAACGACGAGAGTCTCATTGTGAGAGGTGTGATGGTATGTACATGCCTATGATCCCAGCACTTTGGAGCTGGAGGAAGATCAGAAGTTCAAGGTCATCCTTGGCTACATAGTGAGTTGGAAGGCCAGGCTGGGATGCATGAGACTCTGTCTCCAACAAAACAAAACAACACAAAAACAAAAGCAAAACCTTCAGTGTCATTATTTGGACTACCCTAATGTTAAATTTAAGAGTTCAGCTTATTTCTCTAAACTAACCAAGGAGAAAAGGCTTTGTTTACTTAGTAAGTCAACTTCCTAAGCAAGATTTGATTATTATTATTATTACCTTTGCAAATCCAAAGTCGAAGTCTCCCGTGGCTGTTTATTTGTGGGCTTTCACGCTAAGGGCTGCATATAAATGAAAAGACTGCCGAACAGCTCACAGCCCAGACCCAGCACTGACCAAACTGAGATCAAATACAACTCTGAAGGAGACAAGAAAGGGACAAGACAAGGCCAGAGTAAAGCAAAGCCGGAGTAAATTCTAACTGCAGTCGAAACGGGACAGAAAGAGCTGAAATGCCACCTTCCTCCCTGATGGCGTCTGCTTTTCACCCCCTCCTGTGCAGGACCACCGTCTGTGCAAGTGGCCCAAACCACCCCTTTCAACACCAGGGAGCCCGTGATGCTGGCCTGCTATGTGTGGGGTTTCTATCCGGCTGATGTGACCGTCACGTGGATGAAGAACGGGCAGCTTGTCACCCCTCACAGCAGCATCCAGAAGACGGCCCAGCCCAACGGAGACTGGACGTACCAGACTGTCTCCCACTTAGCCTTAACCCCCTCCTATGGGGACACCTACACCTGTGTGGTCCAGCACGCCGGGGCCTCTGAGCCCATCCACCAGGACTGGAGTAAGTGTACGGAACAGGCAAGCGACTGGGGCGAAGGCGGGGTGATCCTGGAAGGCGGTGGTTATCTAAGGGAGGCTAGCGCTCTGGCGGGGGAAGTGAGGTGCGGGCAGTGTGGTATGGCACAGGAAGAGCCTGGGAGTGGGAAGCGAGTCTGAACGCGTCTCTGGAGGGCTGATGACCAGAGATGGGACAACGGGATAATAGAATGGAAGTTAGTCATGGCTGCTGCCACTGTGTGTGTTTGAGGTTGCAGTAAGCCAAGTTGTTCTGAGACTGAGTTATAGAGATAAGTTCTAGTAACTCCATTTTTTTTTAATAGCACCAGGGCTGTCCCCCATGCAGACCGTGAAGGTCTCCGTGTCCGCAACGACCCTGGGCCTGGGCTTCACGCTCTTCTGCATTGGTTTGATCAGCTGGCGGAAGGCCCGCTCCTCCAGTGAGTGGTCCCTGGAGCTCTCCCGACCCTGCTTCTCCTGATCTGCTCTCTTTCCCCCTGTGATTCCCCATCCCATCCCGTGTGTTGTGATTCATGCTTGATTCCTTTGTCCACAAAGCCTGGTGTAATCAGATAATCAAATGCCTTCCTCTCCTAGGCTACATCCCTCTCCCTGGATCCAGTTACCCAGAAGGTAACAACCCCATTGGTCTGTTTGCTCACAGGTCCTTCAGAGGGGTGTTGGGGGTGTTCAGGTCAGGTGCTTGGGGAAGGGCTGGTTACCATGAGGACCTGCCTTTGGCAGTCTGGAATTTTCTTTTTTCTTTCTTTCTTTCTTTTTTTTTTTTTTGGTTTTTCAAGGTAGGGTCTCACTCTAGTTCAGGCTGACCTGGAATCCACTATGTAGTCTCAGGGTGGCTTCAAACTCTAGGCAATCCTTCTACCTCTGCCTCCCAGGTGCTGGGATTAAAGATGTGTGCCACCATGCCTAGCTTGAAATTTTCTTTTTTTTTAAAAAAATATTTTATTTATTTATTTGAGAGAGAGACAGAGAGAATGAGAATGGGCATGCCAGGGCCTCCAGCCACTGCAAACAAAGTTCAGATGCATGTGCTACTTTGTGCATCTGGCTTTACATGGGCACTGGGGAATTGAACCTGGGTCCTTAGGCTTCATAGGCAATTGCCTTAACTGCTAAGCCATCTCTCAACTCCCCTGGACTTCCCAACATTACTGTGTTAAGGGCTCTGGCATAGGACAGTTCCACGGGCTTTAAGTAGAGGTTGGTTGGGAGATTGTCACCTTCACTGCTCCCTTTCTGTCTCTTCTGCAGGACGACACATTTCCTAGGGGCAGAAGGGCACGACTTCCACTGAGGAGATCCAGGCTCTTAAGAATTTGCTGACGCGTTCCCCCGCATCTTTCCTCCTCCCCCCATTAATCTGGGTCCTAAGGTTTCTTTACCCAGACCTCTGAGTTTCCCAGCACCATACCCTCCTGTGTAAATATGGCCATCTTGAGGCAATTCATTCCTGGGAAATATTTCTGGAGTAAACATAATTTAAAGAGGAGACTAAAGGCTGGCTTAAGGGCCACATGGTGCCACAGAGCACACTGAGTTGCTGAGAAATAAATGGGTGGAACTTCTGGCTTTCCATGTGTTTTCCTGGGCCTCGGGGGAGGAATGTGGAGGGCACATCTGAGGCTGACCCTTTGTGTCTTGAGCGATGGAGCCAGTGCCACCTCTCATGTTCCCTTCTAGACTGGAGGCAGGTTTTGTTTGTTTTCAAGGCAGGGTTTCACTCTAGCCCAGGCTGACCTGGAATTTACTATGTAGTCTCGGGCTGGCTTTGCACTCATATGAATTCTCCTACTTCAGACTCCTTCTGAGTGCTGGGATTAAAGGTGTGCGCCACCACACCCTGGAGAGAGAGAAAGAGAGAATGTGTGCACCAGGACCTTTAGCTGCTGCAAAGGAACTCCAGATGCATGCTCCACCTGGCCTTACATGGGTACTGGGGAATTGAACTTGGGTCATTAAGCTTTATAGGCAAGCATCTTAACCTCTGAGCCATTTCTCCAGCCCCAGGTGTTTGGTTTTGTTAACTCAAGGATTATGATATTTTATAACTAAAAAAATATTTTGGGGGCCGGAGAGTTGGCTTAGTGGTTAAGATGCTTGTTTGTGAAACCTAAGGACCCAGGTTCTATTCCCCAATACACACATAAACCAGCTGCACAGGTTGGCACATGAATCTGGAGTTTGTTTGCAGTGGCTAGAAGCTCTTGTGTGCCCATTCTCTTTCTGTATCTGCCTCTTTCTTTCTCTCAAATAAAAAAAATAAAATTAAAAAAAAAACATTTTTCAGGGTGTGGTAGCACATGCCTTTAATCCCAGAATTTGGGAGACTGAGATCAGAGGATCAACATGAGTTTGAGGCCAACCTGGGACCACAGAGTGAGTTCCAGGTCAGCCTGGGCTAGAGTGAAACCTTACCTCAAAAAAAATTTTTTTTTAAATTTGGGGCTGGAGAGATGGCTCAGTGGTTAAAGACACTTGCTTGTAAGGCCCGTGGCCTGGCTTGGACTCCCCAGCACCCACATCAAGCCACATGCTCCGTGTGGCTCATGTGCCTGGACCTCCTTGGCAGTAGCAGGGGACCCTGGAGCACCCAAATTCACTCTCTTGGCCTCTTTCTGTATGTCTCTCTCTCTCAAATAAATTTTCACTGTAAACGAGCTCCAGATGCACGTACCACTTTGTGCATCTAGCGTTACATGGGTACTGGGGAACTTAACTCAGGCTGGCAGGCTTTGCAAGCAAGCACTTTTAACTTCCGAGCCGTCTCCCCAGCCCCCATTACAGCTTTTGACCTTTGTTGGCCTATATTTGGTACCAGATATGCAGTGACTATTTAATTAATCACATTATGTAGAGTTCAAGGTTAAAAAAAAATAAGTGTTTTCCTCTATACGGGTATCTACCCCAGTTCTTTTACCTGCAGGGGTTAGGAACTACTATAGGGAAGAGTGTCACAGGCTGGCCTGTCAAATAGGGCCTCACAAAAGGAAGCCACTGTGTTTGTTGATAGGCTGGAGGATAACAGCATTTTTTTTTTTTTTTTGAGGTAGGGTTTCACTGTAGCCCAGACTGACCTGGAATTCACTATGAGGGTCTCAGGGTGGCCTCAAACTCAGTGACCCTCCCACCTCTGCTGGGATTAAAGGTGTGTGCCACCACACTCAGCAGCAATTTTTGTTTTTTTTTTGAGGTAGGGTCTTGTTCTAGCCCAGGCTGAATTCAATATGTAGTCTCGTGGTGGCCTTGAACTCATGATGATCCTCCTACCTCTGCCTCCCCAGTGCTAGGATTAAAGGCTTGTGCCACCACACCGGCAATGGCAGCAACTTTAAGCCATTCTTGTGCACACCCCCTCCATGGGAAGATGAACTTAAATGAACTGTACAGTGTCTGTGGAATGTACCGGATCATGATAAATGTGGAACGTTAATTGTATTAAAAAGAAACTATCTTTTTATTTCTTCTCCTCCTCCTCCTTCTTCTTCTTTTTTGAGGTAGAGTCTTACTCTAGCCCAGGCTGACCTAGAATTTACTCTGTAGGCTCAGAGCATCCTTGAACTCATGACAATCCTCCTACCTCTGCCTCCCAAGTGCTGGGATTAAAGGGGTATGCCATTACAACCAGATTTTTAGGTAGTCTTGATGCATTGTTTACTTTATTAACACACAGTGGCCCTCTTTATCTCTTCTGATTTTGGTTTGAAGCTGACTTTATTAGCAATCAGGATAGCCATGAAGCTTGCTTTTAGCTCTGCTTGCTTGATAAACTGGCTTCTATCCTTTGACTCTCCATTTGTAGGTACCATTGCCAGTGAGGTGTGTTTCTTGGCTCCCAATCTGGTAAAACAAACATTAACAGGCATAAAAACTCATATTTGGGGAGGGCTGGAGAGATGGGTTACTGGTTAAGGTGCTTGCCTGTGAAGCCTAAGGACCCATGTTTGACTCTCCAGGTCTCACATTAGCCAGACGCACAAATGTGAGGCATGCTCAGGGTCAAACATGCCCACTAGGTGGCACAAGTATCTGGCGTTTGATTGCAGTGGCTGAGGCCCTGGCACACCAGTTGTCTCTAGTTCCCTCTCTCTCTTATGAAAAAGAAATTACAGGGGCTGGAGAGGTGGCTTAGTGGTTAAGGCGCATGCCTGAAAAGCCTAAGGACCCAGGTTTGATTCTCCAGGTCCCACATAAACTGGATGTTCATGGTGGCACATGTATCTGGAGTTGGTTTGCATGGCTAGAGGCCCTGGTGTGACCATCATCACTCTCTCTCTCTCCCTGTCTGAAGCTGCTCACTCCCCGCAAAGTTCAGTGCTGCAAGAGCTCTAGAATGCTGAACCCTCCGGTGGGGGGTTGGGGGGGGGGAGAATAGGCATGCCCGGACTCTGCAGACGAACTCCAGATGCATGCACTACTTTTTACATCTGGCTTTATGTGGGTACTGGAGAACCGAACCCAGGCTTTAACCTCTAAGCCACATCTCCAGCCTTGTCTTTTTTTTTTTTAATTTTAATTTTTTATTTGAGAGAGAGAGAGAGACAGAGAGAGAATTGGCTCAATAGGGCCTCAGGCACTGCAATCAAACTCCAGACCCTTGTGCCATTTAGTGGGTATGAACCACCTTGAGCTTTCCTCATCTTTGTGTGTCTGGCTTATGTGGGGGCTGAAGAGTCAAACATGGGTCCTTAGGCTTCACAGGCTTCACAGGTGCCTTAACCACTAAGCAATCTCTCCAGCCCTGTTTTTTTTTTTTTTTTTTTTTTTAAAGGCAGGGTCTCATTGTAGCTCAGGCTGACCTGAAACTCACTCTATAATCCCAGGCTGACCTCAAACTCATACTGATCCTCCTACCTCCTGAGTGCTGGGATTAAAGGTGTGCACCACCATGACCAGTTCTTCTCAACTATTAATAATAGAATGATTCTGATTTTTTTGCTCTTAAGCGGTGGAATCTCAGAATACAAGGAGTCGTGGTGGTCAGTCATCTTTCCAGAGAGTGCACTTGGGTGGCCTAGGTTGGCGAGAACAGCCAGGGTGCCCTCTGTTCTCACATTCCCTGTGGGGAGGACCTCTGGAGAGGACCTCTGTGGAGAGAGTCCTCTGGGGAGGGTCATACTAAGAGAGCCACCCTGGGAGCTGTGACTCTGAGCACCTTCTGCCTGGGTTGCTCAGCCCAGGGCTCCGGCTGCCATTCACCCGAGTTGTTGCAGCGAGGCACTCGGGGACATCTCTGAATTTGTAACCCTGCTCAAAGCAGGGGACATTTCCTAGGGACAACTGAACCCCATACCCTTATCAGGGTCCTTTCTTTTACTTCAGAAACAGGGAAGAAAGGAAAACAAAAAGAAGGAAGAAGGGAGGAGAGTACTTGAGGCCATGGGGAGCCCATGGGTCAGCAGGGGGCACTGCAAACTCAGGCGGGGCAGGACAGTCTGATGGTCTGCTGGCCACTCCCCAGTCCTGAAGTCTTGGTGAAGGCCACGAGAGGTGGCTGGTGACAGCTTCTGAAAGCTGTCATTGTCAGGCTTAGGGGTGCACACCTGTAAGTCTCGGTACCTTGGGAAGTTGCCTAAGGTTTGCTTTGCTTTGCAGGCTTTGAAAGTACGGAGCCTGGTCCAGCGATTCTGTCCATGAGGTTTGCTCCTAGGCACCGAGGGCAGGACTACCTCGCCACCTGGGCAGAGCCTCCTGCTGCCTGTAGTTTTGGCTTGTCAGAGCCTGGCTCTCTCTCTGTCTCTGTCTGTCTGTCTGTCTCTCGCTCCCCACAAGTCCCTTCCCTGGGGGGGGGGGGGCTTCTCTCACCCTGGGGCTGGGGCAGGCTGGATTCGGTTCCCTGACTCCTGACTCGCCTGCTCTCAGGCTCCCATGGTGGTTCAGTTTTGAGCACTAGGTTCCCTCTTTAGACAGTTCATGACCACAGCCCTGGAGTCAGGGGAACTCCTCTCACCGCGGACTGACCTGTCTCACCGGAGAAGTCACTGTCTCAGCAACATGGACCACGGACTGGAGGCTGGTGAGAGCTGTGGGCTTGTCCTGTGTGTATGTGTGTGGGGGGGGGGCGGGTTCTGTCAGCCTTTTTGGAGCAGGGCCACCCTGCCCACTTTTTGGATGAGATACCTACATCCTTTTCTCTGCTGGGGAGTCCTAAGGCTGGCTTTGGGTCCGGGTGGCTTTCTTCTTTTTGGCACATCATTTCTTCTGTTTCTCCACTTTTCAACTGTCCTAACATTCCTTTCATGAATGTTTGAAACTCTTCCTCTCCTCTCTTCTGAAGAAGCCATTTTTTCCTTTCCCAACATTTCTCCTTCACCAGATCACACAGAGTCACTGGGGCCTGCTGCCCCTGCAAACAAAATCCAGACACATGCTCCATTTGTGCATCTGGCTTCACGTGGGTACTGGGGAATTGAACCCAGACTGTCAGGCTTTGCAATTACATCTGCGTTGGAAAGTCTTGGTGGGTCTGTATTACAGCAGTGTGAACATCTGCTGGGAAACATGCATCCTGGATTCCACGTAAGGCGTTTCTTGAACCTGAGGTGCACCCCACTATAGAACTTTTTGTTTGTTTGTTTGTTTGTGTGTTTGTTTGTTTGAGGCAGGGTCTCACTCTAACCCAGGTTGACCTGGAATTTACTGTGTAGTCTCAAGGTGGCCTTGAACTCACAGTGATCCTCCTACCTCTGCCTCCTGAGTGTTGGAATTAAAAGGTGAGCACCACCACGCTGGGTTAAAATAACTATTTTAAAATGTAGTTATTTATGCATGCATTCATTTCTGTTTACTAGTGCCTTTGTTTTATCTATTTTTTTTTTCAGAGAGTGAGATACCACACACACACACACACACACACACACACACACACACACACAAACACACCAGGGCCTTGGCCACTGCAATTGAATTCCAGAAGCCTGCGCCACCTAGTGGGCATGTGCAACCTTGCACTTGCCTCACCTGTGTGTCTGGTTTATGTGGCATCTGGAGAATTGAACATGGATCCTTAGGCTTCGCAGGCAAGCGCCTTAGCTGCTAAGCCATCTCTCCAGCCCACTAGTGCCCTTTAACACTGGAAACATTTCTCATTATTGCCAATGACTGACTGTTGGGCTCTGAAAGGCCCAGGTGTGAGGCCTAGTGGAACTTCCTGAGCCTAGCTAAAGTTTGGTGATCTGCCTCTGGCCAGATGTGACTCAGCAAGATGCCTAACGGCTTCTTGCCTGCTACTTCCGCATGGGATTTAGGATTATCATCTCAATAGTCACATTTTACTATTGGCCCTTACCTTTCCCCACCGTCCTAAAATCCCCGCCTTCTTCCCAACATTATATAGGCAACTGTTCATAGCAATAAATCGAGTTCCTGCTTCGACAAGACTCCCGACTCAGTGTGGTTTTTCTCCGGTGGCCAGGAGAGGTCTGAGTCGTCGGACACTCATCTCCTCCTCAGCCCCTCGGGAGGAACCAGCGGGCCTGGTCCTTCCCTCGGCACTACCTGCCCCCGCCGGCGGAGCCCGGCAACTGACTGTGTTCTGAGGCGCTGTTTCTGTGTCGCAGATCTGGTCCCTCCATAGCCTCAAGCTCAGTGGATGTGTGAGAAGGTCTTCACATGTTCCCAGAAAAAACCCCACTCCCACTTTGAGAATCCTATAATAAGGCTGATTGATGAAAACTTCCTGATGGTGGACAGTTGGAAGATTGAAGATCCAGAGCCAAAACTGTCTTGGACTAACTAATGTGCTTTAGGGCCATTTAAACCCACCTCTTAATTGGATGTATCAGACAAAACCTTTAGAAAGTATTAACTTCTCCAGGTGTGGTGACACACGCCTTTAATCCCAGCACTCAGGAGGCAGAGGTAGGTGGATCACCATGAATTAAAGGCCACCCTGAGACTATGTAGTGAGTTCCAGGTCAGCCTGGGATAGAGTGAAACCCTACCTCAAAACAACAACAACAACAACAAAAAAGAAAGTATTAACTTTGCATATCACTAGATCCCAGCAGCCCCAAAGCTCAGCATGTCATCAGATAGCATCTGAAACCTGTAGCAGAGACTTCCCTGTCCTCAGCACTGTATTTGGTAAGTGCCTTGACTTAGGACTGTTTTTTGAATGACTTCCATACACATACACAATATATGATTATCTTTTTAAATATTTATTTGAGAGAGAAAGAGGGAGGGAGGGAGAGAGAGAGAGAGAGAGAGACAGAGACAGAGACAGAGACAGACAAAGAGTGGGCATGCCAGGGCATCCAGCCACTGCAAACGAACTCCAGATGCATGTGCCACCTTGTGCATCTAGCTTATGTGGGTTCTGGGTCCTTTGGCTTTGCAGGCAAGCACCTTAACTGCTAAGCCATCTCTCCAGCTCATGACTATCTTTTTTTTTTTAATACATTTTATTTATTTATTTGACAGACAGAGAGAGAGAAGGGTAGATAGAGAGAATGGATGGACCAGGGCCTCTAGCCACTGCAAACAAACTCCAGATGCATGCACCACCTTGTGCATCAGGTGTATTGGCGCATGCCTTTAATCCCAGCACTCGGGAGGCAGAGGTAGGAGGATCACTATGAGTTGGAGGCCAACCTGAGACTACATAGTAAATTCCAGGTTAGCCTGGGCTAGAGATAGACCCTACCTCAAAAACCAAGACAAATAAAAATAATTAATCAAGTATTTTCTTCTGAGAGACTTAAAGCTTCTGATAATTATTTTAACCTTTGTGATATTTAGGATGTTTCATCTTTCTGACTTGCGGTAACAAAAAGAAGTTCCAACAATTGCTCATTTTCACCTACTGTGAACTGAATAAAATGACCAGTTTCCTCTGAAAATTTCTGTTGCTGTTGCTGTCCTTAGGCTCATACCCTGGATGCAGAATATGAAAAAACAATCAAGCCCAAACCTCTGCAGTTCCTCGCCAGGGTTCCATTACCTACTGTCCACTAGGGGGCGCGAAAGCTCTACTCTTGCTCTAAGAGCCTGAAGGCCCTTAGAAGCAACTGGCTTCTAATCTGGCGCGCTTGACAGCGGAAAAGGAGTGACTTCTGGAAGGCCAGGATGGCTGGTGTCAGAGGAGGTAGGATTTCCTTCGTAGATGGGGACAATAAGCAATATTTTGAGGACGTGAGTCAGGGAGAGCTTTCAGAAGAAATGAGTTGATGAATGGCTGACAGTGTTAGGGGGCCGCAGAGTATGTGCTTAGCATCCCTGAGGCTCTGGAGTCAATCTTCAGTAATATCCCCCCAAACCCAGGCTGTAGAAGTGATTGAAATGGGGCTGGAGGGATGGCTTAGCGGTTAAGGGGCTTGCCTGCAAAGCCAAAGGTCCCAGGTTCGATTCCCCAGAACCCACGTTAGCCAGATGCACAAGGGGGCACGCGTGTCTGGAGTTCCTTTGCAATGGCTGGAGGCCCTGGCACGCCCATTCTCCCTTTCTCTTTCTCTGCCAAATAAGTAAATAAATAATAAATAAAAATATCTAAGAAATGATTGAAATTATGCCCTTGTAGGTTAAAGCTTTCTAAACAGATGTGAACTCTACAGTCTTAATATCAAGACATTGCTTTGTTAATTACACAACATATCAATCTTCTCATCTTTTTTTCAGATTAAAAAAATTAATTAATTAATTAATTATTATTATTATTATTTTTTTTTTTTTGGTTTTTCGAGGTAGGGTTTCACTCTAGTCCAGGTTGACCTGGAATTCACTTGTAGTCTCAGGGTGGCCTCGCACTCACAGTGATTTTCCTACCTTTGCCTCCCAAGTGCTGGGAGATTAAAGGCGTGTGCCACCATGCCCAGCTTTTCTTTTTCTTCAGATTTTTAATATTTATTTATTTATATTTATTTTAAAGGAGGGCCTGGAGCTCACTCTGTAGCCCAGGCTGGTCTTGAACTTACACCAGTTTTCTTACCTCAGCCTGCTGCGTGCTGAGATTATAGGTGTGAGCCACCATGACTGACTTTCAGAAATTTTTTTGTTTTGTTTGGTGACAAAGTCTCACTGTGCAGCTGGGGCTGGCCTCACCTGCAATCCTGCAGCCTCAGCTTCCCTAGTGCTGGGGTTACCGTGTGAGGCATGATGCCCAGCCTCCTCTGACTCTTCAAACAGCACAGTGAACGAGACTATCAAATTTATGAAGCTATATTGGAAGACTAAAATATTATTTGTGGGCTGGAGAGATGGCTTAGCGTTTAAAGCACTTGCCTGTAAAGCCTAATGACCTGGGCTTGATCCCCCATTACCCACATAAAGCCAGATGCACAATGTGGCTCATGAACCTGGAGTTCCTTTACAGTGGCTAAAGTCCCTGGCATGCTCATTCTTTCTGTACCCCAATAAATAAAAATATTGAAAACAATATGTATAGATTACTTATTCAAATATATTATTTGTTGAATTCTGTTTTTAAATTTTATATTTATTTCTTTATTTATTTGAGAGCAACAGACAGACAGAGAGAGAAAGAGGCAGATAGATAGAGAGAGAATGAGTGCACAAGGGCTTCCAGTCCCTGCAAACGAACTCCAGATGCATGCCCCCTCCCCCCCCCCGTGCATCTGGCTTAAATGGGTCCTGGGAAATAGAGCCTTGAACCAAGGTCCTTAGGCTTCACAGGCAAGTGCTTAACAGCTAAGCTATCTCTCCAGACTTGAATTCTATTTTTTTGAGGTAGGGTCTTGCTTTAGCCCAGCCTGACCTGGAATTCACTATATAATCTTAGGCTGGCCTCGAACTCATGGCGATCCTCCTACCTCAGCCTCCCGGATGCTGGGATTAAAGGTGTGTGCTACCATGCCCTTATCTGTTGCACTCTTAAGAGGCCAGGAGTAATACAGGGAAAACATTCTGAACTTCACTTGAGGCAGAATTTTGTTCACCTGATCATGTGATACCAACCTGGATATCCACTCACAGTCTGACCGCCATCTTTGCCTTTCAGGAATGGAAACTTCCTTACAGAGAGCCCTGCTCCTCCTGCCCTGACTGATCACAGTCAGCTGATGGAGGGCTGATAAGGTTTGGTGCCAAGATTGTGATGTCATCTTTGACCTGTTGTACACTAACAATTTGAATCTCTGACAGCCATTTTTCCTGAGAGAGACACCCATTTGGATTTTCCGGACACTCTGATTCAAGTCTCTCATGTCATCTCTGGTTCTTTTTTTAGTGAGGTTGATAAAAGTTTGAAATCTAGGTCAGGCATGGTGGTGTATGCCTTTAATCCCAGAACTGGGGAGGCAGAGATAGGAGGATCACCATGAGTTTGAGGCCACCTTGAGACTACATAGTGAATTCCAGATCAGCCTGAGCCTTCAAGACCCTGCCTTGAAACCACCCCGCAACTTTTTTTGAAATATAAGAAATTTCTCCCTGAATAAGGCTTTTTCTCCCTCCCTCCTTCCTTTCCTCCCTTATTTCCATTTATTTTATTTTAATTTAATTTTTTTAAGAGGCAGAGAGATATTGCTGAAGATTCCACATACTTGGGCTGCAAGGCCACTAAGAAATCCTGCTGGAACTGAGCTGATAACCTCCTCTATGTAGACCAGCAGACAGAAAGCTGGAAGAAGCCATTCTGCATGCAGTTCAATGGGAGAAAGAGAAATCACCAGTGAAGATACTCAACAGTGGACACTGCAAGCCTTATATTTGGCCAGCCAGGCCAAATGAGCCCACGGGTGCAATAGTGGCACGTCTGTCATGGTGCAAACCAACTGCCCTCTAAGTAGACTGGAGGCCTGCTTCATGAGAGGGAATACATCCCTGATACTGAAAACCTACAACAGGGGTAGTCATGAGCCCCTAGAGGTGTAACGTCTGCTGCTGTCTGGCTAAATGTATATACTATGCTTATCAAACTGCCCAGGTAAGCACTTCTCTTAATGTTCATATCCTTATATTAATGCTACTCTCACTTTTGGTAGAGAATCTTCTCTTTTCAGATGGCAGTGACCTCGGGACGACTCAGAAGGTATCATGGTGCTGGAAAGAAGTGACAGGAGTGCTCAGCACTGCAATATCTCGATCATACCTTCCAAAGCTCAGGGTCTAATGCAGAAGAGGTGGAGGAAAGAACGTAAGAGCCGAAGGAAGGGTAGGACTCCTTACAACGTGCTCCCCCCAGACACAAAATGGCCTGGATATCCATGACCTCACAGTGCCTGACACTACCTACACACGACCATCATAGGAGGAAAAGATCATGACATCAAAATAAAAGAGAGACTGATTGAGATGGGGAGGGGAGGAGGGGATATGATGGAGAATGGAGTTTCAAAGGGGAAAGTGGGGAGAGGGAGGGTATTACCATGGGATATTTTTTATAATCATGGAAGTTGTTAATAAAAATTTGAACAGAGAGAATTGGCACACCAGGGCTTCAGCCACTGCAATCGACCTCCAGATGATTGCGCCACCTAGTGGGCACGCGCAACCTTGTGCTTGCCTCCACCTTTGTGCAGTTGGCTAACATGGGAACTAGAAAGTAGAACGTGGGTCTTTAGGCTTCACAGGCAAGCACCTTAACCACTAAGCCATCTCTCCAGCTCTAAAATTTTTTAAATTATTTATTTGAGAGAGAGAGAGAAAGAAAGAGGTAGATAGAGAATGGGTATACCAGAGCCTTCAGCAGTTGTAAATGAACTCCAGACACATGCGTCACCTTGTGCATCTGGCTTATGTGGATCCTGGATTATGGGTCCCTTGGCTTTTCAGATAAATGCCTTAATCTCTAAGCCGTCTCCCCAGCCCTACTTCCATTCAGATAGATAGATGATAGGTAGATAGAATGGGCATGCCAGGGCCTCCAGCCACTGCAAACTCCAGACACATGCACCACATTGTTCATCTGATTTATGTGGGCACTGGAGAATGGAACCTGGGTCCTTAGGCTTCTCAGACAAGTGCCTTAACCGCTAAGCCATCTCACCAGACCTTTTTTTTTTTTTTTTTTTTTTTGTCTGAGATAGGATCTCACTCTAGCCCCAGGCTGACCTGGAATTCACTATGTAGTCTCAGTGTGGCCTTGAACTTATGGTGATCCTCCTACCTCTGCCTCCCAAGTGCTGGGATTAAAGGCATGAGCCACCATGCCCAGCTTCAGATCTCCTTTTTTTTTTCTTTTTCGAGATAGTGTCTCACTCTAGCTCATGCTGACCTGGAATTCACTGTGTAGTGTCAGGATGGCCTTGAACTCACAGTGATACTCCTATCGCTGCCTCCCGAGTGCTGTGATTAAAGGCTTGTACCACCACGCCCGGCAGTTCTCCATTTAAAAAAAAATATTTTTGTTTATTTATTTATTTGACAGAGATAGGCAGATAGAGATAGATATATATAAAGACATAGAGAGAGAGAGAGAGAAAAATGGGCACTCTAGGGCCTCCAGCTGCTGCAAACAAACTCCAGATGCATGTGCCACCTTGTGAGTCTGGCTTAGGTGGGTCCTGGGGAATCGAACCAGGATCCTTTGGCTTTGCAGGCAAGTGCCTTAACCGCTAAATCATTTCTCCAGCCCAGGTCTCCATTTTTCTTGAGACAGGATTTCACTGTGTAGCCCAGGTTGGCTGCACACTTCTGGTCTTCTCACCTCTCTGCCTCTTCCGAGTGCTGGGATGCCAGGATTGGGCTACGAAGCCTGGCCGAATTTGTTTCTTCAGGCTGGATGGAGGCTCCTCTTTGCAGGCAGAGATCCCAAATCACAGGCAGGTCAGACCTGATGAGTCCCCATGAGATGAGGATGTGCTATGACCCGCCCCCTCCCCCGCAACCCTTAACTGGGCCTCGCTGCACACATCTGCTCAGACGCTTCTGTTCTGGGAGTTTCTCGTTCTCACCCCTGCTTCCTCAAAAACCAGTTACCACTTCTTCCGGCCACGGGCCTTTGCCAGCGAAACCAGGGGCAGGTTGGGTTCCACTTCCTGTTGCTCACTTTGGATCTGAGGCGTTGGCTGGATGCAGGTGACAGACGGGACCCAGTTCCTGTCTGTTCCTCATTTCAGGGACGGCCAGGAGAAGTGAGTCTTTGGACTTCTCTAAGGAAGCCGGTCTTGTGAAGTTGGGGAGGCTTCCAATTCAGCTGCATATTTTATGTTACTGATTTATTTGAGGGGGACAGAATGAGGGTGGGTGCACCAGGGTCTCTTGTTGCTGCAAACGAGCTCCAGATACATGTGCCACCTTGTGCATCTGGATTTACGTGGGTGCTAAAGCTGGTACTTGCGGCAGCCGCTCCATGCAGCGCCTCACAGTGTTTGGTGCATGGACACTGGTTATATTTTCTGGGTGATGCTCAGATTTGGAGAACTTTAGCCTCCCCAATGCTGGGATTATAGGTGTGAGACACCACCCCTGGCTTCATCTTGAATCTTAAAACAGGCAAAGTAAAAAATATAATATCAACTTTAGGAAGCAGGGCTGGGAAGATGCCTCAGTGGTTAAAGGGGCTTGCTTGCAAAGTCTGCCCAGGTTTGATTCCCCAGTGTCCATGTGCCACTACCTCTGGTGGTGCAAATGAACTCCAGGCCCGTGAACTACTTTGTGCGCCTGGCTTTATGTGGGTACTGGGGAATCAAACCTAGGTTGTTAGGCTTTGCAGGTAAGTGCCTTAACCACTGAACCATCTCTCCAGCCCTGTGCATGAGTTATTCTTTGAGTACAAAACTAATAAAAAATAATAAAATATACAAGCAGCAGCCTGGCATGGTGGCCCATGCCTTTAATCCCAGCACTCGGGAGGCTGAAGTAGTTCAGGGCCAGCCTGGGCTAGATTGAGAACCTACCTGGAACAAAACAAAACAAAACAAAATAATAATAATGAAATAAAATACAAGCAGCAGAAACATCTGCCCAAGACCCACAGGAAACAAAACCGTGAGAGATGAGCTCTGTGTGGACAAGAGACCCTCCTGCGTGGCATCCTGGGCTCAATGAACTTGGTTGTTACTCAGCCCCGTGACTAGAACTTTAGTATAGAATATTTTGTTATGTTAAAGGAGGAAACAAAATAGAAAGAAACTAGAATGTAAGAAAGGTTAAGAAAGCTATAAGTAGCCGGGCGTGGTGGCACACGCCTTTAATCCTAGCACTCAGGAGGCAAAGGTAGGAGGATCACTGTGAGTTCAAGGCCACTCTGAGATACATAGTGAATTCCAGGGCAGCCTGGGCTAGAGCAAGAACCTATGTTTTTGGGATGAGAAAGGATTCTGCAGGCTGGGGAGATGGCTCAGTGAGCGCTTGCTGCTTGAGCATGAGGGCGTAAGACTGGCTGCAGTTCCGTCCCTCAGAACCCACCACATGATAGTTTGGGTTTTCAAGGTAGGGTCTCACTCTAGCCCAGGCTGACCTGGAATTCACTATGTAGTCTCAGAGTGGCCTTGAACTCACAGTGGTCCTCCTACCTCAGCACAGAGAGAGAATGGGCACACCAGGGCCTCCGGCCACTGCAAACGAACTACAAACGTGTGCCACTTTGTGCATCAGGCTTTATGTGGGCACTGGGGAATTGAACTCAAGTCATTAGGCTTTATGGGCAAGTGCCCTAACCACTATACTATTTCTCCAGTCTGTAATTAAGTCTTATACTGGTAGAAATTTGGGAGATGGAGCCTTGCTGGGGGAGGTGTGTCACTGGGGGAGGACCTTCAGGGTTATTATCCCAGCTTCAAGCTCAGTACTTGGACTATTTCCACCTAGATGTGTGACAGCTTCCTGCTGTGCCTTCCCTGCCACGAAGCTTCCCTTGAGATTACAAGCAAGACAAACCCTTCTTCCCATGGCTGCTTTTGTTTGTTTGTTTGGTTGGTTGGTTGGTTTTCCCAGGTAGAGTTTCACTCTAGTCCAGGCTGACTTGGAATTCACTACGTAGTCTCAGGGTGGCCTTGAACTCACAGAGATCCTGTCTCTGCCTCCTGAGTGCTGGGATTAAAGGTGTGTGCCACCATGCCTGGCGGTATACGGAGTCTCATTTACTTATTTATTTTTGTTTTTCCTAAATTTTTTGTTTTGTTTTTGAGGCAGGTTTCACTCTAGTCCAGGCTGACCTGGAATTCACTCTGTAGTCTCAGGGTGGCCTTGAACTCATGGCGATCCTCCTACCTCTGCCTCCCAAATGCTGGAATTAAAGGCGTGCACCACCACGCCCTGGCTCCATCTGCTGCTTTTGGCCAGGTGTTCCAGTGAATAGAAACTAACGACAGCACCGCCTAAAAGGCTTTGTACAGTGCTCCCTGTCTGTGCAGGCTGGACACTGAGAATCACTGGGACCTAAAACAACAGCTCTGGACTGAAGAAAAGACCCAGTTTCAAGAAGTATGTGGATGAGCAGAAGAGAAGGGCACCCAAAGTTCCCTGTCCTCTGCACACACATGCATGCATCACATATAGCACACCTCACCACACATGCTCTACACACATGCATGTGCACAAAAAGGAAAAGATTTTATATGGTAAACAAGGTCTTGTTGTTGAAAAAGCATCATCCCCAAATGGAAATAGAAAAGGACAAAAACCAGAAGGTTAAAAGTTTGTCACAAAAGGGAGAGTGTGGGAGGGTTTGTGCAATGCTGGTATGCCATGAGTGGAGTAAATGACAGAAAACCCAGTGGTGGCCGGGTGTGGTGGCGCATGCCTTTAGTCCCAGCACTCGGGAGGCAGAGGTAGGAGGATTGCCATGAGTTTGAGGCCACCCTGAGACTACATAGTGAATTCCAGATCAGCCTGGACCAGAGTGAGACCCTAGCTTGAAAAATAAAAAAAAATAAAAGGAAAGAAAAAGAAAAGCCAGTGTGGTCTTGACAAGTTTACAGAAAGCAGCTCTGAGTACAGGATAGCAGCTCACCAACACAGATGAGGAGGATGGGTTATGTCTCCCCAGTGCTAGAAGGAGACCCTCAAAGGCTCGGGAGCCCTCCTCCTACTGCAGTACCTTCTCTGACGGCATGGCCCAGAATGCCTGCAAGTGATGGTCACATGGGGCAAGTGAAGCCCCATGTTAAGCAATAAATATATTGTCCCCCTACCATTGTACAGGCCATGTGGACTTCAGTGGACACCGGAAATAGTGCCCTGTGACTAGGGAGGGTGAACAAGTGATCTGGGCCCAGCCTGTCTAATTCACACCAGTCTCCTACACACAGAGGGCAATAAGCAAGCAGCTGTACATGGATACGGGTACAGGGCAGTAACAAGGACCAGGCTTATCCTGGGAATGATAATTATCCTCTCCAACACGATATGGTTTTCATCTCTCCCTTGAAAGCAGGTGTACTACAGATGGACGTGCTTCTAGGGCTCACCCTGCAAGCCACAGGTGGAGAATTTCACCTCAGTGCAAATGAGAAGCAGTGACATGTGGCTGGGCCAAGGTGGAGCCAGTGAGGTCGCCTGCCCCGCGCAAGGTAGCTAATACTATGCAATATAGACTGCTGGGGGGATATGAAGAGATCACACTACTGTCACAACATTGGAAAAGGCAAAAATCATTTGCCCAGCCCAACTTGGTGTGGCCAGTAAAGAAGCCAGATGGCTAATGGAAAATGACTGTAAATTAGAGAATTTAATAAAGTAGTGCCCCCGATCCATGTTGCTGCATCCAACATTGCTCTCTGGACTGAACAATTAGAATAACTAACTTGAGTTATAATAGTTTATTATGATGAACCATCCTTGCATTCCAGGGATTTTCCACTTGATTATGAAGTATTATTTAAAAAAATTTTTTTTGGTTTTTTGAGGTAGGGTTTCACTGTAGCCCAGGCTGACCTGAAATTCACTATGTAGTCTCAGGGTAGCCTTAAACTCATGGTGACAGAAGAGAAAATGAAGGGATAATTTTTCCTGTCACTCAGGAAATGCAAAAGCAAGACAGGAACTCGTGACCTTGACACAGCTATGCAGGCATCTGCAGCAGCTCCCTGGGCGCATAAGAGAAAGCGCTGGGCTCGGTTTTGTACCCTCCTCCTTGAAGCTTCAGAATGGTATTTTCTTCTTCTGTTTTGGTCCGGGGGGATTGAACCCAGGGACTTGCACCTGCAAACCACAAGCTACCATTGAGCTGCACTCAGCAGGTCTATGACAACTTTTATAGTCTGCAGTGTTTAAAGGCTGCTCAGCACACCTCTCCTGTATGGGTTCCCCTGTGCACCTCCTCCTTGACACTCCTTTCATTTCCCACTGATCACACCAGCTCATGGCTCCAGAGAGTTTATTAAAAGCAAGGAGATGAAGTCTGAGAGGATTCACTCGTCATAGAACTGTGGCAGCTCGTTCCCGAGGATGACTCGGTGGTCCACACCGTCAGCGGTAATAGTGACCAGGTAGATGACGCCCCCGCTGGAGCCATCTCGGTTCATGGCCAGTGTGATAGCTGAAGAGGGTTTCAAGTTGGGGAGGGGAGGAGACAATAGTTCAGCTTCAAAATCCTTTTCCTTCCCCTTCTTTTTTTCTTAATTTTTTTTGTTCATTTTTATTTATGTATTTGAGAGTGACAGAGAGAGAGAGAGAAAGAGGCAGATAGAGAGAATGGGCGTGCCAGGGCCTCCAGACACGGCAAATGAACTCCAGACGTGTGCGCCCCCTTGTGCAGCTGGCTAACGTGGGTCTTGGGGAATCGAGCCTCAAACTGGGGTTCTTAGGCTTCACAGGCAAGTGCTTAACCGCTAAGCCATCTCTCCAGCCCGTCCTTCCCCTTCTGTCCGTGTACTATTTTCACCTGAAAACTCATCTTCTAGCGAGGTGGCGTTAGCCGCGGGCAGGCAGGCCAGCTTTAAGAAAAGCCATCGTAGCATGTGCTCATGCCCATGGTGAGAATGCTCCTGCCATGATCGAGTTCAAGTTCCCAGAAGATTAACAAGCAGCTCCCAGAACCTTAAATATTTAGCATCCAAGCTCTTTTCTGTTTTGTTTTGTTCTAGCCCAGGCTGACCTGGAATTCACTGTGCAGTCTCAGGGTGGCCTCGAACTCACAGTGATCCTCCTACCTCTGCCTCCTGAGTGTGGGATTAAAGGTGTGTGTCGCCATGCATGTCCTTTTTTTTTTTTTTTCTCACTCTAGCCCAGGTTTACCTGGAACTCACTCTGTGGTCCACGCTGGTCTTTAACTCATGGCAATCCTCCTACCTCAGCCTCTAGAGTGCTAGAGTTAAATGCATGCATCACCATGCCCAGTTGCTATCATTCTCTTGTGAGATTGCCCAAGCCAGCCCAGCTCATTGCTGGTCTCAGGGTGACCACATATCTTAGCTTGGTTTATTCAAGAGTCCTGATTTATCCTTATTGTCCCCAAGTCCCATCTGTAGCTTTTGTCCCGTCTCCTTTCACTTTCAGAAGTGAACCAGTTTTGACACTGAGATAAATGGCCACCCATGTATTCCTCTTCCTATTCTTCATAATCTACTTCTATTCATGTTTAAAAATCACCCACTTGGGGCTGGAGTGATGGCTTAGTGGTAAGGTGCTTGCCTGAAAAGCCTAAGGACCCAGATTCAATTCCCCAGTACCCATGTTAGCCAGATGCACAAGGAGGCACATGCATCTGGAGTTCATTTGCAGTGGCTGGAGGCCCTGGCACACCCATTCTCTATCTGGTTCTTCCTCTCTGTCTCTCCCAAATAAATATTATATTTTTAAAAAATCACCCACTTTGAGGGGATTATGATCATGGTACATTGTGAGTATGTATTGACGTTATCAATAAAGTTTTTTAAAAAATCATCCACATGGGGGCTGGAAAGATGGCTCTGCAGTTAAGGCACTTACTTGCCCATAAAGCCTAATGACCCATGTTCAATTCCCCAGCATGCACGTAAATCCAGATGCATCTGGAGTGCGGTGTATGCATCTGAACTTTATTTGCAATGGCTAGAGACCCTGGTGTGCCCATTCTGTCTGTCTCTCTTCTCTCTCTGCTTGCCAATAAATACATTTTTGTTTTGTTTTTTTGAGGTAGGGTCTCACTCTAACCCAGGCTGACCTGGAATTCACTATGTAGTCTCAGGCTGGCCTTGAACTCACAGAGATCCTCCAGCCTCAGCCTCCCAAGTGCTGGGGTTAAAGGCGTGTGCCACCATGCCTAGCAATAAAAATATTTAAAAAATATCTCCAATATGGGAGATCATTTAAGGACATCCACTGGCTGAGGAATTTGTGACTTGGACGAAGATTGAAATCATGGCAGGTGAAGAATCTGATGCCCAACTCCAGTTCACTGGTACTAAGAAATATTTCAGCTCTTACACTCATACAGGTAGAATGAATTATGTACTGGCAACATATGGAGGCATTGCTTTGATGGTCTTATACTTCAAGTTAATGTCTAAAAAAAGTCCAGCTGTGAAAGCAACATAAATGGATTCGTATATGTCTGACTTCATCTGTTAAGTTCCCCTGCCTGGAGAAGCTACTGTGAATACATCATGTAATACTAAATTTGTACAATAAATTATGAACCTGGAAAAAAAATCTCCGATATGGAGGGGATTATGATCATGGTATATTGTGTGTATGTGTGGAGGTTATCAATGAAGTTTTTTTAAAAATATCCCATCTGGAAGGCATTATGATCATGGCATACTGTGTGTATACATGGAGGCTGTCAAAAAGTTAAAGGAGCCGGGCGTGGTGGCGCACACCTTTAATCCCAGCACTCGGGAGGCAAAGGTAGGAGGATCGCCATGAGTTCAAGGCCACCCTGAGACTACATAGTGAATTCCAAGTCAGTCTGGGCTAGAGTGAGACCCTACCTCAAAAAACCAAATTTTAAAAAATGAAATAAAAAGTTAAAAGAATCTCCCATTTGGTTCATTACCATTGGTGATGAAGCGTCTGCACTCCTCTGGGGACATGCTCGGTTTATACGTGGCGTCCACATAGCCGTAGATGTAGGCACTGCCAGAGCCCCCAATGGCAAAGGGCTGTCGAATCAGCATTCCTCCCATGGTTCCATACACCTGAGGGAGGCATCCTCAGGTCAGACTAAAGACGTGGCCAAGAGCTCTCCCAGTGAGCAGTGGACTCTGCATGGACAGTGAAGACCAGAACCTCACAAGCGGGGCTGAAATATGCTTTTAGGACAGATGTCCTTGGAAGTCATTGCTTAGAAGAGTGGGAAATGCCAGGGTAAGGGCTGTCCTGGGAGGCACTCACCTGGCCACCTTCACGCTGGTCCCAGCCAGCTACCATGAGATGTGCCGACAAATCCTCCCTGTACTTATAGGTAATGTTCCTCACCACGTTCGCAGCAGCTCGGACAAGTGGAGGCTCTTCCAGCTCCACCCTGTGGGAAGTCGGGTCAGTATTCTTTTCCTTAAAAATATCTTTATTGGGCTGGAGAGATGGCTTAGCGGTTAAGGCGTCTGTGTGCAAAGCCAAAGGATCCGGTTCATTTCTCCAGGACCCAGATGCACAAGGGGGCGCATGCATCTGGAGTTCATTTGCAGTGGCTGGAGGCCCTGGCATGCCCATTCTCTCCCTCTCTCTCTCAAATAAATAAATAAAATAAAAACATTTTTCTTTATTTGAGAGAGGATGGGTACGCGGGGTCTCTTGCCATTGCACAGGAACTCCAGACACATGTGCCACTTTGTCCATGTGGTTTTACATGGCTACTGGGGAACTAACCCAGACTGGCAGGCTTGCAAGTGCCTTTAACCAGTGAGCCATCTCTCTAGCCAGTTTTCTCTTCTTTTTCTTTTAAATTTTATTTATTTATTTATTTGAGGGAGGGCGAAGAGGAGTGGGGAGGAAGAGAGAATGGGCATGCCAGCGCGTCCAGCCACTGCAATGGGTAAGAGGCTTTCCCTGCCCCACCTTCCACCTCCCAGAGACAAAGTTCTCCTTTGGCCCTGCCTTTGTGGGTAAAAGCAGATAAGCCTTTCCTGTCCCAATGACCTTGATTTCTCACATGACAACTGCCTGGTAGTATGGTGGGCTGTATCATTATTTTCTTCTGATGACTTACATCAGAATAGTGCTTTATACTTTTCAAATCACTTTCATACGCATTGTTTGATTCCCAAAACAGCCAAGGGGAGGTATAATCATGATTTCTACTTTAAAGACGAGAAACCAGCTTTAAAGAGATTCAGGTGCTTAGTTCAAAGATAATACAAGCAGGGGCTGGGGAGATGGCTCAGTGGTTAAGGCGTTTGCCTGCAAAGCCTAAGGATCTTGGTTTGACTTTCCAGGACCACGTAAGCCAGATGCACAAGGGGGCGCATGCATCTGGAGTTCATTTGCAGTGGCTGGAGGCCCTGATGTGCCCATTCTCTCTCTTCCTCCTTCTTTCTCTGTCAAATAAATAAATAAATATTTTTTTAAAAGGGATAATATAAGCAGAAGCAGAAACAGTGGTCCTGAATCAGGACTCCGTGCAGGGTTTTGCATCTGGGGGGCTCCACAGGTGGGGAGTCAGGACCCGAGGGCTTCGTACCCGTGGAGCTCCAGCTGGTAGGCAGCCATATCTGCTATGGCCTGGGCGTCCGCAGCGGAGCCAGAGAGGGCACAGTAGATGCGCTGGTGCAGAGGGGACAGCTTGTCAAACACTCGGTTCACCACTGCCTCCCTGTCAGGAAGGAGCCAATAGCCATCGTCACCAGGGTTGCAGGAACTGTTGAGGTAGCTATCCAGTGTTTTTGACAAGAGGACGGCATGACATGTCATGCTTGGGTTAAAGTAGGAAGTGAAAAGGAATCATCTCTGGTAAACGTCTCATCATATTGATCCAAATTAGACTTGTTTTTAAGACTTAGATTTTATTTTTGAGGCAAGCCCAACAGATTGGCTTTTTTTTTTTTTTTAAAATAAGAGAAAGAAAAAGTGAGAGTGAGAGCAAGAAAGAGAATTGGCATGCCAGGGCCTCCAGCCACTATAATTGAAATCCAGTCACGTGAGCCACCTTGTGCTTATGTGCAACCTTGGTTTATGTGGGATCTGGGGAGTGGAACATGGGTCCTTAGGTTTTCCAGGCAAGCACCTTAACTGCTAAGCCATCTCTCCAACCCCAGATTTAATAACAAAACAAAAATAGTGAAGTAAGAAAAACATGCCTATTACCTATGCTTCTATCAGTCAACTCGAAAGACTTAATGTTCTACAGAAAACAATGTAGTTAATATTGCTGTAATTCCAATACTCATTCTTTTTGTTTGTTTGTTTGTTTGTTTTTTTGAGGCAGGGTCTTGCTCTAACCCATGCTGACCTGGAATTCACTATGTAGTCTCAGGGTGGCCTCGAACTCATAGTGATCCTCCTACCTCTGTCTCCCAAGTGCTGGGATTAAAGGTGAGCGCCACCATTCATTTGTCATGTGAGAAAGTGGGAAGGAAGGGAGAGGAGACAGAGTTCAGAATGTGTTAAATGAGGTGTGAGCTATCTGCCAGACAGATCCCCCCTTTTATCCTGGACACAGAGGGAAGAAGAGCCACTCAGAAGCCTGTCCCCTGTGGGCCCCTGAGGTGCCATTTCTTTACACTCACTAAGCTACACAAGCTCCTTTCCCACTCATTTCCTCCTCCATGAATTAGAAGTGTAAGAACCTTACGTGTACTACAGCTTTCTGGAAAGGTCCGCCCCGTATCCTGCAAGCTGCAGTCTCCCACACTGTTCATGACCCGGCAAGAACAACTTGTATTTGGGAGCATGGGCTTCCTTCCCAGCGCACATATCTTCACTGGTACTCACCCTGCAGACACCCTGGAGTCAGAGCCCACCACGACACCTCCATCCAACTCCACGGCCATGATGGTTGTCTGCAGAGACACAGGGTGTGCAATGTCAGAGCGGGAAGAGCCCAGCCCATTGTGTTCTGGAAGAGGAAATGTTCCCAGAGGCCGGAGGCCACTGGCTCAAGGTCACGCAATCATTTAGAGCAGAAATACATAAAATATGGGTTTCTTTCCACTTTTCACGGTATTGTTTCATTCAGTCACAGGCAGAACATCACAGTCTGGCTGTGTCACACACAGAAAGAAATAGATCCCTAAGCCCCAACTTCCCACGTGGAACCCTTTGCACTCCAAAGAAGAGTGGGATGGGGTTCTGAGAAGCAGAAGTGACCCCTCTCAGGGCAGGACTGAGGTTGGAGGAGGAGACGTTTCCATGTGCTGGAGAAACAGCTTCAAGTGAATTGAATGACCTCCCCCTCTCCATGTGCTCAAGTACTTGGCTGCAGTGCACCCACCGTAAGTTACCGGGACCTTGGGAAGCAAGGCCAGGCCTCACTCACTCAGAAGTGATCTGGTTAAGTATATTGACCAATGGACGGCATGATGAAGGCTGTTGGTTGGCGCAAGGAGTCAAGGCCGGAGCAAAGCAGCAGGCAGCACCCAGTGGGACTCAAAGTTTCACTGAAGGAATTTCTGGTCAGGAGGTAAAGAGAACCTCTGCGGCAGAGAGGAGCTCTGCTCCCAGACAGGATCTGACTAGGGAACAGGGGCTTTTTCCAAGTTAAAAAAAGAATTCAGGAGCCGGGCTGGTGGCGCAAGCCTTTAATCCCAGCACTTGGGAGGCAGAGGTAGGAGGATCGCCGTGAGTTCGAGGCCACCCTGAGGCAACAGAGTGAATTCCGGGGTCAGCCTGAGCTAGAATGAAACTCTACCTCGAAAAACCAAAATAAATAAATAAAATTAAATAAAATAAAATAAAATAAATAAAATCAGGAATAGTGAAGGGGGATAAAGCTATATTTTTTTCCCTATTTCTGCTGAGTTTAAAGGCACCTTAAGGGCCCTCGGTTCAGTTGAGGGAACTGAGTTACAGAAAAGAAACGCTTATCTCTCGGTCACTGGTCACACAGCATTCACAATAGGCCTGGGGCTAAGTCTCAGGTCTCGCTCCTACCCTCGCTTTGACTTCTATTCCGTACTTCCCGTTGGCAGGAAGGGTGACTTTCCATTTATGAGTGGTTTCCTTGCTAACTTTCTGACACCCGGGGATCCTGAACCTAAGTGCGATTTCTGACATGCTCAGCACAAATAAAGGGCCAGAAAACGAGCAACTTCATTCTAGGGGCCAATTCTCTATTAAAAACAAAAACTTCGCTACTAGCCAAGAGTGTGGTGGCAGCCGGAGAGCAGAAGCCGGAGCCAGCTTGGGGTTTCCGTGTACTCCAGCGGCAGGCATGCCAGTGCGTGGGGCGCGGGCGCGGGGCGCGGGGAGCGGGCGGGGCAGCTCCTGGGCCAAGAAGGACCTCCAGCCCCACAGGACCCCTTATCGGTGCTCCGGGTGGCAGTTATTCAGGGACAGATTACTAAAAATTCCGTGTGATGGGTCGGTCCTTTCTCCCGGGCGCAGTTCGGCTTCATCCTGGGAACCAGGTCAGCACCTCTCTGCAGGGTCCCTCCGCCCCTCTCTAGGTTTCACCAGCCCCCACTGTCCTGACCAGAGCGAAAGCGAAAGCGCTTCCGAGTAGCTTCTGCTCGGCGCTTCCAGCTCGGAGCCAAAGTTCTCCCTTTTCTCAAGCCGGTCCCTTCTTGGACCCCGGACACCCGCCTAGCCGCAGGGATGCCCCACGTCCACGGTGGGGCGCGAGCCTGGCTCTCCCTGGCCACCGCGCCCGGGCTTCTCTCCCTCTCTCCATCCACTTCCCAGCGCTTTCGGAGCTCCCTGGCCGCCCCACCGTCTGCACCTCTCCGCTGACTCTCAGATTCCAGTCCCATTACCCCGGTGTGGACTTCTCCGGTCCGGGACAGGTCCCAGGTGGACACTCCAGCGCGCAGCATCCTCACTGAGCGAGCGCCGCGCTCCTCTCCCGAGCTCTGGTTTCCGTCCAATCAGCGCCGCGTTCGTCTTCGGTTTCAGTCCAATCAACGCCGCGCGCTGCGCAGCTGCGGCCCCGCCCAGTCCCCGCCAGGGGGCGCCCGTCCCCCGCGCGCTGCCCTTAGTGCCCTGTGCAGACCCGGGAACCGCAGATCTGCCTGGAGACCCGTGACGCAGGAGTCACGCCTTGTATGACGCTGGAGGTGTCGGGAAAATTCGTGCGGGGTTCCGAAGGAGTCCAGGAGAGACAGGGAGAGTGTGTGCGTGATGGATAAAAATGGGACACCAGGAGATGGAGAGATGGCTCAGTGGTTAAGACACTTGTTTGCACAGCCTGAGGGCCTGGGTTCAATTCCTCAGTACCCACGTAAAGCCAGATGCACAAAGTGGGGCATGCATCTGGAGGTCGTTTGCAGAGGCTTAGAGGCCCTGGCGTGCCCATTCTATTCCCTCCTCCTTGCAAATAACTAACTAAATAAATAACCAGGACACCAAGGCCTCTAGCTAGAACCTCAGACCTGACTTCAATGTCAGCTCCCAAATTAGTTTGGGCAAGCAGCGGCTTTATTTAGTCTGAGAGAGAGAGAGAGAGAGAGAGAGAGAGAGAGAGAGAGAGAGAATAGGCACCCCAAAGCCTCTTGCTGTTGCAAATGAACTCTAGGTGTGTGTACCCCTGGTCTTACGTGGGTTCTGGGGAATGGGACTTGGCCGTTAGGCTTTACAAGCAAGCACCTTCAACCTCTGAGCCGTCTCTCTCCAGCCCAGCGTCATGTAGAAGAGGGCGGGGCAGGCAGCCGGCGGCCGCTTTCGATTTCTCTTTCTCCTAAACGGCGGCATTTCTAGCAAGTGTCACCAAGACCCAGCGCGAAAGCGGGACTTTCCAAGCGCTCCACCCTGGCCCGCCCCTCGTCCCTCCCCCAGCCGCACGTCCTCGGGCCCGGCTGGATGGTGGCTTGGGACGGCATCCAAAGCCTCCCTGTCCAGCAGGGACAGCGACAGTGCCAGGCCCGGACAAGACAGCCCGGGCGCTCCCATGGCTCGGTGCGTTTGCTCCAGCTCCATCCTCGCCCGGCTGGGGCCCCCGCTGCTGCTGCTGCTCGCCGACCTGGTACTGCTCCGGCCCACGCTGCCCGCATTAGTCTCCCTGCTGGTGCCCGAGACGCTGCCGCTGCTCCGGGTGTGGGCGGTGGGCCTGAGCCGCTGGGCCGTGCTGGAGCTGGGGCTCCGCGGGGTCCTCAAGGCCACCGCTCCCCGCCGGGGCGAAAGCGCACGAGCCTGCGCTTGGCCGGCCGCTTTGGAGCCATTGGCGGCGGCGCTGGGTTTGGCCCTGCCGTGCCTGGCCTCGTTCCGAGAGCTGGCCTCCTGGGGAGCGCTCGGGGACAGTGACGGTGCCAGGCTACTGCACTGGGGCAGTGGCCTCGACGCCTTCTTTCTCGGCTATGGGGTGGTGCTGGTCGCAGCCGCCGTGTGGCACAAGTTGGGGAGCCTCTGGGAGCCCGGCGGCCTTGGGGGCACTGGAGACATGGTGCTTCGGCTGCTCGGCTGCCTGGGCCCCGAGCTACGCCGCCTCTGGCTGGTTCTGGCCCTGTTGATCCTCTCGTGTCTTGGTAAGGATGGACGGTGGCAGGGGCGGCCACCGGGGACTGGGCAGGAATCCAGGGTGGAGTTAGGAAGGGTAGAGCGATTCTGGGAAGTGTGCCATGCATGGCCGATGAGGAGGATCGTATTCCCAACACGAAAGTTCAACTGGGGCAGCAATGGGGTGGTGAGTTCCCAAAACCTGGGCAGCATAATGGCGGCTAATGGTGAGGGGCAAGGGACAGGGAGGGGGCAAGGAGGGGGCAGTCTAGCCAGAGCTGACTTGCTCAGACATGTAAATAAATGTCTGTGGCTGAGAGAGCCCTCCTCTTTCCCCAGGGGAGATGGCCATTCCCTTCTTCACCGGCCGCCTCACCGACTGGATTTTGCAAGACAAGACAGCCTCTGCCTTCACTAGAAACATAACGGTCATGTCCATCTTCACCGTAGCCAGGTCTGGAGGCTGGCAGTGCAGATCCCCAGAGCAGAGGGGGCTGACTGTTGGGCTGTTGTCCCCAGGACATAGGGATAGCTGACCTCCCCCTCCCCCTCCCCAGCGCAGCGCTGGAGTTCCTGGGCGACAGCATGTACAACAGCGTCATGGGCCACATGCACAGCCACTTGCATGCGGAGGTGTTTCGCTCTGTCCTGCGCCAGGAGACAGAGTTTTTTCTCCAGAACCAAACAGGTTTCCCACGAAACTTTTCATTATGTACCCTCTACCCTCTATATCATCACCCATGCACCTTTACTTCTAACCTTCATCTGTTCCTCTCTTGCTTTCTTGCTCTTTCTTTCTTTTCTCTCTTCTTTCTTTTTTCTTTCTCTCTCTCTCCTTTTCTTTCTTTCTTTTCTCTTTTTCCTCTCCTCTTCCCTTCCCTTCTTCACCGTTTTTCTCTTCCTCCCTCCCTCCCTCCCTTCCTTCCTACCAGGGTCTCATGCAGCCCAGGATGGCCTCAAACTCTCTGTGTAGGATGACCTTGAACTCATGATCCATCTCCTCAGTCACCCAGTTGCTAGGATAATGGGTGTACCACCACTCTCTGCTCTCTGAGGACCGAAATCACGGCCTCATGCATGCTAGGCAAGTGCTCTCTAAGTGAGCCACACCTCTCAGTCCTCTTATTCCTGATATCTCAAACAGCAAACTATTGTCCCCTTTTACCCTAAGGAAAAAAAAAAAAACAGACTTTCAATCCATAATTTCCCTTAAATTGACATTGCAGAATTTTATCCCCAGAAAGCTTGAGGTCATGGAGTCCAACTGCCTCTTTTATAGCAAAGAAAACTCAGGTCTAGACACTGATTGCTGAAACTTGCATGGCTGAACATGGTCAGAGACAAACTTGAGGTTAGAGCCCAGGGTTTGGGTTCCTGGCAGCAGCCTCCCTTCTTGCCATGTCTGCTGGGTGACTGGCATGGTGACAGACAGGATATGAAGGTTTCTGAGACCCAGAAAGCTTTCAGAGCAGAGGGATGCACGTGGACATCTGCTTCTTTACCGGTCAAATGCAGGATCCATTGGGACCTGGCCTCACTTCACCTGTATCCCGTTCCCACACTACCTAAGCCCCTCCCATTGCTTCTCAGCTCCTTAGGGCACACACTGACACCCTCTCCTGGCATGCTGGCTCTGTCAGGTCCTCTCATCTCTCTGAGCTTTTCATCCACTCAATTCTCCCGGACAGGTGTCATCACTTCCCGGGTAACCAAAGACACATCCAGGGTGTGCGAGTCTCTGAGGGAGAAGCTGAATATCCTGCTGTGGTACCTGGTGCGAGGCCTGTGCCTCCTGGGGTTCATGCTGTATGGGTCGCTGCCCCTCACCATGGTCACCTTGGCCGGCCTGCCTTTGTTTTTCCTGCTGCCTGAGAAGCTGGGGAAATGGTATCAGGTATGTTCCCGGAATTGTCTAACCTCACACAGAGCCTCTGATCTCCCAAACTCAGTTCCTCCTAGATTGCTTTCGGCATGACTTACCTGCTTCCTCACTGCTCCTCCGTCTTCCTGAGCTCCCTGGAGCTGTCCTCTGTGTTCCCACATCACCCAACACTCATCTCCATGATCTCTGTTCTCCTAACTTCTGCCTACAAATCTATTCTAAAGAATACGATGCCAGGCATGGAGAGATGGCTCAGCAGTTAAGACACTTGCCTGCAAAGCCTAACGACCTGGGTTTGATTCCCCAGTACCCACATAAAGCCAGATACACAAAGTGGCACACATGCCTGGAGTTCATTTGCAGTACTTACAGGCCCTGGTTCACCCTACTCTCTATTGCTCTCTCTGCTTGCAAATAAATAAATAAACAACTTTTTTTTTTAAAAAAAGAAATACTCTTTCTGCATCTCTCAAATAAGTTAAGAAACAAACAAACAAACAAAACAAATCCCATCACTTTCCTCTCTCTTGCATCGCTTTCCTACCTGGTATCATTGTGCCTTTTTCTCATCGGTCTCTTGACTTGAATCCCCATCTAGGTAGCTCAGGTATTGGCTTGCACACCCTCTGTGGCATCTCTGGTCCATGTCTCCACAGTCACTGGCAGCCCAGGTGCAGGAAGCTCTGGCAGCCTCCACCCAGGTGGCCATTGAGGCCCTGTCAGCTATGCCTACAGTCCGGAGCTTTGCCAATGAGGAGGGCGAGGCCCAGAAATTTAGGCAGAAGCTGGAGGAAATGAAGATGCTCAACAAGAAGGAGGCGTTGGCCTATGTGGTTAACCTTTGGACCACCAGCGTGAGTACCTGGAGATGAATGCTCAAGATGCCTCCGTTCCATTCTGTTGCCAACACTGCTTCTGTTCTTCCTTCAGTGGGAAATGGCCTGGGTCTCCATGCCAGCCACCTCTATGACTCCAGTCAGTGTCCTTCTCTCCTCCCTGTTTAGGAGTGCCAGGCAGTTCCCTTCTGGGGTGGTATATGAAGTCCACTGGGCCAGTGCACTAGAGAGATGCCATTTCTCCCAGTCCTAGGGCCGCCCTCTGTCTCTCAATTCCTGCCTGGTGTCTAATCCATGCTGGGTATGCTAGCGAGTGGCATGGGAATACGGGGAGCCAGACACCAGGGGCCTCTGCACTTGGGTGTAAAGAAAGCTGAACCAGGGGCTGGAGAGATGGCTCACGAGTTAAGAGTGCTTCCTATGCAAGAATAAGGGCGTGAGCAGCTCAGATGCTGCAAGTCTGAGTCTCCAGCTCCCACATCAAACAGGTGGGCATAGCCACTGGTGCCTGTAGCCCCAGTTCTGCAGGGGAGCAGAGACCCGAGAACCCTCATAGCCCCATAAGCTCCAGGGTTAGTACAAAGAGACTGTGGCTCAAAATAAGACCAGGTGGAAGAGCAATGGAGCTGGACACCTAATGTTCCACTCTGAGCTATACGTGCGTCACACACACACACACACACACACACACACACACACCCCAAAACAAAACCTGAACCAGCAGGTGGGAGTTCCTAGCTTGTACTTGTGCTGCTGTGACTATGGGCAAGTTACTCTTCCTTTCTTTTTTTCCGAGTTAGGGTCTCGTGCTAGCCAAGGCTGACCTGGAATTCACTATGTAGTCTCAGGCTGGCCTCGAACTCATAGTGATCCTCCTACTTCTGCCTCCTGAGTTCTGGGATTAAAGTTGTGTGCCACCACGCCTGGCCTTAAGGTTACCTTTTCTGAGACTGTTTCCTCATTTGGAAAAATGGTCATAAAGCCAGTTGTGACAGGTCATGTCTATAATCCCAGCAGTCAGCCGGCAGAGGGAGGGGGATTGCTGTGAGTCTGAGGTCATTTTGGACTACATAGTGAGTTTCTGGTCAACCTGGGCTGTAGTGTGAGATCTTGTCTCAAAATCAAGCAAGCAACAACAACAACAAAACAAAACAAGAAACAAGGGGCCAGAGAGATGGCTCAGTGGTTAAAGGCTCTTGCTTGCAAAGCCTGACAACCTGGGTTTGATACCCTAGTACCCACATAAAGTCAGATGCACACAGTGGCTTATACAACTGGGATTTGTTTGCAGTGGCAGAAGGCCCTGGCATGCCCATTCTCTCTCTTTCTCACTAAATACATATTTTATTATTTATTTGACAGAGAAAGAGGGAGAGGGAGAGGGAGAGAGATAGATAATGGGCACACCAGGGGCTCCAGCCACTGCAAACAAATTCCAGACATATGCTCTCCCTTGTGTATCTGGCTAACGTGGGTCCTGGGGAATCGAACCTGGGTCCTTTGGCTTTGCAGGGCAAATGCCTTAACTGCTAAGCTATCCCTCCATCCCTCACTAAATAAATAAATAAAAAACAAAAACAAACCAAAAAGGCATAGTATAACGTCCCTTCATAGGCTCTTGGTATGACTTTTAGCTAAACTGTCTTTTTGTTCTGGAAAGTGTCAAACGCCCCCAGACAAGGACACAAGGTGATGATGATGGTGGTGGCTGTGGAGATCAGGAGGCTGTCTGCCACCTGTGTTCGAGTGCGACTCCTGGGTCTCCAGGGTTCCTTCTTCCTTTCTCCCTATTGAGCCTGCTTCTTGCGAGAAAGGAGACTTTGCATCTGACCACTCTGGTTCTTTGTGTCCCCGCTGGGTTTTTCTGCCGCAATTCCCTTCTCCTGCGGCGTCCCGTCCCGGCAGACCTCGGGGATGCTGCTGAAGGTGGGGATCCTGTATGTCGGCGGGCAGCTGGTCACCAGCGGGGCCGTGAGCAGCGGGAACCTTGTTGCGTTCGTCCTCTACCAGGCACAGTTCACCAAGGCCGTGGAGGTGAGATCCCTTGTGCTGTCCCTTCCCCACCCAGAGCCGCCTGGGTTCTTTCCCCCCATGATTTGCCCTCTGCCGTCACTGACGCTGTCCAGCGGCTGGGCCACCGCACCCACACTCACCGCTCAGACCTCTTCTCTTCATCTATTCCAAAAATCAGGTACTGCTCTCCTACTTGCCCTGCATGCAGGAGGCTGTGGGCTCCTCAGAGAAAATATTTGAATACCTGGACCGCACCCCTGCCTATGCTTCCAGTGGCCTGTTGGCTCCCTCAAACATGAATGACCTTGTCCAGCTCCAAGATGTCTCCTTTGCCTATCCGAACCGTCCTGATGTCCTGGTGCTGCAGGTACCGCCCCTCACCCCTCACCCCTCACCCCTCACCCCTCACCCCTCACCCCTCACCCCGTCCTCGCCTCTCCCACACCACATTTCTTTCCTCCAGCCCACATCTCCCAAGCTTGAGTCCTTCCTAAACCTTTTTTTTTTGGGGGGGGGGTGCGTGGGTACAAGGTAGAGTCTCTCTCTAGTCCAGGTTGACCTGGGATTCATTCTGTAGTCTCAGGGTGGCCTTGAACTCATGGTGATTCTCCTACCACTGCCTCCCGAGTGCTGGGATTAAAGGCGTGCGCCACCACGCGGGGCTCAGGATGTGTTTTGTAAATTACCCTGTTGCAGTCAGGAGGTTTGCATTGCTGGCAGAAATCACCCAACCAAGAGCAGCTTCTGGAGATAAATAGGTTTATTTTGGCTTATAGGCTCAAGGGGAAGCTCCACAATGGCAGGGGAAAATGATGGCATGAGCAGAGGGTGGACATCACCCCCTAGCCAACATAAGGTGGACAATAGCAACAGGAGAGTGTGCCAAACACTGGCAAGGGGAAACTGGCTATAACACCCATAAGCCCGCCCCCAACAATACACTGCCTCCAGGAGGCATTCGTTCCCAAATCTCCATCAGCTGGCAACCTAGCATTCAGAACACCTAAATTTATGGGGGACCCCTGAATCAAACCACCACATACTCTCATCTCATGAACCAGTTTGGGCTTCTAAGGAGAAGGGGGAAAGAGGTGTCAAAGAGAAGGCTCTCACATTCCAAGGCAAAATCGGTTTCTAGCCCTCTTGCTGTCCATTTGTGATCTGGAAAGCTGTTTTTGCTTCCTGGCAGAAACTGACATCAAGAGTGAAGCCTGGTCATGCCTGGTCTTCACCCTTGGGGTGGGGTGAGGGGGGTCTCTCCCGCTTCGTCCCTGTTCCGTTGTCTCATCTTTCCTCCTTGGGGGCTGTCATCCCAGAAGTCTGTGCAAGTATGGCATGTTTACCACTTCCTTTCCTCTGGGCTCAGATGCCATGCTGGGTGATGTCAAGGTTACAGACCTCCAACTGCATTACTGTGTTTCTCCCGCCCCAGGGCGTGACGTTCACCCTGCGTCCTGGAGAGGTGACGGCGCTGGTGGGACCCAATGGGTCAGGGAAGAGCACAGTGGCTGCCCTGCTGCAGAACCTGTACCAGCCCAGTGGGGGCCAGCTGCTGCTGGATGGGAGTCCCCTGGCCCAGTATGAGCACAGTTACCTGCACATGCAGGTGAGCATGGAGGAGGGGAGGCGGGGAGGGGCATCGAGTGAGAAGAGCGCACTCCCCGTGCACTCTTGGAGGAGGGTTGGGGGATGTAGGAGACCTTGGGGGTCGTGGGGCTGTGCTCCGGAGAGGACAGATGGCTTCATGATATGTTCTGGGTTTTGGGGTCTTCAGCCCCAGGCTAACCATCTCCTACATGGCCTGTTGTGTGTCCTCTCAGGTGACTGCAGTGGGACAAGAGCCACAGCTGTTTGGAAGAAGTCTTAGAGAAAACATTGCCTATGGCCTGACCCAGGTGCCAAGTATGGAGGAAATCACGGCCGCCGCAGTTGAGTCGGGAGCGCATAGCTTCATCTCCAGGCTCCCTCAGGGCTACGACACAGGTACCACTTCACTGAAAGATTCCTTTTAGCCTACTTTTATTTTATTTATTTACTTGTTTATTTATTAGAGAGAGAGAGAGGGAGAGGGAGGCAGGGAGAGAGGGAGAGAGGGAGAGAATGGACCCATCAGGGCCTCCAGCCACTGCAAACAAATTCCAGATGCATGCACCCCCTTGTTCATCTAGCTTATGTGGGTCCTGGAGAATCGAACCCAGGATCCTTTGGCTTTGCGGGCAAACACCTTAACTCCTAAACCATCTCTCCAGCCCCACAAGATTTCTTTTTGAGACCCCCAAAATAATCCTGCATTTATTCTTCAATTCCTCTCACTACTTGGACATCAGTGTGTAAGATCTGGTTGCTATGGTTACTTTACACAAGCACCCCCAGAATCCCATCTGTCTTTTCAGAACCTCCACTGTCCAGCTGCATGTCGGGCGTGGCCAGGCTGTGGTGTGGGTGGGTGTGGGTGTGACCGCATGTGGCCGTCCAGCTCTCAAGTGGACTCTTGTGCCTGCAGAGGCAGGTGAGGCTGGGAGTCAGCTGTCAGGAGGTCAGCGACAGGCAGTGGCCTTGGCCCGGGCATTGATCCGAAGACCACGTCTACTCATACTGGATGATGCCACCAGTGCCCTGGATGCTAACAGCCAGCTACGGGTGAGAGAGGCTTTCATTATTTTGGGACAGGATTTCATTGTGAAGCCTGGCTGGCCTGGAACTCCGCATGTACACCTTTCTGTCCTTGCTCTTGGGGTGAGCCTCCAGCTTTTGCTTCCCTAGTGCTGGGTTGCAGATGTGAGCCACCACATCTGGCTGAAAGTCTTCTTTTTAAAAAATATTTTATTTTTATGTATTTATTTGAGAGAGAGAGAATGAATGAATGAATGAGAGTGGGCATGCCAGGGCCTCTATCCACTGCCAGCAAACTCCAGATGCATGCTCCATTTGTGCATCTGGGTCCTGGGGAATTGAACCTGGGTCCTTTGGCTTTGCAAGTGCCTTAACCACTAAGCCATCTCTCCAGCCTGAGTCATCTTTTTAATGCTGAAATCACACCTACTCTTCCTTTGCTTACTTCATGTTACTTACACCAACATCACAATTATCCAGCCTAAACTTGGAAGTCTCTGTTCCTACTGGCTTTGCCCAAGACACCCAGAACTAGTTAAAAGAGAATATCTAGGGCTGGAGAGATGGCTTAGTGGTTAAGGCACTTGCCTGTGAAGCCTAAGGACCCACTTTCAACTCTCCAGATCCCACATTAGCCAGATGCACAAAGGTGAGGCAAGCACAAGGTTGCACATGCCTGTTAGGTGGCACAAGTGTCTGGAGTTCAATTGTAGTGACTGAGGTCCTGGCACACCAATTCTCTCCCTCTCTCTAAAAAATTTTGTAAAATAAGAGAGAGAGATTATCCACTGGTTCTGCATCGCCAGTGCCCAAGACTTCTCAGGGCATCACTGTCAGTTAAGCTTGTACAGTATCCCAGAGTCCTCAGCCCTCCACATGCACACCTTGATTATTCCTTGGGGAGTCCTTGTGAGATGGGAATTACTGTTCTGTAGATGACAAAAGAGGCAAGGAGACATTGAATAACCTGTTCAAGGTCACAGAGCTGTTAAGTAGCAGACCCTGGACCCACATTCATGTCTGCCTGAATCAATTTTCATGCTCTTTACTGCTGAGTTATATATCATTAAAATCGTTAATATAGGAGCTGGAGAGGTGGCTTAGTGGTTAAGGTGGTTGCCTGTGATGCCTAAGGACCCAGGTTCAATTCCCAGTACCCACGTAAATCAGATGCACAAGGTGGCGCGCATGTCTGGAGTTCATTTTCAGTGTCTGGAGGCCCTAGCACACCCATTCTCTCTATCTGCCTTTTCCTCCCTCCCTCTCAAATAAAAAATAATTTTAAAAAATCTAATATAGGACCGGGGAGATGGCTCAGAGGTTGAAGGTGGTTATATACAAAGCCTGCCAACCAGTGTACCATCCTCCCCATTACCCACTTACAGCCGGATGTAAAGTGGCTCACGCTCTGTGATTCCAAGTTTACAGCAATGGGAGGCAGAGCAAGGAGAATCAGGAGCTCTTGGGCCAGCTAGACTGTCATCCAGTTCCTTAGTTTACAGCAGCAAGAGGCCTGTCTCAAAGAAGGCGGGGGAAGAGCATAGACGCCTCGTGGTTGTCCTCTGACCTCCACATGTGTGCCAAGGCATGCACCTCCTACATAAATACACACACAAATTAATTAGGTAAAATTTTCGAATATCACCTGGGCATGGTGGTGCACACCTTTAATCCCAGCATTCGGGAGGCAGAGGTAGGAGTTTGAAGCCAACCTGAGACTATATAGTAAATTCCAGGTCATCTTGGGCTACAGCAAGACCCTACCTCGATGAGAAAAACAAAACAAAAAAATAGAATATAAAAATTCCCAGCCCATGAGTGGTGAGACTATCCAGTACCCTTTGCTCTCCTCTTAGGGTTTTTTCCCATCTGTACCACCTCATTAAAAAAAAAAATACTTATTTGAGACAGAGAGAGAGGAGAGAGAATATAAGTATGGGCACACTAGGGCCTCCATCCACTGCAAACAAACTCCAGGCACATGCACCACCTTGTACATCTGGCTTTACATGGGTCCTGGGGAATTGAAGCCCGGCCGTCTGCAAGCAAGCACCTTTAACCACTAAGCCATCTCTCCTGTTTTTTTTTTTTTTTTCAAGCTTTTCGAGGTAGGGTCTCGCTCTGGCCCAGGCTCACCTGGAATCCCCTATGTAGTCTCAGGGTGGCCTTGAACTCATGGCGATCCTCCTACCTCTGCCTCCTGAGTGCTGGGATTAAAGGCGTGCATTACCGTGCCCAGCTAATGTGAACAATTCTCAACAAAACACAAGTTTGGAATGAGGCATTGGGAAAGGCGTCCTCTGGTGAGGGATCTTGGCCAAGCAGCAGTGACCCTGTGAAATGTGTCCCGGCCCTGGAAGCACTGGGCTCTTGGGAGGGCAAGTGGCCCCAGCCCTGACGGCTCTGCTGTGTCTCTGCAGGTCGAGCAGCTTCTGTATGAGAGCCCGGATCGGCTCTCCAGGGCGGTGCTCCTCATCACCCAGCAGCTCAGCCTGGTACAGCAGGCCCACCGCATCCTCTTTCTGAAGGAAGGCTCTGTCTGCGAGGAGGGCACCCACCAGCAGCTCATGGAGAGAAGGGGACACTACTGGGCCATGGTGGAGGGGCAGGCAGCTGCTGGAGAATGACAGGCCTCTGAGACCCGCGCACTACCCTTCCCTCCACTCCCTCCCGCTTTCTGTGGAGACCTTGGGAGCCAGGACGTTCCCAGACCTGCAGCTGTGGCTAAGGAGGGGTTAGCTACACGCCAAAATATCACCCTCCTAGGTGATGAGGGAAGCCGGCCACAATCTTGACAAAGAACGCCCCCTTCCAGGGAGACAAACAGGAGGCGGGGCGCCTCACTATCCCTCCAGGATGCACCCCCAAAGAAAGGACCAGCTGCTTGTAATGTGACTCAAGGCGTATGTTGGCCCGTAGATATCCTGTGGGCTCCTAACATTTATAATAAACTGGCGTTTTGTACGGTGGTTTCTCCAGTTTCTAGCACGGGCAAAGGCAATTAGGCAGTGCCCTCCCTGCGCTAGCCATCTCAGTGTTGTACACTACATCACCGTCCCCTTCCTTAAGTCTTCTGTTTCCCGTGGCTCCCACTCCACTCCCCCACCTCCCCATCCGCTCCCAGTGGTGAACCAGACCGGGTGGCATCCACCACCCCAGGACACCTGCCCCCGCCTCTGGAGCATCCTCCAGCCGCGGCGGGCGGAGGATGCACGGCTGGAGGAGGCCGAGGGGCGCGTGGGATGGCCGCGGACCACACTCGGCCACCTCGCTCGCTCCGATCCTTTCTGAATGAACGTGGCATCCGCTGGGATCAACTCAGACAAATGGGCAGGATACTCTTAGTCAGTCTCTCCAATCATAGAGCGCCTGCCTCTGTGACGTCATCAGTCGCTGGGCAGATGAGGCCGACCGAGGTTGCACGAAGGGCGGGGCTTAGGAGCCCGGGCGAGCCCGACCTGGAGCGTGCGCCGATAGCGCAGGTCCCGGCGGGTGGCCGCAGACGGGACCGCGTGGGAAGATGTAAAGACCGCGCTTTCTCCTCCGTGCGTCCTTTCCTGGTCTCCCTAGGATGTGACCTAAAGACGCACCTATTGTTCCAAAATTTAAAAACTATATATTTACAAGGGTGGGGGGCGGATGACAGGGCTTCCGGCCACTGCAAACCCGAACTCCTGATGCATGCACCACTTTGTGCATCTGGCTTCACGTGGGCACTGGGGAGCCTAACCCAAGCCATCAGGCTTTGAAAGCAAGCGTCTTTAACCGCTGAGCCATCCCTCCAGCCCCTCTTCTAGCTCTTTATAAAATGACACTATCCCCGTCCCAACTCGCATCCCTGAGCGAAAGTGCTTCCCGCCCGGGGCATCTCCAGCCGTCTGGTCGAGACGTGTCTCTGGGAGATGGACCCTACCCAGGCCTCGGCTGTGCCCAGGGGATGCCCTGCCCTCGGTGTCCCTGTCCCCCACCCCCCAGGGGCTTGGGAAGGCGCTCGCTCCTTCTCTCCATCAGCCCAGTTCCCATCATTTCCGGGACCTCCGGGCAGGGGGAGCCAGTATGCTGGGCAGCTGTTGGGGTTTCTTCAGCAAGGGCAGGGGGTGTAGGAAAAGACGTGCTCCCTCCCCCGGATGCTGCGGGCTTTCGCTTTCACTTCCTCGTGGGAGAGTCGACGGACCTCGGCGCTGAGCGGTCATGGCGCTGCTGGACTTGTGCGGAGTCCCCCGGGGGCAGCAGCCCGTCTGGGCTAGCCTGGATGCGGATGCGGGAAGCAGGCATCCCTCGGACCCGGGGCACTACAGTTTCTCCATGCAAGCTCCGGAGCTTGCCCTCCCCCGGGGAATGCAGGTGAGGGTTTCGAGAACCCTTCCTTCCTCTCTTCCCCGCCCCCGCCCAGGGATGCAGCGGGGAGGTCACACAAGAAGGACGAGCAGCCTGGGGGCTGTCCTGCGGACCCAAAGGAAGCCTAGTATCCTTCAGGCCCTGGAGAGCAACACGCAGGACCACCCCTAGGAGCTCATGGGGGGCTGGGGCTGGAGGGGTCAGCAGTGCAGATCAGGACCCATAGTGAGGGGCGGGGGCGACCATCCGAAGACCAGAAGACCAGAGCGTTTTCCTGCCCCTTCACCATGCACAAACCACGGGGCCCTTTCCCCGGGGTGCTGCATGCTATAGGGGCTGTACACTGTCTAGGAAGACCTACGACTTGGGTGGCTGGCCAGGCCAGACCAAGGCAGGTTGTGGAGGTCTCAAGCTCCTCTTCTGTAAAGTGAGCTAATAAGTCACGTTTTTGTGAGAGTCAATGGACCAGCCCTTTCTTGGGCAGCACATACACTAAAATTAAAACCTTTTTTTTTTTTTTTTAAGGTAGGGTCTCGCTCTAGCCCAGGCTGACTTGGAATTCACTATGTAGCTTCAGGCTGGCAATCTTCCTACCTCTGCCTCCCGGAGTGCTGGAATTAAAGGCATGTGAGAGTTGAAGGGCATTTAATGGGAAATCCCTTAAAGTCACACTTGGAACTCTCAGTAACCCAGGCTGGCCTTGAACTCACAGCGATCCTCCTATCTCTGCCTTCTGAGTGCTGGGATTAAAGGCGTGCACCACCACACCCAGCTGCAATTTTTTTTTTTTTTTTTCCCGAGGTAGTGTCTCACTCTGGCCCAGATTGACCTGAAATTCACTATGTAGTCTCCGGGTGGCCTTGAACTCACAGCGATCCTCCTACCTCTGCCTCCTGAGTGCTGGGATTAAAGGCATGTGCCACCATGCCGGGCTTTTTTTTTTTTTTTTTTTTTTTTTGAGGTAGGGTCTCACTCTGCCCCAGGTTGACCTAGAAATCACTATGTACTCTCAGGGTGGCCTTGAACTCACAGCAATCATCCTACTTCTGCCTCCGGAGTGCTGGGATCACAGGCATCTGCACCTCTTTTTAAAAAAGTCCTCCCAAGCTATTTTCTTGTAGAGTCTGAGAATTGGTGGTTAGAGACCCTGGGGCTCCTCCTCACCCTTGTGTTCTCTGAACCCTTTCCCCGGAGCCTCCTGCCTGCAAGGTGTTCATTGCCATCTTCTGTCTCTTTAGCCCACCGAGTTCCTGAAGTCCTTCGCTGGAGATAGAGAGAGGAGTGTTCAGATTGAGATGGCTCACGGTACCACCACACTGGCCTTCAAGTTCCAGCATGGTGTCATTGTAGCGGTGGACTCCAGGGCCTCCGCCGGAACCTACATCAGTGAGGCACCGGGCCGGGTCTGGGAGCTGGTCTCTTCTCTTCACCATAGCAGGTGTTGGCTTAGGGAATTCCGAGAGAGCTGTGGGCTCATTCCTCTGCTCTCAAAACTTCTCTTCCAGACACCTTAAGGGTGAACAAGGTGATTGAAATCAATCCTTACCTGCTGGGCACCATGTCTGGCTGTGCGGCCGACTGTCAGTACTGGGAACGGCTGTTGGCCAAAGAGTGCAGGTAGGTGAGTTCTCCGGTCTCTGTTCTTCAGCCTGGGGTGGGGGGCGTCCATCCTTGGGTCTTCCAGGTCACTGTTCCTCGTCTTTGTTCCCTGTGGTCCATCTTGGTGCTAAACAGCCTATTTCACCAAACTGCTTCCTTCCAAATTTTAGCCTGAGCTCATGCCTATAAGCCGGCTATGCAGACCATCAGCACAGACACCATCTGCACTGAGGGGATGACATCATTTACAAGGCTTTATTTTTTTACTTTTTATTTTATTTATTTGGGGGAGAGAGAAAGAGAGCGAGAGAGAGAGAGAGGATATGGGTATGCCATGGTCTTCAGCTGCTGTAAACAAACCCCAGACACATGCTCCACCTTGTGCATCTGGCTTACTTGGGTCCTAGGGAATTGAACCTGGGTCCTTTGGCTTTGCCAGCAAGTGCCTTAACTGCTTAACCATCTCTCCAGTGCCAAGGCTTTCCTTCCTTCCTTCTTCCTTCCTTTCTTTTTTAATATTTTTAAGGCCAGGTGCAGTGGTCCCCACCTTTAATCCTCAGCACTCGGGAGGCAGAGGTAGGAGGATCGCTGTGAGTTTAAGGCCAGCCTGAGACTACATAGTAAATTCTAGGTCAGCCTGGGCTAGAGCAAGACCCTTACCTTGAAAAACCAATGTACTTTTATTTATTTGAGAGAGAGAGAAACACACACACACACACACACACAGATAGAGAGAGAGAGAGGGAAATGGGCAGAGAGAAAGAGGCAGACATAGAGGAGAGAGAGTCTAGGCGGCACCAGGGCTTCCTGCACTGCAAATGAAAATCCAGATGCATGCGCCACTTTGTACATCTGGTTTTACATGGGCACTAAAGAATTGAACCCAGGCTGTCAGGCTTTGCAAGCAAGCACCTTTAACTGCTTGAGCCATCTCTCCAGCCCTCCTACTAGGTTCTTTTTTTTTTTTTTTCCGAGGTAGGGTTTCACTCTAGTCCAGACTGACCTGGAACTCAGTATGTAATTTCAGGTTGGCCTTGAACTCACAGCGATCCTCCTACCTCTGCCTCCTGAGTGCTGGGATTAAAGGTGTGCGCTACCGCACCTGCTTTCCTACCAGGCTTTTTAAAAACTATGGCTCATATCCTTTCAATTCCAAATCTCTAATTCTTAGATCCTGTAGGATCACTCCTTCCAAATGCTTATCTCTTCCATCTTTTCTTTTCTCGAAATATGTTTATTTCTCTGAGTGGAGAGAGAGACTGGGCACACCAGTGCCTCTTGTCACTGCAAATGGGCTCCAGGTGCATGTACCACTTTGTGCGTCTGGCTTTAGGTGGGTCCTGGGGAATTGAGCCTGGACTAGCAGGCTTTGCATGCAGGCACCTTTAACCACTGAGCTCTCTCTCCAGCCCTCTGCTGTTATTTCTCGCCTCGTCGTGTGGGTGAGAGCTAACCCTCCGTCACCTCTAAGTGTTCTTGCTCCTCACACAGGCTGTACCACCTACGCAACGGGGAGCGGATCTCAGTGTCGGCAGCCTCCAAACTGCTTTCCAACATGATGTACCAGTATAAAGGCATGGGCCTCTCCATGGGCAGCATGATCTGTGGCTGGGACAAGAAGGTGGGTGCCCTCCCTTCCCTCAGCTGCCCACCCTGTGTAAGAGGTCTCTTCCCCATGACACCCTTCAGAGAAAGGACCCAAAGCCCCATCTAAGAGAGGTCTTCACTGGACACCCATCCTGGGCACGCCACACTCGTCTCTTCAGGACCCCGGGAGGACTGTCCATCTTTCTCTTACAATTTTTTTTTTATGTTGAGTTCTCTTTTTTTTGTTTGTTTGTTTTGTGAGGTAGGGTCTCACTGTAGCCCAGGCTGACCTGAAATTCACTATGAAGTCTCAGGGTGGCTTTGAACTTGTGGTGATCCTCCTACCTCTGTCTCCTAAGTGCTGGGATTAAAGGCATGTGACTGGCAAAAGAACATAAAACAAAACCCCTATTTTTATCTATTTATTTGCAAGAAGAGACAGAATGAAAGAGAGTGGGGAATGGGCACATCAGGGCCTCCTGTCACTGCAAGAACTCCAGATGCACGTGGCACTTTGTGGCCTTACATGGGTTCTGGGGAACGGAACCCAGGCCATCAGGCTTTGCAAACAAGCACTTTTAACTTCTGAGCATCTCTCCAGCCCCTTGTCTTTCTCTTTGGAAACCCATTTGCCATTTCATTTCATGCTTGCAGTCTTTTGTAAAGTAATGACATTCTTTTGTCCACTGTTTACAACTCACACTTGAATCTCTATGTTACTAACAAATCCTTTTTCTAAATTCAACTTGGATTATTTATTATTATTGTTATTGTTATTTATCTTATAGGGTCCAGGGCTGTACTATGTGAATGAAAATGGGACTCGGCTCTCAGGCCATATGTTCTCCACTGGTAGTGGGAACACCTATGCCTATGGAGTTATGGACAGTGGCTACAGGCCCAACCTTACTCCAGAAGAGGCCTATGACCTTGGCCGCAGGGCTATCGTTCATGCCACCCACAGAGACAGCTACTCTGGAGGCGTTGTCAATAGTAAGAAACCTATTCTCCCCCACCCTGCCTGGGATAAGGGAGGGAGATTTTAGACTGGGAGATTACCGGGCAGCAGGGAGGAGCTTTTCATCATCCAAAGACACGTAAGTCCGAGGAGCAAGGGTTTTGAGTATATGTGAATGCTCACATAAGGTTTTGAGCATCATCACATGCACACATACGTTGTGGCTGCTCTCCACCATCAACCCTCCACCACCAAACTGACAGGTCTTTTCTCGCTTGCCCGCAGTGTACCACATGAAGGAAGACGGCTGGGTGAAAGTGGAAAGTACCGATGTCAGTGACCTGCTCCACCAGTACCTTCCGGGAAGTCAGTCAGTATAGGCGGTGGCTGCCGGGCCGCCTCCTCTGGGGGAGAGCCTGGTGCTGTCAGGGCCAGGGCAGTCTCAGGAAGACGGGGAGGGGGAGAGGGAGAAGGAAAAGGAAGAGGAGGAGGAGCTCAACCTGGGCCAGAGACAGAACCTCTGAGGCAGCTGGAACTGCACTGAGCATCCCTCCCCCCAACTTCTGGGTGCTTCTTAAGCACAATAAGGGAAAACGGTTATAAATTCTGAGTATTGTGACTGAATGGGGTTGGGCTGTGGGTTTTTATTTGTTGTTGTTTGTTTTTGTTTTTCGAGGTAGTATCTCACTCTAGCCCAGGCTGACCTGGAATTCACCATGGAGTCTCAGGGTGGCCTCGAACTCACGAACTCACGGCGATCCTCCTACCTCTGCCTCCCGAGTGCTGGGATTAAAGGCGTGTGCCACCACGCCTGGCTGGGCTGTAGGGTTTTTAGAGGGAGGAGTTAGGGAACAGACAGGAAATCAAGAGATGCTTTGCCTGAGAAGAGGCTGGAGTGATAGCTCAGTGGTTAAGGTGCTTGCTTGCCTGCAAAGCCTAAGAACCCAGGTTTTGATTCTCCTAATACCCATGTAAAACTGGATGCACAAAGTGGGGCATGCATGTGGAGTTTGTTTGCAGTGGCTGGAGGCCCTGGCGTGCTCATTCTCTCTTCTGTCTCTTTTCTGTCTGCTTGCAAATAAATAAAAACATTTTTTTTTTTAAAAAGAAGTAAACCTCACCAGATATTTCTTCCTGGGTATTCTGTGCTCAGGTTCTCAGAATCTCACGGGGATTTTTTTCTTCCTCTTCTTCTTCCTCCTCCTCCTCTGGACACTCACTTGTGATCTTATTTGGCCTGTGAGGTTCCTTGAGGGTGGTTTGGGTGGTTGGGAGTGGAATATTAATGTAGAAATATGCCAAAAAACTTGAACAGAGGAAAGCCACATCTGTCAGGAAATTGAGAAGCCCGAGGGTCTAATGGATGGCTCCGTCAGTTGTGGTTGGTCTCAGAGGCAGCCCAAGTCAGTCTATTTCTTTCTCTTTCTGTAAAACAGGTCTAGCTGAGGACTAGTGTCACCCCCTCAGGACTCCAGGTTTTCTTATCTCCTAGAGGGTCTGTTGCCTGGTATAAGGACAACCAGGTAATATCCAGTCTCATTTAGGAGGGAGTGGGTCCCCAATGGAGCCCTGCCATAATACCATCACTCCCTTGTGACACCTCCTCTATAGGGGCATAGAGAAGGATGCTATTCACACATTGGAGGATCTGAACTTGAATATGAGACAAACAACAATGGCTTTGTCATTAACAGCAAACTTCTTTTGGCTTAATCTCTGTAACCATTTTACATTGTTCTATCAACAAACTCAAATCAAGCATTCTGTCAGAAATTAAGTGATTACGATGAGCATTAAATCCATCTAAATTTGACCTTTTAATTGAGTCTGTAAGGTAATCTAAAGTCAGAGTTGAAGTTTGGAATTTCTTTTGTGCTTAAAAACATCTGGCTACTGTTGTAGCAGCTATAAACAAGCTTTTTTAAGTTTAAAGTTGAAAACCTAGAGGTCTGTCTTGAGTAACTTAGAATCACCTTCAAATGCATCTGGAGTTTGAGGCCAGCCTGCGCCCCCAGCACTGACAGCAGTGGCCCTCCTAATAACGGTGACAAGCAGCCTGTGTGTAACAGCCATAATGTGTTAGGCCTGTTAATCTCCAAGGAAAATTGATGGCTAAATAATAACTAACTGTTCCCCGAGGTAACAGGCTGACCTCCTAGAAATCCTTCTAAGATTAAAAGCATATCCCCTCAGTGCACAGGAACAAAACTGGTAGAAGTAAATGAAAGTCAGAGTTAATACTATACTTTTGTTAATAAAGATTGTCTCCAGGACTGTTAACAAGTTTTGTCCGTACTTAAAAATGTTAAAATATATACATGTTTCCTGTCTTTCAGATATGGCTTACCATGTATGTCGTCAAACAACATAAATTAAATGTTACAAAACAATGTTAAGGTTTAATATCATGTTCTGTATTTATTTATTTAAAATTTTTTAATTTTTAATTTATTTATTTGCAAGTGAGAGAGATAGAAGAGAGACAGACAGAGAGAATGGGCGCGCCAGGGCCTCTAGCCACTGCACACGAACTCCAGATGCATGCGCCCCTTGTGCATCTGGCTTACATGGGTCCTGGGGAATCGAATCTGGGTCCTGTGGCTTTGCAGGCAAGGACCTTAACTGCTAAGCCATCTCTCCAGCCCTAATACCATGTTTTAACTAGCTCTTTTTGTTAAAGACAAAAGGTGCAAACATGCTCTATATTCTCACTTTTTTCCTGGGTGCTTAACAACCACATGTAGCAGCCAAAACCAGTGAGGACTTTGGGGTTAAGAGGTACCCAATATTTTGGTCCCAGCTCCTCCAGATCAAAAGGGATCAAGAGATGATGGGACACTTCTTGCTATAGAGGATCCTAAAGCTCTTGGTAAGTTGCCTGTCTTCTTGATCGGAGAAGACATGGAGACCCAGAGAATGGTTTCCAACCAATATTCAGTCTACAGGAGAGTGAGAACAGAGGAAGAAACGCTTGATGCTTCCAAGAGAAGGGAAGCCCCATGGTCAGCACGGCCCTGCAGGTGGCACAAATGCTGAGAGGGCCACAGAGCTCCTCCCAGGTCCCTAAAAGTCTCCCCAAAGAGCCACACCTGACCTTCAAAGTTACAATATAAAATTAAACTCTGGCCACCTACTTAGTCTTAAACACCCAATAGAAAAATATAGCCAGAAAGTAAGATATATCTTAAAGAATTTAATCATCACAGCCCAGACTGTAACTTCAGATAGACATGCTCACTGTGACAAGAACAGGTCTAGACCACAGCCTTTGGTAAATTTCTAGATCTTCATGGGGATCATGCCTTGTCATTTCTGGTAATAGTTCTGCTGATTTTGGGACATTGTGTGTCTAACTGCAATCTTAACCTTGTAGCCTCTCATCTACAGTTAGCCCCACACTCAGGTGGTTCTTTGACAATTCTCCCTCCAAGGCTTGAAATGCTAGTGGGAACCCTGGGTTCAAGTGGAGGCTGCTCAGACCCTAAATCCAGCCACACACCTACCGGAAGAGGAGGGAAAACCTCTCCACAGCTGTGAGAAGGTCAGGGAGGACGTGTTCTCTGCCCAGATTTGAAGGATGAGCCACTCCCTCACTCAGAATCGGAACTCTTTACCGACAGGAGCGGAAGTCTGAGGACCTCTCTAGACCCCAGTTTACCTGATGTTTGTTTCTCCCTGTTTTCTTCTATTTTTTTTCCCCCTCACCAATGTCTTTATCTGGGAATCATAGGTTTCTTCCTGTACAAAAGACCACCACTAAACCTTTGGAGTCCCGTAGAATGGACCCACTGGAGGGCTACCCCAACTGCCATACCCAACGGCCCTGTTCAGCTTGAAGAAGTCAGGTAGATCTGTCGTCCTGATGCCCTAATGGCAGTTGGGGTTACCTCTTGAGAAGGAAAAAAACGACAGGAGAAGAAATCTGCTAGGCAGTCAGGGTAACAGAACTCCCAAATTAATGTTTTTTTTTTTTTTTTTCCTATGTCGGAGAAGAGAGTGAGAGAGAGGGAGAGCAATAATTGGTGCGCTAGGGCCTCAGCCACTGAAATCGAACTCCAGATGCTTGCGCCACCTAGTGGGCAATGCAACCTTGCACTTGCCTCACCTTTGTGCATCTGGCTAACTTGAGATCTGGAGAGTCAAACACGGGTCCTTAGTCTTCTCAGGCAAGCACCTTAACTACTAAGCAACCTCTCCAGCCCAGTAAGGGTTTTTTATTCCTTGACTAAAAGCCAGAAATGTCGCTAAGCTTGCAGAAACCTGGATGTTCCACCCCCCAGGAAAGATTTTTAGATTAAGCTTGCATCCTTCCTAGAGGACAGAAACTCTGGTCCCTACCTAAGATTACTGGCAATGCTGTAACACCTGGTCTTTGTCCATGACAACCTGCCGACCTAATCTTCCTCATGCAGCCACTCCCCATAAAAAACCCAGATCTGAATCTCGAAGTGGGTTTCTGAACCCCCTCTTGCCTCTCTGGGCAAGAGCTCTGCCCCCTTCCCTCATGGGGCTTCTATGTTGCAGGCTTAAGCCCCCTTCTCTTTGCCCTCCTAGGCCCAGCACAGCCAGCTCTCTAACCGGATCACGGGAGATCTCAGTCTAGAGCAACGGAGCACTGTCACTGTTGAGAATCAGATAGAGTCCCTAGCAGAAGTGGTACTGCAGAACCACAGGGGCTTGGACTTGATTACAGCAGAGGGAGAAATGTGTGTCTATCTAGGGGAAGAATGCTGTTTCTACACGAACCAATCTGATGTAGTTAGAAAATGCAAGACAGCTACATGGTCCTCCCAGGCCTCTTGTTTGGGCCTTGCCTGATAAACCTGCTCGCTAGAGCCATCCAAAAACGACAGAGGCTGTCAAACTCAAGGTAGTTCGTCAAGAATATCAGAAAATACCCGTGGAATAGGACATAAGGGATTAAAGTACATAAAGGGGAAGGAGATAATGTAGTGGTGGTAGAAATATGCCAAAAATCTTGAGCAGTGGAAAGCCCCCAAGCTGAGGTAAGTGAGAATGAGGAAGGTGGCTAGAGAGGTGGCCCGCCCTGGCTGTTTACTGTCCCCACCCCCGCTTTGTGGTTTATTGCAGGTTTCACTTTAATTGAAACACCCCATTGTATTTTTTTAAAATGTACTATTTATTTATTTATTTGAGAGAGAGAAAGAAAGAGAGAATGGGCATGCCAGGGCCTCTAGCCACTGCAAACAAACTCCAGATGCATGTGCCCCTTGTTCATCTGGCTTACGTGGGTCCTAGAGAATTGAACCTTGGCCTTAACCTCTAAGCCATTCCTCCAGACCTTCTCAGGGGAATTCTTAAGGCCAGACCACAGGGGACAAGAGAAGATAAGGGGGTGGATGTATATTACATATATGTCTGCAATTGTCAAATTATTAAAAAGCAATAAAAACAAACAAACACAGAACAGGGGATGGAGAGATGGCTCAGCAGTTAAAGGCATTTGCTTGCAAACTTTTGATTCTCTAGTACCCACATAAAGCCAGAGGTACACGGTGACGCATGCATCTGGAGTTTGTTTGCAGTGGCTGGAGGCCCTGGTGCGCCTATTCCTTCTCTTACTCATTGTCTTTCTGTGTGTCCTCTACTTGCAAATACATCAATAAAAATTTTTTAAAAAAATCATAGAACAGGGCTGTAGAGATGGCTTAGCTGTTAAGGCATTTGCCTGCAAAGCCAAAGGACCCAGGTTTGATTCCCCAGGACCCATGTTAGCCAGATGCACAAGGGGGTGCATGCATCTGGAGTTCGTCTTCAGTGGCCAGAGGCCCTGGCGCGCCCATTCTCTCTCTCTGTGTGTCTCTCTATTTGCAAATACATAAATAAAAATACATTTTTTTTTTTTTACAAAAGTGATAGAACAGCTAGTGATTGAAGACAGCATAGCAGTCCCACTTCAGACCCCTCCTCCAAGATTTAATCTGAGCGGGTTCTTGGTGACCCTACTAACATTTCAAAGGAATTAAAAAAAAATTTTTTTTGAGAGGAAGTTCTAACCCGATGAGTCATTTCTGAACATGGTGCTGTGGTGAGCACCATGAGGTGCAACCTTTCCTTTTTTGTTGCCGTTTTTGAGAGCTGAGGGTGCAACCCAGCCCCTCAACGCTTGGTCACATTCCAGCCGGTTGTCTGCTATGAGTGAGCAGGCCTGTGGGCTCCAGTGGTAGGCTCTGGGGAGGCAGGGCCGGTGGAAACCCGCAGTGTTTACTCACATCTGCCTCGCAAGCCGTCAGGTCTCCCGGACCATTCCTGGCCCAAGCCCAGAGGCCCTACTCCAGGTGCTGTTCCCAGAAGGAAATGGGAGGTCAAAGGGCCAGAGCCTCTGGGCTTAAAAATTGGAGTGGTCAGACTGGCTTGGTGGTGAAGGTGCTTGCCTGCAAAGCCTAAGGACCCAGGTTCCATTCCCCAGTACCTACCACTTAAGCCAGATGCACAAGGGGGCGCACGCGTCTGGGATTTTATTCAGTGGCTGGGAGCCCTGGTGTGCCCACTCTCAAATAAATAAATTAAATTAAATAATTAAAAAAAATCTGAGTGGCAACCTTTGGCCAGGTGAGAGTGGCTGTCACCTTCCATTTAAGTCAGGCTCTGTGTGTGTGTCGTTCTGGTTTTTTTTTTTTTTTTTCCTGGTTTTTCGAGGTAGGGTCTCACTCTAGCCCAGGCTGACCTGCAATTCACTCTGTAGTCTCAGGGTGGCCTTGAACTCGCGATCCTCCTACCTCTGCCTCCTGAGTGCTGGTATTAAAGGCGTGTGCCGCCATGCCCGGCTAGTTCTGTTTTCACCTCACGACCCTGGAACAGGCGCTTGCCTGGAGGAAGGGTTTATCGTTCCTATTCTTCCAGCTAGGGCTCAGGCAAATTTTAACGCCGAGCCAAGGGAGTTTCTTTCTTTTTTCTTTATGATTTATGGGGGGGGGGAGGGGGAAATGGGCACGCTAGGGCCTCCAGCCACTACAAACGAACTCCAGCTATGCATGCTCCACTTTGTACATCTGGCTTACCTTGGGGTACTGGGGATTCGAACGTGGGCCATCAGGCTCTGCAAGCAAGCTCCTTTCAATCACGGAGCGGTCCTTAATAAGTTTGTGTGTGTGTGGGGGGGCACTTCTTAAAATAGCTTCAGAGCTTGAGGTGGTAACTGGGGAAAGGCAGCGCGTTGCCCATTACAAAGCTTCGCAGACCCTGAACAGTTGTGCACGATTTCTAAGTAGCTACCACGCAGGGGGCAGCCTTTCTGGGGACCCGGGTCCGGCGCACGGGCCCTGCGGACGGGGCGCTCGGGCGTCGGGCGCCGCCTGCTGGCCGCCTCGCGCAGCACAGGGCGGCGCTGGGAAGCGAAAGCGAAAGCTGGGGAGCCGCGCCGCCGGGGAACCCCGAGTCCAGAAGGAGCGGATTTCAGGCTCAGTCTCCAAGACTTTGCAGGAAGCCCTGCGGAGCGGCTGTCCCGCCGCAGCAGGTGAGTTTTGCGGACAGAGACCCGGGGCGCCAGCAGCGACAAGAGCATCCAAACCCCTCTGCGCCCGCATCCCGCGCCCCATCCTGGTACCCCTCCCAGCGCCCCCTGCTTCACTGCCCCCCGTCGCTAGCAGGGGCGCAGTCCACGCCAACACCCTCCGCGTCCCCTGTCCCGGGTCCCTTATGCCAGCATAAGACTGTGATGGAAGCAGCGTGGCCGCGGGCTGGGAACTCTTGGCTGTTGGGGTTTCATGGTGACAGAAGTGGTGTGTCTGTGAGGGTGTGTCCTCGTGTCTCCGTGTGTCACAGAGTGTGAGTGTGTGACTGTGTCCCAGTGTGTGTCAGTGTGTGTGTCACAGAATGTGTCAGTGTGTCACAGTGTGTGTACCTGTGTATGTCACAGTGTGTGTCACAGTGTCTCTGTGTCCGTGTGTGTCACAGTGTGTGTCCCTGAGTGTGTCACAGTGTGTCCCTGTGTGTGTCAGTGTGTCCCCATGTGTGTCACAGTGTGTGTCCCTGAGTGTGTCACAGTGTGTCTGTGTCCGTGTGTGTCACAGTGTGTCACTGAGTGTGTCACAGTGTGTCCCTGAGTGTGTCACAGTGTGTCCCTGAGTGTGTCAGTGTGTCCCTATGTGTGTCACAGTGTGTCCCTGTGTGTGTCATGTGTGTGTCCCTGAGTGTCACAGAGTGTATCACTGAGAGTGTCGCGTGTCACAGTGTGTGTCCTTGTGTGTGTCAGACACACACACACACACACACCCCCCCCCCCCCACACACACTAGCACAGGCTCCCCAGCTCCCCCAGACAAGCAGAATGTCCCAGGAGGGATGCGCTGACCAGTTGGGGATCTTGCGGACTGGGATTGGATAACGTGGGCCTCCAGAGGACTGGCTCGGGGCTGGGGGTCTGCGCCGGGACGCGGACCGCTCCCCGCCCCGCAGCCCTCACCGCGCCGTCTCCCCGCAGACCGGCGCCATGCGCTTCCCGGACCCCAGGCCCTGGGCCTCCCTGCTGCTGGTGGACGCCTCCTTGCTGTGGCTGCTGCGGGGCCCTCTCGGGGCCGTGCTCCCCCACGGGCTCCCGGGACTGTGGCTGGAGGGGATCCTGCGCCTGGGAGGGCTGTGGGCCCTGCTGAAGCTGGGAGGGCAGCTGGGGCAGGCGAGGGGCGCGCTGGCCCCGCTCTGCCTGGCCACCCCTCTGTTTGTGTGGCTGCGGGCGCTGGCGGGGGGCGCGGCCGGCGCCCCGGGGCTCCGCGCGGCCTCGGCCTCGTGGGGCTGGCTGCTGGCGGGCTACGGGGCGGCGGGCCTCGCCGGGGCCGCCTGGGCGGCGCTGGGCTCCCCGCAGGCGCAGCCCCGCGGGCCGGGGCGGGACCGCCGCGCCCTGATGTGGAGGCTGCTGAGGCTCTCGGGGCCCGACGTGCCCTTCATCTCGGCCGCCTTCTTCTTCCTCGTGCTGGCCGTGCTGGGTGAGTGGGAGAGGACGCAGCGAGGCGGGGGCGCGGGCGGGAGAGGGGCCTCGGCCCCCACGGTCATGCCTCTGCCTCGCCTCTGTCAGGGGAGACGCTGATCCCGCACTACTCTGGCCGCGTGATTGATATCCTTGGAGGTGATTTTGACCCGGATGCTTTCGCCAGCGCCATCTCTTTCATGTGCCTCCTCTCCTTTGGGAGGTAAGTAGGGGGCAGGCGACTGGATCCCTTCTGCAGACCCACCTCTGCACAGGGTCCCTCACTCCTGACTCTGCTTTACATAAACACCCAAGTTGGAACACACATGCAGTTACTCGCCGTCTGGGTTCATCTTTCCATTCTCTCCTCCTTCATCCACGCTGACCCAACATGCTCCCAGCTTATTTTGTGTTGAGTAGAGGCAAGCAGGAGCGAATGGGAGACAAAAGCAGTTCATGTGTCTTTCTGCTGCCAGCTGCCGCTCTCTTTTCTGCCCCATCCCTCTCATCCCTAAGTGTTTCCCAGTGCCCCCCACCCCCAATTCTCCCAGCAGCGGTGGGCACTTCTGTCTCTGGACCCTGGCCACCCTCACTTCCTTCAACAATCCCCGAAGCTGTTATTTGGAATCTGGTCAACTTTCTTTCTAGCGTTGTAACGAAACTAGTTTCCTCATGTGCTTTTCCCTTCTTTTTCTGAAAATAGTTGTATTTATTTATTTGCAAGAGGGGGTGGGGAACGGGCATGCCGGGGCCTCCTGCCACTGCAAATGAACTCCAGACGTATGGGCCACTTTGTGCATCTGGCTAACGTGGGTCCTGGGGAATGGAGCCAGGGCTGTCAAGCTGTAGCAAGTGTCTTTACCCGCCGAGCCACCTCTCCAGCCACTTCCCTTCTTTTCATACTTACTCCAGGGTCTCGTCTCGAACAACGAACGCACTGCTTGGTAGAGCTGGGGTCAGGAGGAGGCAGACAAGGCACATGGGACCTGCTCACTGACCCCGATTTTGCACTGGGCCTTCCTTCTAAGTCTTGGTCCTTCCTGCAGCACTATTCACGTGTTGGGGTCTTGTGCTCTGTCCACTGGCTCCCCTCCCCCAGTCAGGCTTCAGTTCACTTTGGCTTATCTGTAGCATTTGACTCTGACATAAGATCTTATCATTTTTATAGGCAAGTACCTATAACACGGAGCCATTTTGCCAGCCACACGATCATTTTATTTTATTTTATTTTATTTTATTTTTCGAGGTAGGGTATCGCTCTAGCCCAGGCTGACCTGGAATTCACTATGTAGTCTCAGGGTGTCCTTGAACTCACAGTGATCCTCCTATCTCTTCCTCCCAAGTGCTGGGATTAAAAGCATGTGCCACCATGCCCAGTTTAGAATATAGTTTTAAAAATAACAAGATCTTGCCAGGCATGGTGGCTCACATCTTTAATCCCAACACTAGGGAGGCAGAAATAGGAGGATCGCAGGGAGTTCGAGGCCACCCTGAGAATACATAGTGAATTCCAGGTCAGCCTGGGCTAGAGGGAAAACCCTACCTCAAAATACACAAAAATATTTTCTAGTTTTTATTATTTATTTATGTGTGTGGCTCTATGTGCGTGCATGCACATGTGTTTGTGCATAGGACTGTGTGTGTAGAGGTCAGAGGACGACCTCAGGGTGCTTCTCCTCTCCTTCCACCTTGTTTTGGGACAGTGTCACTCTTGCTGCTTCTGGATTCTCCTGCTCTGTTCCCCGTGACTGTAGGCACGTTGGGGTAACAGACCGATGAGCCTTTACATTGGCTCGTGCCTTCTGCCGTAGCTCCTTATCTGCTGGCTGTCGCGGAGGCTCCTTTCTCTTCACCATGTCCAGGATCAACCTGCGGATCCGGGAGCAGCTCTTCTCCTCTCTGCTGCGTCAGGACCTTGGTTTCTTCCAGGAAACGACAACAGGTAGGGGCCTGGTGTCTGGGTCTGGGATCCCCTGGCCGTTTCTTGTCCTTTCATTACCCTCCAGCCTTTGTCTCCCTGCTGGGGTCTGAAGTTTTCTTTGCTTTTTTGTTTTGTTTTGTTTTATTTTTGAGGTAGGGTCTCACTCTAGCCCAGGCTGACCTGGAATCCACTATGTAGTCTCAGGACGGCCTCGAATTCATGGCGATCCTCCTACCTCTGCCTGCCCAGCGCTGGGATTAAAGGTGTGCGTCACCACACCCAACTGGAGTTTTCTTTTGAAACAGGATAAAGAGGTCTCTCTGCAAGGGAGAGAGGGCATTGAGAGGTTACTATGTCAAGTGGGGGGGCAAGAAGGAGTTCTGGGCCTCCACAGCCATATGCTTCCCTTGTCCTCTGTGTCCTCCTCAGGAGAACTCAACTCATGGCTGAACTCGGACACCAGCCTGATGAGTCGCTGGCTCCCTTTCAATGCCAACATACTGCTCCGGAGCCTCGTGAAGGTGGTGGGGCTCTACGGCTTCATGTTCAGCGTCTCCCCGCGTCTCACTCTCCTCTCTCTGCTGAATCTACCCTTCACGATAGCAGCCGAGAAGGTGTACAGTACTCGCCGTCAGGTACATGTGGATATGAAGAGACCCTGAGAGGAGACTAAAGCTTAGAGGTGGGCAGGGTTCCACATGGAAGCTGCAGGGTGCGGATGCGAGAGAGAGAGAGAGATAGAGAGAGAGGGAGAGGGAAGGAGGGAGAGGGAGAAGGAGAGATCCTCTTTCCAGCCCTTACAGCATGTTGTAAGCTTATACCACGTTTTACTTATTCAGTCAGCCATTGATGGGCGTTTGAGTTCAGGTTTGTGATCCTCTGGGACTGTAAGCAAAAGCATACATGTGTAAAACCATATTTGGGGTGGGGTGAGGTAAGTAGAGGCTTTTTTGGAGGAGATGATACCTTTTAGCCAGCTTCTCAAAGGTGTCTGTATTCCCCTTCCTGCAAAAGATTGAAGAAGACATGTGAGAAGGGTTTAGACCAAGAATTTTCCCCTTTAAAACCAGCAAAAGGAGGGCTGAAGAGGTGACTCAGCAGTTAAAGGTGCTTAATTGCAAAGTCTGAGGGCCTGGGTTAGATTCCCCAGTACCCATGTAAAGCCAGATGCACTGCGCCCTGGGATGACTATAGTCAGTCTGTGTCTCAGTGTCACTGTGCCCTGGGACAACTGTAGTCAGGCTGTGTTTCAGTGTTGCTGTGCCCTGGGACGACTGTAGTCAGGCTGTGTTTCGGTGTTGCTGTGCCCTGGGACGACTGTAGTCAGGTGGTGTCTCAGTGTTGCTGTGCCCAGGGACGACTGTAGTCAGGCTGTGTTTCAGTGTCGCTGTGCCCTGAGATGACTGTAGTCAGGCCGTGTCTCAGGGTCACTGTGCCCTGGGACGACTGTAGTCAGGCTGTGCCTCACTGTCGCTGTGCCCAGGGATGACTGTAGTCAGGCTGTGTTTCAGTGTTGCTGTGCCCTGGGACGACTGTAGTCAGGCTATTTTTCAGTGTCACTGTGCCCAGGGACAACTGTAGTCAGGCTGTGTTTCAGTGTCGCTGTGCCCAGGGGTGACTGTAGTCAGGCTGTGTTTCAGTGTCACTGTGCCCTGGGACAACTGTAGTCAGGCTGTGTTTCAGTGTCACCGTGCCCAGGGGTGACTGTAGTCAGGTTGTGTTTCAGTGTCGCTGTGCCCTTGGATGACTGTAGTCAGTCTGTGTTTCAGTGTCACCGTGCCCTTGGATGACTGTAGCCAGTCTGTGTTTCAGTGTCACCGTGCCCAGGGACGACTGTAGTCAGTCTGTGTTTCAGTGTCGCTGTGCTCAGGGATGACTGTAGTCAGTCTGTGTTTCAGTGTCACTGTGCCCAGGGACGACTGTAGTCAGTCTGTGTTTCAGTGTCGCTGTGCTCAGGGATGACTGTAGTCAGGCTGTGTTTCAGTGTTGCTGTGCCCTGGGACGACTGTAGTCAGTCTGTGTCTCAGTGTCACTTTGCCCTGGGATGACTGTAGTCAGTCTGTGTTTCAGTGTCACTGTGCCCTGGGACAACTGTAGTCAGGCTGTGTTTCAGTGTCACCGTGCCCAGGGGTGACTGTAGTCAGGTTGTGTTTCAGTGTCGCTGTGCCCTTGGATGACTGTAGTCAGTCTGTGTTTCAGTGTCACCGTGCCCTTGGATGACTGTAGCCAGTCTGTGTTTCAGTGTCACCGTGCCCAGGGACGACTGTAGTCAGTCTGTGTTTCAGTGTCGCTGTGCTCAGGGATGACTGTAGTCAGTCTGTGTTTCAGTGTCACTGTGCCCAGGGACGACTGTAGTCAGTCTGTGTTTCAGTGTCGCTGTGCTCAGGGATGACTGTAGTCAGGCTGTGTTTCAGTGTTGCTGTGCCCTGGGACGACTGTAGTCAGTCTGTGTCTCAGTGTCACTTTGCCCTGGGATGACTGTAGTCAGTCTGTGTTTCAGTGTCACTGTGTCCAGGGATGACTATAGTCAGGCTGTATTTCAGTGTCACTGTGCCCTGGGATGACTGTAGTCAGGCTGTGTTTCAGTGTCGCTGTGCCCTGGGATGACTGTAGTCAGTCTGTGTTTCAGTGTCACTGTGTCCAGGGATGACTATAGTCAGGCTGTATTTCAGTGTCACTGTGCCCTGGGATGACTGTAGTCAGGCTGTGTTTCAGTGTCGCTGTGCCCTGGGATGACTGTAATCAGGCTGTTTTTCAGTGTCGCTGTGCCCTGGGATGACTGTAGTCAGGCTGTTTTTCAGTGTCGCTGTGCCCTGGGACAACTGTAGTCAGGCTGTGTTTCAGTGTCACTGTGCCCTGGGACGACTGTAGTCAGGCGGTGTCTCAGTGTTGCTGTGCCCAGGGACAACTGTAGTCAGGCTGTGTTTCAGTGTCGCTGTGCCCTGGGATGACTGTAGTCAGGCTGTGCCTCACTGTCACTGTGCCCAGGGACGACTGTAGCAGGCTGTGTTTCAGTGTTGCTGTGCCCTGGGATGACTGTAATCAGGCTGTGTTTCAGTGTTGCTGTGCCCTGGGACGACTGTAGTCAGGCGGTGTCTCAGTGTTGCTGTGCCCAGGGACAACTGTAGTCAGGCTGTGTTTCAGTGTCGCTGTGCCCTGGGATGACTGTAATCAGGCTGTTTTTCAGTGTCGCTGTGCCCTGGGGCGACTGTAGTCAGGCTGTTTTTCAGTGTTGCTGTGCCCTGGGACAACTGTAGTCAGGCTGTGTCTCAGTGTCGCTGTGCCCAGGGATGACTGTAGTCAGGCTGTGTTTCAGTGTCACTGTGCCCTGGGACGACTGTAGTCAGGCAGTGTCTCAGTGTTGCTGTGCCCAGGGACGACTGTAGTCAGGCTGTGTTTCAGTGTCACTGTGCCCTGGGATGACTGTAGTCAGGCTGGGTTTCAGTGTCACCGTGCCCTGGGATGACTGTAGTCAGGCTGTTTTTCAGTGTTGCTGTGCCCTGGGACAACTGTAGTCAGGCTGTGCCTCACTGTCACTGTGCCCTGGGATGACTGTAGTCAGTCTGTGTTTCAGTGTCACCGTGTCCTGGGATGACTGTAGTCAGGCTGTGTGTCAGTGTCACTGTGCCCCATGATGACTGTAGTGTCACCATGCCCAGGGATAACTGTAGTTGGAGGTCATTGTGGTTAACAACAGGCTGGCCTGGAGGCAGTGATGGCATTGTCCTGAGTCAGAAATGGCTCAACATGACCCCAGGTTGTATTTTGGAATCCATATTTTGTGGCTAGGGCTTGTGGTTAATTCTTTCTGATGATGTAACGGTCCTTCTCAGAGGCAGTAGCAGCCTTACACTGAGCTGAGCGTGCTACGAGGCAGAACAGTTTTCTTCTACAACTACAGTGACTCAGCACAGTTGGATCCCTCCCTGTCTCTTTCTCTCCCTCCCTCCTTCCCTTCCAGAACAGTATCCAGTCTAGTCCCTTCCCAGAAATATGATTTACTTAAGATCTCCTTGCATTATGTGATGATGTTCTCACTGTTGATATCAATCAGGGTTCTCAGGAGGAGCAGACCCTGTAGGATGAATATGGATTAAAGGGCAGGGGTAATTGGATTAGCCTTCAAGTCGTGGGCTGGGCAGTCCAACAATAGCTGCCTACAGGCTGGAGAATTGGAGGCCCATAAGTGCTCAGTTCACAGGGCTGGTTGTAGGCTGGGTTCTGCTGTCCTCAGAGGATAGCCAAGCTATAGACACACACACAAGCAAGTACCTGGACAAAAGAAAGACTTCCTTCTATACTCCCCCCACCAGAAGGTCCATCCACTCTGGAGGAAGGACTTCCTGTGAGTCAGTCTCCTTAAAGTCGTGTGTCCTGAGAGACATGGCTGTCACTCAGTTCCTAATCTGATCAAGTTGACAACAGAACAGGAACCATCACAGGTCTTATGATGAACAAAAGTTTTTATTTACTTATTTTGGGGAGGGAAAGGAAAATACAGAAAGACACCCAAGGGTGTGAGAGGGGTCCCTGGGAGACAGAGGGGTTGCCATATCAGGGCTCGAGGCTAGGATATGAAGGTGGAAAGCCTCTAAGTGTCAGAGTAAGCATGCCTGGGGTTCCATCCAGCATCCAAAGAAGAGGCAGAAAGGGAAAAAAGGAAAATGCAGGTGGAGAGATGGCTTAGCAGTTATGGTGCCTGCCTGCAGAACCAAAGGACCTAGGTTCAATTCCCCAGGATCCACATAAGTCAGATGCACAAGGTGTCACATGCATCTGGAGTTTGTTTGCAGTGGCTAGAGGCCCTGGCATGCCCATTCTGTCTCTCTCTTTCCTTCCCTCTCTATCTGCTTCTTTCTCTCTTTTAAATATATAAATAAAAATCATTTTTATTATTATTAGCAACATATTTTGTATGGATACCTCATGCATTGATACCCTCCCTGGGAATCGTGGCCAGTCTCTGGGCGTGCTCCTTCGGGGATCTCTGTAAGTCATGTCTGGCACTAACATGCCGCTCCCACCTCACTTGCTGGGAGGCCAGAGGAGCTAGTTCCTCATGACTATTGACTCCTGAGGAGACCACAGTGAGGACTGCTCTCTAGAAGGGGTTGGCTGGCACTGCCATGCTGGCAAAGTGCCTCCTCCTGCCCGAGGTCCTGCTGGGTAGACCAATGCTAGTGAGGGCTATGACAGCCCTAGCATCATGCACAATCAGGCTAGTCTAGAAGACATTCCTCCCCACAGTGGGCATTGTGGCATCTTTCTTTACTTTCTTTTCTTTTTTTTTTTTTTTTTAGTTTTTTGAAATAGGGTCTCACTCCAGCCCAGGTTGACCTGGAATTCACTGTGTAGTCTCAGACTGGCCTTGAACTCATGATGATTTCCTACCTCAGCCTCTTGAGTGCTGGGATTAAAGGTATATGCCACTTTAAATGTATTTTTATTTATATATTTATGATGGAAGGGGAGAGAGAAAAAGAGAGGAAGGGTAGAGAATGAATATGAATGGGCACACCAGGCCCTCTTAAAGCTGCAAATAAATTCCAGATGTGGGCATCACTTTGTGCATCTGGCTTCATGTGGGTGCTGGGGAATTGAATCAGGGCCAACCTGGGCTGGCAGACTTTGTAAGCAAGCACCTTTGACAACTGAGCCTTCTCCCCAGCCCATTTTTCCTATGAGTTTTACAGTCTCAGCTCTTACATTTAGTTCTCTGACCCATTTTGAACTACATCTCCACCTTTCTTAACTAGCCATGGCTCCTAGGGAACACTACCTCTCCTTCCTCATCAGACACACAGGTTGAATAATTACTTAAAATGAAGGTTAAAAAATAGCACGTCTTCTCCAGTCCCCAACAGCGAGAGCTTAATAGTACACGCTCTCTCCTTCCTTTCGTCTTATTTTTCCTTCTGAGAAGATGGGTGAGGAAGAGGGGAAGGGGTATTGGTGTGCTTAGACAGGCAGTGAGTGTCCCAGGGCCGCAGTGAGCCCCGGGCAGTGCCGTCTCCTGCGCTAACCACCATCTGCCTTCGGCCCTCCCAGGCGGTGCTTCAGGAGATCCAGGCTGCCGTGGCCCGGGCAGGGGAGGTGGTGTGCGAGGTGATTGGTGGGCTTCAGACAGTGCGCAGCTTTGGAGCCGAGGAGCATGAGGTCTGTCGCTATAAGGAGGCCCTGGAGAGATGCCGGCGGCTGTGGTGGCGACGAGACCTGGAAAGAGCCGTGCACCTGCTCTTACAGAGGGTGAGACAGCCCGGTGAGGAGTGCAGGGGGAGGCCGGCCGAGGGGGAGAGGGAAGGAAGGGCGGAAGCGTTGGCGGGTTCTGGGCCGGGGTGGCCTGGCCTCACCTCTCCTCTCCCCTCCCAGGTGCTGGACTTGGGCACGCAGGTACTCATTCTGAGCTGTGGGCTGCAGCAGGTCCTGGATGGTGAGATCACCCAGGGTGGGCTGGTCTCCTTCCTGATCTACCAGGAAGAAGTGAGGCACTTTGTGAATGTGAGTGAGGCACCTTGAGCCTTTGTTCAAAACAAAACGAAAAAGTTTTATAGAGATTTCCAAGCATTTGCTCCCCGAAGACAACAGCAAGAACACTGGGTGCCCATCCTCATGTCCAGAGATCAGGGCCCGCTGTGTTTGATCTGTGTCTTCCTGACTCACCTGTATTACTTTGAAGCAAATTCAAAATATAAATATAGCCGGGTGAGGATGGTGGTGCACACTTTTTTTATTTTTATTTTTTAAAATTTTTTGTTTTTTATTTATTTATTTGAGAGCGACAGACAGAGAGAAAGAGGCTGATAGATAGAGAATGGGCACGCCAGGGCCTCTAGCCACTGCAAAGGACCTCCAGACGCATGCGCCCCTTGTGCATTTGGCTAACGTGGGTCCTGGTTAATCGAGCCTCGAACCGGGATCCTTAGGCTTGACAGGCAAGCACTTAACCGCTAAGCCATCTCTCCAACCCTGGTGGTGCACACTTTAAATCCTAGCACTTGGCAGGCAGAGGTGGGAGGATCAGTAGGAGTTTAAAAAAACCAAAAACTGTAGCTTGATTAAGAACTCAGGTCTTTAACTTCTTTTTATACTTGCTGGTTTAAAAATAATTAGTTATTTTACTTAGGGCTTTATTTCATAATTCTAATAATTCTAGACATTTATTAACTATGTTTTTTTGTTGTTGTTTGTTTTTTTGAAGGTAGGGTGTCGCTCTAGCCCAGGCTGACCTGGAATTCACTATGTAGTCTCAGGTTGGCCTCAAACTCATGGTGATCCTCTGCTTCCTGAGGGCTGGGATTAAAGGCATGCACCACCATGCCTGGCTTTATCAATCATCTTTCCTTTTTTTTTTTTTTAAAAAAAGATTTATTATTTTTATTTAGTAGAGAGAGAAAGGGAGAGAGAGTGAAAATGGGCATGCCAGGGTCTCTAGCCACTGCAAATGAACTCCAGACTCATTCACTACCATATGCACCTGGCTTAAGTGTGACCTGGAGAATCAAACCTGGGTCCTTGGGCTTCGCAGGCATGCGCCTTAACTGCTAAGCCATTTTGCCAGTCCCCAATCATCTTTTATGTGCTGAGATCTAGGCTAGCTTGTGGCTACAAAGGGGAGTTAGCCACAATGCCCACTTTATTTATTTATTTATTTATTTATTATTATTATTTTTTGAGTTAAGCTCTCACTGTGGCTCAGGCTGACCTGGAACTCACTCCATAGTCCCAGGCTGGCCCTGAACTCACAACAATTCTCCTGCCTCTGCCTCCCAAGGGCTGGGATTAGAAGCGTGTGCCACCATGCCAGGCAGTGCCCACTTTTCTGGCATTCTCTGTCTCAAACAAGACAGCACTGAGCATGAGGAATGCAGAACAGAAAGAGCAAATATTGGAGGAAGGAAGAAATGTATATTCGGAGGATGGGTGTTCTTTCCATTGTCAACTCGAACACTGAGGGATTAGTGCAGTTTTAAAATTCCACCTAAATTAGGCTGGGCATGGTGGGACATGCCTACAGTCCTAGTACAGCCTGGGTTACAAAGTGGAGACCATGCTTCAAAATAACAAAAGCAAATCTCCAGCCACACTCAAGATCCTTTACCCGCCCCCCATCCCACCCAAACTACATTTGAAAGGTAGAGGATCCTTTTTTTTTTTTTTTTTTTTTTTTTTTTTTTAAGAGATAGGGTCTCTCTCTAGCCAAGGCTGACCTGGAATTCACTCTGTAGTCGCATGCTGGCCTCAAACTCCCAGCGATCCTCTTACCTCTGCCTCTTGAGTGTTGGGATTAAAGGTGTGTGCCACCATGCCCAACTATGAATCTTTTTCTTAAAGACAACTTCCATAACCATAGACAATAAGCCATAATAATTCCCTTCCCTCCCCCACTTTCCCCTTTGAAACTCCACTCTCCGTCATATGCCCTTCCCCCTCAATCAGTCTCTCTTTTATTTTGATGTCATGATCTTTTCCTCCTATTATGATGGTCTTGTGTAGGTAGTGTCAGGCACTGTGAGGTCATGGATATCCAGGCCATTTTGTGTCTGGAGGAGCACATTGTAAGGAGTCCTACCCTTCCTTTGGCTCTTGCATTGTTTCCACCACCTCTTCCACAATGGATCCTGAGCCTTGGAAGGTGTGATAGAGATTTTTCAGTGCTGAGCACTCCTCTGTTACTTCTTCTCAGCACCATGGTGCCTTCTGAGTCATCTCAATGTTCACCATCATCTGAAAAGAGAAAGTTCTCTAACAAAGTGAGAGTAGCATTAATATATAGGTATGAAAATTAAGAGAAGTGCTTACTAAGCAGTTTGGTGAGCATAATATATGCATTTAGCCAGACACCAGCAGGTATCACACCCCTAGGGCTTATGACTTCCCCTATCACAGGTTTTCAGTATCGGAAATGTGTTCCCTCCTATGGAGTGGGCCTTCAGTCAAATTAGTGGGCGGTTTGTTTCCCCCATAACAGATGTGCCACTATTGTACCTGTTGTCTCATTTGGCCTGACTGGCCAAACTTAAGGCTTGCAGTGTCCACTGTTGGTTAATCCTGACTTCTCTCTCCCATAGGGCTGCATGCGGTGTAGCCTTTTCCAGCTTTCTGTCAGCTGGTCTACATGGAGGAGGTTTTCAGCTCAGCTCCAGCAGGATTTCTCAGTGATCTTACAGCCCAGTCATGTGGAGTCTTCAGCAATTAGGGTCTTGCCATCTATTCCTGGTGGGAAACCAAGGGCCTTGGCAATGCCCTGTGATGTTTTGGGGGCATCAGGGATATCCCTAGCCAACAACTCACTAGGATGTATCCCATCCCTGGCACTGAAAATTTTCTAGTAATAGTCTATGGCTTCTTGGTGTGCTATTGTCCAAAAGAGTAGGTTTCCATATGGCTTATTCATATCCTCTTAAATTAAAAAAAATTTTATTTATTTGAGAGAAAGTGTGTGTGTGTGTGTGTGTGGAGAGAGAGAGAGAGAGAGAGAGAGAGAGGAAGGGAGAGGATGGGTGTTCTAGGGCCTTTAGCTGCTGCAAATGAACTCCAGAAGCATAAGCTAGCTTGTGCATGTGGCATACGTGGGTCCTGGGGAATCAAGTCTGGGTCCTTTGGTCTTGTAGGCAAGTGCCTTAGTCACTAAGCCATTCTTCAAATCCCCCTCTTAAATTTTGATGAACTGTCCCCCACCCTTCCTTTACTTAATCTCTCCCCCTGCCCTCACTGAGGTCATTCTACACCCAGTAATCTGTTCATCTACCCATATGTATACAATACCATCCCCTTAAGTCTTTCCCTCTCCTCCCTCCATTATAGCCCCTTTCTAGCTTACTGGCCTCTGCCATCGAGTTTTATTCCAACTCACACATAAGTCTAAACATTTGTGGCTAGGCTCCACATAGGAGAGAGAACATGCGACATTTGGCTTTCTGGGCCTGGTTTACCTCACTTAGTACAATCCTTTCCAGATCCATCCATTTCCCTGAAAACTTCATAATTTCATTTTTCCTTAATGCTGAATAGAACTCCATTGTATAAATGTACCACATCTTCACTAGCCACCTATCAGTTGAGGGACATCTAGGCTGGTTTCATTTCCTAGCTATTGTGAATAAACATGGTTGATCAAGTATCTCTAAGTTAGTGAGACGAGTCCTTAGGACATATGTCCAGCAGAGGCATAGCTGGGTCATATGACAAATCCAGTTTTAGCTGTCTCAGGAACCTCCACACTAATTTCCACATGGCTGTACCAGATTACATTCCCACCAACAGTATGGAAGCGTTCCTCTTTTTCCACATCCTCACCAGCATTTACTGTCATTTCATTTCATCTTGTTTTAAGAGAGAGAGAGAGAGCGAGAGAGCATGAGAGAGAGAGAGAGAGAGAGAGAGAGAGAGAGAGAGAGACAGAGAGACAGAGAGACGGAGGGAGAGAGAAAATTGGCCCTCCAGGGTCTCAGCCACTGAAATTGAACTCCAGACGCTTGTGTCACCTACTGGGCATGTGAAACCTTGTGCTTGCCTCACTTTTGTGCATCTGGCTAACATGGGATCTGGAGAGTTGAATATGGGTCCTTAGTCTTTGCAGGCAAGTGCCTTAACTGCTTAGCCACCTCTCCAGTCCTCATTTGTTTTCTTGATGATAGCCATTCTGACAGCAGTGAGATGGAATCTCAAGGTAGTTTTAATTTGCATTTCTCTGGTGGCTAAGGTTGTAGAACATTTTTTAGATGTTTACATGCCATTTGTATTTCTTCTGTTGAGAACTTTCTATTTAATTCCATGGCCCTTTAAAATATTTATTTTTATTTATTAGAAACAGAGAGAGAGAGAGAGAGAGAGAGAGAGAGAGAGAGAGTGAGCGAGAGAGCGCCAGGGCCTCTAGGCACTGCAAATGAACTCCAGATGCATGTGCCATCTTGTGCATGTGGATTATGTGGAACCTGGAGAATTGAACCTGAATCCTTAGGTTTCCCAGGCAAGCACCTTAACTGCTAAGCTATCTCTCTAGCCCATAGCCCTTTAAAATTTTATTTTTATTTGAGAGCAACAGACAGAGAGAAGAGGCAGATAGATAGATAGAGAACAGGTGCACCAGGGCCTCCAGCCACTGCAGATGAACTCCAGATGCATGTGCCACCTTGTGCATCTGGCTTACATGGGTCCCGGGGAATCAAACCTTGAACCAGGGTCCTTAGGCTTCACAGGCAAGCACTTAACTGCTAAGCCATCTCTCTAGCACCCCCCTTTTAAAAACTGGACTGTTTGATTTCTTATTATTTAGTTTTCTGAGTTTTTTGTATGTCCTAGATAAGAATCCTCTGTCAGATGTATAGCTGGCAAAGATTTTCTCCCATTCTGTAGGTTGTCTTTGCTCTTTTCATAGTGTTCTTTGCTGTACAAAAGCTTTGTAATTTCATGAGGTCCCAGTGGTTGATTAATGGTCTTACTTCCTGAGCAACTGGGGTTATATTCAGAAAGTAATTGCCTATGCCCATATGTTGAAATGTTTCCCCTACTTTTTCCTCTAGCAGTTTCAGAGTTTCAGGTCTGATATTAAGGTCTTTGATTCATTTGGACTTGATTCTTGTGCATGGAGAGAGATAAGGGTCTATTTTCATCCTTTTTTGGCGGGGGCACACCAGGACCTCCAGCCACTGCAGATGAACTCCAGATGCATGTGTCACCTTGTGTATCTGGCTTACATGGGTCCTGAGGAATCGAACCTGGGTACTTTGGCTTTATAGGCAAGTGCCTTAACCACTAAGCCATATCTCCAGCCCTATTTTCATCCTTATACATATAGATATACAGTTTTCCCAGCACCATTTGTTAAAGAGGCTTTTTCTTCAGTGAATATTTTTGGCATTTTTGTCAAAAATGAAATGGCTGTAGCTTTCTGGACTTATATCTGGGTTCTTTATTTGTGGATCATTTTTTTGCATGGGTGGGTGGGGGTGTGAGGAATTGGGGAGCTGGATTCCAGCAGAAGTGTTTGATTAGTTGTCTGTTCCTGTGCCCCAGGCTCTGGTATACTCATTCGGGGATATGCTGAGCAATGTGGGAGCTGCTGAGAAAGTCTTTCACTACCTGGACCGAAGGCCGAATCTGCCAGAGTCAGGGACACTGGCCCCTCCCATGCTGAAGGGCATTGTGGAATTCCAAGATGTCTCCTTTGCATATCCCAGCCGTCCCAATGAACCTGTGCTTCAGGTACTGAGAGAGGTCACAGGGTGGGATCTGGGTGTGCAGATTAGAGAAGATGTTCTTGCTTCTGCTAGGAAGAGAAGCAGAGGGGTCCTGTGGGAGGACGGGGGCAGTCCCTGACTCTCTTGGGTTTCCAGGATGTAACGTTCACCCTGCGTCCTGGAGAAGTGACAGCTCTGGTGGGACCCAATGGATCAGGGAAGAGCACCGTGGCTGCCCTGCTGCAGAATCTGTATCAGCCCAGTGGAGGCCAGCTGCTACTGGATGGGAATCCTGTCTCGGAGTATGAGCACCATTACCTGCACCACCAGGTGGGCAGGAGAAAAGGCTTGTACTGGGGAGGGGGGCTCCATGGGAAGAAAGGCCAGGGGTCCATTCTGAGGAGAGGGGGTTAAACCATCCTTGCCTTCCATCCCCTGCCCAGGTGGTTTTGGTTGGTCAGGAGCCCGTGCTATTCTCCGGTTCTGTGAGGGACAACATTGCCTATGGGCTGAAGAGCTGTGAGGATGCTCAGGTGATGGCTGCTGCCCAGGAGGCCCATGCAGATGACTTCATAAGGGAAATGAAAGATGGAATCCACACAGGTATCTTCTATGCTGTGCCCACCCACCCTTGCAGTCAAAAGAGAAGGTGGAACTTATTCTTGCGATGTACCCCTATAACTGTATTCCTTCCCTGCCCTTCCCTCTGTTCCTGTTTCCTGTTCTTCTCCCATACTATCTCTTTGCTGTGACCAAATACCTGACAAGAAGCAGCATAAGGAAGGAAGGGTCCACTTTGGCTTACAATTTGAGAGAATACAGTCTACCGTGGTGGAAGGAGGGGAGTCAGCTGCTCACATTGCATCTGAGGGTATGAAATGGAGGGTGATCAGGTTACAAAACCTCAATTCATGCCTCCGGTGACCCACTCTCCCCAGTAAGCCTCCACCTCTTAAAGGTTCCATAACATTTCCAAACAGCCCTATTGGCTGAAGACAAAGTGTTGAAACATATAAAGCCTATGGGGACACTTTACCTTCGAACCACACACCACATATTCTTCCATATTTCAATCCTGCTCTGGCGTCTGTTTCCCCAGAGCAGAATAATACTTCCTTTGCCTGAGAGTCTCAGGGCTCCCACCTCTACCATCCCTCTCCCCACCCCAGGCCAAGCTTGTATAAATGGCCAGGGGAGCACCTGTCATCCTTGTGGGGTAGAGGGCTCCATGATCGTCTGTCTGAGGAGGAGCCTTTGTTTGATTTCCCCAGATGTAGGGGAGAAAGGGAGCCAGCTGGCCGTGGGACAGAAACAACGCCTGGCCATTGCCCGGGCCCTTGTGCGAAACCCACGTGTCCTCATCTTGGATGAGGCCACCAGTGCCCTGGATGTCCATTGTGAGAAGGCTGTGAGTACCAGTGTGGGAAGGGCAGGGGACAGTGGGTCATGTTTGAACATCAGCTTGTGTGGATTTGGGCAAGGGGAGACGGATGGCCTACTGATGTAAAGGAAGTCTGTGCTTCTGTAGGGTTGGGAATCGTAGTCATTGTTTTTCTTGTTGCTATGACTGGATACCTGGAAAGAACGAATGCAATGGAGGGGTGGCACTTTGGCTCGTGTTTTAAAAGGGTGCAGTCCATCATGGCGGGGAAGACATGGCCACGGAGTGTGGTGGCTAGGTCTCTTCACATCTTGGCATATCTGGCAGCAGAGAGAGAAATGTTGGCACTCAGTTGGCATTCTCTTCTTCCTTTTTAAAATTCAGCCCAGGGCCCCTGCCCATAGAATCTTACCACCTACATTCAGGGTAGACCATCTTCCCTCAGTTAACCCTCTCTGGATTCTTGTGGTAACCCCCACAGACACGCCCAAAAGCGTGCCTCACCAGTGCCCTAGGCTTCCTTCATCCTACTGAGCTGGTAATGAAGGTCAGCCAGCAAGAATGGAGTGGAGACTGTAGCAGTGTGGTGTATCTGGTCGCCGTGGCTGCCTGTCCCAGGGCAGCAATGCAGTCAAGTCAGAAGGGCACAGCAGACCCCAGTCTACTGCCCTTTGCAGTCCCCTCACGTTTCAGCCTCCTTTACCCTGAGTCACTGGAGATGGTGCCCAGCTGGGGTGTCATGTCTGTCCCAGCCTTACTTTTCTGAGGCACGTGATTCTGCCCCTGCAGCTGCAGGCCTGGAGAGCCCGTGGGGACAGAACAGTGCTGGTGATCGCCCACAGGCTGCGCACAGTGCAGAACGCCGACCAGATCCTGGTGCTCAAGCAGGGGCGGCTGCTGGAACAGGCCCAGCTCAGCGAGGACCCAGACGTCTATGCCCATCTAGTGCAGCAGCAGCTGCAGGCCCAGGTGGAGGCCTGAGGCGCCGGGACACTGATCCTTGCCCAGAACTGTGGCCTGTGAGACATCCAGAGGGGCACCTCCGACTTTCCCCGGGCTGTGCCTGAGGCTGGCGGCAGGATGGAGATTTGGACCAACTGTGCTTTTGATGGGCTTGCGTGAGTGGGAGTGTGAGGTTGGGGGTGGGGCGCGTGTGTTGTGGGGCCAGAAACCTCATTTCCTCACTGAATAGAGCTCTGCCCGGTCTAAGTAGTCTATGGAGGCATAATAAATATATTTGAAATGTTTAAAAAATATTTTTATTTACTTGTGAGGAGGGAGAGAGACAGAAAGAGACACACACAGAGATTATGGGCATGCCAGGTCCTTTTGCCACAGCAAACGAACTCCAGAGGCATGCACCACTGTGTGTATCTGGCTTTATGTGGGTACCGGGGTACCTACCGAAGGCCTGCAGGCTTTGCAAGCAAATTCTTTAACCACTGAGATATCTCCCTAGCCCCAAAAGTTTTTCCTTATGATATACATCAACAAAGTACACACTTGTATAAAAAATTTACAAAAGTGGGCTAGAGAGATGGCTCAGTGGTTAAGACACTTGCCTGAAATGCCTAACGACCTGATCCCCAGGACTGATGTAAGCACAAGATGGCACATACATCTGGAGTTCGTTTGCAGCAGCTGGAGGCCCTGGAGTGCCCATTCCCTCTCTCTCTTTCTCTCTCTCACTCTGCTTGCAAATAAATAAAAAATATTTTAGGTGGCTAGAGAGATAGCTTAGTGGTTAAGGAGCTTGCTGGCAAACCCAAAGGACTCAAGCTCAATTCCCTAGTACCCATATATAAAGCCAGATACACAAGGTGGAACATGTGTCTGGAGTTTGTTTGCTCTCTGCCTCTGTTTCTCCTTCTCTTAAATAAGTAGGGTCTCACTCTAGCCCAGGCTGACCTGGAATTCACTGTGTAGTCAGAGGGTGGCCTTGAACTCATGGCAATCCTTCTACCTCTGCCTCCTGAGTACTGGGATTAAAGGCATGTGTCACCATGCCCGGCTTAAAAAATATTTTTAAAAAGATTTTAAAAAATCTACAAAAGTATAAAGAAGAAAAGTAAATCTACCTACCCCTTGTATAATTTTCCAGATATAGCCACAGTTACTCTCTGGTTCTCCTCTCAATCCTGTATCTATTCCTTGAGATGCAAGTTATCTAATATCTCATACATATTCACCAGGCTACCTAGCCATGTCCCTCCTCATTCCTGTCAACACTTGATATTTCAGAGCCTGGCTGGGCGGGGCACCGCTCTGGAGTTGGCTGTCGTAACAATACCATCGACAGGAGATACCATTTGTCCAGATGAACTTGAGCAGGGAGTATGTGAAGTGATTCTCATGTATTGCCATCCTTGATCCTTATCCTTAACTCTTTGAGGTTGGTTTTTATTTATATTCCCACTTTCTCTACCATTTCTGTCTTACAGTTGGGTAAACTGAGGCTCAGAGAGATTAAATGACTTTCCCAAGGTTATGCTGGTGGAGTTGCAGTTTGAGTCCAGGCCTAAAATTCACATTTTTTTCTTTTTAAAGAGAGAGTGAGCAAGAGAGAGAGAGAGGAAAGGGAGAGAGAAAAAGACTGACGCACCAGGACCTTATCCACTGAACTCGAACTCCAGACACTTGTGCCACCTAGTGAACATACACAACCCTGTACTTGCCTCACCTTTGTGTGTCTGGTTTATGTGGGATCTAGAGAGAGATTGAACATGGGTCTCTAGGCTTCACAGGCAAGTGCTTTAACCACTAAGCCATCTCTCCAGCCCCACAATTTTTTTCAAAAAATATTTTATTTTATTTATTTATTTAGTTAGTTGAGAGAGAGTGAGAGAGGGAGAGAGGGAGAGAGAGAGAGTGCCAGATGCTTGCACCACCTTGTGCATCTGGCTTTACATGGGTCCTGGGGAACTAAATCTGGATCCTTTGGTTTTGTAGGCAAGGGATCTTAACTGCTTAGCCATCTCTCCAGCTTCCACAATCTTCTTCTTCTTCTTCTTTTTTTTTTTTCTTCTTGAGGTAGGGTCTCGCTTTAGCCCAGGCTGACCTGAAATTCACTATGTAGTCTCAGGGTGGCCTCAAACTCATGGCAATCCTCTTACCTCTGCCTCCTGAGTGCTGGGATTAAAGGTGTGCGCCACCATGCCTGGCTACATTCTTCTTTTATTTATTTATTTTTGTAATTTTTTTTTTCATGAGAGAGAGAGAGAATTAACACACAGGGCCTTCAGTCACTGCAAATGAACTCCAGATGCATGCACCATCTTTGTGCATCTGGCTTTACGTGGGTACTGGGGAATCAAACCTGGCTTTGTAGGCAAGCACCTTTAACCACTGAGCCATCTCTCTAGCCCCCAAGTTTTCTTTCTAGTGGTTCTGTCACCTGGGCTCTAAGCTCTTCTTAACCCCCCTCCCACCCCGTCCTTCTCAAGGCCACCAGCTCCTGGGAAAAGGCCATTTGTCTCGTTAAGATTTCTCTCTGCTGTCTTCTGGCATAGGGCCCAGATTCATGGTTAATGATTAGCAAGTCTCTTGGAGAAACGAATAAATCCCAAACCCGCCCTACACAGACTGAGCACTGAGAATCCACGCTGAATGCATCACTGGGAGGGACTGGCCTTGGTCCGCTCCTGTTGTAGGAAACAGAAACTTGCTTTTTCCTGGAAAGGGCAGGTACTTTCCAGCACTAGCAGTGAACTTGGCAGAACCACTGCTTTGGCATTTCTCCTGCTGGCAGCTGCCACAGCCAATGAAGAGAGGGCTGGACCTTAGCTGCCTTTGTCTCAGCCTGGCCTGTGGCTCCAGACCCACGGCCCTCCCAGCGGAACATGAAAGAGGCATTTGGAGAGAGAGGACGCAGGCCTCCATCTTTTCCCTCTCCACAAAATGTCCTTTCTCCATTATACAATGGGAGTAATAACTCTTTTTGAAAATATTATTTAGAGAGAGAGAGAATGGGCACAGCTAGGGCCTCCAGCCACTGCAAACGAACTCCAGATGCATGCACCACCTTGTGCATCTGGCTTATGTGGGCAACTGCCTAAACCACTAAGCCATCTCTCTAGCCCCAATAATTTTTTCTGAGGCAAGCCCAACAGACTGGCTTTTTACTTTATTTTGTTTTGTTTTGTTTTCCGAGGTAGGGTCTCTCGCTAGCCCAGGCTGACCTGAAATTCATTCTGTAGTCTCAGGCTGGCCTCTAACTCACAGCGATCCTCCTACCTCTGCCTCCCGAGTGCTGGGATTAAAGGCGTGTGCCACCACACCCGGCTTGGCCTTTTTTTTTTTTTTTTAAATGTGTGAGAGTCAGAGTTAAAGTGAGAGTGTGAGAGAGAACTGGTACGCCAGGGCCTCCAGCCACTGTAATTGAACTTCAAATGTGTGCACCACTTTGTGCACATGTGTGACCTTGTGCACTTGCCTCACCTTGTGCGTCTGGCTTATGTGGGATCTAAAGAGTCAAACATGGGTCCTTAGGCTTTGCAGGCAAGCACTTTAATCACTAAGCATCTCTCCAGCCCCCCAATAATTGTTTTAAAAATATTTACTTATTTGCAAAGGGAGAGGGAGAATACGAGTACGGGCACTCCAGGCCTTTGCAGCTGCTGCAAACAAGCTCCAGATGTGTGCCCCACTTCGTGCATCTGGCTTTACGTGGGTACTGGGGAACCAAACCCCAGGTCAGTAGGTTTTGCAGGTCAGCACCTGAACCATCTCTCTAGCTCTGGAGTGATAATTCTTTTTTTTTTTTTTTTTCGTCTTTTTTTTTCGAGGTAGGGACTCACTCTAGCCCAGGCTGACCTGGAATTCACTATGTAGTCTCAGGCTGGCCTCGAACTCATGGCGATCCTCCTACCTCTGCCTCCCGAGTGCTGGGATTAAAGGCGTGCGCCACCACGCCCGGCTGGAGTGATAATTCTTGCCTCTGTCAACTTTCTGGAAGCTGCCACCACTATGGAAGATGACCTGGGAGAATTCTTTGATAGCTTCAGGACTATTATACCCTTCAATCATATTCTTTTTTGTTTGCTTGTTTTTTGTTTTTTGTTTTTCAAGGCAGGGTCTCACTCTAGGCCAGGCTGACCTGGAATTCACCATGTAGTCTCAGGGTGGCCTCGAACTCTTGGTGATTCTCCTACCTCTGCCTCCTGAGTGCTGGGATTAAAGGCATGTGCCACCATGCCTGGCTCAATCATAATTCTTTTTTTGTTTTGTTTTTTGGGGTAGGGTTTCACTCTAGCCCAGGCTGACCTGGAATTCACTATGTAGTCTCAGGGTGGCCTTGAACTCACAGTGATCCTCCTACCTCTGCCTCCTGAGTGCTGGGATTAAAGGCGTGCGCCACGCCCGGCTCAATCATAATTCTTTAAAGCTGGAAGGGCATCTTAAAAATAATGTCACCACTGGCCTGTAATTCCCTGTATGAGGATGTGGTCTACATCCACAATGAGCTGTTGATTAGAGAGACCTACTAGATCCCCCAAAACAAACAAGACAGACTTCTGTCAGAGCACTTGATCACCCACCAGAGGTTAATGGTAAGACCCTACTGCTGAAGACACCAATTGCTGTCGGCATGGACCATGGAGAGACCTAGTTTGGAATCCAGAGGAGAGCCAGACCTCAGATAATTAGCCCATCTAGTGCTGGAATGAGCTAGCAGGGGAAAGTGACCAACATCCGTCCAAGCAACTCAAAGTTTCAGTGATTCAGAAGCAAACAACCTGATGTGATGCTCACACAGGTGCGACAGTGGCACACAGCCATGGTGGATAACCAGCTGCTCTTGGATTGGCTAACAGATCTGCTTTGTGGAAAGGAAACCATATCTGGAACTGGGAAACAAGTCAGAATCATATCCAGATAATGATTCTGCTTTCCATTGTCAAGCTCCCACTAACCTTAGACTATGAGATGGTCTAAACCCTTTTAATTCTCTCTAAATTAATAATGGCTATTCCATTTAACTGGTGCTGACTTCACTCTCTGTTGGAGAATCTGCTTCTCTTTTTCAGATTGGACTTGAATTGATAAATGACCCAGTGCACTCCACCCTGGCCCCAGCTACCACAGAGGAACTGGGGAAATGAGCAAGAGTGCTGCTTTCTTAGTGAATCCGATATCAGCACAAGGGTGATGGAGAAAGATACTGAGGACACTCAACACCTACCAAACCTGACATCTAGATGCTCCTAAGTGCCCATCACTGAAGTAGACTTAAAGTGCTCTCAGCATGGCTTAGGGAATTATGCGGAAGAGGGGGCAGAAGGATTGTTAGAGCCACAAGTTGGGACATTTTGCACAGGGACATTGCCTCTCCCCCATAATTAATTGACTGCTGTCCCCTTAATGCATGACCCACAATCCCTGTGGAGTTGTCCTGCATCCCCAATGAGCAAGGCCTCTTCAGAAAAGGGGCAGGGAGGAGGGAAAGGATGGTACCAACATGTGATGTTTACATACAAAATGTGTCCATATCTAATAATAAAAATGAAAAAAAAGTCACCATATTGGGGATATGGCTCAGTGGTTAAAGGCACTTGTTTTCAAAGCCTGACAGCCTCGGTTCAGTTCCCTAGTACCCATGTAAATCCAGATGCATAAAGTGACACATGCATCTGGAGTTCATTTGCAGGCAAAAGGTCCTGGTGAGCCACTCTCTCTTTCTCTCTCTCTGCTTGCAAATAAATAAAAAAAATTAAAAAATTATGTTGTCAGATATGGTGGTGCATGTCTTTAATCCCAGCACTCAGGAGGTACTAGGACCACTGTGAGTTTGAGGCTACCCTGAGACTATATAGTGAATTCTAGGTCAGCCTGGACTAGAATGAGATCCTACCTCAAAAAAGCAATAAAAATAATTAATAATAATGTCACAGTCAAGTCTTTACAGATAGAGACAATGACCTGAAATTGCAGCGGAGGACATGAGTATGCTGGGAAAGTCCAGGTAAGCCAGATGTCCCCTGATAGTTAAGGTGTGGAACACAGGTGGATCCCCACAAGTGCAGGCTGTCGGCTAGCCACAGGTGTTTGTAACTCCGGTTTGCTCTGAGCTTTCTTCATTCAGTCTTACTTCTACCTGTATGTGATTTCTTTGCCCCATAATTTCTCCTTGTTATTCATCCCTTGTCTCTTCCCCATTTATCCAGGTTTACTCTCCCCCCTCCCCCCGCTGAAGTAAGGTCCTAATCCAGGTTGCCCTGGAACTCATTCATTCACTCTGTAGTCCCAGGCTAGCTGCCAACTCATGGCGAGCATCCTACCATCCTACCTCTGCCTCCTGAGTGCTGGATTAAAGGTGTGTGCCGCTACACTGCCCAACAGGTTTGCTCTTTTTTTAAATTAATATATCTATTTATTTGCAAGCAGAGAGAAGAGGGGGGAGGAGAGGGAGAATGGGCACACCAGGACCTCTAGGTGCTGCAAATGAACTCCTGATGCATGCACTACTTTGTGTATCTGGCTTTATATGAGTACTGGGGAATCAAACCAGGGATGTTAGGCTATTCAGACAAGTGCCTTAACTGCTGAGCCATCTCCCCAGTCTTCTAGTTTACTGTTTTTTTTTTAAAAAAAAACATTTTTATTTATTTATTTATTAGAGAGAGAGAAAGAGAATAGGCACACCAGGACCTGTGGCCACTGCAAACAAACTCCAGATGTATGTGCCACCTTGTGCATTTGGTTTACATGGGTCCTGGGGAATTGAACCCCAGTCCTTTCACTTTGCAGACAAGTACATTAACCACTAAGCCATCTCTCCAGCCCACTTTTTTTTTTTTTTTTTTTGAGGTAGGGTTTCATTCTAGTCCAGGCTGACCTGGAATTCACTATATATAGTCTCAGGGTGGCCTTGAACTCACAGTAATCCTCCTACTTCTGCTTCCTGAGTGCTGGGATTAAAGGTGTGCACCACCACGTCCAGCTCCACTCTTTTTCTTTTAAAGAGAAGTAATATGTAACAACTTTACTAGGTAATAGTTTCATTCTGACATTTTCAGGCATGCACATAACACGCTTCAAGCACATTCCCCCTGTCTCCCTCTCTTATCCCTTCTCCTCCTCTTTCCTCTTCCACATCTCTAATAGTCCCTGTTTTACTTTATTGTTCCTTCTAAAGCAAACATGGGATACATGTCTTTGCAAATCTCGTTTCTTTCACTTCACAGGAGATCTCTAGTTCTACCTGTTTTCCTGCAAGTGACATAACTTTAATTTTCCTTATGGCTGAATGAAATTCTTTTGTGAATATACAATGAATACACACCACGTTTTCTTTGTTCATGCATATTCTGGATCTTTGTCTCCCATCAGAGAGTAGTTAGCAAAGATTCTTCTGTAGACCTTCACTTTGCTCTGTAATTCCTTTTGATGTGCAGAAGCTTTTGTTTTTATTTAAATATTTATTCATAAAAGAGAGACAGAGAGAGAGAGAGAGCACATTGGCATGTCAGGGCTTCCTGCCACTGTAAATGAACTCCAGATGCATTTGCCACTTTATGCATCTGGCTTTACGTGGGTACTAGGGAATCAAATCCCGGACCATCAGGCTTTACAAGCAAGTGCCTTTAACTGCTTAGCCATCACTATAGCTTGGTGCAGAAGCTTTTAAATTTATGCAATTTCATCTGTCACTTCTTACAATTATTTCCTGGGCTACTGGAGTCCTACCCATTGAAGGTTATTACTCATGCCAAAATCTTGAAGTGCTTCCTATGAATTTTCTTGTTGCAGTTTCAAGTCTTATATTAACATAATTCCAGGGCTGGAGAGATGACTTAACAGTTAAGGCACTTGCCTGCGAAGCCTAAGGACTCAGGTTTAATTCCCTAATGCCCACATAGGCCAGATGCACAAGATGGCTCATGCATCTGGAGTTTGTTTGCAGTGGCTAGAGGCCCTGGTGCACCCATTCTCTATCTGCCTCTTTCTATCTCCTTCTCTCTCTTTCAGATAAATAAATAAAATATTTAAAAAGAGATCATTGGTCCATTCTGAGTTGATTTCTGTACAGAGTGAGAGGTAGGGAACGTTTACCCTTTCTAAAGGAATATATACATGGAGGGAGGACTCATGAAAAGTTCATATACTTTTTTAAACTTATTTTTGTTTATTTGAGAAAGAGAGATAGATGGGGAGAGAAGGAGAGAGAGAGAGAGAGAGAGAGAGAGAGAGAGCACTCCAGGGCCTCCAGCTGCTGTAAATGAACTCCAGGCCTGTGTGCCCCCTTGTGCATCTGGCTTATGTGGGTTCTGGGGAATTGAACCTGGGTCCTTTGGCTTTGCAGGCAAATGCATTAACCACTAAGCCATCCCTCCAGCCCAAACGCTCATATATTTCTTTGGACCCCAAAACAACTCTCCCTTCAGTCTGCCCAGCCTTCTGTGGAAACAACCTTGGACTTCAAGTCCCTAATGCCCCTGCACAATGAGAGGGCCACTTGGCAGTCACAAGGGAGTCATCAATCTGAGGGTGGGTGGAGGAGTCAGGGTTGGGGGAAGGACTAGGGTGTCCAGGTGAGCCAAGGAAGGTGTGAGTCTGATGCCATCTGGTGGCCCCAGCGGGCACTGGGTTTGAACGTGGGGTTTGTGAATTCTAATCATTCCAATGGGAATAGTGACTCCATGGTGCTGCTCCAGTGCTCGACGGACGTGAACACCTGGTGCACGGGCCACATTGTGCGTCTGGCTTTCCGTGGGGGCTGGGCAATCAAATCCAGGTGCATGGGCCGCATTGTGCGTCTGGCTTCCCGTGGGGGCTGGGCAATCAAATCCAGGCCTGCTGGCTTTGCAAGCAAGCGTCTTTAGCCACTGAGCAATCTGTCCACCCTCATCTCCATTTCCTTTTCTTTTTCTTTTTTCCCTTCTTCTCCTTCCCCTTCCCCTTCTCCTTCTCCTTCTTCTTCTTCTTTATCTTTTTGAGGTAGGGTCTCACTCTAGCCCAGGCTGACCTGGAATTCACTATGAAGTCTCAGGGTGGCCTCGAACTCACAGCGATCCTCCTACCTCTGCCTCCCAAGTGCTGGGATTAAAGGCGTGTGCCACCACGCCCGGCCATATGAATATTTTTGCTCCATTTTATTCTCATTCCCTTTCCACCCTCCCCATCTGTCTCTTTCTCCCTCCACCCCATGCTTCCTTTCCTTGGTTTACAGGAAATTGTACAATTATTTGCAATCTCTTTGATATTTTTCTCTCTGATAATCCTGTCACAAACTTCTTACCACACTGCCTACTTTCTCCTTTATCCACACTGTCTGCTGTTTCTATCAGCCACTCTGTAGGAAGGGAGATAGACCTATGAGTCAGAACAGCTCACGGGCTAAATTGAGGACCTTGGGATAACAATAAGCTATCTGCGTAGTTCTAGGGCCCTGGATTCTGTACTGTTTTTCCTGATTCCAGCCCGTTTTCCATACCGAAACCACTTGTAGGGATTCTGCAGGTAACCAGTCCTTGAGTGGTGTGACACAACTTCACCAAAGTATTCTGCCCAGCAACTAACGATGCAAAACTCTCCTATCTTGATTGGTGAACAGTCTGAGGAAGCTCTGTCCATCTCTGGGAGGACAAAGTTATCTTCACTCTCAGTGAATCTCCCCCTCTGAGTTGTTGTGGGGCAGCTCCATTCTAAAGAGGCTGATGAATTTGTTATCCTATTTTCCCACCTCCAGAATGGGTTCTTCCAGGGTCCCCTGGGTGATCGCTGTGCTGGTGACTCTCATCGGGCTGGGTGTCCCCATGGCTGGGAGCAGACACACCCCAGGTAAGAACTGCAGTATTCCATTCTTTCTGAGGGCGTGCTAGGATTGGCCCCCGGGGTGTTGTTCCCTGTAGGCGGGGGACACACAGCAGAGAGCAGTGGCTCCTGGCTTCTAAGAGCGCGTTAGTTCCATGGCCGAGAAGTCATGGATCTGTCTGTGTCACCCACAATGAACTCTCTGGAAAAGGACTTCCTGTACCGGAGGCGTGAACTCGAGGAGTAGGGAGGCAGGAAGAAGGGAAACATCTGTAGTGTTTGACTTCCTGTCCCTGTGTCCTTGTGTCCGCTCTCACAAGAACTGTGGGAGGGCTGACATCCCTCACCCAAAAGAGCTAGTGCTGTTCGTTAAGACTGTGTCTATGTTTATCCAATGGAACTGGAAAGAACTCCGTCTCTGTGTGTGTGTGTGTGTGTGTGTGTGTGTGTGTGTGTGTGTGTACACACAGGGCCAGAGGAGAACATCAGGTGCCCCTACCCTTTGCTCACCCACTTGCTTCCTGGAGATGGGGTCTCAGGGACTCCAGAATTTTCACAAGCCCCAGTGATTCTCTGGTCTCTGCTCCCCACAGGACTGGCCAAGTCCCGCTATTTACCTGGGTCCCTGCTATTTACAAACTCAGTGGTTCCCCCCAAACCCCACTCCCCAGAAGTGCTTTTAACTGTTGAGCCATCTCTCCAGCCCTTGGAAATAATTTTTTAATCATTTATTAAGCCCCTGGCAAATGTTCAGAGCTGTAGTAAAGGGTTTTGAGAAGCAAGAGTCGGTGAATACGTTCTTTGTCCTCAGGGGTCTGGGTACACGTTGTGCTCCCAGCCGAGGAGACCAGCTATGCACACACGGAGCAGCATACAACTGTGACAGGACACTCTGATAGCTGAAAACAGGATATAGTGTGCTAACAACAGATTCCCCTTCAGTGTCAAAGTTTCACTCAATCCAAAACAGGAACAAACATGGGCAAAGAGAGCAGAACAGAAACCGCCCCAGCTTATCATGTCCGCTCAGCATGTGAAAGATCAGCACACATCTTCAATGATGATGAAAAATTCAGATATTTTTCAAAATACATTTTTATGTATTTATGAGAGAGAAAGAGAGACGGAGATAGAGAAAGAGAGAGAGAGAATGGGCATGACAGAACCTCTTGCCATTGCAAATGAACTCCAGACACATGAGCCACTTTGTGCATTTGGCTTTATGTGGGTACTGGGGAATTGAACCCAGGCCGTCAGGCTTTTCAAGCAAGAACCTTTAACCACAGAGTCATCTCCCCAGCGCTCAGATAGACTGTCAGAAGGAATAGCGAAGAATGGGAGTGCTGAGGGGTTGGGGGTTGAAGGCTCGCCTGGCTTCAGTGGCTGAGAGAGGGATGGGTTTGGCTGCCAGGAAGATCATCCTTTTGGCCTGGGATGGGCGTCTAGGGAGGAGGCCTCTGAAAAAGCAAACACACAACTCCAGATCCACCACAGTTAACCCCCAGTCTCAAATGGCATTTCCTCAAGGAGGTCTTCCTGACCTACCTGAACTACTCACCACATTCGACTTTCTTTTTATGGTTGTTTTCTTCAAGTGCATGGGATTGAGTTAATCGTGGTGAGTTCACAGCATACTGTAATCACTGGTCAGCACCAGGCGCTGTCCTCCTCTCTCCTGTCTCCTTTCTTCTCTTTCCTCCCCTCAGACGTCATTCTAAGAGTGTCGGGTATGTCTTCAGTATGAAAACGGCTCTCAGAAATGTAGCATTGTTTTCCTGTGTGAATATAAAATATTTTCAAGAATCATTTTATTTATTATTATTATTATTCATCATTATTATCTTTTTGTTTTTTGGAGGTAGCATCTCGCTCTAGCACAGGCTGACCTGGAATTCACCATGTAGTCTCAGACTGGCCTCAAACACACAACGATCCTCCTACCTCTGCCTTCCATGTGCTGAGAATAAAGGCATGCACCATCACACCTGACTTAATTTTTTAAATTTATTTGTGACAGGGAGAGAGAGGGGGGGGGGAATGGGCGTGCCAGAGGGCCTTTTGCCACTGCAAACAAACTCCAGATGCATGCACCACTTTGTGCATCTGCCTTTATGTAGATACTGGAGAGCCGAACCTGGGCTGTTAGGCTTTGCAAGCAAGAGCCTTTAACGGCTGCGCCAGTCTCCCCAGCCCTGAATTAAAAATATTAGTGAACACCATGATGCATTGAATTCCATTCTGTGTCATCCTCCCCTCGAGTCCGTGTGGTCTGACGTAATGCACCAGGTGTGGGGGTTTCCGAGGTAAGCTGCCTCCTGCCCTCTCTGGTTTCCCAGAGAACTTTGTGATTCAGGCGAAGGCTGACTGCGACTTCACCAACGGGACGGAAAAGGTACGTTTTGTGGTCAGGTTCATCTTCGACTTGGAGGAGTACCTACGCTTTGACAGCGACGTGGGCATGTTTGTAGCGTTGACGGAACTGGGGGAACCTGATGCGGAGCAGTGGAACCAGCGTCCGGATCTCGTGGAGAGGAGCCGGGCCTCTGTGGACACGCTCTGCCGACATAACTACAAGCTTGGGGCCCCCTTCACCGTGGGGAGAAGTGGTGAGTGTGCGCTGGGGTCTAATGGGGTTCAAACACCTGCTCTGTGAGAACCTTCCTCTCTGTGATTTTATCTTTTTGAGGCAAGGTCTTGCTCTAGTCCAGGCTGACCTGAAATTCACTCTGTAGTCCCAGGCTGGCTGCAAACTCACAGTGATCCTCCTACCTTAGCCTCCCAAGTGATGGAATTAAAGACATGCTCCACCGTGTGCCTGGACTCTTATTTATTTATTTGGGGAGAGAGAGAGAATGAAAATGAGCATGCCAGGACCTAGTTCTGCTGCAAACGAACTACACACACACACACACACACACACACACACATCACTTTGTGCATCTAGCTTTACATGGGTACTGGGGAATCCAATCCAGGCTGTCGGGATTTGCAAGCAAGTGCCATTAATCACTGAGCCATCTCCCAGCCTAAGAATCCCTTCTATGCTTCAGGACAAATAGGTTGTAACTAGAGGAACCTATGAATGTGCTTTGTCTTCAGTGGTGACTTGTGGATTGTCTACCCGTGTCCTGGTCCTCGCTTCCAAGGTTCTCAGGGACTATGAGACTGGTGTACTCTCAAATAGAAGGGGTGATGGTGGGAGGATTTCATAGGGTTTAAATCCTTGTTGGGGGTATCAACATGATTATCTGGTTATGTCTCAGTCTGGGGGGCGGTGAGGTAGCCCTGCACTTCCAGTTTCCACATGGGTGGTCTGGGAAGTGGATCAGTGGTGGTCACAGTACCTAAAGGAACTCTTGCCTCCTCTGCCTGGTGCCCCCCCCCACAGTGTCTCATTTTTCTCTCTCTTCCTAGTGCAACCAGTGGTAACAGTGTACCCAGAGAGGATCCCGCTCCTGCATCAACACAACCTGCTGATCTGCTCCGCAGCAGACTTCTACCCAGGGGACATAAAGATCACGTGGTTCCGGAATGGACAGGAGGAGAAGTCCAGGGTCATAGCCACTGGCCTTATTGGGAATGGAGACTGGACATTTCAGACGGCGATGGTGCTGGAAATGACGCCTGAGCTTGGAGATGTCTACAACTGCCTCGTCGAGCACCCCAGCCTGCGGAGCCCCATCTCCGTGGAGTGGAGTGAGCATTCGACTCTTGTACTCTCTGGACCTGACCTACGGTCATACTGGCTCATGGGGCCAGGGTCACCTCTGCATTCATCCTGGTCACAACACAAACTCTTTTTCTCTGATCTGAAAAGCTATAGACATCAGAGTTCTAGGGTGGGGGTGGGAGAAAACAGAGCAGACCTCTATCCTCAGAACCTCCAAGAGATAAAGAGGGCTGGCCACCAAGTGGTTGTCCTTTTGTTGTTGTTGTCGTTTTTTCAAGGTAGGGTCTCACTGCAGCCCAAGCTGACCTGAAACTCAGAGCTCTGTAGTCCCAGGCTGGCCTCGAACTCACAGCAATCCTCCTATCTGTGCTACCTAAGTGCAGGCATTAGAAGTGTGTGCCACCATGCCTGGCCCTAATATTCTTTTGTACTTTGGTCTTTAAGGGCATTATGGTGGGATCCAAGAATCAGTGGCAGGGCTGGGGAACTGGCTAAGTTGATAACGTGCTTGCCTGGCAAGTAGGAGGACCTGAGTTTGATCCCCAGAACCCCGACTTAAAAAGCCAGGCGTGGTGGTGCATGCTTGTAACCCTGGCACTAGGGAAGTGGAGACAGTAATGCCCCTGTGGGTTTCACTGGCCAAGCAGCCTAGCTTACTTGGTGAATCCAGGCCAGTGAGAGACCCTACCTCAAAACAAAAAGAGATGACACAGCCAGTAGAATAATGCCTTCGGTCGACCTCTTACTTCCACACGCACGAGCACACACGTGCACACCTATGGGCGTGCACACAAGGAATCACGGATGGGAAGTAACTCCATGAGTACATACCTTGGCCCTGGCGGCTCATTTATAAGCTCGTCTCTCCCACAGGTGGCATTAGACTTGGGGTCCAGTACAGGTTTTGTGTTCTCAAGCAGATGTGTTAAATACTGGGAACTCGGCATTGATTTTAAGATCTGTTTCCACAGGAGCTCAGCGGGAATATTCATGGAGAAAGATGCTAAGTGGAGTCGCTGCCTTTCTGCTTGGGCTAGTCATGCTGGTAGTGGGGATTGTCACCCACCTCAAGGCTTGGAAAGGTAATGAGCCCCTGCCCCGTGGCATCTCCCACGTCCAGCTCCCCCTACATCAAAGATCCGAAGCAGTGAAGGCTGACTGCAGTCTCAGGTCGCTGTGATAGCCAGAAGCATCCCAGGGGTCAGGCAAGATGGACTGCTCAGGTCGCAGGCCACCCCTCCCTCACTGCATTTGGTGATTGGGACACTCCGTCCACTCTCTCTTTCCAGGATCTGCGGAGACTGGGTCTGGAGCTGGGGTAAGGGCAGCCGAGGGAAACTCCATGGGGCGAGGCAGGGGGAGGTCGCTCTGGGTGGGAGGTAAGTCTCCGCCCCCCCCCCCCCCCCCGCCCAGTCCCTGGATTGGGAGGCTGGGAGGCCTCGTGAGATCCTTATCACCATTTCTACAGCTCTCAGGAGCTCTTCTCCCACCACATGCCTAGCAATGTCCTGATGGAAGCTTCTCCTCTGGAGCCTGAAGAAGTGTCAAAAGGCCTGGGCCTGGGGCTGGGTAAAGCGCCCAGGAGAGCTCACTGTGTGGGCGCCTCTCGTTTCCCCAGACCAGGGACCCCGGAGTCCTGATCTGACCGGAGAGTCCGTGCTATGAAGTCATACATCTCCCACCCTTCCTCCTCCTGTTCTTTACTTCATGAGTTCCCGTTTCCAAGGACACTGTCCAGGAAGTTCCCTAAATCCTTGCAGTTCCAAGCTGTTTAGGTTGCTATGGCCCAACCCTAACCCTCACTCTTTCTCTCTCACTTGTGGTTTACAGTCTTCAGAAGACATGTCCACATAGTCACTTAAAAAATTCCTTTCTCACTTTCTATATATCTGCCCTCTTCTCCCAAATAAGTAAATAAATAAATAAAAATACTAAAAATTAAAAAAAAAAAACAGGGCTGGAGAGATTGCTTAGTGGTTAAGTCACTTGCCTGCAAAGCTTAAGGACACAGGTTTAATTCCTCAGGACCCACATAAAGTACAGGATGGCACATGTGTCTGGAGTTCATTTGCAGTGGCTGGAGGCCCTGGCATGCCCATTCTCTCTATATATATCTGCCCCCCTCTCTCTTTCTTTCTTCAAATAAGTAAATAAGTAAATATATATATATATATATATATATATATTTAAAAATTACATATTCCTTTAATTGTAAAATAAAACAGAGACACAACTAACCACACAAAATATATAACTTATGGGCTGGAGAGATGGCCTAGTGGCTAAGGCACTTGCCTGCGAAGCCTAAGGACCCAGGTTCAACTCAGAACTCATGTAAAGCCAGATGCATAAGGTGACGCATGGGCACAAGGTCACACATGCTCACAAGGTCACACATGCGCACAAGGTCACACATACGCACAAGGTGGTGCACACATCTGGAGTTTGATTGCAATGGCTAGAGGCCTTGGCATGCCAATTCTCTCTCTCTCTCTCCATATACATATAACTTAATGACTTACTTAAGACAAACTATAATCACCATTCAATTCAAGAAACAGAACTTTGACATGCTATGAAGTGCCTCAGGCCAATACCCACTCACCCCAAATCAACACCTCCTGCTCTATGGTAACTCTTTTTTTTTTTTTTTTTTTAAATTATTTATTTCAGAGAGTGAAAGAGGGAGGGAGGAAGGGAAGGAGAGAAAGGGAGAGAATGGGTATGCCAGGACCTCTAGCCACTGCAAATGAACTCCGGACACGTGTGCCACCTTGTGTGTCTGGGTTGTGTGGGTCCTGGGGAATTGAACCTGGGTCCTTTGGCTTCACAGGCAAGTACCTTAACCACTAAGCCATCTCTCCAGCCCCATCTGTTTCTTCTTCCTCCACTTCCTCTTCTTCTTCTTTTTGTTGTTAAATTTGTTGAAAAGTCTGAGCCACCTGATCGAAAGTGTTTCCCACTCTTGCTGTTGGCTCCTTTGTCCTCTGCGCTTTCTACGCGTCGGCACCTGGGGCAGAGGCAGCGTCAGACTCTAGTTTGAGCCTTTTGGAAAGTCTCCAGGTAGTCACGGGTCTTCGCCAGGAGATACATTTTACATGTGTGTGTGTGTGTGTGTGTGTGTGTGTGTGTGTGTGAAATATTGACAGCCATCGATGTTACTCGCCTGGGTCTGTCAATTTACTGGGACGTCAGGTGTGGTGGTGTGTTTAGGGCTGGGCAGGTGGAGACAGGCGAATCCCTGGGGCTTGCTGGCCATCCATTTCTAGCCTATTTTGTGAGTTCCAGGCCAATCAGAGACTCTGTCCCAAGAAATGAAAGGTGAACAGTGCTTGAGGAACAGCACCCGAGACTGTCCTCTGGCCTCCACATGCACACACGGAGCACGCTCACAGAAGATGGTTTAATGAAATGTGTTCATTTTTTTTTTTTTTGATTTTTCAAGGTAGGGTCTCACTCTATCCCAGGCTGACCTGGAATTCACTATGTAGTTTCAGGGTGGCCTTGAACTCATAGCGATCCACCTACCTCTGCCTCCTGAATGCTGGGATTAAAGGTGTGCACCACCACACCTATTTTTTTCTTTTCTTTTCTTTTTTTTTTTTTTGTCTTCTTTTTTGAGGTAGGGTCTCACTCTAGCCTACACTGATCTGGAATTCACTATGTAGTCTCAGGCTCCCCTCAAACTCACAGTGATCCTCCTACCTCTGCCTCCTGAGTGCTGGGATTAAAGGCGTGCGCCACCACACTTGGCTTTCTCTTTAAAAAAATATTTTTTTAATTTATTTATTTGCAAGCAGAGAGAGATAGAGAAGAGAGAGGACAGAAAGAATGGGCATGACAGGACCTGTAGCCACTGCAAACAAACTCCAGATGCGTGTGCCACTTTGTGCATCTAGACTTATTTAGGTAGTGGAGGATTGAACCTGGGTCCTTGGGCTTTGCAGGCAAGCAGCCTTAACCACTGAGCCATTTCTCCAGGCCATGTGTTAATATTTTAACCAATACTTTTCAAATTATCAGTGCATAAGATTGTAAAGATTGTGTATGGGGAAGTACAAGATAGGGCAAAGATGGAGGCTCAGGCAGGAGGCTTGTCATGAGTTCAAGGCCAGCCTGAGTTACATAGCAAGTTCCAGAATATTTAGCGTTACGTATCAAGACTGTGTCAAAAATTAAAACAGAAGCTGGGTGTGACGGCCTTTTATCCCCGCACTTGAGAGACAGAGGTAAGAGGATTGTTATGAGCTCGAGGCCACTCTGAGACTACATAGTGAATTCTAGGTCAGTCTGGGCTAGAGTGAGACCCTACCTTGAAAAACCAAAACAACAACAACAACAACAAAATCAAAACAGAAACAAAAATGAAGTGCAAGAAAGATCAGTGAATTTTAACTGAACAGAATATGGGACGCTCATTGATAAGGTTTCAGATTCTACATTGTAAACCGAGGGCTGGGGAATGGCCGAGCAGTTCAGTGTGCTTCCTACACAAGCATGAGGGCCAGAAGGGGCCTGGGCCTGCTGAGGTTTGAATCCCCAGCACCCATATAAGGAGCTGGGCCTGGCTGTCACCTAGCCCTGTGGGAGCAAAGGCCAGAGAATTGCCAGGGCTTGCAAAACAGAGTAAGCTCTGAAATCAGTAAGAAACTCTGCCTCAAGGAGAAAGAGTGAAAGAGAAATGGCGGGAGGCACCTGATGTTTTTCTCCAGCTGCCACAGGCAAGCGTGAGGGGCTACATCGGCCCATACACACCACACACACACCTGTGCTCACACACCCCATCACGGCACACATGTCAGGCAAAAATATGGGACATGTATTGGCAGGTAATAGTTTAGTTTCATTTTTAAAAAACAGACACATCTCCCCAACCCATTTGGTAACACTTTTTAAAAAATATTTTTAAAGCCAGGCAGGGTGGTGCACGCCTTTAATCCCAGCATTCAGGAGGCAGAGGTAGGAGGATTGCTGTGAGTTTGAGGGGAGCCTGAGACTACATAGTGAATTCCAGGTCAGCTTGGGCTAGAGTGAGACCCTATCTCCTAAAACTAATATATATAATTTTAATTTATTACTTATGAGAGAGAGAGAGAATGGGTGCACCAGGGCCTCTAGTAGCTGCAAACGAACCACAGATGAATGTGGCTGGCTTGTGCATATGGCTCATATGAGTACTGGGGAATCGAACCTGAGTCCTTAGGCTTCGCAGGCAAGTGCCTTAACGGCTAAGCCATCTCTCCAGCCCCCACATATAGCACCTAGGCTGGCTTCAAACTTGCAAGGTAGTTGAGGATGACCTTGTGCTTTTGATCCTCCTGTCTCTATCTTCCAAGTACTAGGATTCAAAAAACATTTTAAGGGCTGGAGAGATGGCTTAGCCGTTAAGATGCTTGTCTGCGAAGCCTAAGGACCCACATTCGATTCTCCAGGTCCCACATAAGCCAGATGCACAAGGTAGCACATACATCTGGTGTTCCTTTACAGTGGCTAGAGACCCTGGCATGCCCATTCTCTTTCTCTCTCCCTTTCTCTCATTCTCAAATAAAAGAATTTAAGTACTTAAAATTTATTTATTTATTTGAGAGGGAAAGATAGAGAAAGAGGCAGAGGGAAAGAGAAAGAGAGAGAGAGAGAAAGAGAGAGAGAGAGAGAGAGAGAGAGGGAGAGAATGGGTGCAGCCAGGACCTCCAGCTACTGCAAACACACTCTAGGCAGATGTGCCACCTTGTGTATCTGGCTTACATGTGTACTAGGGAATTGAACCTGGGTTCCGAGGCTTTTCAGACAAGTGCCTTAACTGCTAAGCCATCTCTCTAGCCCTTTAAAATTTTTTTTAGCTGGGTGTGGTAGTGCACACCTTTAATCCCAGCACTTGGGAGGCAGAGGTAGGAGGATTGCCGTGAGGTCAAGGCCACCCTGAGACTACAGAGTGAATTCCAGGTCAGCCTGGGCTAAAGTAAGACCCGACCTCAATAAATAAATAAATAAATAAATAAATAAATAAAATTTAAAAAATTATTACACTGTTTTCATTTATTTATTGGAGAGAGGAGAGGAAAGGAGAGGAGAGGAGTATGGGTGCATCTGGCTTTGATTGGGTACTGGGGAGTTGAACCCCAGCCATCAGGCTTTACAAATAAGTGCCTTAACCACTGAGCCATCTCCCCAGCCCACCGAAACAAACAAACAAACAAACAAACAAACAAAAATTTCTTATGTAAAATCTCAGAATCCAGCGAAGTAGGGTGGAGATGGTGGCTAACAGTGCACAGGGAAGCAGACATTGGTGGGAAAAGCAGCATAATGGAGGTTTGGGTCAAGAGATGGAAGGGACAAGGCAGAGAGAAGAAAGTCAAGAAGCTGTTGGGAGTGGACAGTGGTAACAGGACAGGGTGTTATTCTAAACTAGCCCTATGTGGCAGAATAAAAACCCTCACTGTCACACTCTCAGAGATTTCATTCCTATTAAATGTTTTCGCATTGTTTTTGGTCTTTGATTGGATGTGGAACTGTGTTAAAATACATTAATCATCTGGATGAAGTTCATGTCCCAAGATACAGACAGCTTTAAGGATGTCAGTTGGATCCAGCAGGTGGAGACACTGCCCTTCAGACACCAGAGACAGCAAACCTGGCCTCCCTTTGAGAGCTCTGGAGGGGCCGAGGAGGGAGGAAGGCCAGCGTTCCTTCCAGAGGATCAGCTCTCATTTTGCCCTCAAGTCCAACAAACGCTACCTGGAGATGTGGCCTTGGATGCTTGCAAAGCAAGGAAGCATGGAATGGAGGAGTTTGAGCCTGCTTTTGCTTGAAGACCCAGGAACTCTGATTTGGAAATTACATGCTAAAACCCAAGCTAAACAAAACCAACCGCACCTCAAAGCCACCACTCTACTGAAAACCACATGGAGCCTCCACAATTCTTTGTCACTATCAAATACATTCCTTTTTTCTTTTTCTTTTGGTTTTTCAAGGTAGGGTCTTGCTCTAGCCCAGGCTGGAATTCACTATTCAGTCTCAGGGATCCTCCTACCTCTGCTTCCCAAGTGCTGGGATTAAAGGCCCACAAGTTATAATTTTCAATTTAAAAGTTATTGAGGGCTGGGGAGATGGCTTAGTGGTTAAGGTATTTACCTGCAAAGCCAAAGGACCCAGGTTCAATTTCCCAGTACCCACGTAAAGTGCACATGCATCTGGAGTTTGTTTGCAGTGGCTAGAGGTTCTGGCATGTCCATTCTCTCTCACTCTCAAATAAACAAAATATTAAAAAAATAAAGGTTATTGGGATGCATGTACATTGTTTAAAATTAAATAGAGATGCATTTAACTTTAATTTTTTTTTTGGGGGGGGGGAGAGAGACCAAAAAAGAGAATTGGCTTGCCAGAGCCTCAGCCACTGAAATCAAACTTTAGTTGCTTGCACCACCTAGTGGGCATATGTGACTTTGTGCTTGCCTCACCTTTGTGCATCTGGCTAACATGGGATCTGGAGAGTCAAACATGGGTCCTTAGGCTTCGCAGGCAAGTGCCTTAAAAGATAAGCCATCTCTCCAGCCCAGAGATGCATTTTAATGAGAGCAAGAACCCTTCTTACATATATAGTTAAGAAAATATTTGTATATTCCTATTTTATTGGGTAATTATCTACTTTATTGGTAATTTTAACATGGTTGAAGTCTGAATTATGTCAAGTGCTTTTAGGGAGCATCTAAGGACCAATGAATTTAATTTATAAGATTCCAATAATATTGGCAGAAATGAAGTAGAATTTTTTTTAGAAAAGTCCCCATTCTTTTTAAATTTTTTTGTATATTTTTATTTGTTTATTTGAGAGCAACAGACAGAGAGAGAAAGGCAGATAGATAGAGAGATAGATAGATAGAGAGAGAGAGAGAGAGAGAATGGGCGCACCAGGGCCTCCAGCCACTGCAAACAAACTCCAGATGTGTGCGCCCCCTTGTGCATCTGGCTGATGTGGGTCCTGGGGAATCGAGCCTCGAACTGGGGTCCTTAGGCTTCACAAGCAAACGCTTAACCGCTAAGCCATCTCTCCAGCTCTACTTATAATACTTAAACTTAATGAAAGCAGTACACAGCCAAATGCTGAAAACTATAAAACAGCCAAGGGAGATTGAACAATCTTGAATGAAAAGATAAATCATGCTCATGGGGTGAGAGAACCAATCTTGCCAATACATCAGATCTCCTAATTTACATGCAGATTAGACACAGTTATCACCAAAATCTGCATGGCTTCATTGGAGAACTGATAGCCTGCATATAAGTCTATATGTACAGAAATCTCTATATAAGTCTACATGTATAGAAGTCATATGCAGAAATCTATATGCGTATAAGTCTATATGACAATGCAAATGACAGAAAGGAAAGAACAATCTTGGGAAAGAATCAATATGGATTCCTTAGGATGTCTGAGTTTTTAAAATATTTTATTTTTATTTATTTATTTTGAGAGAAGGAAAGAGGGAGATAGAGGGAGAATGGGCACGCCAGGGCTTCCAGCCACTGCAAATGAACTCCAGATGCACGCACCACCTTGTGTACCTGGTTTATGTGGGTCCTGGGGAATCGAACCAAGGTCCTTTGGCTTTGCAAGCAAGTGCCTTAACCGCTAAGCCATGTCTCCAGCCCCAGATGTCTGATTTTAAAACTTTTATGCAATTATATTAAAACAATGAGGCAGTAGTGTAATGATAGTTATATGAATAAATGAACAGAGATTTTTATAAATATACTACCTAGATTCCAGAAACACATATTTAAGCAATTTTTGGCAAAGGTACCTGGGCAATTCAGTTAGAAAACAACCTTATTTATTTATTTATTGGTTTTTCGAGATAGAGTCTCTCTAGCTCAGGCTGACCTGAAATTCACTATGTAGTCTCAGGCTGACCTGAAATTCACTATGTAGTCTCAGGCTGGTCTCAAACTCGCAGTGATCCTCCTACCTCTGCCTCCTGAGTGCTGGGATTCAGGGCGTGCACCACCACGCCCGTCGACAACCTCTCTTTTTCTTAAAAAATAAAAAAGAATTGATGTTGGAGCAATTGATCATCTATGCAGAAAAATTGATCCTAGATCCTCTCTCATGCAACAGCTCAACGTGGATCATGGCCATGCGGGATTTCCTTGGGCGATGGCCCCCACGGGCGCGGGTTTGAACACTTGCTCGCCAGCAGGGGGCGCTGTTTATGGCACTGTGGAACCATTGGGACAGTGGCCCAGCTGGCGGAAATGGGTTGGGGGGTCGCTTTTTGAAAGATACTTCTGCTTCCGGTTCCAGTCAGTTTACTGATCGCCAAGATGCTTGCTGGCAAGATGCAGGGAGTTCCAGCTACACGGGTGGAGCTGCGTCCATTACAGGGGCAGTTAGAGCCTTGAATACAGTCGCTTTAAACACCGCCGTGAAAGCTTCAGAAAACCGAGGAGAAGGGGCCGGGGCAGCGCACCAGAGTGGGTCCTCGGCGACCGGAAGTAGGGGGTGCCCCACTGAAATGTGCCCCTCCGTCTCTGCAGCCTTGGAGGCCACGGAAATGAAGTGACAACACATGTGACGTCAGGTGAGAAGTGGGCACTCCCATGGAGTGGGGTGGAGAGGAGAGCATGGGTCCAACTGACAGAAAATGAGATGGAGCAGAGCATCTGAAAGGTGAGGAAAGCAGATGACCAAATAGCCAACCCCTCTCCCAGCCTGTCTGAGCTGACCCTCAAGGCCGTGACGGTGAAGAACAGAAAGAGAAACCGGAAGGAGCTGGAGAAGGAAGGTGGGGGGGGGGATGTCCTCTGGCAGAGAAAGAAAAGGTGAGGACAGAAATGCTTCTGGTCTGCATTTTGTCTGGGTCTTCTCCTTGCTGCCCGCCTGTTCGCGCAGGAGTAGAGGTTGTCCAGCATGCGTCGTGAGGCTGGAGGCAAAGGTCAGACACGGCCTTTTCCTCATCATGAGCTCTTGCAGGTCAGAGTGATCCCCGACACAGAGAGGCCCTCGTTTGCCTCCCAATTCAAGAAAGAAACCTCTGTGATGTCACTCTGCACTAATAGCTGGTTGCTCCCTGGCAGGTGGAAGTTTGATGTGTGGCTGGTGTGTGCTGGTGTCAGGAGACTGCCTGTTGTGGCGCTACACGTGTAAGCTAGGGTTTTGCACGGTAAGTACACCTGGAGCACCAGTGGGCTGTGCAGTATATTCCAGTACACGGAGTAGATTGAGTGTGAAGTACAGCTCATGTGTTTGTGATTAAGCCTCACACTCCACCCCCAGCGGGAGGAGCCTCTGGGAGGTAGAGCCTTGCTGGAGGAGGTGTGGCACTGAGAGTGGAATTTAGGATATTATAATCCAGCCTCTCCCACCCAGTGCCGGCTCACTCTGCTCCCTCCCTGCCGATGTGTGACGATGCAAGCCAGTTTTCTGCCTGTGCCATGCTGGATGGAATTCCCTGCCACGAAGGAACTTTCTCTCGAAACAAAGTTGAAATAAACCCTTTTATTTGCCGGACTCAGTGAAGAATCTTTCCCAGGAAAAGCAAATTCCAGAATAGGTCTTCAGTGGGTCAAATATGGAGTGGCCGGGAGAAAGTCCAGGCTGGAGTCGCTCATTCCTGCTGGTGGTCACTTCTAGACTGTGACATGGTTCTCCCCAAGTTCATTCACTCGCCTTCTTTGGGCCCCAGCCCAAAGGTGATGTCTGAGCTCTTGTATTTTCAAAATACACATTTAGGAATTTCAGAAATCTTTTTGTATAAAAATGGACTCATCATAACAAGAAGAAATTTTTGATAAAAAATATGAACTAGGTGTGGTGGCTCACGTCTGTAATCTTAGGATGTAGGAGGCCGAGGCTGGAAGATTGCTGTGAGTTCAAGGCAAGCCTGGGTTACATAGCAAGTTCTAAGCTACAGAGTGAGCCCCTGTCTCAAACAAACAAACAAAAAAGAAGAAAAGAAATAATATGAATAAAAAGAAAAGTAAAATATTATTAAAAGGCTGTAAAATGAAAATATAATAGTATATTGACAAAATGTTTCTTGTTATACTAGCCCATAAATCTCTGACAAGTCCTTTCAACTCATATTGTAAGTTCTTTAATACACAGAATTTTTTTAACATATTATTTTATTTGAGAGAGAGAGAGAGTGTGTGTGTGTGAGAAAGAGGAAGATAGAGAATGGGCATGCCAGGGCCTCCAGATGCATGTTCCACCTTGTGCATCTGGTTTACGTGGGTCCTGGGGAATTGACCCCAGGTCCTTTGCTTTGTGGGCAAGTGACTTAACCACAAAGCCATCTCTCCAGGCCAATACACAGGAAATTTTGATAGTTACTTGAAATCTTATATCTCTTTCTGTTAATCCATTAACTGTATGGTCTCCCCGTGCTGGTAATTTCCTGGTGACCCCATCCAGTTGATTTTACACTGCTCCCACTTATTGCACTTTTGTGCTGCTTGCTGGCCTTCTGAATGACTTAGTCTGCCAGAGACCGATGATACTGCCACACATTCACTTCTCATTGGCTGGATCGAAACCATTATTTCCTGGGAAACAACTTCTGCAGGTCTCTTAAGTCATCAGTGTCTTTATTTCAGTGTTAAAAGTTGAGTGTGAGGTTTAAATGCCTGAGTTTTGAGGAAGAGAAACAGCGGTGGGAACCCATTTGTACATGCATTTACGCCCCATGTCTCTGTGTCTACAAAACTGATTGCAAAGGAAGTGATGGGGCCAGTAATAGAACTGGCCACAGATACCACTCTAAGTCACAGTCACATCACTGATTAAACACAGGGTGGTCTAGCACTGCATATTATAAGAAATAAGTGATTATTAAAGAAAATAAGAATGAGGAGGACTTAATAAAGTCTCTGCACCCCCAAGTTGTCTACTAAGAGAATTCTGGAATTTTGGTAGAAATGACTTCTGGTCCAATCTTCCCTCCCTTCTTTGAGCCCCACTCAAACTTCATTTGTGTGTGGGGCTGGGCGGGGGAGGGCGTTTGGCACATGCCATGCGTATGTGTCCTTGCAGCCCCCGGGCGCTTGCCTGCCTTGATAGGCACTTGTCTGGTGTGACCATTGGGTGCCCTGCCCCATTGCTCCTCTGGCTGCTCTCATTTTGAGCCTGAGTCTCTTACTCCCAGAGCGAGTCCCTGGTCTCAGCTCCTCTTTGAGGGACAGCAGTTACAGGTGTCAGTAGCCACGTCCAGCTGTTTACATGGAATTTGGAGATTCAAACTTGGGTGGTCTCAGGCCCTCATGCTTGCTCAGGAAACACACTCTCTCTAGCACCATCCTCCTCAATACTAAAATCCAGAACCAAAAAACAAACTTGGCTTCTTTCCTTTCGCACTTTCTCCCCCTCCTATCCTCCAGGCTCGAGGTGGTAGCAGTGTAGTTGTTAGCCTCCCTGACTAGCCCAGCACACCTCTCTACCACTGTGTTTTGCCCATGTCCCCATGATCATAGCCAATAAATACATGTTGCCAAATTCTCCTAAAAGTAACAGATCTGAGTTTGCCATCTCTTTCCTGTCAGGAACCTGACTGACATACCTTTGAATTCAACTTGCAGCTGCTTCCAGAACACGCCCTGCTGTTGGGGCCAAAACTGAGTGCTCCCTTCCTTGTTAAAATCATAAAATCCCAATATCTGCCACCAGTTGTGAGCTGGCCAGGAAACATCAGTAACTCCTGCCTGTAATGTCAGTCAGCAAATGAAACTCTTGGGTAAAAGATAAAAACCATTAATTTTTAATGATAAACATGTAAGAAATGAGGCCAGGCATGGTGGCACATGCCTTTAATCCCAGCACTCGGGAGGCAGAGGTAGGAGGATTGCCATGAGTTTGAGGCTAGCCTGAGACTACATAGTGAATTCCAGGTCAGCTTGGGCTAGAGTGAGACTTTACCTCGAAAAACCAAAAAGAAGGAGACAAAGAAGAAGAGGAGGAGGAGGAGGAGGAGGAAGAAGAAGAAGAAGAAGAACTCAAGCCATTCATCAATACTGCATGGTGATGTCTTGGGAAGCATGCCTGCCTACCCTAGACACATGAATGTGGGACAGTACACACAGATGCACACACACACACACACAATTCAAGAGGAAGAGTCAGTGACACCAGAAACGCAGAGGGAAATCCCAGGTATGCTGTGAGTGGAAGCGGAAACCTAATCTTTCGTAGATTAGATGGAGATGCTCCCCACCAGAGAAGCCAGACTTATCTTAGGCACATCAGTGGTGTGCCACAGCCAGAGTCAGCTGTTTAGTTTAAATTAGATGCAAACGAAGCCATTATTCCATAGGGTTGCATGCAGCATAGCTTTTTCCAGCTTTCTGTCAGCTGGTCTACAGGGAGGAGGTTTTCAGATCAGACCCAACTTGACTTCTCAGTGACCTTGCAGCCTAACCATGTGGAATCTTGAGCAATAGGGTCTTGCCATCTGGTGGGAAATCAAGAGCCTTGGCAATGACCTGCAATGTTTTGTTGGCATCAGTGCCATCCCTGGCCAACCACTCACTGGAAGGTATCCCATCCCTGGCACTGAAATTTTTCTAGTAACAGGCTGTGGCTCCTGGGTGTGCCATTATCCAATAAAGTAGGTTTCTCTATGGCTTATTCACAACATCTTGAATTTTGATTAACCCTCCTCCCCCACCCTTCTTTTACTCAGTCTCTTCCCCTGGCCTCTTAGGCCATTGCATAACCAGTAATCTGTTCGTCTGCTTACATATATACAATGCCATCCTCTTAACTGCACCCTCTCCTCCTTCCCTTGTAGCCCTTTTCTAGCTTACTGGCCTCTGATACTGATGTTTACCCCAGCTCACACACAAAGTCTGAACATGTGTAGCTAGGATTCACATATGAGAGAGAACGTGCAGTACTTGGCTTTCTGGGCCTGGGTTACTGCTAAGTATAATCCTTTCCAGGTCCATCCATTTCCCTGCAAATTTCATAATTTAATTTTTACTTACTGCTGAATAGAACTCCATTGTACAAATAAATGTGCCACATCTTCATTATCCATTCATCTGTTGAGGGACATCTAGGCTGGTTCCATTTCCGAGCTACTGTGAATAGAGCGGCAATAAAGGTGGTTGAGCAAGTATCTCTAAGGTAGTGAGAAGAGTCCTTGGGATATATGCCTAGAAGTGGTATAGCTGGGTCATATGGTAAATCTACTTTTAGCTGAATCAGGAACCTCCACACTGATTTCCACAATGGCTAGACCAGATTGCATTCCCACTAACAATGTAGAAGGGTTCTTCTTTTTCCATATCATCGCCAGCATTTATTGTCATTTGTTTTCTTGATGATAGCCATTCTGACAGGAGTGAGATGGAATCTGAAAGTAGTTTTAATTTGCATTTCCCTGATGGCTAAGGATGTGGACATTTTTTAGATGTTTATAGGCAATCTGTATTTCTTCTACCAAGAACACTATTTAGTTCCATAGCCCATTTTTTAGTTGGGTTGTTTGATCTCTTATTATTTAGTTTTCTGTTTTCTTTGTATATCCTAGATATTAATCTTCTGTCAGATGTAGAGCTGGCAAAGAGTTTCTCCAGTTCTTTGGGTTGCCTCTTTGCTCTACTCACAGTGTCCTTTGCTGCACAAAAGCTTTGTAATTTCATGAGGTCCCAGTGGTCGATTAGCGGTTTTACTTCCTGAGCAACTGGGGTTATATTCAGAAAGTCATTGGCTATGTCCATATGTTGAAGTGTTTCCCCTACTTTTTCCTCTAGCAGTTTCAGAGTTTCAGGTCTGATATTAAGGTCTTTGATTCATCTGGACTTGATTCTTGTGTGTGGAGAGAGCTAAGGATCTGTTTTCATCCATCTACATATAGATACCCAGTTTTCCCAATAACATTTGTTAAAGAGGCTGTTTTTTCTCCAGTGAATATTTTTGGCATTTTTGTTGAAAATCAGGTGGCTGTAACTGCCAGGATTTATATCTGGGCCCTCTATTCTGTTCCATTGATCTATGTGTCTCTCTTTGTGCCAGTACCATGCTGTTTGTGTTACCATGGCTCTATAATATAGTTTAAAATCACATATGGTGATACCTCCAGCCTTATTTTTATTACTGAAATTTCTTTTGGCTATTCAAGGTTTTTTGTGCTTCCAAATAAATTTCAAGGTTTTTTGTCCTTCCAAATGAATTTTAGGATTGTTTTTCTATGTCCATGAAGAATGCCCCCCACTTTTTTTTGGCCTTTCAAGGCAGGGTTTCACTCTAACTTAGGCTGACCTGGAATTCACTATGCAGTCTCAGGGTGGCCTTGAACTCACAGTGATCCTCCTACCTCTACCTCCCAAGTGCTGGGATTAAAGACTTGTGCCACCACACCTAGCACCATTGGAATTTTGATGGGGATTGCATTAAATGTGTAGATTGCTTTTGGTAAAGTTGACATTTTCACAATATTGGTTCTTTCAATCCAAGAATATGGGTGTCTTTCCATTTCTTAGTGTCTTCTGAAATTTTCTCTTGAGTGTTTTAAAGTTTCATTGTAGAGATCCTTTACTTCCTAGGTTAGGTTTATTCCAAGGTACATTATTTGTTTATTTTTGAAGCAATTGTGAATGGAAATAATTCCCTGATTTCATCCTCAGCATGTTTGTTGTTAGTATATAGGAAAGATACTGATTTCTGTGTGTTTATTTTGTATCCTGCTACATTGCTAAGCGTGTTTATCAGCTCTAACAGTTTACTGGTAGAGTCTTTAGGGTTCTTTATGTATAGAATCATATCATCTGCAAATAACGATAATTTGATCTCTTCTTTTCCAATATGTATCCATTTGATGTGTTTCTCTTGCCTTATTGCATATAGCTAAGACTTATAGTCAAGTAAAAGTGGGGATAGTGGACACCCTTGTCTTGTTCCTGATTTTATTGGAAAAGTTTCAAGTTTTTCCCATTTAATATTATGTAGGCTGTAAGTTTGTCATAAATAGCCTTTATTATGTTGAGATATGTTCCTTATATTCCCAGTTTTTTAGGACTTTTACCATGAAGGGATGTTGGATTTTGTCAAATGACTGTTTTTCATCTGTTGAGATGATCATGTGATTTTTGTCCTTTAGTCCATTTATATAGTGTGTTACATTTATTGATTTGTATATGTTGAACCATCCCTGCATCTCTGGGGTAAAGCCTACTTGGTTGGGGTGAATTATCTTTTAAATATATTCTTGTATTATGTTTGCCAATATATTGCTGAGAATTTTTGCATCTATGTTGATGAAGGAGATTGGTCTGTAATTTTCTTTTTTTGTTTTGTCTTTGTCAGATTTTGGTATCTGGGTGATGCTGGCTTTGTACAAAGAGTTTGGTAGAATTCCTTCCTTTATCCTTTTACAGAAAAGTTTGAGAAGCATTGGTGTTAGTTTGTCCATGAAGATCTGGTAAGATTCACCAGTGAATCCATCTGGGCCTGGACTTTTTTTAGTTGGGAGTTTTTTTTTTTTTTTTTTTTTTGAGGTAGGGTCTCACTTTAGCTCAGGCTGACCTGGAATTCTCTATGTAGTCTTAGGGTGGCCTCAAACTCATGGTGATCCTCCTACATCTGCCTCCCAAGTGCTGGGATTATTAAGGCGTGTGCCACCACACCTGGCAAGTTGGGAGTTTTTTAAATAACTGCTTGGATCGCCATACTTGTTATAGCTCTGTTTGAGTGGTTTATCTCATTTTGATTTAATTTAGGTAGGTCATATAAGTCTAGGAAATCATCCATTTCTTTCATATTTTCAAACTTAGTGGACTATATGTTGTTAAAGTATGTTCTTATGATTTTCTGAATTTCTTTGATATCTGTTGTAATGTGCCTTTTTCATCTCTAATTTTATTAGTTTGTATCTCTTCTTTCTTTCTTTTGGTCATATTTGCTAAGGGTTTATCAATCTTGTTTATACTCTCAAAGAAGCAACTCTTTGTTTCATTGATTCTTTGGATTGTTTTTTTGGTTTCTATTTCATTAATTTCTGCCCTAATCTTTATTATTTCTTCCCATCTACTGATTTTTGGTTTGCCTCATTCTTCTTCCAAGGCTTTAAGGTTAAGCATTAGGTCATTTACTGGTGACCTTTCTAATTTCTTAATATAGGCACTTAAAGCTATAAATTTACCTCTTAGGACTGCCTTCATTGTGTCCCAAAGGTTTTGGTATGTTGTGTTCTCATTATCATTTGACTCTATGAATTTTTTGATTTCCTTCTTGATTTCTTCATTGACCCATTCATCATTTAGTAGTGTATTGTTTAGTTTCCATGATTTTGTGTATGCTGTATAGCTTTTCTTGCTATTGATTTCTTTTCATCTACTGATTTTTGGTTAGAAAAGTTTCATTTTAAATTATTTCTCTTTGGCAGTGGCAGGTTTCAATGCAGAGGGCCATAACTGGTCAAGGGCTGAAAATAAGTGACAGATGAGTGCTTGGGCCCAAATGAAACACACATATCATCTCTCCAGGGTTCAGGGAACACTGCAGAAGATGGCATGGGAAGAAGGGAAGAGCAGGAGCCTTGGAGAGCTCTGGTGTCTAGAGATGATAAGGTCATTACACTCAAGGTGCAGTCTCCTGTACAAGACCTGCACATGAGGGGGCCAGTCAGCATTCTGTGATCGATAGGGGAGGGGCTGGGAGGCCATGCCACCCTGAGGTCATGCTAGTTAAAGGTCATCTGGGAGGGGCAGTCACTCCCTTCTGTGGCATTGCACTGGTAAGTGTTGGCATGAGTATAGTGAGACTGAGTGGGATGGGGGGTGATGTGGGGTACAGATGATCAAAATGTATATAGATATATATACATATATCAAGAAAGAACTTCTATTTTTTGTGATTTTATACATACTTTATATAGAACTTATATTTTTTGCTGTGTTCTCTCTCATTCCCTCCCTACCACCCTCCTTCCAAGGGTGTTCTGCTTGTATGTGATTGCCTCTTGAGGTGATTTTATGAGTGGTGTTTCAAAGCTATTTTCAAATCATTCTAAAAGGGTTGAATTAGAACTTAGAATTCAGGGTTGAATTTGGGGTTAATTGAACTCGCGTTGCTTAGAATTTGCATATGCCAGTTGTCATCTTGGGTGATGAAAGCTTTTCTCTCTTGTTGCTTGGCATGGCCTTGCTGTGTATCTCTGGTTAGCCTGACACTTGTAATGCAGTATGTCGGCTAGGCTGACCTCAAACTCATGAGAGTCTTGCTGCCTCTGCCTCCCAGTGGTGGGATTACAGGCAGAAAACACCACAGGTGGGAAGTAAGATGAATGGACATCTTACCCACGAAGTTATGGCCCTTGATCTCATTTATATCTTCTGCTTTAGTAAGCTTCTCCCACTAGCATTCTGGTGGTGTCATTAACTCCAAGGTGGAAATTTTACTTTGGTTCATTGTTTTAGAGGTTTCATCTCATATTCACTTGGTCCCATTGCCTATGGGCTTGCAGCAAGGCAGAATATGGTTGTGGGAGCACACAGTAGGACAGAACATAGTGGAGGAGCACACAGTGAGGACAGAACATGGTGGAGGAGCACACAGTAGGACAGAACATGGTGGAGGAGCACACAGTAGGACAGAACATGGTAGAAGAGCACACAGCAAGGACAGAACATGGTGGAGGGGCACACAGTAGGACAGAACATGGTGGTGGAGCACACAGTAGGACAGAACATGGTAGAGGAGCACAGTGAGGACAAAACATGGTGGAGGAGCACACATTGAGGACAGAACATGGTGGTGGGGACACTCAGTGGAGGAAGCTGCTCACTTTCCGGCAGCCAGGAAGTACAAGAGAGCAGGAGGCTAGGGTGTCAGGATCTCCCACACTCACCCAACTGCCTAACTTCCTCTAGGCTCCCCTCCTGCAGACATCCCCCCCCCCACTAATGTCATAAGCAGCCTTTAAATACATGATTTTGGGGGGACATCCAGTGCCTGAACTGTAGAGCAGAAACTAATGTGTACTCAGCTTATCACATATCAGGGGGATGTTTACAAATTACATCTGCATTCACGGCCGTGTCCTATGAGGTTGTGTCTTTCTAAAGACAGAAGTTAGTCTTCTGGAACTCAAGTGGCGTTTCCACCATCACTCTGCTACTAAGTTGACACTTTCTTTGAATTCTCTAAAATGTGACTTTAAAGAGAAAAAAATCATGAAAGTAAAAAATATTTTATAGACATGATGACAATATAACAACTCATTATTCAGGAGAAATACATAAGTGACATAGAACAAGCTGGTAAATTTTTACATTGAAATGATATCCTGGGGCATCGTATTATAAAGGAGATCCCAGGTCCTTCCGGAGATGCAGGTCTCGTTTTCTGACGTAAGGACACATGGAAAACAGTCGCAGGTAACCTTGCGGTTACAAGACAACTATTAGGTTCACACTGAACCCCATGGGCCAGGCACAGACCCCAAGGGACACCGACCCAAGGAGCTGACTGCTTCTTGAACTTCAGGAAGGACTCTATGCATCTTCTTCACTGATGATGTGAGTAGGTCCCTGTGACCTTGGCCTTTCTGAATGACGGTTTCTTTACCCCTCCAGGCGCACGGAGTCCACACTGTCTTCACACAGGCCCTGCCGGGTGACTGGGGTGACTGAGAAGCACTGTGGGGTGAACTGTTTGAATGGCCTTCCTCTCAGGCCAAGACAGGAGGACAGGCTGTCCTAGTAACACAGGAGGGAACTCTGGAGAAGGCTGGCCGGCTCCAAGCAGCTGACACAAGTCCAGAGCACTGCCCTTCCGGTGCGATCTTAGCCAATGAGGAAAAGGCTTCCTCCATGACACCTTTGTCGCTGTGTGAAGAGGACTGTGAGAGGGGAACCTTCCACTTGTAGCCCCAAGATAAGGCTGAGGAGCTTCCTCCTCACAGCAGAAGTGGGGGATGCAGAGCCCTCTCTCGCTCATTGTGGGGAGGAGAGCATCGGGCAGAGGACACTGAGGTCACCTTCAGGGTTCTTGCGTGACCACACTTCCTTGTCCCCCAGCCCTCTCCAGAGTTTGAGGTTTCTTCTCTGTGCTCCCTGACCCACTCGCTGAGGCTATCCCATTCCAAGTACCTTCTTTTAAAAAAGTTTATTTTTATTCATCGATTTGACAGAAAGAAGCAGAGAGAGAATGGGTGCGCCAGGGCTCTAGCCACTGCAAAATGAACTCCAGATGCCTGCTGCACCTTGTGCATCTGATTTACCTGGCTCCTGGGGGATTGAACCTGAGTTCTTTGGCTTTGCAGGCAAGGGCCTTAACTGATAAGCCATCTCTCCAGGTCCCAAGTACTTTCTTTATGCTCCATAACCCCAGTGGAGACCTCCTCACAGGCTGAGGTTAGCCTGTCCCGAGTTCCACTGTACTGGAATTACTGTGCATTGTCATGTGCTCTTACAAGCTGAAGAGCTTATAAGAAAAAGTGAGGCAAATTAGCTTCCAATTACTTTCCTAGAACTGTCATGAATACAGTGGATTCCTGCATAAGGAAGAGTCACCTGTCACCAGGAGGGGTGCCACCCCCCCCCCCCGCACCTTTAACTTTTGTTGTCGTTGTCCCACACATTAACTTGCTCTTTCCAACAGTCGCATGACAGGTGAGCATTTTGTCATATTAACTGAATCATGTTGCTCTTCAGTGTGTATGCATGAAGATCTAGGTGCAAAATGCACCAAGCATGACCCCCCCCCTTTACAAAGAGGAGACAGATTAAAAAGAGGTTAAGTGGCTTGTTGACCTCACAAAGGACACCTCCCTTCTCAGACTGTCTAACACAGTAAAGGTGAGCCCCTGTGACGAGTTTTCTGTTCCCGGTACATGATCTTCTCCTCAAGAGGAAGAGCCATCGGTTTGAAACGAGTATCACAAAGTTGTCCATACTTTTTTTTTTTTTTTTCCTTTTTTGGTTCTTTACCCCCTAAGGCATACAGCCTTGGGATCTCCAGAGGCCTGCTCTGAGAGGAAGCCTTCCAACCCCAGGGCGGTCTCCGGAGGACCCAGGCCAGGCCAGGCCCGGGAGAGAGCCTTCATGAACCAGGTCTGCCTGGAGACGGATGAGCCGCTGCACCCCGGTGCTCATGGGCTGCTCCCTAGGACCAGCCCTGGCGTGCGTACAGGCATTCAGGGGTTCCGATCCTCGGAAGTGGGTCCAGCGGGTGCGGGTCGAGTTGTCCCTGGGCCATGGCTGCGCAGATCCGCGGAGGCCTCTGCGCGGCGGCGGCGGTGGTCATGATGGTGCTGAGCCCCCCGAGGGCGGAGGGCAGAGACACCCCGCGTAAGTGCAGGGCGGTGGCGCCGAGGGACCTTGGGGCCCTGGGCTTGGCGGATGGTGAGCCCCCTGATGTCGGAACAGCCCTTGTCAGGGGCGCCTTTCTTTGGACGAGAGGCGCACGTTACGTCTCCAGCTCCGTTCTGGGCGCCGAAGCCAGCGCGCGGGCTCGGAGCTGGGTTTCTGCTGCGACGGGTCTCCGGACGGCGGTCGGCGGCCGGGTCCCAGGGCCCGGGGGCGGGGAGGGATCCCGCGGCGGCGGAGGCTTGTGCGAGGTCAGTCGGTGGCGGGAGGCCCGCCGGTTCCTGCACAGACGAGTCAGGGCGCGAATTGCGAAGAGCAGACGGGCGGCGGGAAACGGGCGCTGCGGGCGGGAGTGGGTGAGCCGCCGCCCCCGCACGTGCGGGGCTTTCCACGTTACTCCGCGTGGCGTGCTGCCGAGTGACTGCCCGAGCCGGCCGCTCCCAGCTCAGTCACCGCCCGGCTTACCTGTGCTCCAGACCTGGTGCTTTTGTGCTCAGTGCTTCTTTCCAGGGCCCGGGTGCTGCTGGGAGTGAGAGGATCTCACGCTGCACTTGCGTGGGGGCGACATGGAGGGAGCAGGAAACCCAGCAAAAGACATTCAAGGACTAGGTTTTTTTTTTTGGGGGGGGGCGTTGGTTTTTCGAGGTAGGGTCTCACTCTAGCCCAGGCTGACCTGGAATTCACTATGGAGTCTCAGGGTGGCCTCGAACTCACGGCGATCCTCCTACCTCTGCCTCCCGAGCGCTGGATTAAAGGCGTGCGCCACCACGCCCGGCTAGGCGGGTATTCTTTAAAACACTTTTCATTTCATCGTGGCTCCCAAGGCACACAGAGACGCACAGTCCAGTGAGCTCCACCAGGCTACTCTGCCCAGACATCCTGTAGCCACGTTCACCCCACGACATGGGTATCTATCTACCCTGGCTTCCTTCAGAAGGAAGGCAGCTCCACCTCTGTTCCGGGTCCCGAAACGCCTGTGGTTTCTGCTTCTCACCCATCTTCATCGTCAGTATCCCCTCAGCAAGGAACACACGAGTGCTTCTTTTCAGAGGTGATCTGTGTAAAGCACTATGATCCAGTGCTTTACAACCTCCACTTCTTGAGGGCTCCTTCTTATTATGAGGAGAGGAAAGATTATTATCATCGTCTGTTCTTCACAAAGTTAAGGTTTTAAAAAGTGCTTAATTCATTAATTTATTTGAGGGAGAGAGAGAGAGCATGGGCACTCCAGGGCCTTGAGCCACTGCAAACGAACTCCAGACACATGTGCCACCTTGTGCATCTGGCTTAAGCGGGTACTGGGGATTCAAACCTGAGTCCTTAGGCTTTGCAGGCAAGTGCCTTAACCACTAAGCCATCTCTCAAGCCCAAATGTAAGGTTTTGAGATCAACTTTTGGCTTTTGATAAAATTAAAAAGAGACTTGCACCTTTTTTTTTTTTTTTTTTTTTTTTTTTTTGAGGCATGGTCTCACTCTAACCCAGGCTAACCTGGAATTCACTATGTAGTCTCAGGCTGGCCTCGACCTCTCAGTGATCCTCCTACCTCTGCCTCCCAAGTGCTGGGATTAAAGACATGCGCCACCACGCCGAGAACTTCTTGCACTTTTGATAGCCAATATTCCACAATAAATATAGTTCTTTTCTCTCACTGTCTTCTCTCCTTCCTTCTTTCTCTCCTTCCTTCCTTCTCCCCCCTCTTTCCCTCTCCCTTATTTTTTTTTTTCTTTCTTGGAGACAGGTACTTGTTCTGTAGCCCTGACTGGCCTGGAACTCATTGTGCAGACCAAGCTGGCCTTGAACTTGAAATGATCTCCTGCTTCTGCTTCCTGACTGCTGGGATTATGAGTATGAGCCACCATGCCTGGCACTTGAGATGTTATATACATATACATTCATATTTATGTACATTTATATTGATACTGTGTGTGTGTGTAGTGTGTATATGGGTATGCATGTGCCATTGTGCATGCGTGGAGATTTGAGGTCAACCTCTGGGTGTCTGTCCTCTCCTTCCACCTTTCTTTTTTTTTTTTATGGAGGAAGGGATTTATTGAAGCTTACAGATCCAGGGGAAGTTCCAGAGAAGCAGAAGAAACTGGCCTGCTTTCACAGGCCCAAGCAGAGAGAGAGAGACAAGCACCAGCCTAAATCCAAAAGCCACAGCACACTTCAGGAACTCCCCCTAGGCACACTTTGCATATCTTTAGATTGGAATCTGAAACCCACCACCACACCTTAAGATCCACACAATGGCACTGACTGACTCCAGCCAGGTGGCTGCAGATGCAAACTACAAACAACAATTGAATATATTGGGGGCCATCTATTTTATTCAAACTACCACATTCCACCCCTGGCCCCCAATAGATTTATAACATCACACATTATAAATTGTACTCAGTTCAATTTCAAAGGTCCCCACAGTCTTGACCAATTTAAGATATGAAGACCTGTAAAATCAAACAAGTTAAACACTTCTAACATATAAAGGCACAGAGTAAACATTTTCAACTGGTATAAGGCACAGCAAGGAGAGACTAAAACAATGCAAACTCAACCACCATCAAACAAACATCAAACTTCTGCAGTTCAAGTTCAATATACCCAGAGAATAACAGTCTCCAGACTTTCCAATTCGGCCCCTCCAGCTGGGCAGGGTACCTGGGGAACACTTCCATCCCAGGCCAACAGTGTGCTATATGGTAGCCCTTGCACAGTCCTGGTATATACAAAACATTTTCAGGTCTTCATGCAAACCATGGTCCATCTTCCAAAGGCTCTTTCAGCCTATCAGGGCATCATGCCCTGCCTCATGCCACATCTCAGCAGCAGCTCCTGGAACCATGTGCAATTCATGACCACTCCTCACATTTTTCATGCTTCTGAAACCAATACCAGGTATGCAGGACACAGCTATATTCTTAATTCAGGGACGAAACAAATCATAGCCTTGAAAAGCAGGTTCCTTCTCCAGTCAACTCTTTCCAAAAGTGTTTGCATTTCTATGATAGTCTTTCCTCAGGCATCCTTTCCATTGTTTTAATGTAAAGCAGTTGGAACATCTTCCTTAAGATTGCTAATGTGTTTGACAATAGCAGGTTCAGTAACCTAAAACCAGTCTCAGTGCCAGTAATTTTAACTTGCTTGAGGTTTTCCAGCTTAAAATCTTAAATCTCTCAGTCCAATATCTCTAGCCAAGCACATCAGTCCATTACAAATTTAACCTTGATCAAACACTCTGGGCCTGGGCAGCAGGACGCAGCCAGCCCTTATGCCAGTAGCCCAGTTCTAACAAAGTCCTCTTCAGTGTTTCCTTCCCCTTAGAAAGCTCATAAGCTAAGCCTCGAAGTTCAATGCTATCTGCACTTAGCATTCTCAGACTCTCATCAGAATAGTCCATAAAACTTGGCTTACCACTCCAGAAGACATCTTCAGTTGCAAGCACCAAGTCCATGCCTATTCCTCCAAAACAAAGGTTCCAAAAGATCAACATGCACATAGTAAGTTTCATCTCACCCCACTCCTCGGTACCAAATTCTGTATCAGACAGATTCAGGTTCGCTGAGATGAACTTCCAGACCAGGCACAGTTATGGAGGAAGGGATTTATTGAAGCTTACAGATCCAGGGGAAGTTCCAGAGAAGCAGAAGAAACTGGCCTGCTTTCACAGGCCCAAGCAGAGAGAGAGAGACAAGCACCAGCCTAAATCCCTCCTTCCACCTTTCTTGAGGCAGGGTCTCCGTTGTTTTGCTGCTACGTGTGTGACAGTGTAGCTGGCCTGTGAGCTTCCACTTTCTCCTGGCTCTGCCTCCCCTTGCTATGGGCACATTGGGATTGTGTTGGGATCACACTTATGTGTGAAACTCTGTGAGTTGAATTTGGCCTGGCATGCAAGCAAGCACCTTTAGCCACGAAGCCATCTCCCCAGCGTTCAGATATTTCTTTACAGCATGTCTACACCAAAGGCAGAGGACACGTAGGTGCTTTACTGATGCTGGAGCTGGAAGCAGATGGCAGTGATCAAGATTGAGAACAAAAAAATAGAGAGGTTCTAACTTTGGCTGAGATATCAGAATATTCTGAGACTGTACTTCTTGTCCCGTGTTGCTGGCTATAGGGTTCTATGGGCTGGAAGTGTAAGGGTCGATCATTCTTCGCTATGGTCCCAGTGGGTCATAGGAAAGACAGGAAAAACAAATCAAGTAAAGACTTTCTAAAGGTTGATTTACTGCTTCCATGGAGCTACTAGGTTCAGGCTAGAGAGCCAGCCTATCCAGGGATTCCGTGGTTGTGCGTTCCTGGGTTCTTGCTTCCCGCAGGCCGCGGTTCCCCTGAAGGAGTCCCAGGCAACCGTGGAGACCAAGGTTGTGCGCATGAGACGAAAGAAAGAAAAGAATCACTCACTCCCGGAGTCAGTTCCGGTGAACAGTTCTAGGTTTATTGTCAGGGAAAATGGATTTATAAGCATCTGAGGGCGGGAAAAGGACCCTAAGGAGATTGGTGGATTTAAAGATTGCTAGTCCAAGGGGACATTCCTTCCAGCACGTAGGCAATGGTGGGTCAGGTGATCTAGGGTCTGAAGATAAGCAGTTTCCTAGGCAACTGGCCAAAGGTCACAGAATTATGGGCAAAGCCTAAGTCTTATCTGAAAGTCCAGGTATCCCGTGCTTGGAGAGGGAGTGGCCTTACTTCCTGCCAATCTCAGGGTCCAGGATTTTGTCCAGGGGTCCAGGCTCACTGTGACCCCCAAGGATGGGGGGAAGAGCTACCCTGCCAGTCTGATCCCCAAGATATGACCGCAGTTCAGGTTGCTGCTACCCCTCCATAACCTGGGGCCTTCGTATCAGAACGTTTAGGTTTGCTTTAACCCAGGGCCCTGCCACATGGTAGCTATGATTTGGAAAAAGTAAAACTTTTCAGATCTAGGAGAGAGTTCCAAGGGTATGTGAAGGTATGCAGCACTTTGGGTTCTAGAGAAAGGATGAGATGAAGTACATTTGGAGAAGAGAAAGAGCACGATGAACTAGGCCAAGAATACTGTCAGTGTTACAGCATGTCCGGTCTTCTGTTGCAGAGAGGGCAGAGCACCTGTGACAAAGCAGAGACAAGACTGATGGGACTGAAGGCCTCCTGTGCTGTCACCATGCCACTTCATGCCTGTCCCACAGCCCTTCAACCACATTTGCATCATAACCTCCTCCTCCCCTCCCCTCATTTGGTGGCTTCAGCTCTGACAAATATGAACCCTTACCTTCTCTTCCAAACTGTGACTCATAAGCGCCCTGGGCGTCTGGAGGCACCACCCGAGCGCAGGCCTTGGATGATGAAGATGGTACCCACCGCAATGCCCACGAGGCCGACAGCCAACCCCAGAGCGCAGACCACGGTCACCTCTGACATCGGGACTGGGATCTCAGGTTCTTTGGAAGTGAAGGTGTTGAGGTCAGAATAGAGCATGTTCATGTGCACGTGTGTAAGATAGGGCCCGGGTTGGGGTGGGAGGTGCTTCTGCATAGAATGGGGTATTGGGTGTAGGAGAATAGTCTATCATTAGCAACCCTTTAAGGGTGGAAGACAAGCTTGGGTTTTAGAAGCCAAAAGATAGGCTGCTCTGGACTTGACCACGAACAAAGTTTCCAGAAAGACAGAGCTCATGCGTACCCCAGTGTTTTAGCAGTGGCTTGTCCAGGCCCCAGTGCTCCACCTTACAGTCATAAATGTCATCAGCAGAAGGGATGAAGGTGAGGTAGGCAAACTTGGAGAAGGTATGGTCGTCCTTGGAGAGGAAGCTGGTCTCAAAAACACCTTCTGTGACTGGCTGCTTATTGCACAGCCATGTGATGTTGACCACAGGAGGAAAGATGTTGTCCGTAATGCAGATGAGTATGTTGGGCTGACCCAACACCACCGGAGACTTGGGGAACACAATCACCTCAGGAACTTCTGTGGGAAGGGAACAGTTAATATGAGTTGTTGTGCCCTGTATCCGACAGCTTCAGGTTCACTGAGATGAATTTCCAGACCAGACACAGTTATGGAGGAAGGGATATTTATTGAAGCTTACAGATCCAAGGGAAGTTCCATAATGGCAGAAGAAGCTGGCCTGCCTTCAGAGGCCCAAGCAGAGAGAGAGCAGTACAAGCCTAAAGGTCAAAAGCCAGAGCACACTTCAGGAACTCCAGCTAGGCACACTTTGCATATCTTTAGATTGAAATCTCAAACCCACCACCACACCTTAAGATCCACACAATGGTATTGCCTCCAGCCAGATGGCTACAGATGCAAACTACAAACAAATAAACAACTGTATATATTGGGGCCATCTATTCTATTCAAACCACCACATGCCCTGAAATTCCACACTGTTTCAAGCAGGAGCCTCCCACCAAGATTGCCTGCATGATCATCTAAGGGCCCGAGCTTCCTTCCCTTGTTCTTGGGAGCTGCCAGAGGCTGCCTCCCCTCTCTCCCTCTGCCTTCCTTTCTGTGGCTGTGTATATTAATGCAGGATCCCTAAGGAAGTAAAATGAAATTACATGAAAATATGTAATTTGTAAGACCAGAGAGGATGAGAGTTCAGCAGTGACCAGAAGGAGATGTGGGGACTCCAAGGAAGGGGGGAGCACTACAGAGCAGTGAAGCACATCTGTCCTCAGGGCGGACAGGAGCGAAGCACGGCGTGGTGGGATAGCTCAAAAGAGAAAAGCAGGACGGCAAACACATACCATTGGTAGCTGGGGTAAAATTAGAACGTTTAGTCATGATGTCCAAATTGAATTTTCCTGTAGCTATATTTTGCAGTGCACCTTGTGGGTCAAAACTTGTAAATTCTTTAAACTCAGGAATCCGCCAGACAGTCTCCCTCTTCTGCAGGTCCACATAGAACTCCTCGTCTCCATCGAATTCATGGGTGTACTGCCCAGAGGGTCCATACGACTGGTAGACATTCACACCATAGGCGGCCACATGGTCAGCTAATGAGTTTAGGTGAATAGTAAGTAGAAAGGTGGAAAAAGAATGCTATTAAACAAAATGACAGAAAAGCCTTTTTCAAATACTCAGAACTTGGGCTGGGAGATGGTTAAGGTGCTTGCCTGCAAAGCCTAAGGACCCAGGTTCCATTCCCCAGGACCCATGGAAGCCAGATGCACAAGGTGGTGCACGCATCTGGAGTTCCTTTGCAGTGGCTGGAGTCCCTGGCACACCCATTTCTCTCTCTCTCTCTCTCTCTCTCTCTCTCAAATAAATGAAATGAAATGAAATGAAATAAATATTTGGAACTTTATTTCTGGGCACAGTTCCAGCTCCTGCTCTGCCCCCTGGTGGTGGCGGCTTGCCAGGTCGCAGCCGAGTCTTTCCCACAATGACCTGTGCTGAGTCTGCTTCTGATCTTCTAGTGCCCTGTGCAGTGTCTGGTACAGCACATGCCGAAGGCTAATAATGTACTTAATAAAAACAGGAATGAATACGTCTCTGTGGAATCTAGTCTTCTGCTCAAAGATTCAGCTTGGCTTCACAGGCTTCATTGATCATGAGGTCTTTCATGAGGTGACAACATTTCTACTGCTCTTCCTTTCTTCTCAGAGCTGACCCAGAACAGTATGAAAACCAACACTCCTTACAACGCACTCCCCCAGACACAGAATGGCCTGGGTATCCATGACCTCGCAGTGCCTGGCACTACCTACACAAGACCCTCATAACAGGAGGAAAAGATGATGACATCAAGATAAAAGAGAGACTGATTGAGAGGGGGAGGGGATATGATGGAGAGTGGCATTGCAAAGGGTAAGGTGGGGGGAGGGAATTATCATAGATTATTGTCTATAATCATGGAAGATGTCAATGAAACAATTAAAAAAACTAACATGTCCAAGGTCTGTTTTGTAACATTTTAAATTTATTTGTTTTTCTATTTCTGACACTTTTCTACCTGCATATGATATATTTTGGTCTTGTTCCCCCATTTGCCCTCTCTTATCCCCCTTCCACCAGCACCTTTCTTTTCACCATTAACCCCCCATCTTACTTTATGCCTTTTTAATTTTTTTCACCCATTGAGTTAAATTTTGGTTCCTTGCCTGATCATGGGTGAAAGGTTATTAACTGTGGAATGGGTAACTTGCCCGTGGTACACCACTGACGGCCCTGACTGCCCCTCTCCCAGTAAACATGAGCTGTCATTAGCCATTCTGGGAGGAGTGGGGTCCCATGGACTGTTCTCCACCGATGGCGACACGTCGACAGGTTCAGTCTTGTGCTGGAAACCGCAGTTGCTGTGAGTTCCTGAGTGTAACAACCATGTCATATCCAGGACACAGTATTTTGCAGCCTTCCTCCTCATCCTCCCACTCTTACATCCTTCTTCTGACTCTTCTCCGAGGTCCCCTGAGCCTTGCGGGGTGGTTGGCATGTCCTGTCTGAGGCTGGGCACACACTCACCCTTATCCTTGGCAATCTTGCCAGTGCTGTGTGGACCTCGGCCACTGTAGTAAGAAACTTCTGTGACTGAGGCTTCAAGCAGTACAAATATAAATATTTAGGAAGCAGTTTCCAAGTTCCAGTTTTTAAATATATGAGAGAAAGAGAGAGAGAGGAAAGAAAGAAAGAATGGGTGCACCAGGGCTTCCAGACACTGCAGAGGAACTCCAGAGCATGCACCACCTTGTGCAACTGGCTTATGGGTCCTGGGGAATCGAACCGGGGTCCTTTGATTTTTCAGGCAAGTGTCTTAACCACTAAGCCATTTCTCCAGCCCCAAGCTCTGTTTCTTAAAATTTGTATGTGCATGTGTGTACACGTACGTGTCAAGGCAAGTGTGTGGAGGTCAGAGGACAGCCCCTGGTGCTGGTCCTCACCTTCCATGTTGTGCGAAATAGTCTCCTGCTGTTCTCCAGATATGTGCTACAACATCTGACTTTACACGAATTCTGGGGATCCAAACACAGGTCATCATACTTGCATAGGAAGTGCTTAACCCACAGAGACCCCCTTCCCGCCCCCAGCCCTAAGCTCTGTCTTGTTATCAGTTGCCATTTTGGAGGATCACAGAGAATTTGGGAACCACTGACAGGCAGACACATGGCAGAACTTTTCGAAAGTCAGGGTCCAGAATGACCCAGGCTCTGCCGGACCTTTGAGCCCCATTCCTTCCTGCTCTGGTCGGCCCTTCCTTCACAAATCAGGCAGGTTTGTGTAGGAGACAAGTGTGAAGCAGGCTGAACTAAAAATCAACACATTTCCTTAGAATGTAAAACTTCACTTTTTTTAATTTCAAAAAATAAATGCATTTTCATACAGTCTCTTGATGCCTTGGTACAGCCCATGGTGCCTGGCTGAGCCTGGGGTGCTCTAGTGTGAGGCTGAAGGAGGAAAGGTTGGAACAGTGAACCCAAGTTCCCCTGGAAGCCTGTCGAACTGCACCTCCACCCAGAGTTGGAGTGGAGCAGCCATGGTTCATCTAGTTCCCCAACCCTTTCACTTCCTGCATTAACATCTGACTTTTCTGCTGTTGAGTTGACGTATCTGTTCATGGGGAGTCAGGGATAGATCCTCAAGAGATTTAAAGGAACGTGTGGAGAGGGTGTGGGAGAGGACCTGGGGAACCAAACATCCCTTGTGCTTGACCTTGTTGCCTTTATAAAACTCCATGGGGGAGGGAGCAGTCTGGGAAGATGGTTCAGTGGTTAAAGGCACTTACTTAAGAACCCTGACAGCCCAGGTCCAGTTCTCCAGATGCGCTAAGTGGTGTATGTGTCTAGAGTTCCTTTGCAGTGGGAAGAGGTCCTGGAATGCCCAATCTCTCTCTCCTCACAAATATATATATATATCTACATTGGATGGGGTGAAGGACAAGCATCCTGAGTTAATTCTTTCAGAACAAAATAACTCACCAGGATTTTTCTCCATGAAGTTTCCAACCCCAAAATACATATATTCCTTACTTTGTGAAAGAAAAATATATGGCTATACCTGGAATAGGAACTAGTGGGGAAACGCTGACATTTATGTTTGTTGTGTTTTGAGTCAAGCCCAGCAGACTGATCTTTTGTTTGTTATGTGAAGAGAGAGAGAGAGAGAGAGAGAGAGAGAGAGAGAGAGAGTAAGAAAGACAGAGAGAGAGTTTTGGTGCGCCAGGGCCTTAGCCACTGTAATGGAATGCCAGATGCGTGTGCAACCGTGTGCTTTTGCACCACCTTTTGTGCATCTGGCTTACGTGGGACCTGGAGAGTCAAACATAAGTGCTTAGGCTTTGTAGGCAAATGCCTTAAACTGCTAAGCCACGTCTCCAGTCCTATAGGTTTTTATTAATGCTCTCACTGTGTAGCCCAGGCTAGCCCTGAACTCGTGATTTTCTTGCCTCGGCTCCCAAGTGCTGGATTGCAGTCCTGTTTCTCCTTCCCGCGTTCATGTTTTCACCAGTTACAAAGGACGTCTACATACGTACTTTGACCATCAGTGAGGGAACACACGGGAGGTAACAGAGACAAGGGCCATTTGGTACAGTGATGGTCTGAAGGCGTCCAGACGGCAGGCCTCTTTCACCCAGTGTCCACTTGTGCCAGCTCCTCGCATGGAGGTGGACATAAACCTGAGACAAAGAAAAGGCCTCTCCCTCTCTCTCTCTCTCTCTCTCTCTCTCTCTCTTTGAGATAAACAGCTTATAGATTTTTAGTAATGAAAAGAAGTCCACTCAGGGGACCGTCCCAAGATTTGAGCTGGCTGCCCCAGGGGACCAGCTGAGAAGCAGGCTCGTGAGCTTGGGGAATGGTGGAGCCCACAGCTAACTAACCACATTTTCCTGTGGAAGGAGCCACGAAACCTAATGTTGAGAAGACCCCTGGAAAGTCTCTCCTCAGCCAGTCCCTATACCCTGTCGTGCCCCTGTTTCCCATTTCCCATCTTCAGGGCGGCTCAGTACACGGCTCACCCTCAATGTCTTCGTCTCCACGGGAGCTCCTCATGGTCAGAGTGACGACCCCCAGGACCAGAACTCTGCTTAGCGCCATCGTTTTCTCAGTGTCGTCTCAGCAGCTGCTGTTCTGAGTTGTGGAGCCTGAGGACCAAGCCTCCAAAGACTCCCAAACCAGAGCCTGCCAGACCTGTCTCTGGCCAATCAGAAAATCGCGCTGTGATGACACCGCAGTTGCCAGCTGCAGAGCTGGTTTCAGAGGTCTGGCCAGAGAGAGGGGAACCCCCTGGCTGTGCGCAGCCTGCTGCACCTTTAATCCCCTTGAAATCTAAGCACAGTTTTAAAAATGTATTTTATTTGTTTATTTATTTGAGAGGGAGAGAGGGAGAGAGACAGAGAGAGAGAGAGAGAGAGAGAGAGAGAGAGAGAGAGAGAGAGAAAGAGAGAAGGGGTGCACCAGGGCCTCCAGCCACTGCAAACAAACTCCAGACACAAGTGCCACCTTGTGCATCTGTCGTATGTGGGTCCTGGAATCAAACCTGGGTCCATTTGGCTTTGCAGGCAAGTGCCTTAATCACTAAGCCATCTCTCTAGCCCCTAAGCACAGCTTTCTTAAGGAAGATTTGAACGAAGAATTGTTGAATTCTAATACAAACAGGGTGCTATGATTAGTGCACACACACACACACACACGCGTGCATGCACACCTACCTTTCTGGGTTTCACAATGGAAACCCAGGAACTTGGATATTTGTAAGGGATATTTTTATAGTCCACAAGTACATTATAGTGATAGAACATTGTGTTTTATTGATCTCCAGTGATATGACCTGTTGCAATGATGATGAAATTGATGGGCCTTTAAAAATATTTTTGATTTATTTATTAGAGAGACAGGGAGACAGAGAGAAAGAGCACGCCAGGGCCTCTAGCTACTGAAACTCTAGACACACATGCACTACTCTGTGTATCTGGCTTACATGGGAACTGGGGACTCAAACCTGGGTCCTTAGGCTTTGCAGGCAAGCATCTTAACCACTAAGCCATCTCTCCAGCCCTAAAATTGTGTGTGTGTGTGGGTGGCATGACTCACCTGCGACTGGGAGGGAGTGCAGAAGGGGGAGGTAGCTGCTCAGTGTCCCGCTCCATGGCTCTCCTGCCTCGTCTTCTCTTCAGCTGGAATCTCCTTTCGCTGATTCTGCAGTTGTGGGGCTCTGACATCCTCAGCTCTTGCTGCTCTGTGGAACTGGGGTTACAGTTGAGGGTGGCCATGCCCAGCTGTTCATGTGGCATCTGGAGATTCGAAATCTGGCCGCTCCTTGCTCCTCAGACCCTTGTGCTTGTGCGGGAACCACACTTCCCACTGAGCCCTCTCTCCATCGCCCTGCTGTGCCTCGCAAAGACAATTCTATGCTCAACCTCGGACATATTGACATTTTAAGCCAGATTTATTTTTTGTAGTTGTAGGTGTCTTGAGCTTTGCAAGAGATTTAGAAGCACCCTTGGCTGCTTCCCAATAGATGCCATTGTATTTTGCACAGTTATGACAACCCAAAGTACTTCCAGACATGGCCTACACATCTGTGGGTCGAAGTTGAGCTCCATTAGGGTTTCCCATCTAAATCACATCCATTATGCATATATGATTTTATGTACCTATATAAAACCACATCTTTAAAAAATTTTATTTTATTTCATTTTTATTTATTTATTTATTTGACAAAGAAGGAGAGAGAGAGAAAATGGGTGCACCAGGGCCTCCAGCCACTGCAAACGAACCCCAGACATTTGTGCCCCCTTGTGCCTCTGGCTAACGTGGGTCCTGGGGAATTGCACCTGGGTACTTTTGCTTTGCAGGCAAATGGCTTAAGTGCTAAGCCATCCCTCCAGCCCTAAAACCACATCTTGATGGAAATGTGAGTAACAGGAATACATATATTGCTCAAAACTTGTTGAATTGTATACCTAAAGATCTGATATTTTATTGTTTAAATTTTGCTAATAAAAGAAAATTTCAAAAAGTTGTATAAAGCTGGCATGGTGGTGCACACCTTTAATCCCAGCACTTGGGAGGCAGAGGAAGGAGGACTGCTGTGAGTCAAGGCCACCCTGAGGCTACATAGTGAATTCCAGGTCAGCCTGGGCTACATTGAGACCCTTACCTTGAAAAAATAGCAAAAAAAAAAAAAAAAGTTGCATAAACAGGTTGGGTTACAATCAATAAAATATAAAGAGTATTGGTGGAACATGAACTTCGAATGTTTTCATATATATATTTTATTTATTTATTATTTGAGGTAGGGTTTCACTTTGCCCAGGCTGACCTGGAATTCACCACATAGTCTCTAGGTGGCCTTGAACTTATGGCGATCATCCTACCTCTGCTTCCCAAGTTCTGGGATAAAAGGTGTACACCATCACACTTGAGCATTTATTTAGTTATTTTAAAATATATTTTATTTATTTATTTATTTACAACAAAAGAGAGAGAATTGGCCCACCAGGGCCTCCACCCACTGCAAACAAACTCCAGATACATGTGCCACTTTGTGCCTCTGGCTTTACATGGGTACTGGGGAATCGAACCCAGGTTGTTAGGCTTTGTAGGCAAATGCCTTAACCACTGAGCGACCTCCCCAGCCCCATATATTTGTTTTTTCTGACCTCTGAGCATTGCACACATGTGAGGTTTGTTAATTACATTTTGTTATACAAAGGGAGAACAAAGGTGTCAGAGCCTTCAGCCAAGTGGTAGAGGTTCAGATCTGATCTGCGAAGGGTCTGATGACATAGAGGGGTAGGAGGAGCCCTGCTAGGATGGCTCTGGTTTTGCAGGCATGAGCCCCCGCACCCGGCCCTCCTGTGCTGAAGCTGAAGCTGCTGGCTGACGTCAGTGTCAGCACATCAACAGCATTTTGTTACAGGCAACCAGGATTATTGGGATCAAAATATTTTGTTTATTTGCAGTCAGGTTGGCATTACTGGTAAAAATCGCCCAAGTAAGAGCAGCGTGTGAGAAAAAGAGGTTTATTCTGTCTTACAGGCTCGAGGGGAAGCTCCACGATGGCAGGGAAAATGATGGCATGAGCAGAGGGTGGACATCACCCCCTGGCCAACATCAGTTGGACCATAGCAACAGGAGAGTGTGCCAAACACTGGCATGGGGAAACTGACTAAAACACCCATAATCCCACCCCCAACAGTACACTGCCTCCAGGAGATGTTCATTCCAAATCTCCATCAGCTGGGAACCTAGCATTCAGAACACCTAAGTTTATTGGGGACACCTGAATTAAACCACCACATTCCACCCCTGACCCCATAAACTGATAACCATAAATGATATAAAATGCAATGCATTCATCCAACTTTAAAATTCCCCATAGCTTTGATCAATTCCAATGATGTTCATCCATCCCCATAGTTCAAGGTCTTTTAACAGCCTATAAGACCAAAAAGTAACCTCAAAAAAAAAACATAATGGCACAGAATAAGCATTCATACTGCAAAAGATGGCATTGGGCATAGCAAAGAAATATTCAACCAATACAAGATTTAAAACAACCAGGGCAAACATCAAACTCTGTAGCTCCAAGTCCAACAACTCTAGTCAGTGACAAATCTCCAAATCGGATAATTCTAACCAGCAACAAGTCTCTGGGGTTCCAATTCTGCCCTTCCAGATAGGCTACTCACAGTCCTGGAAAACTTCATCCAGGGCTGGCAGCTTTCCTTACCAGCCTTCTCATGGTCCCAGCATCTCCACTGGGTCTCCATTGCAACCCATGGTTCATCCTCATGGCTCCATCAGGTCTCCATGCAGGCATCCAGCAAACCTGCAAACCCATGGCCATTTCCAAAACACAAGACCGTGTGGCAAACTCAATGACCCTCTCTTTCCTGCATTTTTTTATACTCCATAATACCAGGTAGGGTGCAAATTTATTAATCCAGGGGGAATAAAGCACACTTTGAAAAACAGGACACTCCTTGAGCACTCAGACCCCTTCAAAAGAGTCTACATTCTTCCTGTTGCCCCAATGCAGATTAGCTGGCCCACTCTCAATAGCTGTAATCTCTCAATCAATTTGCAGGTGAGTGGGAATCCCTTTAGACCCAAAGATTTCATTTTTCCTGTGCCATATCCCTCTACTCACACCAGTTAATTTCTATGCAAAGCAGCCCTGCACAACTTCTCAGGACATGGGCATAACTTCATGCTTTTCACACAAGCTGCCTCTAGCCCAGTCCAAGCAAAGCTCTTTCTCACTCTCATAAGCCAAACCTCATAGTCCATACTTCTTACTGTATTTAGGCCTTTCAACTCTGACCAAAATAGTAGTCTATCAAGCTGTACTTACAGCACTACAAGACATCTCTTAGGCCAAGGTTTCAAATCCTTCCACATTCCTCTTGAAATCAGCTCCAAAAGGCCAAAGCCACACAGTCATGTGTGTAGCAGCAACCCCACTCCTGGTACCACTTTACTGTTGCAGTCAGGTTCACATTGGTGGTAGAAATCACCCAACTAAGAGTGGCTTGGGGGAAAAAGAGGTTTATTTTGTCTTATCGGCTTGAGGGGAAGCTCCATGATGGCAGGGGGAAATGATGGCATGAGCAAAGGGTGGACATCAAACCCTGGCCAACATGAGGTAGACAATAGCAACAGGAGAGGGTGCCAAACACTGACATGGGAAAACTGGCTATTACACCCATAAGCCCACCCCCAACAATACACTCCCTCCAGGAGGCATTAATTGCCAACTCTCCATCAGCTGGGAACCTAGCATTCAGAACACCTAAATTTATGGGGGACACCTGAATCAAACTGCCACAGTTAAATTGTTGTTTTTCTTTTGTTTTCTCAAGGTAGGGTTTCACTCTATCCTAGGCTGACCTGGAATTCACTATGGGGTCCCGGGGGGGGGCCTCAAACTAATGGTGATCCTCCTAACTCTGCCTCCCAAGTTCTGGGATTAAAGACATGTACCATCACGCCCAGCTTTGGCTAAATTGTTTTTATACAGTTCATAGCTCAGTCATCATTCCCATCGAGTTTTTTAAATTATTTAATTTAATTATTTGAAACAGAGAGTAAAAGAGGGAGAAAAAATGGGTGTGCCAGGGCCTCTAGCCACTGCAAAGGACTCCAGACAGGTACGCCACCTTGTGCATCTGGCTTTATGTGGATACTGGGTCCTTAGGCTTTGCAGGCAAGCACCTAAACCACTAAACCATCTCTCCAGCCCCTCCCCATTGGCTTTTTGACTTACCCTGTTTACTTCAGAATTTCAAGTGGTATGTGGCTTATATTGTATTTCTTCCCAGGATCCCAGATTAATGTTTCAGCTTCTCATGTCACACGGAGTCCGTCAGTAAAGATTTGTTGTCTATTTCTTTGCGTGCAACTTTGTTGGCATTATGACAAGAAGTGCCTTTCTTCTACCCAGTGGTTTTCAGCAGCTCAGTGTTCCAGAGACGAGATGACATCCCACACCTGCTTCCCATTGGCTGAAGAGACTGTGTTCAGTGCCACATGGTTTCACTTCTCAAACCTTCTTCAGGGGCTCCTGGTGGTGAGTCGAGTTTATTCCTTGGTGGGGACCTGAGAGGGGGCATGTGGCGGAGCAGAGGAAGACCAGATGCAGAGCGACTCTGGGTGTGTTTCTGTTTGGTCCTGATATTGTAAACCTATCTTTATGGTTTTACATTTTTTTCTTTTAATTTTTGTTTACTTTTATTTATTTATTTGAGAGCGACAGAGAGAGAAAGAGGGAGGGAGGGAGAAGAGAGAGAGAGAATGGGTGCACCAGAGCCTCAAGCTACAGCAACCAAACTCCAGATGCATGCGCCACCTTGTGCATCTGGCTTATGTGGATACTGGGTATCGAGCCTCAAACCAGGGTCCTTAGGCTTCACAAGCAAGTGCTTACGTGCTAAGCATCTCTCCAGCCCAGTGATTTTACTTTTTGACTAAAGCTATTAATTCTTTAATACTATTACTGGAGATATTGGAGTGCAAGTTGCCTCCATTTAAGGATAACAAAACAATATAAATACCAATAGAACACTGGAAAATTGAATGATATAGCAGAAAGATGACTAATTATTTTTAAAAATTGCTCTATACTGTGACAGGCTGAGGCTTGCATATACAGATGCTTTTCGTATCAGCTCCTGGAAAAACAACTTTACACACTCCATGTAGATTTTGAATGAAATGGAATTAAATGTATCCATTACATTCCTGTCTAAACACATTGAAATCACTTTTTGTGATCATAAATAAGTTTTAGCTCCTCTACAGGAGAGAATTCATTTCTGGTACTGAAAATCTTGTCAAAAGCCTATGGTTGGGGAGGCCTGTAAGCCCTAGGGGAAAACTACTACTGTTGTCTGGCTAAATGCACATATTATGTCTACCAAACTGCCCTCTAAACATTTATGTTTATGCCCATATACTAATGTTACTCTCATTTTTTAAAACAATATTTTATTTATTTATTTATTTGAGACAGAGAGAGACAGAAAGAGGCAGATACAGAAAGAGAGAAAGAGAATGGGCACTCCAGGGCCTTTAGCTGCTGCAAATGAACTCCAGAGGCATGCGCCGTCTCGTGCATCTGGCTTACATGGGATCTGGGGAATTGAACCTGGGTCCCTAGGCTTCAAAGGCAAGTGCCTTAACTGCTAAGCCATCTCTCCTGCCCTGGTACTCTAATTTTTGCTTAGAAAAACTTCTCTTTTCAGACGTCAATGACCACTGGGGTGACTCAAAACTCATCATAGTGCTGAGAAGTGACGGTGGAGTGCTCAACACTGAGACATCCCTATCACACCCTCCAAGGCTCAGGGAACATTGTGGAAGAGGCTGTGGAATGAGTGTAAGCGCCAAGTGAAGGGAAGAAGTACTTACAATGCTGTCATGCTGTTGTCCAGACACAAAGTGGCCTGGGTATTCATGACCTCACAACGCCTGACACTAAGTACACAAGACCTGCATAATAGAAGGGAAAAATTGATGACATCAAATAGAGTAGAGACAGCTGGAAAGAAGAAGGGGTTCAGTGGAGAGGATTTGGGAGGGAGAAAAAGAGGGGTGGCAAGAGAATTATGGCATATTGTCTATACTTATGGAAGTTGTCAATAAAAAGTTTTTTTAAGTGTTATAATATCTTATTTGGTAATTCTTTACATTCCTTATTAAGTATAATCCAGATTTCTTGTTTTTATCAGAGATAGAGTGAGAGAGAAAGAGAGAGAAAATCGGTGCACCAGGGCCTCCAGCCACTGCGATCGAACTCCAGATGTGTGCCCCATCTTGTGTGCATGTGCGACCTTGTGCGTTTGCATCACTGTGTGTCTGGCTTACATGGGATCTGGAGAGTCAAACATGGGTCCTTAGGCTTTGCAGGTAAGGGCATTAACCACTAAGCAATCTCTTCATCCTCCAAGTGCCTTTTTTAGCTGGCTTCATCTTTACAATGATATGACAAGTTTACGTCTATTACTGTGACTTCCCTTTTCCATCTTCCTGTTCGGTTACAGATGGAGGTTGGGTAGCTGTCCAAGGCTGTGTCATTAGCTAGAGGTGGCACCAAACTTCAAAGACTTAGAAAGAAACACGTGGGTCTCCTGTCACCTAACTCAACTCCCTTGAGTGTTATCGAGGTCCTTGCTCGTTTGTAAATGTGCTCCTATACATGTAAAATCAGATGAGCAATGTGATGTCACCGTGTGGATATAGTCTCACAGAATTAAAATTGTAGTCTTTGTAATATCCTTTTGTTTCTTTTTTGTTTTTCAAGGTAGGGTCTCGCTCTAGCCCAGGCTGACCTGGAATTCACTATGGAGTCTCAGGCTGGCCTCGAACTCACATCGATCATCCTACCTCTGCCTCCTGAGTGCTGGGACTAAAGGCATGCGCCACCACGCCTGGCTTGTAGTATCTGTCTTAAAAAATGTTTTCCCCTGGGCGTGGTGGCGCACACCTTTAATGCCAGCACTCAGGAGGCAGAGGTAGGACATTATTGTGAGTTCAAGGCCACCCTGAGACTCCATAGTGAATTCCATGTCAGCCTGAGCTAGAGTGAGACCCTACCTCAAGAAACAAACAAACAAAAACATGCTTTTACTTATTTATTTGCAAGCAGAGAGAGACAGACACAGAGGGGGAATATAGGTGTGCCAAGCAGGGCCTTTAGCTGCTGCAAACAAACTCCAGATTCATGTACCACTTTGTGCATCTGGCTTTACACGGGTACTGGGGAACTGAACCCAAGTTGTTGGGTTTTATTGGCGAGTGCCTAACTGCTGAGCCCTCTCTCCAGACCTTTGTAACGTTTTTTTCAAGTCAACATGTGCTACATAATTTCCCACATCATTGACAAGTCTCATAAAATAGAATCTTTGATGTCTATAAAAAATCACCATACATTTGAAATGACATTTATATTTTGAATATTTTAAATATTGAGAGAGAGGAATGATAGGAGCGAAGGAGGGAGAGAGAGAGGGAAGGAGAGAGGGAAAGAGAGAGAGAGTGTGTATGGGCATGCTAGGGCCTCCTGCTGCTATAAATGAACTCCAGACTTGTGCCACTCTGGGAACTGGGGAATCAAACCCAGACTTTTAGGGTTTGCAAGAAAGAGCCTTGAACTAACTACTGAGCCATCTCTCCTGCCCTGAAATGAAATTTGTGTTTAAGTGATTGCTTTTACTTGAATATACTTAAAGAGATTAATTGAAAGTTTGCATGTAGTCATGTGAAATCCAGATTGAAAGAACAAGACATGAAGAGAGAGGGGTATACCACTTATGAAGGGGAAAAAGACTGGGGGGGGGGGGAGGAGAAAGGAGGATGGATAGGATCAGAGTTGACGATATACACTCATGGGAACTTCACAGTGAGACTCATTCTGTACATATGTAAGATATCGATTAATACGTAAAACACACGTGGACCTGCTGTGTCTCTTCTACCCTGACAGCCCCATTTAGGCTTCCTGGTATCTTTTCGTCCAAATAAAAGCCCTCAAATTTCCTCCAGGAGAAAGTGAACAAGCCCAGAGGAAATAATTCCACATTATGGCGTCCCTGTTCTCACACGCAAGGAGACAGACCCTGAAGGACAATCCCCAAATTCCCGTGGGGCCTATTCTGATTTCTTTGAACCCCTTCATTTTAGCTTCCGATAAATGTGAAGTAATAGTAAGGTATTAAAAAAAACTTAAGGACACAAAATGGACAAAGAAACAAAAAGAAAATCCAGTTTAAGGGCTGGAGAGATGGCTCAGCAGTTAAAGGCACTTGTGTGCAAAGCCTACGGATCCAGGTTCAGTTTCCCAGTACCCAGAAAGCCAGATGCACAAGGTGGCGCATGTGGCTGGAGTTCGTTTGCAGTGGCTGGAGGTCCTGGGGTGCCCATGCTCTATCTAACTGCTTCTTTCTCTCTCCCTCAAGTAAAAATAAAATAAAATAAAAAACCATTTTAGAGAAAAGAGATGATTCAGGAGCTAAGTATAGCTTTAAAATAAATACACAAAACAGAACATAGTCAAATGAATTCTTAACTATTACTTTTACAGAGTCTGGAAAGTCAGCTCTTTATGAAAAGTTAATTTTCTAGGGGCTGAGGAGAAGGCTCAGTGGGTAGAGTGCTTGCCACTTGAGCCTGAGGACCCGAGTTCAGATCCCCAGCACTCACATGAAACACCTTGCATTGGGGGCGCTTGCTTGTAATCCCAGCACGGGGAATAGGGACTCTCAGGGCTTGCTGGCCGGCTAGTCCACGCACGCAGACGTGCGAGCTCTAGGTCCTGAGAGACATTCTCTCAAAAGCAAAGGTGGGCTGGGTGTGGTGGTGGCGCAGGCCTTTAATGCCTGCACTCGGGAGGCTGAGGCGGGAGGATGCCAGTGAGTTCGAGCGCAGTCTGGGCCTAGAGAGTGAGCCCCTACCTCACCACCCCAGGTGCTAAAGCATCGCCAGTCCTGCATCGCCAAGGGACTTCCGACAGAAGCAGGCCCGGTGCTTCCATCGCGTCTCCCCCCGCTCTGTAACCTCAGCCTAGTTCTTGGCTGTACACACCACGCAGCTGCTTTCTTCCCCCAAACCAGGCTGTCAGCCACTCCTCTCACCCCTACCTGCCTTGTGACCTGCTCCCCTCTGCACCTTCTCCCCAGGGCCTGGGCTCAGATCTGACCCCCTAGAAGCAAGTGACGCAGCCCCACTCTGTATTCCTATTGGACGGAGAGAAGAGCTGCTGAAGGGATGGCGGTTTCCAAGAACGGTTTTCTAATGCGTCAGTGCAAAGACAGCTGGAATATCTTCCCAAGCAGGAATTAACCCGACCTGTGGCCAATGCGGAAGATTCTGAGTTTAAGAGCTGAGGGGGTGACTCTGGAAAAGCCGTATTTGCTCTCAGAGGAGCCATTTTTCAAATGCTGTCTTCTTGCACATTTTGAGAATATTAGCAACTGGGGATATGAGAGCTCTCCATTCCCAAGGTCACTGCCTAGCCTTATCGCCACCTTGGGATTTCTTTCCTTCCTTCCCTGTTTCTTTATAAAATATTTTTATTTATTTGCAAGAACAGAGGGAGTTTGGGGAGAATGGGCACTCCAAGGTCTCCTCCCTCTGCAAAAGAACTCCAGACCCATGCCCACTCTTTCACCTGGCCTTGTGTAGGTCCTGGGGAATCAAGCCTGGGTCGTCAGGCCTTACAAGCAAGGCGCCTTTAACGGCTGAGCCATCTCTCCAGCCCCTACCTTGGGATCTCTGGGGTGGCTCCTGGCTGGCTCCCCACTACTCCAGCCTCACACTCCATGTGTCTTTGCTGAGTGGGTGTAGTCTGCACACACAGAAGACTGTCCCTGCACCCTTCATGCTGTCATGCAGATGACTTCGTCATCTCTTCTTTGCCCCAACTGCTCTCTCAGTCAACCTGAACGAAAACACACTCGTTTCTCCCGTCGTAATGAACGTGTCGTCTCATACACAGAGAATGCCACGTTCAAAATTTTAATGTTCTCATAGGTTTGTAAAATGTTTAAACAATTTCATCAACTTTTGCAGACTCATAAGCCCATTAGTTTGTACTCTTACTTTGAATTCTGAACAAACCTGCCCCACACCTTGTACTGGGAATGAATTTCCAGGAACTGGGATTTGCAGATCCTGCCCATCACCTTGATGAATGCTTGCATAGGGCCCAAGAGATGACTCCGTGGTTAAAGGCTTGCTTGGAAGCCTGATGGCCTGGGTTCGACTCCCCAGTACTCCTGTAAAGCCAGATGCACAGAGTGGTTCAAGCATGTGGAGTCTGTTTGCAGTGGAAGGAGGCCCTGGTGTGCCCATATTCGCTCTCTCTGCCTTTCTCCCTCTCTCTCTCTCTCAAATAATAAATAAAAATATTAAAAAAGAGTGTTTGCATAATTGCGCCACTACTACATTTAAAAATAAACTAATGGGCTGGAGAGATGCCTTAGTGGTTAAGGCATTTGCCTGCAAAGCCAAAGGACCCTGGTTCGATTCCCCAGGACCCAGATGCATAAGGGGGCACATCCATCTGGAGTTTGTTTGCAGTGGCTGGGAGGCCCTGGCATACCCATTCTCTCTCTCTCTCCCAAATAAATAAATACAAATAAAAACCTAAAAAAATATATTCCTCAGAGCAAAAAACCCACTATTTTATTTTTTACTTTGATTGTTTATGCCGTTTTCCTACTTCTTTTGATACGGATCTCATACTATATCGCAGCATGGCCTGGAACTCACTATGTGACTTACACTGGTGGTAAACTCACGGCAATCCTCCTGCCTCAGTCTCATGGGTACTGGGATTGCCAACATGAGTCACCACATAAGGCGTGCATTTTTCTCTTTGACGTCAGGCGGTAATCTCATATTCCCATGATCGCTCACAGTATAAAATGTTATTTGCTCTAAAGAGTAAATGCGGCCATAGAAAAATATCCAGCAATACTGCCCCTGAACTTCCTCCTGACAGCCAGCAGGTGGGGCGATAACCCCGTCTTCTCTCCTCTCAGTCTTCCTGGGAGGTCTTCCTTTTCCACAGCCAGGATGTCCAGCATCCTAGCGGTTCCCGCTCCATCTGGCCACGCCGCGTAGGGGCTTTCCAGCTGCAGCTCGAGGGAAGAAGATACCCGACCCCAGGGCTCGTCGTCGTCCAAATCACAAGTCCTTGGCAGCCCACGGAGACAGGTTCTGTTCCCACCGGCACCCGTGTCAGGTCTTCCTCTGCCTCCATCACCCACAAACCACACCCACCCCACCTTCTCACCGGGCCTGGCAAGCAGAGGCGAGGGCAATAGTTCCACGTGCTGCAGACAAGACCTCACCCACCGGCTGCATAGGAAACAAATGGACAGCAATAGAGATTTCCTACAACCACATGCTCAGAAAAGCGACGCACTTCCTAGAGGCCAGGGTCCAAGACAAGGAGGTTTACGGACTGAGTCTTCAAACGCTGCCTCTGTAGGAAGAAAAAGATGGTTTCATAGATTCCTTCTTTCCTCATTAATAGCAATTCTTTGCACAAGTTTGCAAGGATATTCAGTCTTTTTTTGTTTTTAACTTTTAATTGGGCTGGAGAGATGGCTCAGTGGTTAAGGCGCTTGCTTTCAAACCCTGAAGGCCTGGGTTTGATTCCCCAGTACCCACATAAAGCCAGAAGTACAAAGTGGCACATACATGCGTCTGGAGTTCGTTTGCAGTGGGAAGAGGCCCTGGTGCCCTGCCCATAGTCTTTCTCTCTCGTCACTCTCTCTTTTTGCAAATAAATAAAATATTTTCAATCCTTTTTACTGACAACCTTCATACATAGATACACCACGCACCCTGATCATAATCCCTTCCTACCTCCCTCCTTTGTCCTCCTCCCCTATCCAACCTCCACTGAACCCCTTCTTCTTCTTTACAAGTCCCTGTTAGATTTTGATGTCATCTTTTTTTTCTGCCCTCGATGGTGCGGGTCTTGTGTGTGGACTGCATCAGTCACTGTGTGGTCAGGAATGCAAAGACCACCTTGTGTCTGGAAGACAGCACTCCAAAGAACTCCTCCCATTCCTGTAGCTCTTACGTTCTCTCCACCTCCACCACCTCTTCCACTATGGTCGCTGAGCCATGGAGGGTGTGACAGAGATGCCCCTCAGTGCTGAACACTCCACTGTCACTTCTCAGCACTTTGATGACTCTTGAGTCACCCCAGCGGTCACTGCCATCTGAAAACAAAAGCTTCTCTAACCAAAAGTGAGAGTAGCATTAATGGATAATATATATGTATGTATTTGTGTGTTTATGTATGTATATATGTATGTATAAAACAAATATAAATATAAATACATAGAGGGTAGTTTGCTGGGCAGAGCAAACAGATAAGGATAAAATCCAAGAGAGCCTGTGAGGGACATTTCAGATCCAAACCTGAACGGTGCGTTACCTTGGTGGGATGGGAGAGCAGCATGGGCAGGCAGAGGCACATCTGGCCTTCCGCATTGTCGAAACACTTAAAAATTTTTGACATATATATATATCATATATATATATGATGCATATTGACCTTGTCCCCCCAATTACCCTCTCTTATTTTCACTCACCCTAAAACCCTTCTTTCCTCCCATTAATCCTCATCTTACCTTTATGCCTTTATGCCTTTTTTTCCTACCCACTGAATTAAATTATGGTTGTTTGCACAATCATGAGTGTGACATTAGTTGTTTGCACGGTCATGAGTGTGACATTGTTTACTGGAGAGTGGACAGCTTACCAGTGGCGCCACTACTGAAGGTGTTCTGGCTTACATGGGGTTAATAATTTATTTATTTATTTATTTGTAAGCAGAGAAAAGAAAGGTAGACAGAATGGGTGGGCACGCCAGGGCCTCCAGCGTCTGTAAACCAACTCCAGATGCATGTGCCACTTGGGCCATTAGGCTTTGCAGGCAAGCACCTTAACTGCTAAATCATCTCTCCAGCCCTAATTATTATTTTTTTAAACTTTTCTTTGAGGTAGGGTCTAACTCTAAGCCTAGGCTGTCCTCAAACTCAATCTGTGGTCCCAGGTTGGCCTTGGAGTCACAGTGATTCTCCTACCTCTGCCTCCCAAGTGCCAGGATTAAGGTGTGCACTACCATGCACAGCAGGGTTAATTTTTTAAATATTTTATTTATTTAGTAGAGAGAGAGAGCTAGGAAGAATGGGGGTGTAAGGGCCTCTAGCCACTGCAAATGAACTCCAGATGCATATTTCACCATGTGCATCTGGCTTTCCATGCGTACTGGAAAATCAAACCTGGGTCCTTAGGCTTCACAAGCAAACACCTTAACCACTAAACCATCTCTCTATCCCAGGTTGATTATTTTTATTATTTCATTTTCTGATCATTTCCTAGCAATCAATACTTACTGAGTCCTACCCTGATGAGCTTCTTCCAGCATGAGGGGCTTGTAGCAATAGACTGACCCCACAGCCTGACAGCCATGCCCCCTGTGGGACAACGGTGAGAAGTAAGTGAGAGAAAGTATCATCTGGCAGAAAATAAAGGTAATTCATTATTTAATGTTCCTGAGCATGAGTCCATGGAGCCAGGGTTGAGTAATAGATCTCCTCCACGGACCCCAGCTGTGCCGCAACAAGAATAGGGAATCCTAGCAGTAAAGCTTGTGTGAGTGTGTGCGCGTGTGCGTGTGGGTGAGTGTGTACTGCTACTAGTAGGCAGAGCTTCCCACACAGGCATGAAAACCAGGCATCATGTCCAGTCAATCTCCACAACTCCCTCCCCAATCCTCTCATTTCCCTTTGCGCAGCCAGTGCTCCTTCCTCATCCTCCTTCTCGTGCCCTGGTTCTTCCACTGAGGGCCATTCTCAGCCTTTAACAAGTGAAACCAGCGTCCAACTCAATGACTTCTCTCTTGACTTCCTAAGGACCTTCTGCCCTCTGCGTCAGCTGGAGATAAGTGATGCTGCCTCACTCCTCAATCCTATTGGTTACATAAAAAAGGTATCTGAGAAAGGATGGGGATTTCCACTCAATCTATTTCTCTTTTCTTCTCCAGTGTCTCACCCAAGAGAAGAACCAGGCAGACGGAAGGCTCCGTCTCTTTGGGAGCTGCCCCCAGAAGGAAAGAGATCCTCATGCTCCTCCCTTATACAACAATGCTGGTTTTCATTTGTTTGTTTGCTTGATTTTTTTTTTTTTTTTTTTTTTTGGTAATTCTCACTCTAGCCCAGGCTGACCTGGAATTCACTATGTACCCTCAGGCTGGTTTCGAACTCACAGCAATCCTCCTACTTCTGCTTCCCACACGCTGGAACTGAAGGTATGTGCCACCACACTGGGCTGACAATGCCAGTTTTAAAACACAATTGGAGAGCTGGCTTAGAGGTTAAAGCACTTGCTTGTGAAGCCTAAGGGCCCAGGTTTGACTCCATAGTACGCACGTAAGCCAGATGCACAAGGTGGCACATGTATCTGGAGTTCATTTGCAGTGGCTAGAGCTCCTGGCACACACATTCTCTATATCTGTCTCTTTCCCTCTCTCTCTCTCACTCAACAAAAGAGATAAATAACCTTTTCTTCTTTAAAACTACTTATTTATTTGCTTAATTTGTAAGCAGAGAGCAATAGAAAAGACAGAGAGAATGAGAATTGGCATGCCAGGGCCTCCAGCCAATGCAAATGAACTGCAGACATATGTGCCACCTTGTGCATCTGGCTTCCATGGGTACCGGGGAATCTTCACCAGCAAGTACCTTAACCACTAAGCCATGTCCCCGGCCCAAATAATTTTTTTTAAAGGCTTAAACTGGGTGTGGAGGTGCACCCCTTTAATCTCAGCACTCCAGAGGCAGAGGTAGGAGGATCACCATGAGTTCAAAGCCACCCTGAGACTACATACTGAATTCCCAGTTAGCCTGATCTAATGAGACCCTACCTTGAAAAACCAAAAAAAAAAAAAAAAAAAAAAAAAAAAAAAAAAAAAGGAGGAGAATAAGAGGAAGAAAAAAAAAAGGCTTAAAAAACACTTGGAATCCAAAAGTGCAATGGTCCTCGTGCACATTTCTGTTGTTACCACAACCTGTGTCCAAACAATCTTTTGTAGCAAACCTTGGACAGCTGAGTTTTACTGGTTACTATTTTGCTACTATTCCATGCTTTTAGGAGATGTAACATCTGCCAATTTTTTGGCTTTATGGTGGAGTTCACTGCAACCACACACTCTGTGGAGAACACTCAGCTCCACTTGGACAGAGTTTGCTCTCCCGGCTGCCTCCTCTCACGTCACCTCGTCTGCGGGCCGTGAGCCTTGTTCCTGTTCCCCACCAAGCTGAAACCTCTCCTCCCATTCCGAGTCTCACTTCCTCTGGAGCTCAGCTGTACAAGCCCCTCGTCTGTGGGGGCCAGCTTTGAGAGAGGGTCTCGCTCGGTGGAAACTCACTATGGAGCCCAGGCTGGTCTTGAACTCATAAGCACTTGCTGGGATGACAGACATGAATCACCATGCCTAGTTTTTTTTGTTGTTGTTGTTTCCATGCCTAGTTTTAATCACGTATTTTCTTTTAAAACTTAGTGTATCCAAAGATGGACATGGTGGCACACGCCTTTAATCCCAGCACTCGGAAGGCAGAGGTAGGAGGATCACCATGAGTTCGAGGCCACCCTGAGAATACAGAGTAAATTCCAGGTCAGCCTAGGCTAGAGTGAGACACTACTTAAAAAAAAATAGTGGACCCAGGCAGAGGATGCAGCACAGTAATAGAGCAATGGTCTAACATGCACAAGGCCCTAGCATCAAGCATGAGGCCCTTGGATCAAGCACCAATCCAGAAAAAAAAAAAAAAAACAGTGTTGAAACCCATCTGTATTAATCAATATGAAAGGATCCTAAAGCACATATCTATTTTCTTATTTAGATAAAGAGAGGGTAATAAACTGGTTATGTAATAGCTGAAATTCTTAAGGCATTATTTGCAAAGAGGATAGGTGATCTAAAAAATTCTTTATAGTTTCAGAATATAGATCATAGAGTAAATAGATTGAACACAAAAACAAAGATAGTTATTTTCTCTAACTAGTGTTAAAAGGGTGCTGAGTGACTCCATCTTACAGCCCTGTTGTCATAACTATGAATATTTTTATGGGGCCTGGGAAACCAACTCGCTGGGTAAGAGCATTTGCTATGTAACCATGAGGGTCGGGTTTACCCACTGTTTGATCCCTAGTACCTATGCAAACAGCTGGACAAGGCCACATGGGCCTGTAATCCAGTCCTGTGGGAAGGAGACAGGAGGATCACTGGGGCATGCTGGTCAGCCAGTCTGGCCGGGAATGGCAGCTCCAGGTTCAGCGAGACTCTGCCTCAAGGAAGCAAATGGAGGAGCAATGGAGGAGGACACCTGACATTTCCTCTGTTCTCTGAACAAGGTCCAGAACACAGGATCACTGGACAGTGTGCTGGTGGGACACAGAAATCGCATTTTGAAAAATCAACTCCCCACCCGAGGCTGGTGGCACAAAGCTAACCAGTCCAGAGGCTCAAGGCCAGCCTGAGTTATAAAGTCAGTTCAAGACCAGCTTGGGGCAACTCAGTAAGTCATTGCCTCCAAGTAAAAAAGTGGGCTGTGGGCTGGAAAAATGGCTTAGTGGTTAAAAGATGCTTGCCTGAGAAGCCTAGGGATCCATGTTTGATCTCTTTCCAGACCCACATAAGCCAGATGCACAGTGAGGCAAGCGCAGGGTCGCACATGCCCACTAGGTGGGGCAAGTGCCTGGAGTTCGAATAAAGTGGATGAGGCCCTGACAGCCAATTCTCTCCACCCTCCTCTCTCACACTAAAAAATAATATTAATAAATAAATAAGTGGGCTGGGAGTGTAGACTGATGGTAGAGTGTTTGCCCAGGCATGAGGCCCTGGTTCAGTCTCTGGTACTTAAAAATTACCCAGTTTTCCCAATATTTGCATTGAATTAAAGAAGTTGGCTTGAATGTAAATGAAGGAGAAAGACAACTAAGGTTCTTGCTATGTACCATATTGGTTGCGCATCCACTCGTGCAAGAGTGACATGTCTGTCGTGGGGGTAACCAGCTGCTTCTTAGTTGAACTTGAGGGACTTTATATGGGAGAGAATTCATGACTGGACTGAAAACCTAGTCAAAAGCTATGTCTGGGACAATCACAGGCCCTGGAGGGAAATATGCTACTGTTCTTTGGTACCTGGATATATTATGCCCTCTAAATACTTAGGTTAATGCCTATATATTAAGGCTGTCCTCACTTTGGTTTAGAGAAATTTCTCTTTTTGGATGGTGGTGACTGCTGAGAAGACTCAAAACTCGTCAACATGCTGAGAAGAAGGAACAGTTCAGTGTTTAGCCCTTAATGAGACGTCTCTATCACACTCTCTAATGGCTCAGGAGAGGTGGCAGAAAGAATGTAAGAGCCAAAGGATGGGAAGGAGTGCTTTGGAACAGCTGTCTCTCAGACACAAAGGGGTCATTGTATTTATGATCTCACAACAGCCACCATCACCTGCACAAGACCCACACCGGCACACGGGTTTTCTGACTGGCACCTATCGGGATGCAGCACCTCCTCTCACTCTGATGCCAGCCTCCCAGCTTTCTGTGGCTGCTTCTGAGGGTGGACTTTGGATAAGCACCAAGACACTTGGCTCCCTGTCACTAAAGTCAGCGACACTATCAAGAGACAAACATGAATCCCCGTGTGATGCACGATACATTACTAACTCTCAGTTTCCCTTAGCTTGTCAGAGATTTCCCTGCCAGTGAACCTGTCCACATCACACTCTCCAATCAACAGCCTGGATGCTGTCCTGTCATCTGTCACCAGAGGAAGCTGCTCTTTGAATTGTCACCAGCTTCACACCTTAAACAGTGCTGGGATACGGGAACGACAGCAGAAAGTTCATTTAAAATAAGGTAGGGTAAAAAAAAATTGCTCAAATCTGCACCATTAGGTTTTAACTGATGCGATAAAGAGCCGGTGGAAGGTCTCCTGACTCGCCATCATCTTTTACTCTAAACACCTTAAAAACTTCAGTTGTCCACAGAGCTCTGTCTTGGAGACACTTGCAGACCTCACCTTGTGAGTGAGTCACTGACCAGTGGAGAAGTGGCTCGTCATGGAGGCCCAATAAAGTGTTTTAGATGTTGCAAGATTGAGTATTAAAAAACCTTAAATAATGTATTTATTTGAGAGAGAGGGGAGATGAAAGATGTGGTACACCAGGGCCTCTTGCCACTGCTACCGACTCCAGAGGTGCACCCTCTTGTGCATCTGACTCTACGTGGGTCCTGGGGAACCAGGGCCAGGCTGTAAGGCTTTGCAAGCAAGGGCCTTTAGCCACTGAGACATCTCCCCAGTCAGAAGATGGAACATTTAAATGACTAAATAAAAACGATGATGTTCAAGAAAGGAAATGACAGCTTTCAGAAGAGGCCCTCCACACAGACTCTCTAGCCAGCAACTGATGATGCTGCTCAGCTCGGATTCTGATTGGCTCTTGTTGCTGTGCTCACCCAACCCAGCCCCAAAGTAGTGAGTAACTTGGTTCTTTTTTATTTGGGACTTGGGTAGGGAGAGGATATAGTTCCTGCTGTTTGACACTTCTCTATTCCTCTGGTCCGGGACTGTCCTCTCCAGTATGGTGTGGCTCTCCAGAGACCCCAGCGTGGCAGCTCTGATGGTGACATTGATGGTGCTGAGCCCACAGCTGGCTTTGGCCAGGGACTCCAGAGGTAAGTGCTCACCTGAGGCCCTGAGCCAGGGTGGGGAGGGAAGGAAGGGAGGAGAGAAGTGCCCTTGTTGTCCAGACAAGTCCCATAAAACTTGTGATATTTCTTCAGTGACCACCACCTTTATTTCCCCCCAATAGAAGCCTGGATGCCTGTCCTCCCTTAGACTCCCCCCCCCTCCCCAGAGGTCTCCATCCTTTTCACGTTTTCTCTAGTAAATTCTCCAGCCTTGCCTCAAACTCTCTCAGGGACTCAAGGGGAGTTATAACTAATGTTAAGCAATTTGTTCATTACCATTCTTGCCTTCATTATGTTGAGCTATACCAGACAAAAAGGTTTCTCATTTATTTATTGTTTTTGAGGTAGGGTCTTGTTTTGGTCCATGCTGACCTGGAATTCACTATGTAGTCTCAGGCTGGACTTGAACTCATAGCAATCCTCCTACCTCTGCCTCCTGAGTGCTGGAATTAAAGGCATGTGCTACCACCCAGGGCACGTTTCTCTTTTAAAAGTTTATACATATATTCATTCCCATTGTATTTTTCATGTGTATTCCTATTCCATTTTGTATGTGTAGGTCTGTTTTTAAATGTTTATTTATTTACTTGAGAAAAAGATAGAATGAAAGAGGCAGGAGAGAGAGAGAAAACAGGGACTCCAGCCACTGCAAATGAACTCTAGACTCATGCACCAGCTTGTGCATCTGGCTTACGTGGGTCCTGGGGACTAGAACCTGGGTCCTCTGGCTTTGCAGGCAAGTGCTCTAACCGCTAAGCCATCTCTCCTGGCCTGTTATTTTAAGGCAAAGAGGCAAATAGTCAAGGAATGGAAAGGTTTCTGTGGCACTGTTACAGAGTCGAGATGGGTCTGAAGGGTCTTGCAGGGAAAACCTCGTGTTTGGGCTCACCGGGCTCTGTGTGGCTGCTGCCTCTGTGGTTTGTGAGATGTTCCAGACATTGTCTGTCTGCCTGAAGTCCAAAGTTTTAGAACCCTGGATCCCAGGGAGGCGTCGTCTGCTGGGTGATGTGTAGTGCTCCTCTTTCTCCTCTGGGGAGCTCGCTGAGGTGGGGGCAGAGAGTCTCTGAATTTGAAGTGTTCTTATAGAGTGAATTCCAGGTGAGCCTGGGCTAGAGTGAGACCCTACCTTGAAAGGAAAATCCTAAAATCATTCATTGCACTGTAATCAGTGATGTGTTAAAGCATAGAGACTCATAATTCCATTCCCAAAACTCTCAGGTGCAAAGGCTTTTGGAATTGAGGATTAAAATAATTTTTTGAAACTTATTATTCTAATTCTCAGTTAATTACAGAACATCTTCAGCAAGATAAAAATCATATTCTGCAATTAAGTACAACATCGTTTTATCTCAACCTGTGGGTTCCCCTGAGGGAGGGAAACACAATCAAGAGTATTCTAGTAGTTTCCATCATCACAAAATTACAAATGAGTAGTGAAATAAATATAAAACAAAATTTAGTACATTTTCTTTAGGGAAAAAAATCAGTAGAACCCACGACTTGCACTCAGGGCAAGCTGACCTAATAATAGCTGAGCACACCTGTCACAACTGGTGGCTGAGAGCAGACCATGGGCCCCCCAGGGCCCTTCATTATTGTCCCCAGTCCGCTGAGATGACGTTTCATGACTTCGTGGGTGAGACCCATGTGGACAGAGCAGCTCTGTGGGTGTCCCCTGAGGCCTCTTCCCAGCGTCCCCGCGGTGACTCCGGGAGGGGCGGGTCCCTGGTGGTGTGCGGTCACAAGGGCGCCCTGTCCCGCCGGCCTGTCTGTGGACACAGTGAAGACCATGTGCTGGGTGCTGATCTTTGGGGAGACCTGAGGATGGGCGCCGCCACCCGTGCCTCTGGCTGGCCTGTGATTTGCTTGTTTTATTTGCGTCCTTTCCGCTTGTGGACCAGCGTCACCATAGCGACACCGGGCTCTGCTCTGGCAGTGGGGAAGGGAGGTGAACCCCAGTGACTTCCCCACCCACTGGGGGCCGGAGGGGGTCCCCAATGCAGCACTGGAGAAATGGGGGGAGCGGAGGCCGGCCACGGGGAGAAGACTCTGTCGCCCTTCTGGGGACGGCGCGGTCCCCTCTCCTGGTCAGTGGACTGCCCTGCCGTGGCCTCCGCGGGCTGGGCACGAGGACATGCCTGGAGTCTGGCTCCACGGGTTCGCCTCCCAGGCCAGACTTGGGGCCTCCAGGGGTGTCGTCCTCAGGATGAAGGATGAGGGCGAGTAAAGGCCTGTCGGCCTCTGTCCACAGCGCCATTCTTGGAACAAAGTAAATCTGAGTGCTACTTCTACAACGGGACGCAGCGGGTGCGCTTGGTGGAGAGATACATCTACAACCGGGAGGAGTACGCAGCGCTTCGACAGCGACGTGGGCGAGTACCGCGCCTTGAGCGAGCTGGGCCGGCCCTCTGCCCGCTACTGGAACAGCCAGAAGGAGCTCCTGGAGAGAAGCGGGCCGAGGTGGACACGTACTGCAGACACAACTACGAGGTCGGCAGGAGCTTCACTGTGCAGAGGAGAGGTGAGAGAGACCGAGGGGGAGAGAGCGGAGACGGTCATCAAGTCCGCAGGGAAACAAGGCACGTGTCCCCGAGTGACAGTGACCCCAGAGGAGGAGGGTGACGGTGAGGGAGGGTCGGGGAGGGGAGATGAGGTTTCTGCAGACAGGGAGGGCTTTATGGGGTGGGCTGAGGTGGTCGACTGGGAGGACTGACGCTGAGGCTCTGGTGTGATGGTTTAGCCCAGGAGGTGAGGGAGGTCAGTGGTTGGGACAGTGGGAGGGGGCTGGTCACTCCCTGTCCTTGGAACCGTCCTTTGGATTCTGGAACTAATACAGAAATGAAGCTGAGCCATGTTGGGTTGTTTGTTTGTGACGCCTTTCACTGAGTAATGTAGCCGATTACCAGGTAGTGAGTGACTGGGGGCAAACTCTGAGGCAAATTGTTAGTTTTTAGCCTCTTTTCTCTGACTTAGTATATGTATTGTTACAAAATTAAAATGGTGGCCCACGTCTTTAACCCCATCTCTCAGGAGGCAGAGGTGGGAGGATCACTGTGAGTTTAAAGGCAGCCTGGACCAGGAGAGATGGCTTAGCAGCTAAGGTACTTGCCTGTGAAGCCTAAGGATCCAGGTTTGATTCCCTAGTACCCACATAAGCCAGATGTACAAGGTGGTGCATGCATCTGGAGCTTGTTTGCAGCAGCTAGAGGCCCTGGCACACCCATTCTCTCACACACTCTCTCTCTGTTTGCAAATAAATAAATAAATAATTTTTTTTAGCCGGGCGTGGTGGCGCACGCCTTTAATCCCAGCACTCGGGAGGCAGAGGTAGGAGGATTGCTGTGAGTTTGAGGCCACCCTGGACTACATAGTGAATTCCAGGTCAGCCTGAGCTAGAGTGAAACCTTACCTTGGAAAACAAAAAAGAAAAACAACAACAACAACAAAATAAATGTTTATTTATTTATTGACAGAGCAAGAGTGACAGAGACAGTGAATATGAGCAAACCAGGGCCTCCTGCCGCTGTAAGGAACATCAGATCCTGCACCGCTCTGTGCATTGGCTTTTCATGGGTACTGGGAACTTGAACCTGGGCTGTCAGGCTTTGCCAGCAAGCACCTGTAATGGCCGAACCATTTCTCCCACACTAGTTCAAAGACTTGAACATTGATCCGATGAGAACTATCATTGTTCCAATTATCGATTGCATATCATCCCATGAGTTCCACTGTCTTTCATTTGTCTCAGAAGCGTGTGTGTGTGTGTGTGTGTGTGTGCCGTGTGTCTATCTCTCTGTGGATTTCATAGGACAACTTTGGGTGTCATCCTCAGGGACTCTGTCTACCTGCTCCAGGGAGTCCCAGCGATCCCCCTGTCTGCTCCCCAGCACTGGGGTGACAGGCACAAGTCACCACACCCCGCATTTCTTGTGGAGTCTGGGGACTGCACTCAGGTCCTCTGCCTGGCAAGGCAAGCACTTCCTCTACTGAGCATCTCCTCTGCTTCTTACTGGTTTTTATCTGTAGTTTTTTATTTTTATTTTTTGAGGCAAGCCCAAATAGTCTGGCCTTTCATTTTATTTATTGATTTTTATTGATTTATTATTGTTATTGTCTTGTTTTTGCTTTTTGAGTAGGGTCTCACTCTAGCCCAGGCTGACCAGGAATTAACTATGTAGTCTCAGGGTGGCCTCGAACTCATGGCGATCCTCCTACCTCGGCCTCCCGAGTGTGGGATTAAAGGCGTGGGCCAGCACGCCTGGCTTTTATGTGATTTTTCTGAGGGAGAGAATGAATTGGCACACCAGGGCCTCCAGCCACCACAGTCCAACTCCAGGCGCGTGCATCACCTCGCGTGCACAGGTGACCTGCGCGCTTGCCTCACATTGTGCCTCTGGCTTACATGGGACCTGGAGAGCCCAACGTGAGTTCCTAGGCTTTGCAGGCAAGTACTTTAAGCACTAAGCCATCTCTCCAGCCCCCTGTTTCGTTTTGCTTTGTTTTTTAAATGGGATTTTATGGGTTCTCTGTGCAGTAAATAACATTGTTAACATTCACTCATATTTGATTCAGCATTTTCTTTTTTGTTTGTTTGTTTTTTTCGAGGTAGGGTCTCACTCTAGCTCAGGCTGACTTGGATTTTCCTGTGTACTTTCAGGGTGGCCTTGAACTCACAGCCATCCTTCTACCTCTGTCTCCCAGTTGCTGGGATTAAAGGCATGCGACACCACGCCCGGCTCTGACTCAGCATTTTCTTAAGGTGGTGGTTTATATTTTGCTTCCATGTGAAGAATTTAAACACTTTATTTAATATAATACGTTGCAAAGTTGTAAGTATTGATTTACCGTCAATCTTTAAATCTTGTGGTGGTATTATGAAAATCACTCACATTAAGAGAATGACATAGTACACAAATATAATGACAAAGAATATTAGGAAATTTAATGTATATAGAGTTTTGGCCAAAATGGAGGGGAACAACATGCTCAGACTGTCCTGCTGTTTCCTCCACACATACAAAAGTGTTGGAATTTATAGAAAATAGACAGGTGTGGTGGCATATGCCTTTAATCCCTGCACTAGGGAGGCAGAGGTGGGAGGATCACTGTGCGTTCAAGGCCACCCTGAGAGAATTCCAGGTCAGCCCTAGCCAGAGTGAGACCCTACCTCGAAACCACCCCCACCAAAAAATCTGTGTGCCTTAGTTGCCATTCCCCTGAGTCAAGGACCTCGACATGTCCTCCAGGGCCCGCCAGTGAAAACCACTTTGGAAAGCAGACCCAGGTCCCTAGGGGACTTCGTGTTCACCCGGAGGCCTGCCCACACTGCAGCCTGGGGTTGATGGCACTCACGGGCACGGGGAGGATGGCTCTGCCCTCCTGACTTCCTGCCCCTCCTGTCCTCCCCAGTGGAGCCCAGGGTGACTGTGTACCCTGCCAAGACCCAGCCCCTGCAGCACCACAACCTGCTGGTCTGCTCCGTGGACGGGTTCTACCCCGGCACCATTGAAGTCAGCTGGTTCCGGAACGGCCAGGAGGAGACGGCTGGGGTGGTGTCCACAGGCCTGATCCGGAACGGAGACTGGACCTTCCAGACGCTGGTGATGCTGGAGACGGTGCCTCGGAGAGGAGAGGTTTACACCTGCCGGGTGCAGCACCCGAGCCTGCCGAGCCCCGTGTCCGTGGAGTGGAGTGAGTGCCCGGCCATGCCCACCGGGAGGGGCCAGCTCTCCCCCACCCTGTGTCCACCTCTCCTCCAGCCCTGTGTCCAGCTCTCCTCCACCCTGTGTCCAGCTCTCCTCCAGCCTGTGTCCAGCTCTCCCCCACCCTGTGTCCAGCTCTCCCCCACCCTGTGTCCAGCTCTCCTCCACCCTGTGTCCAGCTCTCCTCCACCCTGTGTCCAGCTCTCCCCCACCCTGTGTCCAGCTCTCCTCCAGCCTGTGTCCAGCTCTCCTCCACCCTGTGTCCAGCTCTCCCCCACCCTGTGTCCAGCTCTCCTCCACCCTGTGTCCAGCTCTCCCCCACCCTGTGTCCAGCTCTCCTCCACCCTGTGTCCAGCTCTCCCCACCCTGTGTCCAGCTCTCCTCCACCCTGTGTCCAGCTCTCCCCCACCCTTTGTTCAGCTCCCCCCACCCTGTGTCCAGCTCTCCTCCACCCTGTGTCCAGCTCTCCCCACCTTGTGTCCAGCTCTCCCCCTCCCTGTGTCCAGCTCTCCCCCACCCTGTGTCCAGCTCTCTTCCACCCTGTGTCCAGGTCTCCTCCACCCTGTGTCCTTGCTTTGGGGACCCCAGCCCGCCTCTGTGACCCCTACGGACACTATGGCACCTGGGCAGCAATGATGCCTACCTGACACTTTGGACTTCACCAGGAGCAGTGCCCTCCCGGCAGGGGCAACTCAGCCCCAGGCTCCGGCTCCAGTTCAGGCTGGCACTGGGCATGTCGGGCACTGGGAGCCAAGGGCAGTGCGGTCCATCCTGACACCATGGGGCCCGGCGCCTGCCTCTCCTCAACCCTGTCCTCCTCGAAGCTCTGCCACCTCCCGAGGGCCACAGTACTCAAACATCGCATGATGTTTCATGTCACACGTACGGGACTCCAGGCTGGGGCCCAAACTCACTATTCTAAGTTTCTTTTGAGATGTGCCCAATCCTCAGTCTTCTCCATGGCCTTCCTCCCTGCATCCCCAGGTCTCAGTGGGGAATGAGGTTTGGGGGAGTCTCTAAGCCTGGCTTCCTCCTCAGGGGCGCAGTCGGGGTCTGCGCAGAGCAAGATGCTGAGTGGAGTCGGGGGCATCGTGCTGGGTCTGCTCTTCCTCGGGGCGGGGCTCCTCATCCACTGCAGGAACCCAAAAGGTGAGAAGCCTGCGCTGGGGCTGGGCCACGTGGTTCTCCCAGACCTTCCTGGGGGGGGGGGGAAGGGCTATGGCTGCGCTGCAGTTAGTTCTCAGGTCAGCGTGAAGTCCCTATTTCCTCAGGTCACCTCAGATCTCAGGGGCCTTCTGAAGCCAACAGCCCTCAGTTGCTACTTTGGGTCACAGAGATGAGGGCCAGGCTCAGGACATGGGGGTTTGAGGACTCGGCATGAAGGCAGGAAGACCCACTGCTCACTGGATTGTGTGACACAAGCTTCCTGGTCACAGGCTCTCAGTCTGTGCTCCCCTAGCTACCAGCTGGTGTGGGTGGTGGTCAGGTGACAGGTCAGCAGCTGGACATTGTCTGGGGACAGCCTGCCTCCGTGTACTCAAGCATCTGTCTTCTCTCTTTCCCAGGACATCCTGGAGTTCCGCCAACAGGTGAGGTCTTCAGTCCTCTCAGAGACAGGCTTGCTCTCCCGCGACATGGGGGAGAGGTGACGAGACACTAGGCAGAAAACTGGGGAGATTTGGGTCCACAGGTCTGAGCAGGCAGTTTGTCCTGAGCTTGTTGTCTGCACGTGGTGATGACTGAGCTGTGACAGGGGGTGGCTGGACGATTGAGAAGTTCCTCCTCTTACTGCCATGACACCAGGAGAGGCCCTCAGATGGTTCTAGAAGCCATTTACAGTGGGGCCTGGAGTCACCACGGTCCCTGTGTCCTAGGACTCCTGAGCTGAGGAGAAGGTGACGACGCTGAAGGAAGGACTGTGTCCTGGACGTCCTGGCCATGAAGCCCTTGCTGCCGGGCCGTTCTTCCACTGGGACAGCGCCTTCCAGTGCCGGCTCCCTCCTGGCTCTGGGCCTCACCGACACTGGGCTCCCCGGCGATGCTCAGCCCCAACCTCAACCCGGAAGCCGCGGTGCACACTGTAGCCTCTTCTCGTCAACGTGCCCAGGTCCCTTTCTGTTCTACCCTTCCTTCCTTCTTCTCTCTGAGCTCTTCCTGTGCCCCAGTCTTTTTAAGCTTTCATAATAAACAAGGAAATAAAATCACCTGTTTCATGCAGTTTGACGGACAAGAAACATTACAGACAAAAAAGACCTATTATATCCTAGGACAACAGCGTTCTTATTTATGTATGGTAAGTATGTGACCTAATGCATTTCTTAAATAGATGGATCTTTACTTGTCAACTGAAGTATTTTGTATGAATTAGATTACATTTAAAGATAATATAAAGTCAGAATATACTTGAAGCAATTTAAGCAAACTTAACAAAAGATATGTGATTGGAGACAAGTTAGAATTGAAAGTTAATTTTTTAAAATTTATCTTTATTCATTTGCAAGCAGAGAGAGAAAAGACAAAGAGAGAGAGAGAGAGAGAAAATGAGTGTTGCAGGGCCTCCAACCACTGCAAACGAACTCCAGATGCATGTGCCACTTTGTACATCTGGCTTTAACATTGGGTACTGGGGAATTGAACCTGGGTCGTTAGGCTTTGCAGGAAATCACCTTAATCACTGAACCATCTTTCCAGCCCCCAGAAAGTAAATTAAATTTTGTTTTGGCCCCATGATTGTGTGACTGTAATTGAAGATTATATGTGAGATTTAAGTTCCAAAGACTTCATTTAAGATGGTAGTACAGGGCTGGAGGGATGGCTTAGCGGTTAAGCACTTGCCTGTGAAGCCTGAGGACCCTGGTTCGAGGCTCGATTCCTCAAGACCCACGTTAGCCAGATGCACAAGGGGGCGCACGCATCTGGAGTTCGTTTGCAGTGACTGGAGGCCCGCGCACCCATTCTCTCTGTCTCTCTATCTGCCTTTCTTGCTCTGTCTGTCACTCTCAAATAAATAAATAAATAAATAAATGAACAACAACAAAAAAAAAAGATGATAGTACAAAGCACTTGGATGTGGTTTGGTTGAGAAGTTGGGAGATCCACCCCTTGTTCCATCTGATGCGTCAGCTTCCAGTGCAGTTCACATGATGCATAAACAAAAAGGTTGTTTTCCCTTTCTGCCAGAAACAATTAATTCTGAAACTTTTATATTTTATTTATTTATGAGAGGAGGCAGAGAGAAGCAGATATATATATGAAGAGAGAGTGGATACACCAGGACCTCTAGCCACTGCCAAGGAACTCCAGACGCATGTGCAACTCATGTACCCAGCTTTACTTGGGTACTGGAGAATCAAACCTGGGTCCTTTGGCTTGGCTGGCCAGTGGCTTAACCACTAAGGCATCTCTACAACTCTAATTCTGTAACTTTTTGCTGACCCTTTTCATACATGTACATAGTTATTTTTATCATAATCACCCCCGTTACCTTTTTGTTGTTTGTGTGTGTGTGTGTTTGTGTGTGTGCGTGTGGGGGGAGGATGTGCACATGTGTGTGCCTCGCCATCCCATATGCTATCCTGTGCTCACCTGTGATGGTCAGAGCATAACGCCGGCTGTCCTCCGACATCACCTCTCAGCCTGTTCTTGTCTGGATCAGAGGACCTTACTGATTCCAGAGCTTGCCTGCTCCCCGTCTTCCTGAGTCTCAGCTGCCCTGCAGGATGGGGGCTAAAGGAGTATGTAGCCACATCCAACAGTTTAGGGGTTCTAGAGATTCAAACTCAGGTGATCTCAGACTCCTGGGGGTCCTCATGCTTGTGTGGGAGGTGTACATAACTCCAGATCCATCTCTCCAGCCCCCCACTACTTTTCTTGGCCCCTCCCCTTCCACTGAACCTTCTTTGCCCTCCTCCATCACCCACGATGCAATATTGATGCAGGGGGTCATGAGTGAAGACAGCATTCCAAACATCCCTCCCCATCTTCTGGCTCCTACAGTCTTCCCTCCCCCTCTTCAGCAAGCTTCCCTGAGCCAAGGAGGGGTTGAAGTCAATGGCTCATATTTAAAGGACAATTTGATGAACACACCATATGCACCCAGCCAAACAACAGGTGGCAGCGTCCAGCCTGTGCCCGTAACCTCGCCAGCCATAAGGCTTTGACTAGGTTTGCAGTACCAGACACGAATTCTCTCACTTAGAATGGGGCACACATCCAATCGGAAAACAGTCGGTTACCCCATAACAGTCACTGCACTGTTACACCCGTGGGCACATCTTGCCTGACTGGTCAGTGGTATAGCTCGCAGCGTCCACTGCTTGTTAAGCGTGTTGATGACGTCTCCCTCCCGGCAGCTGCACGACGCTTTACAGCTCTAAAACTGCTGTGCTAAGCAGTTTTAAGAGCATTGTAATTAATGCCACTGTGCATACCCAGAACTCATTTTAAATATTTTATTTATTTATTTATTTATTTATTTATTGGAGAGAGAAAGGGAGACAGAGAGGCAAATAGAGAGAATGGTTGTCCCAGGACCTCCAGCCACTGCAAACCAACTCCAGATGCATGTGCCATTTGTGCATCTGACTTAGTGGTAACTAGGGAATTGAACCTGGATCCTTAGGCTTCGCAGGCAAGCACCTTAACTGCTAAGCCATCTCTCCAGCCCAGGACAACTCCTTTTAAAGGAATTCAGAATTTGTATGGTGCCAATTTTAGTTAAATTCCATTTGATGTTGGCAGAGCAGAGCTTCCTGTTGAAACTTGGATGCGGAGTTATGCTGGTGTGTCAGATTCTGAGGTTGCACATTTACTCTGCTCTTGGCCCTCAGATGAAGAAATGATCTCTCTACTTGTATTTGACAGTGGTGTGGTGACGCTAGAAGTACCCTTGCAAGGATGGTGCAAATAGTTCAATGAAGATACTTTCAGCTGAGAATAGCAGGAAGTGCTATACAAAGGTCTTGTGTAGGCAGCATCAGCCACTGTGAGGTCATGAAGGCCAAGGCCACTTTGTGTCTGGATGACAGCATTGTAACCAGTCCTCCCCTTCCTTTGGTGCTTACATTGTTTACACCACCTCTTCTGCAATGGTTCCTGAACCTTGGAGAGTTTGATAGCGATGTCTCACTTAGTGTTGAGCACTCCACTGTCACTTCATCTCAGCACTTCGGTGAGTTTTGGGTCACCCAGTGGTTAATAGATGTACTTTGGTACTCATTCATGGCTGATGAAATCCAATAGTGAAACTGAGGTCAGAATTAGAATCACAGACTATTGAGATTTAAGTTCAGATGAAGGAGAGCTTGACGTTATGAGTAGAATCTTTACTGAACTCATGCCCTCCAATAAACGAATCCCTGATGAATAAAAATGAAATAAGAAAGTAAGTACACCATGTTATTGTCAGTATTATTATTATTATTGGTTTTTCAAGGTAGGGTCTTGATCTAGCCCAGGCTGACCTGGAATTCACTATGTACTCTCAGGCTGGCCTTGACTTCATAGCGATCCTCCTACCTCTGCCTCCCCAGTACTGAGATTAAAGGCTTGCACCATCATGCCAGGCACATGTTATTATTTTTATTACTTTCATCATCATCATTATAATCACAAATTATAATACACTTGAGGATCAAAATCCCCCTTACAGGGCTGGAGAGATTGCTTAGTGGTAAAGGCACTTGGCTGTGAAGCCTAAGGACTCAGGTTCAATTTCCCAGGACCCACGTAAGCCAGATGCACAAGATGCCACATGTGTCTGGAGTTTGTTTGCAGTGGCTGGAGGCCCTGGTGCACCCATTCTCCTTCTCCTTCTCTTTCTCTCTCTCTCAAATGAATAAATAAAATATGTTTTAGAATCCTGCCTGCTTGTTGCTGTTTTGAAGGTAGGAGTGCCTGGTGTGATCAGTACTCTGGAAAGCACTGTCACAATTTCTTTAAAGTTCAACAAGCATCTGCCTTCTGATCCTTGGAATTCACCTAAGAGAAATCAAAGTGTGAAAATGCTCAGAGTGGCCTGGGCTCAAATAGCCCCAAAATATCCACAGACTAGCACGTGGGCGACCGCATCGAGCTGCACATGCAACGCAGCACCCGCCCCTAGCAACGTAGTGCGCCACAGGAAAGTGAAACCGCGATGAACGTTGGGAGTTGAGAGAAACCAGACACAAGCGATTACATGTCATGTGACTCCACCTACATAAATGTCTAGAAGAGATGAACTTGTTACACGGAAAGCAGATCGGCAAGAAATTTACGATAAACAGAAGTTTTTGGAGGGAGATGATGTTAGAAATGTTCTAAACTGAATTGCGGTAATAGGAACACAAATGTGTTAGTTTAAGAAAATCACCCAGGAGTAGAAGAAAAGTCAGTCACCACAGTTCCAGCACAGGAAGTCAGCAAGACCGTCTCTGCCACTATTAGAACGAGGAAGAAATGTGTGAGCTAAACTTAATGGACACACTGGAAAGACAGAGTATCATTAAAGAGTCCAGAGAGCTGAGCTGGGCTGGAGGGATGGGTCAGCACTTAAGGCATTATCCTACAAAGCCAAAGGACCCAGGTTCAATCCCCAGGACCCACATAAGCCAGATGCATAAGGGGGTGCATGCGTTTGGAGTTCGTTTCCAGTGGCTGGAGGCCCTGGAGCCGATATTCAGAGATAGGTGGAGTAACACGCTTTCAGCTCTTTGATCGGGGCATATAGAAAACCACTTCGGGGGCTGGAGGGATGGCTTACCGGTTAAGGCGTTTGCCTGCAAAGCCAAAGGATCCTGGTTTGATTCCCCAGGACCCACATAAACCAGATGCACAAGGGGGCACACACATCTGGAGTTCATTTGCAGTGGTTGGAGGCCTGGGCGTGCCCATTCTCTATCTCTGTCTGTCTCTCTCTCTCTCTCTCTCTCCCTCTTCCTTTGTCTCTTTCTCTCTCTCAAATAAATAAATAATAAAATATTAAAAAAAAAAGAAAGAAAACCACTTCGGGGCTGGGGAAATGGCTTAGTGGTTAAGGCGTTTGCCTGTGAAGCCTAAGGACCCTAGTTCAATTCCCCAGGACTCACATAAGCCAGACGTACAAGGAGGTGCATGCATCTAGCATTCATTTGCAGTGGCTGGAGGCCCTGGCATCCCCATTCTTTCTCTCTTTCTGCCTCTTTCTCTCAAATAAATAAATTAATTAATTATTTAAAAAAGAAAAAGATAAAAGAAAACCACTTCGCTCTCCGTGTGTCCCTAGACAAGGCTCAGGGGCTCTGCAGCTTCCCTCATCACCAGGCTCAGCAGCGTCAGAGTGACTCACGGCTCCAGAGCAGGGGTCACCACAGCCTCACGTGGTCTCCCTCCCACCCCAGCTCTGGCCCGGGAGACCAGCATCCACCAGCCACCATGTGCACCTGTTCAGTCACTGGACTCCTTCATTAGGGCTCCCTGCCCGGCTTCCAAGGAAAAGCCAGGTCTGCCCTTCTGTCCGGCAGGAATCCCCCTGCGGCAGGTCTGTTCCAGCCCTGCTCCTGTGAGCCTGAACGCAGAGACCCGATGGGACAGCGGCAGGATGTGCCGTGAGCTCCAGGGGAAGTCCCAGGAAAGAGACAGTGTAGGAACATTGACTGGAGTGGCGAGCTTGAGCTTGACCATGTCACAATGGCCCTGTGACATCACCCACATTACACACCGGGCACGCAGAGCACCTGTCCAGAGCTGACCACTATGCACATCCCAGAGCAGCTGACCCCAGACGCATGTCTGTGCCAAGGAAGTCTCCCTTCCTTCTCCCTGCTGCTCCTGCCCTAGTGATGTTTCCACACGCCCAGCACCGGCACTTCTTTCCCAGTGTCCGTCTGTCCAGCACTGATCTTGGTCTCCTGTCAGTCACCGCCTCGAGTAGTGTGTGTGTGTGTGTGCATGTGTGTGTGTGGTTTTTCCAGGTAGGGTCTCACTCTAGCTCAGACTGACCTGGAATTCACTATGTAGTCGTCTCAGGGAGGCCTCGAACTCATGGGGATCCTCCTACCTCTGCCTCCTGAATGCTGGGATTAAAGGCGTGCACTACCATGCCTGACACACACAGACACACACACACACAGACACACACACACATACACACACACAATTTAAAGTAGCACAACTTTGATAAGTTTGTACAGCATATAGAATTTGGTTCTTAAATTTTGAGCCCATCCTTTTTTTTTTAGAGAGAGAAGAAGGAAGGGAGGAAGAGAACTGGGCAAGGACCCAGCCTCTGCAACTGAACTCCAGACACTTGTGCCACCCAGTGCACATGTGCAGCCTTACGCTTACGTCACCTTTGTGCGTGTGGCTCACATGGGATCTGGAGAGAGATCAAACATGGGTCTTCAGGCTATGCAGGTAAGTGCCTTAACCACTAACAATCTCTCCAGCACCCCATCCCTGTTTTTTTGGGGGGGTTGCATTGGGTGTATACTGCGGTGTGTGTTCTATGCACGTGCATGTGCCCTCTCTGCTCTTCATGTGTTTGTCTGCAGCGGGGTGCCTCCCCCGCAGTGGCCTGAGGGGAACTGCGAGTGTTCTGCTCCATTACTTGTCTACCCATTCTTACTTGGGCCAAAGTTTCTTACAGATCCCAGAGCCTGCAGGGGTTTTAAGCTCTAGCAATTCTGGGGTCCCTGCTGCCCGTGGTAATGGGGTTCCAGACGTGTGTGTGTGTGTGTGTGTCCTGGGGGTCAAGCTGAGGTGACCTCTCAGCCCTCTTCAGGCCCTCATGTTTGCACAGGAAGTGGTCTTAACTGCTGAGCCGTATCTCTAACCCAAAATGCTATTTTTCTTTTTCTTCTTAATACTTTTATTTGCATGTGTGCGTGCACTAGGGTCCCTTGCTCTGCAGACAAATTCTAAATGCATGTCACTTTTTGGTCTGGCTTTATTTGGTTGGGAAATCAAACCCAAGCTGGGAGGCTTTGTAAGTAAGTGCCTTTAACCATGGAGTTAAAGTCCTAGCCTCTTCCCTCAAAAGTAACCGCATGTAGTTTATGAGTGTTCGTATGCATATGAACAAGTTGAGTGGCGTCTCTGCAGCGGAACGCATCATGCTGCGGCAGTCTTTGTCATCACCTGTCCTTTGGTAGTGGAGCTCTCAGGGAGAAGAGCTTAGCTTTACTTTCCTAGACCAGTACACCTCACAGCTTCCTGGGATCTAAGTAGTGGCTTTTCTGTTGGCCTCATTAATGTAATATTTGTCTGGTTGCAATTATATACTTACCCACACTGAATCACCACTGGGGTTTTGGGACATAGAACTTCTTGAATTCAAGGGCCATAGTGAAATAGATTCTTTCCGACTGCCCCCAGAAGCTTGAACTTCTCATACTAGTAGAGGTACATTTCTCCTAATGTGGGTAGGATCCTATCTGTATCCCTGCTCAGAGGAGTCAAACTTGCGCGACATTATGGCATGACATCCTGTGGTGGTGTAAAACAGATAGGTCTGAATGCTTGGTCTCCAGCTGCCAGCAGTTTGGGATGTGGAGCCTTGCTGGAGGGAAGCGTGTTGCTGGGTGGGGAGTCGGGGGGCTTTGGGGTGTTACAGCCCAGCTTCCCCCTTCCCAGACTCAGTTCACTCGGTGCTGCTATCTTCCATGTGCTGTGGGAAGGAGGTGGTGTCCAGCCTCTGCTCACCCCCCTTTCCTGCCATCACGAGGCTTCCCCAGGGGACGGTGAGCCCGAAACAAACCTGTTCCTCCCACCAGCTGCTCTTTGGCAATGCGAAGGTGATTGCCCCACACGTCCTCGCTGAGAACAATGCACTGGGATCGGGAATTCTGAGAACAGCTTTGGCTTTCACGACAAGGACACTCGTGTAGAGCCGTGTGTGAGGCAACACATGAAAAATGTAAAGTCTGTCATTTCCAGAAGAGGATGATGAAGGAGGTGTGTGTGGGGGGGGGGGTGAGTCTCTTTTAAGGAACTAGAACGCCTGCTTCAAATTACATGAAATGTTGCCATTTGTTGCAACGAGTAGTCTATGAACTCAAATGATAAAATAAAAATGGTTTATACAAAATGCATTCAGAAATTGATTGCAAAATAGTGTCAGATAAGCACAAGCTTGTGGGATTTGGAATCACAAAGAATTCAACCAACTGGGGCTCAAGCCGTGTATCTTTGTAAGAGTTAATGGGCCACCATCACCTCATTCTCTCTCTATGGGGGTGAAAACAGATCTTACCCTACTTTGATATTAGAATTAAATAAAAATAGGTTGCAAACTGGGTGTAGTGGCGCATACCTTTAACCCCAGCACGCGGGAGGCAGAGGTAGGAAGATCACCTTGAGTTGGAGGCCACCTTAAGACTACATAATGAATTCCAGGTCAGCCTGGTCTACAGTGAGACTCTGCCTTGAAAAAAGAAAAAATAGTTTGCATAAAAAGCCCTTCGGACAATTCTGAGTACATAATCAAATGTTTCCAAAGCTCAATAATTTTTTGTGACTTTTATCACAGTGTGGTAAATTCTGCCCCCAAGAGATATGAAGATAAGGTGAGTGCTTCTCAGAAAGGTGCTAGATCATGAGTTAGTGGTGAATTTCATGTGTATAGTTGCACATCCTGAATCCAAGTCCTTACAGTGACATTGATATTATGAATGACCGTTACATGATACCAGAGACGTAGCTCACAAAGGGTATGAGTACAGCAGAATCCTTACTTCAATCAATAGTGATAATCTTAGCCAGACATGGTGGCGCACGCCTTTAGTGCCAGCACTCGGGAGGCAGAGGTAGGAGGATCGCCGTGAGCTCCAGGCCACCCTGAGACTACAGAGTGAGTTCCAGGTCAGCCTAAGCTAGAGTGAGACCCTACCTTGAAAGAGCAAAAAATAAAATAATAAATAAATAACAAAGAATACATCCTCCGTACAATGGGAAAGTCACAATGAGAAGCAGGACTAAGGACTGAGCACGCTCCCTTCTAAGGTCCGCTTATCCCAAGCAGATGACTGTCCAGGGCTCTCTCCCGGTCACCAGCGGCCTTGGCTGAGGCAGTGATCTCAACAAAGGGTTTCACAGGCAACTGTTGGAAGCAGAGCTTTCAGTGAGGGGAACCTGGCAGAGCCGAGGACCTGTGGGCTGAGCCTCCGCCCAGCAACTGATGACGCTGCTCACCTCTGATGCTGACTGGCTCCTGAACACCAAGGTTGCCTAGCCCTGCATCCCAGCTGTGAGCATCCTGGGACTTGGAACCTGCGTGTGGGTGGAGGTGGTCGGGCTCCGGCGAGGCTTGGCGGGCTTGGCCTCCCCTGCAGCATGGCGCGTCCAGGGCGCCCCAGAGGCCCCGGGGCGGCGGCCCTGACTGCGCTGGTGATGGTGCTGAGCCCCGCCGTGGCTGTGGCTTTGGCCAGGGACACCCGACGTAAGTGCGCGCACCTCGGGCGCTGAGCTCCCATGGGTGGGCTTTAAAGGTTGTGGCATTTCTCGCTCGGCAGTTCTAGGCTGGGCTCGAACTCAGGGTGATCCTCTTGCCTTAGCCTAAGTGCTGAGATTAAAGGTGTGAGCCACCGCTCCCGGCTCTGTGGCCACTTATGTTAGTCACTTAAGTCTTAGACTCCCTTTAAGCAGGAGAAGCCTTGCTTCCGTGGGACCAGCGCGCAGCATTCTCCCCAGCTCCCCTGCGGTGCAGCCTCTCCAGCCTCACTTGGAAGTGAGGACGACTTGGAAGTGAGGGTGTTAGAAGAGTGCCCTCTCCAGACGTCGCTCCACAACGCTCCAAGCCAGAAATTTCCACGAGGAGTGGAAAGGAATGGGAGGTTCTTTCCGTTATCAGTGAGATCCGTGACGCGGGTTCCTCCGGCTGAAGTGTGCGGATGGATGGATGCGTATGAGTCCTGCGGAGGCGCTCTGGTGCGAGGTGGGGCTACTGCATCCCCTTCTTCTTAGGCAAGGATCCCGGAGTACATAGTGCTTGGAACCGCTTCCTAGCTAGGGAACACCGGTGATGTGTGCTTTGGTTCTTGAAGAATTTAGTGGAGCCTCTGAAAGCGCAGCCCAGGTTCATGGTCACTCTCGTTCTGTTTTGAACCTTTCTGTGCTGTCATTTTCTCCAGCACCCGGAACATTTCTGCCTGGAGCTTACAGGAAGGGCTCAACTGGTCATAAAGTATTTGAAGTAGCCCAAAACCAGCCATTTCATATGGTTCTAACAACACGCAGGGCACAGGCAGCGAGGAAAGCCAGTCGTCAGTACAGGGGACTCACTGGTCTCCGGTGGCCCTTCTCAGTCGTAGGTTCCTTCATCTGGCCATCTGTTTGTCGTGAGTAGCCAGCTCTGCAGTTCCCCCTCGCCTTCCCCTAGCTGTACGTATGGTGACACTCTGACAGAACACCAAGACCTGCGTCATTTAGAAAGAACAAATATTTCTTACAGTTCTAGAGGCTGGAATATACATTATTAAGGGACCAACAAATGATGTGTGTGTGCGCTTGCTTCATTATCCCGTGCAGGAAAACATAAAGCAAATGTGTGTGTGTGTGTGTGTGTGTGTGTGTGTGAGAGAGAGAGAGAGAGAGAGAGAGAGAGAGAGAGGAGAGAGAAGGGACAGAGAGGGAGGGAGAAAGGGAGAGAGAAGCCTATTTTCATGAAAAGTCTACATTCTAGCTAGAGAGATGGCTCAGCGGTTAAGGCGTTGGCCTACAAAGCCTAATGATCCAGGTTCAGTTCACCAGCACCCACGTACAGCCAGATGCACATAGTGGTGCATGCATCTAGTGTTCATTTGTAGCGGTCTGGCACTCCCGTTCCTTCCATCTCTCTTCTCTCTATCTCTCTCTGCTTGCAAATAAAGAAATGAAAATAGTTTTAGGGCCTGGAGAGATGACTTAGTGGTTAAGGCACTGGCCTGTGAAGCCTAAGGACCCATATTCGATCTCTCGCCAGATTCCGCATTAGCCAGATCCACAGAGGTGATTCAAGTGCAAGGTTACACATGCACACTAGATGGCACATGCATCTGGAGCTCCGTGGCAGTGGCTGAGGCCCTGGCATGCCAATTCTCTCTCTCTCTTAAAAAAAAATTCTTTTTTTTTTTTATTTTTCAAGGTATGGTCTTGCTGAACCCCAGGCTGACTTAGAATTCAGTATGTAGTCTCAGGGTGGCCTCAAACTCACAGTGGTCCTCCTACCTCTGCCTCCGGAGTGCTGGAATTAAAGGTGTGTGCCACCACTCCTGGCTGAAAAAATATTTTTTAAAGTCTCCATTCATTATAATGAACCTATTTGCTAGCTATGGCAGCTCACACTTTTACTCCCAGCACTCAAGAGGCAGTGGCAGGAGTATCACCATGAGTTTGAGGTCAGCCTGGGCTACAGAGTGACTTATAGGTTAGCCTGTGCTAGAATGAAACTCTGCCTGAAAAGAAAATGAACCACTTCCATGAAAAAGACATAAATTGACCCTTTCATAGGATATGGCCTCTAGTCACCTAATCACCCTCATATGTTCCCCATTCTCAAAATTGTTACAGCCGGGCATGGTGGTGCACACCTTCAATCCCAGCACTAGAGAGGCAGAGGTAAAAGGACCAATGTGAGTTCAAGGCCAGCCCAGAACTACAGAGCGAATTCCAGGTCAGCCTGGGCTAGAGTGAGACCTCACCTTGAAAAACACAACCAGCAAAAAGCTGTTGCAATTGGAATCATGTTTCCAAGAAATGGACTTTAGGAGACATGTTCACACCGTGGCATTGAGTCTTCAGTCCCTCAAATTCATGTCTGTCTTTCATGCAAAAATCCTTCATCCCCAAAACTTCAATGATTGCACCACCACTTAGGACTCCATGCAGACTCTCTTCCAACCCAGATACAGGTGTGTATGAATCATGCCACAATTCATCTTGAGGCAAACTCCCCTTCAGCTGTGAACAGAGAATTAAACAATTTATCTCTCCTTCCGAAACACAGTGGTAGGATGAGCCCAAGATAGGTATTCCCCTTTTACAAAGGAAAAGTACAGCCAGGCGTGGTGGTGCACACCTTTCATCCCAGCACTCGGGAGGCAGAGGTGGGAGGATCACCGAGAGTAAAAAGAAAGGAAGGAAGGAAGGAAGGAAGAAAGGAAGGAAGGAACGGAGGGAGGGAGGGAAGAAGAAAATTACATAATTGCATAAGATGAAATGGGTAACTCTCCCAACTAACTCAGTTAGAAAAATAACATCAATTCTATTTTTTTTTAGTTGTTCCTTATTTTTTTTTTTTAGTTGACTAACAGAGATTTAGATATCATTCATTCTGACATTTTCAACTACAATTTGTTTTTGTTGATTTCTACCATCCCCCTTATTCCTCTTCTCCCTGCCCCCTTGTTCCCTCCAATTCCCCTCTTCCTGTAATCTTCCTCGTTAGTACTTTTTTTTTTTTCCTGAGGTAGGGTCTCACTCTAGTCCAGGCTGATATGGAATTCACTATGTAGTCTCAGGGTGGCCTCGAACTCTCAGTGATCCTCCTTCCTCTGCCTCCTGAGTGCTGGGATTAAAAGTGTGCACCACCATGCCCGGCCCCTTCATTTCTTCTTCTTTTTTTTAATGTTTAATTTATGTATTTATTTGAACACAGAGAGAGACAGAGAGAAGAGAGACAGACAGAGAGAATGGGTGGGCCAGGGTATCTAACCACTGCGAACGAACTCCAGATGCATGCATCTCCTTGTGCATTTGGCTTTACATGGGTCCTGGGGACTCAAACCCAGGTCATTAGACTTTGTAGCCAAGCACGTCAACCACTGAGCACTCCCTGCAGCCCCTTCCTCACTTTTTACATGTCACATGTGCCCTTTCACCCTTCTCTCACCCCCCTTCCAGCTCATCTCTTTATATTTACTTTTGTTCTAGCTTTATAGGTTTTAAAATATATTTTTATTTATTATTTGCAAGCAGAGAGAGAGCGGGAATGGGCACTGCAGGGCCTCCTGCCACTACAAATGAACTCCAGCTGTGTGCGCCCTTTTGTATGTCTACTTTGGGCGGGTGCTGATTTGAGGCTGGAACCTCAGTGCTGCATCCAATCGCAATACCGTGTCGTACGTCCTCATAGTGAGAAGGGAAGAGGATCCCTGCAGTTCCCAAACCTGTCTGGGTCACCGTGGCGGAGGAGCGGGTGTGCACCAGGTGGAGGGGAGAGGGTGAGCGCTCGCCCCTGCCACAGTGGCCTAGCTATTTGACATTTCAGAGTTTTGATAAAATCAGGGCCCTTGTATTACGTGTCTCACATGTAGCCACAGTTTGATTTTAATAAATCTCTCTTTTGATAATTCCTCATTGCAGTTAAATATAGAACCAAAAACTACATATAGATGCTAACATAGACATGATTTGTTGTTGTTGTTGTTTGTTTTTTCTTTTGTTTTTCAAAGTAGGGTTTCACTCTAGTCCAGGCTGACCTGGGATTCACCATGTAGTCTCAGGCTAGCCTCAAACTCACATTGATCCTCCCACCTTGGCCTCCTGAGTGCTGGGATTAAAGGCATGTGCCATCATAGCTAGCCTTTTAAAAATAATTTTTCTTCTAAAATATTTTTATTTAATTATTTGCAAGCAGAAAGATAGAAGAGAGACAGAGAAAATGCATGCATCAGGGCCTCCAGCTGCTGCAAACGAACTCCGGATGCATGCACTCTGTACATCTGGCTTTACGTGAATACTGGGGAATTGAACCCAGGTCTTTAGGCTTTGCAGGGAAGTGCCTTAACTGCTGAGCTATCTCTCCAGCCTCAATTGGGTTTTCTGACCTTTCTGGGTTTGGGAATTCAGATAAGAGATTGCAGAGTAGTACAATCTTGATAGGGACCCTGTGGTGGTTTGATTCGTGTGTCCCCCATAAAGTTAGGTGTTCTGAATGCTAGGCTCCCAGCTGATAGCAATTTGGGAATTAATGCCTCCTGGAGGCAGTGTATTATTTGGGACAAGTTTATGGGTGTTATGACCAGCTTCCTCTTGCCAGTGTTTGGGACACCCTCCTGTTGTTGTCCATCTGATGTTGGGCAGGAGGTGATGTCCACTCTCTGCTCATGCCATCATTTCCCCTGCCATCATGGAGCTTCCCCTCAAGTCTCTATGCTAAAATAAATCCTTTTCCCCATAAGCTGCTCTGGGTCAGGTGTTTTCTGCCAACAATGTGAACTTGGCTGCAGATCCCTTGGATCTTCAATAGTCATCTTATTAAAAATATATTTATTTATTTGAGACAGAGAGAGAGAAAGAGGAAGAAGAAGAGGGAGAGATAGAGAATGGGCACACTAGGGTCTCCTGCCACTGCAAACAAACTCTAGATGCATGCACCACCTTGTGTATGGGCACTGGGGAATCAAACCCAGGTCATTAGGCTTTGCAGGAAAGTGTCTTAACCACTGAGCAATCTCTCCAGCCCAATAGTGTTCTTTTACTCAGGACCTCAAGGCTTTGATGTGCTGGGCTCCCCTTCACTCCTACAGCCTTGCCTGTCACCGTCCTGTCCCCACTGTGCCCCAGGCAGCCTTGTCCTTCATTTTCTTGAAGTTCTTCCACTCTTGTCACCTTATCTAAAATGCTCCTCCCTTTCCCACGCAAAGTACCCTCTCGCCACCCTCTTCTGCTTCACGCCAACCTCACCTTCTGCAGTGAGCGCATCACAAACGTCACTCCTCGGAGTCCTTCTCTGTCTGGAAGCTGTTTTCCCATGTGCCCACAGCTCCAGGGCGATCTCGGTTCTCACCCCCAAATAACTGCTCCAGTGTTCGGCTTTTGTCCCTCTCTTTCACTAACATTAAGCTCCAAGAGGGTAGGGGAGACATCCATTTTCTCTCTTAGGGTCCCAAAGGATGTCACAGGCAATGTCTGCAACAAGGGACATTTTTTAGAATGTTCTGGATGGTTGCTGTTTACGGGTGAACACCTGTGGGCAGGAGAGGAGGGAGCAGGTGATGGGTAGAACTGGATCAGAACGGTGTCCCTGCCCGGTGTGGTGTCCCCTCAGCATCCAACAAGTAGACATAGACTTGTGGGTACAGGGGAGTTAGCAATGATGGGGTGTGACAGGTGAGTCCTTCATGGGTGTCCTAGAGCTCTGTACTGTCTTATTATTTGTGTGTGTGTGTGGTGTGTGCTCCAGAGGCCAATGTTGGGTGTCGTCCTCAGTCATTCTCCACCTTATGTTTTAGAAACTGTCTCACAGTGAACCTGTAGCTCACTACCCCATGCACCCTGTCTCATTCTCCCTGGGGTAGCTCACTACCCCGTGGATCCTGTCTCATCCTCCCTGGGGTAGCTCACTACCCCGTGGATCCTGTCTCATCCTCCCTGGGGTAGCTCACTACCCCGTGGATCCTGTCCCATCCTCCCTGGGGTAGCTCACTACCCCGTGGATCCTGTCCCATCCTCCCTGGGGTAGCTCACTACCCCGTGGATCCTGTCTCATCCTCCCTGGGGTAGCTCACTACCCCGTGGATCCTGTCTCATCCTCCCTGGGGTAGCTCACTACCCCGTGGATCCTGTCTCATCCTCCCTGGGGTAGCTCACTACCCCACGGATCCTGTCTCATCCTCCCTGGGGTAGCTCACTACCCTGTGCACCCTGTCTCATCCTCCCTGGGGTAGCTCACTACCCCGTGGATCCTGTCTCATCCTCCCTGGGGTAGCTCACTACCCCGCGGATCCTGTCTCATCCTCCCTGGGGTAGCTCACTACCCTGTGCACCCTGTCTCATTCTCCCTGGGGTAGCTCACTACCCTGTGCACCCTGTCTCATTCTCCCTGGGGTAGCTCACTACCCCGTGGATCCTGTCTCATCCCCCCTGGGGTAGCTCACTACCCCGTGGATCCTGTCTCATTCTCCCTGGTGGTAGGGCCATGGGTATCATGGCTGGCTTTTTTTTTTTTTTTTTTTTTGGAGGTAGAGTCTCACTCTAGCTCAGGTTGACCAGGAATTCACTATGTAGTCTCAGGGTGGCCTCGAACTCATGGCAATCCTCCAACCTCTGCCTCCCGAGTGCTGGGATTAAAAGCGTGCGCCACCACGCTGGGCTTCATGTCTGGCTTTTTTTTTTTTTTTACATGAGAACTAGACATCCGAACTCGGGTCCCTGTGCTGATGAAGCAGGTACTCTGCTGACTGAGCCATCTCCTCAGCCCTGTGCTGTGTCTCTCACCACATAACCTGGGGCATTGCTAGATGCTCCTGCCAAGCAGCCCGTGCCTCTGTCCCCACAGCGCGCTTCCTGGAGCAGCTGAAGGCTGAGTGTCGTTTCTCCAACGGGGACGGAGCGTGTGTGGACTGTGACCAGGTTCATCTACAACCAGGAGGAGTTCGCTCACTTTGACAGTGACATTGGGAATTTCCAGGCAGTGACCGAGCTCGGACGGCCCATCGCTGAAGACCTGAATAGACAGAAGGATGTCCTGGACAGTTATCGGGCCTCAGTGGACAGGTGCAGAAATAACTACAAACTTGTTGATATCTTAATGTTAAAGATGACAGGTGAGTGTGGGGCTGCGGGTGGCCATGGTGGGAGAGGGGAGGTTGTGTGTGCTTGTGCGTATGTTTAAAGCCTCAAAGTACCTCAGTTGTTTCTGGGGTTTCTTTCAAGCATATGTATCTTGACATCATTGAAATAATTGTGAAATTATCCCTTGAATCATAATTTCATAATTTTGTTACTTAACATTGATATTACTATTTTATGTTGTGTTAATAATACTGATGTAGTGGCAGGATTCCTTAGTATCCTTAAGGTGATTTTTGTTTTTGTTTTTCAAGGCAGGGTCTCACTCTAGCCCAGGCTGACCTGGAACTCACTATGTAGTCTTAGGGTGACCTTGAACCCACCACAATCCTCCTACCTCTGCCTCCCAAGTGCAGGGATTAAAGGTGTGCGCCACCACACCCAGTTCTTAAGGTGTTTTTTGAACATATTCTATTTATTTATTTATTTGACTTTTTCGAGGCAGGCTCTCACTCTAGCCTAGGCTAACCTGGAACTCACTCTGTAGCCCACATTGGCCCTGAACTCATGGCTGTCCTTCTACCTCTGCCTTTCAAGTGCTGGGACTTCAGCCTGGGATTGGATGTGGTCCTCCTGACTTCCTGTCCCCATCTGTCATCCCCCAGTGGAGCCCAGGGTGACTGTGTACCCTGCCAAGACCCAGCCCCTGCAGCACCACAACCTGCTGGTCTGCTCTGTGGACGGGTTCTACCCCGGCGCCATTGAAGTCAGGTGGTTCCTGAACGGCCACGAGGAGACAGCCGGGGTGGTGTCCACAGGCCTGATCTGGAACGGAGACTGGACCTTCCAGACGCTGGTGATGCTGGAGACGGTGCCTCGGAGAGGAGAGGTTTACACCTGCCAGGTGCAGCACCCAAGCCTGCCGAGCCCTGTGTCCGTGGAGTGGAGTGAGTGAGGTGCTCCCTGACCTGTCACTCCCCTACTGGGAAGGGGACCCAGTGGACCCCACAGTGGACGATTTCATAGGACTCCGGAGTCTACTGGCTTTTATCCCTCACTGAGATCCCCATCTACATCTGCCATGTTGATTGATTAGGAGGGAAGCCATGGGGTGGAGAGCTGGCTCAGTGGGTAACACACTTGCTGTTGAGACATGAGAACTTGAGTTTGGATTCCCAGAACCCATGTAGAACCAGACACGGTTCTATCTTGCATCTGTCATCCCAGCATGCCTAAGCTGAGATGGGAGGCAGAGCCAGGAGTGTCCCAGCAAACCAGCAAACCAGCAAGCCAGCTAAGCTGCCGTGTGCAATGCTAAGCAAGCTAGATGGAAGCTGAGCGATTTCCTTTTCAAAGAAAGCCACATAGAAAGTGAGTGTTCTGAGCAGAAAGTCATTAAAAAAGAAAAGATTTAGAAGATTGGGTTCAGGCTCTGCCACATGTGCCAGTGAGGTAGATACCACTACTACTGCAGGCAAAGACTTGGGCTCTCTGGCAAGAATGAGGACAGAAAAATGCCTCTAACTTTTTTGTGACGGCTCTTGAACGTGGTTGGAGCTAGACTCGCCTCATTGGAGAAGTTCTAGAAGAGAGAGTGAGCTATACTCACCTCCTTAGAACAACTCTAGAAGAGAGAGAGAACCAGACTCACCTCATTGGAGAAGTTCTAGAAGGGAGAGGGAGCCAGATTCACCTCCTTGGAATAGCTCTAGAAGGGAGAGGGAGCTAGACTCACCTCCTTAGAACAACTCTAGAAGGGAAAGGGAGCCAGACTCACCTCCTTGGAGCAGTTCTAGAAGGGAGAAAGAGCTAGACTCACCTCCTCATAACAGCTCTAGAAGGGAGAGGGAGCCAGATTCACCTCCTTGGAATAGCTCTAGAAGGGAGAGGGAGCCAGACTCACCTCCTTGGAGAAGTTCTAGAAGGGAGAGGGAGCTAGACTCACCTCCTTGGAATAGCTCTAGAAGGGAGAGGGGGAGCCAGACTCACCTCCTTGGAATAGCTCTAGAAGGGAGAGGGAGCTAGATTCACCTCCTTAGAACAACTCTAGAAGGGAAAGGGAGCCAGACTCACCTCCTTGGAGCAGTTCTAGAAGGGAGAGAGAGCTAGACTCACCTCACTGGAGAAGTTCTAGAAGGGAGAGGGAGCTAGACTCACCTCCTTAGAACAACTCTAGAAGGGAAAGGAAGCCAGACTTACCTCCTCAGAGCAGTTCTAGAAATGAGAGAGAGCTAGACTCACCTCCTTAGAGCAGTTCTAGAAGGGAGAGGAAGCCAGACTCACTTCCTTGGAGCAGTTCTAGAAGGGAGAGGGAGCTAGACTCACCTCCTTAGAACAACTCTAGAAGGGAAAGGGAGCTAGACTCACCTCCTTAGAACAACTCTAGAAGGGAAAGGAAGCCAGACTCACCTCCTTGGAGCAGTTCTAGAAGGGAGAGGGAGGTAGACTCACCTCCTTAGAACAACTCTAGAAGGGAAAGGGAGCCAGACTCACCTCCTAGAGCAGTTCTAGAAGGGAGAGGAAGCCAGACTCACCTCCTTGGAGCAGTTCTAGAAGGGAGAGGGAGCTAGACTCACCTCCTTAGAACAACTCTAGAAGGGAAAGGGAGCTAGACTCACCTCCTTAGAACAACTCTAGAAGGGAAAGGGAGCTAGACTCACCTCCTTAGAACAACTCTAGAAGGGAAAGGGAGCCAAACTCACCTCCTCAGAGCAGTTCTAGAAGGGAGAGAGAGCTAGACTCACCTCCTTGGAGCAGTTCTAGAAGGGAGAGGGAGCTAGACTCACCTCCTTAGAACAACTCTAGAAGGGAGAGGGAACCAGACTCACCTTCTTTGAGCAGCTCTAAAAGGGGAGAGAGGGAGATAGACTCACCTCCTTGGAACAACGGAGATGTTTTTGAGATAATGGAGACACATGTCAGCATGATAGAAGGAATTACTTCACAATTATATGTGCATCAAAACACCATATTGGCCAGGTTTGGTAGCACAGGGCCGTAATCCCAGCAGTCATCACTCAGAAGGCTGGGTGGGGCAAGAAGCTGAGTGGTCAGGGCCAGCCTGGACTGTGTAGCATAGACCCTGTTTAATAGCATAGACCAGCAGTTTTCAGGAGCAGCCATGCCCTGCAGCAGGTGGAGCTACTGACCAAGTCTTTACTGCCCTAATTATAAAACAGTGAGTTGATGGTCCCTTGGTTCTCTACCATGTGGAGGAGGACTCTAAGGTTTACAGTTGTAGTGTCCTCTCCAGCACCTCATGGACTCCAGAGCTGCAGATGGTGTTGCATCCAGAGACCTATAACCCGTCCCAGCTCCAGTGGTCTCACATGTGCAAGAGCGGTGGCCCCTAGAACTAGAAGTTCTTGGTGTGAGTCCAGCAGGGGAGCATCTGCAGGGCCGCCCACCGAGAGCACTGAGGAGCTCGGGGTGAGATTGGCAGTGCCAGGCAGAACACCCAGAAAGGCCAGCGCCAGATTTTGGATCATCATGCAGTTGCTCCCTTTGATCCTGTTGGATCCCTACTGATGGCTTAGTCATCTTTTTGTCCCTGGCTCCAGATCCTGCCTCTAGGTTGGGCTTGTGTCCCTTGTGCAGGTCCTCTGGCTTGTTATCCATTGTGACATACAAGGAGCTATCCAGGGGTTTTCCTGGCTTCTAAAGACAGTCTCAACTTTGTTTTCATCCGAGGCGACCTCCTGAGCTTCTGTGGGCCCCAGAATATCCATGCATGCTTCGGGTGATATTCCACATGTCAGTCTTGGGACTCCTCAGTGTACCCCTGAAATCTCCTTTCTGGGGGTCTCCACTCGAGATATTCTCCCCTGGGGAGAATCTCTCCTCTTCTTCCTAGCTCTCAAAGCTCTGAATCCCCAGGTCTCAGTGGGGAATTAGATTTGGAGTGAAGTCTCTAAGCCTGGCTTCCTCCCCAGGGGCGCAGTCGGGGTCTGCGCAGAGCAAGATGCTGAGTGGAGTCGGGGGCATCGTGCTGGGTCTCCTCTTCCTCGGGGCGGGGCTCCTCATCCACTGCAGGAACCAAAAAGGTGAGAAGCCGCGCTGGGGGTGGGCCACGTGGTTCTCCCAGACCTTTCTGGGGGGGGGGGAAGGGATATGGCTGCCCTGCAGTTAGTTCTCAGGTCAGCATGAAGTCCCTATTTCCTCGGGTCACCTCAGATCTCAGGGGCCTTCTGAAGCCAACAGCCCTCAGTTGCTACTTTGGGTCACAGAGATGAGGGCCAGGCTCAGGACATGGGGGTTTGAGGACCCGGCATGAAGTCAGGAAGACCCACTGCTCACTGGATTGTGTGACACAGCTTCCTGGTCACAGGCTCTCAGTCTGTGCTCCCCTAGCTACCAGCTGGTGTGGGTGGTGGTCAGGTGACAGGTCAGCAGATGGACATTGTCTGGGGACAGCCTGCCTCCGTGTACTCAAGCATCTGTCTTCTCTCTTTCCCAGGACATCCTGGAGTTCCGCCAACAGGTAAGGTCTTCAGTCCTCTCAGAGACAGGCTTGCTCTCCCGCGACATGGGGGAGAGGTGACGAGACACTAGGCAGAAAACTGGGGAGATTTGGGTCCACAGGTCTGAGCAGGCAGTTTGTCCTGAGCTTGTTGTCTGCACGTGGTGATGACTGAGCTGTGATAGGGGGTGGCTGGACGACTTGAGAAGTTCCTCCTCTTACTGCCATGACACCAGGAGAGGCCCTCAGATGGTTCTAGAAGCCATTTACAGTGGGGCCTGGAGTCACCACGGTCCCTGTGTCCTAGGTCTCCTGAGCTGAGGAGAAGGTGACGACGCTGAAGGAAGGACTGTGTCCTGGACGTCCTGGCCATGAAGCCCTTGCTGCCGGGCCGTTCTTCCACTGGGACAGCGCCTTCCAGTGCCGGCTCCCTCCTGGCTCTGGGCCTCACCGACACTGGGCTCCCGGTGATGCTCAGCCCCAACCTCAACCCGGAAGCCGCGGTGCACACTGTAGCCCCTTCTCGTCAACATGCCCAGGTCCCTTTCTAGGCAACCCTTACTGTCTATGGTTCATTTGAACCCACCTGTGCCACAATACTTAACATTTTTCTCAAATAAACATGAAGTCACCTACAGTTTTGATGACAAGAAGTAGAAAAAGGAGGGATTAAATCAGTACATCAATGGCTTTCGTTTGTATATGATACATCTGTGAGATAACGCATATTCCTAAAGTACACATGCATGAAACATTGTGCTATACACCATAATTACATATTATTTTCAACTTTAATTAAAAATGTAAAAGCTAGTTCTTAAAATTCCAAAAATAGCCATAACAAATGAAACAAATGTGCTAATAAAATAAACAATATGAGACAAGCCAGAAAAGTAAATTAAACCATTGTATGAACCTCATCCACAGCACTTCATGAATCCAAATGCAAATCTCCACCTGGTCTCAGCTCCATAGGTGTCATTAATACACCACTTTAAAGTATTCAGATGGGTTTAGAGAAAGCCTGAGACAACGGAGGGTCTGCTCTTCTATTCAATCTGAGAAATCGATTTCAAATGTAAGTCAAACCAAGAAGTGAACAATCAATCCAGAAGCTTAATTCAAAGCAGCTATCATTTGAATAGAAGTTCTCTATTATCACCAATGACTTGTTTTATTTTAGAGCAAGTTCAACATGCATATTATATACATGTTGTTTTAAGCTTCATTAGGTTCTATTTGCATCAAGCATATTTCCCTGTAGGAATCTGATGAGCTGATAGTAATGTGTGTTGTGTTTGATGCCAGATTTGCGACTTTATTCTGGCCCTCCCACCCCACAAAATAATTTCCTTATTTGATAAGACCTTGCTATTTACATTTTAGCTTTAAACATGGCTTGATAACTTCACACTCTGCTAAATAGGAACCAGAAATAAGACACAAAACAAGTGATTAAAAACTTTCCATGGACCTGCAGAGATGGCTTAGCAGTTAAGGCACTCCCCTGCAAAGCCAAAAGAACCCAGGTTGGATTCCCCAGAACCTAAGTAAGCCAGATGCACAAGGTGGTACATATGTCTGGTGTTCATTTGTAGTGGCTGAAGACCCATTCTCTCTCTCTCTCTCTCTCTCTCTCTCTCTCTCTTCCTCTTTCTCTCGAATAAATAAAAATAGAAATATATTAAAAACTTTCAAAAAACAAAAAAAAACTTTCTATGATTTTTCCATAAGACTTTACTATTTACAGATTAATTTAAAGAAAATAATCATCATTAGTATATTGAGTCCTATAATTCCCAGACTCAACAAATTTTCCATTTGTTTAGGTGTATGGATTTTTCTTAATGATAACTTACAGTTGTCCATATAAAAGCCTTCATAATCTATTGTTAGCTTTTTCCTAGGTATTTTGGATACTATTATCAAATATATCATTTTTAGGGGAGGGGATATGATGGAGAGTGGAATTTCAAAGGGGAAAGTGGGGGTACAGATGGAAATACCTACTATAGAATATTGTTTACAATCATGGAAGTTGTCAATAAAAAAATAAAAAATACATATATCATTTTTAAAATTTTGTTTTCACTTGCTTCTGGTAGAACATAACTGGTTACTGGTTTTATTTATATTGGCCTTGAATCCAACAACATTATTAAGTTTTCTTATCAAACCTGTGCACTTGCATATTATTACTTTTTATTTCCTAGACATCTGATCCCATCAAGGGGAAATGATGATAATTTCCCATTCTTTGAAATCCTCATGCATTTAACTTATATTATCATTTTTCTCTATTTTTTCCTTTTGCAAGGAGAGAGGGAAAGAGAGAGAGAGCACCAGAGCCTCTAGCCACTGCAAATGAACTCCACATGCATGTGCCACTTGGTGCATCTGGCTTTACATGGGTACTGGGGAATCAAACCCTGGTTGTTAGGCTTTTCAGGCAAGCACCCTAACCACCAAGCCATCTCTCCAGACCTCTGTTGTCATTCTTCATTGCCCAACACTTCCAGTCCTCCCAGGATATTTCACCACTGAGTCTAACATGTGCAGCAGGATAGCTATCCTTTCCCAGATCAAAGAAATTGTTTTGCATTATAAGTTTCCTAGGGAGTTGTGGTGGTTTGAATGCAAACATCCCACATAGCCTCGGATGTTTGTAATTAACTCCTTACTTAGGGCCCAGCTGGTGGAGTTTTGGGAGAAGGAGCCTTGCTGGAGGAGGTGTGTCGCTGGGGGTGGACCTTGCGGTTGATGAGTCTAATAGTCTCTAAAGTAAAGATCGTACTGTCTCACAAAAGTGTCTACAAATATTTGTCATTCATTTTAAGTTTGCATAAATTAAGCTGGTTCTTCCTTAAAGATGTTGCTCTAACTATCAAAGTGATCTGGACTTGGGGGGGTTGTTGCAGGGAAGTTTTCAAGAAAAGGCTTCCTCACTCGGTATGGGACCATTCTAGTTCACATTGTCCGTTTGAGTATGTTTCAAGTAATTTATTTGCCACAAATTTGTTCAACATTTGTTATTAGTTCATACTTCTAAAAAAATCTGTGGAATTATAACAAGAGATATAAAATGTATGTTATTGGGATCCCAGAAAGAAATGAAAAAAAATGAATGCTGCTAAAATACTTTTTGAGGGACTACTAACTGAATATTTACCAAAAGACCTAAGTTTGAAGAGCCAAGAATTTTTTGTAAACCTAAGAGGATAAACCCAAAGAAATCCATGCTGCATGCATCAGTCACTCATTGCTGGGACAAAATACCTGACACAAATCCACTGAAGGAAGAAAAGGGTTGTTATTTATTATTATCATTTCAGCTTTCAGTGCCAGTGGGTGGATTCCATCCTGGCCTGTGGGGAAAGCATGGAGGAGCAGGAAGCTGGCTCACATCATCGCACAAGCAGGGAAGAAATAGACAGAGATGAGCGCTGGTTCTCAGCTATCTGTCTTGTTTTTACACAGTCCAGGACTCCCAACCCATGACAAGGCTCTGCCCATGACACCTTCAGCCCAAGGCAGGTTCAGTTTTTTGGTTTCAAAGGGAAGTGCCCATTCTGATGAGAACGGCATGGCAGCCCTGAGCAGGAATCCTGTGTCACATCTTCAGATGGACAGGGAAGAAGTGGAGAGATCAAGTGATCAAGTGAGGCTGGGCTGTAACACCTCAAGGCCCACCCCCAGGCACATACTTCCTGCACCAAGGCTTCACTTCCTAACTGCAGATTAAGTGTTCAAACACATGAGTCTATGGGGAACATTTACCATTCAAACCATCACAGAGGTCAAACCTGGAGCTTGCATAGGTGAGGCCAGTGCTCTGTCTGCTGACTCTACATAGTCTTAAAAATTCCAATACTGGAGCTGGAGAAATGGCTTAGTGGTTAAGGCAATTCTAATCTTCAGGTCCCACATAGCCAGATGCAAAGTGATGCAAGTGTGCAATGTTGCACATGCACACAGGGTAAGTCTGGAGTTCATTCACAGCAGCTGAAAGGTCCTGGTGCACTCATTCTCTCTCTCTCTCTCTCTCTTTCTCTATCTCTCTTTCTCTCTCTCAAAAGTAAAGAAGTCCAACACTGCAACACAGCAAGGCTCCTTCCAAGGATAAATGATACTATCCCCTCCCCCACTTAAACAGGTGTCCAAGGCCTACAAGGATGGAGGCGCCTGTCTTCCTGCCCGTTTCACCCTCGCTGTCTGGAACCTGCCAAGCTGACATATGGGCCCTCTTCTCATTGCTCTCCCTACACTGCTCGTGCCTGTTCCCCTCCACCGCTCTCACTCCTCATCAGAGGCTAGACTCTGGGGCTGGAGACTCACTCTACTGAACACACAGACACAGCGCTGACGTGGAGATCAAGAACCAAAGACCAATCCTGAACGTGCAGTTTGGCAGAGATCTCCCAACAAACCCGCCTGGCTCTGGGGTTTTCCAGGTAAGGGCTGGGTCCAGCAATAGGATTGCTTGTAGACGCTCGAACTGAGAGCCAGCCCTCAGTGAACACAGGCATTTCTTTTTTTGTAGTTTTTTAGAGAATTGGTGTGCCAGAGATTCCAGCCACTGCAATCAAACTCCAGACACATTGCACCACCTTGTGCGCATGTGTGGGCTTGTGCACCTGTCACCCTGTGCGTCTGGCTTATGCGGGGACCTGAAGAGTTGAACATGGGTCCTTGGTCTTCACAGGCAAGCGCCTTAACCACTAAGCAATCTCTGTAGCCCAATCTCAGACATTTCTGAGTCCTAGAACTTATAAAATATGTTCAATATTCAGACATTTTAGAACTGAAGGACCATGTATATTCCTCAGATCCCTCCCCACCAAAAATTGGCTCAAACACCAAAAACTCCACATGACCCATCAAAGTTTATTGGATGTAGCACAACAGGTCACAGTTTGGAGATACCTGAAGCCAAAAGCACAGAGGAGGCACCTCTAAAGTTCCATAGCAGAGACAGAATCCTGTGATATTTGCCACAGTGGAGCTGCATGGCAATGATAAAATGGATAGAGGTAAAACAGACACAGTACAGAGCCTGGATAGGGGAACCCAGCTAGACATTACACACCACGCCTAAGGTGTAGCGCTGGAAACTGCTGAGATGAATATCTTCGCTGAGGCAAAGCACTGAATAATGTCATCTTCCAAAAACTATTACAGCAGAAATTTCTTCGTTGATCTTCTGTTGAAGGTCGCCACCTGTCGTGGGACACATAGTCACCAAGGAGTTTAAGACGAAGGCTTTGAGTCCCTCAGATTCCTTGCCCACACATTCCTCTTAATCATTTGTCTTTGGGAGTCTTTAAATATTGATCTAGCTGCTAGTAAGCATGGCATTTTCAACACAAAACACAAATTTTGTTTTACACGAAGGGCAATGGCACCTTATATTTTCCTAGCAGTGACTTTCTTCCGGGAGGATTAACACTGCCCACTGGCCTCCAAGAGACTCCCAGTTCCCGCAGTGAGTCTGCCCTAACTCCACAGGCTTTGGGCTCTGCAACTGCCAGAGAAGGGCTTAAGCCTTGAGATTTGCTATCCTAAGTCACTGGGATGCAGTGCTCTAACACGAAGCAGTGGTCCTGGGAGCTGCAGAGAAGTTTCTAGAGTGAAGGTGTGGTCTAAAAGCACACTTGCGGAAAGCACACAACCTCAAGGCTGGGGTGCCAGCTGATGCCAGTGCCTGATTTGTTCTAATGAAGAGAAATCAAGAAGCACCACGTGTCTTCCCCTCCCCTCCTTTCCCCTATTCTCTCTTCTCCTCCCCATCCTTCCCCTCTCTTCTTCCTCCCACTCCTTCCCTCTCTTCCCCTCCCCTCCCCTCTCTTACACGCTCTTCTGCTCCTTTCCTCCCTTCCCCTCTATTCTCCTCCCCTCCCTCCTTTCTCCCTTTCCTTTCCTCTCCTCTCCTCTGCTCTCTTCCCCTCCCCTCCCCTCCCCTCTTCTCTTCTCTTCTCTTCTCTTCTCTTCCCTCCTCTCCTCTCCTCTCCTCTCCTCTTCTCTCTCTCTCTCTCCCCACATAAGGCCAAATGCACAAAGTGGTGCATATATCTGAAGTTTATTTGCAGTGGCAGGAAGCCCTGACATGCCCATATTCATTCTCTCTCTCTCTCCTCTTCTCTTTCTCTCTGTCTCTCTCAAATAAATAAATAAAAATTTAAAAAGATCTAATTTTAGCCCAGGCTGACCTGGAACTCACTCTGTATGTGGTCCAGACTGGCTTTGAATTCACAGTGGTCCTCAGCCTCCTGGGTGCTGAGATTAAAGGTATGTACCACCACACCTGACATCCTCTCCTCTCTCAAAGGCACTCCACATCTACCCCGCCCACGTATTTTCCACTCTTAAACACCTCCATACATGTCTGTCGCTGACCACACCTAACGCACCTCCACGAGCCTCACAGGTTCCCTTGGCGATGCTCCCTGGCATTTTGCTTGTGCATGCCTTTGATGATGAAGATGGTACCAGTGATGATGCCCACCAGGCCTACAATCAGACCGAGGGCACACACCACATTCTCTGTAGTCTCTGGGAGGGAGGTTTGTTCTTCAAACTCTGGGGAAACATGAAGCCAAGTAGATGTTAGTGAATGTGGTGAGAAATGGCACTTAGGACCAGAGGCAGCCAAGAGAAGAATTGTCAGTAAGATGGAGGCAGACTGTTGTAGTGAGGGGTTCACAGGTTAAAATGTGGAGGAAGGGCTGGCCAGATGGCTCAGCAGGTAAGAGGGCTTGCTACAAGCACGACAGCCTAAGGGGTCCCGAGACCACCTAAGTTCAATTCCCCAGGACCCAGGTAAACAGCTGAGTGTGGCCACACACGTCTGTAACTGCAGTTCTGTAGAAAGCAGACACTAGAGAACTGCTGAGGCTCATGGGATCGTCAGCTCCATGTTCGGAGAGAGACTCTGTCTCAAGTGTACAGAGATGTGCAGTAGAAAGACACCTGACATTCTCCTGTGAGTGCACACGCACAAACATGCGCACGCACCACACACGCACACACAGAGTGGAGGAACCTGGATCATGGGAGGACACAGGTGTGTAAATTATAGTGAGTGTAAAAACACCCTGGGTTCTAAGGGTCTAGAAGCAAACATCATAGGTGTGACCTAGAGGTGGAATGAAAGATGCTCAGAGGTGACCTGGACATGAAATGAAGGATGCTCAGAGATGACCTGGACATGGAATGAAGGATGTTGCATACCCCAGTGCTTGAGGACAGGTTTTTCCAAACCCCAGTGGTCCACCATGCAGTCATAGACGTCTTCAGTGGAGGGCACAAAGGTGAGATAGTGGAACTTGCGGAAAAGGTGGTCTTCCCGGGGCAGGAAGACGGTCTCGGACACTCCTGTGGTGACGGGTTTTCCATTTTGAAGCCAGGTGACATTGACCACGGGTGGAGAGAACTTATCAATGAAGCAGATGAGGATGTTGGGCTCTCCCAGCTCCACAGGGCCTTTGGAGAGCACGGTGACCTCTGGAGGCACTGGGGATCACAGGACAAAGTCACCTGCATGCCTCAGCCTCGCTCCTCTCCCTCCCTCACTGATATACGGTACAAATCTCATGACTGTAAAGCTAAAATGTGCCCTGAGAAGCCTGTGCCACATTCCTGGCCCCTAGCTTTGGTGTTCTAGAGACAATACTGAGGCATAAGATGCCCACACTCCTCATTCCTGGCTTGCACTGTGTAGATGCAAGGCAGTGATCTTGTGGCAGGGATAAGACTTGGGCATATCTACGAATGTTCTTGGGCATGTGGCATGAGGGGAGTTTGGGGTTTGCTGGTATCCTGCTTAGGCCTCTAGGAGGTAGGGTTATAATAGTACAATACAACTTTTCAAAGCATCTATTTTAAAGCTACGGATTCCCACATCCAGGATGCAGAGGAGGGAGAGGTCCCACTGCTATCCCCCATGCAGGATGCAGAGGAGGGAGAGGTCCCACTGCTATCCCCCATGCAGGATGCAGAGGGGGAGAGGTCCCAATGCTATCCCCCATCCAGGATGCAGAGGGGGGAGAGGTCCCACTGCTATCCCCCATCCAGGATGCAGAGGGGGATAGGTACCGTTGGTATCCGGAGTGTAGTTGGAACGCTTCATCATGATGTCCAGGTTGGCTTTGTCCACAGCGATGTTGGCCAATGCACCCTGAGCCTCAAAGCTAGCAAACTGCCCAAATTCTTCAAGTCGCCAGACTGTCTCACTCTTTTGCATATCCACATGAAAAATCTCGTCACCATCGAAGTCGAACATAAACTCTCCTCTTTGTTCAGGGGCTAGGTAGAACTCGGCCTGGATGATCTTGTGTTCCTCTGAAAAGAACAGGAAAGGGAGTCATGGGGGGAGGTGAACTTGCACACGCGTGGACAGGGAGAGGGACTGGTCAAGTGGAGTAGGGGACAATGGAGGGCCAGAATTAGGGAAGAGATGAGGTCTGGGCAATGGTCATCCACAATTAGTCATGTTGGGCAGTAAGAACTAAGGGGCACAGTGTGAACAGAGGGAGACCAGGAGGCAAGAGCTACAGGGCCCAGAGTCCTGCCCACCTACCTAGCGGCTCCATGTTACTCTCCTTGCGGAAGCCCAGGGCAATCCTCACAGGAGAAATGCTCTCCCTCTCCCTCCACCCAGGCGCTGAACACACTTGGGCAAGAACCCCAGGGCATCTCTTTCTCCCAGCACTGTTCTCTCAGATGACAGAATCACTAGTTGAAAGGCCGAGTGCTCAACTCTGGGATCAAATGAAATCTTGACATCTTGTCCAGTTACATACTTGGTGACCTAAGCAGCTCACCTGACCTGTGTGTGATTTTCTAGTTGTATATTCTCATTTTGATTTCATCATGGGTGGCCCTGAGGTAAAGTAAGTAATTTCTTGATATACCATCAGGCCTCTAACAGCATTGCTCACATTTGGTAATTAGAAAATGTTTTGGGGCTGGAGAGATGGCTTAGTGGTTAAGGAACTTACCTGCAAAGTGTAAGGACCCAGGTTCAACTCCCCAGTACCCACGTAAGCCAGATGCACAAGGTCGCACATGTGTCTGGAGTTTGTTTGCAGTGGCTAGAGGCCCTTTGGTCTCTCTATCTGCCTGTCTCTCCCTCTTTCTCTCAAATAAATAAATCAATAAAAATATTTTTTAAAAAAATGTTTTGTATATAAAGTCTAGGCTCATGGAAAACTTGACTGGAGCTGAAAGCATCTAAGAAACTAAGAGTGAGAACTGGGCTGGAGAGATGGCTTAGCAGTTAAGGGGCTTGCCTGTGAAGCCTAAAGACCCATGTTCTACTCTTCAAATCCTACATAAGCCAGACTCACAAAGGTGAGGCAAGCACAAGGTTGCACATGCCCACAGGTGGCACAAGTTTCTGGAGTTCAATTGCAATGGCTGAGGCCCTGGCATGCCAATTCTCTATCTCACCTCTCTCTCTGTGTCTCTGTCTCTGTCTCTCTCTCTCTCTAAAATAAAAAAAAAAAAAGGTAGGCCGGGCATGGTGACGCACGCCTTTAATCCCAGCACTTGGGAGGCAGAGGTAGGAGGATCGCCGTGAGTTCGAGGCCACCCTGAGACTCCATAGTGAATTCCAGGTCAGCCTGAGCTTGAGTGAGACCCTACCTCGAAAAACCAAAAAAAAAAAAAAAAAAAAAACAAGGTGAGAACTTCCAGTATTGTAGAGAACTGACTTACTTACCATCATGGATATGTCAGTGACAAGAATCCCATCTGGGCTGACAATTTGACCTCTAACTTTTAAAAATATTTAATTTATTTATTTATTTGAGAGAGAGAAGAAAAGGGGGGGGAGAGAAAGAATGGGCACACCAGGGCCTCCAGCCACTGCAAACAAACTCCAGACACATATGCCACCTTCTGGCCTAAGTAGGGAAATTGAACCTGGGTTCTTCGGCTTCACAGGCAAGCGCCCTAGCAACTAAGCCATCTCCCCAGCCCTTTGACCTTTATCTTAATGCTACTTAGATTGTCACTGTCTCTGTGAGGCATAGTCTGTGAAGATGGACTCCAAGAATAACTGCTGCCGAGGGAGCATGAGAGGGCCAGTGTTCCTCATCTCTGTCTTGAGGGATAAGATGAGGAGCTTTAGACAATCCGAAGAGAAACCAGAGTAAGATGAGGGTTTTAATGTCTGGCCAGATGTTGACATGCCTGGGGATTTATTCAACATTTGTTCCTGTGCACAAACAGATATTCTAGCTGTCTCTTTTCACCATAAAGGAAGGGGTTTGTACTTCTAGATTAGCATGTCCAAATAAAGCTCTGTGCATTCATATTAGTGTGCCCATCTTTTTTTAAGTTTTAACTTATTTATTTGAGAAAGAGAAGGCAGAGATGATAGATGATAGATAGATAGATAGATAGATAGATAGATAGATAGATAGACAGACAGACATATACACGATAGATAGATAGATAGATAGATAGATAGTGAAAGAGAGAATGGGCACATCAGGGCCTTCAGCCACTGCAAACAAACTCCAGACACATGCACCACCTTGTGCATCTGGCTTATGTGGGTCCTGGGTAATCGAGCCTGGGTCCTTTGGTTTTGCAGGCAAGCACCTTAAGTGCTAAGCTATCTCTCCAGCCCTTTAAAAAATACATAGTGTTTAAGTTATTTATGTACTTATTTAGCATGTCCCTATAAAGCTCTGTCTGGGCAGTAGAGACCCACACCGGTCATGCCAGGCCTGGGCACCTCTTTGCTTGTTTCCCTTCTACGTGTAACTCTCTGAAGGGCTCACTCAAGGTGCTGAAGAATACTTCTCCTAACAGACACTTCTGCAAAAACATTGGCTTTGGAATGACAGGCTAGTAGGAGACTTTCCACGTACTTGTTTTGCTACTGTCTTGGACATAGTAGCAACTAAGAGTGACCACAGATCTTGAAAGATCTGCTGCAGCATAAGGGGATGGGATAGGGCCATCAATGCCCCAAGAGACAGTGAATTAAATGCACTGCGTGGTGGTATGTCTGAGCTCTCTTCTCCCTTATGGCATTTCTTTTTACTTATTTATTTTTGTGTCTGGAACCTTTTTCTCAAATGTTTTCTTAAAATTTTATTTCAGCCGGGCATGGTGGCACACGCCTTTAATCCCAGCACTCGGGAGGCAGAGGTAGGAGGATCACCATGAGTTCGAGGCCAGCCTGAGACTACATAGTGAATTCCAGGTCAGCCTGAGCTAGAGTGAGACCCTACCTCGAAAAACAAAAAAAAAAAAAAATTATTTCAGAGCTAAATATATATAGAGAGAGAGAAGGAGGAAGAGAGAAAGAGAATGGACACACCAGGGCCTCTTGCCTCTACAAATGGCCTACAAATGCATGTGCTACTTTGTGCATCTGGCTTTATATGGGTGCTGGAGAATCAAACCCAGGCCATTAGGCTTTGCAAGCAAGCACCTTTAACTGTGAAGCCATCTCTCCAGCCCTGGATCTTTTTAAAAAGCATTTTATCTACAACCTTCAAACAGAGAGACAAAATACCATGATCATAATCCCCTCCCGTTGCCATCCCTTTGCCCTTCCTGAACCCATGCTCCTCTTGATCCCTTCTTTCCAGATAGTCTCTCTTCTATTTTGATGTCTTCATTTTCCCTCCTATTATGCAAGTCTTATGTAGGGAGCATCCGCCACTGGGAGGTCATGTGTACCACGACCACTTTGTGTCTGGAAAGACAGTATTATAAAGCCCCCCTCCCCTACCTTTGGCTCTTACATTCTTTCTGACCCCCCTCTTCTACAATGGTCCTTGAGCCTTGGAGAGTATTATAGATGTCTCACTTAATGCTAAACATGCCACATGACATTTTTTAGTCATCCTCAACATAATGTCTGTGCTGACAGGACTATGTGCCAAAATTTAACTACCATGTATGCAACAAGGGGTAGTCCTAACCATTTCTCATATTTTTTCTCATTTAATCCTCCCAAAGGTATGTGAAGTTTCTAATGATTAATTTTATCAATGTTCCTGAAAAAAATTAAACCCACAGATATAACTCGTCAGTGCCTATCATACAATAGTCCTACCATCCCCTGCAAGTTTGGCCTATATTGACTTAGTGGTACTCAACAACACACAGCCCAGTTCTGTCTTGCTAAACAAAGTTTGTCTTATATCAATTTATGAGGAAAGAGAATTCCTCCAAACTGTAGCTTTTAGTATTTTCAGATTTAAAACCTTGCTCTACTTTCCTTCCACCCTAAAGATTGTCTTGTAAATGTTACAGTTCGTTTCTCCAATGCTTCCTACTCTACTTTCCCCAGTTTTGGCTTTCTTAGCACCTACCTTTGATAGCCCACGATTCCTGAGGGCTCATCAGGAGAGCCATGGAGAACATTAACACCAAAACTCCATTTGTAGTCATGTTCTTGGGTGGGCAGAGGGGCGAGAAGAGCTCACAAGAGAGTCCCGAATAGACTAGAATAAAAGAAAGGAATTAAAATCCAAATAACCTGAGTTTTAGCCAATCAGAAAAGAGTCTTGAGATGACACATCTGTTGCTGGGGGAAGGGTTCTTGTAAAGGGTCCAGGATAGGACACATGTAGTTCATTACTTGATATCAGACTCTTGTTTGAAGAAGTAATTTCCTTCCAGAAGAAATTTCTCTATTTGTTCATGAAGTTTATTCCTTAGACAAATAATTCAAGTTTTTTGAGAATGTTGATCAATCACTCAGGTTTCCACCCAACCCAAGTTCTAGAAGGGATGCACCTGCAGCACATTAGTGAGAACAGAATCAACAGAAATACCCTGAAGGAAGAGTAAAAATATGTCATGCCTCACGGTGCAATAGCAGGGGAGATTGTTTTTAAAGGACATTGGATTTGCTAAAAATAATTAATAATAAATAAATAAATATAATAAATTCTCGGGCCATGGAGAATGCCTGGATTCTGACAGTACTGGGGAATGCAATCTTATTATCTCTTTCAGAGGCAAAACTAAACAGTGCAAATTTTCTGTCTTTTACTAGCTTCTGTACTGCCTTCTCTTTGAAAGGTTCATAAGAAATACATGGTGAATTCAAAGACACTTTACATGTCAAAGGGGCACTTCTGATCCAAAGTGTTACTCAGCAACTGATGACACTGTGCAGCCCTCGCCCGCTGATTGGCTCTGCTCATGAGGTGACTAAATTCGAGACACTTCAGAAAAGGTTTTCAGTTCCCCTTCTCTGCAGCAGGAGAGATGCTTCCATGTGGACGCCACTTGTGGTTTCCTGTTCTCCCAAACTCTAGCTTCCTGTGTGTTTGAGGGGATTTCTGAATCATGAGGTCTTGGTGACATTGCAGGATGACAAACCATGGTAGGAGCCAGAAACAGAAGGAAACAGAAGTCCTTGTAGACATTCTAAGTGGAATACAATGTGTTACAGGAAAGAGTTAGGAAGCTTGGAAGAGCAAAAGCCAGGGAAGACCTTTAATCTTAAGAAGTCGGGGGCCTGTGGAAACCACGCACCCTAACATCACAGCCTGCGGGGAGTGACTGTCTGCAGAGGGTCACTCAAGTCTGCTGCCCAGCCCCATGCTTGTGACACCTTTATGTGCCCTGTACAAATGGCCCCAGCTAAGTGTCTGCCTCCCAACTCTCGCAGTACTGGGCCTCACTTGAAAATGGATGTTAAGCAATTGGAGGGCAAGGAGAACAGTGGAGAGAGAATGGTCTGATTCTATTCCCAAGAGACAGACAGGACCATAGAAGCAGATGGAAATTCTGTAGAAATTACTAAATGTGTGTGCATATCAGTTATCTATTTTGCCGTCCATCCGTTGCATCCATAGTATCTTACTCTGATTCTTTCCAGAGTGCCTGAGTCCTTATAAAGCCAGAAGAAAGGCACTTTGGGAGTACTAAGTCACGGACTGGGAAGGAAGGAGTTTCTTCCCACCCTGGATCAAGATCAAGTCTGGGACCTAAGTACTTCATACGTGTGGATGGTTTGCGTTCTGCAGACGCCCAGCCCCATTTCAGCTTCTCTTCCCCAGCCCCTCTCACCTCTGCACTGAGTCTTCATGATTCGCCCCTACTGAGTACTTCCCACCCAACATGCTAAGGGAATATTATCCAGGCATTTTCTTCTCAACTCACCACACAAGAAACTTTTTTAAAAAATATTTTATTTTTACTTATTTGAGTGACAGAGGGAAAGAGGTATATGAGAGAGAGAGAGAGAGAGAGAGAGAGAGAAAGAGAGAGAAGTCACTGTAAATGAACTCCAGATGCATGCACCACCTTGTGCATCTGGCTTACATGGGTCCTGGGGAACAGAACCTGGGTCCTTTAGCTTTGCAGGCAAGCACCTTAACTACTAAGCCATCTCTTCAGCCTAAGAAAATTTTCTTAATCTCTGTCAAATCCTAAGAGGTGGAGGAAGCTTGCAATTGAAATAAAGGACTGGGCTCATCTTTAACCTGGGAGAAGGATAGGCAAGAGTTTGAGCTGTTCTCTGTTCTCTTCCACCTAAAACCTGGAGTCTGATTTGCCTTTGCACACACCTCTGAGAACGAGAAGGCACGCCTTTACACTTGAGTAGTCTTTATAAATGAGCAAACTCAGGATGTGTGTGTGTGAGAGAGAAAGAGAGAGAGAGAGAGAGAGACAGAGTACTTACACAAATTTTTATAATAAATATAAAAAGGAAGAAAAAAGTTCAAAACTAAAGAATATTCAGTGTCACTGGGGGTTACCGAGAAGCATTTATAGCTATTGCAAATGAGCATTTGCTCAAGGTTTGGGAGAACCAATAAATGATATATTTCATAATTTTAAATATTTTTATAAGAGAGAGAGAGAATTGGCATGCCAGGGCCTCAGTCATTGAAGTCAAACTCCAGACGCTTATGCTACCTCGTGGGCATGTGTGACCTTGCATGCTTGCATCACCTTGTGCATCTGGCTTACATGGGATCTGGAGAATCAAATATGGGTCCTTAGTCTTCTCAGGTAAGCACATTAACTACTAAGCCACCTCTCCAGCCTCTCTCTCATAAATAAATAAAATATAAAAATTCTATAGAGGATCACTATGAGTTTGAAGCCAGCCTGGGACTACATTGTGAATTCCACTTCAGCCTGGGCTGGAGTGAGACCTTACCTTAAAAAAAAATAACAACAATAAAAATTTCATAAATAGAGCCGGACAACACGTGACCTTTTAGATTGGCATTTTGTGCTCAATGTAATGCCCCTGGGATCTGTGTCGTGGTCCCTCACATACGCCACATGTACATGCAGAAAGCGACTGATTGAAGGAGTGGCTCACAGGAGCATGAGGGCACAGCCCAGCAGGGAGGGAGGAGTGGGTGTGGAGGCGGCCCTGGGGGTCCGGGAGGAGCTGGTGGTGTGGCAGAGGTCTGAGGACATGGCTGCAGAGTCCTCGCTCCTGCTCTCTGGCCTTGGGTTGATTAGATGAGGCAGTTAACATTTTGGGGAGCACTTCACTTGCTTAATTTGGGGTCTCCCTCACTGTTCTCTGTGAACGTACTAGTTCACAGTCCCAGCAAGTGTGTACAAGGGATCATTTTCCTCCACATCCTCAATAGCATTTAATATATATTTTGTATTTTATTTATTTATTTATGACAGAGTAAGAAAGTGAGAGAGAGAGAGAGAATGGGCTTGCCAGGGCCTCCAGCCACTGCAAATCCACCCTGTGCATCTGGCTTACTTGGATACTGGGGGATTGAACCTGGCTCCTTAGGCTTTGCAGGCAAGCGCCTTAACCACAAAGCCATCTCTCCAGCCCTATTAAATTGTTGTAAACGTCAGAGTGGGATGAAAGGGTACTTCACTCTGACTGGGGTGAGACTGCTTTTGCCCCTCAAAGGCTTTCATGGCTGGATACACTTACGTTTCTTCCTCAGGAAGTCGCTCTCCTGTGTGATGGGCATTCCTGACTACCTCAGCCACTACATACATGGGCTCTTCTCAGTTTGCTAGATTAGGCAAGTTTTACCTTTTTAGTCGTCTGCCGCCCTCTGGTGGCCATTAGACCCATGCTTCCTGTTCTTGTCTCTGTCACCTGTGTTAAGGGCATTTGTCCCGCCTCTCCCAGATGTGCAATCTAGCCAAAATGCAGCGCTCCCATGTCTTCCTCATACCAGCAGCGTCCTTACCAACACGTCCAGCTCACTGCAGAGCAGAACTCGTGACGCAGCTGTTGTAAGGACTGGTGGACAGTGACTTACGTCCAGACACAGTAGGAGTGCCGCTGCCGCCTTCTCCAAGCTGAGACGAGCAGCTGACGGGGGCAGTTCTCGTCTCACCTTACGGTCTCGAGGGAAGCTCCGTGATGGCAGGTGAAGCATGGCATGAGCGGGGCTGGGCACCACCTGTGGTGTGCAGGTGGACAGCAGCAGCAGGGCAGCGAGTAGAGCACTGGCCAGGGGGAGCTGGGTATAACACCCCCCAAGACTGTCCCAACATCACATTTCCTTCATCAAGGCTCCACCTAAAATTGCCCCGGCTGGGGAGCAGTCATTCAGAACACACGAGTTTATGGGGGGCATCTGATTCAAACCCCACAGGCGTCAAGAGCCCGGACACGGGACGATCCGGGAACGTGCTTGCTCTTCTTCCCAGTTCTTGCTTCCAAGCAGGACAGAGCTCTGGGGGCAAGAAAACCAGCTGCTTCTTATCACACCTTCAGTGGCATCAAAACCCTCCCAGCTAGGAAACCAGCAGGGGACTTCCAAGACATGGACCTGGAAATCTCAGTGGCTGGATTTTATCAGCCAAAAATGTACCTTGAAAAAGAATCACAGAAATTCAATGTGTCGGGGGAAATGCAGAACTCTCAGGAAAACACAGCCTGCAAAAGTAGGAATAAAGCAAAACAAACATGCTAGACAAGACACTGGGGGAAGGACATTGTCAGGTCCACACAGGCTCTGCATTCAGTGTAACAAGTGGGGCTTCTGTCCGCTCTCTGCAGTTTCCTGGACTCTGAAGTAAGCCATCCAGAGGGTGTGACTTTATACTTACAAGAAAATCTGTTTAAGGTCTATAGAGACTCTGTGAACATTATCTATTTCACTTTATTTTTATTTCTATTTTGGGTGTTTTTTTTTTTTTTAAGAGAGAGAGAGAGAGAAGAGAGAAGAATTGGCACACCAGAGCCTCAGCCACTGAAATCAAACTCCAGACACTTGGCACCACCTAGTGGGCATGTGAGACCTTGCATTTGCCTCACCTTTGTGCATCTGACTAATGTGGGATAAGGAGAGTCAAAGATGGGTCCTTAGGCTTCACAAGTAAGCGCCTTAACTAAGCCAACTCTCTAGCCCATTTTTTTTTTTTGAGGCAGGGTCTCATATAACCCAGGATGGTTCAAGGATGACCTTGAACTCATGATTCTCCTGCCTCCACCTCCGCCAAGTACTGGGAGTACAGATGTGCACCATCACATCTGGGCAGCATCTGTTTTATATTGAGCAGCAAATAAGCAAGGTGAGTTTCTCTCTCAGGAGGTCTTGAGCATCTGTAAGCTTCAATAAACATCCCTTCCTCCATAACTGTGCCTGGTCTGGAAGTTCATCTCAGTGAACCTGAAGCTGTCTGCTACAAGGGGCAAATAGCCCCACAGCATTGAGGATGAGAGAGAACATATGTGACATAGGAAATTGTTAAACTTAGCAACATATAGAATTATCAAACACAGATTTGATTTGCAGATAGCAAGGAAGATGTCAAACATGACTTAAACTTCCATTGAAAGGCTTAAACTTTCTAGACAAACCATTGCCTTTAATCTGCTGTAAAATAGCCCCGTGAAAATGGAATTGTGGATAATGTAGTTATTGGACTGTCTTCTTCAGGAAAATAAATAAATAAATTCCCTACCTAGAACACATGACCCTGAAAACCTGAAGGATATAGTGGAATGATTTATACTTAAATTCTAGGAAAGTGACTAAAATATTCATTACTACCAATTACAAAGTTCCTAACTAAAATATAAATTTTCATATTAATGTACTTGAGAATAAACAACCCAGAGGTGGTACTTTCGTCATCTTAAAGATGGGTAATTTAAGATTTCAAATCCCTAGCTGGGCGTGGTGGCGCACGCCTTTAATCCCAGCACTCGGGAGGCAGAGGTAGGAGGATTGCCATGAGTTTGAGGCCACCCTGAGACTCCATAGTGTACTCCAGGTCAGCCTGGGCTAGAGTGAGACCCTCCCTTGAAAAACCAAAAAAAAAAATAAAAAAGATTACAAATCGCAGGCTGGGAAGATGGCTCAGTGGTTAAAGGTGCTTGCTTGCAAGCTTAACAGCCTGGGTTCAATTCCCCAGTAACTATGTAAAGCCAGATGTACAAAGTGGTGCATATGTCTGGAGTTCATTTGTAGTGGTGGAGGCCCTGAGGTGCCCATATTCATTCTCTCTCTCTCTCTGTCTTCAAATAAATAAAGTTTTTTAAAAATATTTTGAGGTAGGGTTTCACTAGCTCAGGCTGACCTGGAATTCACTCTATAGTCTCAGGGTGGCCTCAAACTCAAGGCGATCCTCCTACCTCTGCCTCCTGAGTGCTGGGATTAAAGGTGTGTGCCACCATGCCTAGAAATAAAATATTTTTAAAAAAAAAGATTTCAGGGCTGGAGAGATGGCTTAGCACTTGCCTGTGAAGCCTAAGAACAAATGTTTGAATCTCCAGGTCCCACATAGCCAGACGCACAGTGATGCAGACATGCAGTGTTGTACATGTGCACAAGGGGGTGCGCGTGTCTGGAGTATGTTCACAGCAGCTGAAAGGCCTGCCTGGCACACCCATTCTCTCTCACGCGCTCTCTCTCTCTCTCTCTCTCTCTCTCTCTCTCTCTTTCAAAAACAAAATTTTATAAAAAGATTCCAGGAGAAATTAAGGTGTTTGCCTGCAAAGTCTAACAACCCAAATTCAATTCCCCACCACCTACATAAAGCCAGATGCACAAAGTGAAGCATGCATCTGGAGTTCATTTGCACTGGCCAGAAGATTTAGCACACCCATTCTCATTCTCTCTCTCTCTCTCTCTCTCTCTCTCTCTCTCTCAAATGAATAAATAAAAATACATATATATTTTTAAAATATTTTTTTAAAGATTCCAAATCTCAAAAGTTCAGCAGGATCCCCAAATTTGCCCCCAAATCACAAAGCTGGTACGTGACAGAGTCAGCAGTCCTGCTCAGAGTTGTGAACTTTTGGTCACGCAGAGAGAGCATCCTGGTCCTTTGGCCAGCGTTTCTGGCTCTGACTCTTCCCTGTCTCGTTGATGACTTTAGAGGGTTGGTCCTGCGGTGCCCATCCTGGCCAAGGTTGGGGAAGAGGCCCTGCTAACGTGCCAGCTCCCCCCCGCAAGCGGACAGTGGTGCCCACGGAGGTGAGGTGGTTCCGCTCCAAGCCCGCTGCCCCTCTGATGGCCCACAGTGATGGGGCTGAGGTAATGGGGACACAGATGGCAGAGGAGTGCAGAGGCCGGGGTGAGAGGATAGAGACCACACTGCCGAGGGACATGTGAGTCTGAAGATCCGAAACATCCAGCCCTCCGATGATGGGCAGTACCGGTGCCGGTTCCAGGAGGACGAGGACTACTGGGGAGACCAGGATGCTGCTCCAGGTGGCAGGTGCAAAGACACAGGGCCCAAGAGGGCAGGAGTATGCTACTGGGTGGGAAGCTTATTGTCATTCACAAAAGTTTCTTTTTGTAATATTTTATTTTAATTTAATTTATTTACTTGAGAGATACAGAAATAGGCAGGGAGAGGGCGGGGAGAGAGACAGTGAGAGTGCCAGGGCTTCCAAACACTGCAAACAAACTCCAGATGCAAGCGCCCCCTTGTGCACCTTGTGCTTACGTGGGGTCTGGAGAATCAAACCTGGGTCCTTTGGCTTTGCAGGCAAGCGTCTTAACCACTAAGCCATCTCTCCAGGCCCCAAATTTTCTTTAATCAGCAAAGTGATTCTTCATGCCTGGTTCTTTACCCTGGGTCATTTGAAAGCAGTTGGTCTGGAGTCCTCAAGGCAAAGTCGCTTATAAAACAGTTCCTCAACTTAACTCGCATGATGTGAGGGTTATTTAAAGGCCATGACATGCCGTCATTTACAATTTCACTGAGGCACAAACTTGTGCCGTGCAAGGCTGGTGTGTCAGGAGCAAGTCGGATGCTGAGTGAACGAGCCAGGCTGCCCGTGGGTCTACAGCTCCATGCGTGCTTTGTCCTCCCGCCTCATGTGCACATGAGGAGACATTGCTCTTGGAAGCCTGGCCCCTTGCTGGGAGTCTGGCAATGAAGCCGAGGGAATCGGGACGCCATGCTTCTGCAGAGAACATTGCGGGCCGTTTTCTTTTCTTTTTCTTTCTTTTGTTTTGTTTTGTTTTGTTTTTCCAGGTGGGGTCTCACTCTAGTCCAGGCTGAACTCAGTCGGTAGTGCCGGGCTAACCTCAGACTCACAGTGATCCTACTACCTCTGCCTCTGCAGTGCTGGGATTAAAAACGTGCAGCAGCATGCCTGGCACATAATGATTTTTTTTTTAGAGAGAGAGAAAATTGGTGTGGCAGGGCCTCAGCCACTGCAATCAAACTCCAGGTGCTTGCGCCACCTAGTGCGCATGTGAGACTTTGTGCTTGTGTCACCTTGTGCATCTGGCTTATGTGGGATCTGGAGAGAGATCAAACCTGGGTCCTTAGGCTTTGCAGGCAAGCGCCTTAACCACTGAGCTGGTGACTCCATGCGCTCCTCGCAGACCACTCAGCACACGGCTCTTTCCCGTTTTCATGTCATTTCCTTTCAATGCCCCCTTTCCTCCTTCCCTTCCTCCCCTTCTTTCTTTTTGAGACAGGGCTTGAGCTACCACACCCTGCTACTCTTTTGCGGGGAGGGGAAGTAAATTTTTTTATTTATTAGAGAGAGAGAGATGGAGGAGGGAGGGAGAGAATGGGTGCGCCAGGGCCTTCTGTCACAGCAAACAAACTCCAGATGCATGCGCCACCATGAACATCAGGCTTAGGTGGGTTATGGAGAGTTGAACCTGGGTCCTTAGGCTTCGCAGGCAAGCACCTTAACTGCTAAGCCATGTCTCCAGCCCATTTTTGTTGTTGTTATTGTTTTGTTTTAGTTTGGTTTGCTTTTTGGAAGCAGGATCTCACTCTGGCCCAAGTTGACCTGAACTCACTTTGTAGACCCGGCTGGCCTTGAACTCACAGTGATCCTCCTACCTCTGCTTCCCCAGTGCTGAGATTAAGGGTGTGTGCCCGGCTGGCTGCCCTGCACTCTTTGTTACTCTTCTTCTTCCTCCTCTGCTTTAAATTATTTTCTTCCCTCTGATGAGAGATCTTGCTATCACTTACAAAGTTTGCCTTTGGGGTGGTTCAGGACCCACTCTCAGGGTTTCTTACTCACCTCCTTGTCTACAGTCCTCACATTATGTTAGCTGTGAGTTAAATTCTAATAATTGCTCTATTTCACTCCATCTACAAATTCTTCTGACATGAAAACAATTACAGCACCTTGCTTTTCCCCTTTATGGTGAATTTTGTTTATTTGTTTTTCAAGGTAGGGTCTCACTTCCAGCCCAGGCTGACCTGGCACTCACTCTGTAGTTCCAGGCTGGCCTCAGACCCACAACAGTCCGCCTACCTCAGCCTTCTGAGAGATGGGATTACAGGCATGCATCACCACGCCTGACTTTTTTTTTTAAAAGTGCATTTTATTCTGGATTAGAAATAAATTTTCTTTAATGCTATCTTTGTGACTAGGGGTGCTTTTGCTCGTTTGTTTTGTTTTTGTTTTTCAAGGTAGGGTCTCACTCTGTAGCCAGGCTGACCTGGAATTCACTATGTAGTCTCAGGGTGGCCTTTAACTCACAGCAATCCTCCTGCCTCTGCCTCCCAAGCGCTGGATCAAAAGCATGCGCCTCCACCCCTGGTGACTATGGGCGTTTTTTATCTTTTTGCCACAGCAGTTGTTCTAGGGATTGAATGATAGAACTGGGGAAGACAAGTGTGTGTGTGTGTGTGTGTGTGTGTGTACACCAACACCAAAGCTAGGCATAAGTTTAGTCTTTTCTCAATCCCTATGGAGCAGGGAAAGTGACCAACTGCTTCCTCAAGAGACCCAATTCTGTCCCTCCTCTTTAACCCAGAGTCTGCTCACGTGGAAAGGACAGTCTTGGTCTCCCAGTCTCATGGTTGACTGGGATCCAGGGTTTTCCATTTCAGAGTCCAGGATGGCACGTTTATGGAAGATGCGCCTGAATTGGGGTCACTTCTTGCCCTGGTTGCCGGCCTGGTTGGAATGAAGAACTGCCCAAGAGGTGAGTCAGGCGAACCAGGTGACTATTCAGCAAATGATAAGTCAGCAGGACCTCTGGTTTGCATTCACGTACTCGGGGCTCAGTGAGCTTAGTGAGCTTGGAGTTTACAGGGTTAAGAGACAATAACTTGGCCAATCCAATAGGAAATTCAACTTGGCCTAGCAGAGGAAACAAAAGGAATGATCACATATTCAGTTTAAGACGGTGACAATTCAATTGCACCTGTAAGATTGTGGCAATTCAACTGTACAAATAAGAGCTAGCTGAGAAAGCAAAAAGTACAGTTAAAAAACACATGAGAAGGGGCTGGAAGGATGGCTTAGCTGTTAAGGCGTTTGCCTATAAAGCCAAAGGACCCAGGTTCAGTTCCCCAGGACCCACATTAGCCAGATGCACAAGAAGGCACATGCATCTGGAGTTCCTTTGCAATGGCTGGAGGCCCTGGTGTGCCCATTCTCTCTCTTTCTCCCTCTTTCTCTCTGTCAAATAAATAACTAAATAAAAAAATAAAATATTTTTAAAAACCACATGAGAGGGACTGGAGAGATGGCTTAGCGGTTAAGGCATTTGCCTGCAAATCCAAAGGACCCAGGTTTGAGTCCCCAGTACACACATAGGCCAGATGCACAAGGTGATGTATGCATCTGGAATTCGTTTGCAGTGGCTAGAGGCTCTGACGTACCCATTCTCTCTCTCTCTCTCTCTCTCTCTCTCTCTCTCTCTCTCTCTCTCCGTCTCTCTCCCTCTCTATCTATCTATCTATCTGTCTGTCTGTCTGTCTGTCTGTCTCTATCTCGATCTCTGTCTGCCTTTTTCTCTCTCACTAATAAGTAAATTTTTTAATTAATTTTTTTTTAAAAAAAACCATGAGAGAATAAATAGCTGCATGAAAGGAGAAAAATGTGATCACCAAGTCAGACTCTGGAAGCCACAGGAAGTGCCATGAAATCCGTTCTCCACAGAGTATGGGAAATCTCTAGAAATTCTAATTCAAAAGAAAAATAGTTAAATGACATGTATATGAAAACATTAATTTTATTTTAGCATCAAATAATTTAAAATCAATAACCACAAAGAAAATGCAGTCGGTAAATGTGACACAGGGAAAAAAAATATTCTGAGGTTACAGTGACTAAAACCCTATGTGGAAGAAGCAAAGGCTTTCAAGGTTTTCTGCTCTCACAAAGTGAGATGTGGATGGTTCCCGGAGGACACCGCTCATTCTGGGACAGCAGCTGTCACAAAGCCATCCCTGTCCTCAGAGGCCCAATCGTCACAGCATTCTGGAATCTTCATTTTGGATCATGATACAGTTTTTCTGTATTTTTGGGGGGGGTTAGTTCAAGATAGGGTCTCACTCTAGCCCAGGCTGACCTAGAATCCCCTATGTAGTTTCAGGGTGGCCTTGAACTCACGGTGATCCTCCTACCTCTGCCTCCCGAGTGCTGGGATTAAAGGCGTGCGCTACCACACCCGGCTCCTTTTTCTGTATTTCTAAGCTCCTGAATTTATGTTTGAAACTTATTCCTTCCAATATTTGTGCACTCATATTTTTTTCAAATGAGGTAGAATACATATTATATAAGTGTCAATTTAACGACCTAAAGTGTGTGGTTTGGTCACATCCAGAACATTCTCACGGCTTTGCTACCATTATCACTGTCAACTTCCAGGATATTTTCATCACCCCAAGAGAAATCATTCCTGCCTTCCTTCCTGCCCTCTCCCTGACTCTGGCAACTGATAATCAACTTGCTGTCTCTGCTATTCCATGTAGAAGAAATGGCAAAGTAAGCCGGGCGCGGTGGCACACACCTTGAATCCGAGCATTTGGAAGGCTGAGGTAGGAGGATCACTGTGAGTGTGAGGCCAGCCTAAGACTACATAGTGAATTTCAGGTCAGCCTGGGCTAGAGTGAGACCTTCGGGAAAAAAGGCAAAAAGAGAGAGAGAGAGAGAAAGAAAAAGAAAAAGAAATGGTAATGTATGAACCAAGTCTGCCAATCACCAATCACAAGGAAGGACCCCCTTGCCTGAGAATACGACACTTGTGCCGCAGCCAGAAGTAGGAGTTGGCATGTCTGCAGGCAGCGCGTCAGAACCTGCTCAGGCCCGCAGGCTCCGGTCAGCTGTCCGACTGAGTTCAATGAGACAGAACGCACTCCACTCCCCGTAGATGTGTGCCAAGTGGGCTTATCGCCTACAGATAACCAATGAGAGACAGAAAGAACCTTGGATCCATTTCAAGATAGTGTCCAAAGGCTCAAGATAAGTGGAGTCTTGCCACTTACACCTCAACTAGAAAAGGAATGCACACGCACACACATGCACGCATGCACACACAAGCACCCACACACACATGCACACACACAAACTTGGCGACGACCAGCTGGTCAAGCTTCAGTGCCGTAAAGGTGGTTGAAACCCCCACCAGTGGGAATTTCATGGGGTTAAAAAAAACAAAAAACCTACTCTTGTCAACACCGACTCTCCACGAAGATTACAGATGGTTTTCTCTGTCCTGCATATTTTTTCTCTGGACATGTAAGCTGTGACACAGATCCCTTTCTCGTCCACAGTCTCACGCGGAGCACGGTTTTGGATTCGCTGGTGCTGAGAAGGAGGAAGCCTGGAGCTCTCGCGGCCTGTGGCTGCCTTAGACACTTCTCCACCCCTTGGCAAAGGCCATGGCTAAAGGTTCACTGCACTCTGGAGCCCAAGGCCCCGAGACTTCCACGGATGTCTGTGCATTTTCGACGGTGGAAATATGTACTGAGAAGTCACTCAACTGTGACCCTTCCCTTCAGACGCCACCCTTGCTCCACATTTGATAACAAAAACAAGAAGAAAGAGCCAGGTGTGGGGACACACGACTATAATCCCAGCACTTGGGAGGCAGAGGTAGGAGGATCCCTGTGAGTTCAAGGCTACCCTGAGAATACATAGTGAATTCCAGGTCACCTGAGCTAGAGTGAGACCCTACATCAAAAAACAAACAAAAAAGAAGAAGGAGGAGGAGGAGGAAGAGGAGGGAGATTTTTTTCCTCTTTAAATGTAGTTAAAATATTTACTTCAACACATACCAAGAGCCAAAACAGCAGAGAGACCCATGTAATTTGTTTGTGGCAAATTGTAGCTGAGAAGCAAAGAAATTTCATTTCCACAGCGAAACTACATTCCCCCTATGGGGACACTGCAAGGAGTCCCCCTGGGCTTCTCCAGCTGTTCTGTCTCTTGTTGGAATCATGCTTTGTGGCAATTACCTTCTTGTTGCTGGGACAAAGCACCCAGCCAGAAACAGGAAAGGGTCGTCATCCTGGGTCCTCCTCAGAAGGGGATGGCATCTTCTCCCTCCACATCCTTCCGCGGGACCTCAGGCTAGAGCACTGTCCCTGGCCAGCACACGTCAGCTTTCTTCCTTTGTCTTCTGGATCCTCCGTGGGGATGTGAGGACCAGAGCCCAGACCCGGACAGGAGCACCGTTCTCCTGAGATCCCTGGCCTTACACAGTAGAGCCTGTAGTGGGAAGATGGACAAAACATTCTAGTTCCAGTGAGAGGAGAGGATTCGCTTTCTTTCTCCACCAGAGGAATGAGTATCTGTGGTTCACAAGTCACACAGTACTCGACACCTATACTAAGAATTAAGCCAAGGCCTGCCGTTTTATCTCTATCCACACATGTCTGCAGTTTGGTTATGGAAGAGTGACAGGAAGCAGGCAGAATAAACTTTGATAGTGTTGAATTCTTTTAGAAAATACTTCGTGTGTGTGTGTGTGTGTGTGTGTGTGTTCTATTTATTGTATCTATTATTTGCAAGCAGAGAGAGAGAGAGAAGACACAGAGAATGGGGATGCTAGGGCCTGCAGCCCCTGTAAACTAACTCCAGACACATGTGTCTCTTTGTGCAGCTGGCTTTATGTGGGTACTGGGGAATTGAACTCAGGCCATTAGGTTTTGCAAACAAGTACCTCTAATCACTGAGCCATCTCTCTAGTTCAAGTTTGCTATTTCTTAAATTTTTATTTAATTATGTATTTGACAGAGAGAGGCAGACAAAGAGAGAGAATGGACATATCGGGGCCTCTAGTCACTGAAAACAAACTCCAGATGCATGCACCACCTTGTGTATCTGGCTTACATGGGACCTGGGGAACCAAACCTGGATCCTTAGGCTTCACAGGCAAGCACCTTAACCACTAAGCCATCTCTCCAGCCCAAGTTTGCTATTTTTTCTTGAGCTTTTGCAATTCTCAGTTCTTGCTGTCCTGTGAGACGAGTTACAGACACGCTTCTGTGGGTCTTGGTGACGGAACTCCAGTGGACCCTCAGATATCCTCAGGCTTGCACAGGAAGTGCTCCTGACTCTTGAGCCATCTCAACAGCCCCAGGTCTTCCTAAGCGTTGATCTCCACTTTGTTTAGGGCTAGTTTCTCTGTTCAAGAGAGTGGACATCTATCTCCTCAGGCAATTCCAAGAAGACAGATGGTCATCTTCTGCTGTCCAGGAGTGAGTCCCCCTCGCCAGGTCGGGGTGGTGTGGCGAACATCATTTAATGTGCTACAATGTCAGCTAAATCATTATGTACCCAAGTTTCTTAATATATTTCCCACACTCAAGAAATGGGGTACAGAGTCAGACCCAGGAGGGTTCATACAATATAATATAAAGGCCAAATAATGCATAATCTAGAAATCTACATAGCCACTGTTTTCAAGGAGCCGGTGGGCTCTCCCAGCATTCTGGGATTGCTGATGTTCTCACGCAGGAACTGGCTACGTGGATCCAATAGCAGACATGCTTGAGGGTGGAAGAGGACGAGAGATGACAGAAATGGAAATGAAAGGACTGCAGGGAGAAAAAAATAAAACCGCCAAAAGACACCTTCCCTCCTTCGTGGACCCACCTGGGTATCTTTGTCTTTCAGAAAAATCTCTACTCAGAGGAAAAAGTAAATTTGGGGGAAAATGACAAAAGTTAAGTGTTTAAGGAACTTATAAAAATTTTCGTTTGAAGCTGGTCATGGTGGCGCACGCCTTTAATCCCAGCCCTTGTGAGGCAGAGGTAGGAGGATCACCATGAGTTCAAGGCCACCCTGAGACTACAGAGTGAATTCCAGGTCAGCCTGGGCTACAGTGAGACCTTACCTGGGAAAAATTTTGTTTGTTTGTTTGTTTGTTTGAAGCACAGACTGTCTTCCTTGATAATAAATAGAATATATAGGACTGGAGAGATGGTTCGGCAGTTAAGGCACTTGCCAGTGAAGTCTAACAACCTGGGTTTGCATGCATCTGGAATTCGTTTGCAGTGGCAAGAGGCAGACTTCAGGATCAGTAAAGACACCAGCTCAAACAAAACTGGCAGAACAGCGACAGATTTGACATCAAACATTCCACTCTGGCTGCTGCACAGGGTGGAGTACATGCTCATACATGTGCATACAACACACACACACCAGCACCACACAACACAAACACACGCCATATCAGACACCCACAAACAACAAAAGGATATCAGTCGAGATGGATTTTGCACTTCCGGCAAGAACACAACCACTGAAGTCCCGAGTTGACATAAACACAAAGGTTCTGCCTCTGTTGCGGAGGAACAAGACAGGGTGCCAGGTGGTTGGCAGGGGTGAGCGTGGGCATACTCCACCGGGTGAAGGTCAACTGAGTGGACGATAAGCATCGTTACACAACCAACCGCCCACTTCTAGAGGTCGGGCTGGTCTTCACGCTCATGAGTCAGTTTGCCGATGGGGCACAGCAGTGACAGGCGCTGTGAGGTCATGAGCTCAATCAGAAGCTATGGAAAACTCCCGCTCTTCGTGACACGATGTTAAAGTGGGGTCACAGTAACATGACGGAGTTTGTCACTCTTTCCTTCAAGATCTAAAGGATTTGGTGTCTTATTAAAATCTTATGTGAAAAAGATATAGGTGAAAAGAGCCTGAAGTGTTAACTCTAAGATGTCTGATAGCTGGGCGTGGTGACGCACGCCTCTAATCCCAGCACCTGGGAGACAGAGGTAGGAGGATTGCGTGAGTTTGAGGCCAGCCTGAGATTACAGAGTGAATTCCAGGTCAGCCTGGACTAGAGTGAAACCCTACCCACCCACCCCCCACAAAAAAAAGAGAGAGAAGGGCCAGGGATGGTGGAGCACACCTTTAATCCCAGCACTCGGGAGGCAGAGGTAGGAGGATCGCCATGAGTTTGAGACCACCCTGAGACTACATAGTGAGTTCCAGGTCAGCCTGAGCTACAGTGAGACCCTGCCTCAAAAGAGAGAGAGAGAGAGAGAGAGAGAGAGAGAGAGATAAGTTTGGTAAGTCTGACATAGTCAAAGGAGAACGTCACAATGGAAGACACTTTTGTCTTAGGAGAGGGTATGAAACATTAGAAATTGGAGCAGGATAAGGCCATTTTTATAAAAGCAGATAAGCCGGGCGTGGTGGTGCACGCCTTTAATCCCAGCACTCGGGAGGCAGAGGTAGGAGGATCGCCTTGAGTTTGAGGCCACCCTGAGACTCCGTAGTGAATTCCAGGTCAGCCTGGGCTAGAGTGAGACCCCACCTCGAAAAACCAAAAACAACAAAAAATAAAAAAGCAGATAAATGATAAAAACCACAGATAATTCATAGTGTTATAGACAGTAGTGAATTCAGTCACTGAGCCAGTATCTTTAAGAGGAATGAGAAAAAGCTCTCCTGAAGAGGAAGTTTCCTAACCCAAGAAAGGCCTCTGGGCTGTTTTTCAAGAACTGTACCAGATCTTTAAAGACTTTTAAAAATATTTTATTTATTTGCAAGGAGAGAGAGAATGGGCTAGCCAGGGCCTCCAGCTGCTGAAAACTCCAAATGCATGCGCAAACGAACTCCAGATGCATGTGCCTCTGACTGACTCTATATGGGTACTGGGAAATTGAACCCAGGTCGTTAGGCTTTACAGGCAAGCACCTTAACTGCTGGGCCATCTCTCCAGATCCTTTACAGACTTCTTTTTTTTTTTTTTTTTTTTTTTTTGAGGCAAGCCCAACAGATTAGTCTTTTTTTCTGCAAGAGCATGTAAGAGAAAGAGAGAGAGAGAGAATTGGCATGCCAGGGCCTCCAGCCACTGTAATTGGACTTCAGACACATGCACCACCTGGTGAGCATGTGCAACCGTACACGCTTGTGTCATGTTGTACGTCTGGCTTACGTGGGACCTGGAGAGTTGAACATGGGTTCTTAGGGTTCATAGGCAAGCACCTTAACCACTATGCAATCTCTCCAGGCCCCCTTTACAGACTTTTTAATGAGTCCTCTGAGATCTGATCCAATCAGAGTTAACCTCCATGGAGATAACTGTGTGAGTGACTGACATAACAAAGGCCAGGGATGTGGTGGCGCACACCTTTAATCCCAGCACGCTGGGTGCAGAGGCAGGAGGATCGTTGTAAGTTCAAGACCAGACTGAGACTACATAGTGAATTCCAGGTCAGCCTGAGCTAGAGCAAGACCCTACCTCAAAGAAAAATAAATTAGAGGCTGAAGAGATAGTTCAACTGGTAAAGCACTTACCTTGTAACTGTAAGGACTGGAGCTTAATCCCCAGTACCCATATTTAAATATATATATATTTAAATTTATTATAATATATATATATATATATATATATAGAGAGAGAGAGAGAGAGAGAGAGCACAAAGGCTGGGGTATCATCCCCAAACCAGAGATTTGCTGAGTTCTGCATGGCATGGGCTCATCACACACCAAGGATCCTTGCAGAGTTATTTTTCAAGGAGAAGGAATGAGAAGCTCAGAAGTCTCTAAGATGTGACGCACACTATCAGACTGGCTGGGGACTCACACTCAGGTTTCATTTTGCTAAAACAGACTAACACATATTTTTAAGAACACTTTATTAACAGTGATTAAGATCTGCTATGTAAATATTTGGTGTGTAGGGAGGAGATGTGGATGAAAGTAACATTGGAAGAAAAAAAAAACATGGAAGGAAAAGGGAGGGTTATAACTTACATTTTTTGAGTTTGAGACAGTTAGGTTAAAATCCTGTGGTAAAAAAAAAAAATCCTGTGGTAGGGCTGAAGAGATTGCTTAGTGAAGCCTGAGGACCCAGGTTCGATTCCCCAGGACCCACTCAAGCCAGATGTACAAGGTGGCACATGTATCAGGAATTCATTTGCAGTGGCTGGAGGCCCTGGTGTGCCCATTCTCTCTCTCCCCCTATCCACCTTTCTCTCTCTCTCTCACTTAAATGAATAAATATTTTTTTCAATTCTGTGGCAGTTATTAATGAAACACCGCCAAGGATGAAAAGCCTAGAGTGGTCACAGTGTCCTGTGCCTGCTTTGACAAGTGTCACAGACTGTCACACTGGTCCCCTCCACAAATGGGTTCCTCCTCCGTTTTCACTTAGTGAATGCTCGTCCCTCCTGAACTCAATCCTCTCCTGAAAACATTCACTCTGCCACCACACTCACGGTCACTTCTTCCAAGCCACTCAGTGGCCACCCGGCAGCCGATGCTGCCAGCCTAGATTCTGCATCTCGGACGCCAGGTGGCGCGCTGGCCCCTGCGAGCAATGGCACCGCTGGGAAATCGTGACGTTTCCCTGCAAGATGTGCGGAAAGAGTGAGTTAAAGTACCTATTTTTACAGCAGATATTTTTAGAACCAGTTCAGTTTTAAAATACGGCACAACAAATACGTCAATAAGTCAAGGCCATTAGGGGTCAAGACGCTGGCCCGCTTCTGGCACGCCTACCTCTTTGTCCTGGGTACCTCCCTCCCACCGCCCCAAAGCCCAGCACAGGATGCGTCACTTCCCGGGGAATCGGCCTCAGCCTCGGATAACCGCTCACCTGTCGTCTTTAGCGCTTCGACGTCAGGGCCGTTGCTAAAGCACTTGCACATTCCGCCGATGGAGCCCCGGGGAGCGGAGGGTGACACAGCGGCTCTCTTCACCTACGAAAGCCTCGGCGGCTGTGCTGTCCCGGTGACTCTGGCTGTGGTTGTTCTACTACCAGCTCTACCCGTCCTGACACCAGCACAGCTCCACGTCCTCCACGCTCATGGGGGGCAACACAGCAGCGAAGAGCCCGTGTCCAGCATGGCCACTGTGGGCTCCAAGGGGCCAGTGACCATGAACGAAGCTGCGAGGCAAAGCCGAGAGCGGGAGGGGCATCAGGAAGACCGGCCGGTCCTTTCGGAGGGCAGCACCATGGCTGGCCCTGCAGAGCCCAGGGGACCTTCCCTCCATTGCAGTTGTTTGCAGCATCCACATAGGCCGAGAGGTCTACGGTGGGGAGCAGGAAACTGGATTTTCACAGCCTGCAGTGTGATGGCAAATAAGGCCAATGAGTCCCTGGCTGCAGTCGCAGTGCCTCTGTGGAGGAGGGAGCGGGCTGGGAAATCATGAGAAGACATTCCTCATTAAGCTGCATTTGCTGCGATGCATCACTGTCTCTGAGGACGATTCAGAATTATCCTTGGGTGTAACACGAGGTGCAGTGCTTCTTGGCATGCACAAGGCCCCGAGTTTAACGTGCAGCACCATAAAATATAAGAACTCAAACACACAGCCAAGTCTTCCCTCTTGATCCATTCTGTTGGTGACACTTTGAATGAAACATCTAGTGTTTTATTCAGTTCACTGAGGTTTCACTTGATTTTGAAATGTTTAAATATATCTTTATTTGAGAGAGAGCACACTCCAAGGCCTCCTGCTACTGCAACAAACTCCAGATGCACGTACCACACAGTGCATTTGGCTTTACACGGGTATGGAGAATTGAACCTTGGCTTGGCATGCTTAGCAAGCAAGCACCTTTAACCACACTGAGCCATCTCCCCAGCCTGAGGTTTTATTTTGTCGTTTTTTATTTACGAGACAGAGACAGACAGACAGAGAACTGGCAAGCCAGGACCTTAGCCACTGCAAGCGAACTCCAGACCTGTGCGCCACCTGGTGCATCTAGCTTACGTGGGTTCTGAGGAGTCAAACCTAGGTCCTTAGACTTCACAGGCAAGCACCTTAACCACCAAGCCATCTCTCCAGCCCAAGCCTGAAATTTTCATTTCTAAAATTTCATTTTGATTTTTCTGTACTTCAATCTCAACATTGAATTTCTCTGTAAATAGCCTGTATTGACTTCCTTGTTTCATTCAGCTGTTTTTGTATTCTCTTTGAATTCACTCAGGATTGTGTGTCCTCTTTGATTTTTTTGGTCATTCTTACAGTCACTCTTTTGAATTCTTTGTCTGAGATTTCATCTAACCCACTCTCCGTGGAATTCCTCACTATAGAATTTATGATTTTTGGAGGAGTCATACTGCTTTGACTGTTTTTTCATGTTTCTTGTGTTTCTGCAATGGGCTTGCATAGCTGAGATTAAGGCATTGGTTGGACTGTTTTGATCACTCATATTCTTTCCATTGAAGGAATTACAGTGGTCAAGTTGGACTAATCTGTCTGTCATAGGGTTGAGCTGCCATTCCTTGCTGGTGGTCCGGGGCTGCGTCTCGGTAGCAAAACCCCTGGCACACGTGTGCAGGGTGCCGGACTTGACCTCGAGCCCTGGCTCATTCCGAGCTGAGAATACTAAGCGAAGTTACAGTCATGCCCGCGTCTGCCACAACTCTGGGAAGGGACAGGATGGTGTGTGTTGGAATGCTAGTAGGGTTAGAATAGAAACAAACAAGCTAAGAATTAAAGCAGCAATGGAACATGAAAGCCAACAAAAGGCGAGAAAGTACTGAAACAGTGAGTCCTCGTTCGGGCTTCACTCGTCTTCGGGCTTTCCCCAGCAGAGCCTCTAACCTGACCACTGGTTGCCCAGCGCTGGATGGCGCCTCAGTCCATCTCAGGTGGGAATTTTATGCTGGTGTGCGCTAGCACTGTTTCAGCGCTAGAGGGCGATCCAAGCCAAGGGTTGTCTCAATGTTGTTAACAATGGCCAGGAGGTGCCTGGAATCCCACCTTAGCCACAGCCTCTCACTGGCCACAACTAAAATCTCCAGACAAAACAGAAACAGCAAGCAGTTGAGAGTATCGGAAGATGAACTGTAGCAAGAACATGATCGGTGTGAGTGGGGCTATCAAAGCTTAAGACCGGGGCTGGAGAGATTGCTCAGTGGTTAAGGTGCTTCCCTGCAAAGCCTAGCAACTGGGTCCAATGCCTCAGGACCCACATGGAGCCAAACACACAGAGTGGTGCATACATCTGGAGTTCAGTTGCCGTGGCAGGGGACTTTGGCACACCCCTACTCCCTCTCTTTCTCTCTTTGCAAAAAAAAAAAATCATAAAATATATATTTTTTTAAACTTGAAGACTGACCACCATGGGTTCTGTGTTTCATGACATGTCTTTCTCCTTTTATTTAGATTTTGACCCAAAGAGAAGTCTGGTAGCAGCACAAGGGAGGTGAGCATAGTTGAGGCATGCAAGCATGGGGAACTGCTGGGCTGGGGCAGTAAACACACCTCTCTCCTGCACAGTGCACCCAGCAACCTGCGGGGGACCTGGAATCCCACCTGTACCACACTGCATGTATCCCTGCTCCAAAAGATGCACTAGTTCTCTCCTCCCAGGGACTGACAACCAGGTATATTCTGAGATAGATCTGGGATCAGAACAGCAGAGGACATCAGTCTGGACTGGTTTGGGGTGCACGTGCCATGGGGCAAGCTGTGCCCTCGAAGTGAACTTTTAGGGAGACACCCTTATTTACCATCTTATGCCTCTGTATATCCGGGCGTGTGGATGATTGCAGTCATGTTCGTCGTGGGACAGAAAACGTGATACCACCGGAACCTGCCAATCAAACAAGAGGACCAGAGGGCCACCAGAGTATTCCGCTAACAACCAGTCCATCCTCCACCAAAACTCCTTCAAAGAAGGGCCCAGGCCACTTCCGGGGGCCTTGAGGAGAAGCTGGCCACTGGTAACAAAACTACAGCTTCCAGAAACTTTGATCCTGAGTGTATCCAGACAGGAGGAGACAGGACATCACTTTCCTCCCGTCTCCCCAGACCACCCAGGCCAACCCCGAAGCCAGCCCCCATCGCCGAGGGCTGCACCCCGCGGGTGTAGCAGTAATGCTGGTGCCTAAAACCTTCTCTGGCCAAAAAAGAAAAGAAAAGGGGTTCCTAGGTTACCGGATGTGGGGAATCTGTACTAGCCTTTCTTTTGCAGCTTTACCCCAAGGGCAGTTACCAATCCTACGGAAAAAAATGAGACGGTGCCAAGCCACGGGGCGGAAAGGAAAAAGTGCACTGAGATCAAGAGCCGAGAGGGAGCCGCTCAGAAGAGCCGCAGTGACGCTTGTCAGGACCCAGATGAAGATTTTTAGAATGGGGGGGGTAGCTGCCATTTTTTAATATTTCATTTTGTTTATTCATTTGTTGAAGAGAGAATGGATGCACCTGGGCCTCCAGCCACTGCAAATGAACTCCAGATGCATTCGCCTCCTTGTGCATCTGGCTTACGTGGGTCCTGGGGAGTTGAACCTGGGTCCTTTGGCTTTGCAGGCAAACGCCTTAACTGTTAAGCCATCTCTCCAGCCCCAGCTGACATGTTTTAATTGACTGAATAGTTTCAAAGCAGAGTGAAGAGGACATTAGCCACGTCAATGACCTTGAAGTTAGATAAATAGAATCAACCAGTGTGAGGAACAAAAAGAAAGATATTGCAAAATGATAAGGGAGCAGAAAGCAGGAAACTATGGGAAAATATCAGAAGATTGAAAATGTGTGCCAATGCGCATCCTAGCTACAAATGATTGGACTTCTATGTGAGTAGGAAGAAAACTCAATAGCAGAGGCAAGTAAGCTAGAAAGAAGATATAAAGGGAATAGAAAGGAAGGGGGGGGACTTAATAGGATGGTATTGTATATATGTAAGTAGAAGAACAGATTAATGGGGGTGAAAGGCCTAAGTGAGGTCAGGGGAAGAGACTGAGTAAAGGAAAGGTGGAGGGAGGGCTAATCAAAATCTAAGAGGATATAAGTAAGTCGTATGGAAACCTGCTTTTTTTGGACAATGGAACACTCAGAAGCCATAGATTGTTTCTAGAAAATTTTCAATGCCAGGAATGGGATACCTTCCAGTGAGTTGTTGGCCAGGGAGGTCCCTGATGCCCCCAAAACATTACAGGCCATTGCCGAGGCACTTGGTTTCCAACCAGGAATAGATGGTAAGACCCTATTGTTGAAAACTCCACATACTTGAGGTGCAAGGCCACTGAAAAACCTTGCTGTAGCTGAAAACCTCCTCCATGTAGACCAGCTGACAGAAAGCTGGGAAAAGTTATGCTGCATGCAGTTCAATGGCAGAGAGAGAAATCACCAGTGAAGATACTCAACCATGGACACTGCAAGCCTTAAATTTGGTCAGCCAGACCAAATGAGCCAACAGGTGCAATAGTGGCATGTCTGTTATGGGGGAAACCAACCACTCTCTAATTAGACTGGAGGCCCGCTCCATGGGAGGGAATATATCCCCAATACTGAAAACCTACAACAGGGTTAGTCATGAGCTCTAGGGGGTATAACATCTATTGGTGTCTGGCTAAATGTATATACTATGCTCACCAAACTGCCCAGTAAGCTCTTCTCTTAATGTTCATACCCATATGTTAATGCTACTCTCACTTTTGGTTAGAGAAGCTTCTCTTTTCAGATGGCAGTGACCTTGGGATGACTCAGAAGGCACCACGGTGCTGAGAAGAAGTGACAGAGGAGTGCTCAGCACTGAAATATCTTTATCACACCTTCCAAGGCTCAGGGTCCATTGCAGAAGAGGGGGCGGAACGAATGTAAGAGCCAAAGGAAGGGTAGGACTCCTTACAATGTGCTCCTCCAGACATAAAATAGCCTGGATATCCATGACCTCACAGTGCCTGACACTACCTGCACAGCAACTGAAATCATAATAGGAGGAAAAGGTCATGACAAAAAGAGAGACTGATTGAAAGGGGGAGGAGTCCTGTGTCTCTCTTTTTGTTTACTTCCGGGTGCAGCAGAGGTCTTAGCTCCCTGCAAGGCTCCTGTCATGGAGGCACAGAGCTCCCCTGTGCAAGTTCTTGATCACATTGATAAAAGAATTGAGAATGAGCCAAGGTGCTAGGGAAATGGCTCAGTGATTAAAGTCACTTGCTTGCAAAGCCTACCAGACCAGGTTTGATTCCCAAACACCCACGTGAAGCCAGAGGCACAAAATGGCGCATGTGTGTGAAGTCAGCTATTGCACAACCATAAAGAGCTGAGTTGGATCTCCAGCACACATGTTTTTAACGTCACACATGACCACGCACGCCTGTAACCCCAGCACCAAGTGGGGCTCAAAAAGGAGAATCACTGGGGCTTACTGGTTAGCCAGTCTAACCAATAAATATCAAGTTACTTGAGGTAGAGACTCTCCTCCCCCACCCCCCACCAAAGTAGGGTCTCACTCTAGCTCAGGCTGACCTGGGATTCACTCTGTAGTCTCAGGGTGGCCTCGAACTCACAGCGATCCTACCTCTGCCTCCTAAGTGCTGGGATTAAAGGTGTGTGCCACCACGCCCGGCCGGTGAGAGACTCTTATCTCAGGGAAATGAGGCAGAGAGCAATAGAGGACACCTGTTTTCCTCTGGCCTCCACATGTGGGCGCACAGGGTATGGGCAGCTGCAGACACATGTGCACAGACCATACCTACACACACCCCACACATACTACACACTCCAAAAAAAAAAAAAAAAAAAAAAAAAATAGAGGCTAGAGAGATGGCTCAGCTCCCCAGTGACCTGAGTTCAATTCCCCAGCACCCAAGTAAAGCCAGATGCACAAAGTGGCACATGAGTCTGGAGTTCATTTCAGTGGTTGGAGGCCCTGGCGCACCCATCTTCTCCCCCTCCTCTCTCTCTCTCTCCAAATAAATAAATAAAAAGCATTTTTTTAAGCCGGGTGTGGTGGCGCACGCCTTTAATCCCAGCACTTGGGAGGCAGAGGTAGGAGGAGCGCCGTGAGTTCGAGGCCACCCTGAGAAGACTACATAGTGAATTCCAGGTCAGCCTGGACCAGAGTGAGACCCTACCTCAAAACAACAAAAAGTTTTTTTTTTTTTTTTTTTTTTAATAAGGGCTGAACCCATCAAAGTTGATTTAAGAAAACAAGGTGATCCGGTACCACTCCAGTCCTAAATGTGAGCATCTTAAAGCTAGAGGCGCCTCTCCCCCCTCCCGTGGCTGTCTGCTCACCCCACACACCACCACCAAGGGCGGCAGACCTCCAGCCCGGGAACCAGTGTTCACATGGCCTTGGCTCTGGATTCTGAAACTCTGCCTCTTGTTGACCACGTGACTTCGGGTGTCCCCATTTTGAGATCTTTATGAAGACCACTGGGGACCGTTTGTGTTTGTGCGTTAGTGTTATTGCTGTCTTTGCTCTCCACATGGGCTTATGAAAGCCCAGTCAGTGGCTGGCCCTTCAGCACCCCGGACCTCTTGACTTTTTTGTCTCCTAACTCCAATGCATCATCCTCATTTGTGCAAAAGTCTTTAATTTTTTAAGTCTAGGAATTTTAAATACGCAGATAGTTAGAATGTACTTCCTATCCTGCTGAAAGTTCTCAACAATGAATGAGACACAATCTGTCACCTCAAAGTCTCTAGAATATTATGAAAGTACTCTAAAGGCCAGTGACATGCATTTCCTAAGTAAGTTAGATTCACCAAGGGATCCCTGAATCTTCCCCTCTTGGAAATTCTAAGGCTTTGTTATGACGTGAACTCTGGAACCTTCATAGATGACACTCTTGTAGCCTGCTTCATTCTGACCAACCAGAGTCACACAGTTCCTCAGAGACCCTCTGCGTGTGTGTCTAGCAGGGCCTCTCTGACACCTAAGCTCACACTGAAACACAGAAACACAGGCACAGGAGCCATAACGGGAGGGGTGGCAGAAAGAATGTAAGAGCCAGATGCTGGAGAGTGTCGCTGCGTTCATGACTTCACAGCAGCTGGCATTTCCTGCTTAATATTGGGCCTGTGTTGTCATGGATGATGGAGGAGAGCTAAAACAAACAAACAACAACAAAAAAAACTCAAAATAGAAAAGGGATACTTGGAAAGTAGAGGGGGTGCATTGGAGGGGTTGGGGAAGGAGGGACAAAGTAGGGTGGTGGGGGAGGAGTATGTAAAGTTTAATTAAGTTTTTAATAAGAAAAACACTTCAAAAAGATGTTCAGTAAAACAAAAACAGAAGCTGAGCTTGAGCTTTTTGTTTATCCTCTCTCTCTCTCTCTCCTCTGACAGAAGAGTCCAGATGTTGTGGAACCCACTGATGACAGCAGTACTTGGACAATGGCAATCTTGGGTAAGGCCCTCTCTCTCTCTTTCTCTCTGAGACTTCCTTGACTCTCCTCTCTCAAGAGCCTCGTCTTGGGGACATGACCACAAGTGGTTTCTTCACCGTCCTTGCCTGTGTCCTTTCAAGCAATACCCACCGGTCCACTCTCACGGATTCCTCTGGGAACCTGGGGAGTCAGCTGGGCCCCACAGTGGCCATTTCCTCTTGAACTAGCCCAGCGTGAAAATCGTCAAGTGCCGCACCAGAAAACTCTTCCTCCCCACAATGCTCTTCCTCGGCAAGCTGCCGCCACTCTTGAGAAACACTGGCTTCATCTTATTTTCCTCATCAATGGGGTGGCCTTCCTTCTAGCAAAGGCCCTCTAGCCAGAGCAGGTCAGATATGGTGTTAAGGTACAACTCTGGGGCTTCATTCAAGCTTACCACCTAAGCTGATTCCACATTAATCAAAAAGCTCTCGCTTGGGCTGGAGAGCTGGCTTAGCGGTTAAGGCGCTTGCCTGCAAAGCCTAAGGACCCATGTTCTACTCACCAGATCCCATGTAAACCAGACACACAAAGGTGAGGCAAATGTAAGGTCACACATGCCCACCAGGTGGTGCAAGCATCTGGAATTCAAATGCAGTTGCTGAGGCCCTGACATGCCAATTCTCTTACGTGCTTTCTGTAAAATAAAAAATAAATTTAAAAAAAAGGGCTGGAGAGATGGCTTAGCAGTTAAGGCATTTGTCTGCAAAGCCAAAGGATCCTGATTCAACTCTTCAGGACCCACATAAGCCAGATGCACAAGGGCGTGCATGCATCTGGAGTTCATTTGCAGTGACTGGAGGCCCTGGCACGCCCATTCCCCCTCTCTCTGCCTCTTCCTCTCTCTAAAATAAATAAATAAAATATATTTTTTTAAAAAAAATTTTAAGCCCTCACACACACAAAAAAAAATCATCAGATGGCTTAGCGGTTAAGGTGCTTGCTTGCGAAGCCTAAGGACCATGTTTGACTTTCCAGGTCCCACGTAAGCCAGACGCACAATGTAACTCAAGCACACAAGGTCACACATGCACACAAGGTGGCACATGAGTCTGGAGTTTGATTGGCCCTGGCATGCCAATTCTCTTTCTCTCACTCTCTCATATTTAAAAAAAAAAAAAAAAAAAAAGAAAGCCCGTTTGTTGGACAGGATACAGGGCAGACTGCTGCTGGTAATTTCAGAGGTGCATTCAGAGCACATTATGAAGGTGGCAGAAGAATTCCCTCACATTACCAAACACCTAGGAGGCTCAGAAGACATCTCCCTCAGGGTCTGATAGACCCTGACCAGAAGTCTGGAAGTAGATCCAATCAGTGCTCTTTTGAAATAGCCTTAATCTTCTTGTGACCTATTTTCTTTGACAGTCAGATTTCCATATTTTACTTCAGCATCTTAACTATCACAGACAGACTTGTGATTCATTCATTCTCTCTCTCTCCCTCCCTCCTTCCTTCCTTCCCTTCACCACACAACGACTTTTCTCTCCTATGATTACAAGTCTCTATCTTAATCAAATGCAAATCAATATCATGACACATAAATGAATGCAGGGTACACAGTCCCCACTGCTTTATTTTGTCAGTGGCTAAAATAATCCTCGCAAACATCCATCTTACCATGAGGCGCTAGGTGGGTGACAACGCAGAGGTCTTCCTCAGTGATGAGAAACGTCCCCGCCTATGGCTTGCATTAATAGCAACACCTTCAAGTCAGCGTCCTGAGGAGGCCTCCAAAGCTTTTTGGCTGCTCATCCATGCAAAAAAAAAAAAAACATACATTTCCTACATATTTATAAATGTTGTGGATGCGCTAATACTAATATCTATGTTTAAAACAAAAACTTGAGAATTTCATAGATACCAGATAAAATTATATAAAAATAGAAATGCTAATAACTTTTTCTCATACCCCAGAGGATTGCTTTGCAGGCCACAGATCCCCTCTCGCCCTCTTCTGCCTGTGAACAAGGAGCTCCCCTGAGGAGGAAATCTGTCAAGGGGACACTTCAAACAGGGATTACAGCATCTGGGGTGCTTAGTATAAAACCCAAAGAACAAATACAAGTGCTAAAAGTGGAATGTGGAAGCAGTAAAATGAGAAGAATAGGGAACTACAGGCAGCTGGGCATAGTAGGGCACACCTGTAACCCCTGTAGTCAGGAGGTAAAATCAAAGCAGATCAGAAATACAATGCCAGCTTCTACTAGAGTTTGAGGCCAGCCTGGGGCTACATGAGACCCCCATCTCAAGACAAAATGAAATAAAATAAAAATTCAGGAAGCAAAAAAGGGGAAGGATAAAAGAATCCATCTGCTGTCCAGAAGTTGCCTTGGATGATGACCTGGTCCAAATAAGCAGGTCTATAGGTGTCGATCAGTTTCTTCCTCATCCCTGAGACAAAAGACCCAACCACAAGAAGCTTAAGGAAGGGTGCAGTTTCAAAGGGAAGCTCATCACAGCTGGGAAAGTGAGCGGGAAACCAGCGTCTCGTCGCCCCTGTCAGCAGAGAGGAAGTAGAGAGGACGAATGATGAGTGCCCAGCTAGCTTTCTCCTTTTCATACAGGCTCAGACAAGCCCATGGCATGGTGCCACCCACAGTGAATTCTCCCACCTCAATTAATATAATCTAGAAAATCCCTCAGACATGACTGAAGATTCGTTTCCATGGTGATTCTAACTTCTGGCAAGTTGATAACCAGAGACTTGCAATATCACAAGTGTCTTTGCATTTCAGAAATAACTCTGGCTATCATCCTGGCTTTCCTGGGACTTGCCATTCTGGCTATTTTGATCACACGATGGACACGGTACAAGCAACATGGTGAGCAATGGTGACAATTCCCTGTGACAGTCACACAGGGTGGGATGTCTGAGCCCCTGTCTACTTTATTTGCCAGTATTCTCGAAATAGTTCCAGCAGATGAGGCAAAGAATCTTTAACTGATGTGTGATTCGCCCTTGCAGTGTTAAACTCCCAAAGCTTATGTTACCAGCACTGTAAAAAAAAAAAAAAAAAAAAAAAGTCAATTTAGCCAGGTATGGTGGTTCACGCCTTTAATCCCAGGACTCAGGAGGTAAAGGTAGGAGGATCACTGTGAGTTCAAGGCCAGCCTGAGACGACATAGTGAGGGAGACTCTACTCAAAAAAAAAAAAAAAATAGCAATAGTAGTAAAATTTTAAAAAAAATGTAGTAAAATTTCAGTTTAGCAATAGTAGCAAAATACTTTAAAACGAAATTACCTGACGGTCGAAGGAGATGACTTAAGTATGAACCTGGAAGCGAGAAGGCAGTGTGACATTCTATATCTAGTAGTGCGCAGAAAGAATCGGAGACCCTGAGTGCTTCACGGGGCGGTGAGGAGACAAACCCAGGGTGGGACTTACCAGGGAAAAAGAGGTGGGCTCCTGAAAACAAGGTCTTGTTTCCATGGGTTTTCCTATTTTCCTGCTAATAGTCACCCATGTTCCCTTCTCACAGTGTCTACGAGCGCTGAGAGACTGTAGTGTGAAGGGATGGCCATGACAGGGGAGGAGGAGACCCAGCCCTGCCGTCCATCAGAGGGCTGCCAGGAGCGCAGGGTGGGCAGAGGAGTCTTGGGTCAGGGGAGGGACGCCTCTCACAAGTGGCTAATGGAAGCTTTTCTTCTCCTGATTCTTCCACAGATGTGTACGTCTCCAGATACAACTCAGAACAAAGTAAGTACTAAGACCCATGGGAAAACAGGTAGTTAGCCTTGGTAGATTTTTCCATGTGGCAGGAATAAAAAGTCACTTGGCTCACCAGCATTTCCAGAACCTGGTAGAGCACGTGGTTCTATGAGCTAAACTTCCAAGTTTCTGAGAGAAATCTACCCGAGATTTCTTGGGATGCTGACTGCCAAAGGGCAGTGAGCAGAATGAGTCGGTAGTGACTAGTGAGTGGTTCTGAGGGTTCTTTCAGAGAGCAAGGCTTAGAAATAGCCGACCCCATGGGCGTTAGAACGGATGGTCCACGGGCGGGCTCAGGCTGGTAGTGAAGGGGTCCCCAGAAGAATCTACTGTCCCCATGATTAACGAGAGTGAAGGGGAGTGTGACTGAGAGGAGGACCAAGTTCAAGTACTGAAGGGACAAAGTGGAGCTCACAGGTGAGGCCTGGACAGGTGCTGAAGTTGCTATGTACAGCCAGAGGTCTGGTAGGCGCGGCGCGCAGGAGCGAGCTATAGGAGCGAAGCAGCCGTGAGACTCCTTCCGCCTCGTGGTACACTCACAAGGCTTCCCCCAGAGGGTGTTGATCCGTGTCCTTCGCCGAAGTTCACAGTTACGTTGTTTACAGTAACTCTTCAGCCCTTAATCAAGAAGCAAAATCACGGTCTCTCTCTCTCCTTCCCCCTAGGTGCTGGGCTTCTGGACTATGAGGATGGTAGGGTAAATAGATGAGGAACTCTTAGAGACTTGATGGAAAATAAGTGGATTCATCCCCCTTTGCGCATGACTTGTTCAACCAAACCTTTTCTATTATTATAGCCAACTGCCTTATGCCTGTGCAAAGACAAAAGGGGTTGTGCATTTTTCTCAAAAAAGTAAACGTTTCTCCTTCTTAAATCATTTCCAACTTTTGTGGAACCCCCCACCCCAACATCTTATACTGGTTAAAGACCCTTCCTGAAACAATTTCACAAAACTTTAAGACAATGATAAAATAGATTTTCATAAAGATTAAATTGAGTGTTATATTGAAAAAGTAGATATACTTTTTAAGCTAGACAGTAAACTATAATAGAAAAATAAAAGTTGCTGTCCCCAGTTTTGAAAGTGAAATTGATACTCAAAAGCGTTGTCAGTTGTCCAAGTTCACATATTTCAAGAGGAGCTGGAGAGTATATATATGTATATGAATGGAAATTGTTAATAAAAAGTTAGAAATGAAAAGGAGCTGGAGAGCTAGAAATATGGCTCAGCTGATAAAGGCATTTGCTTGCAAAGCCTGACAATCCAGGTTCAATTCCCCAGTACCCACATAAAGCCAGATGCACAAAGTGGTGCATGTGTCTGTGGTGTGTTTGCAGTGGCAAAAAGCCCTGGTGTGCCCATTCTCTCTCTCTCTCTCATAAATAAAAATATTTTTGGAAAAAGAAGAGGAGCTGGATATTGAATTCAATTTTCATGATTCTGAATTCAGTACTCATGGACTTACCCCAAAGTACACCCTTTTAACTAACTTAAAACAAAAAGGCTTACTGGATGTTGAAGTTCAATGTTCGCAATCAGTCATGGCATTGTAAGCTATCCCTAAATCAAGACACGTGGTCTGACATAAACAGAGAAGAGTTACAAAGCTTATTTGAAGTAAAACTTCCTCATAAATTTAATGGTTATGAGGAGACTCCAGGTCACTAAGTTTTTGCGCGGACTCAAGCACACCTCTAATTTCAACGCCCTATGAACGTCCTTTAGCCCTCACATCTCAATACTTGCTGTTGTCTCTCAAAATCTACTTTCAGTAGCTGCCTATGAACGTGCCCTCTGCTGGCTCTGACAACCCCGCCTCCAGGCTCATAAAGAATTGCCTCTCGCCCCTGCTTGATGCCACTAAACTTGCCCAGATTAGAATGGTGGCTATGAAGCTGTGGGTTGTGGAAACGATTTTACACACACACACACACCTCCAAGGGTTGAGAAGCTGGCCTGGTCACTCTGCTTGCTGTCCATGCCCCGCACCTCTCCAGGCCCGTCCTCTCTCCCGTTTCTGTGACCACCATACAGGAGTGCATGGGGACATCCTGGCTCTTTTCTGAACTTGAGCACAAGTGCGTGGGGGGTGGTGGAAGCAGGAAATCTAATAACTGGCTATAAGCCAGCGGTTACTTTGTTTCTTGATGAGTTCTGCCTAAAGTTAATGTCTCCTTTCTCCTTCCTCAAAAGGTGTTTTCTCTAAGAGATATAAACGAGGAAGAGGTAAGCTGGTTCCCCCAGCACAGGAAAGGGGCCACGGCGTGCTGCGCAGGGGGGGAGTCTCACTGTGTTCTTGTCTTCCTTTAGGGTCCCTACATTCACATTCAACAGAAAGCGGTAAATAAATTAGATATTGAACTATTAAGGAATTAATACTTATGTCTGTTTAGAAGAAATTAAGAATCTTTCATTTCTCTTCAACTTTTACATTTCTTCATATGACAACTAAGGTAAGTATTGGTACATTTAAAGGGGAAAAAGAAATCAAGGTTTCTTCCTGACATGGCAGAAGGGGCTACAATATCTACTGTGTCATTCGGATTTTCATCAGTGTAATAAAATACCTGACAAAACAACTTAAAAGGGACAGAGCTTTCACTTGGCTCATGATTCCAATGGTTTTGTTCCATGGTCCTTGGATGCAGTGGTTTTAAGCTTGTGACAAAGCAGTATGTCATGGGATGTCTTGGGCACAGTGGAAGAAAGCTGCTCACCAGCCGGCATGGTGGCGCATGCCTTTAATCCCAGCACTTGGGAGGCAGAGGTAGTTGGATCACCGTGAGTTCAAGGCCGCCCTGAGACTACATAGTGAATTCCAGGTCAGCCTAGGCTAAAGTGAGACCCTACCTCAAAAAACAAACAAAAAAGACCAAAAGCAAATAATTTTTTTAAAAAAAAGCTGCTCACCCACCACAGACAAGAAGCAGAAAGAGCTGATTTTCATAGCAAAGCCCCTCCCCGACCCCATTAATATATGAACACTTAAGTGAATTAATCCATTGGGGACCAAGTCTTCAATTTATGAGCTTCTAGGGGACATCTAAAATCCAAATCAGTTTGAGAACTGATCAAATTCTCAAGTCCAGTGTTTACTCTGAGACTCAAGGCAAACTTACCTGTGGATCCCCTTCAAAATCAAAAACAGAGCCAGGCGTGGTGGCACACATCTTTAATCCCAACACTCAGGAGGCAGAAGTAGGAGGATCCCCGTGAGTTTCAGGTCACCCTACATAGACTACATAATGAATTCCAGTTCAGCCTGGGCTAAAACAAAAATAAATAAATAGATTCTATACTTCCAATGGCAGGGGTAAACATTCCCCTTGTAAAAGAGAGAGATAAGGCATAGAAAGGAGCAAGTGGGCCCCAGTAAGGCCAAAACCCAGCAGGACAAACATTAAACCCAATAATTTCATATCCAGTAGCCAAGCACACTGTGGAGAGTGGGGAGCTCCAAAGGGCTGAGAACCCAGCCCCTTGGCTGGGCTGTCTGTGGCCCACATGGCTGCTCTCCGGCTGACTACACTCACCTCCAACCGCCTCCCTTAGGTGCTCCACACTCCAGACATCCTGTGTCTATCGTATCTTTGGCTTCACAGGGAAATGCCTTAACCACTAATCCATTTCTCCAGACCTGTGTTCTTTAGTTTTGATGTTTCTATGCACAGTTCATTTCTTCTCCTACCCATTACTTTTCTTTGTGAACCTCTGCTCGTTTTGTTTCATTCAACTCATAAATTAAACTATGAGGAGATTTTCCCTCCCATATCTCGCCCACTTGATCTGTGAGGATGCTGTTTGGGGAATTCTCTATAATGTAATGATAATAGAACTATAGAATGAGAAAATGCAAACTGATTTTCCTCTGTTTTGTGTGTCTGTGTGTTTTCAGGGATGTCCAAAGGAAATTACAGTAAGTGTTGTCTTTACTTTTTTCTCAACAAAAACTTGATTCCAATTAATAACTCTTCTCCTAGGTCACAAATGGTTGAGGAAAGATAAATACTTAAAAAATGGCTTAAAGAACCATCCTCATGCTGGTTTGGGATGGTCTGTCAGCCAGACACTTCCAAAATATCTAGTATGAAAGGGAAACCAGACAGGAAATGATGAAGCAGAGAAAGGAAGGGAAGAGAAGAAAGAAGGACAGAAGGGCTGGAGAAATAGCTTAGTGGTTAAGGCATTTGCCTGCAAGGCCAAAGGACCTAGGTGATTCTCCAGGACCCACGTAAGCCAATTGCACAAGGTGGCGCATGCGTCTGGAGTTCATTTGCAGTGGCTGAATGCCTTGGTGTGCCTATTCTCTTTCTCTATCCCTCTCTCTGCCTCTTTCTTTCAAATAAATAAATAAAAACAAAATACATTTTTTTAAAAAAAGGAGACAGAGGGGAGGAAGCACAGGGAAGGATGGGGACCACAAGGCGTTATGGGAATAGCATCTGTCGATTAAAAATCCAGCCCCTTCTGGAGACTGAGGATAAGTGGTAGCTGCAGGGGGCCTGGTCCATAGAACCTCCTGGGCGTCAGCACTTGGGAACTGGGGTGGGGGGTGGGTATCGATCTAAACTAACAGGCACAGGTTAAGGACTCAAATTCTGACGACTCCTCTCTTGCATTTCCGTGGCTGTTTTAGCGGCATCAGCCAGCTCCCTGGGTGAGTGCTCTGTGGCTTTCTCATGTCTGCTTTGCCAGCGCTGTGTCTCTGTGTTTGCTTTCATTCTTTTAAAGAAGTTTTAAAATGTAGTCTGAGCCGGGCGTGGTGGCACACGCCTTTAATCCCAGCACTTGGGAGGCAGAGGTAGGAGGATTGCCATGAGTTTGAGGCCACCCTGAGACTCTATAGTGAATTCCAGGTCAGCCTGGGCTAGAGCGAGACCCTACCTCAAAAAACCAAAAGAATAAATAAATAAAATAAAATATAGCCTGAAATAATTAATCTTCATATATGCACACCCTCAGTGTGTGCTGCTCAACCTCAGGCGATTGCTAAGGTGTTTGTCATTCTCAAGCAATAGTAGTCATGGGATTCCTCTGTCCTGCCCTGGACCCATCACTCTCCTGTCATCCCAGAGATTCATAAATGTGTAACAGATCTTTAGTGCCAGCCTGTGCATATTTATACAAGCTCTACCATTGAGTGGAATGGAATATAGCTTGTTACCTTAAATTTTTTGCTGAAATGCCATCATTCTGAAGGTATCATTACAACTTGCATTTCCCCCAAACATAACATTGAAATGTATAGAAACTCAAGATATATTTATATGTGCATATATATGTGTGTGTGTGTGTGCATGCGTGCGTGTGTGTGTGTGTGTGTGTGTGTGTGTGTGTAACTGTGGGATACAATTATAATTTGTGAATATATAGCACTTTCTATCATTTTCCCTACTGGTGCATTCTCAATGCTTCTAATTTCTGACACCACAATAACACTGCAAAGGCTGTTTTGTCTTTTTATTTTTGTTTTTGTAGGTAGGGGTCTCACTCTACTCCAGGCTGACCTGGAACTTACTATGTAGTCTCAGGGTAGGCCTTGAGCTCACAACAATCCTCCTACCTCTGCCTCCCGAGGGCTGGGATTAAAAGCATGTGCCCCCAGGCCCAGTTTACAAAGACTGTTTTTTAAATTTTTTTTTTTTTTTTTTTTTTTTTTTTTTTTTTTTTGGTTTTTCGAGGTAGGGTCTCACTCTAGCCCAGGCTGACCTGGAATTCACTATGGAGTCTCAGGGTGGCCTCGAACTCACGGCGATCCTCCTACCTCTGCCTCCTGAGTGCTGGGATTAAAGGCGTGCGCCACCACGCCCGGCTTTGTTTTTTAAAATATTTTATTTATTCATTTGAGAAAGACAGAAAGAGGCAGGCAGACAGAGAGAATGAATGGGCACACCAGGGCCTCCAGCCACTGCAGACAAACTCCAGACGCATGTGCCACCTTGTGCATCTGGCTTTATTGTTGGTTCTGGGGAACTGAACCTGGGTCCTTAAGCTTCGCAGGCAAGTGCCTTAACAGCTAAGCCATCTCTCCAGCCCTGCAAAGACTATTTATAAGCAGACAGAAAGCCGTCTGTTCCGTGGGATCAGTGAATTGCATTATGATGAGTGAGAGGCTTTGTGTACAAACCTGTACATCGTATCCACATCATTAGGGTGCCACAGCTCAGGCACATAGCCACACCGGCTTATGAGGGACATTCTGGTTGTGTTAGCTTTCTACAGCTGCTGTTACAACTTACCATAAACTTAATGCTTAAAACAGCACAAATTTATCCCCTTACAGTTCTATAGGCAAGGATTGTGCATGCACACGTGACAATCAGCACTTCTGCATTCCTACTGGAGGTCTGAGGGACACACTTGTTCCCTTGCTCTGCCAGCTGCCCACACGCCTTAGCTCATGCCCCACCCTCCTCCTGCCTCAAAGCTTACGAAAGCATACCTGTCCTTCTCTTCTTCCTTCTTCCATGATCACATTCCTTTCTCAGACTCCATTATAACTCTGCTCTCACTGGGCGTGGTGGCGCACACCTTTAATCCCAGCACTCGGGAGGCAGAGATAGGAGGATCGCCGTGAGTTCAAGGCCAGCCTGAGACTACATAGTGAATTCCAGGTCAGCCTGGGCTACAGTGAGACCCTACCTTGAAAAACAAAACAAAACAATAACAATAGCTCTACACTCTGTGCTTGGCCGGGGTGTAGCTCAGTGGTAAAACCTCTGCCTCACATGAGCAAGACTCTGTTCAGTCTCCAGCACTACATGGGCAGGGAGGTGGGGGAACCACCTGTTTTTGTGCTTGTACACAAACAGATGCTAAAAGCATGACTAGGGCTGAAGAGGTGGCTCAGCAATTAACTCACTTGCCTGCGAAGCCTAATGACCCGGGCTTGATTCCCTAGTACCCATGTAAAGTCAAATGCACAAAGTGGTGCATGTATCTGGTGTTCATTTGTAGTGGCTAGAAGCCCTGGCACACCCATTCTCCCCACCCCTCTCTTTCTCTCTCTCCTTGAAAATAAATAAATACTTTATTTTTTTAAGCATGACTAGCCCATACTAGAGAATAGTGACATTTTTGTGCACTTGCCTCTTATATGAGGATGTGAAAGGTTGTTATAGATAAAGTATCCGCAGCTGCTCCACTGAGGCCATTGCAAGTGGGAGAAAGGCACTTGCATGCAGGAGAGGCCAGAAGTCAGTGTGAGGTGGAAGGGATGGCAGAGAGCTGAGGGGCCTTGGGACAGAGAGACAGAGCATCATGGGAAAGTGAAATAACCCTTACGCACTTGATCTGCCCCACTTTTAAAAATATTTTATTTTTATTTATTTATTTGACAGAGGGAGAGAGAGAATGAGAGAGAGAGGGAGAGGGAGAGAGAGAGACTAGGTGCACCAGGGCCTCCAGCCACTGCAAACGAACTCCAGACATGCACCACCTTGTGCATCTGGCTAATACCTTGTGCATCTGACTAATGTGGATCCTGGGGAATCAAACCTGGGTCCTTCGGCTTTGCAAGCAAACACCTTAACCACTAAGCCATCCCTCCTGCCCCAATCCACCCCACTTTTAAGGATCCTTGTCATTATACTGGGTCCATTCATCTAGTCCAGGAAAGTCACCTGTCAGCCACCTAAATTCCATCTGTAACATTAATTCCTCTTTGCCATGTAACATAACATCTTCCCTGGTGCCAGGGCCCAGGATGTGGAAGCCTTCAGGAGGCTATAATTCTGTCAACCACACACATGCACAAGAAAACAAAAGGAAATAATTCTAGAGAATAGAAAGCTATCCCTGCATAACTTCCCTCAGCTTTGTTTTCCAATTCACTGATTCTTCCTTTACCTGTGTTTATTCTCTTTGTTTCTCATGTAATAGTTTTTAGAATGAAATGATTGTATTTTTGACTTTTTTGTTTTTATTTTGTTCCTTATCAATGTCTTTTTGCTGACCTATGTTACTCTTTTGAATTCTATTCCTTCCTCTACTGTAAGAATATTACATGGGAAATAAACCAAAGCCTGAAGTCTATGTCTGGAAGGCAATCCAAAACTAGACAGCCAGCTGCTCACACATGGCCTTGCAACCAGGAATAGAAAATGGGAACGGACTCGTTTCTGTCCTCTTTCCCACAACCCTGCTGAAGTCACTGTTTACAGAATCTTAAGTTCTCCCTGAAACGTGCACAACTCATTCTCGTTTTGTCTCTATTTTCTTTCAGCGGTGTCTCGATCAAACACCGGTAAGTTCCCTCACTTCTCTTTAATTCTGCTGACATTTAGCCTGATGTTAATCAAAAGGGCATCTTTTTATACTGCCTGGCTTCCTCCATTGAAGCTTAGCAGAAACTGGAGCTCACATTTCTTTGTTCTACATAACCAAACACCCCAATAGTCAGTGTAGCAGACAGCTTCAGGTTCGCTGAGATGAACTTTCAGACCAGGCACAGTTATGGAGGAAGGGATTTATTGAAGCTTACAGAGCCAGGGGAAGTTCCATAAAAGCAGAAGAAACTGGCCTGCCTTCACAGGCCCAAGCAGAGAGAGAGAGAAGCACCAGCCTAAAGGTCAAAAGCCGGAGCACACTTCAGGAACTCCAGCTAGGCACACTTTGCATATCTATACATTGGAATCTGAAACCCACCACCACACTTTAAGATCCACCCAGTGACTGCCTCCAGCCAGGTGGCTAAAGATGCAAACTACAAGCAAATAAACAACTAAATATATTGGGGGCCATCTATTCTATTCAAACCACCACATTCCGCCCCTGGCCCCAAATAGAGTTATAACCATCACACATTATAAATTGTACTCAGTTCAATTTCAAAGGTCCCCACAGTCTTGACCAATTTAAGATATGAAGACCTGTAAAATCAAGTTAAACATTTCTAACATATAAAGGCACAGAGTAAACATTTTCAACTGGTATAAGGCACAGCAAGGAGAGACTAAAGCAATGCAAACTCAACCACCATCAAACAAACATCAAACTTCTGCAGTTCAAGTTCAATATACCCAGAGACTAACAGTCTCCAGACTTTCCAATTCCGCCCCTCCAGCTGGGCAGAGTACCCGGGGAACACTTCCATCCCAGGCCAACAGTGTGCTCTATGGTAGCCCTTGCACAGTCCTGGTATATACAAAACATCTTCAGGTCTTTATGCAAACCATGGTCCATCTTCCAAAGGCTCTTTCAGCCTATCAGGGCATCGTGCCCTGCCTCATGCCACATCTCAGCAGCAGCTCCTGGAACCATGTGCAATTCATGACCACTCTTCACATTTTCCAAAGGCTCTTTCAGCCTATCAGGGCATCAGGCCCTACCTCATGCTGCATCTCAGCAGTGGCTCCTGGAAGCATGTGCAATTCACGGCCACTCCATGCATTTTTCATGCTTCTGAAACCAATACCAGGTGTGCAGGACACAGCCATATTCTTAATTCAGGGAGGAAACAAATCATAGCCTTGAAAAGCAGGTTCCTTCTCCAGTCAACTCTTTCCAAAAGTGTTTGCATTTCTATGATAGTCCTTCCTTAGGCATCCTGTCCATTGTTTTAATGTAAAGCAGTTGGATATCTTCCTTAAGATTGCTAATGTGTTTGACAATAGCAGATTCAGTAACCTAAAACCAGTCTCAGTGCCTGTAATTTTAACTTTCTTGAGGTTTTCCAGCTTATAATCTTAAATCTCTCAGTCCAATATCTCTAGCCAAGCACATCAGTCCATTACAAATTTAACCTTGATCAAACACTCTGGGCCTGGGCAGCAGGACGCAGCCAGCCCTTATGCCAGTAGCCCAGTTCTAACAAAGTCCTCTTCAGTCTTTCCTTCCCCTTAGAAAGCTCATAAGCCAAGCCTTGAAGTTCAATGCTGTCTGTACTTAGCATTCTCAGACTCTCATCAGAATAGTCCATAAAACTTGGCTTACCACTCCAGACGACACCTTCAGTTGCAAGCACCAAGTCCATGCCTATTCCTCCAAAACAAAGGTTCCACAAGATCAACATCCACATAGTAAGGTTCATCTCACCCCACTCCTCGGTACCAAATTCTGTAGCAGACAGCTTCAGGTTCGCTGAGATGAACTTTCAGACCAGGCACAGTTATGGAGGAAGGGATTTATTGAAGCTTACAGAGCCAGGGGAAGTTCCATAAAAGCAGAAGAAACTGGCCTGCCTTCACAGGCCCAAGCAGAGAGAGAGAGAAGCACCAGCCTAAAGGTCAAAAGCCGGAGCACACTTCAGGAACTCCAGCTAGGCACACTTTGCATATCTATACATTGGAATCTGAAACCCACCACCACACTTTAAGATCCACCCAGTGACTGCCTCCAGCCAGGTGGCTAAAGATGCAAACTACAAGCAAATAAACAACTAAATATATTGGGGGCCATCTATTCTATTCAAACCACCACAGTCAGTCAAAAGCATAGAGAGCCAATGAAAGTTTCTTGCAGCTTATTAGGATGACATGTCACCAGAAAATGGACCAATGTCCAAACCTGTAGTGTGAGAAAAAAATAAATAGAGGAAAGTCGGGTGTGGTGGCACATGCCTTTAATCCTAGCACTTGGGAGGCAGAGGTAGGAAAGGATTGCCTTGAGTTTGAGGCCATCCTGAGACTACATAGTGAATTCCAGGTCAGCCTGGGGTAGACAGCAAGACCCTATCTTGAAAAGCCAAAAATAAATAAATAAGTAAATGGGAAAGGAAAATCCAACGAGAATAGCGAAAACGTAATGTGAGGAACGAATAATAATTGCCTGTCTTCTGAGAATTCCAAAGCTGTGTGGTTGAGAGGGCAGTGCACGTGTCCCTAAAGGTGTCCCCAAGGCAAGTGGCCACAATGGCCTCAGTGACTAATCCCTCATCATCTTCCAGAAATGCAGCTAACACTACTTGGGGATTGGCTGCTTGTTCTGATATTCACACGTGTGCACACGTGTGTGTGCACACACATGCATGGGGGAGGGGAGAAATATGTCCCTTTTAAAGCAAATGCCAAAACTCTTTGTTTGCATTTATTTTTAGGAGAGCAGATGGGTAAATGCCTCTCTCTTTTCCCCATTCTTGTTCTCTTTGGTAAGCCACGGAGCTGAGGAACTTTCTCCTAACTCACTGAAATTTTGCCCCTCTTCTTAGCCATCCCTCGGTGTTTTACTTGAAATGAAAGATCTTAAGAAAATGAAAAGCCTACAGATTGATAAACATAGAGAGAATTAAAATGGTTTTAGTTTGCGACAATGGCTTGAACCAAACAATAATAGCTTTTTAAATTTAGAATGAGGGGGCTGGAGAGATGGCTTAGTGGTTAAGCACTTGCCTGTGAAGCCTGAGGACCCCAGTTCGAGGCTTGATTTCCCAGGACCCACGTTAGCCGGATGCATAAGGTGGCGCACGCGTCTGGAGTTCGTTTGCAGTGGCTGGAGGCCCTGGTGCACCCATTCTCTATCTCTCTCTGCCTCTTTCTCTCCGTCTCTCTGTCGCTCTCAAATAAATAAAAATAAATAATTTTTTTTAAAACAAATAAAAATTTAGAATGAGGAAAGTGGGTTGTGAAGAGAATAAGGGGCAGGAGCAGGGACCTGGGAGTGCTGAAAATAAAATCATGCTTATTCATCCGCATATACAGGCAGTATGGATGATAAAGTTTAAGTTTAAAGACACTATGTAACCTCACCAAGGATCTGTAGCTAATAAAAGGACAAAGTAGGAGTTACAAACCTTATTTCTCCACTCCAAGTCTAATACTAACCCAGCCACCCCTGGGACACCGAGACATGTGCTTGATCTTTCCATTTGCAGTATGCCCTGAAATAGAAGGGTTACTTCAAGGGATTTTCAAAGTCGGGCATATATTTAAAAATACTGCTTCAGGCTGGGCAAGGTGACACACACCTTTAATCCCAGCACTCGGGAGACAGAAGTAGGAGGATTGCTGTGAGTTTGAGGCCAGCCTGAGACTACAGAGTGAAGTCCAGGTCAACCTGGGCTACAGTGAGACCCTACCTCAAAAAAACAATATATATTTAAAGTGTCACTTGAAAATCTTAAGCTGTGGATTAGTATAAACTTGAGAACTGCTGTGCTTGTCTAGGACTGTACCATAAATGCCCCACAGCTGAGGCTGTGTATAACACAATGCTACAAATGGCCCTTAGAAACCTATCAAGCTCAATATTTTATTACTTTTATAATTAAGATAAACTTTATTCAGTGTTGCCTTATTTTTACATAATTAGGTCACTATGTAGTCTCAGGCTGGCTGCAAACAAACTCCAGACGCATGCGCCACCTTGTGCATCTGGCTTACAGGGGTCCTGGGGAATTGAACCTGGGTCCTTTGGTTTTGCAGGCAAGCACCTTAACTGCTAATCCATCTCTCCAGCCTCCCCCCCCAAATATTCACATATTTATTATCTATGAGAGGGGGAAAGGGAGAGGTGAGCACACCAGGGCCACCGCAAATGAACTCCAGGCACATGCACCACCATGTGCATCTGGCTTTACGTGGGTTCTGTGGAGAGTCGAACCTGGGTCCTTGGGCTTCACAGGCAAGCGCCTTAACTGCTAAGCTGTCTCCCAAGCCCTATCTCTAGTACCTTAGAGCGGTTGATCTCATGAACTTATAGGTGTGTCCCACTGACACAGCTAATGGGGAAACTGAGCAAGTTCACTCATCCTCCTCCCTACCTGCCATTTCTACACAGCATCTAATTTTAGTCTTGTTGCTACCCCCAACGAAACCTCCCCTAGCAAATTTATAAATTCAGCTGAAAAAGCCAATATCACGGGTCTGCAGTTTGTAAATTTAGACTCATTCAAATTAGTAAACTCTGCCAGAGATTCTTTAAATGAAATTCCTTTGCACAGCCTTTTAACCACCAACGAAAGACAACTAAGACCAGGGTTTGTGTCATGGCAGCTGCTAGAACCACTAGTGTTATCAGAGTTAACACCTCTAATGGTCCCACAAGCCTTGAGCTAGAATTTAGAACATTTTTCAGGAGAGATGTCCAATGAAGAGGTGAAAAAAAAAAAAAAGAGGGAAAAAGTGGAAAAGATGGTGCATGAGATGACAATATTAGAAATATAGCAAACCCAGACATTCCCTGAAACAGTCACTGTGGGGCCAAGTTTGGGGGGAAGGAGAATGAGACCACTGCAGGGGTGGCAACGGTGTCTCCGGGGAGCTGGAGGGACAGTGCATCCTGAGGGAGGAAAGAGTCTTGGGACACGGGTGCAGGGTATAAACCATCACCTCCGCGCTTAATCTAACCCTTGTCACTGCTCTTCAGCTCTGCACCAAGGAGACCAGGGTAAGTTTTTCTTCTGTTTTCAAAATCTGGTGGGACTGGGCTCCTACATGAGGCAGGGGCATCTCCTTTCTTATCTGCGTCCTGCTGCATCGGGGTGACAGGACTTGCAACTAGTGATTCTCTAACTTGCCCTTCATTAATCAGTTTGGCTGTAACACACCCACCTTTATCACGCATCTCCCTGAGTCAGCGACAAGCCCCCCTTTGCTGACACCTTTGACCTCACGCTCCCACCCACCTCATATCGTCAGCAGCCATCGCTTCTCTCAACCGTTTCTTTAAATTGTCCCCTTCCCTTGGCTTCTCCTTAAGCTGTAGCTTAGGCTTGACCTTCCTCCATTTAGACAGATCTTGGGGTTGGAGAGATGGCTTAGCGGTTAAGGCGCTTGCCTGCAAAGCCAAAGGACCTTGGTTCCATTCCCCAGGACCCATGTAAGCCAGATGCATTTAGACAGATCTTCCCCTTCCCCTGACCTCTCTAAATACAGCCCACTCACTAGGGGAGTTCACGCTGTCCACTCGTTGGATGAAAGTTACTACACGCATCTTACCTGAATTTGCTTTTAAAATATGTCTACTGGAGGAAAGTGTTTTCAGTGAGCAGAGGTCTAACTGCTGCCTGGAGCTTCACACGCAGGCTCCAGAGCCAGGCCTGGGGCCGCATTCCGGCTTCTCACTGGCGGTTGTGTGGACGTCGACAACTTGTCCAATCTCTCATGAAGTTTGAAGTCAGTTGCATAACTGATTGCAACCAGTTGAAAACTTCTCAAACCAATAAAGGGACAGAGAAATGAGGAAGCTGGAAGAAATGGAGGGAGAAGAGAGGAAGACTATGATAGTGAGGTCTTAGTAAAACTCCTAGAACTGAGTTCAACTGATCATCAAAACAAAACACATTTTCTAAGGAAAGGGAAGGTCCAGCCAGGCCTGGTGGTGCATGCCTTTAATCCCAGCACTGGGGAGGCAGAGGTAGGAGGATCGCCCTGAGTTCAAGGCCACCCTGAGACTACATAGTGAATTCCAGGTCAGCCTGGACTAGAGTGAGACCCTACTTCAACAAAAGAAAAACAGTAAATAAAGGGTGAGAGAGGGGGAAGGAGCTGAGAAGTGAGGAGGTGAGAGCTAAATCAGAAATATAATCCAAGTTGGACATTTGGATTTTTTTTTTCCTGAGCTCCATGCTTGCAGCAAAACTTTCCATATTTAATATTACACATTTAGTTTCACAATAAGGCTATGTTTACATTTGAATATATCATAATTCATAATTTTCCCCCTAAAAAAGTACTACAACTTCCAGGTGTCGTATAACCTGAACTAGTTTGTAAGTTTTAATTAAATCTGGTCCAATCAGTGTCTATGCTTGAAACCACGGCGAGGATGCTGGGCCTCCCCCACCGCGCCAGCCTCCGCCACGCTGTCGCTGAAGCGCCGATGGAGCCCGATCACTTTCCTTCCCGCCCCACATTAGCCATGGCTAACCCAGTCCATCTGTAGACGTGTTGTGTTGGCTCAGATAACGTTATTTTTTTTTTTTTTGGTTTTTTTTGGTTTTTTGAGGTAGGGTCTCACTCTGGCCCAGGCTGACCTGGAATTCACTCTGTAGTCTCAGGGTGGCCTCGAACTCATGGCAATCCTCCTACCTCTGCCTCCCGAGTGCTGGGATTAAAGGCGTGCGCCACCACGCCCGGCCCCGTTATTTTATTTTAAGTATCCAACTTGATTGCTTCTGAGATGCGGGGTGTGCTTTTCAAATAGCCAACGTCCCCCCACACACTGCTCCCCCTGACAGATTCATAATCCCAAGATGCTCTCTGCCCTGAAGGCCAACGAGGTTGTGTACACCTCGTCCCATAAAGGTGGCCAGGATTCCTATTTGGAATGAAAATTTTAGCACTCTCTAAAAGAGCTAATCATGATGTTGAGAATGATATTTGGCGAGACGGAGCCCTTATCCCAGACATGAGTGTCACTGAGGGCTCAGAGGGACGCCAGGTCTTTGCTCTCTGCTTCTGCACTCTGAAGGGCCGAAGGTCACTGCATGATTCTCCCCATAGCACTTTCCAGTGTCCATGACCATGATCCCAGGTTTTCTGCTATTACCTCACAGTGTCAGACAGGAGATACAAAGTCCATTGCATAGAGGGAAAATTAATGCCCAAAAGATTGTGACATGCCCAGGTCTGTAATTTCAACTATTTGTACATCTCACCTGGGAGGAGGGAATGGAATTGTCTACCCTCTGTAGTCTAGATCGTTAAGATTATAATTCTCAAACTGGGCATGGTCACACACGCCTTTAGTCCAGCACTTGGGAGGCAGAGGTAGGAGGATCACTGTAAGTTCGAGGCCACCCTGAGACTCCATAGTGAATTCCAGGTCAGCCTGGGCTAGAGTGAGACCCTACCTTGAAAATAAAAAAAGAAAAAGAAAAGAAATTATAATTCTCAACTTTCATTACAGATAAGATGCAATATTTAAAGGCAGCTCAAGAACCTTTAGGTAAGTCTTGCATATTTACTACACAGCTTTTCTCTCTGGTCTCTGCAGCAATTGCCTTCATGTTGCTGGGTCAAAATACCAACCAGAAGCAGTTTATGTGAAGAAGGGTTTATTTCAGCTTACAGTTTTATTTATTCATTTACTTACTAATTTATTTATATTATTTATGAGAGAGAGAGAGAATGAGCGAGCCAGGGCCTCTGGCCACTGCAAATGAACTCCAGACACATGTGCCATTATGTGCATCTGGCTAATGTGGGTGCTGGGGAGTCAAACCTGGGTCCTTAGGCTTTGCAGACAAGCACCGTAACTGCTATCAGCTTACAGTTCTGAGGGGACGTTTCATCCTGGCGTGGCGGAGCAGAGGCTGCGCATCATGTCTTGTCACAGCTGGACTACCCAGTGAGCACACAGTAGGGCTGCACTTCAAGTTTGTCCCCTCCAGCAAGGCTTCACTTCCCATAGGCTCTACCCAGCTGGGGATGAAGCTTAGTCTCAAGCAAGTGAGACCATGGGGGACACTTACATTCAATCTACCGCGGTCGCTTACTATTGGGGGGAGCCCGAGGAGGCGTACAACGATGAGAGAGAGCAGGAAGTGTTCCCTGAGCCAGTGTGAAGAGTGTGAGCCTGGTGTCAAGATCCTCGCACAACTGATCTTTTCTTTTCTTTTTTTTTTAAACTTAGCAAAGTGAAAGCCCTGATAATGAAAACTAAATACCAAATTAATTCATTAAAAGGTGTAAGAAAAAATTCTGGGGTCCTGGCCTGGTAGTGCACGCCTTTAATCCCAGCACACAGGAAGCAGAGGTAGGAGGATCCCTGTGAGTTCAAGGCCACCCTGAGACTACACAGTGAATTCCAGGTCAGCCTGAGCTAGAGTGAGACCCCACCTTAAAAAAAAAAAAACTTGTAGAAAGACTTAACAGAAAAAGATGGGGAAACCTGAGAATAAGTAAAGAAATGGTAGAAGATGATCGCATCATATCCTCACTGCCTTTCTATGTAAACCTGAGTAAGTGCTTGATCTGAAACTCCTGAAGTGAACATCCACGACTCATGCTGTCTCTGTGTCTTGTGTTTACCTTGCAGTGGGCACTCCAGGAGCCATCAGTAAGTTTCTCTGCTTACCTCCCAGCTGCTTTTCTTTACTGCTTTGTTAGAATATGTAAGATAGTCATGTTCCTGGATTTCCCTTTTCTTCCTGAAAACAAAACAAAACAAAACTAACAAAAAGCTTGTCAATTCTTCTCCTTCATTGTCTGCTACATTATATATATATGGCTGCCTCTGTGAGAAAGAACAATCTCTTATAATATTTACAAAACCTTGACATCTATCAGTAAAGGGAAGAGTTTTAGGAATTAAAGTGGCCCCGCCTGACGTTCCAGTGATGCTCAGCGGAAGGGGCTTGGTGGTAGTCGTTCTCCTCAAGTGACCAAAAGTGTCTGCGCCATGCAGCAAGTGAGTCCCAGCTCGCAGGCTGAGGGTCCCCAAGCTGTCATTGGTGGCTGTGTGGAAGGATCAGGAAAACATCTGTGAGGAAAGACAAGTCTAAAGCCGGGCGTGGTGGCGCACACCTTTAATCCCAGCACTCGGGAGGCAGAGGTAGGAGGATCGCCGTGAGTTTGAGGCCAGCCTGAGACTACAGAGTGAGTTCCAGGTCAGCCAGGGCTAGAGTAAGACCCTACCTCAAAAGAAAAGAACAAATCTAGGGCTGGAGAGATGGCTTAGCGGTTAGGCGCTTGCCTGTGAAGCCTAAGGACCCCAGTTCGAGGCTCAATTCCCCAGGACCCACGTTAGCCAGATGCACAAGGGGGCGCATGCGTCTGGAGTTCGTTTACAAAGGCTGAAAGCTCTGGAGCGCCCATTCTCTCTCTCTCTCTCTCTCTCTCTCTCTCCCTCCTTCTCTCTGTCTCTCTCAAATAAATAAATAAAACAAAAAAATTTAAAAATATATATAAAAAATAAAAAAAGAACAAATCTAGAAGACGTCCAAAGAGAATTTTATGAGACTGACATGCTGCCTACTGCACTAAGAGGGCGGTCAGAGAGAATTTTAAATGATGTTATAACAAACATCTCTGTTCAAAGCCCTTGGAGAAAGTGGGGTGAGGAATAAGTGAAAAAACATTGGATTTGGTTAGTGGAAACAATGATATAAATGATGTGAGACTATACTGAACCTTTGTGGCCTGAGAACCTGCATGGACGTCATCTTGAGATTTGCTAGAGACACAGCATCTTAGCCAAGTGTCTCCCTGGTCCGCTCACTAGTCCCTGCACTTTATCAAGGTCTCCGGGGTGACCTGAGTGCACATTACAGTCTGAGTACCATTGCTCTTACGGGATGGGAATCCTCTGTATTTAGAAAGGAAAACAAAAGTGAGTCTACTTAGTTGAAATTGAACCAACTTTTCTATACCTGCAGATACACAACAGTAGTGGCCTTAAAGCCACTGACCAGAAAGATGAAAGTCACCAGGGTTTAATTCATTTACTAACACACATCTCTCCATCCAAAATTTCTGAGGCTGCTTAGACCTTGAGCTCCTAGAGTAGAGTTAACCCTGAAAGGAATACTGAAAATAAGGAATCCAGCACTGGGGTTCAGGGCACATTACACTCTGAACAAAAAGAGCTGTTTTGCAAAACATGTGGGTCTAGGGTCCGAATGCCTTTACCCACAATCCTTGGCTATGAACAGCTACACTCCACCGCATACTAAGATTTGTGAGGCTAAGTTACTCTGTGATGAATAAAGGCCAAACTTGCCACAAAGGCAGAATTCCCATTGCCTCCTTGGAAGATGAGTCTATAGAGTCTAACTGACCAAAGTCACATCAGGCCAGCAGAAAGGCAATGGCCCGTGTAAGCTCTTGTGAACAGGACACTCCTTAGGAACGGTGCTGGCCGCTGTGTCCCTACAGGTCCAGTTCTGCTCTGGGCAGCAGCCGGGGTCCCCCAAGGTGAGGAAAGACACATTTACAAACACCATCTGCTCCTCCGTTAAAATGAAAGGTTTTTTTAGCAGGGCTTGGTGGCACACACCTTTAATCCCAGCACTCGGAAGGCAAAAGCAGGAGGATCACTGTGAGTTCGAGGCCACCCTGAGACTCCATAGTGAATTCCAGGTCAGCCTGGGCTAGAGTGAGACCCTACCTCGAAAAAACAAAACAATGAAAGAAAAGAAAAGAAAGTTTTGCTGCTTTCTGCACTTTTATGTTTTCCCAGAAGAATCCTGGGGCAAACTTCATCATGTTGTGGAGCTAAAGAACTAATTTTGTTTTATTTTTTTTCCAATATTTTAGCTGGAGCTATTGGGCCTATAAGTAAGTTTTTTTTCCCCCCTCTAATTCTTATACTCTTTGGTCCTCTGTGGGCTCTAGGGCCCTCTCTGCACCCTACCTGTTCCCATCCCTCTGTGAGGAGGATCTCCCACTCATGTTTGTTGACTGCATTCACATCATTTCTCGCCGTCTGATAATGCAAGATATAAGACAAAGGGTTCTGAACTGCCACTTTGTTCAAGAGAAGAGAAAACTACATTATTATTATTTAAATTTTTATTGATATTTGTATTTTATTTACTTATTTGCTTAAGTTCCTCAGTTAAGACGGATGCAGAATAAGCCCATCTGCTGGGAACTTACGGGGATCCCTGGTAAATTCTCTGCAGGCCAGTGTTAGCTATGATCTCTCTGGCTGAGGTGACAGTTCCCTTGGGAAGAATACTGGTGGCATGAGAGTTCTGTAAATGCCAAACCACAGTGATTCTCCCTTTTTTATGTTTCAGTGCAATTCACAGCACCTATCCGTAAGTATCAAGTTTATTTCTTCACTTTGGCCTTGCTAAAAGGTCTTGGGCCTTGATCATTCCTGCTTTTTCAATGCCATGTTCCACTCCTTCCCTAGCATCCTCACTGCCCAATTTCCAACAAAGCATGAAGTGGAATGACCACAAATCCCATGAACTAACATAAGACAATAAAACACAAAAGAAATGGCTCCTCGGGCTGGAGAGATGGCTTAGCGGTTAAGCGCTTGCCTGTGAAGCCTAAGGACCCCTGTTGGAGGCTCAGTTCCCCAGGACCCACATTAGCCAGATGCACAAGGGGGCGCATGTGTCTGGAGTTCGTATGTAGTGGCTGGAGGCCCTGGCGCACCCATTCTCTCTATCTCCCTCTTTCTGTCTGTCACTCTCAAATAAATAAATAAAAATAAATAACAACAAAAAAAGAAATGACTCCTCTTTAGAGACAATCACAATCGCTCTCCAGAAATGGAGGGTGAGCTTTTTAAACCAGAACACACATTACAAATGAATGTGGTGTGAGTCTTTCTCAGTCCTCTACAGGGTTTCAGCCAGCACTGACACAGAAGGGAGCCTCCATTCTTACAGATCTTCTATATCACACAACAGAAAGCCCTTGGTCTTCCCAGACTTCCATTTCTGATAGCCTCTCCAGAATGGGTGTTGGGGAATAGGTATTTCCTTCATGTTGCTAAATCATAATTTCCCTCTCTCTCTCAATCTCTCTCTCAGCTGGAGCTACAGGACCTATCAGTAAGTATTGTCTGATCCCCTCTGTGAAGTATTTCCATTTCCTACAGTATCTCAGGGGTCTTTTCAGAGTTTCCATGTTGGGATTTCAAAAGTTTGGAATTCACATTTCCTTGGCCTTCCTGCTTGCTTCTACCTGGCATTTCAGCAAGTCTATGAACAAATATTTCACTGATAAGCGCAAACTCTAAAGAGGAGGATGGGCCCTTGTAGAAGGTCTCCAGTGGCTTGCCAATAGCACACAAAGAACTTTTTAAAACAGAAGGTGGCTCAGTGGATAAAGCGCTTGCAGAGAGAAATAGAAGAGAAAGACAGACAGAGAGTTGGATCCTCAGGACCCATATAAAAGCCAGGCACAGAGACAAGTACCTGTAATCCCACTGCCAAGGAGGCAGAGACAAGAGGGTAGCTGGCCTCACTGGCCAGCTAGTCTAGAGACAGGAGGATCTCTGGGCCTCGCTGGCCAGCTAGTCTAGAGACAGGAGGATCTCTGGCCCTCAGTGGTCAGCTAGACTAGAGACAGGAGGATCTCTAGGTCTCACTAGCCAACTAGTCTAGAGACAGGAGGATCCCTGGGCCTCACTGGTCAGCTAGTCTAGACACAGAAGGATCCCTGGGCCTCACTGACCAGATAGTCTAGAGACAGGAGGATCTCTGGCCCTCACTGGCCAGCTAGTCTAGCCCCATCAGTAAGCCCCAGGGTCAGTGAGAGACTTTGTCTCAAAGAACAAGGTGGAGAGCAATTGAAGAAAACGGCCAATGTTGGCCTCTGGCCTCCACACATGTGTGTCCCCTCATGCACATGAACACACATATACACATGTGCACATACCACATACAAATACACAAGTGAAAAAAGAGTTATATGAGAGGTGAAATGGTAGGGGAGATGGAGAAAGTGGAGTTGAAATGGAGACAGTTCCCAACCCACACAAGGATTTTTTTTTAAGAATTTTATTTATTTATTTGAGAGAGAGAGAAAACGAGTGTGGGTGTGCCAGGGCCTCTTAACACTGCAAATGAACTCTAGGCACATGTTCCACTTTGTGCATCTGGCTTTACATGTAGGGAATTGAACCTGGGCCCTAGGCCAGCAGGCAGTCTGGCTTTACAAGCAAGTGCTTTTTACCACTGACCCATCTCCCCAGCGCCCTCCAGAAGAATTTAAGTGGAATGCTGTTGCCAGCTGGCCACTCAGTGGAGCCAGTGGGTGGAAAGGCATTGGCTTGCTGTAGCACTTCCAGCGAGAACTCGGCAGTTACTGCTGACCAGACTTCCCACTGCAGATCCCCACTAGAGAAAGTGAGTGAGTGAGAACTGCGGTCTCCAGAGCCTGAAATTGCTGACTCCTTTCCCTCTTGTTTGTTTTGTTTTCCAGAGCTCTCTCAAAAAACCATTGGTAAGTCAGTTCAGTCGATCATAATGCATTTTGGTGCCATGCAATACTTACAATGTTAGTCTGTTTTATCTCAATTGTTTGTGCCGCAGACTCAAAGACCAAGTGCTCTCGCTGCCTCATTATTCCTCCCAGAGAACCCAGGTTCAACCATAGATACTAACCGTGAAATGGAAAACAGAGTGAGAGAATAACCCCTCAGGGATGGTCCTGCCTTACCCACGTCAGTTACCACTTAGCCAGCAGGGCCAAAGCGGAAATAAAGGTTTAGAATTCAGCACCTAGCCTTGATCTCCATGCATCATTTTCATTACTAGACTAACTAATAAAGGTTTAGAATTCAACACCTAGCCTTGATCTCCATGCATCATTTTCATTACTAGACTAACTAATAAAGGTTTAGAATTCAGCACCTAGCCTTGATCTCCATGCATCATTTTCATTACTAGACTAACTAATAAAGGTTTAGAATTCAGCACCTAGCCTTGATCTCCATGCATCATTTTCATTACTAGACCAACTTCCCTTTGTAAAATAATGTAAACTTTAAGCTTCTTTCACTTGTGATTTCTCTGGAAATTCTCTCCAGGACAGCCAAGTTCTGTTTTCACCAATTTTCATGGCAACTCTTCCTTACCCAATTTTTTTCATAGAAATAATATAAATGATGATTAGGTTCCAAGATACAATGGCTCAAAGATATGCCTTTATAAACTGAAACCTGTTTACACAAATGTAATTTGTTTTCCAGGTTATTTTATAGTATTACTAAAAAAATGAGAATTTTAAAAAATACTTTCCTTTATTTGTAAGCAGACAGAAATAGAGAGAAGAGAAACAGAGAATGGGCTTGACAGGCTTCCAGCTGCTGCAAACAAACACCAGATGTATGCACCACTTTGTGCATCTGGCTTTCCATGGGCACTGGGGAATTGAACCCACGTCATTGGGCTTTTCAACCATACCCCTTAACCACTGAGCCATCTCTCCAACCCCCAAATGAAGAATTTTTAATTATAAAACTAAAGAACTATGAACTGACGTTCCTCTAGACTCATGTGGTAGTATGAACTTGAGCCTTGCACACACCCACTTGCACTATCTGTTGGATGTGTACAACACTGCAGTGGCAATGAAAAGGCAGGGATGCCATGCTCAGAGCCGCTAGTGATGAATTCAGGACGGAAGTTTCTCTGACTTCTTAGCTCTTTCCACTACCATTTTGGGTGTTATAGGTGGGTTATTTAACATGCTGGAATTCAAGAGAGAAGAGTCTAAAGGAAGAGAAGATGGAAGAAAGAACAACTTGAGAAAATAGAAGACAGAGAACAAAGACAGAGAAAGATGGAAGGAAATACAAAAGAACCAAAGGAAGAGAAGGGTGGAAGAAAGATGCACGAACTGGCAGACGGGGAAGAAACCAGACAGGGAAGAAATCAAGATAAGAGGAGCCGGGAGAGGGAAGAAGAGGAAGGCGCACAAGAAGGCGCAACTTAAAGATGGAAAAGGGGGAAGAAAAACACTGGGAAAGCCAGGAAACGAACCAGAATCTGACGTGATTTTCTACCCCAAGAATTCTTGACTTACGTTAACAGAGCAGGTGTCCTCAGAGTTCTACTCCAAGACCAAGGGCATGTAGTTGTACACAGAATCAAAGCAAATAATAAATTACTTTTCAGAATACCTAAAAGTCTAGCCTGTCTACTACTCACAGCCGAGGCTACCCAGATCTTGAAAACCATCTTCTAACTATTTTACACAGGAAGAGAGAGAGAGAGAGGGAGGGAGGATTTGAGGCTTCTGGTTAAACCAGGGTGTCTTCTACCATGAGCCCTGTGAAGTGAGAAACTGTGGGAAAGAAAGATGCCACAACTTGGGAGGCAGAGGTAGGGGGATTGCAATGAGGTCTAGGCCAGCCTGAGATTGCATCGTGAATTCCAGGTCAGCCTGGGCTAGAGTGAGACCCTACCTCAAAACACTGAAAGAAGAAGAAAGAAAAGAAAAAGAAAAGAAAGAAGCCACAATGCCCACTGTGGGGAGGAATGTCTTCTAGACTAGCCTGATTGTGCATGATGCTAGGGCTGTCATAGCCCTCACTAGCATTGGTCTACCCAGCAGGACCTCGGGCAGGAGGAGGCACTTTGCCAGCATGGCAGTGCCAGCCAACCCCTTCTAGAGAGCAGTCCTCGCTGTGGTCTCCTCAGGAGTCAATAGTCATGAGGAACTAGCTCCTCTGGCCTCCCAGCAAGTGAGGTGGGAGCGGCATGTTAGTGCCAGACATGACTTACAGAGATCCCCGAAGGAGCACGCCCAGAGACTGGCCACGATTCCAGAGAAGCCAGTACAGAGGGCTTCCTAATGGGTATCTATGGTTCTCTGAGTTTGGGTACAATTAACCCATCAGGGCTCATTCTTATATGAACAATGCTTTAAAGAACAGATTTCCAGTCTTTTTTCTTATTGACAACTTCCATAATTATAGACAATAAGCCATAATTCTCTACCCTCCCCCACTTTCCCCTTCACAAACCCACTCTCCATCATATCCCCTCCCCCTCTCAATTAGTCTCTTTTATTTTGAAGTCATCATCTTTTCCTCCTATTATAAGGGTCCTGTGTAGGTAGTGTCAGGCACTATGAGGTCATGGATGTCTAATCCAGGCCTTTTTGTGCTTGGAAGACTGCATTGTGAGCAGTCCTGCCCTTCTTTGGCTCTTACATTCTTCCTGTCACCTCTTCCACAATAGACCCTGTGGTGACTGGATTCAGGTGTCCCCCATAAACTTAGGTGTTCTGAATGCTAAGTTCCAAGCTGATGGAGATTTGGGAATAAAAGCCTCCTGCAGGCAGTGTATTGTTGGGGGCGGGCTTATGGGTGTTATAGCCAGTTTTCCCATGCCAGTGTTTGGTACACTCTCCTGTTCCTGTTGTCCATTTGATGTTGGCCAGGGGGTGATAGACACCCTCTGATCATACTATCATTTCCCCTGCCATCATGGAGCTTCCCCTGGATTCTGTAAGCCAAAATAAACCTCTTTTTTCCCACAACTGCTCTTGTTTGGGTGATTTCTACCAGCAATGCAAACCTGACTGCAACAGACCCTGAGCCTTGGATGATGTGACAGAGATATTTCAGTGCTGAGCACTCCTCTGTCACTTCTTCTCAGCACCAGGGTGCCTTTTGAGTCATCCCAGGGTCACTGCCATCTGAAAAGAGAAGCTTCTCTAATCAAAAGTGAGAGTAGCATTAATATATGGGTATGAACATTAAGAGAAGTGCTTACTGGGCAGTTTGGTGAACATAATATATGCATTTAGCCAGACACCAGCAAGGCGTTACACCCCTAGGGCTCATGACCTCCCCCGTCATAGGTTTTCAGTATCAGGCATGAATTCCCTTCCAGCCAGCAGGCTTCCAGTCCAATTAGAGAGTGGTTGGTTTCCCTCAGAACAGACGTGCCACTATTGCACCTGTAGGCTCATTTGGCCTGGCTGGCCTAACTTCAGGCTTGCAGTGTCCACTGCTGCTTATCTCCACTGATGACTTCTTTCTCTCCCATGGAGATGCATGCAGCGTAGCCTTTTCCAGCTTCCTGTCAGCTGATCTATAGGGAGGAGGTTTTCAGCTCAGCTCCAGCAAGATCGGATTTCTAGCCTTTATCAGTCACTGCGGGGTAGAGCTCGCAAAACTCCTGAAGGCCAAATTCCCATGAGAAACGTGATTTTGTTGATCCTTTGCTCAGACTGAAGTTAATCTAATCAAAACCAGTCACCAATCTGTAAGCAGGAGAGGAAGGAACTGGGCCTTTCTCCAACCCATGTGTGCCTGTGACATACTAGCTGTTAAGAGATGAAGATTTTAATACAAGGGCAAGTCCCTTGATAAGTGGTGTGTTCTGTTACTGACAGAAGGGGAAGTCCAAAGCCTCAGGTTTCTATAACGTCTTCCAAGTTGAGGAGAATCTTGGAGCTCCTCACCTCACACGGCAGACCCTCACCTCACAGTGCAGACCCTCGCCTCACACCACAGACCCTCACCTCACACCGCAGACCCTCATCTCACACCACAGACCCTCACCTCACACCGCAGACCCTCACCTCACACCTCAGACCCTCACCTCACACCTCAGACCCTCACCTCACTCACAGACCCTCACTCACAACCTCAGACCCTCGCCTCACACCGCAGACCTCGCCTCACACCCAGACCCTCAGCCTCACACCATCAGACCCTCACCTCACACCATCAGACCCTCACCTCACACCGCAGACCCTCGCCTCACACCTCAGACCCTCGCCTCACACCATCAGACCCTCGCCTCACACCTCAGACCCTCACCTCACACCGCAGACCCTCACCTCACACCTCAGACCCTCACCTCACACCGCAGACCCTCACCTCACACCTCAGACCCTCACCTCACACCGCAGACCCTCACCTCACACCGCAGACCCTCACCTCACACCGCAGACCCTCACCTCACATCTCAGACCCTCACCTCACACCGCAGACCCTCACCCTCACACCGCAGCTCACACTCTCAGACCTCACCTCACACCGCAGACCCTCACCTCACACCGCAGACCCTCACCTCACACCTCAGACCCTCACCTCACACCTCAGACCCCCTCGACCTCACACCGCAGACCCTCACCTCACACCTCAGACCCTCACCTCACACCACAGACCCTCGCCTCACACCGCAGACCCTCGCCTCACACCGCAGACCCTCGCCTCACACCGCAGACCCTCACCTCACACCACAAATCTCACCTGACACTGCAGACCTCACCTCGGTCTGAAGTCCTGCAGTAGATACATACACATGCCTTTTGCTCCGTGGTTAGCACAGCAGGACTGGTTCTCACAACCTCAAAACTAGATGCCACTTCTTACCCCCTGTTCTGCTTCCCATGGTCTCTCCCCTAGAAAAAAAATAACAACCAAAAACTAACTGTACTAATATTCCAATTTTAATTTCTTTTTTAGTGCAAACTCCCGGACCTATTGGTAAGTTGCCTGTAATATACCCTAGCTCATCTGTAGGTGTCTCCTGGGATATCTGAAGGACTTGGGCTCCAACTCTCCACATTTCTGGGTTTTAGAATCTGAAAACTAGGACCTGAGAAGATGGCTCAGTCATTAACGTGTTTGTCACACAAGTATGAGGTCCTGAGTTAAATGTCAAGCACCCATGTAAAAATCTGGGTGCAATGATGCACGACTGCGAGCCAAGCACTGGGGAAGGAGAGAGGCGAATCCCGAGGGTTTGCTGGCCAACAAGTGTAGCCCAATCAGCGAGCTCCGGGCTCAGTGAGAGATGCTGTCTCAACACATAAAGTGGAGAACGATTGGGGAAGATGCTCCCTATTGCCCACATAAATCCAGATGCAAGAAAACATCTGGCATTTGCAGCAACCAGAGACCCTGGTGTGCATACATACCCATGCACACACACTCACAAATAAATAAATTTTTAAAAACGAATTCCCCTTCCAATACAAATGAAAACAAGGATGAGGTGGTGAGCTAGCTAAAGCAGGGTTACAAAGCCTCCGAGAGGAAAGTCGGGTTCCTGTGAGGAGCCCACATGCAGCAACAGGGCAGCAAGCGGCGATTACACCTAGTGTGCAGATGTCATAACTCCTGGAGAAATCGTGTCACTGCTCTTCTTTGGAAAGGGTCCCTGGTGTGTGCTCTGGGCGTAACGGTGCAATCCTTTGTCTCTGTTTTAGTTCAGTACACAGGATCCAGTGGTGAGTCTCTCGTCTGTTTTTCTCTCAGCTGTTCCTTGCTCTTGTACAGTGCTTAGAGGGCCTGTTCCTCATTTTAACACTGGCTATTGCCATAAAAACAATATTTTAGGAAAATGTTTCCCAGTTTATGCTATTATTACATTATGTTAAAGATTCTCCAGTTTTGTTTTGTTGGTGGGTTTTTGTTTTTTTTTTTAAGGAAAATGAGTAACAGGCCTAGTGGCTTCTTCAAATGATACAGATTTTTCTAAAGCACCGAAGAACGAAGGAGCATGAAACCTCTGTAGTTCTAAAGTGCTCTGTAGCTCAGAGAGCGTGCCCAGAGACAATGGAGAAAATGATAAAAGCAAATCAAATTTTAAAAATAAACTTAAGAGGGGAAAAGACCATGCAATTTGAACAGACTGAGGAAAGTTTGCCAGAGAGTGCTAAGGGCCTGGTCTACCCTGAGTACCCCCACCTTCTCTGACAAGGCCCTCCTCTTTCCTCAGTTCTAGTCTGTCAGGAAAGGGAGGGAGAAAGCTTTAGGGAAGACAATTTGGCAGTAGCTGGGCTGTAGTTACAGGAATTAGCCCAAGCACCATGCAGACCACACATGGACGAGAGTAAAGGGAAGGTTCATCGTGTAGCTATTGAGGGGAAAAACCAGTGTCAAAATCCAGGTGTGGAAAAAAAAAAGCACTCACAGAATAGGGAAATTCTATGTCTAGAAATTGGCCTGGAGAGATGGCTTAGCAGTTAAGGCGCTTGCCTAGAAATTAAGTGTGTGAACCAAGGAGGAAGAAATTACCAGAAGGCAAAGCCAGGTGTGTTCAAGAGAACATTCCTCCAACCACCTGAGCTCTTACCCAGATAAACTCCATGTTGCGGAGCAAAGCCATGAGAAAGGGAGAGATGGCGTGGTTGGTCTCTGGAACCGTGCAGTATACAACCTTACCGGAGTCTTGGGAAATCAAACTCAAAAATGTAGGGAGGATGGGAGCTCCCCACAAAATCACAGCCACTATGACCTCCATAATTGGATGTTTCCTACCCCAAAGTCAGACTCTAAGTATTGTTTAGTAAGGAAAAAAGTCATTGCTAATTGTCTATTCCCCTAATTCAAGGCTGCCTCTACTGTGCTCTTCGTTATGCCCAAGACCTACAGCCTTGGACATTCTCATAAGTCTCATGGGGCCAAAATATGTATAACCCAGCCCCAGACTCACTGGGCTAAAAGAACGGTTCTGTGTGGCCCAGAGTCCCCTAAGAGCTACCATGTGTCACCTAGGTGTAAATTCTTTTAAAATATATTGATGTAGAAGCTGGGTGTGGTGGTGTAGGCCTTTAATCCCAGCACTTGGGAAACTGCCCTGAGACCACAAGATGAATTCCAGGTCAGCCTAAGTTTGAGTGAGACCCTACCTCAAAACAACCAAAACACCAAAAATGATGTATGTATATCTTAATGTATAAGTGAAAATTATTTGTTATTTTTATTCCTTCCAGATGAGTTGGAGATAACTTAGACTTTTTAAAAGGCTGAAGTTAAAAGTATTTTAAGCAACAATTAGTGACTTTAACAAGCATGGGAAAAAGAAAAACTTTTAAAATTGATTAGTTCAATAGGAAAGAGACTTTAAAGAAAATGAGGCAATGGCAGAACATAGAAGTTTAAGTTTCAGGCATTGCAAATCTCCTGAATGCTTCAAGCATTTCCCATGCCTGAATGAAATGATGAAATAAAAGGAAGAATGAACGAGCCCTTTAAAATCACTTTTAAATCACTTGCAAGGTAGGAGAATTGCCGTGAGTTCGAGGCCACCCTGAGACTACAGAGTGAATTCCAAGCCAGCCTGGGCTAGAGCTAGACCCCATCTTGAAAAAAACAAAGGGAAAAAAAAAAAAAAAAAAAAAAAAACATTCTCCCCAAACCAACAGAAGCAGGGACAGGCTTCAAAGCACACAGCCCCCGAGCTGACAGGCAGGCTGGCAGCCCCGGCGCCCTCTCTGCGTTTACTTATTTTAAGGCCTCCAGAGGATAACAGAGCGCTCTTGGTTCTCCACATGCTGACTTCTCCCTTTTCCCTTCTCTCTTTCCAGCAGCTGAAACTCCAGAAACGACCCGTAAGTCGCGTGCTTGTTCTCACAGAGAGGGCCTTTGACTTCTTGTGAAGTCAGGGGGCTTTGCCCTCTGCTTCTATCTTGTGAATGTGAACATTGACAGTCCTCCGTCTCCTGTGCTTTTCCCACTGTTTGCTTGGTGCCTCCCCATTATGAGAAATGAATGATTATCAGGGCATGGTGGCACACATCTGGAATCCTAGTGCTCAGAAGGACTGGGAATTCAAGCTTATCCTCAGCTATAGATCGAGTTCAATGCCATATTGAGTTATAAGAGACCCTGTCTCAAAAAAAAAAAGAAGGGGTCTGGAGGGATGACTTAGCAGTTAAGGCGTTTGCTTGCAAAGCCAAAGGATGCAGGTTCGATTCCCCAGAACCCATGTTAGCCAGATGCACAAGAGGGTGCACACGTCTGGAGTTTGTCTGCAGTGGCTGGAGGCCCTGTTGCGCCCATTCTCTCTCTCTCTCTCTGTCTCTGTCTCTCTCTCTCTCTCTCCCCCGTCTTTCTCTGTCAAGTAAATAAAAATTAAAAATATTTAAAATATTTTTTAAAAATCTTTAAAAAAAAAAAAACAGGATGGATGGGCTAGAGAGATAGCTCAGAAGTTAAGGCAGTTACCTGCAAAGCCTAATGACCAGAGTTTAATTCCCCAGTACCCATGTAAAGCCAGATGCACAAAGTGGTGCATGCATCTGGAGTGCATTTGCAGTGGCTGGAGGACCTGGCATGACCATTCTCTGTGTCTGTCTCCTTCTATCTCTCTCTCTGCTTGCAAATAAATAAATAAAAATATTTTAAAAAACAGGAAGGATGAAAAGGAAGGAAGGGAAGGAGGGAAGAAAGGAAGAAGGAAAGAGGAGAGAAAGGAGGGAGGAAGAACAAAGAAGGGGAAAAGGAGAGAAGAAAGGAAGAGGGAGGGAGAGAAGGAAGGGAGGAAAGATTGGGAAGAATAGAAATCCCAGTGATCAATCCAGAATGTAGAGACCACAGGAAACTACCCAAGTTGCAGATACTTGTCCACAGGACAAGAAAGACACCTGTATAAAGGAATGGATGCTTGCAAAGGTTGGCAGAAGCAGGAAGAAGAAAAGTGAAGGGCACGATTTCAAGGAAATAGGAATCCCTGGCTGGATTCAACCAGCCACCTGGAGAAGGAGAGAGATGCTTCTTCCCTCCATCCTGGGAGAAGGCTGAACCCCCAAAGCCTAGCAGGAAGCATATCCTCAGCCTGGCACTCCATCCTCCGCGGAGGACAGTGGGCCCTCCATTGCCATTTCTGGCATTCCCTCTCAGAAGAGCAGCAGGAAGCCCTGCTCCCCGCTCACCCACCTAACTACATGGGTCTTTTTGTTTTTCAGCTCCGGGATCCACTTGTAAGTATGTTGGAAATCAGTTGACTCCCAACAGTGGCTAACAGATTTTGAGCCAAAATATATCCATCCATATTGAGATGCTATGGCTTAATGTTCTAATTGCCTTTTGTTTTTTAAAGTTTTTCAAGGTAGAGTCTCACTGTAGCCCAGGCTAACCTGGAATTCACTATGTAGTCTCAGGGTGGCCTCAAACTCATGGCGATCCTCCTACCTCTGCCTCCCAAGTGCTGGGATTAAAGGCGTGTGCCACCACGCCCAGCTATGACCCCTTATTTTCCTATGACCCAAAACTCCACAACCTTATTAACCAGCTTCTAGAATGTTCACTGACTCACATAAAAATTAAAGATCATAGGCTGGAGAGATGACTTAGCAGTTAAGACATTTGCCTGCAAAGCCAAAGGACCTCGGTTCAATTCCCCAGGACCCACGTAAGCCAGATGCACAAGGTGGCGCATGCATCTGGAGTTCATTTACAGTGGCCAGAGGCCCTGGCACACCCATTCTCTCACACACTCTCTCTCTCTCTCTTTCTCTGTCACTCTCTCAAATTAATTAATTAAATTTTTAAAAAATTAAAGTTCATGTTGATCCAATCATAAATGATTAAGTTATATGTGAATGAGTCTTTGATATTTCATGTAGAGATTTTTTCACTTGAATTTTTTTTTTTTTTTTTTTTTGGTTTTATGAGGTAGGGTCTCATACTAGCCCAGGCTGACCTGGAATTCACTATGGAGTCTCAGGGTGGCCTCGAACTCACGGCAATCCTCCTACCTCTGCCTCCCGAGTGCTGGGATTAAAGGCGTGCGCCACCACGCCCGGCTCACTTGAAATTATTTATATCTTTTGTAAAACTATTTTGAACACATTTCTTTGAAAATAAATTAGTATTTTTTGTGACTTTTCTTTCTTAGATTTCTTTTGCAGACAGTTTCTAGAAATTTTTGGAAATATCATGTGACTCTTGCATTTTGCAGTATGAGTCATAGCAAAATGGTCTTCAGTTCTTATGGGACAAAGTCCCTTAAGGAGACCAAAATGATAACTTCTCAGTTTGCCTTGGGCTCAACAAAACCGCTCCCACACACCATCTAGCGTCTGTGATTCTGTATGCAGTGAGCAATGTTTTTCTTGGTTTTTCAAGCTAAGGCTTCACTCTAGCCCAGTTATCCACGACCAGTGAACAATTTTTGTCAAAAGTTCCATCATGATAAATACTTAGCAAATTCAACTTTCAATAAAACTACATATGTCCTCTTCCTTTAGCTATTAAATTTTCACTGGTCACGTGATGTAAGAATAGCCAAAGACAGACCAAAATGACCATTTGTGATTCTCTTAAAGTGCTGCAAATGTAAAAGAATAGCATTCAGGCCTGGAGAGATGACTTTAATCCCAGCACTCGGGAAGCAGAGGTAAGAGGATCACTGTGAGTCCGAGGCCACCCTGAGACTACGTAGTGAATTCCAGGATTCCAGGTCAGCCTGAGCTAGAATGAGACCCACCTCGGAAACCAAAAAAAAAAAAAAAAAAAAAAGCTTATGGGCTGGAGAGAGATGGCTCAGCAGTTAAGATGCTTGTCTGCAAAGCCAAAAGACCCAGGTTCAACTCCCCAAGACCCACGTAAGCCAGATAGATGCATCTGGAGTTCATTCACAGTGTCTAGGTGCCATGGTGCACCCATTTTCTCTCTTCCTCTCACTCTCTCAAATCAATAAACAAAAATAAATCTTTTTTTAGCCAGGCACAGTGATGCATGCCTTTAATCTCAGCACTGGGGAGGCAGAGGTAGGAGGATTGCTGTGAGTTCTAGGCCACCCTGAGACTATAGTGAATTCCAGGTCAGTCTGGGCTAGAGCAAGGACCCGACCTCAGAAAACCAAAAATAAATAAATAAATAAAAAGTTTTTTTTTTTTTTTAAGAAAAAAAAAAAAAAAGCAAGAGGAGGCTGGGAATACAGCTGAGTGATGATGTGCTTGCCTGGCCCCTGCCAGGCCCTAGAACATGTGAGGCTGTAGGTTTGATCCCCAGTGCAAAAAAGAGAGGGAAGGAGGGAGAGGGAAAGAGCAACTTGAGAAGAGAGAAGCAAGTGCTAAGACGCTTCTGTTTGTTTTTCAGATGGATCGCGTCCCCAGGCAATCAGTAAGTCCGCTCCCCTGGGACTCCCCCCACTGGGCCCAGCAGTGCCTCTCTGGCCCATTGGGATGCAGGGGTTTCCGTGACACCTTTCCAAAACCTCTCCCCAGAACACACAGAAAAGGCTGGGGCGGAAACTGTAGTCTATCCTTGAGGCTGGCTGACCAAGCACCTCAACTCCAGGTTGAGGGAGAAGAGATGGAGCCCAAGCGAGTGCGTGGATGAGCAATAGAGAAGCCACCCAAAGTTCCCTGGCCTCTGCCCGCATGCGGACACACACACACACACACACACACTATACACACACATGCACATACTAGACACACATATACTATATACATACATACCACACACACATGCATACTACACACACAAACACCAAAAAAAAAGCTTGTGTTTAACAATGTACTAAAAAATTCTAATTGAGCTAATTTACAAAAAATATGAGAAGTGAAAAACGGACATGATTCTAAAATTTTACACAGCTATCAACAAAAGACTGACTGCAGAAAAGGTGGAAATGATAGGCGAGAAAAAAGTACGGAACACTTATAGGCCCGTGTTTCATATGGCTTCCTACCCTCTTTGGTCTGTCTTTCCACATTGGAAACTGAGAATATGTGAGGAACTTTTCCCTGAACCATACAGGGAATTTTAGGAGCTTAAAGTTATTAACACACACACACACACACACACACACACACACACACACACACACACACACACACACACACACACACACACACACACACACACACACACACACACACACACACACACACACACACACACACACACACACACACACACACACACACACACACACACACACACACACACACACACACACACACACACACACACACACACACACACACACACACACACACACACACACACACACACACACACACACACACACACACACACACACACACACACACACACACACACACACACACACACACACACACACACACACACACACACACACACACACACACACACACACACACACACACACACACACACACACACACACACACACACACACACACACACACACACACACACACACACACACACACACACACACACACACACACACACACACACACACACACACACACACACACACACACACACACACACACACACACACACACACACACACACACACACACACACACACACACACACACACACACACACACACACACACACACACACACACACACACACACACACACACACACACACACACACACACACACACACACACACACACACACACACACACACACACACACACACACACACACACACACACACACACACACACACACACACACACACACACACACACACACACACACACACACACACACACACACACACACACACACACACACACACACACACACACACACACACACACACACACACACACACACACACACACACACACACACACACACACACACACACACACACACACACACACACACACACACACACACACACACACACACACACACACACACACACACACACACACACACACACACACACACACACACACACACACACACACACACACACACACACACACACACACACACACACACACACACACACACACACACACACACACACACACACACACACACACACAGGTAACAATGTTCTCTGTTCTTTCAGCTGGGCCAGCTCCACTTGCCATCAGTAAGTTCATGTTTCCAACACTGGAGAGTCCAAAACCCCCCTCTCCCTGACAGGGCTGCTGTGGCCTCGCTCCCCTGGGACTCCCCCCACTGGGCCCAGCAGCTGTCAGAATCCCCTGACGTTTCTAATGTTTTGTAGAAAACTCAAGCTGTGCTGACTTGCTTAAGAAGTAGATAAAGGGCTGGAGAGTAGAGAGAGGGTTCAATGGTTAGAGACGCTTGCTTGCAAAGTCTGACAGCCTGGGTTCGAGTCCCCAGTACCCATGTAAAGCCAGATGCATATGTCTTGAGTGCATTTGCAGTGGCCGGAGGCTCTGGCGTGCCCATAGTCTCTCTCCTCTGTCTCGCAAATAAATAAAAATGTTTAAAAACAAAAGAAGAACAAAAGAAGTAGGTAAATATCAAAGGGAAGTTGGCCCTTTGTAATCTTGACCTACCAGGATGTAGCTCTCTAAAGAGAAGAGGAAAACAGAACAGAGAAAAGCGGCTAAGACACTCCTGTCTTTTTTGCAGCTGCTCCGCCCTCATCTTCTAGCCGTAAGTTCCATTTGTTTTCCTGGGGCTTTTTGCTTACCGTCTTGCCCATGCCCTGCCCATTTCTAAGCTCTGACACCTGGGCCGGGTGCCTTCCAGTTTCCTTTGCCTGGGCTCCTGCAGCCTCGCCTGTGAGGGAAGCCTGCGTTTCCTAACCACAGATGCGGATTCCCTGCGCGCTTGCAGGAAGAACTGTGTGCGCTTTCGTTGCATTGCCCGTTAAATTCCTACAGTGGCCAACCAACCCCTTTGTAATGGAGAAGAAGCTGATTCTGAGTCAGATCCTCTCCCATAACCCTCGATTCAAACCCAGAGCTGTGCAACCATGGCTTCCCCCACTACACAAACCTGCTTCCCCAAAAGGAAACACAGTCCTCTCATATAAATCACTATCCACTCTTCTTTCCTAGGCCCTCCCCTGACGCCCATAAGTAAGTATTTCATCCATTTCTGTTTTGGTTCTCTTTGATCCCCCTTATTCCATTTCTGTGAAAGTGATTTGAGCCTCTCATTCCTCTTGCGTCCTTATTGCCCAGCTCCCCTACATTGTAGGTAATTAAAATACTGGTTAAAAGAAAGACTAAAAGCTGGGCACAGGGTCTCACACCTTTAATCCCAGCATTCAGAAAGCTGGGGTAGGATCATGGTGTGTTTGAGATCAGCCTGAGCTATGGAGAGAGTTCCAGGTCACCCCGGGCTACAGTGAGGCCCTATCTAAAAAATAAATAAATAAATAAAAATTTTTTAAAAATCTAGATTCAGGCGTGGTGGCACACACCTTTAATCCCAGCAGGATCCTTTAATCCTAGGAAGCAGAGGTAGGAGGATCACTTTGAGTTCAAGGCCACCCTAAGACTACATAGTGAATTCCAGGTCAGTCTGGGCCACAGTGAGACCCTACCTTGAAAAGCCAAAAAAAAAAAAAAATCTGAATCTGGGCATGCCTTTAATCCCAGCATTTAGGAGGCAGAGATAGGAGGATCACTGTGAGTTTGAGGCCAGCCTGAGAATACAGAGTGAGTTTCAGGTCAACCTGGGCTAGAGTAAGACCCTACCTCAGGAAAAAAAAAAAAAAAAATCTGAAGAATATTATGAAATAAGCAGAAGTAGGCAGAGTAAGGGGGAGGGAGTACATGCCAGGGAGGCAGGGAGAAAGGGAGAGGGGAAGAGAGGAGAGACCATGACGATGTTAAGGCACTCGCCTGCAAAGCCAAAGGACCTAGGTTTGATTCCCCAGGACCCACATAAGCCAGATGCACAAGGTGGCGCATCCTTCTAGAGTTCATTTGCAGTGGCTGGAGGCCCTGGTGGGCCCATTCTCTATCTGCCTCTCTCTTTGCTTCTTTCTCTCTCTCAAATAAATAAATAATTTTTTAAAAAAAATCAAAGGAGACAGGAAGATCCAGTAGTCTTTATCCAAGACCATAACCCAAAGTTGTCGAGTGCAAGCCATGAAGTGGTGTCTATAAGGGTCTCTACCTCGATTTCACCATCACACCGTCACTACTCAACCTCACACCCAGGCTGGAACTGAACTCACCTGTGGAGCTGTTTTGGGTGTGCTCTTCTGTCTCCAGCCCAAGCATTTCCCTAACAAACACCAACAAAATAATTAGATAAAACTATGTCACTTCTGTTTATGAAAGACTAAATAGATGTTTTTCTTTTTTTTTCCAGTGATTTCACAGAGAACTACAAGTAAGTTACTTCTTAGCTGGTAATATGTGTACATGTTTGTTTTAGCTCTGATGTTCTATTCCTAAATGCCAAAAGACGACATTCTTACCTCTCATATCCACATACTCCACACTTCACAAAGGCCTCCGGACTGCGAGGCAGTAATTTTAACTCATAGCTCAAGGATCTCTCTCCTTCTGGGGACGGGAACAAGGCCCCACCTGAAGTCAACAGAAGCACCTTGCAGCTAGAAACCACCTGGGAGGATCCAGACAGAATGAGCAGTAGTATCTTTTCTCGTGGAGGCATCAGAGACAGCTATGACCTAAGTGGTTGAAAGGAGGAACAGATTTATGCCTAAGCACAGGGAACTATGACATCTTATTGTTGCTGACTTAGTCTTGTCTGACTTTTTTAAAATAAAAACTCACAGGCAAGGGGCTGGAGAGATGGCTTAGTGGTTAAGGCATTTGCCTGCAAAGCCAAAAGACCCAGGTTTTATTCCCCAGAGCACAAGGGGCACATGCATTTGGAGTTCATTTACAGTGGCTAGAGGCCATTCTCATTCATTCATTCATTCATTCTCTCTCTTTCTTTCCTTGCAAATAAAAATAATATGTCTTAAAAAAATAGGGGCTAAAGAGATGGCTCAGCAGTTAAGGTGCTTGCTTGCAAAGCCTAATAACCAGGATTTGATTTTCCAGTACACACATAAAGCCAGATGCACAAGGTGGCTCATGTATCTAGAGTTCATTTTCAGCAGCTAGAAGCCTTGGTATGTATGCCCATTCTCTCCCCTTCTCTCTCTCTCTCTCTCTCTCTCTCTCTCTCTCTCTCTCTCTCTCTCTGTCACACACACACACACTCTTTCTCTTTGTTTGCAAATAAATAAAAATAAAAATGTATTTTTAAAAAGAAAAAAATGGCCAGGCATGGTGGCACATGCCTTTAATCCCAGCACTCAGGAGGCAGAGAGGTAGAAGGATTGCTTAGAGTTCGAGGCCACCCTGAGATGATAGAGTGGGTTCCAGGTCAACCAGGATTAGAGTGATACCCTACCTGAATAAAAAAAAAATAGAGTAGAAGAGGGGGCGGAAAGTAGTAGACACATGCAAATAAATAAGCAAAACTTTTAAAAAGGAAAACCAGAAATAGGGGTTCCTTATCTCACAATGATATTTATCACCACTTCCCCAAGTAGCATTGCTTTATGCCTTCTTTTAACATTTTTTTATTTATTTGTGAGAGAAAAAGACAGACAGGAAGAGTCAGAGAGAAAGAATGGGCATGCCAGAGCTTCCTGCCACTGCAAACAAACTCCAGACTCATGGACCACTTTGTGCATCTGGCTTTATGTGGGTACTGAGGAATTGAACCTAGGCCATCAGGCTTTGCAAGCAAGCACCTTTAACCACTGAGCCATCTCTCCAGCCCAGCATTGCTTTATTTCTAATCTCATTGCGTTTTCAAAATTTTGCATCGAAGTGGTGGTGCACGCCTTTAATCCCAGCACTCGGGAGGCAGAGGTAGGAGGATTGCTGTGAGTTCGAGGCCACCCTGAGACTCCGTAGTGAATTCCAGGTCAGCCTGGGCTAGAGTGAGACCCTACCTTGAAAAAAAAACCAAAAAAAAAAAAAATTTGCACCTAAGCCTGGCACGGTGGTGCATGCCTTTTATCCCAGCACTCGGGCAGGAAAGGTAGGAGGATAGCATGAGTTCTAGGCCACCCTGAGACTACAGAGTGAATTCCAGATCAGGCTGGGCTAGGGTAAGAGCCTACCTCAAAAAAAAAAAAAAAAAAAATTGCACCTAAGTTCTGCCAAGGCTTGGACACAAAGCACCAGACGTTCATCCCTCCCCAGCCCCCCCCCCCTTTGCTCCTGTGGCCAGTGTGGCTTATGTCCTAAGAGTCACTGTTAGGCCTGAGATCTTTCCAACCAGGGAGTGCACTCGAACAGGAAAAGGAGGAACACCCATGCTGGTGCAGTGTGGGCCATTTCCCCATTGACCTAGCAAGCATCTGTCCCCAAGGCTGAGCCCACCACGGGGCTCTATGATGAGAATGAGCGAGCACTTGCTCTCAGGGAGGAGAATCGGCTGAGGATCTATGAGGGGCTTTCAGAGATCAAGGGTGTGAGCAGAGAGGGAAAAGTGACTCCTGGAAGCCAGGACAGGAGGCGTGCCCTCACATCCACTCAGAGATCTATGTGGGCTCTGGCGTGAGCCTGGACCTTCCCTCCAAACGTCCCCAAGGGAGGCGGTTCCTGCTGGAAACCGCTTCTTCTTCTGTTTGTGACAGCCTAGAAATGACATCTATGAGTGGCTGTTTATCTTTGATTGGAAAACCACACTAATTATTTTTTGTCTTTTCTATTAAAGCAAGACCTGGAATGCATATAGGTAAGTTCCATGTTTCTGTCAATTTTATTGTCATTAGTTTCTTATGGCCGGGTCCCTTCCATGCCATTTTTAGTGTGAATGTACAAAGACCAATGATTGACATTTCTAGTTTCTCTTCACGTTTTCGGTAGCTTGCTCCATTGGAGGTGATGCCACGGCACTGATAGGTGCTGTGATCATTAGTGTCAGATACCTACCATGCGCCAGGGCCGTGAACACGGTGCTGTGGTATGCACACAGATGAGTGTGATTACCCCTGGTCACAACACCAGTGGCCAGTCCCAGCCCCCCACACCCTCACTCTCAAGTCAAGCCTTGCCTCCATTGGGCCAAGTGGTGAAAAAATGCAGCTGCCTAGCCAGAAAATACTGATGGGAAAAAAAGAGAGAGAAAGCTATCTAAAATTAACCTTAAAACAATCAAGGGCTGGAGAAACAACTCAGCGATTAAGGCACTTGTCTGCAAAGCCTACTGACCCGGGTTCAAGTCCCCAGTGCTCCTGTAAAGCCAGAAGCACAAAGTGGTGCACGTATCTGGAGATCATTTGCAGTGGTTAGAGGCCCTGGCGTGCCCATGCTCACGTTCTCTTCCTCCTCTCTCTCCTTGCAAATAAACAAATAATATATATTTTTCAAAAGACAAGTCGTTGCTTAGCACAGCCATTCAAAATTAAAAGGAATGAAAGAGATAAGAAAAAGCTAAGAACGTGTAAGAGTCTTACCCAAGAATTTTGACACTGCTGGGGGCGGGGGGCTCAGGAAGAGGAAGTGATCTCTCCCAATGACAGACTCCACTTATCTCTCCTTGCCACAAAAACATCCAAGAGACACTTGAGCAGAACGACCCTCAAACACTCTCTTATTCTGCTCGGATGAGTCTAGAGAGAGGGTAGTAGCCCGCCAACAGTCCTCTTTGTAAAGCTGGTGGCAGAGTTTAAGACACCACATCTTAAATGTCTCATTCATTTATTTACTTTGTTCCTTCACAGTAAGACAAGAGCCAAGTAAGTACTGTCTGTTCTCATCTCCTCTGGGGTTCGTTCTCGCAATAGGATATGCTTTTCTGAGCATGAAAGATCTTGCTGTTCAAGTCTCTCAATGCCTTTTGTTTTAATTTTATTTTATATTTGTATTTATTTATTTACTGGAGAGAGAGGGGGCAGAGAGAAAGAGAAAGAAAATAGGCCAGGGCCTCGAGCCACTGCAAATGAACTCCAGAAACATGTGCCACCTTGTGCATCTGGCTTACTTGGGAACTAGGGAATCAAACGTAGGTCCTTAGCCTTCATAGGTAAGTGCCTTAATTGCTAAGGCATCACTCTAGCCAGTGTCTTTTGTTTTATAAGGAACAGCTTCCTCTAAAGTTACTAAACAATGTTTTAGAAAATGAAAATTTTATAGGTGACAAATCAAATGATGAGCTGCCCAAGGCGGCACGAAGTCAGCGAGCACTACCTTTGAGTATTTTTATTTTTGCTTTTTCCGAGGTAGGGTCTCACTCTAGCCCAGCCTGGCCTTGAACTCACAGCGATCCTCCTACCTCTACCTCCCAAGTGCTGGGATTAAAGGTGTGCACCACCTCGCCCAGCTCTTCTAGTTCTTTGTAAACTATATAATGGGTCATTGTCACAGTGCTCTATGATAGAACACTGGAATTTGTTCCTGCTATTTTGAACAGTTTTTTTTTTTTTTAATTTGAGAGTGACAGACAAACAGAGAGAGAAGGAGGCAGATAGAGAGAGAATGGGCATACCAGGGCCTCCAGCCACTGCAAACAAACTCCAGATGCGTGTGCCACCTTGTGCATCTGGCTTATGTGGGTCCTGGGAAATCAAGCCTCGAACCGAGATCCTTAGGCTTCACAGACAAGCGCTTAACCGTGCCATCTCTTCAGCCCTTGAACAGTCTTTACAAATTGTCACATATGGAAAAAATGATGCCTGTTCTTTTAGTATGAGGGCTTATAAATAATATGGACAAAAAAAGGGAAAAAGTAAGAGATAGCAGAAATCAAATTAAACTGGCAAAGTCATGTTAACTGAGATGTTACTCATCCAACAAAAAAATCATTTAGAGCCTACCATGTGTCAGGCCGGGGATGTGCCCATCAGGGACCCAGGTGACAGAAAAAGGCAGGGCCTCCCAGAGCTCACACAAGCGTTTAAACATTCCTGACACCGTTCACATCCAAAGATGCTGAAGGAACTAGCGGGCGAAGGCAGTGCATTGCTCCTGCTTCAGAGAACGGCCCTCTCACAGCTGACAAGCGGGCGCTAGGAGCCCTTGGGCGCCTATTCCTGTCCTCATGAGGAACCCCAGTGAGAGGCATGCTCTCCTGCTGGCTTTGGCGGTGCCTGCAATTCTAAGACAGTCAGTCCCTTCTCTCTGACAAATTTGTTGTATGCTCTCTGCTGGCTTTCCCTCAATGTGGCCGCTTCCACTTCAGGGACAAAATCCTATTTATCACACTTCTCCAAGTTACCAGAATTCTAATGGACTATTTATGACTTTATAGAAAGCAAAGTTCAGAAAGATAAATGGGAAAATAGATGGAGGCCTTTTCAAATAAGTGAAAGTGTCTTACTAGAATCAGGGTAAATTACGTGACAAAGAAAGACTCCTGTAAGGACCTCAGAGAGGCAAGCACTAAGCAGGACAGCCACCTGTCTGTCTGTCTGTCTTTCTTTTCTTGTTTTGTTTTAAATATTTATTTATTTGAGAGAGAGAAAGAGGCAGAGAGAGAGAGAATGGCATGCCAGGGCCTTCAGCCACTACAAACAAACTCCAGATGCATGCGCCACTTGTGCATATGGCTTACGTGGGTCCTGGAGAATCAAACCTGGGTCCTTTGGCTTTGCAGACAAGCACCTTAACTGCTAACCATCTCTCCAGCTCTGTTTTGTTTTTTCAAGGTAGGGTTTCACTCTAGCTCAGGCTGACCTGGAATTCACATGTAGTCTCAGGATGGTCTTGAACTCATGAAGAGCCTCCTACCTCTGTCTCCTGAGTGCTGAGATTAAAGATGCACGCCTTTAATCCCAGCACTCGGGAGGCAAGGGTAGGAGGATTGCTGTGAGTTCGAGGCCACCCTGAGACTCCGTAGTGAATTCCAGGTCAGCCTGGGCTAGAGTGAGACCCTACCTTGAAAAAAAAAACCAAAAAAAAAAAAAATTTGCACCTAAGCCTGGCACGGTGGTGCATGCCTTTTATCCCAGCACTCGGGCAGGAAAGGTAGGAGGATAGCATGAGTTCTAGGCCACCCTGAGACTACAGAGTGAATTCCAGATCAGGCTGGGCTAGGGTAAGAGCCTACCTCAAAAAAAAAAAAAAAATTGCACCTAAGTTCTGCCAAGGCTTGGACACAAAGCACCAGACGTTCATCCCTCCCCAGCCCCCCCCCCCCCCCCCCTTTGCTCCTGTGGCCAGTGTGGCTTATGTCCTAAGAGCCACTGTTAGGCCTGAGATCTTTCCAACCAGGGAGTGCACTCGAACAGGAAAAGGAGGAACACCCATGCTGGTGCAGTGTGGGCCATTTCCCCATTGACCTAGCAAGCATCTGTCCCCAAGGCTGAGCCCACCACGGGGCTCTATGATGAGAATGAGCGAGCACTTGCTCTCAGGGAGGAGAATCGGCTGAGGATCTATGAGGGGCTTTCAGAGATCAAGGGTGTGAGCAGAGAGGGAAAAGTGACTCCTGGAAGCCAGGACAGGAGGCGTGCCCTCACATCCACTCAGAGATCTATGTGGGCTCTGGCGTGAGCCTGGACCTTCCCTCCAAACGTCCCCAAGGGAGGCGGTTCCTGCTGGAAACCGCTTCTTCTTCTGTTTGTGACAGCCTAGAAATGACATCTATGAGTGGCTGTTTATCTTTGATTGGAAAACCACACTAATTATTTTTTGTCTTTTCTATTAAAGCAAGACCTGGAATGCATATAGGTAAGTTCCATGTTTCTGTCAATTTTATTGTCATTAGTTTCTTATGGCCGGGTCCCTTCCATGCCATTTTTAGTGTGAATGTACAAAGACCAATGATTGACATTTCTAGTTTCTCTTCACGTTTTCGGTAGCTTGCTCCATTGGAGGTGATGCCACGGCACTGATAGGTGCTGTGATCATTAGTGTCAGATACCTACCATGCGCCAGGCCGTGAACACGGTGCTGTGGTATGCACACAGATGAGTGTGATTACCCCTGGTCACAACACCAGTGGCCAGTCCCAGCCCCCCACACCCTCACTCTCAAGTCAAGCCTTGCCTCCATTGGGCCAAGTGGTGAAAAAATGCAGCTGCCTAGCCAGAAAATACTGATGGGAAAAAAAGAGAGAGAAAGCTATCTAAAATTAACCTTAAAACAATCAAGGGCTGGAGAAACAACTCAGCGATTAAGGCACTTGCCTGCAAAGCCTACTGACCCGGGTTCAAGTCCCCAGTGCTCCTGTAAAGCCAGAAGCACAAAGTGGTGCACGTATCTGGAGATCATTTGCAGTGGTTAGAGGCCCTGGCGTGCCCATGCTCACGTTCTCTTCCTCCTCTCTCTCCTTGCAAATAAACAAATAAAATATATTTTTCAAAAGACAAGTCGTTGCTTAGCACAGCCATTCAAAATTAAAAGGAATGAAAGAGATAAGAAAAAGCTAAGAACGTGTAAGAGTCTTACCCAAGAATTTTGACACTGCTGGGGGCGGGGGGCTCAGGAAGAGGAAGTGATCTCTCCCAATGACAGACTCCACTTATCTCTCCTTGCCACAAAAACATCCAAGAGACACTTGAGCAGAACGACCCTCAAACACTCTCTTATTCTGCTCGGATGAGTCTAGAGAGAGGGTAGTAGCCCGCCAACAGTCCTCTTTGTAAAGCTGGTGGCAGAGTTTAAGACGCCACATCTTAAATGTCTCATTCATTTATTTACTTTGTTCCTTCACAGTAAGACAAGAGCCAAGTAAGTACTGTCTGTTCTCATCTCCTCTGGGGTTCGTTCTCGCAATAGGATATGCTTTTCTGAGCATGAAAGATCTTGCTGTTCAAGTCTCTCAATGCCTTTTGTTTTAATTTTATTTTATATTTGTATTTATTTATTTACTGGAGAGAGAGGGGGCAGAGAGAAAGAGAAAGAAAATAGGCCAGGGCCTCGAGCCACTGCAAATGAACTCCAGAAACATGCGCCACCTTGTGCATCTGGCTTACTTGGGAACTAGGGAATCAAACGTAGGTCCTTAGCCTTCATAGGTAAGTGCCTTAATTGCTAAGGCATCACTCTAGCCAGTGTCTTTTGTTTTATAAGGAACAGCTTCCTCTAAAGTTACTAAACAATGTTTTAGAAAGTGAAAATTTTATAGGTGACAAATCAAATGATGACCTGCCCAAGGCAGCACGAAGTCAGCGAGCACTACCTTTGAGTATTTTTATTTTTGCTTTTTCCGAGGTAGGGTCTCACTCTAGCCCAGCCTGGCCTAAATTCACTTTGTAGTCCCAGGCTGGCCTTGAACTCACAGAGATCCTCCTACCTCTACCTCCCAAGTGCTGGGATTAAAGGTGTGCACCACCTCGCCCAGCTCTTCTAGTTCTTTGTAAACTATATAATGGGTCATTGTCACAGTGCTCTATGATAGAACACTGGAATTTGTTCCTGCTATTTTGAACAGTTTTTTTTTTTTTAATTTGAGAGTGACAGACAAACAGAGAGAGAAAGAGGCAAATAGAGAGAGAATGGGCATACCAGGGTCTCCAGCCACTGCAAACAAACTCCAGATGCGTGTGCCACCTTGTGCATCTGGCTTATGTGGGTCCTGGGAAATCAAGCCTCGAACCGAGATCCTTAGGCTTCACAGACAAGCGCTTAACCGTGCCATCTCTTCAGCCCTTGAACAGTCTTTACAAATTGTCACATATGGAAAAAATGATGCCTGTTCTTTTATTATGAGGGCTTATAAATAATATGGACAAAAAAAGGGAAAAAGTAAGAGATAGCAGAAATCAAATTAAACTGGCAAAGTCATGTTAACTGAGATGTTACTCATCCAACAAAAAAATCATTTAGAGCCTACCATGTGTCAGGCCGGGGATGTGCCCATCAGGGACCCAGGTGACAGAAAAAGGCAGGGCCTCCCAGAGCTCACACAAGCGTTTAAACATTCCTGACACCGTTCACATCCAAAGATGCTGAAGGAACTAGCGGGCGAAGGCAGTGCATTGCTCCTGCTTCAGAGAACGGCCCTCTCACAGCTGACAAGCGGGCGCTAGGAGCCCTTGGGCACCTATTCCTGTCCTCATGAGGAACCCCAGTGAGAGGCATGCTCTCCTGCTGGCTTTGGCGGTGCCTGCAATTCTAAGACAGTCAGTCCCTTCTCTCTGACAAATTTGTTGTATGCTCTCTGCTGGCTTTCCCTCAATGTGGCCGCTTCCACTTCAGGGACAAAATCCTATTTATCACACTTCTCCAAGTTACCAGAATTCTAATGGACTATTTATGACTTTATAGAAAGCAAAGTTCAGAAAGATAAATGGGAAAATAGATGGAGGCCTTTTCAAATAAGTGAAAGTGTCTTACTAGAATCAGGGTAAATTACGTGACAAAGAAAGACTCCTGTAAGGACCTCAGAGAGGCGAGCACTAAGCAGGACAGCCACCTGTCTGTCTGTCTGTCTTTCTTTTCTTGTTTTGTTTTAAATATTTATTTTATTTGAGAGAGAGAAAGAGGCAGAGAGAGAGAGAATGGGCATGCCAGGGCCTTCAGCCACTACAAACAAACTCCAGATGCATGCGCCACTTTGTGCATATGGCTTACGTGGGTCCTGGAGAATCAAACCTGGGTCCTTTGGCTTTGCAGACAAGCACCTTAACTGCTAAGCCATCTCTCCAGCTCTGTTTTGTTTTTTCAAGGTAGGGTTTCACTCTAGCTCAGGCTGACCTGGAATTCACCATGTAGTCTCAGGATGGTCTTGAACTCATGAAGAGCCTCCTACCTCTGTCTCCTGAGTGCTGAGATTAAAGATGTGGCTCTTTTCTTTTTTATTAAGTGGAAACTTTGTATGGACACATGTGTTGATACCATTCCATCCCTCTTGCCCCACTCCGCTGAAAGCCCTCCTCAGTGGGGCGCTGGTATCCCCATGGAGTTGTGGGATATCAGTTGCATACAACTTGCTTCATTCTTCCCATTTGGTAACTAAAAATCTAGAAACAAACATAATTTACAGTGAGATAAATCTCTCTCCTAATTTTTAAGCAAAAAGAACAGATTTTCAGGCTGGAGGGATGGCTTAGTGGTTAAGGCACTTACCTGCAAAGCCTAAGGACTCAGGTTCCATTCTCCAGAACCCACATAAGCCAGATTCACAAGGTGGTGCATTTGCTGAGTTCATTTGCAGTGGCTGGAGGCCCTGGTGTGCCCATTCTCTCTCCCTATCTCTCTTTTTCTCTCCCTCGCTCTGTCTCAATAAATAAATTTTTAAAAAGTTTTAGAGTAAGAGTCGGTAGCTGGGCATGGTGGCACACACCTTTAATCCAAGCATTTGGGAGGCAGAGGTAGGAGGATCACCATGAGTGCGAGGCCACCCTGAGACTACATAGTGAATTCCAGGTCAGCCTGAACTAGAGTGAGACCCTACCTCGAAAAACCAAAAAAAAAAAAAAAAAAAAAAAAAAAGCCAGGCGTGATGGTGCATGCCTTTAATCCCAGCACTCGGGAGGCAGAGGTAAGAGGATCGACATGAGTTCAAGTCCACCCTGTGAGAATACAGAGTGAATTTCAGGTCAGCCTGGGCTAGAGTGACACCCTACCTTAAAAATAAAAAAAAAAAATTAAAATTAAAAAAGAGTAAGGAGTGAGTGAAGAGGAGAAAATGGAGGCAAAACTTAAAAGAAATGAGGCTCCCCCAGCTCTGCAGTATTTTATTTTCCTGGAGAAATAGGACAATGAGAAGAAAATAACTGGCCAGGCATGGTGGCACACATCTTTGATCCCAGCACTTGAGTGGCAGAGGTAGGAAGATCACTGTGAGTTCAAGGCCAGTTTGGGACTACAAAGTGAGTTCCAGATCAGCCTGGGCTAGAATGAGACCTACCTCGAAATTAAAAAAAAAAAAACCCTCACCTCATTTTCACCCTTTCAAAATGACTGCATTACTATACCAAATAATAGTCTAAAGTAACTCATTATAAAAGACTTGGAATTGCTCCTCCTCCTTAGCCCAGAAATTCCCATCTGGGAACCACTTGTTATCAGTAAGAATTCTATTACTATTGACAGGTCTATTATCCATACTAACAATGTTCATTTGGATTTTAGCACATGTAGCAGTGCCTATCAGTAAGTTCCTTTTATTTTCATCAACCTAGTAGAATTCAGGGGTCCCAAGATGAGAAGAAAACTTTTCCTAACTCTTCCCAAATTCCATGTAATGTGTCTGTTGATCAGGATCCCCTCTCCTCTTCCTCAGCCAACTGTTAATGACTCAGTGGAAAGAGTGAACATGAACATTTAACTGAGAGACGAAACAGAAAAGAGATGTTTCATTCCCCACCCCCCCAAAAAAAGTCCTCTTCAGTTGTTTTAATCACAGAAAGATTTTCCATGCTGTAAAAGGAAAGCTATGCAGGGTGAGTGGTAATGAATGAGTAGATAGGAGACACCCAGAAGGAGTAGACGGGGTGCAGAGGGGACTTCATGCTGGAGACGATGGGCAAGAATGAATGCAGCAAGCATTTGAACTTGAAATTGTTCTGCAGTAAACCACTAAGTGTGTGTGTGTGTGTGTGTGTGTGTGTGTGTGTGTGTGTGTACCATAGCCAGTTGCATCCGCTCTGAACTTTTCCTTTAGGAATGATCCTCACTTCCTATTGTAGATGTATTTCTGGGGGAGGTTTGGTGCTTTTCAAGGATCTAACAAATGTTAGCCTTGAAAAGAGTGGGTAAAGAACCTCTGTTCTTGATCCAAGCACTCTAACACATTTTTGTTTCATGCTGTTCTGCCAGTTACTCCGATGCCAATTGGTAAGTTATTTATTTGTCTTTATTTATTTATTTATGTGCATGTATGGAGTCGTTACGGTATGGTGTGTGTGTGGTGTGGTACATACATACACACACACGTGCAGATATCCATGTTTGTGCACAAGAGTGTGGAGTCCAGAGGATCACGTGAGGCGGCCCTCCTCCATGGCTTGCTTGTCTGTGGTCCTGGGGACAGTCTCTTCACCAGTTCCAGAGCTTGGTTTCTTGAGATTGTCCACATCTGCTCCCACACGGGACTGGACTAAGAGACGTGCGTGGCCACACCCAGCTATTTACATGAGTGCTGGGGAATCAAACTCAGAACAAATCAGGACCATTCAGGCCCTCGTTCTTTTATTTATTTCTTTATTTTTTCGAGGTAGGGTCTCACTCTAGCCCAGGCTGACCTGGAATTCACTATGTAGTCTCAGGGTGGCCTCAAACTCATGGCGATCCTCCTACCTCTGCCTCCCTCTGAGTGCTGGGATTAAAGGCGTGCGCCACCACACCCAGCAAAGCCCTCATTCTTATGCAGCAAGCGCTCTTATCCTCTGACCCACATCTATTGCTTACTTTCAGTATTGTTTAGAAAACTTTCCCTGAAATAAAAAAAAAAGTATATATTTTCCCCTTCATCTCCCTGTTGTCTAGAATCCCCTTAAGTATGGAGAAATTTACAAACTACATATGCACAATGATTAGCCAAAAATAAACAAGTAGGGATGGAGAGCTGGCTCGGCAGGTAAGGTGCAGGCCCGCAAAGCCTAACAACTGGGCTTGATTCCCCAGCACCAATGTAGAGATGCACAAAATGGCGCCTGCATCTGGGGTTCATTTGCAGCGGCTAGAGGCTCTGACGTGCCCATAACCTGCCTCTCTCTCTCCTTGCAAATAAATAAAATATTTTTAAAAATAAACAAGTAAATAAAACTAAGGCTAAGAAATAGAACATTAAGACCCTAAGGTAGTGAAGAGGGAACTCTAAATGTAATTAAAGCAGGCAATGTTTTGGTAAAAACTATACTTTTGTACCTTACTGGTCCTATTTAAATGAACATTGCCTTTTTAGAAAACAGCTTGCAATATGTTACTAGACACATTAAAATACAGTATCTTAGCCGGGCGTGGTGGTGCATGCCTTTAATCCCAGCACTCAGGAGGCAAAGGTAGGAGGATTGCCATGAGTTCAAGGCCACCCTGAGACTACATAGTGAATTCCAGGTCAGCCAGAGCTAGAGTGAGACCCTACCTCGAAAAAAAACAAATTACAGTATCTTGGGGCTAGAGAGATAGATTACTCAGGAAGTTAAAGGCCCTTTCTTAAAAATACTGTATCTTTCAAACTCATAATTCCATTTCTAGAGTATTCTAAGAATATCCCTAAATATGAGACAAACTAATTACATATTAATTGATAAAAAAAGATATCATGATGGTTAAAAAAGGATTCAAACAGACCTAGATTGGAATCCCAGCTAAACTGAATAGCAAATACATGGCTTTGAGGAAATTATTTAATCTTTCTAAAAAGTTGAGGCCTTGCCGGGCGTGGTGGCGCACATCTTTAATCCCAGCACTCGGGAGGCAGAGGTAGGAGGATTGCTGTGAGTTCAAGGCCACGTTGAGACTACATAGTGAATTCCAGGTCAGCCTGGGCTACAGTGAGACCCTACCTCAGAGAAACAAAAGAAAAAGAAGAGAAGTAGAGCGATCAAGGAAGACACCTTATGTCTTTCTCTGGTCTCCACATGCACACACATACAACACATACGTGTGCACCCACATGCATATACACATACAAAACTTTTCACTTGGTTAGGAAAAAAATGGCCTTGACTCATGTCACTTATCATATAAGCATTCCAAAATGTGCTGGTCATTTAAATTATTAATGTCGAGTGAAAAGTTATTTCGTAAAGGATAACATATTCACAGAGAATTTAACATTTTGAGAAAGATTTTTGTGGTATCCCAGACAGACTTTCAATGGGAGCCTGGAGTATTACTTTAAAAATAACTAATTTGCTCTGTTTTCCTTTTTTAGCAATTGCACCAGTCGCAACCAGTAAGTGCTGCTCTTTGTCACTTTCTTCTGACCTGTGTCTCATCTGTGTCCTTCCTTTGCACTGACACCTTTGACCTCTGACCTCTGAACCCTGGAAACCAAAACTTCCCTTCTCTCCTCCACATTTTCCAGTATTCTTCTGTTATAAACAGAGTGTGTGTGGTGGGGGGGTGACTTGTTTGTTATTGGTGGTGGTTAATTTCGTTCTGTTTTGTTTTATTTGGATAAATCAAACTCCCACAAAAACAGGAAATCCCACAGAAAGGACAAAGAAGTGGTGTCTGGTCCGTTACAGATTAAGTTAAAAAGAGGAGAAAAGTGGGGGGGAGAGCAATGCCAGCAAAATGTGCCAGGGTCAGATCACAGGAACAACTGTGGAAATAAGACACTGAAATTTTTATATTTCATACAGGATCACAAAACAAAATTCCAAGAAATGAAAGCTAGAAACAACAAAATGGGAAGATGTAGCCAGTGAGTGCATTAGGAGGTACAGACCAAAAAGCAAACCCCAAAAGCAACACTGAAATGGCTGAAGAGAAAAAGAAAAGCTAGCTTTTCATCCTGTACTTCATAAAGTTTATCAATCTAAATTTGAACCCCAACTCTTCATGAAATGCACTGAGGCATGCCTTTCATAATATTCAGGGAGCTGGTACAAATCTGTGCTTTCACCTGAGGGATGGACTATAAGCCTAAACACGCCAACAAAAAAAAAAAAGAAAGAAAACACAAGGTTAGAAAACATGACTTAACTATATGTTACCTACAACAAACGTGATGCAAAGTTACAATAAGAATGAAGAGATGGGAAACATGACAGCGTTGATATACATGTGAGTGACTATCTACGGATCATAGTAAGTACACCTTGGTACAAAGAAAATTATCAGAGACAGAGAGGAGCCCCGTATCCTCACAACCAATGCCCATCAAGAAGCCCTGGTATGCTCATTCTCTCTTTCTCTCCCTCTTTCTCTCTCTCAAATATATCATATATTAAATTATATCATATTATATCATATTATATATATATATATATATATATATATATATATATATATATATATATATGTGTGTGTAATTGAGAAATGATCAGCCCAACTTAAGAATGTATCAGCACCAAGATAAGTCAAAAGCTGGACCCAACAGTCATCATGAATGCAAAGAAAATGTTCTTTACAAAGTTGAAAAGTGCCAAGTGTGGTGGCACACGCCTTTAATCCCAGCACTTGGGAGGCAAAGGTAGGATGATCGCTGTGAGTTCGAGGCCACCCTGAGACTCCATAGTGAATTCCAGGTCAGCCTGAGCTAGTGTGGCCCTACCTTGAAAAACCAAAAAAAAAAAAAAAAAAAGTGTGATTCCAGATTCCAGGAAACACGAGTGATCAGAAGATAAGAGCCTCACTGGATGCGTAGGCGAAGCTCAATGGCCTGATGGTAAATAACAGCAAACCAGCTACGCTGAAGCCAAAGCCTTAATTCAGGAAGACGCTCTCGCTCTTTAGTTCCGTGACAGCCAAGAGGGTACGGAAGCTGGGAAGGAGTCTGATGCCAACAGAGGTCCTGAGTCTGGAGGAGGCATCTTTGTTAAACTGTCGTTTTCGAGGCAGGATCTCTCAGGATGGCCTCGAACTCTCAGCGATTCTCCTGCCTCAAGTGCTGGGGTGAAAGGTGAGGTGAGGCGACACTCCAAGCACCGCTGTGGACACCATGGCAGATGATCTGGAAGCTAAGCTCTGAAGGCAGCTACAAGAAACAACGTTGTCCAAATAGCCTGACTCTGGAAAATGCCAGCTAGGGCTTTCAGAGCTAGAGCAGAGAAGTCGATGCCAGGCTGGTGTTCTTGTGAGGTGCCAATGGAGCTGACAGTGCCAAGTGGATCTCAGTGCCCATCTGAAGCTCCCAGGATTCTGAGGAATTCCATGAAAGTCACTCTGTGCTTTATAGGAGCAAGGCTCCCCAATGCAGTGTGCTGTGCTTTAAGCCCACTATTCAATCTGCTGCTCAGAAACGTTTTTTAATATTTATTAATTTGAGAGAGAGAGAGAGAGAGAGAGAGAGAGAGAGAATGGGCATTTCAGGGCTTCCAGCCACTGTAAAGGAAATTGAGATGCATGTGTCACCTTGTACATCTGGCTTATGTGGGTCCTGGGGAATCAAACCTGGGTCCTTAGGCTTCACAGGCAAGTGCCTTAAGCACCAAGCCATCTCTCCAGTCCCAGAAACTTTTTTTTTTTTTAAGATTCTTTTCAGGCTGGGGAGATAGGTCAGTGGATAAAGCGCTGCACAAGTCTGATTACCTGAGTTCAGATCCCCAGACCCTATGTCAAACCAACATAGTTGGCAGACAGACGGGAGAATTTCCTGGAAGGTCATGGGCCAGCTGGTCTGGTGGACACAGCAATGAACAACAATGAGAGATACTGTCTCAGAACAAGGCAGAAGGCGAGGACCAACATCCAAATGTCTCTGATCTCCACACAGGCACCCTGGCCCACCACACACACACACACACACACACACACACACACACACACGGCAATGAAAATTCACGACAGTTCCATAGGGTTTCATAAGACCTTTCTGATCTTCAGCAGCCCAGGAGCAGGGGAAAAGGACACTGAGGTTCCTCACATTTCACTCAGTGGGACTTAGCTGTCACTGACAGAGTCTACCCACTGCACAGTCATGGGGAGTGGGAGGAAGGCACCCTGCGTCTACTGATGTGTTTGTCTTTGTCTCTTTCAGTTGACAGTTCTGGAAAAATCAGTAAGTTTGAATCATTTTCTTGCCTAACTTATTTTTGCGATTAGCACCTTTTGAGGTTTTGTTCCCAGTTTCCCTTGAATGACAATTTTTTTCTACCTTAGTCGTTTCTTTCACCTGGGATGCTATCTCTCCTATTTTCCTTTTGTGACAAAATATGCAGTGAGTGGTCCTGTCCCGGCTGAAAGCACACACACCCAGCTAGAGTCTGTGAACTCTGGACTACAGTCTGGCAACAGACCTGTTTCTCTCAAAAGAGAAAATCCTCTAAGACTGACAGAAAAAATGAGCATCTGGCTGGAGAGCTGGCTCCCTGCAAAGCCTAAGGACCCAGGTTCCAAGCTCCAGATCCCATGTAAGCCAGATGCACGAAGTGGTGCATGCAGCTGGAGTTCTTTTGCCGTGGTCAGAAGCCCTGGCATGCCCAGTCTCTCCCCCACCCCCGCACAACAAATAAACATTAAAAAAAAAAAAACCTTTAGAAAAAGAAAAGGTGGTGACGCACACCTTTAGTCCTAGCACTCGGAGGCAGAAGTAGGAGGATTGCTGTGAGTTCAAGGCCACCCTGAGACTACACAGTGAATTTCAGGTCAGCCTGAGCTAGAATGAGACCCTACCTCAAAAAAAAAAAAAAATAGAAAAAGAAAAAGATACTGGAAGGTAGCTTCTCCTTGAGTTAGAAAATCCCCACTGATAACTCTTTTGTGTTTTATTTTTAGCCCTGCCTCCTATGGGTAAGTTCCTTAGCTATTCTCCACTCTGATATCTCACACGGCTTAGTACTTTCTGAGCTCTTTGTTTATTCTCCCACAATACACGTCTACGCATCTAAGATCATTTCAAATGCCCCTGTTGCTCACTTGCAAAGCCCGACAACCCAGGTTCGGTTCCCCAGTACCCACATAAAGCCAGATGCACAAAGTGGACATACATCTGGAGTTTGTTTACAGTGGCAGGAGGCTCTGGTATGTCCATACTCATTCTTTCTGTCTGCCTCTGTCTGTCTGTCTGTCTGTCTGTCTCTCTCTCTCTCTCTCTCTTTCTCTCTCTCTCTCAAGTAAATAAATAAGAATAAAAAGTATTGCCAGGCATGGTGGCGCATGCCTTTAATGCCAGCACTCGGGAGGCAGAGGTAGGAGGATCGCCGTGAGTTCAAGGCCACCCTGAGACTACATAGTGAATTCCAGGTCAGCCTGGGCTAGAGTGAAACCCTACCTTAAAAAAAAGAGAATTAAAATTATTTAGGGCTGGAGAGATGACTTAGTGGTTAAGGCACTTGCCTGCAAAACCAAAGAACCCAGGTTTGATTCCCCAGGACCCACATAAGCCAGATGCACAATGTGGCTCATGTGTCTGGAGTTCATTTGCAGCAGCTAGAGGCCCTAGTGTGCCCATTTCCTCTCACTATCCGCCTCTTTCCTTTTCTCTCTCTCTCCCTCTCAAGTAAATAAATTAATTTAAATATTTAATTAAATAAATTAAATATTATTTGTAAATTCCTTAAAAATATTTAAATTTCCCTGTTATCCAGGGTCTCCTAAGATTTCAAATATATGTTTTTGGAGATACTGCTGCAAGGAGATGAAGTTCATATGGGTGGGCGATGGTACCATATGACCATCTTCTAAGCCCTAAAAAGGAATCTCCTCTCTGACTTCCAGAAACATACAATGAAAGATTGGTTTATGAATTCCTTTCTCTCTCTGCTAGGAATTAGAACTCTTTTTCAGTTATAAGTGAAAGGGCCTCCTGTTAATAACAAAGTCTCATCTACTTTCTCCTGCCTTCTACAAGCACTTGCTTTTTTTGTTTTGTTTTTGTTGTTGTTGTTTGTTTTTGTTTTTCAAGGTAGGGTCTCACTCTAGCTCAGGCTGACCTGGAATTCACTCTGTAGTCTCATGGTGGTCTTGACCTCGTGACAATCCTCCTACCTCTGCCTCCCAAGTGCTGAGATTAAAGGCGTGCACCACCACGCGCGGCTACAAGCCCTCCCTTTTGAGGGACAGACAGACTGTGAGTATATTCTGGGCATTGTGCTAGACACTTCCAAAAACAATGTTCCTATTTGTCATACATCTATATAGTAGCTGCTTTTATCCCCCACTTTACAGATTAGAAAACTAGTCTATATTATTATATAATGTAGTTTATATATTATATGTTATATGATATATATTATCTACATAATACATATATATATATCAGTTTCTTGATCTGTAAAGTTAAAAATGCCTCTTTTTTTGTTTCATTTTTGTTTTCTGAGATAGGGTCTCGCTGTAGCTCAGGCTGACCCAGAATTCACTCTGTAGTCTCAGGGTGGCCTCGAACTCACATGATCCTCCTACCTCTGCCTCCCAAGTGCTGGGATTAAAGACGTGTGCCACCACGGCCGGCTTTGAATGCCTTATTTTAATTGATTTTTCATTTGGTGGTAAAAATGACCAGTACGTATTGACAACCTGCTGAATTCCAAGCACAGCCCTCAGTGGTTCCCACACATCACTTTATGTAGTCATCACACCTCTGCGAGGTAGCTGCAGGCCTGAAAGTCGAGTCTGCCCAAGATTGCTTAGACGTGAAGCCGGGGCTTGAGAGTCTGTCTCCAAAGGCTGTGCTCCTGAATTATTTGTCCAGAATTCTTTAATAACGCTAAAAGCTGAGCAGAGAAGACTAAATATAAGACAAGTGAGTCTTTGGGGGTCAAGTGATTTACCAAACAAACAAGAATAACAGGGATAGTAAACTCAATTCAAATTCTGCTTTTACATTGCTATTCTTTCTACCAAAATAAGTATCAGATTTTCTCAGAACAAGACGTGCCTTTGTTCCACACTAAGGATCCACACAGTTCCCCTTGATAAGCCACATGGTTCTCTTACTTGACTTAGAGAACCAAATTACAAAAAGTGGGGGCGGGTACACAAAATACCTATCCAAAGCTAACGACTTCCATTGTACTGCATCACACAGAAACCAATACATGGACAGCCTATCCATCCACACATGATTAAAGGAACTGGTAATTTGACAAAGTGAGCTATCAATATGGCAAGACGTAGTCTAAAGTGATAGTTGAACTCTAAAAGTCTAACTACACAGGTTCAAACCCCAGCTCTACCACCTACTAATTACATCATCTATTCACACTCATGTAAACTTACTTGCCTGGATCTGCTCATCTGTAAAACCTAAATAATAACAGTTTCCTACTCTATATGGTTGTTGTGAGGATTTAATATATAAATTGCTCAGAAAAGTGAGTGCTTAGTATATGGTAAGCACTTAAGAATTACCTCTAGTACTGTTTCTACTTCTGCATGATGTAATATGCTTTTATATGATATGGGAAGTTTCCTCTTCATGTTTTAAGAAATAATTGTTGGGGGATGGAGAGATGGCCCAGTGGTTAAGCCATATGCACAAGGTGGTGCATGTGTCTACAGTTTGCTTGCAGTGGCAGGAGACATTGCTATGCCCATTCTCTCTCTCTCTCTCTCTCTCTCTCTCTCTTTCACACACACACACACACACACATAAATGATTTTTTTGTTTTTTGTTTTGGTTTTTCAAGGTAGGGTTCTCACTCTAGCCCAGGCTGTCTGGAATTCACTATGTAGTCTCAGAGTGGTCTCAAACTCACAGCGATCCTCCTACCTCTGCCTCCCAAGTGCTGGAATTAAAGGCATGCGCCACCACACCCAGCAATAAAATATTTTTTAAAGTTCCTTTTAAAAAAAAAAAAAGAAATAATTGGGCTGGAGAGATGGCTTAGCAGTTAAGGCACATGCCTGTGAAGCCTAAGGACCTAGGTTCGATTCTCCAGGCCCCACATAAGCCAGATGCACATGGTGGTGCATGTGTCTGGAGTTCATTTGCAGTGGCTAGAGGCCCTGGTATGCCCATTCTCTCTCTCTCTCTTTCTCACTCTCTCTCTCTCTGTCTCTAATAAATAATATAAAAAATAAAAAATCTTTAAAAGAAGAAATAATTATTGTTTCTTCCCACAACCTTTCCTTGAAATTCTATCTCTTCTCAAGATACACTCTCATTAACCCCTAACCATTATTCTTTACCCCTAATTTGAACAAATGCCAGGTCATTTATATTACCTTTTCTGTTATTAGTCTTCCAATATATTGAAAAGAGTGTAGAATTTTATCAGTATATCCAAATTATGTGATTTCTACTGTTTTGTATTTTTGGAAAAATCTCAAGTTATCGCCAGTTTGAAGACATAAAAGAAAATCAGTATTGGGGGAGGATGGGGAAAGGAGGGGCAAGGGGGAAATACTGAATAGAAGAGTCATGGTGCTTTGTTATGTGCTCAGTTATATTTCCAGGTTACATGGATGGAGGAGTCTCAATAAAATCAGATTCCAATGCACAGGTTCTAAAACATGGAGGAACTGCAAGTTCTCAAAAAAAACAGGAAGAAAGCAAAGAGTCACTGAAAAAGAAAACACTCGTAAGTTCTGGTGAATCCTTAACATCCATGCACAAAGAGAAGCCAAAGAGAAAAGCAAAAGGCACTGAGCTGGAGAAAGACAAGTTAGGGATGGAGACCAAGGTTAAGAGCGATGCTGAGAAACTTAAGAGACAGGAGCCCCAAGTGAACAGGAGTGAGGTAGGAGTTCCAAAGAGACAAATATCCCCTGTAAAGAGCAGCTCTGGTGTGTCAGACAGGCTTGAAGCTCAAGGAAACAGTGAGGTACAAGTACCAAAAAGACAGAGATCCCAAGTATATAATGCAGAAATGGGGGTGCCAAAAATTCAGGAACCCCAAGTAAGAAAGAGTGAGACAGGAGTACCAAAAATATGGGAGTCCCAAGTAAGAAAGAGTGAGACGGGAATACCAAAAATACGGGAATCCCAAGTGAGTAAGAGTGAGACGGGAATACCAAAAATACGGGAATCCCAAGTGAGAAAGAGTGAGACGGGAATACCAAAAATACAGGAACCCCAAGTAAGTAAGAGTGAGACGGGAATACCAAAAATACAGGAACCCCAAGTGAGTAAGAGTGAGACGGGAGTACCAAAAATACAGGAATCCCAAGTGAGAAAGAGTGAGACGGGAATACCAAAAATACGGGAATCCCAAGTGAGAAAGAGTGAGACGGGAATACCAAAAATACAGGAACCCCAAGTGAGTAAGAGTGAGACGGGAATACCAAAAATACAGGAACCCCAAGTGAGTAAGAGTGAGACGGGAGTACCAAAAATACAGGAACCCCAAGTGAGTAAGAGTGAGACGGGAGTACCAAAAATACGGGAATCCCAAGTGAGAAAGAGTGAGACGGGAATACCAAAAATACGGGAATCCCAAGTGAGAAAGAGTGAGACGGGAATACCAAAAATACGGGAATCCCAAGTGAGAAAGAGTGAGACGGGAATACCAAAAATACGGGAACCCCAAGTGAGAAAGAGTGAGACGGGAATACCAAAAATACGGGAATCCCAAGTGAGAAAGAGTGAGACGGGAATACCAAAAATACGGGAACCCCAAGTGAGAAAGAGTGAGACGAGAGTACCAAAAATACGGGAATCCCAAGTGAGAAAGAGTGAGACGGGAACACCAAAAATACAGGAATCCCAAGTGAGAAAGAGTGAGACGGGAATACCAAAAGTACCAGAACCCCAAGTGGAAAAGAATGAGATGGGAGTACCAAAAGTACCAGAACCGCAAGAAGAGAGTGATGCAGGAATATCCAAAGAACCTGATGCCCAAGGAAAAGGAAGTGAGGCAGACATCATACCAGCGCCAGAAGACCAGGTGAAGAAGAGTGAGGCAGACGTACCAGCACCTAACGCACAAGAAGAAGAAAAGACTTCCGAGGATCAAGGAAAGGAGAGCCAAGAAAAGGTGCAAGATGAAGAGATGAATCCAGACAAAAGAAAACAAGCTAAGAACAAGAAAGGTGATGAAGGAAAGAAAGAATCCAGTGCCAAGAATAAAAACTCAAAGAAGGGCAAAGGGAAATAAAAGAGAATAAATGAGGGAAGAATGAGAGAAAAGAAAGTAAGGACCACAAGACAACAGCCTGCTACCACATCACCTCTATGTACAAGTCATGCCCCAGCCCAAATGGATCATAATCACAAAGTCCACTCAATATCTGTTTCTGGAGTTTCTACTGTTCAGATATTTTGTCATTTCCTTAGCCACAAATTTCATCTTTCAAATATTTGCTTTATAAGTCTATATATAAATAAATTATTCAGTCAAGCAAGATGGTATTTTCTGAAGTGTTCTTATTAAATGTATATAATTTCCTTTGACAAGTAGTCTACCTCTAGCTCACCTTATTAACCAATAACTTCTACTCATGGGTCTGATTGTAAGACATTCTATTAGCAATAATAGATAAAAAGAAAAAGATACACTCGGGAGGCAGAGGTAGGTGGATCGCCTTGAGCTTAAGACCACCCTGAAACTACATAGTGAATTCCAGGTCAGCCTGGGCTAGAATAAGAAGACCCTACCTTGAAAAAAAAAAAAACATAACAAATAAAAAGATAAGGCTGGACGTGGTGGCACAAGCCTTTAATCCCAGCACTTGGGAGGCCAACATAGAAGGATTGCCATGAGTTTGAAGCTACTCTAAGACAACATAGTGAATTCCAGGTCAGCCTTGGCTAGAGAGAGATCCTACCTCAAAGTACCAAAATAATAATAATAAATAAAAAGATAGAAACTACAAATTAGGCTTCCTGACACACACATAGTTTATAACATACACAGTGATATACACACACACACATATATATGCATGATAATTTTTTATTATAGAGAGAAAGAGGCAGAGAGAGAGCGAATGGGCACACCAGGGCCTTCAGCTTCTGCCCCCTTGTGCACATGTGTGACATTGCACACTTGCATCACTGTGCATCTGGCTTATGTGGGACCTGGAGATTCAAATATGTGTTCTTAGGTTTTGCAAACAAGTGCCTTAACCGCTAAGCCATCTCTCCAGCCCTGCATGATAATTTTTTAAAAGTCAATTTTAAAATGTATCAAGAAGTACTTTAGGGGGCTGGAGAGAAGGCTTAGCAGTTAAGGTGCTTGCCTGTAAAGCCAAAGGATCCAGGTTGGATTCCCCAGGACCCATGTAAGCTGAATGCACAAGGTGACACACGCATCTGGAGTTAGTTTACAGCTGCCCAAGACCCTGGCATACACATTCTCTCTTTCTTTTTCTCTCTCTATGCCTCTTTCTCTCAAATAAATAAAATTAAAAATTAAAATTAAAAAAAATACCTTAGGGGCTGAAGAGATGTCTTAGTGGTTAAGGTGCTGCCTACAAAGCCTAAGGACCCAGGTTTGATTCCCCAGGACCCACTTAAACTAGATACACAAGATGGCTCATGCCGCCGGGTGTGGTGGCACATGCCTTTAATCCCAGCACTCAGGAGGCAGAGGTAGGAGGATCACAGTGAGTTCGAGGCCACTCTGAGAGTCCATAGTGAATTCCAGGTCAGCCTGGGCTAGGGTGAGACCCTACCTTGAAAATAAAAAAAATAAAAAATAAAAAATAAAAAAAAAGATGGCTCATGCATCTGGAGTTTGTTTGCAATAGCTGGAGGTCCCAGCATGCCCATTCACTCTCTAATCTGCCTATCTTTCTGTCTCTCTCATAGAATAGGTAAAAAATATTCTTTTTAAAGTTTGATAAAAAGTATTTTAGGGCTGGACAGATGGCTCAACAGTAAGGCACTTGCCTGCAGAGCCTAATAACCTGGGTTTAATTTCCCAGTACTCACGTAAAGCCAGATGCACATGGCAGCATGGATCTAGAGCTCATTTGCAGGTCCTAGTGCACCCATTCTCTTTATCTCTTTCTCTCATTCTTTCTTTCTCTCTCTTTCTCCTTGCAAATAGATAAGTAAAATTTTAAAGCCAGGCATGGTGATGCATACTTTTAATACCAGCACTTGGGAGGCAGAGGTAGGAGGATCACTGTGAGTTCAAGGTCACCCTGAGACTACATAGTGAATTCCAGGTCATCTGGGGCTAGAGTGAGACCCTCCTCACCAAAAATAAATAAATAAAATTTTATATAGATACACTTTAAATCAATAGAATAGTTTATAAATAAGAGTGTAGAAGTTACATTCTTATTGCTGGGACAAAACACCCAACCAGAAACATCTTCTTGGAGGAAAGGGTTCCTTGGCTTAGGGTTTTGAAGGGCAGCTTCACCATGGAGGGGAAAGCATGGCAGAGCTGGCAGCTTAGGAGTCACATCTTGTCATAGCTCAGTGGGAAGGAAGAAGTCTGAGAGAGCTAGCAATGGCAAGAGGGCTGGACTATAAAATCCCAAGGCAGGCTGGAGAGATTGCTTAGTGGATAAGGCACTTGCCTGTGAAGCCAAAGGACCCAGGTTCTATTCCCCAGGACCCACGTAAGCCAGATACACAAAGTGGCATATGCATCTGAAGTTTGTTTAAAGCAGCTGACGGCCCTGGCCTGCCCATTCTCTCTCTCTATCTGCCTGTTTCTCTCTCTGTCTCTCTCTCTCTCTCTCTGTCAAATAAATAAAATTAAATTTAAAAAAGTTTAAAATCCCAAGACACTCCCAGTGACATACCTCCTGCAACAAGGCTCCACCTTGCAATGGCTCAAACTCACAGCAATTCTCCTACCTCTGCCTCCTGAGTGCTGGGATGGAGTGTGTGAGCCACCATGCCCAGCTCTAAATATTTTTTTTTAAGAGCAAAAGAGTGTATTTGTGCTCACAGGGGCTTTGGTCCTATCTCTCGGGCTGGTGCTTTGGGTAAAGCAGAGCTTTTTAGCAGGAGCTTGTGGGGAAGCAAAGCCTTTCCCGTCATGGTCCCTAGAGGAAGAAAAGAGTCCCACAACCCCATTCAAAGGCATTCCACAGTGACCTAAAGAACTTCCTCTGAGGCTGGGGAGGTGGCTCAGCAGTTAAGATGCTTGCCTCCAAAGCCTAACGACCTGGATTAGGTCCCCAGGACCCAAGTAAGCCAGAGTCACAAATTTGCGAACGCACCTGGAGTTCATTTGCAGTAGCTAGAGGCCTTAGTGTGCCCATACTTCTCTCTTTCTCGTTGCCTCTCTCGGTCTCCCTCTTTCTGTCTGCATCTCCCTGCTTGCAAATAAACAACATAAAATATATATATTTTTAAAATATGGTCCATTTTTTTCACTTATGAACTTTGGGATTTATTTAAACAGCAAAGCTATCAATCTGAACAGGAGGGGAAAAGAAAATTTTTAAAAACCCACAGGAAGATGGCCCCCAGAACCCCAAATCAGCACAAAGTGCTGGTTGTATCTTCTCAGTGCAAAGTGGTTAGACAGCCCAGAGACAGGGCGTCAGTCCCACGTGGGTGTATCCTTCAAATTCCTGCAGTGTGAACAAAATATCCCTTGACACATTCACCAAACTCCCCTCCCCAGTTGGTTTTCCAAAGAAGAAAGCTCACAACGGTGAGTTTAGACAGTGCTGCGATGCGGAATGTCTATGACGCAAGTCCCCGTGGTCCCGGAGGCAGGACAGCAGCATCCACCAAGCACAGCCTCCGCGCTAGGGCTGCGGTCTGCAGCAGCCACCCTGTGAATGCGGAGTGTGAGCTGCCAGATAGCCGGGCACCGACTGACAGCACAAAGGCACAAGTGAGTCCCTGTCCAGGCTCACTTCTGTGCCAACTTGCTTAGTGTTCTAGGACATTGAGAGTGAGCCTTGAGTTTATCCTCCAGCGAACATCTGAGAGAATGATGGAAAACGCTCATTACAAAGTGTTTCCAGGTTTGGTAACTGTTAAAAATCGCTGGCTTTGCCGGGCATGGTGGCGCACGCCTTTAATCCCAGCACTCGGGAGGCAGAGGTAGGAGGATTGCCGTGAGTTTGAGGCCACCCTGAGACTCCATAGTGAATTCCAGGTCAGCCTGGGGTAGAGTGAGACCCTACCTCGAAAAACCAAAAAAAAAAAAAAAAAATCGCTGGCTTTTATAAAAATGTCTTTCAGTGGATCAGTGGATCTGTAAGTGGTGGGATTTCACCACAGACTGCATGTAAAACAGAGGTGCGGCTCATGGAAAGGAGCCAGCCCTATCTCGGTGGCCATTGACACTGCTACAGGTCATGATTTCGGTGTCTCATGATCAATGCTTTGGGTAAGGCTGCTGAGTTATGGGTGCCCACTCAGATGACGTGGTGCAAGGGTAGGAGCTGGTAGCAAGAAGCGGTTCTCAAGAGTTCTCCTCCTCGTTAACTTCGGAAATTCTGTCGATAGATTTCAGGATTTCAGCAACAAGATTCAGTGTTTCTGCTCCAAGCGACAGCTGCTCTTTGGATGAGTGTGCACTGTTCATGACAATGCGGAGGTTCTGCCAAGCCACTTCCCAGCTCTGTTTCACCACTGTGAGGCTGGTGCCCTGGCCGGTGTGCCAGACTTCATCTTCTCTCTTGAAGCTGGAGCCCTGCGCCTGGAGCAAGCTTACTTCCTGTTTCAGCTTTACCAAGTGATTTTCTGCCTTTATTGCCTGTTTAGTCATTATCTTGAGGTTCTGCTCCACTTGGACCACCGACTCCAGGTCATGGAGGTCACCCTCCTCCTTCATCATCTTTGCCTCCAACTTCCACTCCAGCGTCCTGACCATTTCTGTTTGAGTTTCAGAGAAGCTCTGAACCTCATTCAGCTTTCTTCTTAGTTTAGAATTTCCATCTTTTAGTGCTTTGTCACTTATCTGCAGCGTCCGCAGGTGTCCGTCTCCCGAGGACTCTCCCTGCGCTGTGAAGTCTGCACCTGGACTCCCGCTGGAGATGCCGGGAAACATGCGAGTCAGTGTCACTAATGGTCCATGGGGGCAAAGACTCCGGTCCTGCAAGCTCCGATGAGTTGGAGAAAAAGGAAAGGTAGGTACCACAGGGTGACGTGCTGCCTGTGACCCTGGAGCAGTGAGTCTGTCCCACCGTAGATGGCACGTAGGCTCCATCCCACCCATCCTCCTCTTCCAGGTCACCCGCTCCTGTTGGGTCTTCAAAAAATGGCTGCTGATAATCAAGGCCATGTCCCGTGTTCTGAGAGGTTGGAGAACTGTGGTCTAATCCCAATGGGTGCCTTGATGCTTCCTTCGGATAAATCCTACTGTTGGTTGACGTGTCTTCTTTCGACAGGCTAAGGTTCTTGGTTTTTAGAAACTCTTTAAAGGAGAATGGATTAGCCTCTTCAAGATCTTCCGGTTTGTCATCTCCAAAACGCGTCTCGTGGGCTCCTGATGGACCTTGCTTTGTACGTTTTCCCTTTTCCATAGCCAAGACCGTCGGGAACGACGAGGCTCCGAGTCCCGGACAGCGGGGGCGCGCCAGGACGGCGCGCGTAGCCCGACATCTCTGCGCCTGCAAGCCCCGGCCGGCTCCCTGACCCCTGCAGCCGGCTGGAAACGCCCCAAACCAAAATATGGTCTACTTTAAACTTTACTTTTTAGTTTAGTGTGATGTTTTTGAACCATTCTTATTTATTTATTTATTTATTTATTTATTTTGGTCTTTCAAGATAGGGTCTCACTCTGGCCCAGGCTGACCTGGAATTCACTCTGTAGACTCAGGGTGGCCTCCAACTCACGATGATCCTCCTACCTCTGCCTCCCGAGTGCTGGGATTAAAGGCATGCGCCACCACTCCTAGTTTGTGGTTTGTTTGTTTGTTTGTTTTGAGGTTGGGTCTCACTCTAGTCCAGGCTGTCCTAGAATTCACACTGTAGTCTCAGAATGGCCTTGAACTCACACCGATCCTCCTACCTCTGCCTCCCGAATGCTGAGATGCAAGGCGTGTGCCACCATGCCTGGCTAGAATCATTCTTTAATGAATAAAATGCGAACCACGTAAAAATTAAAGAACTCCCAGTAGAACCCACCTCCTCCCAACAGGGCCCAGCTGCGTGCCAAGCCTTGAGCACATGGGTCTCTGAGAGATAATTAGAAGCAAACACTTGCCAGGCGTGACACCCCATCTTGCTAGTCGTTGAGCCAGAGAAGCCACCATTCTTGTCCCCTGGGAAGAAAGCAAAGTCCTGAGTCCACAGGCAGGAAGTCCACGCAGATCACCCTTGGTGGCATTCCTTAGTCCACACCAGGGCAAATGCCAAAGCCCATGTCACAGGAGTGATCTCCCATGGTACACAGAGCAGGGCCAGGGACCCAACTCTCTTCTGGCCTGGTTTAATCAGACACGAGGGGACAGATGAGCAGACAGGGCTCTGGGCCCTGCTCAGGGTGTTCCATTAAAGAGCTCTTGGCAGAGGGTCCCTAGTGTTACCAAATGGGAATTCACACATCCGCTGGTACCTGGGAGGATAATTTAGGTGAAATGTGGTTAATCATCTTAATCATAATAAGATAATTGCAAGGCTGGAGAGATGGCTTAGAGGTTAAGGTGCTTGCCTATGAAACCTGAGGACCCAGGTTCAATTCCGCAGTACCCATGAAAGTCAAATGCACAAGGTAGCGCATGTGCCTAGAGTTCATTTGCAGTGGCCTTCAGCCCTGGTGTGCCCATACTCTCTTTCTATCTGCCTCGTTCTCTGCTCTCTCTCTCTCAAACTAGTAAATAAATAAATAAAATTTTAAAAAAGAAAAAGCATCAAGACAGCAGGGAGGTCCAGCTCCCCCGCAGGGACCCCAGAGAAGTCTGTTGCTGTCTTCAGGCATCACAATAATTCCAAAGAGGAAAAGAAACTGAGATACATTATAACTTGTCCCCACCAGGGGCCCTCAGGTCTGACAGGGTTGACTCCTCCCCCAATACCTGTCTGACCCCCAACTTCAGATTCTTTCTCCCTGGCCACTCTGCTCCAGCCAACACCAGCCTCGGCGGCTCTCACACCCCCCGGCTTACTGCCAGCACCAAGGCTGCGTTACCAACAACATTGTCCAGGCAGGAGCTGGCGATGGAGCCCAGGCTGGCCTGGGACTCACAAGCTTCTAGTCTCAGCCTCCAGAGTGCTGGATTACAGACTTGCCTACCACGCTCAGCTCATCTTACTTTTAAAATATATATATTTATTTATTTGCAAGCAGAGAGAGAGTGTGTGTGCCAGGACCTCTGGACATTGCCAACGAAATCCAGATGCATGCGCCACTTTGTGCCTCTGGCTCTACCTGGGTACTGGGAAATCAAACCCCGGCCATTAGGCTTTGCAGGCAAGCACCTTAATTGCTAAGCCATCTCTCCAGCCCTCATTTTACATTTTTTTTTCTTTTTTCTTGTTTGGTTTTTCGAGGTAGGGTCTCACTCTAGCCCAGGCTGACCTGGAATTCACTCTGTATTCTCAAGGTGGCCTCGAATTCACGGCGATCCTCCTACCTCTGCCTCCCGAGTGCTGGGATTAAAGGCGTGCGCCACCACGCCCAGCTGTCATTTTACATTTTTAATGCAAATTTATGGTAGGGAAAGCAGCACAATGCTTCTGGATCCCAGACCTAAACCACTCCTGTCCCACAGAGCACCTAGAACCACCACTCCCTGGAGGAAGATGCAGGAGGAGAGAATGAGACGTGCTCATGTGTGGACACCCAAGTGGGTGGCTGGGCAAGAGTGAGCAGACTGAGGGGGCTACAGAGCCGGGAGAGCCTGCAGCAACCTGGAGCGCGGGTCCTGGGCTGGTGCCAGCCCCTGCAGGGACAAAGCACTTCCGTGCTGACAGGGTGGTGACCCTCACAACCTCAACGCTGACGAAAAGCTGCACCTGGGCTTCTCCTAGCCCTGCCAAGAAGACTGTAGTGTTGGGAACCACCAGCGGAGACAGAAGAAACTGCTCTTTCCTTTTCATCCTTGTGCCAACCACAGTTCAGCCCAGCTCTGCCCAGAAAACCAGACCCTTCCTTCCAGAGCACCAAGATCCCCAGGCTAGAAACCATCATGCCACCTCTCCATGCCACCTCTCTATGCCACCTCTCTATGCCACCTCTCTATGCCACCTCTCTATGCCACCTCTGTATGCCACCTCTCTATGCCACCTCTCTATGCCACCTCTCTATGCCACCTCTCTATGCCACCTCTCTATGCCACCTCTCTATGCCACCTCTCTGTGCCACCTCTCTGTGCCACCTCTCTATGCCACCTCTCTATGCCACCTCTCTATGCCACCTCTCTGTCACAGCTCTGCACACCCCACCTCATGCAAAGACCATGAGAAGGCCCACATCACCCAGGCTCTTCCCTTCCACTGGGCAAGTCACCACACCTCAAGGGCATGGGCACAAAAGCCCAAGGTACCTCTCTCTCTCTCTCTCTCTCTCTCTCTCTTTCTCTGTTCTCCATCTCCGACTTTATCTCTGTCTCTTCCTCCCATCTGCTTTCCTTGCTACACATGCACCCTTTCTCCTCTCCTCTTCACCTCTCTCTCTTTCTCTCTCATTCTCTCTTTCCCCTCACTTCCTGGCTCACACCCAACTGCCCTTCCCTGATAATCCACCATCAATTCTCCCAGTTCCTTGCCCTGCCTCCTTTTCCTCAAACTCTTGCTCTGGGCCAGGAATTATAAACAAACTCCCTATTCCCAAGGCAAAAAGGTGTGGTCTCAGTCCTGGGATTCAAACCCTAACCTCTGACATTCTCCATTGTCTGCCTACGGCCTGTGACGCCCCAGAACACAGAACCCATACCCAGACCCCCAGAAGGAATATGCAGCCTGTGACCCCAGAACAGACAGCCCTCACCCAGTCCCTCCAGGCAGAATATGCAGTCTGTTCTGCAAGCTCACGGTTGTGACCAGACATCACATGGACAGCATCAGGGACAGGCACATCCCCAGGGAGGCTGTGGTGACCATCACAGGCACTAAGCACCTTATTCTTTTATTTATTTATTTCATCGTTGTCGTTATTGTTGTTGTCGTTGTTGTAAAATCAGCTAAACTTGAAAGCCAGGCGTGGTGGCGCACACCTTTAATCCCAGCACTGGGGAGGCAGAGGTAGGAGGATTGCCATGAGTTCAAGGCCACCCTGAAACTACATAGTTAATTCCAGGTCAACCTGGGCTAGAGCGAAACCCTACCTCAAAAAACAAACAACAAAAAAAAAAAAAAAAAAAAACAATCAGCTAAACTTGAATGCAACTTCAACCCCTGCTGTGGGCCCAGAATATAACCCTGACCTCAGCAGGTGCCACACACAACCCCCAGGCCAGGTTCCCCTGTCTCTGTCTCATAAAGATCTCTGGGAGATAAGGGGCCCTTGTTGGATGGAGACAAAGCCTCCAAGACCACACACCGCCCTCCTCTGCCCCAAACCACTGCAGTCTGTAAGGAGCCTGGAGGTCGTAGCCTAAGGGCCTGGGAAGGGCAAGCTCTACGGGTGGCCTCTGGGCTGGCCCCCAGGCAAAGCCACTATGGCAGTGACCTGCTGAGCCTCAGTTCCTTACCTACACAACAGGGGCGGGCATAGTATGTCTTGGAGGGGGGCAAAGCCTGGGACGCCCCACAAGGGGGCAGCTTCATGGGGGAGTAACTAGGCCAAAGAAAAGCGCCCCCTGCGGGCAATACCGCGGGATTTCCTCGGCCTCTGCTGACCCCTTGTGGACAGCATGCGGCAGACCAAGAAATCCTGCTAGAGTGGAAAGGCACAAAGGGAGGAGGTTCAGAATTAGATGCTAGAAGCCAAGCCGTGGTGACAGGCCAGATGAGGAGTGACAGGGTGCTTAGGACAAGAAGGGACAACAGGGAGCATTCTGGATCAGATGTGCCACATCTTCACCTGAGGATGGCTGCCCAGGTGTGCAGTATAACAGCTCATACAGATGGGCACTGGAGACCAGGGCACTGGTGCTGTGTGCCAGGCTCAACAGCTCACACCTCTAATTCCAGCACCTCAAAAGCTGTCACAGAGAAAAAAAAAATCAAAGATTTGGGCTGGAGACATGGCTCAGTGGTTAAAGGCACTTACTTGCAAAGCCTGACAGCTTGAATTCCATTTCCCAGTATGCATGTGAAGCCAGACGCCCCTGCATCTTGAGTTTGTTTGCAGTGTAGAAGGCCCTGGCACTCTCTCTGCCTCTCTCTTTCTCTCTCTCTCAAATAAATAAAATGTTTGTTTAAAAAAGAAAAGAAAGTCAGGCGTGGTGGTGCACACCTTTAATCCCAGTAGGAGGATGGCCATGAGTTCTAGGCCACTCTGAGACTATGTAGAATAGAATGAGACCCTATCTTGAAATACCAAAAATAAAACAGAAAAGGAAAATCAAGAGTTTTTGGCCAGACGAGGTTGCACAGAAAGACCCCATTTCAAAAAGTAAAAGAAAAATTAAGGCTAAAATCAGCAGAACACAATACCACGTTACTGAGTGTGTGTTGAAAGCTGGACTTGAAGGCCCTGGAGGCCAACCTCAGGTGCCACCACTTCCTGATTCAACGAAGCTTTCCTGGCCACCAACCCCAACAAGCCAGCCACACGAGTCCTCCTCCTCCTGGACAGGCCTGTCCCCTGACTTCCCTCTGTCACCACTGACCTGTCCTCCCACCCATGGCCACTGTAGGTTCAAAGGGAACAATTCCCTAAATTTTCATTATACAAATACTCGGGGAGCTTTAGTCAGGAGGACATTCTCCAACCCATACCTCACCCTGCTGCTGCTGGAAGCTGCCAGACTGGCCACAGAACCTGGAGCCTTCCGGTTAGCGTCTGTAATGATCCGATAAGCTTTTTACCGTAGAGAACCCCCATCCTAAGAGCCTTAGCTGTCCACCTCTCACCCCTTTGTCTATTATCATTTGTATAAGCGTGACAAGAACCTTCACCATAAATCTACCCTCTGGGTATATTAGTAGGAATATAATGCAGTATTATTAATTATAGGCACTCTGCTGTATATTAAAGGCTGAGGGTTTTTTGTTTTGTTTTGTTTCATTTGTTTGGTTTTTTTGTTTTTCAAGGTAGGGTCTCACTCTAGTCCAGGCTGACCTGGAATTCACTACATTGTCTGAAAGCTGAGTTTTTATCTGTGTGTGGGGGGCAGTCAGAGTACAGTTCCGGATGTCCATTCTCACCTTACATCTTGTTTGTGGCAGAGGCATTTTTTGGGTTTTTTTTTTTCATTTATTTATTCATTTATTTGAGAGAGAAATAGGCTGAGAGAGACAGAGGGGGAGAATAGGCATACCAGGGCCTCCAGCTACTGCAACCGAATGGGGACATGTGCCGCCTTGTGCATGTGCCACCTTGTGCGTGTGCCGCCTTGGGCGTGTGCCGCCTTGGGCGTGTGCCGCCTTGGGCGTGTGCCGCCTTGGGCGTGTGCCGCCTTGTGCATCTGGCTTACATGGTCCTGGGGAATCGAACCTGGGTCCTGTGACTTTGCAGTGCCTCAACCACTAAGCCATGTCTCCAGCCCTGGGGCAGAGTTTTTGTCGTTTGCTGCATACATCAGGCTAGCTGCCTCAGAGCTCCCAGGATTCTCCTGTCTCCGCCTCCCATCTCTCCACAGCAGAGCTGGGAATACAGACGCTCACTGCTGCATCCAGCTTTACACGGGTTCTGGAGACCTGAACTCTGGTCATCATGCTTGCACAACCCAGGGTTTTAACGAGCTTTTTAAATTAGCATACAAAATACAATGGGTTTCATTGCGACATCGTCACATATACATATCACTTTGTACATATCCAGTCCCATTACCCTTGACCCCTCCTGCCCCTCCCTCTAAGGAGCTCCCTATGTAGTAACTTTTCTCATCACTGTGACAGAATACCTAGCAGAAGCAGCTTAAGGGAAGACGGTTCATTTGGGCTCATGTTCTCAGAGGTTCAATCCCAGCTGGCAGGGTTGTCGTGGCGGAACAGCTCCGTGGTGGAAACAAGAAACTGCTGCTCCTCACACTGATGACCAGGAGGCAGAAAGGGCCAGGTCACACCAGGATTGATCTGACCCCCAGAGCCCACCTTGAGGACTGGAGGGATGGCTCAGCCGTTAAGGCGCAGAACCCATGTAAGCCAGATGCACATGCGCTGAGGCTTCAGGGATACTGAGACAGGCCTACCACAAGCCATCTCTGCCCCAAGGGGAAGAAGATCCAGAGTTAGCCAAACAATGCTCCTGAAATTCACTAAACCAAATAAAGTGAGGGGCTGTGTGCAGCCCAGTTGTAGAGCATTTACTTATCACACACGAGGCCCTGGATTCTATCCCCAGCATTAAAAAAAAAAAAAAAAATTTAAGCTGGAAGTGGTGGCGCACGCCTTTAACCCCAGCACTCATGAGGCAGAGGTAGGAGGATAGCTGTGAGTTCAAGGCCACCCTGAGTCTACATAGTGAATTCCAGGTCAACCTGCGCTAGACCAAGACCCTACCTTGAAAAACCAATAAATAAATAAATATCAAGACTGGAGAGATTGCTTGGTGGTTAAGGCACTTGCCTGCAAAGTCTAACAGGCCAGGTTCAATTCCCCAGTGCCCACGTAAGCCAGCTGCACAAAGTGGTGCACACGTCTGGAGTTCCTTTGCGGTGGCTGGAGGCCCTGGTGCACCCAGCACCCATTCTCTCTCTCTCTCTCTCTCAAATAAATAAGCAACCAAACAAACAAATAAATAAAAATAACTGCAGTTCCTCAGTCAGAAGGCACCGGACAGGAAACATTCCCATGCCATCAAGCGGGCGGTAGTGAGGACCTCAGGAGTTCCTGTGGGAAACAAGAGAAGGGAATTGTTATTTCGTTGTGGGTTTTTTTTTTTTTTTTCATTGCCACTTCCTTTTCTGTTTGCAGCAAAATTGAATGGTCCTTTACAAAGGCCTGATAGAAGCCTGAGGTACTGAAAGGACTCTAACAGAAGTCCAGAACACAGGAGGGAGGAGTCTGGGGCGGGGCCGGGAGCCTTGCCAAGCAAACTTGCTTTGGCAGGAAGGAACCCCTATCTCAAGGGGGGCTCAAAATGTGAGGATAGGCTCAACACCTTCCCCACGAGGCTGGGCAGAAGCAAACCAAGGGTTGAGGTTGGCAAAATCAAAAGTGACACATGCCGGGCGTGGTGGCACACGCCTTTAATCCCAGCACTTGGGAGGCAGAGGTAAGAGGATCACTGTGAGTTCAAGGACACCCTAAGACTACATAGTAAATTCCAGGTCAGCATGAGCTAGAGTGAGACCCTACCTCGAAAACCCCCCCAAAAAAGTGACACATGTTCATGGATTTTGTCTCGTTGAGATATGGTTTCACCATGATTCCTTAGTCTGGGCTTGAACCTATGCCAATCACTTGCCTTAGCCTCCCAAATGCTGGGATTACAGGCGTGAGCCACAATGCCTGGCTTTCATGTCAATTATTAGCAGCAAAATTCAAATTTGAGAGCTGGAGAGATGGCTCAGTAATTAAAGGTGCTTTCTTGCAAAGCCTGACTAGCTGGGCTCCATTCCCCAGGACTCAAGTAAAGCCAGATGTGCAGAGTGGCTCATGCATCTGGGGTTCCTTTGCAGAAACAGGAGGCCCTGGCTTTCCAATTCCCACCCCCTTACTCTCTCTCTTTCTGCTTGCAAACAAATAAATAAAATATTTTTTTTAAATAATGGGTTCAAAATATTTTCTAATTTTCCTTGTGATTTCTTCTTTCATTCATTAGGTGTTTAAAATGATGCTGTTGACACAGAAATCAGTAGCCTTCCTATATACTAACAACAAACATGCTGAGGATGAAATCAGGGACTTACTCCCATTCACAATTGCCTCCAAAAAAAATAAATAAAGTACCTTGGAATAAACCTAGCCAAAAAAGTGAAGGGTTTCTACAATGAAAACTTTAAAACACTCAAGACAGAAAGTTCAGAAGACACTAGGAAATGGAAAGACATCCCATGTTCTTGGATTGGAAGAATCAATATTGTGAAAATGTCAATGTTACCAAAAGCAGCCTACACATTTGATGCAATCCCCATCAAAATTCCAATAACAATCTTCACAGAAATAGAAAAAAAAAATCCTAAAATTCATTTGGAAGCACAAAAAGCCTCAAATACCCAAAACAATTTTGAGCAACAAAAATGAGACTGGTGGTATCACCAGACCCAATTTTAAGCTATATTACAGAGCCATAGTAACAAAAACAGCATGGTACTGGCACAAAGACAGACACATAGATCAATGGAACAGAATACAGGACACAGATGTAAGTACGGGAAGCTACAGCCATTTGATTTTCAACAAAGATGCCAAAAATACTCATTGGAGAAAAGACAGCCTCTTCAGCAAATGGTGCTTAGAAGACTGGATATCTATATGTAGAAGGATGAAACAGATCCTTATCTCTTTCCATGGACAAGAATCAAGTCCAAATGGATCAAAGACTTTAATATCAGACCTGAAACCCTGAAACTGCTAGAGGAAAAAGTAGGGGAAGCCCTTCAACATATTGGCATAGGCAATGACTTTCTGAATATAACCCCAGTTGCTAGGAAATAAAACCACTAATCAACCATAGGGACCTCATGAAATTACAGTTTTTGTACAACAAAGGATACTGTAAATAGAGCAAAGAGATAACTACAGAATGGGAGAAAATTTTTGCCAGCTATACATCTGACATAGGATTAATATCCAGGATATATAAAGAACTCAAATAACTAAGTAAAGCCGAGCATGGTGGCACACACCTTTAATCTCAGCCCTTAAGAGGCACAGGTAGGAGGATCATCATGACCTCAAGGCCACCCTGAGACTCTATAGTGAATTCCAAGTCAGCCTAGGCTAGAGTGAAACCCTACCTCAAAAAAAAAAAAAAAAAAAAACTAAACTAAATAATAAGAAATCAAACACCTAATTTAAAAATGGGCTATGGAACTAAATAGAAATTTTTCAAAGAAAGAAATACAGATAGAGCTGGGCATGGTGGCACACACCTTTAATCCTAGGACTCAGGAGGCAGAAATTGGAGGATCACTGTGAGTTCAAAGCCATCCTGAGACTACATAGTGAATTCCAGGTCAGCCTAGGCTAGAGTGAAACTCTACCTCAAAAAACCAAAAAAAAAAAAAAAAAGAAAAGAAAAGAAAAAAGAAATACAAAGCCGGGCATGGTGGTGCATGCCTTTAATCCCAGCACTTGGGAGGCAGAGGTAGGTGGATCGCCGTGAGTTCGATGCCACCCTGAGACTACATAGTGAGTTCCAGGTCAGCCTGGACTAGAGTGAGACCCTACCTCAAAAAAACAAAAAAGAAAAGAAAGAAAGAAATACAGATGGCCTATAAACATCTTTAAAAATGTTTTTCATCCTTAGCCATCAGGGAAATGAAAATTAAAACAACTTTGAGATTCCATCTCACTCCTGTCAGAATGGCTATCATCAAGAAAACAAATGACAATAAATGCTGGCGAGGATGCAGAAAAAGAGGAACCCTTCTACACTATTGGTGGGAATGTAAACTGTTACAGCCATTGTAGAAATCAGTGTGGAGGTTTCTGAGACAGCCAAAAATAGATTTACCATAAGACTCATTTATAGCACTCCTAGGCATATATCCTAAGGACTCTTCTCATTACCTTAGAGATACTTGCACATCCATGTTTGTTAGGGCTTTGTTCACAATAGCTAGGAGATAGAACCAGCCTAGATGCCCCTCAACTGATGAATAGATAATGAAGATGTGGTACATTTATACAATGGAGTTCTATTCAGCACTAAAGAAAAATGAAATTTGCAGGGAAATGGATGAATCTGAAAAGGATTATACCAAGTGATATAACCCAGGCCCAGAAAGCCAAGTGCCACATGTTCTCTCTTATATGTGGATCCTAGCTGCAAATGTTTGGACTTTTATGTGAGTTGAGACAAAAATCAGTAGCAGAGGCCAGTAAGCTAGAAAGGGGATATAGGGGAGGGAGGAGAGGGGAGGACTTAAAGGGATAGTATTGTATATATGTAAGTAGATGAACAGATTACTGGGGGTGGAATGGCCTAAATGGGGTCAGGGGAAGAGACTGAGTAAAGGAAGGGTGGGGAGAAGGTTAATCAAAATTTAAGAGGGTATAAATAAGCCATATGTAAACCTATTTTTTGGGACAATGGTGCACCCAGAAGACAAAGATTGTTACTAGAAAAATTTCAGTGCCAGGGATGGAATACCTTCCAGTGCGTTGTTGGCCAAGGAGGTCCCTGAGGTCCCCAAAACATTACCGGCCATTGCTGAGGCCCTTGATTTACCACCTGAAATAGGTAGTAAGACCCTTGTGGTAGTTCGATTCAGGTGTACCCCATAAACTTAGGTATTCTGGATGCTAGGTTCCCTAGCTGATGGCAATTGGAAATTAAAGCCTCCTGGAAGCAATGTATTGTTGGGGGTGGGCTTATGGGTGTTATAGCCAGTTTCCCTATGTCAGTGTTTGGCGCACTCTCCTGTTGTTATGGTCTACCTTATGTTGGCCAGGGGGTGATGTCCACCCTCTGCTCATGTTGTCATTTCCCTGCCATCGTGGAGCCCCCCACCCCCCACAGCCTGTAAGCCAAAATGAACCTTTTTTTCCCACAAGCTCCTCCTGGTTGGGTGATTTCTACCAGCAATGCGAACCTGACTGCAACAGTAAAGTGGTACCAGAAGTGGGGTCATTTGCTGCTAGACACCTGACTGTGTGGCTTTGGCCTTTTGGAGCTGATTTTCAAGAGGAATGTGGAAGGATTTGAAACCTTGGCCTGAGAGACGACTTGCAGTGCTGTAAGTACAGCTTGATGGACTATTCAGGTCAGATTGAAAGACCTGAATGTAGTAAGAACTATGGACTGTGAGGTTTGGCTTATGAGGGTGAGAAAGAGCTTTGCTTGGACTGGGCTAGCAGTTTGTGTGAAAAGCTTGCTGTTATGTCTGTGTCTTGAGAAGTTGTGCAGGTTGCTTTGCATAGAAATGAATGGGTGTGATCAGAGGGATATGGCACAGAAAGAAAAATTTTTGGGTGAACTGTTGCCCATTCATCTGCAATTGAGAGATTACAACCTTTGAGATTGTGCCAGCTGACCTGCACTGGGGTAACAGGAAGAAGGTAGACTCTTTTGAAGGGGACTGGGTGCTCAAGGAGTGTCCTATTCTTCAAAGTCTGCTTTATTCCCCCTTGGATTAACAAATTGGCACTCTACCTGGTATTGTGAAGTATAAGAAATGCAGGAAAGAGAGGGTGTTGCAGTCAGGTTCACATTGCTGGTAGAAATCACCCAACCAAGAGCAGCTTGTGGGAAAAAAGAGGTTTATTTTTGTTTACAGGCTCTAAGGGGAAGCTTCATGATGACAGGGAAAATGATGGCATGAGCAGAGGGTGGACATCACCTCCTGGCCAACATAAGGTGTACCGTAGCAACAGGAGATGTGCCAAACACTGGCATGGGGAAACTGGCTATAACACCCATAAGCCTGCCTCCAACAATACACTCCCTCCACGAGGCATTAATTCCCAAATCTCTATCAGCTGGGAACCTAGCATTCACAACACCTAAGTTTATGGGAACACCTGAATCAAAGCACCACATCCTGCCCCTGGCCCCCATAAACTGGTATCCATACATGATATAAAATATAATGCATTCAGTATGACTTTAAAAGTCCCCGTAGTTTTTATCAATTCCAATGATGTTCATACAACCCCATACTCCAAGATCTTTTAACTGAGCCATAATACCAAAAAAAAAAAAAAAATCCCCCCAAAAAACCATAATAGCACAGAATAAACTGCAAAAGATGGCATTGGGCATAGCAAAGAAACATTCAACCAACACAAGATTTAAAATAACCAGGGCAATCATCAAACTCTGTAGCTCCAAGTCCAACAACTCTAGCCAGTGACAAATCTCCAAGTCCAATAATTCTAACCAGCAACAAGTCTCTGGCATTCCAATTCTGCCCCTCCAGCTAGGCTACTCACAGTCCTGGAAAACTTCATCGGGCCTGGCAGCTTTCTTTAGCAGCCATCTCGTGGTCCCAGCATCTCCACTGGGTCTCCACTGCAATCCACTGTTCATCCTCATGGCCTCATGGGGTCTCCATGCAGGCAACCAGCAAACCTGCTTCACATTGCCCATGGCCATTTCCAAATCACAAGACCGTGTTACAAACTCAATGACCCTCTCTTTCCTGCATTTCTTATACTCCACAATACCAGGTGGGATGCCAATTTGTTAATTCAGGGGAGAATAAAGCAGACTTGGAAGAACAGGACACTTCTTGAGCACTCAGGCCCCTCAAAAGAGTCTACATTCTTCCTGTTGCCCCAGTGCAGGTCAGCTGGCACAATCTCAAAGGTTGTAATCTCTCAATTGCAGCTGAACGGGCAACAGTTCATCCAAACATTTTTCTTTCTGTGCCATATCCTTCTGTTCACACCAGTCCATTTCTACGCAGTGCAATCCTGCACAACTTCTCAGGACACAGACATAACAGCAAGCTTCTCACACAAACTGCTAGCCCAGTCCAGGCAAAGCTCTTTCTCACCCTCATAAGCCAAACCTCACAGTCCATAGTTCTTACTGCATTCAGGTCTTTCAATCTGACCTGAATAGTCCATCAAGCTGTACTTACAGCACTGCAAGGCATCTCTCAGGCCAAGGTTTCAAATCCTTCCACATTCCTCTTGAAAATCAGCTCCAAAAGGCCAAAGCCACACAGTCAGGTGTCTAGCAGCAATCCCACTCCTCGATACCACTTTACCATTGCAGTCAGGTTCACATTGGTGGTAGAAATCACCCAACCAAGAGTAGCTTGTGGGAAAAAGCGGTTTATTTTGGCTTACAGACTGGAGGGGGAAGCTCCATGATGGCATGGAAAACGATGGCATGAGCAGAGGGTAAACATCACCCCCTGGCCAACATAAGATGGACAATAGCAACAGGACAGTGTGCCAAACACTGGCAAGGGAAACTGCCTATAACACTCATAAGCCCACCCCCAACAATACACTCCCTCCAGTAGGCGTTAATTCCTAAATCTCCATCAACTGGGAACCTAGCATTCAGAACACCTAAGTTTATGGGAGACACCTGAATCAAACCACCACAGAGGGTCACTGAGTTTGCAACGCGGTCTTGTGTTTTGGAAATGGCCATGGGCAGTGTGAAGCAGGTTTGCTGGTTGCCTGCATGGAGACCCCATGGGGCCATGAGGACGAACTGTGGATTGCGGTGGAGACCCATTGGAGATGCCGGGACCTCGAGATGGCTGCCAAGGAAAGCTGCCAGCCCTGGACGAAGTTTTCCAGGACTGTGAGTAGCCTAGCTGGAGGGGCGGAATTGGAATAACAGAGACTTATTGCTGGTTAGAATTATCGGACTTGGAGATTTGTCACTGGCTAGAGTTGTTTGACTTGAACTTACAGAGTTTGATGTCTTCCCTGCTTAAATCTTGTGTTGGTTGAATGTTTCTTTGCTATTCCCGATGCCATCTTTTGCAGTGTAAATGTTTATTCTGTGCCATTATGGGTTTTGAGGGGATTTTTTGGTATTATGGCTCAGTTAAAAAGGTCTTGGACTGTGGAGATGTATGAACATCATTGGAATTGATTAAAAAAAAAAAAAACTATGGGGACTTTGAAAGTTGGACTAAATACATTGCATTTTACATCATGGATGGTTAATAGTTAATGGAGGCCAGGGGTGGAATGTGGTAGCTTGATTCAGGTGTCACCGATAAACCTAGGTATCTGGATGCTAGATTCCCTACCTGATGGCAATTGGAAATTAAAGCCTCCTGGAGGCAGTGTATTATTGGGGTGGGCTTATGGGTGTTATAGCCAGTTTCCCCATGCCAGTGTTTGACACACTCTCCTGTTGTTATGATCCAACTTATGTTGGCCAGGGGGTGATGTCCACCCTCTGCTCATGCCATCGTTTTCCCCTGCCATCATGGAGCTTCCCCTTGAGCCTATAAGCCAAAATAAACCTCTTTTTCCCACAAGCTGCTCTTGGTTGGGTGATTTCTACCAGCAATGTGAACCTGACTGCAACACCCTATTCCTGAAGACTCCACATGCCTGGACTGCAGATCACTGAGAAATCAAGCTGGGGCTGAGCTGAAAACCTCCTCCACGTGGACCAACTGACAGAAAGCTGGAAGAAGCCATGCTGCATGCAGCCCTATGTGAGAGACAAGTCATCAGTGGAGATAAACAACAGTGGGCACTGCAAGCCTTAGGATTGGGCAGCTAGGCCAAATGAGCCAACAGGTGCAACAGTGGCATGTATGTTATGGGGGAACCAACCACTCAATGATTGGACAGGAGGCCCACTCCGTGGGAGAGAATACATCCCTGATACTGAAAACCTATGACCAGGGAAGTCATGAGCCCTAGGGGTGTGAATCCGGCTGGTGTCTGGCTAAATGTATATATTATGCTCACCAAACAGCCCAGTAAGCACTTCTCTTAATGTTCATACCCATATATTAATGCTACTCTCACTTTTGGTTAGAGAAGCTTCTCCTTTCCGATGGCAGTGACCGTGGGATGACTCAGAAGGCACCATGGTGCTGAGAAGTAACAGAGGAGGGCTCAGCACCGAAATATCTCAATCACACCTTCCAAGGCTCAGGATCCATTGTGGAAGAAGGAACATAACAGCCAAAGGTAGGGTAGGACTCCTTACAATGCACTCTTCCAGACACAAAACGGCATGGCTATCCATGACCTCACAGTGCCTGGTACAGCAGCGTGTGTCTGCAATCCCAGTGCTGGGGAGGTGGGGACAGGAGGATCCCTGGGGCCTGCTGGCCACCTAGTCTGGCCATATTAGTGAACTCTTAAGTTCAGCCAGAAATCCTGTCTTGAAGCCATCAGTGGTGAAAGCAGTGGACACCCCAAGCCTCAAGTATGGCCAGACAGGCCAAATGAGCCAATGGGTACCGCATGTCTGTTCTGGGGGAAACCAACTGGTCTATAATGGACTGGAGACACGCTCTATGGAAGGGAATACGTGCCTGGTACTGAAAACCTAATCAAAAGCCTATGGTGGGGGAGGTCATGAGCCCTAGGGGCGTAACATCTGCTCTTTTCTGGCTAAGTGCACATATTATGCTCACCAAACTGCCCTGTAAGCGCTTTACCTATTGTTCATACCCGTATATTAATGCTACTCTCACTTTTGATTAGAGAAGCTTCTCTTTTCAGATGGCAGTGACCACTGGGATGACCCAAAAGGCACCATAGTGCTGAGAAGAAGTGACAGAGGAGTGTTCAGCACTGAAACATCTCTACCACACCTCCCAAGGCTAAGGGTCCATTGTGGAAGAGGTTGCAGAAAGAATTTAAGAGTCGAAGGAAGGATAGGACTGATTACAATGCAACTGTCCAGACAGAAACTGGCCTTGAAATCCATGACCTCGCAGTGCCTAGCACTACCTTCACAAGACCCTCAGAAGAGGAAGAAAAGATGATGACATCAAAATAAAAGAGAGGCTAAAAGAGAGAGGAAGGGGATATGATAGAGTGTGGATTTGTGAAGGAGAAAGTGGGAGAGGAGAGGGAATTATCATGGTTTATTGTCTATAAGTATGGAAGCTGTCAATAAAATAAAATTTAAAAAAAAGAGATCCTGTCTCAAAAAATAAAGATGGAGAGCAACTGAGAAAGACTTCCAACACTGACTTCTGACTTCCACATGCATGTGTGTACTCACGCCCACACACACACATATGTGCCCACACATACCAGCACCATACATGTATGCACAGCATACAAACACACATCCGTATGCAAGATAAAGCTACTGAGTCCTATTTATGACCTAGCATATGTTCTACCCTGTAGAATGTTCCATGTGCACTTAAAAATAAGTGTTGTTGGGCAAGAGGGATGGCTTAGTGGTTAAGGCACTTGCCTGTGAAGCCTAAAGACCCAGGTTCAATTCTCCAGGTCCCACGTAAGCCAGATGCACACAGAGGCCCTAGTGTGCCCATTCTCCCTGTCTCTCTCTCTCTCCCTTCCTCCCTCTCTTTATCTCAAATAAATAAATCAGAAAAAAATTAAGTGTTGCCGGGAGTGGTGGTGCACGCTTTTAATCGCAGCACTCAGGAGGCAGAAGTAGAAGGATCACTGTGAGTTCAAGGCCAGCCTGAGACTAGATAGTGAATTCCAGGTCAGCCTGGACTAGAGTGAAACCCTACCTCAAAAAAATAGTGTTGTTTTCTGCTACTTTATAAAAGTGATTGATGGATGCCAGTTTGGTGTATCTGTGGTTTTGCCCCAGCTTTTCCTGGAAGGCAGCCCTTAGCAGTTGGCCCTCTCTGCAGACTAGTGATAACTGCCTGTCCTACAGCATGGTCTCTGCAGGGGCAACTCACCTCAGGACTTAAGACTGTTTGGAGTGCTGGGACCGGGTTCTCACCCCGATTGATTCAGGTCAGCTCTGAAAGGCCAGCCCAAGTCCAGATTAAACCCCAAAAGTCTACTTCCTGCAGACCCAACCCACACAGCCTTAGCTTATTCAAACCATGGCAACTCTGGTTTCAAAATGCACCCAAGACCCACGTCAGTCACATGCACAAGGTGGCACATGCATCTAGAGTTCATTTGCAGTGGCTGGAGGCCCTGGAATGCCCATTCATTCTCTCTTTCTTTCCCTCTCTTTCTCAAATAAATTAAAATAAAGATTAAATATTTAAATTTAAAAAAAAGAAATAAGGGGCTGGAGAGATGGCTTAGTGATTAAGGCATTTGCCTGCAAAGCCAAAGGACCTCGGTTCAACTCCCCAGGACCCACATAAGCCAGATGGACAAGGGGGCGCACACGTCTGGAGTTCGTGTGCAGTGGCTGGAGGCCCTGACGCACCCATTCTCTCTCTCTCTCTCTCTCTCTCCTCTCCCTCTTTCTCTCTCTCTCTCTGAAATAAATAAATAAATAAAAATAAAGTTTTTAAAAAAGAAAGAAGAAGAAGAGGAGGAGGAGGGAGGGAGGGAGGAAGGAAGGGAAGGAAGGGAAGAAGGAAGGGAAAAGAGAAAAAAATCAAAAGCTGGGTGTGGTGGCGCATGCCTTTAATCCCAGCACTCGGGAGGCAGAGGTAGGAGGATCACCATAAGTTCGAGGCCACCCTGAGACTACATAGTGAATTCCAGGTCAACCTGGGCTGCAGTGAGACCCTACCTTGAATAAACATTTAAAAAAAAACAAACCAATCAGGGTCTCCAAGTGGGATTTCCCATTTCTGGGAACCTCTCCTGCTTTGTAGGAGCTCTGCTAAATGTCACCTTCCATGGTCTGTGGATCTCATTCACTGGAATTCATAAGACAAGAACCTGGAGGCCAGTGACTCGGTGGCAGTTTGGGGTGGCCGTAAACACCTGGCACCCTAATTCCTGACTTACAACCCAACCAAAAGCTGAGAAAAGCTCTGTTGCTCTCTTGCCACATTTCTGGATCTGCACCTTTAATCTCAGGGCTCACTAGGCCGAGGTAGGAATATCGACCTGAGTTCCAGGCCAGCCTGGGGCTGCAGAATGGGTTCCTCCAGGTCATCCTGGGCTAGAGACTCTGCCTAAAACAAACAAAAATACATAATCAATAAATAACAAGCTAACAAGACACACAAATTCCTGTCAAGTACCTTAAACTCAGCCTGTCCAGAACACACCCAGCTGCCCTTCCTTCCATGCCTTCTCCTTCCTCCTAACCAAATGTGCTTTCCTTGGAGGCAAAGCTGATCATGGGGCCACCAATTCGTCCATGAGAAAGGCCAAAGGGGCTGAGCTGGAGACATGGCTCAGCAGTTAAGGTTCTTTTGGCAAAGACCCACGTTCAATTCCCTAGCACCCACATACAGCCAGAGGCACAAGGTGGTGCATGCGTCTAGAATTCGTTTGCAGTGGGCTAGAGGCCCTGGTGCACCCATTCTCAATCTCTCTCTCTCTCTCTCTCTCTCTCTCTCTCTCAAATAAATAAATAAAAATTTATAAATAAAAGCAAAATGAAATGCACAGTGTGAGTTAAATGGTTAAAAATAATCATAGTAAGGGTCAGGTGTGTGGTAGCATGGGCCTTTAATCCCACAACTAGTGAGGTAGGAGGATTTCTGTGAGTTCAAGGACAATCTGGGACTACATAGTAAGTTCTAGGTCAGCTTGGGCTACAGCAAGACCCTACCTGGGGACAAGAGGAGGCCAAAAAAAAAAAAAAAAAAAATCACAGGGATGGAGAGATGGCTTAGTGGCCAAGACACTTGCTTCCAAAGCCAAAGGACCCAGTTTCGATTCCCCAGGACCAGATGCATCTGTGGAGTTCATTTGTAGTAGCTGGAGGCCCTGGCATGCCCATTCTTTCTCTCTCTTTTTTTTCTCTCTCTGCCTCTCTCTCTCTCTCTCTCTCAAATAATAAATAAATAAATAAATAAATAAATATCACAGTAAGAAGAAAACCCATGGGGGACGGGGAGCTTGGGGGAGGGTTTCCAGTTCTGGAATGGGGTATTGAAGGAAGACCTTAAAGAGAAGCCATCTTTTGAGGAGTGATGAATAAGCCAGGCCTCGCTGTGAAGAACACGCCCAGGGAGGAAGAGGTCCTCCCAGCAGGAAGAGCAAACACAAAGCCGGAGCCTCTGAAGGTAGTGAGTTCCCATAACTGAAGTGTGAATGATTGGCAGATTTAGCCTTCTCCCTCCAGGGAGGTGGAAGAGTCAGTTGAGCAAATGAAGCTCTCTTCGATGGGGTATTGCAAGAACGGTGTCCTTTACACCCCATATCCCCAAAATGCTGCAGCTCACTGCCATGTCTATGGTTCCAACTGCAGCGACATCACTGCTGAGAGGGCAGCAGGCTCTTAGGGGAGCATTAATGAATGCTCCTTTGAGCTACAAAGTCCTACAGGTCACGGAGGTTGCCTTGGACCCAGGAATGGCATAGGTGGCCCAGGCAGGTGCACTCTCTTGCCTTGGGCAGGATAAGGCAAGAAGTGGCCTGGCACCCTCCTGACATTGGGCACCCCAGCACCCCTGGTTCCTCTTCCACCTAACCACTGCTCTGTCTCCATCGTCATTTCTTCTTTCTCCCAGGCTCCAGCCGCATGCCCCAGTCTCCTCTTCTCAATGATGCAAAGTTGGCAACATAGACGAGTCTCTCCACCCCGTCCTTTGTGGTCCCACACGAAGCCAACTGTCTCTTCCTACTTTCCGAAGCCACTCACCCACACCAAAGCCCTCAGACCATTAGATCTTCCTGGGTCGCAGAACCCTCAGCTGCCTCCTCCAAGGCGGGGGGGGGGGGACACCACCAAGAGGACAACAGGCTAAAGGTGCAAACACAAGCACAGAAGAAACATGAGCAATCGTCAGACGCACGAAAATCATGTGAACTACAAGAAAATGCTGTGGGGTTGTTTATTGTTTAAACGAACTATTTCTTTGCACAGAGTCTCACTATATAGTCCAGGCTAGCCTCGAACTCCTGGCCCCTCTGCCTCAGCCTCCCAAGTGCTGGTATTACAGACGCTCACCACCACAGGGCAGTTACTGGGATTCTAGGTTGTGTGCAGGATGTCTGACTAAGCTTAGCTGCCTAGACACCTCTACTACACTGGGTTCAGTCCCCAGTGCTACTGGAGAGACTCAGTGTGGCTGACCCCTAAGTTGTGCCAAGTTGACTCAGGAAGGGAGATAGGGGGCTGGAGAGATGGCTCAGTGGTTCACGGACTTGCTTGCAAAGCCTGATGGCCTGGGTTTGATTGCCCAGTACTCACACAAAGCTAAGTGCACAAAGTGGCTCATGCATCTGGAATTCCTTTGCAGTGGCAAGAGGTCCTGGTGTGCCCCTTCTCTCTCCTTTCTCTCTCTCTCTCAAATAAATAAAAATGAGGGAGTGAGACCTTACCTCAGAAACGGGGGGTGAGAAATGAAGCCAGCCAGGTATGGGGCCTCACACCTGTAATTCAAGCACTTAGGAGGCTAAGGCAGAGAATCCCGTGTGTTTGAAGCTAGCCTGAGCTACATAGTGAGCTCCAGGCCAGCCTAGGCTACTAAGTAAGACCCTATGTAAAAACTAACATTTTTGCACTGTAAAAAAAAATATAACTTTTTAAGGTAAAATTAACAGAAGGTAGAATGAGCAATGAATCCCTTTTGTGACTCTTTCCCGACACCCCTATGCCCTGCATCCTTTGCAGGAAGAAGAGCAGCGATGAGTGGAGTAGACTGTCCGTTTATCACTGTTAAATACAGTCCTCTCTAAAAGAAGACCAAGACTCCCCCCGCCGGGAAAGCAGCACACCATCTTGCCCATTCCCCAGAAGAAGAAAAAGAGTCAAGGTGAGCCTGGAAGTCCCCCAGGTTCCCTGTGCCGGGGTGAGTGGCTGGAGGGGTACCTGTGCTGGCCCAGAAGGGATCAGAGCTCACACCTCTGTTTCCAGGCCCTGCCCCCTCCCATCCCTAGAAAGCAGAAACCACAAACCAAAGGGCTAGGACTGCCCCCAGATCCCGGGAGCCAAGAGCTCTCGCCTACTCTCACCAGCCCTCCACCACACTGCCCGACCTCCCCAGGGGTGTTCAGGGACAGAGGAGGCCCCTCCCTCATCCCCCTCAATGTTCCTCCACATCACCCCCCCCCCCATCACTAGGGTGTCCAGGACATTGTGTGACTCAGGAAACAGCTCAGACTGAGGCGTACAACAGACCCAGGAGGAGGAAGGGGCGGTGGAAGCCAAGGAGGTGGCCCTGCGTGCTCCGAGGGCTCCCAGGGTCCCTGTGTGAAGAGGGAGAAGGGACCTGGGCCTGGGACGAGCGCTCTGGAATGCAGCCCCGTCCCCTGCTGCTGTGGCCGCTGCTGCTCCCAAGCGTCCTGACCAGAGGTGAGGCATGGCCAGAGGTAGAGGAGATAGATAGAGGGGCCATTTCCCTCAGGAGGATGTCCGGTGGGGTCGGGGAAGAGGACCAAACCCCAGGTTTTCCAAGGACACTGGATGGAGGAGATCCTGTCCCCTTGCCCCCGGGCCATGGGAACGACCCACTGAGAGAACCAACAGCTATGGGGGCTGCCCTGACCCAGGCTGTGGGTCTGACGCCAGGCCTGGTGACTGCTGCTGGGGATGGGAGACCCCAGCTGGCCCTGGAGCTGAGGCACAGGGGTCTCCCACAAGGGAACATGTGGGCCACCTGCTCTGGGAAGAGATGAGCGGGTGCAGATAGAGACACGGGTCAAGGGCCCACCAGGCTCTTTCCAGTGCAGCTGCCCCACCCCACCCCCCAACAGCTCCGTGCTGGGCCCTTCCGGGAGGAAGTCCCTTCAGTGCCTCAGCCATTCACCTCCCAGGAGCCCCTGTTGTCCTGCTTCCCTGGGACTGAGCCAGGCTCCACCGAAAGCCCAGAGAATCAACAGGAAGAGGGAGGAGGGCAGTAACTAGAAGTCTGGAGTGGAAGACACTGAATGTGGGGACCCCATGAGGCCTGGCAGTGGGTGGGTGGCGAGTGGAGTTGGAGGGAGGCCTGGGAAACAGGTGTTGAGGAAAGCCGCAGGTCCCTGGGGCTGCGCCTCACCCTCCCGTCCCTCCCCAGAGCTGCTGTGTGGAGATTCCCCGGAACCCTGCGCCAACGGAGGCACCTGCCTGCGGCTGTCTCAGGGACAGGGGACCTGCGAGTGAGTGTGCCTCCGGGCAGCAGGAGGCTGCAGAGAAAGGGGGAGGGAGAGGTGAGGAGTGGGGAGAAAGGAGGACAAAGAGAAGAAGGGACCCACCTGGAATGTCCCTCTGCCCCCTGCCCAGGTGCACCCCCGGCTTTCTGGGTGACACGTGCCAGGTTCCTGACCCCTGCTGGAACACGCAGCCCTGTCAGAATGGAGGCAGCTGCCAAGCCGCGCTTCCCGCACTCCCAGGCTCCCCCGGCCCCTCTTCTCCACTGGCCCCCAGCTTCCTCTGCACTTGCCCCGCTGGCTTCACTGGTGACAGGTGCCAGACTCAACTAGAAGACCACTGCCCTCCTTTCTTCTGTTCCAAAAGGGGCCGCTGCCACCTCCAGGCATCCGGCCTCCCACAGTGCTCCTGCATGCCTGGGTGGACAGGTGAGTGCCCGTGGGGATGACCAGGAGGGGACAGGCGAGTCAGCCAGCTGGGAGGAGCAGGAAAGAAGGAACTGGATTCTTTGGGAGACAAAGGTCTTGAAACAAGCCCCGGGACTCGCTTCCTTAAAGCTTAACATCCACCACGTTACTAGAATCTGGAATACCTTAGCTCACCATCCTGATGCCACTGCTGGCTCCCTCTGGTGCACCTTGACCTGCCAGCTGGAGGGCCGTGGCCTGTGTCCAGAGGAGGCTCCAGGCTGCATTCTGGGTAGTTGCCCTGCCCCATCCCACCGTTCTGAGGGCCAGGTGCCCCCAACAGCGCCTGGAAGGACCACAGTGCTGAGCCAGGAGAGGAGAGGGCCTCCTCCCACCAAGGAGGGTCCAACACTGGGGCAGACCAGATCTGCCACTGACAAGCTTCACAGCCTTGTTGAAGACACGTTAAGCTGTCTGAAGTTCTTGGCCGTCAGCCAAGTGGAAGGCCACGGTCCACACCTCTGTGGTTGTTGAGAGAATGAAAGGGACTGGTGCCCATGCATCCCTCTATCCCAGCATGTGCTACTGCGGTTGCCATGACCACCTGTGCACCCCGCCACACAGTGAGCCTTCGTCACTCTCCAGGTCGTTGTACCCTCCTAATGAACAGGAAATCAGAGGCTGAGGAGATGGCTCAGTGATTAAGGGTGTTTGTCCCTTAAGGACGAGGGACTGGGGTAACCTGAGAATTGTTTATATGAGGGTTCCCCCAGAACCCACATTAAAAAGCCGGGTGTGGTCACTCATGTCTGTAACCCCTGTGGAGGAAGGAAGGACAGAGACCTGAGAATCTTTGGAGCTCCCTGACCAAAAACAGCAGCCCTAGGTTGTAAGAAAGACCCCTTCTCAAGGTTGAACCACGAAAGGGCATGCATGGAGATGTCTGCTCTGGCTCTCATACCTGCGCACGCCACATGCACACAGCCAAATGCTCTCATATCTGCACACACACACCACACATACTTTACATATACACACATGTGCACACAGCATACATGGCACACCATACATACAACACACATAACACACCACACATACTGTATATATACATGCAAACACATGCACACGTATGCACACACATGCATAAAAGACTAGGAAATCGGGAGCTGGGAGTGTAGCTCAGTTGGTAGAGTGCTTGCCTAGCATGCTCAAGGGCCTGGGTTCAATCCCCAGTGCTGCATAAGCCGAGGGTCGCAGAACACTCCTGTAATCGCAGCACCTAACATCTAACACAGCAACTCCTGCCTGCAGGTGTTAGATGCCCTTCACCTCTCCCAAGGTCATACTCCATGTCCCACATGTCCCCAGGTAGGGCCAATTTGTAACACTCCCACCATTGAGCACATGTGTGATTTTCAGTGTAGAAACTGGACAGTTCACAGAATCCCTTCCCGTGGCGGAGCAAGACTAAGCAGGGGACAGGTGGCAAAGCAGGGCCAAGGGGGTGGGAATAAGGAGAGGACTAAAGCGTCTCCATTGCACCTCCCAAGGCTCAGGGTCCATTACAGAAGAGGCAGAAAGAATGTAGAGCCGGAGGAAGGGTGGGACTGCTTACAATGCAATCGTCCAGACGGAAATTGGCCTCGAGATCCATGCCCTCACAGTGCCTAGCACTACCTTCACAAGACCCTCATAATAGGAGGAAAAATGATGACATCAAAATAAAAGAGAGGCTAATGGAGAGAGGGAGGGGATATGATGGAGTGTGGATTTGTGAAGGAGAAAGTGAGAGAGGGAATTATCATGGTTTATTGTCTGTAAGTATGGAAGCTTTCAATAAAAAAAAATAAGGTTTAAAAACAGAGAGACCTATGAGGGCTGGAGAGATGGCTTAGCTGCAAAGCCAAAGGACCCAGGTTTGAGTCCCCAGGACCCATGTAAGCCAGATGCACAAGGTGGCACATGCGCCTACAGTTTGTTTCCAGCAGCTGGAGGCCCTGGTGCACCCATTCTCTCTCTCTCCTCTTTCAAATAATTAATAAAACGAAATTAAAAAAAAAGAACTATGACAAAATGTCACAAGGTGTCACAGCAAGGAGACCTCACATACACTGATCCGTGCAGTGCTGGGAGCCCCGGTCCCCTCCAACCCTGTCCCCTATCCCCTGCCGCAGGCGGCCAGTGCCAGCTCCGGGACTTCTGCTCAGCCAACCCCTGCGCCAATGGTGGCATATGCCTGACCACATACCCCCAGATTCAGTGCCGCTGCCCACCCGGCTTCGAGGGTCACACCTGTGAACACGATGTGAACGAGTGCTTCAAGGACCCAGGACCCTGCCCGGAAGGCACTTCCTGTCATAATACCCTGGGGTCATACCAGTGTCTCTGCCCTGCTGGACAGGAGGGTCCACGCTGCCAGCTACGGAGGGGACTCTGTCCCCCTGAGAGCTGTTTAAATGGGGGCACCTGCCAGCTGGTGCCAGAAGGAGACACCACCTTCCACCTCTGCCTGTGCCCCACAGGTGCGTTCTTCCAGGGGCTCTCGGGGCGGGGAGGGGCCTCTTGGGTGCATTCCCCTACACGGCTCATGCCACGGCCTGTCAGGTTTCACAGGCCTGGACTGCGAGGTGAACCCAGATGACTGTGTGGGGCACCAGTGTCAGAACGGGGCCACATGTCAGGATGGACTGGCCACCTACACCTGCCTCTGCCCGACAGCCTGGACAGGTGAGTAGGTACCACCTGCCTCCAGACTCCGCACTTCACAAGGCTCCCAGCTCCGGCCCTGCTCCTCTTCCTCCTCCCCTACAGGCTGGGATTGCTCTGAAGATGTGAATGAATGTGAGGTTCAGGGCCCTCCTCGCTGCAGAAACGGAGGTACCTGCCAGAACTCGGCTGGTGGCTTTCACTGCGTGTGTGTGAATGGCTGGGGAGGTACGGGCTGTGAAGAGAACTTGGACGACTGCGCAGCTGCCACCTGTGCTCCAGGATCTACCTGCCTTGACCGTGTGGGCTCCTTTACCTGCCTATGCCCACCTGGACACACAGGTGCGGGCGTAGGGTGCCAGGGAGGTGCGGGAGGGGGCATAAGAGGTGAAGGGCGAGAGAAGCTCCAGGAGAGCCACGAGGAACCCTGCTTCCTTGGGCCCCTGCAGGCCTCCTGTGCCACCTGGAAGACATGTGCCTGAGCCAGCCATGCCATGGGGACGCCCAGTGCAGCACCAACCCGCTGACGGGTTCTACACTGTGCCTGTGCCAGCCGGGCTACTCCGGACCCACGTGCCATGAGGACTTGGACGAGTGTCAGATGGGTAAGGCGGCCGCAGAGCCTCGGGGCCAACAGAGAGCAGGGCAGATGGTCTTTCATATTGAAAACCCAAGTCAGACATGGTAGCGCATGCCTGTAATCCCAGCACTCAGGATGTGGAGTATCGGGAGTTCAAGGCCATCCTCCGTTACATAGGGAGTTTGAGGCCAGCCTGGCTTACATGAGATCCTGTCTGAAAAAAACAAAACAAAAAATCAGCTGGGCATGGTAGCGCATTCCTTTAATCTCAGCACTCAGGAGGCAGCGGTAGGAGGATTACCATGAGTTCAAGCCCACCCCAAGGCTACATAGTGAATTCCAGGTCAGCTGAGCTAGAGTGAGACCCTACCTGGGAGAAAAAAAAAAATCAATTAAAGAGGGTGGGGCGGCTAGGTATATATTTCAGTTGGTAGAGTGCTTAGCTAGCATGCACAAGGCCCATGTTCACTGCATAATTCTACATAAGTGCACGCACATGCGCCTGGCATGCTGGTGCAGCACTGGGGAGGTAGAGGTAGGAGGATCAGAAGTTCAACGTCATTCTTTTTTTTAATTATTTTTAATTTTATTTATTTATTTATTTGAGAGAGAAAGAGGCAAAGAGACAGAGAGAGGGAATGAATGAATGAATGAATGAATGGGCGCGCCTGGGTCTCCAGCTGCTGCAAACAAACTCCATGCGCATGTGCCACCTTGTGCATCTGGCTTACATGGGTCCTGGGGAATTGAACCTGGATCCTTTGGCTTTGCAGGCAAGCTCCTTAACCGCTAAGCCATCTCTCCAGTCCCTAAAGTCATTCTTAGCTATATAGTGAGTTTGAAGGCAGCCTAGGAGACATGAGACCCGATCTCAAAAAGAGAGAGAAAGGAAGAAGGAAAGAATGAAGGAAGGGAGGGAGGGAGGGAGGAAGGAAGGACACCAACCATCCTTTTCCTTGAATGGATCCAGGTCTGGTATCTCTTCCCTACAAAGCCCCTCTGCCCAGTACTCAGTCCTCCAGGCCCCTTCCCCCCATTGTAAAGACTCAAGCCCCTCCCCAGTTTGGTCTCCCCAGTCTATCAAAGCAGACCCCTCCTTATCTGCCATGTACACGTAGCTCTCCCCACCCCAGCCTCTATGTACCCCCAACTCTTCTCTCCCCAGCCCAGCAAGGCCCCAGTCCCTGTGAACACGGCGGCTCCTGCCTCAACACCCCTGGTTCCTTCCACTGCCTCTGCCCGCCTGGCTACACGGGCTCCCGCTGCGAGGCCGATCACAACGAGTGCCTGTCCCAGCCCTGCCACCCGGGCAGCACCTGCCTGGATCTACTTGCAGCCTTCCACTGCCTGTGCCCACCAGGTACAGTAAAGCTAGCTGGGGAGAGGGGGAGAATTAACCCTGGGCCCAAGAAGTTGCTTATCCACAGCAAGGCCGATCGGGGTCAAGTACATGGCACACTTCTCCTCTCCCTGCCACCTCCCGGTGAACACCGAGACACCCATGGCCTCCAGGAGAAGCAGGGGTGCGGGCCTCCCTATGTGGCATGGCCCTCGTAGAGCGCAATCTGGTCGGTTGTTCGGAGCGGCCGGGCAACAGATAGAAGGGCGGTTAGTAAGCTTTCCACTGCTCATGCCCACCGAAACCTCCCCGCTCAGTCACGTAGACTCTCCCATGTGAAGATAAGACAAAACCCTTAACGTTCCCGAAGGCATGCTCGCTGCAGTTGGCTGGCAGGCGCCCATCGCCAGGCTGGCTTTGCGAAGGAGGGAGGGAGCACGGTCTGGGCACACCGGAAAACCACGCAGCTGGCTGTGCCCGGTGCTATGGGCACATCTGGTGCGCTTTGTCTCATCTGCTCTCTTCCCTAGCCTGGGGCCAGCATGCCACTATGCCCATCCATAAATAAGAAATCCGGCACAAAGAAGTCACACAGCTAGCGAGTGTCAGGGTTTTAAGATTCAATCCCAGGGCTTCAACAGCCTCTCAAAGCTGAGCAGCACCCAAGTCTCGTGGCTCAGGCTGCCTCAGATGAGCACAGAAAAATAGAGAAAACTCTTCAGTCACCCAAGGGACAAGGTTGTGGTTACCAAGGGTCGCACCAGGAGCGCAAAGGGAGGCAGCGAGGCAGGGGTGCTAACCATGTGACCATGGAGAGGGGGTTGAACCCAAAGCTACAAATATAGGAGTGATTGAGCCTGTGGGAGCTCCTCTTCCCCAGGCATGGAGACCTGGCCTGGTAGCACAGGAGGGGTAAGGCTAAGGCATGGTGGTGCATGCCTGTGATCAGAGCTTGGGAGGTAAAGACCAGAGGATCAGGAGTTCAAGGTCAGCATCTGCTATAAGAGAGCTCAAGGCCAGGGTTACTGGAAAGCCAGTCAAAAGAAAGAAAGAATGGGGAAGGAGGAGGGAAAAAGAAATCAAAGAAGGGGAAGAAGAGAGGGAGGGAAGGAAGGAAAGGAAGGAAGGAAGGAAGGAAGGAAGGAAGGAAGGGAGGGAGGAAGGAAGGAAGGAAAGAAGGAAGGAGGAGGAAAAGAAGGGAGGAAGGAAGGAAAGAAGGAGGGAAGGAGGGAGGAAGTAAGTAAGAAAAGAGGGAAGGGAAGAAGGAAGGAAGGAAGGAAAGAAGGAAGGGAGGAAGGGGGGAGGGAGGGAAGGAGAAAGGAAGGAAGGAAGGAAGGAAGGAAGGGAAGGAGGGAAGAAGGAAGGAAGGAAAGAAGGAAGGGAAGAAGAAGAAAGAAGGAAGGGAGGAAGGAAGGAAAGAAGAGAGGGAGGGAGGGAGGGAAGGAGGGAGGGAGTAAGGAATGAAGGGAAGGAGGGAGGGAGGCTGTATGGATAAAAGAAAGAAGACTGAAATGATGGCTCAGTGGTTAAAGGCACATGCTTACAAAGCCTGTTGACCTGGGTTCAATGCCCCAGTATCCATGTAAAGCCAGATGCACAAAGTAGCTCATGTGAAAAGTTCATTTACAGAAGCAACAGGCCCTGGCATGCTATATTCATTCCCTCTCTCTTTCTCTCTCTCTCTCTCTCTCTCTCTGTAAATAAATAAAAATATGAAAATTTCAGAAAGAGAAAAGTCAATCACCCTCCAGGTAGAGATCCCACTAGTCTCATTTGTACCTCAAGGATCTCCCTCCGGGCTGAGCAAGTGAGCCCCACCTCTAAGTACACAGAAATGGCCCCCAAAACACTTTCTCTCCACCCTTCCACAAGTGCCAGCAGGAACCCTGCTCCCCGAACCTTCACACCTGAGGGAGGCAGAGCCAAGAGCCCCAGAGCAGCTAGCTGGCTTAGGGTTCCTCAGCCCCAGCCCTGACAGACAGCACAAGGGAGGGGCAGGATGAGCCACTTCTCCCAGGCCAAGCCCCCCCCCCCCCCCCCCCGCTGCCTCTGCCACCTGGGCCGAGCCCCTCACCACATCTGTGTCCTCAGGCTTAGAAGGGCGGCTCTGCGAGGTGGAGACCAATGAGTGCGCCTCCAGCCCTTGCTTGAACCAAGCTGGCTGCCACGACCTGCTCAACGGCTTCCTGTGTGTGTGCCTGCCTGGTGGGTACAGATTCCGATCCCCAGCCACCCCCGGTCCCCAAAGTCCAACCTTCTCGAAGTTCCCCTCCAGCCTGGACAAAGAGCTCCCTGTTTCTCCAGTTCCCCCTCAGCTCCCCAAACTCTCTTGTGCCTCATCCCCAAATCTTCCTCTGCTAAGTCCCCGCCTTCACGTCTGCCCTGACAAAGCACCCTCAGATCCCTCCTCTCCTCTCCTCTGCCGCCATCATGCTGGGTCCCAGGCTGTCCCTGGTGTGGCCACAGGAAATGCTGCCGGGTCCTTCTCCATCTTCATTAGATGCTCTACACTAGGGAAATAACTACATTTATTTAAATATCTTTACTGGGCTGGTTAAGGTGCTTGCCTGAGAAGCCTAAGGATCCAGGTTCGATTCCCCAGGACCCACATAAGCTGCATGCACAAGGTGGTGCGTGCATCTGGAGTTCGTTTGGGGTAGCTAGAGGTCCTGAAACACCCATTCTTTCTCTCTCTGTCTCTCTCTCTCTCTCTCTCTCTCTCATGAGTAAATAAATAAAATAAATATTTTTATTTATTTACTACTTATTTCCAAGGACAGAGGGTAAGAAAGAATAGATGTGCCAGGGCCTCTTGCCACTGCAAACGAACTCCAGAAGCATGCACCACTTTGTGCATCTGGCTTTATATATGGGTACTGGGGATTCGAACCCAAGCCATCAGACTTTTCAGGCAAGTGCCTTAACCACTCAGGCATCTCTCCAGTCCAACTACATTTATTATTTAATCCAGGACAGGCACTTGGCTTCGTGCTTTTTAGGCATTGTGTCATTTAGTCCTTTCAGTGGTGACATGAAGTGGGTTCTGGGTCTTGTTTTCTGTTTGTTTTTTCCTCAGTGCTAGGGATGGAAGCGAGGGCCTCACATAGAGTAGGCTAAGGCCCTACCACTGAGCTCCATCCCGTCAGCCACAGCCAGCAGCTCTGAGCACCAGTCTTTCCACATTACTCTCCTATCCCTCCACGCCCAAGTGCCCCATGACTCCTCGGGGAAGCCCTGGAGGATCACCCTCCCATGTAAGAGACACAGCTCTGTTGTGCTCCCTGGATGACGTTGGCCTCCCTTCTCCCCCCCCCTCCGCACCAGGATTCGCTGGCACCCACTGTGAGGAAGATGTGGACGAGTGCAGGAGTTCCCCCTGTGCCAATGGAGGGCGCTGCTTGGACCAGCCTGGAGCCTTCCACTGCGAGTGTCTGCCAGGTAACCTGGGCTCAGATGGTGGGTGAGGCAGGCGTCTGCGCAGCCCCTGACCCTTCCCTGTACCACAGGCTTTGAAGGACCACGCTGTGAAACAGAGGTGGACAACTGTCTGAGTGGTCCCTGTGCCACTGGAGCCAGCTGTCTTGATCTCCCAGGAGCCTTCTTTTGCCTCTGCCCCTCTGGCTTCACAGGTCAGAAAAGGAGATTCGAGAACTGGAAAGATATCTGAGTCCGTTTAGGGTGGGGCAGGGGTCATGGGTGGGTGTGTGAGAGCACAGAATGGCACTTCTCAAAGGTGGTCAGTGCAAGGCCTACACAATTGTGCAGTCAATGCGGACTGGCCTAGGGTAGGTGTCATTGTGAGGCCCACAGTGGGCCCAGTATGAATGCATGTGATGGGCTAAGGACCCAAGAAGTGGGCTCCATGGAAAGCCATGCAGTGCTTACAAAACAGGCATGTAGAAAACACCTTCTAAGAGAGCTGGGGACGTGGCTTCCTAGTAAAGTACTTGGCTGACAAGCCGGAGTCCCTGGGTTGAATCCCCAGCACTGCAAAAACAGGTACCGGTAAATGAGAACAGTGAGTAAACAGAGTGAGTAGTCGGTGTCCGCTGTGCCAGGCTCAGATGCAAAGCTGAGAAGGAGCGTTGTTGCTTTAAGTCAGACACACAGACCAACATATCTCCTGCTGACAGTGGCCCTGGGAGAGGAATGCAGAGGGTCCTAGAGGCCAGGGCCTCTTAAAGCTTTTCCTCTTATAGTCTCTTTCTCTCTCTCTCTCTCTTTTAATTTTTTTTAAATTTTATTTATTTACTTGCAAACAGAGAGAGAGAGATAGACAGACAGAGAGAGAATGGGTATGCCAGGGCCTGTTGCCACTGCAAACAAACTCCAGATGCATGTGCCCCTTGTGCATCTGGCTTACATGGGTCCTGGGGAATCGAACCTGGGTCCTTTGGTTTCACAGGCAAGTGCCTTAACTGCTAAGCCATCTCTCTAGCCCCTAATTTTTTTTTATGAGAGAGAGAGAGAAAGAGAATTGGCACACTAGGGCCTCAGCCACTGAAATTGCACTCCAGACATGTGCGCTGCCTTTTGCACATGTGCGACCTTGTGCTTGCCTCACCTTTGTGCACCTGGCTTATGTGGGATTTGGAGACTCAAACATGGGTCCTTAGGCTTCACAGACAAGCACCTTAACTGCTAAGCCATCTCTCCAGCACTATGGTCTCTTTTTGATCAAGGAACTTTTAAAAAATATTTTATTTACTTATTTATTTATTTATTTAAGAGAGAGAATGGGTATGCCAGGGCCTCCGGCCACTGCAAACTCCAGACACATGTGTCACCTTGTGCATCTGGCTTACATGGGTGCTGGGGAATCAAACCTATGTCCTTAAGCTTCACAGGCAAGTGCCTTAACTGCTGAGCCATCTCTCCCGCCTTTGATCAAGAAATTTTGTTTTTGTCTTTTAAGGTAGGGTCTCACTCTAGCCCAGGCTGACCTGGAATTCACTATGTAGTCTCAGGCTGGCCTCGAACTCACAGCAATCCTCCTACCTCTGCCTACTGAGGGCCATGATTAAAGGCGTGCAACACAACGCCCAACTTTGATCAAGGAACTTTTTTTAAGATTTATTTTCATTTATTTATTAGAGACAGAGAGAGGGAGAGAAAGAGAGGGAAGGAGAGAATAAGCATGCCAGGGCCTCTAACCACTACAAACAACAGACACATGTGCCACCATGTGCATCTGGCTTATATGGGACCTGGAGAACTGAACCTAGGTCCTTAGACTTCATGGGCAAGCATCTTAACCACTAAGCCATCTCTGCAGCCCTGATCAAGGAACTTTTAAAAATATTTTTATTTTTGCACGCGTGCGTGTGTGTGTGTTGCCACTGCAAATGATCATCAGACACATGTACCACTTTGTGCTCCTGGTTTTACACAGGTCCAGGGGAATCAACCCCAGGTTAGCAGGCTTTGCAAGCAAGCACCTTTAACTGCTGAGCCTCACCCCAATCCCCAACCCTGACAAGTTTTGTGGTTTATTTATTTATTTATTTATTTATTTTTGGTTTTCCAAGGTAGGGTCTCAAGCTCAGGCTGACCTGGAATTCACTATGTAGTCTCAGGGTGGCCTCTAACTCATGGCAATCCTCCTACCTCTGCCTCCTGAGTGCTGGGATATAAAGGCGTGCACCACCACACCCGGCTCTGACAAGTTTTTATTAACCTTAAGTATTTAAGTATTTATAATAGGTATACAATGCAAATATTTACTGACAATCACAAATTTATTTTCAAATAGTTATTTGGAGTACATGTAACTTGGCCATTTACTAATGACAAAAATAAGTTTGCATGCTAATGAGATGAATGTGCTTGTTGGTATAAAATAACACAATCCAAAGACGTACTCACTGGACACATGCTGAGGAATGACAGCAGGAAAATGCTAAAAGTCTTTGTATCCCATCCTTAAACCATCACGTTTCTCTAAGAACAGAAAACCGAACAGTAAAAACTGCAGCTCTGCAGCTGGGCGTGGTGGCGCACGCCTTTAGTCATTTAAATTTAATCATTCAGGAGGCAGAGGTAGGAGAATCACCGTAAATTGGAGGCCACACTGAAACTCCATTGTGAACTCCAGGTCAGCCTGGACTAGAGTGAGACCCTACCTCGGAAAACCAGAAAAAAAAAAAAACTGCAGTTCTTGGGGACTGGAAAGATGCCTGCAAGGCATCGATTCCCCAGGACCCATGTAAGCCAGATGCACAAGGTGGTGCATGTGTCTAGAGTTCATTTGCAGGGGCTAGAGGCCTCTCTCTCTTTCTCTTATAAATAAATAAAATAATGATTAAATTAAAAAAAAAAAACTGTAACCATAGCAGTCTCAAAACTGAGCCAAGATGCGTCAGGCAGCCTTTGTTGGGCTGTGTGGTAAACAGCGTGCACCGTGCCTGTGCTGTGTACGCAGAGCCTGGGCTGCAGAGAGTCATGCCACACAACTGTTTGCACACCACAGACCTTGTTACAGGTCTGATCCCAAGTTGACATTTTGTTCATTGCATGTTCAGAAAACTTGTTGTTGCTAAGTTTCTTGTGACTGCCCCCCCCCCCCCCGCACACACACACACATCAGCTGCACGACCCGTGTGTCTAAAGGAGAGAAGAACGCACGGAGACGCTGCAGGCTGAGAGATGAGTAGGTGCGCTAGAACAGAGTCAGGCAGCGCCCAGTAAGCGGAGAGAAGTGCGCTGTGAGTGCAAAAGATCTGCGGGAAGAAAAGTCCATTTTTGGAGGAACTGTAGGAGACCCAGAGCATAGGGCGTCACCAGGCAAAAATAGGAATTGTGGGCTGGAGAGATGGCTCAGCAGTTAAGGCTCTTGCCTGCAAAGCCTAATGATAGGGGTTCAATTCCCTAGTATCCATTTAAAGCCAGATACACAAAGTAGCACATGCATCTAGAGTTCATTTCAGCAGCTAGAGGTCCTGGAGCAACATTTTCTCTCTCTCTCTCTCTCTCTCTCTCTCTCTCTCATTCTGTCCTTGCAAATATAAATATTAAAATAGTAGCTGGAAATTGTGGTGCATGCCTTTAATCCCAGCACTCGAGAGGCAGAGGTAGGAGGATCACTGTGAGTTCAAGGCCAGCCTGGGCTAGAATGAGACCCTATCTTGAAAAACCAAAAAATATATATATATATAATATATGTATATATTATATTATATATAATATATATGTATATATTATATATATATATGTATATATTATATTATATATATATTTTTTTTTATGAGAAACGTGGCAGTTGTAGGAAGGTCATGTCACACAGGGTCCCATGTGACAGGAAGCTAGGCAGTGTTCTGAAAGCAACAGGGACCGCTGAAGGACAGGTTCTTGAGGAGTGAACAAATCATACCTAACAAGTGGCCTGGGACTTGGTTTCCTCTCAGACTTGTCTCTGCCTGCCCCCAACAGGCCAGCTCTGTGACGTTCCATTGTGTGCCCCCAACCTGTGCCATCCTAAGCAGAAATGCCAAGATCAGGAAAGCAAAGCCCACTGCCTCTGCCCTGATGGGAGCCCTGGCTGCGCCTCCGCTGAGGACAATTGCACCTGCCACCATGGGCATTGCCAGAGGTAAACCTCCCAGGTCTGGGGCCACCTCAGGAGGGCAGGAGAAGACAGCAGGTGAGGCATGAGATAAGTAGAATACAACCAATAGAAATGGGCAGGAGACGGCAAGGTGCTTAGGGCCAGCCAGAGGGAGGCTCAGTAGATCAGTGTTAGGCAAGGAGGGGAGAGTTCGCACCTCACAAGGTGTCAGAAGAGGTCAGAACAGAGTATAAATCCCAGAGCTACTGTATCTCAAGGTAGATAAATAGCTGCTGAGTGACTTTTCATGGGAGCTGTTCCAGGCGCCGGGGAAAGTGCCAGAGCACTCGGGGCATGGAGGCACACGTCTGTAACCCCAGCACGTGGGAGGCGGAAGCAGGAAGACCAGGAGCTCCAGGCCAGCCTTGGCTGTGTGACAAGTTCCCAGCTAACCTGGGGGTGGAGGAGATGACTCAGCACTTAAACCACTTACTTGCAAGGCTAGTCTGGGCTATATGACACTATTCTCCTCCAACTAAAACAAAATAAATAAATAAAAAGTGGGGGTTAGGGATGTAGACCAGTTCGTAGAGTGCTTGCCTATCGTGCATGAGACCCTGGGTTCAATCCCCAGTGCCACATAAAACCAAGCATACATCTATACTACCAATACACCAGGAGGCTGAGGTAGAGGATTACAAATTCAAGGTCATCCTCAGATAAATAATGAGTTCCAGGCCAGCCTGGGATACATGCTCTGTCTAAAAAAGAAAGAAAGGGAAGAAGGAAGGAAGAAAGGAAGGAAATAACTGAGGAGGGAAGGAGGAAGGGATGGAGTTAATTTGGAGGACAAAAGGCAGTGGACATAATGGTGGCCCAGCCAAGAGGAAGGGAGAGAAAGAAAACCCCTCCCCTCTCTCTCTGTGAGCAGATCCTCATGTGTGTGTGATGTGGGTTGGACAGGGCCAGAATGTGAGGCAGAGCTGGGGGGCTGCATCTCTGCACCCTGTGCCCATGGAGGGACCTGCCACCCCCAGCCCTATGGCTACAACTGTACCTGCCCCACAGGCTACACAGGTGAGTCCCACCCTGCACTGCACACACCCCAGCCTATCAGCTCCAAAACAAGGGTGCAGCTTAAAGCTCCACAGGGAGCTTCAGGGGACATGGGTAACTTGTGGGAGGTGGTTAAGAAAAGAGGCTGGGGGTGCTGGAGAGATGACTTAGCAGTTAAGGCACTTGCCTGAGAAGCCTAAGGACCCATGTTTGACTCTCCAGATCCCACGTAAGCCAGACGCACAAAGGTGAGGCAAGCACAAGGTTGCACATGCCCACTAGGTGGCGGAAGAGTCTGGCATTAGGTTGCAGTGGCTGAGGGCCTGGCATGCCAATTCTCTCTCTCTCTCTCTCTCTCTCTCTCTCTCTCGCTCACTCGCTCGCTTGCTCGCTCATTCTTGCTTTTGTTCTCTTGCATGAAAAAAAAGTTAGTCTTTTGGGCTTGCCTCAAAAAAGAATTGAAAGTTTACAAAGAAAGAAAGTGGGCTGGAGAGATGGCTTAACAGTTATGCGCTTGCCTGTGAAGTCTAAGAACCCCGGTTCGAGGCTCGATTCCCCAGGACCCAAGTTAGCCAGATGCACAAGGGGGTGCAAATGTCTGGAGTTTGTTTGCAGTGGCTGGAGGCCCTGGCGCGCCCATTCTCTCTTTCTGTCTGCCTCTTTCTCTCTCTGTCAGTCTCAAATAAATAATAAACAAAAAAAATTTTTTAAAAAAAGAAAGAAAAGAGTCTGGGTGGAATAGGGGTAATGACAGGGGGATGAGGAAGGGAAGGGAAAGGTCAAAGCAAGAAGGTGGAGGGGGAGGGAGAGGGAGAGAAAGAGGGCCACATTTGTTCAGACCTCACCCTTTCCTCAGGACTCACCTGTAGTGAGAAGGTGACAGCTTGTCATTCAGGTCCGTGTCTCAATGGTGGCTCCTGCAACACCAGCCCTGGGGGCTACTCCTGCACCTGCCCTCCCAGCCACACAGGGCCCCGCTGCCAAACCGTCACTGACCACTGTGTGTCTGGTGAGTACTGCCCGTGTCCTGGGACTGTATCAGTGGAGTGCGGGGCTCAGGGGTCAGGCAGGGTGCGGGCTGATGTTTTGATGGGAGGTGTACTTCCTGTGTGCCGAGTGATGGTTACAAGCCAGGTGACAGGCAAGGAACCCAACCAACCCCTCACAGCCTCCTCTCTCCAGCCCCGTGCCTCAATGGGGCTACCTGTGTGAACAGGCCAGGCACTTCCTCCTGCCTCTGTGCCCCGGGCTTCCAGGGTCCTCGCTGCGAGGGGAAGATCCGCCTCCGTTGTGCAGACAGGTGAGCAGGGTGTTAGGACCCCAGAGGGAGGAAGGGACCCTCATCCTTCCCCCTTCCTCTCCTGTTCTCCATAGACTCCAGGCTGCCTCCCTTCTGCCAGCCATCTCCCTACTGCTCCCCATGTGACACACCCTCACCCACTTGTCTCCCTGACAGTTGTCCCACTGTCCCTTGTCTCTGTCTTGCCCAGTCCCTGTAGGAACGGGGCAACCTGCCAGGATGGCCCTCAGGGTCCCACCTGCCTCTGCCCCACTGGCTACACAGGAGTCCGCTGCCAGGTGAGCTGTGGGTGAGTCAGATGTGCCAAGGAGGGAGGGACTAGACTCTCAGGGACTTAAAGGTGAGCAGGGGTAACGCTTGGAGAAGGTAGGGAAGTCTAGGACTTAGGGTTTGTGTGGTGTGACAGAGGGCATGGGGGTGCCTGGGCATGGTGGTGTACCCTGTAATCCCAACACTAGGGAGGTAGAGGCAGGAGGATCAGGAGTTCAAGGTTATCCTCAGCTACACAGCAAGTCTGAGGCCAACCTGGGCTACATGTAAACCCTGCTTCAAAAAAAAAAAATCTCTAGCTGGGTGTGGTGGTGCATGCTTTTAATCCTAGCACTTGGAGGCAGAGGTAAGATGATTGCTGTGATGGGCTGGAGAGATGGTTTAGTAGCTAAGGCACTTGCCTGCAAAGCCTAAGGACCCAGGTTCAATTCCGCAGTACTCATGTAAGCCAGATGCACAAGGTGGCACATGCATCTGGAGTTTGTTTGCAGTGGCTGGAAGCCCTGGAATGCCCATTCATATTCTCTCTCTCTCTCCCCCCCCCCCTTTCCCTCTCAAATAAATAAATAAAAATAAAAATTTTTTTAAAAAAAGATGATTGCTATGTGTTTGAAACAAGCCTGGAGAAACAGAGTTCCAGGGCTGGAGAAATGGCTTAGCAGTTAAGCACTTGCTTGTGAAGCCTAAGGACCCTGGCTTGAGGCTGAATTCCCCAGTACCCATGTAATCCAGATGTACAAGGTGGCACATGCATCTGGAGTTTCTTTGCAGTGGCTGGAAGCCCTGGTATGCCCATTCTCTCTCTCTCTCTCTCTCTCTCTCTCTCTCTCTCTCTCTCTCCCTACCTACCTACCTGTCACTTTCAAATAAATAAATAAAAACAGAGTTCCAGGGCTGGAGAGATGGCTTAGTGGTTAAGCACTTGCCTGTGAAGCCTAAGGACCCCGGTTCAAGGCTCTATTCCCCAGGACCCACGTTAGCCAGATGCACAAGGGGGCGCATGCATCTGGAGTTCGTTTGCAGTGGCTGGAGGCTCTGGCGCGCCCATTCTCTCTCTCCGCCTCTTTTTCTCTCTGTCTGTCGCTCTCAAATACATAAAAATAAACAAACCAAAAAAAAAAAAGTTCCAGGTCAGCCTGAGCTAGAGTGAGACTCTGCATCAAAAAAGCAAAGGAAGGAAGGAAGGAAGGAAGGAAGGAAGGAAGGAAGGAAGGAAGGAAGGAAGGAAGGAAGGAAGGGAAGAGAGGGGAAGAGAGGGAAAGAGAGGGAAAGAGAGGGAAAGAGAGGGATTTCTGATCCTCGGAAATATCCTGGGATATGAAGATAAAAGGAAGCCAGAAGGGTCACCTGGTCTAGAACATTAACAATTGAGTACAGGAGTAGCGAGGTAAGGGGCTTGGAGGAAATGGGATTGGCCCTCACTTAAGAACTGAGAAACTGAAGCTCTGTGCACTTCATGCTCCTTCCCAACCCTCAGACTCTGATGGACTTGTGTGCCCCGAAGCCCTGTCCACACAATGCCCAGTGCCTCCAGAATGGGCCCTCCTTCCAGTGCCTGTGCCTCCAGGGATGGACGGGGCCTCTCTGCAACCTCCCGCTGTCCTCCTGCCAGAGGGCTGCACTGAGCCAAGGTACCCACCCAGAACTGACCAGAGAGCAGAGTCCTCCCCCGCCCCGACCCGCAGGGCCGCCACGGCCCGTGAGAACCAAAGCTACCCAGAGCAACTAAGGTACCGTGACCTAACACTCTGTTAGCACCCAGCCCAGGTAACAAGACCGCTTTAACCACCAGGGACATGATCCAGCTGGAGCCACTCAACTCTGTCACAGTTGATACTCAGCCAGAGTGAATGGTGATTAACCCAGCCGCACTCACACTTCGCCCTGCCCACACCCTATGAGGTTACACTGACCCCGTGGCAGAAGGATGCCATGTCTGGACCCTTGACCATCCTTCCACCCGCTCAGCTTAACCTCTTCCTGTTTGTCTCCTCCCCACCCCCAGGCATAGAGATCTCTGCCCTGTGCCAGAATGGAGGTCTCTGCGTGGACAGGGGCTCCTCCTACTTCTGTCACTGCACCCCTGGATTCCAAGGCAAGTTATGCCAGGATAAAGTGAACCCCTGTGAATCCAGGCCTTGCCAGCATGGGGCCACCTGCGTAGTCCAGCCCAGTGGGTATCTCTGCCAGGTAAGAGCTCTAAAGAGATGGAGAGAAGACAGGGGTAGGAGCTCCGTATCCAGCCCCCCTTTTCCTTCATTTGGCCTGTCCAACCACCACACCGCAGGCCACTCTACCCCCAAAGGGTTTCTCAATGCTGTCCTTTCCCCTTTGCCCTTCTACTGCCTGGCCCAAGCCTCTGATGCAGTTGGACACCTCAACCTGCCTCCTACCTCCAGCCTCACCTCACACTGGTCGTTGTTTAGTCTTTGCCCCACACTCAGGGAACACTGCCGAGAATGGTGGCCACTGCCCAGATTCACACCCTCCGGGGATGCCTACCTCCTCCTCCTCCTCCTCCTCCCATGACCTGCACCATGTATTCTCTCAGGCCTCATCTGGCCCACCCCAAGGCTTTCCTACATGTCCCCAGTGATGTTGCCTCAGCCTCGTCCCCTGCTGCAGCCTCTGCCTACACCAGCCTGCCTCACCCTCTGCCACTGGGTGGTGACCTGAAGTCACCTGCTTTCCAGGAGAGGCTAAACTGGGACTGAGGGGCAAGCAGCTTGACATCGGTGCTCAGAATCACAACTATTGATTGACTGATTGATTTGAGAGACACAGAAAGACACAGAGAGATAGTATGGGCGCACCAGGGCCTCCGCCACAGCAAACTCCAGATTGCATGTACCACTCTGCATCCGGCTTCATGTGGGTACTTGGGAATCAAACCCAGGTTATCAGGCTTTGAAAGCAAGTGCCCTTAACCTCTGAGCCATCTCTCTAGCCCCAGAACCACAACTTTTGACCAAAGGCAGATCCCCTAGACCACCCTTAGCCTCACCTTTTAATTTCATTTTTTTAAACTTGTATGGTGTTTTTTGTTTTTGCATATATGTGTGTGCTGTGTGTGTATCTGTGTCTGTGTGTGGTCACACGTGTAAGGGGGGACATGTGTGTATGTATATGCACCTGTGTAGACAGAGGTCGACACTAGGTGTCTTTCTCAGTCACTCTAGTTATTTATCTAGAGATCTCACTCACTGAACCTGGAGCTCACTCATTTAGCTACACTGCCTGACCAGTAAGCACTAGGGATTTTCCTGTCTCCACCTCTCCAGCACTGGGGTTAAAGGTGTGCTCTGCCATGCCAACTTCTACATGGGTGCTGGGGATTTGAACTCAGTCCTCATGCTTGTGTGGTAAGTGTTTTACCCACTGAGCCTTCTTCCCAGGCCCTCATTTTTAAACCTTTAAAAAAAAATAGTTATCCAGGTGGAGAAGTGCACACCTTTAATCCCAGCACTCAGGAGGCAGAGGCAGGAGGAACACCGTGGGTTCAAGGCCAGGTTGGGACTACAGAGTGAGTTCCAGGTCAGCCTGGGCTAGAGTGAGCTCCTACTTCAAAAAAAAAAAAAACTCTGTGTGTGTGTGTGCGCGTGCACATGCACACCAAGGCCTGTTGCCTCTGCAAAAAGAACACCAGACTCTTGCACCACTTTTTGGGTCCCCTCTATGTAGGTGGCTGTGGAACTGAACCTGGGGCCCACAGGCTTTGCCAGCAAGTACCTTCACCCACAGAGCCTTCTCCCCAGCCCCCCAACTCTTTAACCTTTTATGAAACTTCTGTTTTGAAATAGGGATCTTACTATGTAGCCCAAGTTGCCTCCCAGGGCCTTCTGCCTTTGTCTTTGTGGAGCTGGGCTTACAGACCACCAGAGCAGCTCTGATCTCTTCAAACACAGAGAGAGCAGCAGGCTGAGCCGCGAACTCTTTAGCCAGCCTCACCTCCTCTTTCATTAAAGTCCCACCTCAGAGCTTCCAAACTACCCTTCGTTCACTCCTAAGCCTCTCGGGCTGCTTGTTCCTCACGCTGTCTGTGGAACTCTTCCCAAGTCTCCAAAGCCTTCTGTCTGGGATGCTGTCCCCCTGGGGAGCACAAGGGCGGCCAGAGCTTGTCCAGGACCTCTCTTTCACAAGCAAAGCAGCATGGAGCAGTTAGCTCATGGTGAAGGGCAGAGTGACAGATTTGCTTTGAAGTCCAGGGGTGCCACTTAGAGCCTTGTGTGGCTTGTGCAAGTCACTTCACCCTTTCCAGGTGATCGAAGGAGATAATCCTTGTAGGCTGTTGGGTTTTATGAGGACACGTACAAATAAATACAAATAAATAAACGCTAGCCGTGCCGCTCTTGCTGCCTGACAGCTCCCTGACTCCTTAGTGCCCCAAACCGTGCTTGGCACAAAGCGCGCATCCACCCAGTATGTGCTTGAAGATTGATTTATAAAGTCTGAGAGAGCCCGGAGGGTGTGTTGGCAGGGCAAAGAGGTTTTACCAAAACTCAGGCTCTGCTTAATGGCAGTATGCCACACTGTTTGCGCCTGGGGCGGCTAAGCTGTGTGTGACTAACAGTGGCGTGGCGTGTGGAAGGGCACAGGACTGAGCTGCATGAGATGTGGAGGATGGTGACTTCAGTGCCTCTGTTGAGTCGGAAGGAGCGGGACAGGGCAGATGACCTTGAGCTGAGCTCACCCACTGCTCCCCTCGGACCCTCTATGCCTGCAGTGCACCCCAGGCTACGATGGACAGAACTGCTCAAAAGAACTCGATGCTTGTCTGTCCCAACCTTGTCACAACCATGGAACCTGCACCCCAAAATCTGGAGGCTTCCACTGTGCCTGCCCTCCGGGCTTTGTGGGGCTGCGCTGTGAGGGGGATGTGGACGAGTGTCTGGACCGGCCCTGCCACCCCACAGGCACTGCAGCCTGCCACTCTCTCGCCAACGCCTTCTACTGCCAGTGTCTGCCTGGACACACGGGTGAGGTTGGGATGGGAGCACAGTACTTCCGGGGTACCTCTAAGCATACCAGAGAGACCCAAACAGTCCCCTACCTGTGAAACAGCCTCGTCCTCCCATCCATCCCCCCCCCACTTCCACCCCAGAGAAGTCAGTAAGGACCCTGGGCCTGCATACCTAATGCTGGGCTGACTCCTCTAAGCAGGTCAGGACTGAAGCCATGTGGTGTTTAATCTCACCCCCACCACAGGCCAGCGGTGTGAGGTGGAGATAGACCCTTGCCAGAGCCAGCCTTGCTCCCATGGAGGGTCCTGTGAGGCCACAGCAGGACCACCACCTGGTTTCACCTGCCACTGCCTCATGGTAAGTGTATGCAAAGCTGGCTTCTGTCTTGTCCCCCACACTGGTGAAAGGTAAGATGCACAGCTGACTTCTGTCTTGTCCCCTACACTGATGAAAGATGAGAATGCAGGAGCCAGAAGTCTAAAGGGAAGCATGGGGTAGGGCACTGGAGTGGAGATGATTGGACAGCCACTCCACGTTTAGAGTGGTGAGTGGCTCTCAGACTCGCCCAGGGGAGAGCACTTTCAAGTCAGGGGTAGTAAGATGGCCAGCCTGGTCTATATAGCAAGTTCCAGGGCAGCCAGGACTTAACAGTAAGACACTGTCAAGAGCGGGGAGAGGGCTTGGAGAGATGGCTCAGAGGTTAAGGGTGTTGGCTTACAAAATCTGCCAGCCAGCCGGGCGTGGTGGCACACACCTTTAATCCCAGCACTCGGGAGGCTGAGGTAGGAGGATCCCTGTGAGTTCGAGGCCACCCTAAGACTACATAGTGAATTCCAGGTCAGCCTGAGCTAGAATGAGACCCTACCTCGAAAAACCAAAAAAAAAAAAAAAAAAAAAAAAATCTGCCAGCCTGGGTTTGATTCCCCAGTACCCACATAAAGCCAGATGTGTAAGGTGACTCATGGTCTAGAGTTAGTTTGCAGTGGCAAGAGGCCCTGCTGTGCCCATTCTCCCCCCGCCCAATAAAAACATTAGAGAGGGAGAGAGAGATGAGGGGCTGGAGAGATGGCTCAAAACTTAAAGGTGCTTGCTAGCAAAACCTGATGCCTAGGGTTTGATGCCTCAGTACTCGCGTAAAGCCAGATGCACAAAATGGCATGTGTTTGAAGTTCGTCTGCAATGGCAGTAGGCCTGGTGTGCCCAATCCCTCCCTCCCTCTCTCCCTCTCTCCCTTTCTCTCTCTCCAAATAATAATATATGTGTGTGTATTCTTTTTTTTTTTTTTTTTTTTTTTTTTTTTTTTTTTTGGTTTTTTGAGGTACGGTCTCTCTCTAGCTCAGGTTGACCTGGAATTCACTATGTAGTCTCAGGGTGGCCTTGAACTCATGGCAATCCTCCTACCTCTGCCTCCCCAGCGCTGGGATTAAAGTTGTGTGCCACCATACCCGGCAAAAAAATATTTTTTAAAAGACAGAGAAAGGAAGGAGAAGGAAGGAAGAGGAGAGGTAAAGAGTGTAGATGTTGGTGGGCTCAGATGCATGGATTAAACCAGGAGGCTTGGGACTGTGCCCCACTTTCTGTCATTAGCCTCATAACACCCAGGAACCTAACCCAAGCATTACAATGTCAGCAGGGTGTGGTAGCACATGCTTTTAGTCCCAGCAGAAGTAGGAGAATCGCCGTGAATTTGGGGCCACCCTGAGACTACATAGTGAATTCCAGGTCAGCCTGGGCTAGAGTGAGACCCTACCTCAAAAAACAAACAAACAAAAAACCCATAAGCCACAGTTTTCCCAGGTTGTTGCACACAGATGTGGTTCAGCCACCAACTGCAACACGTCAGTGTGTGACATCAGCACAAGGCATAGTTTTGATATCCATGCCATGAAGTTTAATGTTCCCCAGGGTCACGTTTAGATGCGACAGTCTGGAACCCTCTGTGCCACGTTAACACTGGTTGCTGGAGGGGAGTGGGAAGAATGACCAAGTCCTTCCCGCTCTCTCTCCTCCCCGCCAGGGTTTTGAAGGACCTACCTGCAGCCACAGAGCTCCTTCCTGCGGCCGCCATCACTGCCACCACGGAGGCCTGTGTCTGCCCTCCCCTCGGGCGGGCTTCCCTCCCCGCTGTGCCTGCCTCCGTGGCTTTGAGGACCCTGACTGCCTGACCCCCCCAGCTCAGAAAGGTTGCGGTCCACCCTCCCCCTGTCTACACAATGGCAGCTGTTCAGAGACCCCTGGGTCGAGCAGCCCAGGCTTCCGATGCTCCTGCCCTCCCGACTTTCTGGGGCCCCGGTGCCAAGGGCTGAGAGCCCAGGGCTGTGAAGGCCGAGGTGGTGACGGGGCCTGCGACGCTGGCTGCAGTGGGCCAGGGGGAAGTTGGGATGGGGGGGACTGCTCCCTGGGGGTCCCGGACCCCTGGAAGGGCTGTCCCTCCCACTCTCAGTGCTGGCTTCTCTTCCGGGATGGGCAGTGCCACCCACAGTGCAACTCTGAAGAGTGTCTCTTTGATGGCTACGACTGTGAGACACCCCCAGCCTGCACGTGAGCTTGAGCCTAATGGGGCTGGGGTCATGGTGGGGAGACACAGGTGCCTGCATGTGAGCCTGGAGCCCACCAGGGCTGAGGGGTGGAGTGGGGGTTACATAGATGCCTGAGTTTCAGAATGGCCACAGCCTAGACTCTAGGGAGTTCCCACCCCTAATAACCACTGTGAAGCTTAGAAAATGAGACTTCCAACCCAGGAGAATGGGGTGACAATGACATTATGTAGGGCATAGCCTCTCTCTGGGCTCCTCTCAGAGTTCTGGTGACTCGGGTCTCAAACTTACTTCCCTCAACCCAATTGTCATGGAATATATCGCTTTGTACCCAGCACCCCTGAGGGTAAAGGGTCTTGAACCCTCTTTCAGGGAGAGAAGAGAGCTGGGGAGGAGAGAGAAAGGCTGGCCCTAGGAAACCTGTGACATCAGGGTGTCTGGCCCTCATCCTAAGCTGTATCGCTGCCCCACTTAGCAACTGGTGTCCTAGAGGCCATCGAAGGGATTCTGTCTGAAGAGGGGAGGTGACTTTCGAGAGGTCCTGAGTCCACCTGTCCTCACCCTGCAGCCCTGCCTATGACCAGTACTGCCAAGACCACTTCCACAACGGGCACTGTGAGAAAGGCTGCAACAGCCCCGAATGTGGCTGGGATGGGGGTGACTGCAGGCCCGAGGACAGAGACTCGGAGTGGGGGCCCTCCCTCGCCTTGCTGGTGGTACTGAACCCCCAGGCCCTGGAGCAGCAGCTGCTTGCTCTGGCCCGCGTGCTTTCCCTGACTCTGCGGGTCGGGCTCTGGGTGAAGAAGGAGGGCAATGGCAGGAACATGGTGTTCTCCTATCCGGGGGCCCGGGCCGAAGAGGAGCTAGGAGGAATTCGGGACCCTTCTGGTCAGGAGACGGCAGCCTCTCACACCCAGCCCCTGGACAAGGAGACAGACTCCCTTGGTGCTGGGTGAGCGGTGACAGCAGGGAGGGAGGCCACATAGTAGAGTTCTTTGAATGGAAGAAGGAAGGGAGCCAGGGACTAACCTGAGGTCCCTGGGATGCCCCTTTCCCACAGGTTTGTGGTGGTGATGGGTGTGGATCTATCCCGCTGTGGCCCTGACCACCCAGCGCCCCGCTGTCCCTGGGACTCGGGGTTCCTGCTCCGCTTTCTTGCAGCGATGACTGCGGTGGGAGCCCTGGAGCCCCTGCTACCCGGACCCCTGCTGGCTGCTCACCCTCAGGCAGGCTCTGGTAGGTGACCCCTGCCATTGCCCCTGCCCCTCGCTCTCACGCCATCTCACGTAAAGATGAAACAGGACAGCAAAGAGCCAAAATTTCTTTGTGGAAACTTCGCCTCCCACTACCTCTTCCTCAGACTGGGTCCTCACCTCAGCTTTTAGTTCTTCGCTTATTTCCCCAAGTACTTTGTGCTAACCTCTGACATCTAACCAACGTTGGCTTCTAGCTTATGAAAGAATAGCAACTATCAGACAATTGCTTTCACATTGTGCTTCCTGTGGCTTTGCTCGAAGCATTTTGCCCCTAACACATTAAACTGCATCAGGCAGGTATTATCCCCACTTCACAGATGAGGAAACTAAGGCAGAGGTGTCTGTCTAGGAATGGCTTCTCTCTGTGACTGTGTCTCTCCCACCAGGGGCCCCTGCCAACCAGCTTCCCTGGCCTATACTGTGCTCCCCAGTGGCTGGGGTCCTTCTCCTGGCCCTCGGGGCTCTTCTTGTCCTCCAGCTCATCCGGAGGCGTCGCCGAGAGCATGGGGCCCTGTGGCTGCCACCCGGTTTCACTCGAAAGCCTCAGACGCAGCAGGGTTCCCGGCGCCGCAGGCCCCCCCTGGGCCAGGACAGCATCCGCCTCAAGTGAGAATGAGGAGGGCCTGGGGAGTCTGTCCTGTGGAGATATTATGATCAAAAGTGGTAATTAAAAAAAAAAAAAAAGCTATTGTAGAGCCAGGGAGATAGCTCATGTCAGTAAAATGATTCCTGCTAAGCATGAGGTCCTGAGTCCCAGCCCCAGGACCCAGACCCACATAAAAAAGCTGGGGTGGTGACACACTAATCACAGCACTGAGGAGACCTGTATCCCTGCAGTTCACTGGCCAGTCAGCCTAGTTAGGGAATTATGGACAAAGAAAGATCTTGTCTTGGCCAGACATGGTGGCACATGTCTTTAATGCCAGCACTTTAATCCCAGGGAGGCAGAGGTAGGAGGATCACTGTGAGTTCAAGGCCAGCTTGAAACTACATAATGAATTCCAGGTCAGCCTGGGCCACAGTGAGACCCTACCTTGAAAAACCAAAAAGAAAAAAAAAAAAAAGAGCGAGAGAGAGCCAGGGCCAGTGGCGCATGCCTTTAATCCAGCACTCAGAAGGCAGAGGTCAAGGCCACCCTGAGACTACATAGTGAATTCCAGGTCAGCCTGAGCTAGAATGAGACCCTACCTCAAAACAGCAAAACAAAAAATAATAATAATAATGAATTGACATTAGTGTAAGTCATCTTTTTAAATATATTTTATTTATTTATTTGAGAGAGAATGGGCACAGCAGGGCCTCCAGCCACTGCAAATGAACTTCAGATGCATGCTCCACCTTATGCATCTGGCTTACGTGGGTCCTGGAGAGTTGAACCGGGACCTTTGGCTTTGCAGGCAAGCGCCTTAATGGCTAAGCCATCCCTCCAGCCCTGGATGGAGTTTCTAAGGATCAACACCCAGGGTTGTTCTTTGGCCTCCACATTCATGTGCACTCATGTGTACCTGTGCACATATTAGGGGGGAAAAAGAAAAGCTACTACAGAAATTAAGGAGTAGGAAGGTTGCTGGAAGCCCTGGAGGTTCTGACTGATCCTCACCTGTGGAACCTAAACCCTCTTCCAGGGTGCTGAAGCCAGAGGCAGAAGTTGACGAGGATGGGGTGATGATGTGCTCCGGCCCGGAGGAAGGAGAGGAGGTGGGCCGGGCAAAAAGGCCAGGGGCGGGCATGGTACGGAGGTGAACTCACATCAGGGGCCTTCACTGCTCCCTGCTCCTGCTCCAAGGTTGAAGAGCTGGCCCCACCCTCCAAGTGCCAGCCCTGGCCGCTGAGCGGAAGCTGTGGAGAGCTCCCGCAGGTTGCCATGCTGACGCCACCTCAGGAGTCCGAGATGGAGGCTCCTGACGCAGACACCTGTGGACCTGGTAAACGAGCCAAGTGAAAGTGAGAAAATGGCCAGGGCAGCCCTGTAGGAAGCAGAAAGCCCTTTAGTGTCAGAACTAGAGGAACTAACGTTAGACTCGATGCCTTCGCGCAGCCGGTCCTCAGACAGCAGGCCACCACCACCTGTAGGGATGCGAGTCCTGGCTCCACCACTAGCTCAGGAACTTGCGATTGAGATGCTGAGCAGTTTCATCCAGCCCTCTGCGCAAGTGTGATCCAGACTCAAGTAGAACATCCACTGCCGGACAATGTTAGCAAACAAGGCCTTCGTATTTCTTTTACTGTCACTTCAAAGACACTAAATCTAGGCTGTGACTGTCCCTGAGCCTCCACATTCTCCTCTCCCTCGTAGGTCCTTTCGACTGACCCATTAGCTCATTTTCACCCACAGATGGGGTGACTACCCTGATGTCAGCAATGTGCTGTGGGAAAATGGAGTCCAAGACCATCCAAGGACCGTGGCTGAGAAGTCCCCAGCCCTGTGAACCACTACCGGATGGAGAGGCCTATCCCCAGGCTAACACCATGGGTACTGGAGAGACTCCCCTGCACCTGGCTGCTCGATTCTCCCGGCCAACTGCTGCCTACCGCCTCCTTGAGGCTGGAGCCAACCCCAACCAGCCAGATCGGGCAGGGCGCACCCCCCTTCACGCTGCTGTGGCTGCTGATGCGCGGGAGGTCTGCCAGGTTAGCACGCCCCACGGGGTCCTGAAGGGAACACAGGACCGAGCTTACAAGTAAAGCTGAGCAGAGGTCTCCCCTGGGGTTTGACGAAGAGGAAAGGGATGGATATATGAAGCACTGAAAGAGGAAGGTGACTAGTCGTGAGAAGGCAGCTGACAGTGAGAGGGGCCCGATCTAGCAGTCCAGGGGGTCCACGGTCCTTTGTGTCCCCGCTCTCCCCCGACCCAGCTGCTGCTGGCCAGCAGACAGACTGCCGTGGACGCACGCACAGAAGACGGAACCACACCGTTGATGCTGGCTGCCAGGCTGGCAGTGGAGGACCTGGTCGAAGAACTGATTGCGGCCCGAGCAGATGTGGGTGCCAGAGATAAAAGGGGTATGGATGCGGAGATGACGAGAAGTGTAAGATGAGGGGCAAAATGTAGGCTCCGCAGAGGGACCTATATGGGAGGCTGGGGCATTCCCTCCCACCCCGCTGTCAAGCAAGGGCCGCGAGTCCCCTCCCATCTTTCTCAACAACACACCCCTTGCCCTGGTCCACTGAGAACCGGGACGTCGTGTGACTGCGGGCAGAGGCAGGAGGGGCGGGGAGTCCACGGTCCCACCGACCCAGAACAATGCCCCTTGTCACTCCCGCGCGCCCGTGACGTCACCTAGGCAACGCTTCCGGAAGGCTGCCGGTCACCAGGGTAACGCTTCCCGCCTTTGAGGAACCCAAGTGGCCCTTCACCACCACCACCCCCACACACACCCAGACATGGTCAGAATCCCTGGGAAACCGCGAGCCGCGGGGGTAACTTCCATGTCGCCCCCACTCCTAGGAAAAACCGCCTTGCACTGGGCCGCTGCCGTGAACAACGCCCGGGCCGCCCGCTCCCTTCTCCAGGCTGGAGCCGATAAAGACGCCCAGGACGGCAGGGTTAGAGCCTTCCCCCCACCCGCAAAAAAACAATTTTTTTAAAAAAGCGCGGGAATCCTGCACACCCGAAGGGGCGGGGACAATGTCCTGTGGGCGTGGCCTCATGACGCCCCCCCCCCACTCCCGCAGGAGCAGACACCCCTGTTCCTGGCGGCTCGCGAGGGCGCCGTGGAGGTGGCCCAGCTGCTGATAGGCCTGGGGGCGGCCCGAGGCTTGCGGGACCAGGCCGGACTGGCGCCCGGCGACGTCGCCCGCCAGCGCAACCACTGGGACCTGCTCACGCTGCTGGAAGGCACGGCGCAGTGCGAGGCGCTGCACAAAGCGACGCTGGGCCGCCGGGCCGGGGCCCTTCCGCGCACGCGCGCCGCGTCGGGGGGCGGGGCCACGCCGCGCGGCTGCGGGACGCCGTCGGCCGGAGCGCGCGCGCGTGGGGGCGGGGCCTGCGTGCACGCGCGGGCCCGGTCGCTGGACTTGGGCGCGCGTGGGGGCGGGGCCTACGCTCACGCCCGGGTTCCGTCGGGAGGCGCCGCGGCTCCGCCGTCCCGCGCCCGCAGGTTCTCCGCAGGCTCGCGCGGGCCTCGGCCCAGCCCGGCGATGGTGCGCGGGAGAGCCGGGGCGGGAGCCGGGCGCGGGGGCTTGGCCGCGGAGGATGACGGCGCCCGGGATTGGGGAGCCTGCGGCCCCGCCTGCGGCGCCTCTGCCGTCCCGCCCCTTTGCCTGACCCCCTCCCCGGACCGCGTATCTCCTCAGGTTGTTTGGGGTCTTCCCGTCCACCAAGAAAGAGCCTTAAACCCGGGCGGAGGAAGTCAGAGATAGGCCGCTACGAGGGAGGCGGGGAGGAAGTCAAAAAGCCCATGCAAATAACAGGCAGTCTGGGAGGCTCCCCACAATGGGGTGGGGGGGAGGAGGGTCTTAAGTAGTCTTCCTCCCAAAATGTGTAGGACCACCAGAACCGGCATGGTCTTCCACGTAGAACAGCCGCAGCACTGGGAAGAGGGCTTGGGGTGCTGGGATGGGGCCGGCCCTGGCCTTTGCGAGAGAATAAGGGAGGATACAGGAGGACTAGGTGGAGTGAGAAATACCCCTCACCTGGAGCCTTCAAGAACTAAGGGCAGCTGGGATGTAAAATGTTCTTTCTCCTAGATGGCTCCCCAAGGGAGCCCCTATCATCCTTGGCCCACAAATAGCTGACAAATATTTATTGAGCGCCAACTATGTGCCAAGTGCTGTGTAGCTGCTGAAAGGTGGCCCAGCTGACGACCCTTGCCCTGCCTATCCCCAGCAAGGAAACGGGTTTAGGGATGAAACACCACCCTTTAGCCCACTGCCATCTCTTATTTAAAAACTGTCACCAGTAATAAAGCTGATCTGAAGTGTCACCTTTTTCTTTTTGGACGGGTAGGAGGAGAATGAAGTGGGGAAGCATGGGCAGGGGGGTTTTAAGTGAAGGCAAATGTAAGTAGATCTTGGGGGGGGTCCCATGTTCATTTGGGGTATCATCTGAAAGCCGGAGTCCCTAATCGCCCAGGTGATACAGATGTCCCTCATCCAAGGGCATTTAGTGATAGCAGGAGATTCCTGAGGCCTCCAGTAGAGGAAGACCGGGCACACCTGAAACCCCTCGCCTTTCACCCTCATGAGTGCCGATAACGGGCCTGAGGTGTGGAACCATTAATAACCACTAATAACTTACGTGTATTGAGAATTCAACCCTTGTAAGGTGGGTGCCATTAAAACCCAGTTAAGGAACTATGGGGATGGCCCAGCAGTTAAAAGGTGCTTGCTTGCAAAGACTGCCAGCCCAGGGTTCAACATACCCCAGCATCCATTTAAAGGCAGTTGCTGAGACTACATATATAACATGCAAATGAGTAAAATTTTAAAAAAAGGTGACTTTGAAAACAGTTATAAAGATTTTATTTGCTTAAGACTGCAAGGCATTAAGTGTTAGAACCAGATCTCCATCACCCTTCCATGCTCCAAACCACTTAGATATGACTGCCCTCACATAGTGAGTCGCTATGGAAAGACCCCAAATGTTTGTTCCCTCCTTAGTGCCAACCATCCTGACTTAGCATCAATCAAAGATCAAGCCATAGCCAGGCTTGGTGGCGCATGCCTTTAATCCCAGCATTTGGGAGGCAGATGTAGGAGGATGGCCATGAATTTGACACCACCCTAAGACTACATAGTGAATTCCAGGTCAGCCTGGGCTACAGTGAGACCCTACTTAGAAAAACAGGAAAAAAAATGTAAAAAAAAAAAAAATCTGAAGCCGGGCGTGGTGGCGCACGCCTTTAATCCCAGCACTCGGGAGGCAGAGGTAGGAGGATTGCCGTGAGTTCGAGGCCACCCTGAGTCTCCATAGTGAATTCCAGGTCAGCCTGGGCTAGAGTGAGACCCTACCTCGAAAAAAAAAAAAAAAAAAAAAACTGCAAAAAGCCGAGTGTGGTGACTCATGCCTTTAATCCCAGCACTGTGGAGGCAGAGGTAGGAAGATCACTGAATTGGAGACCAGCCTGGAACTACATAGTGACTTCCAGGTCATCCTGAGCTAGAGTGAGACCCTACCTTGGGGGTGGGGGGGAGTCTGGCCCGGTGTGGTGGAGCACTCAAGAGGCAGAAGCAGGAGGATCACCGTGAGTTCGAGGCCACCCTGAGAATATATAGTGAATTGCAGGCCAGCCTGGGCTACAGCAAGACCCTAGCTCACGAAAAAAGAAAAAGAAAAAGTTGAAAAAGATCAAGCAAGGCAGGTAGTCTTCTATTTCTGTACCCACGTTCACGACCAAATGTTCCCTGTTCCTTGTGGGCAGTAAGCTAAGTTGCCACAGTGCTGCATTTCTTGTCCCCTAGACTGTAAGCCCCTTGAGGGCAGTGATAATTATCAACTCACAGTTCCTGAATATTTACTACATGTGTGACTCAGTGCTGGGGAATATATGTGGAGACCAAGCTATCCTCGGTCTGTCTTCTCACTGGAACCATGTTCCTCGCGGTGTCACTAAGTCAGAGAAGCTTCTCTGAGGGCCAAATCTTACATCAAGACCCCTCAGGGAGTCTTGGTCTGGGGGAGGAGACTCATGGAGAGCGAAACCACTTCCTGTGTAGCTAGTTACAGCGCTGAAGGGGAGGCGGGGATGGAGGGAGCACGACCTGGGGCTGAAGGACTAACGGACCGGAGATGGGAAGGCTGGAATTTGCTCCTAATCCACAGTCCCCTCCTTCCACTCCTGCAGCTGGAGGAGATTTTCCCAGTCCTCTGCTCTCCCCTTGGGGAGAGAGAGGTCAAACAAGCTGTTGGGGTGGAAGAGAGAATGGAGGAAGTTGACAGGGATGGGCGGGCCCACGGGGGGGGGGGGGCTGACCAGGAACCCAGCTTCCTGCTTAGAACCCAGGCATCCAGACCCCAGCTCACCCCCACCCCCTCAGAAACCCAAGGTTCCAGCCCTCCTCCCAAATCCCAGCCACCCCTACCCCAAAGTTTCTCTCCGCTGGAGGATGGAGGCTGAAAGACCCACGGAAGAAGATGACGGTGAGCAGGTGAGCTGGGCACTACTGCGTGGGGAGGCTGACACAGAAGGGAAGTGTGGTGATGGACACAGGGCGCTTGGACACACTAAAGCCAGGAACAGAGGAAATGGGTCACTGGGTCTAGCACTCTACCCACCCGTCCCGGGCTTGACTGGATGGCTATTTCCACAACAGGGACCCCAGCCAGATGGACTGGATGAGCAGGGCTGGCCCCCTGTGAACTCCCCCACCACTCGGCCTTGGCGATCTGCTCCTCCCTCCCCTCCACCAGGAACCCGACACACAGGTACCTCACAGAACCACAGAGCCCCTGATCCCACTACCAAGCCTGCCCCAGTGTGGGCCCACAACCATCCATGACACCTGCTTGGCCTTAACCCGAAGTCTTTCATGAGCTCACCCTGTCGCCATCCCTCACTGCTACTGTCTGCCACCTCATCGGGGTCTCTGAGTCCCCCTCCCTCCTCTCCCCAGTCCTGGGGCCCCTTTCGGCCTCCCTGCTCTCCCTGCAGACAGAGCTCCTTCTGGACCTGGTGGCTGAGGCCCAGTCCCGCCGCTTAGAGGAACAGAGGGCCGCCTTCCACACCCTCCAGGTCCCCAAGAACCTAGCCCCAGCCCCAGCCCTACCCCGGCCTCTTGAGGAAAAAGAACAGCTTTACACCACCATCCTTAGCCACCAGGTAAGACAGACCCCTCTCCTACATGCGAAAGACCTAAGCTCCTGTTCTCTGAACTTTTTGTTGTTTCTTCGAGGTAGGGTCTCACTCTAGCCCAGGCTGGTCTGCAACTCACTGCGATCCTCCTGCCACTGTCCCCCAAGTGCTGGGACTAAAGGTGTGTGCAACCACACCCAGCTACTTTTTTCTCTAGGCATATGCCACTTGCCAGCCCCTGGGCACCCCCATCCCCATCACGAAAGCTGTCTGCCCCCAGACACCTGGCTCCTCTCATCCTCACCTGCACTCTAGCTTTACCAATGACTCCCTCTTCCTCCACTCCTCCAGTGCCAGAGAATGGAAGCCCAGCGGTCAGAGCCTCCGCTACCCCCTGGGGGACAGGAGCTCTTGGAGTTGCTGCTGAGGGTTCAGGGTGGGGGCCGAATGGAGGAGCAAAGATCCAGACCCCCAACGCACACCTGCTGAGACCTGAGCCCACACGAGCCCCTCTTTCTTGGGGCTCTGAGCTGGGCCACCTACTGCATGCCTCAACCCTGCTAGACAGGGGTACCAGGGAGGGACGACCCAGAAGATATGGCATCATTCACCACCCTCAGCGTCTCCACGTGCACAAACCCTGGGAATAGTCAAAGGACAGTCACTTTAGTCCCTCATCAAGGGTGCTGGAACTGAGGCTGTAGGGAGTGGCTGGGAGTCTGTCCTGAGCTGTCAACCTACCTGGCAGGATGTGAGGGCTCTGGCATGCCCTGGGTGGGCACACAAAGACAAATCTTAGGTTAGGACCCGAAACACCCACACCCTCTTTCCCAGTAAGAAGAAAGGAAGAGAGAATAAGACTATTCTCCAAGCCCCAGCCCCAAGGCCGGGGTGGGAGGGAGTGGCAGGGTCTAAGGGCTGTAAAGGTACCTTTAGTCCTTGCCCACCCTCCCTTGGTATCGCTGCTCTGAATCTGTCTAATGTTTTGGCCGTATGAATAAATGTAATTTCCCTCTGGACTGAAGACTGATATCTGGGGCGCAAGGGTGGAGGGTAGAAAGGTTAGACCAGAGGGCGCCTCTCTCTCTCCCTGGTCTGGCCTGAGGCCAACTCCCCTCCCTGGCTGCTTAATTACTGACTCATTAAGCTGCGGCTGGAGACCTCCCTAATCATCTCCCCCAGCCCCCCTCGCCTGGTTTTAATTAAGTCGAACAGGGAGGGGAGTCATTAGAACAAAAAATATGAAGTGCGCTGTGCACATGCTGGCGGCCGGGGTGCACATCGGAGATCCGGAACTCGGCACCCCGGTGGCGGATACACAACTCCCCCCCAATCAACGCCGGCTCGTCCGGTCCCGGGCCGCACCGGGCCCAACCCCAGGCCCGGCCCGCCGCGTCCCTCTCCCCGCCTCCGCTCGCGGAGCGTGCCCGCCCCCGGCTCCGCCCCGTTTCTCCCAGCCTCTCCCCTCCTCTTCCTCCCGCTCCCCTCCCCCACTCCTCCCTCCTCCCTCTCGCACACACACCCCCGCCTGAGCCTCCTCTCTCTTCGGCTCCATTTTCTCCGCCGCCGGGGGCCGGGGTCTCCTGTGGGGGGCCCAGCCGGTACCCCAGATCTCCCTTCAGTGCCGGGGTGAACCCCGGGCAGGGAGAGCCGGGAGGCGGGGGTTGGGGCGGAGGGAACCGCGGCCCCGGCGAGTTTGGTGGGGGGGGGAGAGGGAGGGAGGGAGGGAAGTCACCGGGCGGGGGAGGGGCGGAGCGGGGAGGGGGCCTCAGGGCCCCCCCCAGCTATGGACGAGCGGCTGCTGGGGCCGCCCCCTCCAGGCGGGGGCCGGGGAAGCCTGGGGTTGGTGGGTGGCGAGCCGGGGGGCCCTGGAGAGCCTCCCGGTGGCGGAGGAGACCCCGGTGGGGGAAACGGGGGGGTCCCGGGGGGCCGAGGGAAGCAAGACATCGGGGACATTCTACAGCAGATAATGACCATCACCGACCAGAGCCTGGATGAGGCCCAGGCCAAGTGAGTGCCCCCACCCCGGGACCCCGCTCACAAGCTCTTGAGTCCTCTGGAAGGCCCCCTCCCTCCTCCGGGGCCCTCTCGAGATCCTACAACTCTGTCTCCTTAGCGGTAGTGGCCCCCTCTCAAATCTCTCTTCACTCCCCCAGGCCCTGAAGCCTCCACCGAGGGGAACCCCAGACGGTCTCGCTCCCCTCCTAACCTTTTGCTGACCCCTACACTTTCCTGGGCCGGTCCCATCTCCTGAGCTCCCGTCTGGCTTCCGGACTTAGAAACTGTTCTTGGAGGGTGCAGTCTTCCGACTCTCCTCCCAGCCCACCACCCCATTCTCTGCAGGTTGGGGTCTCCACCACACCCCTACCGAGAGGTTCTCACACTACTTTGCCACCATAGCCCCGGACCTCCAGGGGTCCTTGCACACCCTTCCCACGGCTCAGTCTCACCACTCCACACACTGTACTGAACTCCCCACTTAGCCTTGCACCCCCAGGCCCTCTGTCACCTCAAACTCTTGGAGCTCCCTCTATGTCAGCCTCCACCTCTCTTCTGAGATCTACCTAGTCGCCCTCATTCTCCAGTCACCCCCAGATCTTTCCTCCATCCCTTTTCTGGACCATCTCCCAGAGGCCCAGCCCACCCATGGAGCTCTAGCCTGCTGCCGGCCCCTTCCTTCTGCTTCCTAGAGCCAAGCAGCTTCCTCACGTGATGGGAGCAGATCAGTTCCTAAGAACACCCCCAGCCTCTGCCCACCCATATCCGTGCTTTCTCCCTCTTTGTTCCCAGGCTCCCCTCTCACACCCTCCTGGGTCCTACCCCCTTACTTGTGTTTCTGTGTGTAGCACCTGAACTTTTTTTTTATTTTTGGAAATAGAGTCTCACTCTAGCACAGGCTGACCTGGAATTCACTATGTGGTCTCTGGGTGGCCTTGAACTTATGGCGATCCTCTTACCTCTGCTGGGAATAAAAGGTGTGTGCCACCACGCCCGACTTCCCTGAACTTTTCTTTCCCCATTCCCATTCCTCCCAAGGAAACATGCCCTAAACTGCCACCGAATGAAGCCTGCTCTCTTTAGTGTCCTGTGTGAAATCAAAGAGAAAACCGGTATGTGGGTCCCCCTCTTGATTCCTCAGCTCTAGGGCTAAGAGTTTGGCAACTTGAGGCCCTGAGGAAAGTGGGAGGGATCGGGAGGGTTGCTAAGAGGGACTGGGGAAGGAACCAAAGTCTGGAAACTTGGGTCTTCAGGAGGCACCAGGAGATCGGAGCGCTGGGTGAGGGGTCCCTGGGGCCCTAAGTCCACTTGCCTGCATGCTAGGCCTCAGCATTCGAAGCTCCCAGGAGGAGGAGCCGGTGGACCCACAGCTGATGCGCTTGGACAACATGCTTCTGGCAGAGGGTGTGGCTGGGCCTGAAAAAGGGGGGGGCTCCGCAGCAGCAGCTGCAGCCGCTGCAGCCTCTGGGGGTGGCGTGTCCCCTGACAACTCCATTGAACACTCGGACTACCGAAGCAAGCTTGCCCAGATCCGCCACATCTACCACTCAGAGCTGGAGAAGTATGAGCAGGTGAGACTGGGAGGTGGAGGTGAGCAGAAAAGCGGTGTGGAGGGAATCCCCAGCCCACAGGGCCTGTCAGGCAGCCCACCTTGCCCCAACGACAGGCATGTAACGAGTTCACAACCCATGTCATGAACCTGCTGAGGGAGCAGAGCCGCACGAGGCCCGTGGCCCCTAAGGAGATGGAGCGAATGGTGAGCATCATCCATCGCAAGTTCAGCGCCATCCAGATGCAGCTCAAGCAGAGCACCTGCGAGGCTGTCATGATCCTGCGCTCCCGCTTCCTGGATGCCAGGTGGGGTTCGGGGACCCAAACCACAACCCCAGTTCCTTCCCATTCCTCTCCAAGACCCTGGGCCATCCTGTTGCACCGTGGGACACCTGGAATTAACAGAGCACCCTCAACACCTTTCTCCCTCTTAGACGGAAACGCCGGAACTTCAGCAAACAGGCCACTGAGGTCCTGAACGAATATTTCTACTCCCACCTGAGTAACCCGTACCCCAGTGAGGAGGCTAAGGAAGAGCTTGCCAAGAAGTGTGGCATCACCGTCTCTCAGGTACCCGGGCCTGGGGACCAGGAATTTGGGGGTCAAATGCTCTCCGATGATGCTGGGTGAGGGACTCCAGGGTGACCCTCCCTGCCCACAGGTCTCCAACTGGTTCGGCAACAAGCGGATTCGCTATAAGAAAAACATTGGAAAGTTCCAGGAGGAGGCGAATATCTATGCTGTGAAGACGGCCGTGTCAGTCGCCCAGGGAGGCCACAGCCGCACCAGCTCCCCTACACCCCCTTCCTCTGCAGGTGGAGCTGACTGCCACCCTGGCTGTTTTGCACATGCTTCCTGCTTTTGTTCCCACTTCCTGTCTAGGCAGGATTATGGCAGAGAGAACTTTTAGGGGTGAAAGGGACCAAGCTAAGATGGGGGTGATGTCAGGGATTGAGGGCCCTCCAAGGTGCTCTGCCTGCCTGCCAGTGAGTAGCTAGGGCAGGCTTGGGAATAAACTGCTCTTTCCCAGGGTGGGACTGTTTTATGGGTAGTTTGTATGTAATCCACGTACGTCCCCAGAGAACTAGCTTAGAGGGCTTTCTGGGGCTTCTCTTGTCTGCCATCTCAGGGCCCCTTGTATTTTTCCCTAATTCCCTCTGTGCTCTCCCAAGGCTCTGGCGGCTCTTTCAATCTCTCAGGATCCGGAGACATGTTTCTGGGAATGCCTGGCCTCAACGGAGACTCCTACTCTACTTCCCAGGTCAGGAGCCCCACATCCTCTTATATAGGGCTTCCCCCAGGCCCCCCCACTCTTAGCATATAAGACCTCCTTTTCTGAGGCTTCCTCACTGTGTCATACCTTCCTCTGCGGCCTACAGGTGGAATCACTCCGACACTCCATGGGGCCAGGGAGCTACGGGGATAGCCTTGGGGGAGGCCAGATGTACAGTCCTCGGGAGATGCGGGTGAGTGGACTGGTATATGCGTCCAGCCCTTGTCTCCAGCTCTCACCAGGACTACAGGGCTCCTTCCTGGCACTGCGGTCCCCTAATTCCCACTGTCCCTCTCTTTTTCCAGGCCAATGGTGGCTGGCAGGAAGCCGTGACCCCATCCTCAGTGACATCCCCAACAGAGGGACCAGGAAGTGTTCATTCCGACACCTCCAACTGATACCACCCCTCAGGGTCTTAGGAGTGGGCGCTCCCACAAGACCACTCTTGAAGAGGACACAGGCATCTAGAGGACAAACCCCAAACAGAAGCACAAAACAGAAGGGCAAATGGGGTTGTGCCCTCCCGACTAGACTCTGCAGTGCTGGGGTGCTGACTACGTGGCAGGGAGAATGGGGCTCCTAAGGGAAGAGTGGGGTCTGTCTCCCCCTTTACTTTCCTTTTTCCAGTCTTTCTCTTCTCCCTTTCTTACACAAAGATACCTATTTTAGAATCCTCTCTTCCTCTCTCATCTACACACCCACATACAACTATTCTGTTTGTCTCTCTGGGCTCCCTGTCCCCCCCCCCCACTTTCCCTTCCCCACCCCACTTATATGCTCTGGAATCTGGAGACGTCAGCCCTGCCCGACCCAGAGATGCCAAAAATGGGGACTCCTGGACAGAGGACATGGGCCACGCCCCCTGTGCATCCCCACTCCCCGCCCCTCCAGACGGCTTTATTACCTCATACGCAGCTCATCGTAAACCAATAGAATTGCTCGGTGGACAAGAGTGTCTGACTCAGATATCTACCTCGGAGGGAGTTTCTGCTACTTTAGGGAATTGTTGACTGGGTTTTAGGGTTTAACTTTTTTTTTTTTAAAGAACAGAAACCCTGGGACCCACCTGTATTTTGGGGGGGGGGTTGTTGTTGGTTCCCAACTTTTAATTTAGTTTGGGGAAGTAGGTGGGTTTTTTTTTTTTTTTTAAGTAAGCATACAGGTTTCTTTTATTTCTTGCTGTCCCATGTTAGAGGTGATGGCCAAAGGGGTCCTGGTAAGAGAACGGGACAAACCGAACAGGTGAAGGGCATCTGGCTCTAGGCCTGCCCATTGGGAAGTGAATTTTGCGGGGTGCCAAGCCCTCCCCCTCAGAGTTGCTTGGGTTTCTTATCTTGTGCAACCAAGTGTCTGCTGTATTTGACATGGAGGCCTGAGGGGCTTGCCTTGCTGACCTCATGTCTGATCCCTCTCCCCTCAACTCTTGGACAATTCACACAACCCTTGATAATTTTGAGATCAAAGATGCTACCATGTGTGACATGTTAATTAAAAAAATGTTTGCAGATTTGAGAAGAATGAATGAGGGGTTCTTGCCAAATATGGGCCGAGGGCTTTGATATGTATCTCCCTCAGTTTCCCCAGAAATAAGGTATCTTTTTTTTCCTCATGCCAAAATCGGGGTGGGGTGAGAAGGGAGGTCACAAAAAGCCAGGTATGGGGGAAAAGTAATGACACTGTTCCATCCTCAGCCCTGAACCCTTCTGATCCCCTAAAACATCCTCAGGATATTACAAGACTGAGTGGGAACCCCTCCCATCAAAGACCTGGGCAGGACTTCGGGCAGGTCGGGGGTATGATGGGTGCGGGTGGTGGGAGGTGGGCCAAGGGCAGTTCTCTCCTCACTTGTAAACTTGTAGTTTCACGGAAAATAAAAATCAGTTTTAAATAAAGGAATTTCTTCTTTCCCCGGGTTTAGTTGAGATTTTTTCCCCCCATAAAATATAAGAAGCTCTACCTAGAAAGGAATGCTCCTCACAAAACCCCAACAGGTTTCTGCCCTGTCTCCAGCCTTGATCTCAAAACAAAGACCCCCATGTCCACCTCTGGTGACAACAGATCAGCCTGAACCCTGTTGCCTAGCAACCCTGCCTAGTCAAGATGGAGGTCCAGGCAGCCCTCTCAGTGTGGGGCTGATGGGATATGGCAGGGGGCTACAGGGAATGCCACCCTAGGAGGTATCCTCCCCACCCCCAGGGAACAGGTTGTGTCCAGAGGCTGGCAGTGCCCACGGGTGGGGTGAGGCTGCTGCTTGGAGCACCTGAAGGACTCTTGTCCAAGAAGCATGAATTCTTGGCATTCTCTGTGATGGGAGATGGGGGCAGGGGAGAGGGTGCAAGCCTCACCTAGGGCAGTGGCCACAGCAGGGAAGGGGGCAGACAGAGCCAGGAGCCTGGGAAGGAGGCAGGATGGCAGCAGAAACAGCAGCTGGAGCCTGGGTGCTGGTCCTCATTTTGTGGGGTGAGCCACTCCCCACCCTGTTAGACCTCCCCTGCAGAAAAACACTCTGCCTCCATCTCCCTGGGACCCCCCTCCTCCCTTGAATCTAACTAGAACTTGGGCCCCACTTTGCAGGCTCCCCATCCACCCTTCTAAGGCCATCAGTCCCCTCTTTCTCCTACTGCCCCTCTACCACACACTGTCTCTCAGGGGCAGTAGTAGGTGGCCAAAATATCACAGCCCGGATCGGGGAGCCACTGGTGCTGAGCTGTAAGGGGGCCCCCAAGAAACCACTCCAGCAGCTGGAATGGAAGCTGGTAAGCAGCGCTCTTGTTCAGTAGCCACCTCCACCACCCGACCCTGTCAGTCCTTCCCGTAGGACCTGCACTGCCCTCACACCTTCTGTTTCTAGAACACAGGCCGAACCGAAGCTTGGAAGGTCCTGTCTCCCCAGGGAGACTCCTGGGACAGTGTGGCTCGAATCCTCCCCAATGGCTCCCTGCTGCTTCCCACTATTGGGATCCAAGATGAGGGGACTTTCCGGTGCCGGGCAACAAACAGGCATGGAAAGGAAGTCAAGTCCAACTACCGAGTCCGCGTCTACCGTAAGGGATCCAGGGCGTTGGCCAAGGCCCACCTTTCATCTGAGAAAAAGCCTTCCTTCCTAACCCTGTGCCCTAGCCCTTGATCCTTGGCCCTGGTGCGTGAGGACCTCTGACTTCCACTGCTGGCCCCCTCTTGTTCCCATACTTCAGAGCTGCAGCTTGTTTTTCTCCTCCAGAAATTCCTAGGAAGCCAGAAATTGTGGATCCTGCTTCTGAACTCACAGTTGGTGTCCCCAATAAGGTAACAGAAGCAAGTGGGACAGCAGAAAGGGTTCCTTGAGCTGGGTGCTTTTACAGTTTCTGTGTATTCAGAGGGTGAGGTCATACCACTCTTTTCCCCAGGTGGGGACATGTGTGTCTGAGGGAGGCTATCCTGCAGGGACCCTTAGGTGGCACTTGGATGGGAAACCCCTAATTCCTGATGGAAAAGGTGAGTCCCAGGGTGTCCCCCAGCCATACTACTCTTACACCCATCTGGGTGTCTGACTTTGTCCTCCCTCCCTGCCTCCCCCCGCCCCACACATACACACCACCTCACAGGAGCAACTGTAAAGGAAGAGAGCCGGAGACACCCCGGGACAGGGCTCTTTACACTCCAGTCGGAGCTGACAGTGACCCCGGCCCAGGGCGGACCTGCCCATCCCACCTTCTCCTGTAGCTTCAGCGCAAGCCTTCCCAGGCGCCGAGCCTTGAACACAGCCCCCATCCAGCCCACCATCAAGGGTGAGCACAGAGGTGGGGCGGACGCTGCGCTCAGATGAACACATTCCCAAAGTACGATGCTCTGGGAGTCGGGGTCAGGCCCTCGGCCACTGGGCCCACTCCCAGTTGTACTGTTCGACCTTACACCTGTCCCCACCAGAGGGTGTCCAGTTGGTGGTAGAGCCAGAAGGTGGAGCAGTAGCTACTGGCGGGACTGTGACCATGACCTGTGAAGTCTCTGCCCAGCCCCATCCTCAGATTCACTGGATAAAGGATGTGAGTGACCTGAGGGGCGGGGGACCATTCCAGACACCTGTTAGAAGGGCAGAGGGCTGCGGAGAGAGTCAGGCTAGGATCCAAGACGGAAAATGTGGAAATGAAGACAAGGGTACGGGATGTGCAGATAAGTGGTTTCATAAGAGTTTCCTGCCCCCTCGTCCCATCAGGGCATGCCCCTGCCCCTTCCCCCCAGCCCTGTGCTACACCTCCCTGAGGTAGGTCCTCAGGATGAGGGTACCTACAGCTGTGTTGTCACCCACCCCAGCCACGGGACTCAGGAAAGCCGAGCCGTCAGCATCAGTATCACAGGTGAGACAACACCCAAGTACTAGGAGCACCCAGCAGACTCCAACTCCCTCCCAAATGCCAGGGCTGGGGCTAGGGGCACTCAGCAGACTCCCAACTCCCTCCCAAATGCCAGGGCGAGGGCGAGGGGAACCCAACAGACTCCAACTCCCTCCCAAACACCAGGGCTGGGGCTAGGGGCACTCAGCAGACTCCCAACTCCCTCCCAAATGCCAGGGCGAGGGCAAGGGGCACCCAGCAGACTCCAACTCCCTCCCAAATACCAGGGCTGGGGCTAGGGGCACTCAGCAGACTCCCAACTCCCTCCCAAATGCCAGGGCTCGGGCAAGGGGCACCCAGCAGACTCCAACTCCCTCCCAAATACCAGGGCTCGGGCGAGGGGCACCCAGCAGACTCCAACTTCCTCCCAAATACCAGGGCTCGGGCGAGGGGCACCCAGCAGACTCCAACTCCCTCCCAAATACCAGGGCTGGGGCGAGGGGCACCCAGCAGACTCCAACTTCCTCCCAAATACCAGGGCTCGGGCGAGGGACACCCAGCAGATTCCAACTTGCTCCCCAATTTTGGCATGATCTCCCAGGAGCTATCCCATCCCTCCCTCAATGTACCCAACCCAAGTACCCTCAGCCTCACACAAACCCTAACCAGAGCAGTCCAGCCTCTCCACTGGTGTCCCACCCAATAGTCCTTGCTCTGAAGTCTTCCCTTCTGACTTGCTATGTCTTTGTCTTCCAGAAACAGGTGAAGAGACGTCAGCTGCAGGTGAGGGACTGGACTAATCAAAGAGAAGCAGATGGCCTCACCATGTGTGACAGGGGGTAGTCAACAAGGAAGGTGTGTGGGGGCTGTACCCTCATTTCCCCCTATGTCTCTACAGGCTCTGTGAGTGGGTCAGGGCTGGGAACCCTAGCCCTGGCCCTGGGAATCCTAGGAGGCCTGGGAGTAGCCGCCCTTCTCATTGGGGTCATAATGTGGCGAAAACGACAACACAGAGGAGAGGAGAGGTGAGTCAAGGACAGACACCTGACTGACATGGGGAGTGTAGGCAGCACATAAGGGCTGTTGAGGTAGGACAATAGAGTGTCTAGAATTCTCCTCCTCAGGAAAGTACCAGAAAACCAGGAGGATGAGGAGGAGCGCGCAGAGCTGAATCAGTCAGAGGAGCCTGAGGCAGCAGAGAACAGCGCAGGAGGGCCTTAAGGGACTTTGGACATACCCCATTCATCAGCTCCCTTGAACCGTACTCACCCCTATACAACCTCTTTCCCATCTCGCCACACCTTCTTCCACAATCAGTGACAACCCCCCCCCACACACGAACTGTACTGAGTAAATACTTGACACATGTTGCTTGTGTGTGTTGTCTGTGTACATGTGAGATGCAACCTCACTCCTACGCTGCCAAGAGCCAAGTAGAGGGCTTGACCGCACGCTTCCCACACCACAGCAGGCAGAAGAGGCTCCCGCCCTGGACAGAGGGAAGAGGAGCTTGGGAAGACTTACCATCAGTATACTTCACCTTTTTTATTGAGTTTGTAATAAAGGAGGTAGTGAGGGGTGGATGGGGAGCATTTAAAGTCAGAATTCATATTAGACACTGGGGAGAGAAAAATTAAATTAAATCAACAAGAGGAGTCAGGGAAGAGTCAGAGGGAGCCTAGCCCACCTTTCAACATCAAATCAAGAAACACAGGGAAAACAGGGATTGGGAGAAAGGAGAAGGGGACATTTGTCTTCACTCTGCCCTCCTCTCCTAGGAATGGGAGTTAACATGGTATGGAGCAAGCAGTACTGGGAAGGGCAGTACTAAGCACAGCTGTCTCTCCTCCTCCCCACACCCTCCCTCCGGAGGGGCGGCAGGGCTGGCTTTAGCCAACAGAAATGGAGGTACTGTGGAGGGGCAAGTCCAGAAGTAGGGAAGGGTCATCAGAGACCCCCAATACTGATTCTCCTCTGGCTGGAGGTGGGCAGGAAAGAGACACAGCTCAAATACTGAGCAGCCAGAAAAAGAAAAAGATGGCGAGGAAGAGGAAGAGGGAATCTTGCCAGCTGGAGGCCGGGTGACCCTGTCCCAGATCCACACCTGCAGGAGAAAGGAAAACTGCAAAAGCATGCTTGTAGGTGTGGGGAGAGGGGATGGCGTCTGAGGGGACTGAGTAGGTGTCTTCGGGGAATGAGCACCCTGACAGGAGCCAAGGGAAATCCCTTACCTGCGCCCCTGCGCAAAGGCTCATGGGTATTGAAGACGGTCGTGAAAAAACCAAAGGGAAAGGCACCGACGCCAAAGGAGAAGTGAAAGCCCCCGGTGTCACCAAACGGCTGGAACCCCTAAGAAGGCAGAAGAAGTCAAGGGGAACCCACACATCTTTGACAAGGGACAGACACAGTGGGACAAAGACTCACCCCTCGGCTCTCAGGAGCTGGTCGCTGGCCCTGGGGGCGGGGTGGAGTTTTCAATCTGAGAGGGAGGAGAGGTTGAACAGGGAGAACTCTGCTCTTGCACACTTTCTTCCAATACAGATGCCTCCGACCTTCCCTCAGCACCACCCTGGTCTCTCACCTGGGATCCTGGGGCTTCTGACTCCCTCGCCCATAAAGAGGGACAACCTTCTCTCTGCTAATGCCAGCTTTGCAAACTGGACACTCTTGCCGGTCTGGTCGGGTCTCCAGCCACTGTGGAGAAAAAAATATGGCTTCAGGTACACAGAGTCTTTGAGCAATTTTGGCCCTCCCCAGTTCCCTGTTCGCCTCGTGAGTACGCACCTGATGGAGACAGGGCCAACTGGATAGGGAAGGGGAAAAAAGTTAAAAAAAAAAAATCAAACACATATTTTCTGCAGTCTCTGCCATGCCAGCTAACTTGGCTTTCCAGCTTATCACATCTTCCCAAACCTAAACCTCCTTCCATCCTCAGCACAAGCAGACCCATCCTCCCTCCCGCCTCACCGGCGGCTATGCCTTTCAACTTAATTTCCAATTCTTTCAGCACATCCTTCTGCAGGTTTCCTCTTTCAGCCCCAACTCTTCTTGGCCCCATCCCTCCAGACCCTCTTCATTAACATATCCACGCTGCCCCCCCCCATACAGTGCTCAGTTTCTTCTCACTCCAACCTCATTAAAGTCCTTATCTCCATGACCCTTGAACCTCTTAACCCTGCCCCTCCACAATGCCCTTGTCCCCGTGTTTGTCATGCCACCCCTTCCCACAGTTCACCTGAATAAGGGCCCATCTTCCCTGAGTATTTACCTATTCAACTGATGTGTGCCTCCCAGAACCTTAGTCTGATCCGTGCCTCCCTGGACAACTATAAGGGGTACGGTGGCTCGAGGCTCACCTGTACAGATGTGTAGCGCTCCCCCATTCCTCTTCCTCCTCCTCGGCCCTCCCACCCAGAGGCCCCACCTATGGGACGTGCCCTCCCGACATCTGTGTGACTGTATGGTCCCCAGCTCCCGGCCCGCGCAGCACAAAGGTGAACCCTGCCCCTTCTCCCCGGGACTCAGATTCTCACCAATACAGGTGGCCACACACACTGACCACAGCCTCCCGAGCGGTCTCCAGGCATATATTACATTCGAAGGTCGCGCCCGCCCCGCCCCGCTCGCGGTTTGGCCCTTCGGGGCCCCCGTCCTCTTCTTCCGCTGCTGCCATGGCCGATTCTGTTTCGCGCCCCCCACAGACCCCTTCAGTACCCTCAAACACACAGACACACACACAAACACACACACACTCACTCACTTACTCACGCCCCAACAAACAAGAAACCGCCTCCTGCCTACGATCGTTGGGCAGGTTTCAAGGTTTTCTAATCGCTATTGGTCTAGGTGCCTGCCAATCACAGGGATTCAAAAGAAGGGATTGGCCCACAGGGTTGGAGGCGGGAAAAGGTTTGCGCGGTCCTGCCCTTGCGCGAAGGTGATTGGCTGATGCGCTCGCAGTTGCTATGCGCTGCCAAGGGATTGGAAACAACTCGCTAGACCTGGTGTTGTCGCCCCGCCAGCGAGGGCTTTATTCGTTGAGTGGCTGCCAGTCATAACCAGAGGCCAGAAGCAATTGGTTCGGCTCCATAGAACGTGCCCAGTATAAGCCTCTTTCTTTCCTCCACTTCCTCTTTCGAAGAACGTCCGGGTTCCCATTGGACTGTGGTTCTGAAGCAAGTGGTTGGCTGGAACGCCACAGAAAAATGGTGGGCTAAGTGAAACACGCCTGCGCACTACGCAGCAGGCGGAAGGCTGCGCGGACTCTAGTCCCGCCCCTTCACCTCTTATCTTGTTGTCATGGTGACCGCTCTGCCATTGGCGCGGTTCACAGTTCAAAGGCTTTGACGCGGCCTCAACATCCGGGGCCTTAGAGGGGGCGGGATTTGGACGGCCTCGGCCCGTGATTGGACCGCTTGTTCCGCCGCTGATTGGCTGAGTCTGGGAAAGACGGCGCCGGAGCTCGGAAAGCAGGGCCAAAAAAAAACCCACTACATAGTAGGGTCGCAGGGTTCAAGATGGCTTCGGCCCCGCTGGGTGACGTAGAAGGCAGGAGCTGGGTCCACCCCTCCGTCTCAGCGAAGAAGGGCGCAGAAGTGGGGTTAGCCCGTCGTTTGCATGGTGCGAACCTCGGCCCGCGCTGCTGGTGTTGACCCAACTCCCTCGGCTGGAAGACTCAGGCCTCCCCGCTCTAGGTGACTCGCCGCAGCGAGCGGACCCGAGCCCAGGCCCAGCGGGCCCTGGGTCATGTGAATGATGGACAGGGCCGACTCCCCTGACACCTAGCGCAGGGCAGGGCGCTTCCCCCGCCGCCGCCGCCGCGTGCGGACGGGCCCGCCCCTGCCATCTCATGTGCCCTGCAGACCTGGGAGTCGTCTTGGCTGAACTGCCGGTGACCCGGGGCTCCTGACAGGTCTCAGTCAGTGTCCCTCCCCGTGGCCCTCGGTGCAGAGTTAGCTCACAGTCATCCCGGCCACCCCTGCCCCTCGGCCTCCTCACCATGCGGGGCGAAGGTGTGTCTGCGGGCGGGAGGCTTACACTTGGCGATGAAAGGGCCCTACGACCCCGGGCATAAGGAAAAGTGAGAGAAGTCGGGGAAAGAATGGTTCGGGCGGTTGAGGGGAGGAGGTAATGGGCAAGCCGGCGTGGTGGCGCACGCCTTTCATCCCAGCTCTCGGGAGGCAGAGGTAGGAGGATCGCCGTGAGTTCGAGGCCCCCTGAGACGACTACAGAGTAAATTCCAGGTCAGCCTGGGCTAGTGACACCTACTTTGACCCCCCCCCAAAAAAAGATAATGGACAGATGGGGAACGTGGAGGGAGGAGTGATGGAATATTCTGAATGAGGAAGAAGGAAGGGCCACCAAGCTGCAGGATTAAGGTAGCGGCTCGTCCCGGGGAACACGAATTCTTCCTCGCCCCCTCCACTCTCTAGCAGTGCCTTAATGCCCAAATGCCAGCGTAAGAAAGACCGCATCCAGATGCTGTGGGTTTGGTGTTTTGTTTGTTTGTTTGGTTGGTTGGTTTTTTTTATAAACTCTCACTCTCGTCCACACTAAACTGGAATTCACTATGTAGCCCAGGCTGGTCTCGAACCAGCCTCGATTATCTGGCCACAGCCAACCGTGTGCTGGTGTTACAAGCGTGCGCCACCTCTCTGCACCTACATCCTATGTTGCTGCGAGAGGCTGGCTCAGCGTGGGTGAGTAAGGAGGGACTAGAAGTGCTGAGGCAAACATGCATGGAAGAGCAGTGGACCCTTGAAAGGCCAAAGAGAGAGGGTGGAGGAGGGAGGGAGTTGGACTGTTGGGAGAGGGGGCACAAAGGGCAAGTAGAAAGCTGAAGGCCTAGTCGGGTGTGGTGACTCACGTCTGTAACCCCAGCACTCTGCAAGCTGAGGTAGGAGGATTGCTACGAGTTCGAGGCCAGCCTGTAGTGGGTTCCAGGGCAGACTGCCTCAAAAAAGGAAAGGAAGGGAGGAGGGGCCGTGGGGGTAAGAAAATACAAAAAAAAAAAAAAAAAAAACTGGAGAGCTAGGTAAAGGGACATGGAGCCCTGAGGAGAAAAAGGTGAATTTAGTGCTTGGAATATAGTATGTGCTTGATAAACGTTTGTGCTCGAAGGGTGGTCAGGGGATGGGTCTTTAGGAGGATTATGAATTAAAAGGAACCAGGCCAGGCGTGATGGCGCATGCCTTTAATTCCAGCAGAGGTAGGATTGTCATGAGTTCGAGGCCCACCTGAGACTACCTAGTGAATTCCAGGTCAGCCTGGGCTAGAGGGAGACCCTGCCTCGATAAACCAAAAAAAAAAAAAAAAAAAGACCAGGCACAAATATCGGAGTTTTAATTCCAGTGGTGGGGGGCATGTAGAAAGAGACCAAGTAGGGGTGTCAGGAACCGGTGGGGGAGGATTGCGGAGCCAGGGTGCCACGGGAGCGGAGCGGAGCTGCGGACGGCCTGGGCTGGGCCCGGAGCGCCCCGGGGGTGGAGCTCTCGGGGAGGAGGAGATGCCCGGGTCTCCGGTGAAGGGATTGGCAAAGGCCCCCGCCCATCACCGCCCCCCACTTCCTGGCCGGCCCCGGAAACCGGCGGGCGTGGGGAGGAGTGGGGGAGATAGCGGCGGCGGCAGCCCAGCCCTCCGAGACAGCTGGGCGGGAGGGAGGGTGTCGGGGGGACCACCCCCCACCATTCCGACCGCTATGGGCCCAACCTCCCACACCCACCACCCCTCCATCGGCCGGGGCTAGGACAACCCCCCCATATCCCGTCGCCCCCCCTTGGCACCGACACCGAGACAGAGACACTGCCAAGCCGCCACCACCGCTGCCGCAGCCTGGCTGGGGAGGGGGCCCGTCCCCCAGGCCCCCCGCCCCATTGAGGTGTGGGCGGGAAAGGGCTGGGAGGAGGAGGAGGGGGGCGCCAGGACCGGGGACGTGGAGAGATGGGGGGCGGGAGGGCCGCCTGGGGAGAGGGTTGCTGGGGAGAGGAGAGAGGCCTGAGCGGAAGAATGCAAGGGACCAGGCCCGGCGGGGAAGCCGGCTCGGGGCTGGGGCTTGAGCGCTTGCTTGTGAGAATGAAGAGGTGGGTGGGAGGAGAGATGAGAACTCTGGATTTGGGACAGGGGTGTGGACAGGGAATCTTGGAGAGGGAATTCCCTTCAGGTTCCCCAATTCCTCTTCCTGCTTTTGGGCCCCACATGACTTGGGGGGAGTGAGGAGTCCAGTAAGGTTGCTTCCTAGGGTTCACTGAGGCGGGTTTCCCTGCAGAGCCCCGTTATTTTTCCCGCCAGTGGGCTTCCACACGGTGCTAGACCCCTGCTGACAGTGCATTGTGGGGGCTGCACTTCCGCGGACCCTGCTCCTACTCCGACGTGTGTGCAGCTGACTTGTCCCTGTGCTCCGTAGGCCGTAGGGAAATGATTGATTTCCCAGCAGAATGGCCCTCTCCTATTTTGTGTCCATGCCTCATCCCTATGGTGTGTTCAGGTAGCACATGTGTGTGAGGGTTTTGTATACTGCACCTATTAGGTGGTTTCCTGTGACCTACTTGTCTCATGTTTTTGCATGTTTAGCATGGAAGGTTACATACCTTGTTTTGTGTGGGCGCACAGGCTAGGCCGCCGGTCCTGCCCTGCACAGGGGTCTTCGTGTATGAGCTCATGGGGCTTTGCAGAGTAGCACACACTCAGGTTGCCACCAGAGGAGTCTGCTTTCCGAGATGTGGCGCTCACACCTGGACACGCCCCTTTCTGTGGCGCTCCCAGGGGCACTCACTCCACGGTGTGTGCCTCTGCTTCACGCTTGCGTTCCTCAGTTCCTTGTCGGTGTGATTTGTGAGCTGTGTCCTGGGGTGTCATAAAGTCCTTGGACATTTCTGTCTAGAGATGATCATGACAAGCATTACAGAAGGTTTCTTGGTCTCCAAAGGAACATTCTTTTGTGGGTTTTTTTTTGGGGGGGGGACCAGGATCTTATGGATAGCCCAGGCTGGCCTTTAACTCTGTGCAGCTGAGGCTGGTCAGGAACTCATCCTCCTTCCTCCACCTCATGAATGCTGAGTTACAGGCCGGTCACTATGCCCTTGCCGACCTCTCCGGCCTGTCTGTTCACATCCATCACCTCTCTGTTAGCTGTGTGTATAGTCTGCCATGCTGTGAGCCCCGTGTCTGCATTTGTGTGGAGCCCTATAGACAACATCCTCATGGAAGTGACTCTGCCTTCAATTGAGCATGATACTGCCCATGAGTATTTAGATGAGCCTGGGTGCACTCACAATGGTCTCGCTGAAAACTGTATATGTGTATCTGAATTAGGTGGTTGTTCAGCTAGCTTGTCTTGGTTCAGAAGTTTTGGTGACTTTCCATAGCAAATTTTTCCTGCGAGAGTAGGTATGTGTCAGAGCACAGGCTCTGGACTGGAGGTGTGGTTCAGTAGGTGAGCTCCTGCCTAGCATGTTCAAATCCCTGGGCTCTGTCCCCAGCACTTGCAAAAAGAAAGGACAAGAACTACCTTATATGTGTCTAATTGTGGAGGCATGTACAGCCTTATACTCTCTTCAGCAAGTATGTCTTGAGCACCCACTGTGCCCCCTTCTGTTTTGGCATTGGAGATAACAGAATCCCTGTCTTCAAGTTTCTAATGATCTAGGAGGCAAAAGAAAATATTAAAAGCCAGTCACAGTGTAGCACGCCTCTAATCCCAGCACTCAGGAGGCAGAGGTAGGAGGATCATGGTGAGCTCAAGGCAGCCTGGGGTTACAGTGAGTGCCAGATCAGCCTGGGTTAGAGTGAGACACTGCCTCCAAAAATAATACACCCCCAAGCCAGGTGTGGTGGCTCACATCTTTAATCCCAGCACTCGGGAGGCAGAGGGAAGAGGAGGATCACCTTGAGTCCGAGGCCACCCTGAGACTACATAGTTCTAGGTCAGCCTGAGCTAGAGTGAGACCCTACCTCAAAAAAAAAAAATACACCTCCCCCCCAAAAAAAAGGAAAGAAAATGCCAGTGAATGCTTACACACTATAGCGTAATTAATCAGCGGTTTTCTAGACAGTGAGCATCAGACCCACCTGAGACACATCACAATCTACATTGGCCCAGTGCCCCAGATTCATGGTATCTGGGGTGAGGCCCAACTGTGTGTATTTCGACACTTTGAGAACCAGGCATTCTGACATACACCTTTAATCCCAGAGGCCAAACGATTGCCACAAGTGAATGCAAGACCCTGTCTTAAACAAAAAACTGACCAAGAAAATATATATACTATTATGAAAACACAGGCCTTGCCAGGTGTGGTGGCGCTCACCTTTAATCCCAGCACTTGGGAGGCAGTGGTAGGAGGATCGCTGTGAGTTCAAGTCCACCCTAACACTATACAGTGAATTCCAGGTCAGCTTGAACTAGAGTGAGACACTACCTTGAAAAACAAAACAAAAAAGCAAACGAAAGCACAGGCCTAGAAGGTTCAAAAAGACATTCAGAAGGTGGCACTGGGCCATGTGAGACTAGAGGAAATGGCATCTCTGCGAAGGGGAGCGGCATGTTCAAGGCATGGAGCTGAAGGACCCTGGGGCACCTGAGGAAAGGAAATGGAGGGAGCTAGTTTGCAGCAATCATAGTAATACTATGTGGGAGTGTGGTCACAGAAGTAAGTGGAAGTCAGCTGTCGCAAAGGGTCTTGAGGCAAGACAGGGAAAACCGTGGCTCTGCTGGGGCAGCTTCTCGGGCTGTGGAAGATGAGTGAAGGAGGAGCATTCACAGCCTGCAGCAGACGGCCCGGGGAGAAGAGAGGTGGGTCTGAACTAGGGGGGAGCCATTGGATGCAGCCTGAGCTCACTGCTTCCAGCTTTGTGGCAGGGTCCTTGTTTCCATGGTCTCCAGCACAGTCCTTCCTGTTCTAGGAAGGGCGTGCCTTTGGCCTGCAGGGGAGTAACAGGTATTTGAACACTTCTTGCCAACTAGGACGCCGCGGTGGGGCAGAGTGCAGGAAGGAGGAAGGACCTAGAGGACAGGTTCTACATGCCCGTACCCATGTGCTTGAGCCCCTTCCTCTCCTGGGGCAGGTGGCATGAAACCTCTTGTCCTCTGCTGTGGCCTTCATAGCCCCTGCCTCCCACATTGTCTCCATGTGGCCCAAGGAGGGAAGCCGGTAATGGCACTTGTTTGCCTGTCTGTGGAAGCAGCATTGGTATGTTGGGTGTATCTGGGGACAGAGGCTGCCCCGGGGAAGAGATCTTTCTAGGCATACATTTCCATTCCTTTATGTCACTGGGTGTAAAGTTGCGTATGTGTATGAACATGTCAGCCTTTGTGACTTTTCTGCTTCAGTGACATGAGCCTTTAGTCTTGCCCCACAGTGTTTGCCTGTGGTGTTTGTCACTTACTGTCACCTATCTGCACACGCATGCGTGTGTGTACACATACAATGACAGCGTAACTGAGTACTCAGGACCATGGGTGTAGAGGTTTAATTTAGAAACTGCCGCTGAGGAGCTGTGAGCTAAGGTAAGTGCTTTAACCTCCCTGCGTTTATTTCCTATAGCCTGTAAATAATAATAGTGCTTTGTACATTGTCATGTGGCTCGTGTTTTTCTGTTTGTTTTCCGGGTTTTTTGTTTTGTTTTGTTTTTTCGACGTAGGGTCTCACTCTAGCCCATGCTGACCTGGAATTCACTATTTAGTCTCAGGGTGGCCTCAAATTCACGGCGATCCTCCTACCTCTGCCTCCCGAATGCTGGGATTAAAGGCGTGCGCCACCACGCCCGACCTCTGTTTTGTTTTTCTTGAGCAGAGGCTCACTCTAGTGCATGCTAATCTGGAGCTCACTCTGTAGCCTCAAATCCACAGCATTCCTCCTACCTCACCTTCCTGAGTGGTGAGATTACAGGAGTGAGCCCCCGTGCCTGGCTATGTGGTTCATATGTAAGGGTTTAATGTATTGTAGAGATCAGCACTGTCAAAACAAAAATATAATGGAGTATAAAATTATAAAGAAAAAAATATATATATATAATGGAGACCTGTGTGTCATTTTTAGTTTTCTGATAACCACAGTAAGAAAGATGACATGAAACTGAAATTAGTTTTCTTTTTATTTATTTATTTGTGAGAGATACAGAAAGAGACAGAGATGGATGTGGCAGGACCTCCTGCCACTGCAAATGAACTCTGTGTGGATCTGGCTTCATGTGAGTACTGGAGAATTGAACCAGGGTCATCAGGCTTTGCAAGCAAGCACCTTAACCACTGAGCAACTCTCCAACCCCTGGAAGTTATTTATTTTTATTTTTTTAATTTATGTATTTGAGAGAGGGAAAGAGGAGGACAGAGAGAGAGGGAAGAAGGGCACCCCAGGGCCTCCAGCCACTGCAAATGAACTCCAGAAGCATGTGCCACCTTGTGCACCTGGCTTACGTGCGTCCTGGGGAATCCAACCAAGGTCCTTTGGCTTTGCAGGCAAACGTCTTGACTGCTAAGCCATCTCTCCAGCCCCCCTGAAATTTATTTTAATGCCTCAGAAATAAAAAGGCCTGGCATGGTAGCACACGCCTTTAATCCTAGAGCACACTGGGACGCTGAGGTAGGAGAGCCACTGTGAATTCAAGGCTATGCTCAAACTACATAGTGAATTATAGGTCAGCATGGGCTAGACGGACACCCTGCCTCAAAAAACAAAACAAGGGCTGGAGAGATGACTTAGTGATTAAAGCACTTGCCTGCAAAGCCAAAGAACCCCAGTTCGATTCCCCAGGGCCCATGTAAGCCAGATACACAAGATGGCACTTGTGTCTGGAGTTCGTTTGTAGCAGCCAAAGATCCTGGTGTGCCCATTCTCTCTACATATATCTGCCCCTTTCTGTCCCTCTCAAATAAATAAATGAAAATAAATTAAATTTAAATTAAAAAGTAAAACAAAGATTATTGGACTGATGATGTGGTTCACTTGCCAGCAGCTCTGAGAAAGAAACAACAATAGGATATTTTTTCATTTTTGTTTTTTATCCAAAATCTTCAGAGTCAGATGTGTATTTAATATGTCCAGCACCTCTCAACTCAGACTGCCACATTTCAGGTGGTCAGCAGCCACAAGTGGCTACTGTATAGGACAGTGCAGGTATAAATGGTTACAGGATCCTTGTTAGCTGTCAGTGTTACTACTTGGTATTGTCACTTATTTATTCTTTTTCATGTCTTGAGGCTCTTGTCTGCCTGAGTATATCCAGAGCCCTTGGGGTTGGGGGAGACAACTGTTCTGAGCTCCAGGTCCTAGACAGGCTTCCTGGGCGGCTTCAGGGGAGCTCAGTCCCCACCCTTCCTGTGTCTGTAGACCCCCTCCAGGTCCCACCTTCTGTGCCTTGCTCCCTGGCCCTCTCCTCTTCAGAAACCAGGTCCTTTGCCTATCCCCTGCAGGTGGCCAGAATGGAGCTGTGGCCCGGGGCCTGGACGGCTCTGCTGCTGCTGCTGCTGCTGCTCCTGCCCACCCTGTGGTTCTGCAGTCCCAGTGCCAAGTACTTCTTCAAGATGGCCTTCTACAACGGCTGGATCCTCTTCCTGGCTGTGCTCGCCATCCCCGTGTGTGCCGTGCGAGGACGCAACGTTGAGAACATGAAGTGAGGGGCGAGGGGTGGCGGATGGCGAGGGAATGCCAGGGTGAGAAGGGAGCGTAGCTGTGCTAGGGAGTGGAAGAGACCAAGCAAACCCGGGGCAGAGGGGAAAGGACTGCAAAGATGGACAGGAAGTCAGGAGGGAGGGGGCTCTGAGGCATGCAGGTGGACATCAGTGGGTCCTACTGGGCCCCCTCTCTGTGACCGTCCCCCAGGATCTTACGTCTGATGCTGCTGCACCTCAAATACCTGTACGGGATCCGAGTGGAGGTGCGAGGCGCTCACCACTTCCCTCCTGTGCAGCCCTACGTTGTGGTCTCCAACCACCAGAGCTCCCTGGACCTGCTTGGTGAGGCCCCCCCCCCTCAGAGCACACCCCTTCCGCTAGCCTGCCCTTCCGGCTTCTTCCCAGAACCGGCTCCCATAAAGACCTTAGCTCCCCCCCACACCAAGGCCCTCTCTTCCTGGGGTCCACCTGCCCTTCATCACCCCAGTCACTTCCACTTACTGCCAGTCCCCAGTATGTTTGCATGAGTGCTGACCTGTTTTGGGTGAGCAGTCTGCTGCCACACTGTACCCTGATCATTCCCCACTCTCACCCCTGCTCAAGGGATGATGGAGGTGCTGCCTGGCCGCTGTGTGCCCATTGCCAAGCGTGAGCTACTGTGGGCTGGCTCTGCAGGACTGGCTTGCTGGCTGGCAGGCGTCATCTTCATTGACCGGAAGCGCACGGGGGATGCCATCAGTGTCATGTCTGAAGTGGCCCAGACCCTGCTCACCCAAGATGTGAGTCACTCTACAGAGATGAGATAGCTAGGGAGTGGGCCAGCTGTAAATTAACTGATACCCAGAGCTTGCGAGCCTCACTCTGTCCCCTGCCTGTGTATCTTCCCAACCTCCTTTTCCCACAGGTGAGAGTCTGGGTTTTTCCTGAGGGAACAAGAAACCACAATGGCTCCATGCTGCCCTTCAAACGCGGCGCCTTCCATCTCGCAGTACAGGCCCAGGTGATCAGTGCTCGCAGTTGTGCTGACGGGCCTTGGCCTCCTTCCCACCTGGGCCAAAGCCTCCCTCCAAGGGGGCCTGTAGACTGATGTGCTCTGCCTCTTTCCCAGGTCCCCATCGTCCCCATAGTCATGTCCTCCTATCAAGACTTCTACTGCAAGAAGGAGCGCCGCTTCACCTCGGGTGAGGGCTCTGAGCAGGTCTGGGGAGATTGTGACCAGAAAGCCCCTGGGAGGCCGAGAGAGGTCCTGTGAGGCAGGGGGATCTTTCGGTGCCAGAGCCCTGAGACATCCACATGATCCACACACCCCCTGTCAGACCCTGGGTACCTCTTAAAAACACACTGGACTCCGCCAGGTGGGTGGTCCCTGGCCTCTTCAGTGGGCAAGAAAGCTGAGGCCAGTTAATGCTGTCCCCGGGGTTGGAGGCAGTAGGGAAGGATCTGGACTGGGGTTTGGGGTGGACTGTGATTGGCAGCAGACAGGCAGAGGCATGGTCACCCTGGCTCAGGGGAGCATCCCAACGGTTGAGAGGTCTGCTCTGGGCCACCTGAGAGCAGTGCCTTGACACTGTTCCTCACCCCACCAGGGAGATGTCAGGTGAGGGTGCTGCCCCCAGTGCCCACAGAAGGCCTGACACCAGACGATGTCCCTGCTCTGGCTGACAGAGTCCGGCACTCCATGCTCACCGTCTTCCGGGAGATCTCCACCGACGGCTTGGGTGGTGGTGACTTTGTGAAGAAGCCTGGGGGGGTGGGCGAGGCCCGGCTCTGAGCTCTCCCAGCCACCCCATCTTCCTCTCCATTTCTACCAACCCAGTGGCCCTGAAGCAGAGCCACGTCCTCTCCCTAGTCCCCGTCCCCACCTACTCTCCTCTTTGGAATCTTCAACTTCTGAAGTGAATGTGGATACAGCGTCGCTCCTTGCCCTTTTCCGCTCCCCACCCATGGACTCTCCTGCGTGGGTGCAGTGTCCAGTCCCATCCCTGCCCGCCGTCTTCTCTGTGGGACAGTTGCCTCCCATCCCGCAGGAGCGTGGGGGACACACCACCCATCCAGCCCCCGCGGGCTTTTCCTTTCCAGTCTTCTCTCCCTCTCCACCCCACATTGGCCAGTGGACTCATCCGTTCTGTGGAACAACCCACCTCCCCCTGCCCCACGTCCGCAGATTTTGTGGGCTCATCCGTTTGCGAGGACTCCTCATCCTGTGGCTGGAAGCGGAGTGCGAACACTCCTGGGCTCCTCCTCGGAGCTTGCCTGGGCACCTCGCCCTCTCCCAGGCCCTCGGCGGGTGGGCAACTTCTAACTCAGAGGTCTCATCTCTGCCCTTGCCCAGGGCCCAGCACACTCCAGATGCCAACGTCTGCTTCCCCCGTCCCTGGTTCAGTTCTTTGTGGTCCTGCCCTCCAGGCCCTTGCCATCCAAGCAGACCTGAGCAGCCGCCCTGCTGCTCCCCGGACCTGGGGGGGGGGGGAGCTCCACCCCGGCCGGAGGCGGGGCTCTTAATTTATTTCTCTTTATTTTGAGGTGCCGCCCGCCCTCAGCCGATTTTCATTTCCTCCAGTGGCATTGCCGGCCCCCTGCCTCCCACTCCAGACCCATTCCTGCAACGTGGGGTGTGGCCTGGGAGCAGGAGAGTGGGACCAGTTTCGTGTGGTTGGTTTTTATTAATTACCTGGATATCAGCAAACAAATGAGAATAAAGAGAAAGAGAGAGATGTGGATGCGTGCTTGTGTCGTGGGCCGGAGGCAGTCCGTCGCCAGGGCCGCTCATCCGGCCGCGGTACCGGCGCGGGCCGCAGCCCCGCCCCCCGGCCTAGGGTCTCCGCGGTCCTCGTCCTCGCTCGGGGCGGCTTCCAGCGGGCCGGCCCCGGTGCTCGTGTATAAGTTAGGGGAAGGGGCGGTCGAGGCCGGCGCCCAGGCGGTTGTCCTCCCGGGAACCTGGTCGGTAACGGGCAGGCAGAGCGGGCGTGGTCGGTCGGGGGACGGCCCCGCCGCTCACCCACCTCTGAGCGCGGCCGAGGGTGCTGGGGGAGGGTTTCCGGGGTGGGCCGCCGGGGACTCCTCGCGAGGGGCCGGGCCAGACTCACAGGCGCCCAGCCTTTCCTCCAGCAGCAGCACCTGTTCGCTGAGCGACTCGATCCTGTCCCCGCGACCCCACAGCTCCGCCACCTGCTCGGGCTGCAGCTCCTCGGGCGGGACGGGCAGCACGGCTCGCACCCAGGCCCCGGCCCGCGCGGCCCACTGCGGAGGGAGCGGGAGCTCAGCGCCCGCCGCCCGCCCTCCGGGCCGCCCCGCCCCGCCCCGCCGCGGCGCCGGCCCGCTCGCCTGCTCCAGCCGCTCCAGGCGCGCGCGCAGCTCCTCCACGTCCCGCCGCAGGGCGCGCGCGGGCTCCGCTTCCCGAACTAGGACCGAAGCCACAGGGTGACCGCTCCGCCCGCCCGCCCGGCGGCCCTCCCTCCTCCCGGGCCTCCCCACGGGCCGCCCGTACCCACCCGCCACGCTGAGCACGCCGGCGCCGGTGGGGGGCTCCGGGGACCCCTCGGCGCACGTGCGCCCGTCGGCTCCCAGCTGCAGGCCGCGGGGGCAGCGGCAGGCGAAGCTGCCCGGGGTGTTGAGGCAGAGGTGGGAGCAGAGAGGAGCGCTGGTCCTGCACTCATCCACGTCTAGTTAGCGGGAAGAAGAGGGGGTGCTGCGGGAGGGTGGCCGGGGGCGCCCCAGCCCCGCGCCCCGGACGAGGACAGCCAACTCACCCACGTGGCAGCGCTTCCCCCCCCAGCCGGGGGCGCACTCGCACCGCTCCGGCCCAGTGCAGACGCCTCGGTGGAGACAAGGCTTGGAGCAGATGGCTGGGGGACATGTGCGAGCGTGGTGGGGAGGAAGAGCGGGTTCAGACCCAGACACAAGGCCCAGCTCCCCAGCGTCACCAGGCACGCCTCCAGAAAGGCCTAGAATGCCCAGCCTCACCTTCACAGGTGAGCGCCCCGGGGTGTCGCTTCTTCCAGCCCTGGCAGCATACGGCGTGGGTCTGCAGCACTTCCCGCCTCACCTCCCGCCACGCCACGCGGTACGTGGTCCTGGAACAGCGCCAGGTTCTGGGTGCAGATTCGCACTCACGTCCCTGGGATCCCTTTGAGAGGCTCCCACGTCTCACCTGTAGGTGCTGCAGGTGCGCTTTCCAGCACACAGAGTCAGATAGGGCTTGTAAACTGGCTGACTGTAGGACTCGTTGTAGCGAAGCGGGACCAGCAGCGTCTGCTTGGAGCAGACCCCCTGACTGCGTCCAGGCCAGAGGAGGTGGGAGACATTGAGTGTGCTGGGCCCTGGGGGACCCCAAATCCCTCTTCCCTCGGGCAGCCATTGAGGACCAGACCACAGCCTCTCACCTCATTCTAAAATGTGTTTGAAGCCCCCTCACCCTCCTCACAGACTTCACCCTGGCCCCACCCCTTCTGTGGTCACCTCTCTTTGAGGGATCCAGCTTTGGCCTCCTCAGCTGCCATCAGTAGCAGAAGGAATGAAAGTCTGTTTAGGAAGATGCCCAGCTTAGCCCTGGACCACATGACTTCCACTCCAGGCTGCAGGCAAGAAGGAATTAATGCAAGTCTTTTCCTCCTCCAACACTTCCACAGCATGAGCCCTGCTGCAGCAATCTGCTGGGACCACTGAGAGGGTAAGGGCATCCACTTTTATGCACAACGTAGAGCGGTCTGCACCTGGATGTCCACTGAACTGGCCCTGTCCCATGGTGTTAGCATGTCAACATTCATTCGTTACCATCCAGGCTCATCCCCACACACTCACTCCACCCCACTTCCCTCTCAACCTGGAAAGGGATCTCCTCACCCTAGCACCCTCAGGCTTGGCAGGGGCTGAGGGTCAGGGTGGGCATGTGCTGTGCTCCTTTTTGATTTTTGTAGATTTTTTTTTTTTTTTTTTGTCTCACTCTAGCCCAGGCTGAACTGGAACTTACCCTGTAGCCCCAGCTGGCCTCGAATTCAGTGAGTATCCTCCCACCTCAGCCTTCTGAGCACTGGGATTAAAGGTGTGCACCACCACTCCTGATCAACGCAACCCTTAACATACCTCCCATAACTTCGTCTTTACACCTTGAAAACCCTAGACAGACACCCTCAACTTACATGTGTATAGTACCACCACACTCCCACAACAGCATGTACACCCCACACATACACCCTCCTCAGACAACTGCACCCCTCACCCGCCCCAAGGCCCTGAGTGACCCCAGGTCTTTCCCCATTGTCTTTCTCACCCCCACCTCTCGTGTTCACTAACCTGGCTTCCCTTTCTATGCAGGAAGACTTTTGCCAGTCCAGCCTCAGCAGCAGTGGCTCTCACTGGTTGGTGGGCCTACCAGACTGGGAAGGAGCTGCTGGGCTGGGCCACGCAGAGGCCTCCCATTCCTGCCCCCTCCCACAACCTTCCTCCTCAGTCCTAGCTCAGTGGGCTCCGCGGTCACACTCCTCTCACCCCCTCTCCAGACGAGCTCTGCCTAGAGTATTCCCAACCCTCTGTGGCCCCCCCCCCCCCAAATCACAGCCCCAAAATGAACACAATTTCCTGGCTGTAATAGCAGTCAGCATACTGGGTCCCCCTCAACCGTAGACAGTCTGTGGGAGAGTGCCCAGGGTGGTGGGGAACAAAGCAAGGGTCAGGTCATGGCAGAAGAGGCAAGACCGGCTGAGAAAAGAAAGACAAGCAAGTCGTCACGAAAGGGCAAGGGGGCAGCCCTAGGCACCGGGGGAAAGTGCTCTCATCTCTTGGTGACATTTGTTAGGGCTTGGGGGGCACCAAGTTGAGTCAGCCCCCATGCCCAGCAGACAGGGCCCTATTGTCTCAGCCAGAATTCCTTCTTTCAGGCAGAAGGAGGCTCATTGTACAGCCCCTCACCCAGCTCCAGCCTACAAAGTCAATATGGGGTATGATACATGCCCACCCTGAGCTGACCCTCAGCCCCCTCGTCTAGCCTGGGGGTTGCCAGCCAATCCCACCCATGAGGCTGAGGCCCAAACCACCGAGCCGGGGCTCAGCCCGAATACTGGGCTAGGACAGGAAGAGAATTGTCTTCAGCAGGAAAGAGCCCGCAGAGAACCAGGAACCCACACAGAATGGGCATTGAGAAGACGGAAGCACCAAGGGGGTCCCCACCCCAGACCAAGCATCCGGGCACCCAGGCCCTCCATCCCACCCCTCCTTGGGGAGCCCGGGGTCCCCTTCACCTGGAAGTGATCCAAGCCACACTGAGGAAATGGAACTTTATTTCATAAATACAGGGAACACCCATTCAAGGGCAGTTAAAAGAGGGGCTGGGGCCTCAAACTAGGCTCCCAGGGGTACCCCAATACTGATCATAGGGACTGGGGGGTCCCCAAACCTGAGATGGGCCTCACGGGCCACAGATATTTCCCCAACACTGATGCTTCAAGAACGGAACTGTCCCCATAGGGGAGCCTCGGAACCCCACTCTCATGGGTGTCCCTCTTGGGGATAGGGAGAACTGACGGACAGGGAAGTTGAGGAGGAGGGAAGAGAAGCTAAAAATGTCCTGAGTGGCCTGCAAGGAGATCCCTGTGATGGGCGGGAGCTAGATTCTCCTCCAGCACAGCCAGACACGGAGGAGCAGCAGCAGCAGAGAAGCCAGTTACAAACCTGGTCCTCACCTCTTGACCTCGGCCTCGGTAGAAAGGGAGGGCATGGAGCCACCCCCAAAGGAGGATGTGAGGTAGGGGAGCCAGGACCTATCATTCACGGAGCCTACCATTCACAGAGGGTTCTTGGAGCCCTGGTTGGTGGGGGGAGGGGCAGTGTGGGAGCAATGAGGTGGTCACAGGCATGCCACAGCCTGGCACCTGTTTTCCAAGGCCACCACTTGGTCTCTGGGCTGGGAACTTCCCCGTGACCCCTAAGAGCATCCTCAGGAGAGCCAAGGTTCGATGCAAGTGTCATAGAGGGTGCGGTTCGAGTGCCAGTTGGTATGGGAGATCCCAGCCATCGGACACCTCACGATGGCCCCTCGGGCCAACAGTGTCTTCAACCCGAAAGAGTCTCGCAGGTAAACCTTCGCGATGGGCAGTGGGGCATGGAAGAGACAGAGAGACAGTGAGTTGCTGCTTGATGTCCAAGCCCCTCGCCCACAGGGCAGACCCTTCAGCTCAGAGCTCAATGGTAGAATGGGCTCCAGAATGAGGGGGAGTAATTCCCAGGGGCTTACCAGCTGCTCCTCCATCTCCAGGACCGTCTCGTTGGCATCATAGAAACCAAAAAAGCTACAAAGAGAATAGGGGAGGGGGCCTTACTGGGAGAGCCAGGGGAATCAGAGTGAGTTACGGCCAGGGCCCCAGGAACTCCCATGGTGGGACGTGCAGACTAGGCAGGTGACCATCACGTGCCTCAGGAAGAGACACCAGGGTAACAGCCTGGACCTTGTCATAAGAAAACAGCCAGCAAGCCCAAGCTGAAAGGAAGTCTACCAAGCAGCTGGTCCAGGCAGGGGGCAGACATTTGTAATCCAGCCCTCAGGACACAGAAGAAAAAGGGTCACGAATTTCAGGTCAGCCTGGTCTACACTATGAGACCTTGTCTCAAAAAAAAAAAAAAAAAAAAAAAAAAAAAAAAAAAAAAAAGCTAGCCTATGTGTTTCAAAATCATCAATGTCATGGACAAAGACTGATGTACAACTCCTGACTAAAATAAAATCGGTTGGGGCCGGGGAGATGGCTCAGTAGTTAAAAGCACTTGCTTGTAAAGCCAGAGGGCGTGTATTTAATTTTCCAGCACCCACATAAAGCCAGATGCACACAGTGGCGCATGTGTCTGGAGTTCATTTGCAATAGGAAGCCTTGGCGTGCCCATTCTCCTTCATTCTGCTTGCAAATATATATATATATATGTTTGTTTGTTTTGTTTTGTTTTTTCCAGGTAGGATCTCACTGTAGTCCAAGCTGACCTGGAATTCACTATGTAGTCTCAGGGTGACCTCGAACTCACAGTGATCCTCCTACCTCTGTCTCCCGAGTGCTGGAATTAAAAGCATGTGCCACCATACCTGGCTTCAAATAAACATTTTTTTAAATCTGTATTAAAAAAAAATGGTCATAGTGGCAAATATCTGTAAACCTATCACTTGAGAGGTGGAGGCAGGAGGATCAGAAGTTCAGGACCAGCCTTGACCACACAGCGAGTTCAAGGCCAGCCAGGGCTATGTGAGACCCTGTCTCAAAATAGAGAAATTAAAAAGACAGGAACAAGCCAGGTGTGGTGGCACACGCCTTTAATCCCAGCATTCTGGGGGCAGAGGCAGGAGGATCGCCAAGAGTTCCAGGCCACTCTGAGACTACAGAATGAATTCCAGGTCAGCCTGGGCTACAGTGAGACCCTACCTTGAAAAAAAAAAAAAAGGAAAAAAGAAAGAAGAAAGAACTTACACGGAGGGGGAGGTTTGGGGTTTTCTTTTTTTATTTTATTTTTATTTATTTGGAAAGAAACAGAGAGAATGGGCAAACCAGGGCCTCTAGCCACTGCAAATGAACTCCAGACACATGCTCCACCTTGTGCATCTGGATTATGTGGGTTGTGGGGAATTGAACCTGGGTCCTTTGGCTTTGCAGGCAAACTCCTTAACCACTAAGCCATCTCTCCAGCCCTCACTGGAGTGTTTTATTTATTTATTTATTTATTTGAAAGAGGGAAAGAGAATGGGCACGACAGGGCTTCCAGCCACTGCAAATGAACTCCAGATGCATGTGCCACCTTGTGCATCTGGCTTACATGGGTACTGGGGAATCAAACTGAGGTCCTTTGGCTTTGCAGGCAAGTGCCTTAAGCATGCTAAGCCATCTATCTCTCCAGCTCAAGTTTTTTTTTTTTGTTTTGTTTTGTTTTTTTTGAGGTAGGGTCTCACTCTAGCCCAGGCTAACCTGGAATTCACTATAGTCTCAGGGTGGCCTCAAACTCATGGTGATCCTCCTACCTCTGTCTCCTGAGTGCTGGGACTAAAGGTGTGTGCCACCACACCTAGCTAGTTTTTTTGTGTGTGTGTGGGTTTTTTTTTTTTTTTTTTTTTTTTTTTTTTTTGAGGTAGAAACTCCCTCTAGCCCAGGCTGACCCGGAATTCACTATGTAGTCTCAGGGTGGCCTTGAACTCAGCAATCTTCCTACCGCTGACTCCCAAGTGCTGAGATTAAAGGCATGCGCCATCACACCCAGCCTAGAATTATAATTTTTGTTATGTAATGGTTTTTCCCTGGTGCTGGGGATCAAACCCAGGATGCCATGCTAGATTCTCTACTGAGTTACACCCAGGCCCATCTGCCTATATTTCTCTTTCTTTTCTTTTCTTTTCTTTTTTTTTTTTTTAGTTTCTCTGAGGTAGGGTCTCACTCTAGCCCAGGCTGACCTGGATCTCACTATGTAGTCTCAGACTGGCCTTGAACTCACAGTGATCCTCCTACCTCTGCCTCCCCAAATGTTGAAATTAAAGGCATGTGCCACCACACCTGACCCTTATTTTAATTTTTTTAACTTTATTTATTTGAGAGAGAAAGGTAGGTAGGTAGGTAGATGATAAATAGACAGATAGAGCGAGAGAGAGAGAGAATGGGTGCGCTAGGGCCTTCAGACACTGAAAACTCCAGATGCATATGCCACCTTGTACATCTGGCTTATGTGGGTCCTGGGGAACCTAGGTCTTTTGACTTTGAAGGCAAATGCCTTAACCACTAAGCCATCTCTCCAGCCCTTTTTTTGAGACAGGGTCTCACTATATAGCCATGGCTGGCCTCAAATTTAAGATCCTTCTACCTCTGTCCCCCAGGTGCTAGGATTACAGCATGCACCACCCAGCTATAGTTTATCACCATACAAAAGCAGAAGCTGGACTGGAGAGATGGCTTAGTGGTTAAGGCACTTGCCTGCAAAACCTAAGGACCCAGGTTCGATTCTCCAGGTCCCAAGTAAGTCAGATGCACATGGTGGCACATGCATCTGGAGTTTGTTTGCAGTGGCTAGAGGCCCTGATGTGCCCATATTCATTCATTCATTCATTCTCTCTCTCTCCCTCTCTGTGTCTCAAATAAATAAATAAAATCTTTAAAAAAAAAAAAAAAAAAGCAGAAGCTGGCTCAGAGAGGTGGCTCCATGGTCATGGGCACTCCCTGTGCAGGCATGAGGACCCGGAAGCCCGCGAGACTGCTGGAGTTTAATTCCCAGAACTCACACAAGCACACGGCATGACCACATACTTGTGTAACCTGTCTTGGGGGAGCAGAGACCTGAGTGAGAATCACCAGAGCTTGGGACCAGCAAGAAACTGAGTACTAGGCTGCAGAGATGGCTCAGTGGTTAAGGTGCTTGCCTGCAAAGCCAAACAACCAGAGTTCAGTTCCCCAGTACCCATGTAAAAGCCAGATGCACAAAGTGGCACATGCAACTGGAGTTCATATGCAGTGGATTAGGCCCTGTCATGCCCATTCATTCTCTCTCACTCTCTCTTCTTGCAAACAAATAAATAAAATATTTGGCTCAGCAGTTAAGGTATTTGCCTGTGAAGTCTAAGGATCCAGATTCAATTCCCCAGGACCCATGTGAGCCAGATGTACAAAGTGGTAGATGCATCTGGAGTTCATTTGAGTAGCTGAAGGCCCTAACATGCCCATTCTCTCTCTCTCTCTCTCTCTCTCTGAAATAAATAAATAAGTAAAATATTAAAAAAAATAAAAACAGCACCAGGCATGGTGGCACACACCTTTAATCCCAGAACTTGGGAGACAGAGGTAGGAGGATTGCTGTGAGTTAGAGGGCACCCTAACACTACATACTGAATTCCAGGTCAGCTTGGGCTAGAGCAAGACCCTACCTCGAAAAACCATAAAGAACAACAAACCCAGCAAAGGCTGAAGGGCACGACTCTGGCCTACAAAGGTTCAGTTTAGCTGTCTCTGCTCCCCTGCCACCTCTTGGCCATCCTTTCTGCCCCCTTCCCCAGCTCCTTCCTCTCTCTCCCTGGCCCCAGGGCTCAGCAAGAACTCCTTGGTTTTCTTCCTCTGGACTATGGCACAACTCCTTCCCTTACTGCCTTCAGTCTGGCACAAATGACAGCTCTTCCAGGAAGACTTCTCTGACTATGTAGAATAGCTCCATGGGGCTGGCAAGATGGCTCAGTGGTTTAAGGCACTTGCTTGCAAAGCCTACCAGCCTGGATTCAATTCCCCAGTACCTACATAAAGCCAGATGCAGTAAATGGCACATGCATCTGGAGTTTGCAGTGGCAAGAGGACCTGTAACACCAATTCTCTCTTCTCTTTAATATATATACATATATATTTCAAGGTAGTTGAAAAAATAAAATAGGGCTGGAGAAATGGCTCAATGGTTAAAGCACCTGATTGCAAAGCCTTATGGTTTGATTCCCTAGTGCCCACATAGAGCCAGATTCACAAAGTGATACATGCATCTGGAGTTCATCTGCAGTGGCAAGAAGCCCTGGCATGCCCATTCTCTCCCTCTCCCTCCCTCCCTCCCTCTCTCTCTCTCATATAAATAAATAATATTGTAGCACAGTGTGCTGGTGCACACCTTTAATCCCAGCACTCGCAGAGGTAGGATGATCGCTGTGAGTTCAAGGCCAGCCTAATACTACATGGTGAATTCCAGGTCAGAATGGGCTAAAGCAAGACCCTACCTCAAAAAACTGAAAAACAGGGGGCTGGAGAAGCGGCTTAGTGGTTAAGGTATTTGCCTGCAAAGCCAAAGGACCACGGTTCAAATCCCCAGGACCCACGTAAGCCAGATGCAGAAAATGGCACATGTATCTGGAGTTCATTTGCAGTGGCTGGAGGCCCTAGCATGCCCATTCTCTCTCACACACATACACATATCTGCCCCCCTCTCTCTCAAATAAATAAATAAACAAAAATTTAAAAAAAAACTGAAAAACAAGCCAGGCATGATGGTGCATGCCTTTAATCCCAGCACTCGGGAGGCAGAGGACTGGCTACCCTGAGACTACATAGTGAATTCCAGGTCAGCCTGCACTAAAGTGAGACCCTACCTCGAAAAACCAAAACAAAACAAAACAACAACAACAAAAAAAGTTCCACTCTCTGATTCCTCCCCACCTTTTTAATTGCCACCTGACATATGTATATATAATTCATTATCTTCTCCCCAGCTAGAACACCCAGGACTCCAGCACTCGGGAGGCAGAGGTAGGATCACCATGAGTTCAAGGCCACCGGGAGACTACACAGTGAATTCCAGGTCAGCCTGGGCTAGAGTGAGACTCTGGTTTTGGTGTGTGTTCTAATTCTGTAAGATGTAACCATGGGGAAACTGAACAAGCACCTTTGCAACCGCTTATGAATCAAGGATTATTGCAAAATAAAAATGCTTTTCTTGTTTTTTTTTTTTTTTTTTTAGGTAAACCCACAAGACTGGCTGTTTTTGTTGTTGCTTTATGCAAGAATGTGAGAGTGAGCGAGCAAGGTGGCACACCAGGGGCTCCAGCCACTACAATCAAATCTACACATGCACCATCTTTTGCACATGTGCAACCCTACACACTTGGGTCACTTTGTGTATCTGGCTTATGTGGAACCTGGAGAGTTGAGCATGGGTCCTTAGGCTTCACAGGCAAGTGCCTTAACAGCTAAGCCATCGCTCTAGCCTTAAAAAAAAAAAAAAAAAAAAAAAAAAAAAAAAAAAGCTTTTGACTTCCAGTTAAGATGGCGGCATAGGAACCATGCCAAAGCAGCCTAGGGGAGAAAAAGACAAAAAAAAAAAAAAAAAAAAAAAAACACAGCCAAAAACACTCTTCTACTAAAAAGTGAGGTGTATACGAAAGTACCAGCGGCAGCAGAGAAGCAGGAGAGAACCAGAGCATCCAGAGCCCACACAGACCTGCAGAAGCGGCTCCAGCAGTGGCGGCAGCAGGTCTGCGGGGCCACAGCGGCCAGGCTCAGCTTGAGCCGCAGGAAAAGCCAGGAGAGGGGATTCTCCACTCGCACCACGGCACTTCGCGAACTCAAGAAACGTGAAGCGAAAACGACAGTGACCAACAGAGGAGCAGATCACGACGTGGGGGATCACGTAGACCAGCGGGAGAACTACAGCCACCATCCACAGCCTCCCCTCCCCCAACGTCAGCGCAAGTGCCAGCAAGCACCAGAGACCTGGGGAAGGGAGCTCACAGCACCCCACACCAGCGACCAGAGCAGCGATCCAACGACCCAGGCAGTCAACTTGAACCCACAGTGCACCAAAGAGGGACCCAAGCAGGAGCGCAGCATAACTGAGACCAAAATCATCCCAAAAGGTAACTGGGATTATACCAGGGAAGGGTCTCACTTGGTCACAAGCTGACTTGGAACCCTCAAGAGACCAGAAATCTAAACCCCCTTGTTGACATGATTAAGGGAGTGGGGTACCACATAGCCTAAGGGACAGTGACTTTGTTAGAGGATCTGGTTGTCATAACCTACTCTTGCATAAATACTTTATGCTGTTTTTCATTGAATGTGTACATTGTTTAGTTAAATTTTAGAATCTGCCTGTATTTTGTTCCAGTCAGCCTACTTGAATACGCTCATAGCAGGCAAACCCAATACCTAGGGTCACTTTTGTAGATGCGCTGAGAGTCTAAGAACCACACCTAGCTCCTACCCTGAAAATATATAACATCAGATTGATTGATACATCTAATAATAATGCAGCTAACTAGAAGATCCAAGCATTAAATTAATCCAAGATGCAAAAATATATACATTATAACACAAGAAACACCAAAAGTCAAGACAATATAAATCCACCAAAAAGTATTAATGCATCAGAAATGACCTCCAGTGAGAATGAGTTAGAGGAAACATCTGAGAAAGATTTCAAAAGAATAATTATAAATATGCTCAGAGAAGTCAAAGAGAAGTCAAAGGAATCAAAGAAGACACAGGAAACCAATTTAATGAAATAAAGAGGTCAATACAAGACATAAATAAGGAAATAGAAATAATAAAGAAAAACCAGACAGAATTACTAGCAATGAAGAATACAGTTAATGAAATAAAAAACTCTGGCCATTCGTGGTGGCGCATGCCTTTAATCCCAGCACTCGGGAGGCAGAGGTAGGAGGACTGCTGTGAGTTTGAGGCCACCCTGAGACTTCGTAGTGAATTCCAGGTCAGCCTGGGCTAGAGGGAGACCCTACCTTGAAAAACCAAAAAAAAAAAAAAAAAAAAAAAAAAAGAGAGAGAGAGAGAGAGAAAAGAAAAAGAAATAAAAAAACTCTGTAGAAAATCTCACCAGTAAAATGGATAAAGGAGAGAACAGAATATCTAAGCTAGAAGACCAGGTGGCAGATCTAATACAGTCCAACAAAGAGAAAGACAAACTAATAGGAAAGTATGAATGGGAATTTCAAGATATTAGGGACACTATGAAAAGATCAAACATAAGAATTCAAGGCATTGTAGAAGGAGAAGAATTTCACTCCAAAGGCATAGTAGGCATTTTCAACAAAATCATAAAAGAAAACTTCCCCCAAATTGGGAAAGAGGTGCCAATGCAGACACAGGAATCCTTTAGGACACCAACCAGACAAAACCTGGAAAGAACCTCTCCTCACCATATTATAATTAAACTACCAAACAAACAAACCAAAGAAAAAATACTGAAAGCAGTTAAATAGAAAAATCAAGTTACATATAAAGGCAAGCCCATCAGGATCATAGCAGATTACTCAACACAAGCTTTAAAAGCCAGAATGGCTTGGAGTGATGTATTCCAGGTTCTGAAAAATAACAACTGTCAACCAAGGTTACTTTATCCTGCAAAGCTATCCATTCAAATAGACAGAGAAATAAGAACATTCCATGACAAAAGCAGGCTTAAGGAGTATTTGAAGATAAAACCAGCTCTACAGAAAATACTTGAAAGAATCCTCCATGCTGAAGAGAAAGAAAAGCACACATATAAGGAACCTGGAAAAAACAAACAGTACTCAAATACTAGTTAACACAAGAGAGCAAAGGTAAAACTGGAAGCACTACAAAAAAAAAAAAAAAAAGGCAAAAATAAATACACACCTTCAGTAATATCTCTTAATATCAAAGGCCTCAATGCCCCAACCAAAAGACATAGGTTTGCAGATTGGGTTAAAAAGCAGAATCCTTCAATTTGTTGCCTTCAAGAAACTCACCTTTCTACAAAGGATGGACACTATCTTAGGGAGAAAGGTTGGAAAACGGTGTTTCAAGCAAATGGGCCTAAAAAACAAGCAGGGGTTGCTATCCTAATATCTAACAAGGTAGACTTCAGTCCAACATTAGTTAGGAAAGATAAGGAAGGTCACTTTACATTGATTAAAGGCACACTCCAACAAGAGGACATTACAATCCTAAACATGTATGCACCTAACATGGGGGCTCCCAACTTCACCAAGCAAATGCTATTAGAACTAAGGTCACAGATAACACCAAACACAGTGGTAGTGGGTGACTTCAACACCCCACTCTCATCAATTGACAGGTCATCCCAGGAAAAAATAAACAGAGAGGCACCTGAATTAAGTGAGGTCATAGAAGAAATGGACCTAACAGATATCTACAGGACATTTCATTCAAATGCTGCAGAATATACATTCTTTTCAGCAGCACATGGAACATTCTCTAAAATAGACCATATATTAGGACACAAAGCAAATTTTAACAAATACAGGAAAATTGAAATAATTCCTTGAATTCTATCTGACCACAATGGAATCAAACTACAAATCAATAGCAAGAAAAGCTATAGAGCATACACAAAATCATGGAAATTAAACAATACACTACTAAATGATGAATGGGTCAATGAAGAAATCAAGAAGGAAACCAAAAAATTCGTAGAGTCAAATGATAATGAGAACACAACATACCAAAACCTTTGGGACACAATGAAGGCAGTCCTAAGAGGTAAATTTATAGCTTTAAGTGCCTATATTAAGAAATTAGAAAGGTCTCAAGTAAACGACCTAATGCTTAATCTTAAAGCCTTGGGAAAAGAACAAGGCAAACCAAAAATCAGTAGACAGGAAGAAATTATAAAGATTAGGGCAGAAATTAATGAAATAGAAACCAAAAACACAATCCAAAGAATCAATGAAACAAAAAGTTGGTTCTTTTTTTTTTCTTTTTCTTTTTCTTTTCTCTCTCTCTCTTTTTTTTTTTTTTGGTTTTTTGAGGTAGGGTCTCACTTTGGTTCAGGCTGACCTGGAATTCACTATGTAGTCTCAGGGTGGCCTCAAACCCTCGGTGATCCTCCTACCTCTGCCTCCCAAGTGCTGGGATATTAAAGGCGTGCGCCACCACGCCTGGCTTCAGAGTTGGTTCTTTGAAAGGATAAACAAGATTGATAAACCCTTAACAAATCTGACCAAAAGAAAGAGAGAAGAGACACAAATTAATAAAACTAGAGATGAAAAAGGCAACATCACAAAAGATACCAGAGAAATTCAAAAAATTATAGGGACATATTATAAAAACATATGCTCCACTAAGTATGCAAATCTTAAAGAATTGGATGATTTTCTTGATTTATATGACCTACCTAAATTAAATCAAGATGAAATTGATCACTTAAATAGACCTATAATGAGTATGGAGATCCAAGCAGTTATCAAAAATCTCCTAACTAAAAAAGGTCCAGGCCCAGATGGATTCATTGGTAAATTTTACCAGACAACCATCAAGGAAGAACTAACACCATTGCTTCTTAAGCTTTTCCGTAAAATAGAAAAAGAAGGAATCCTACCAAACTCCTTCTATGAAGCCAGCATCACCCTGATACCAAAATCAGGCAAAGATAGAACAAAAAAAGAAAATTACACACCAATCTCCTTCATGAACATAGATGCAAAAATTCTCAACAAAATATTGGCAAACAGAATACAAGAATATATCAGAAAGATCATTCACCCCTACTAAGTAGGCTTTATCCCAGAGATGCAGGCATGGTTCAACATACACAAATCGATAAATGTAATACATTATATAAATGGACTGAAGGACAAAAATCACATGATCATCTCATTAGATGTAGAGAAAGCATTTGACAAAATCCAACATCCCTTCATGATAAAAGTCCTACAGAGACTGGGAATAGAAGGAACATATCTCAATATAATAAAGGCTATTTATGACAAGCCTACAGCCAACATATTACTAAATGAGGAAAAACTAGAAGCTTTTCCACTAAAATCAGTAAAAAGACAAGGGTGTCCACTGTCCCCACTTTTATTAATATAGTACTGGAAGACTTAGCCATATCAATAAGGCAAGAGATGCATATAAAAGGGATACAAATTGGAAAGGAAGAGATCAAGTTATCATTATTTGCAGATGACATAGTTCTATACATAAAGGACTCTAAAGACTCTACCAGCAAACTGTTAGAGCTGATAAACACCTATAGCCATGTAGCAGGATACAAAATAAATACACAGAAACCAGAAGCCTTCCTATATGCTAACAACAAACACACAGGATGAAATCAGAGAAACACTCCCATTTACAATTTCATCATCAAAAAAAAAAAAATAAAGTACCTTGGAATAAACCTACCCAAGGAAGTGAAGGATCTCTACAATGCAATCTTTAAAGCACTCAAGTGAGAAATTACAGACACTAGGAAATGGAAAAACATCCCTTGTTCTTGGATTGGAAGAATCAATATAGTGAAAATGGCAATCTTGGGCTGGAAAGATGGCTTAGTGGCTAAGCGCTTGCCTGTGAAGCAGAAGGACCCTGGTTCGAGGCTCGATTCCCCAGGACCCATGTTAGCCATATGCGCAAGGGGGTGCACGTGTCTGGAGTTCTTTTGCAGTGCCTGGAGGCCCCGGCATGCCCATTCTCTCTCTCTCTCTTTCTCTCTTTCTCTCTCTACCTGCCTCTTTCTCTCTGTGTCTGTTGTTCTCAAATAAATAAATAAACAAAAAAAAAATTTTTTTTTTTGTTTTTTCGAGGTAGGGTCTCGCTCTAGTTCACAGGCTGACATGGGATTCACTATGTTATCTCAGGGTGGCCTCAAACTCACGGCAATCCTCCTACCTCTGCCTCCCAAGTGCTGGAATTAAAGGCATGCACCACCACACCCAGCTACAAACAATAATTTTTAAAAAAATATTAAAAGAAAATGGCAATCTTACCAAAAGCAATCTACACATTTAATGCAATCCCCATCAAAATTCCAACGGCATTCTTCACAGAAATAGAAAAAAATAATCCAAAAATTCATTTGGAATCACAAAAAATCTCGAATATCTAAAATAATACCGAGCAACAAAATAAGGATGGTGGTATCACCATACCTGATTTTAACCTATACTACAGAGCCATAGTAACAAAAACAGCATGGTACTGGAACATAAGAAGACATGTAGATCAATGGAACACAATAGAGGACCCAGATTTAAGTCTGGGTAGCTATACCCACCTGATATTTGATAAAAATGTCAAAAATACTCATTGGAGAAAAGATAGCCTCTTCAGCAAATGGTGCTGGGAAAACTGGATATATATCTGTAGAAGGATGAAAATAGATTCTTCTCTCTCTCCATGCACAAGAATTAAGTCCAAATGTATTAAAGACCTTAACATCAGACTGGAAACTCTGAAACTGCTAGAGGAAAAAGTAGGGGAAACCCTTCAACATATTGGTCTTGGCAAAGACTTTCTGAATATAACCCCAATTGCTCAAGCAATAAAACCACAGATTAACTGCTGGGACATCATGAAATTACAAAGGTTTTGTACAGCAAAGGACACTGTGAATAAAGCAGAGAGGCAACCTACAGAATAGGAAAAAAATCTTTGCCAGCTATACATCTGATAGAGGATTAATATCTAGGATATACAAAGAACTCAAAAAATTAAATAATAAGAAATCAAACAAGCCAATTTAAAAAATGGGCTATGGAACTAATTAGAGAGTTCTCAAAAGAAGAAATATAGATGGTATATAAGCATCTAAAAAAATGTTCTACATCCCTAGTCATCAGGGAAATGCAGATTAAAACTACATTGAGATTCCATCTCACTCCTGTCAGATTAGCTACCATCATGGAAACAAGTGACCATAAATGCTGGAGAAGATGTGGAAAAAGAGGAACCCTTCTACACTGTTGGTGGGAATGTAATCTGATCCAGCCATTGTGGAAATCAATGTGGAAGTTCCTAAGACAGCTAAAAATAGATCTACCATATGACCTAGATATAGCACTCCTAGGCATATATCCTAAGGACTTGTCTCACTACCTTACAGATACTTGCTCAACCATGTTTATTGCTGCTCAATTCACAATAGCTGGGAAATGGAACCAGCCTAAATGTCCCTCAACTGATGAGTGGATAAAGAAGATATGGCACATTTATACAATGGAGTTCTACTCAGAGGTAAAGAAAAATGAAGTTACGAAATTTGCAGGAAAATGGTTGGATCTGGAAAGGATTATATTACGTGAGGTAACCCAGGCCCAGAAAGCCAAGTGTCGCATGTTCTCTCTCATATGTGGATCCTAGCTATAGATGATTGGACTTCTGTGTGAGTAGGAAGAAAACTCAGTAGCAAAGGCCAGTAAGCTAGAAAAGAGATATAAAGGGAAGAGAAAGGAAGGGAGGGGGCTACTTAATAGGATGGTATTGTATATCTGTAAGTAGAAGAATAGATTAATGGGGGGTGAAAAGGCCCAAAGTGAGGTCAGGGGAAGAGATTGAGTAAAGGAAAGGTGGAGGGAGGGCTAATCAAAATCTAAGAGGATATAAATAAATCATATGTAATCCTACTTTTTTGGACAATAGAACACTCAGGAGCCATAGATTGTTGCTAGAAAATTTTCAGTGCCAGGGATGGGATACCTTCCAGTGAGTTTTTGGCCAAGGAGGACCCTTATGCCCCCAAAACATTATAGGCCATTGCTGAGGCCCTTGGTTTCCCACCAGGAATAGATAGTAAGACCCTATTGCTGAAGACTCCACATACTTGGGCTGCAAGGCCACTGAGAAATCCTGTTGGAACTGAGCTGATAACCTCCTCCATGTAGACCAGCTGACAGAAAGCTGGAAGAAGCCATTCTGCATGCAGTTCAATGGGAGAGAGAAATCATCAGTGAAGATACTCAACAGTGGACACTGCAACTCTTATATTTGGCCAGCCAGGCCAAATGAGCCAACAAGTGCAATAGTGGCACATCTATCATGGTGGAAACCAGCTGCCCTCTAATTGGACTGGAGGCCTGCTCCATGGGAGAGAATACATCCCTGATACTGAAAACTTAAAACAGGGCTAGTCATGAGCCCTAGGGGTGTAACATCTGCTGATGTCTGGCTAAATGTATATACTATGCTTATCAAACTGCCCAGTAAGCACTTCTCTTAATGTTCATACCCTTATATTAATGCTACTCTCACTTTTGGTAGAGAATCTTCTCTTTTCAGATGGCAGTGACCTTGGGATGACTCAGAAGGTATCATAGTGCTGGAGAGAAGTAACCAGAGTGCTCAGTACTGCAATATCTCCATCACACCTTCCAAGGCTCAGGGTCTAATGCGGAAGAGGTGGCAGAAAGAATGTAAGAGCCTAAGGAAGGGTAGGACTCCTTACAACGTGCTCCTCCAGACACAAAATGGCCTGGATGGATATCCATGACCTCATTGTGCCTGGCACTACCTATACACGACCATCATAATAGGAGGAAAAGACCATGACATCAAAATAAAAAAGGGACTGATTGAGATGGGAAGAGGATATGATGGAGAATGGAGTTTCAAAGGGGAAAGTGGGGGGAGGGAGGGTATTACCATGGGATATTTTTTATAATCATGGAAGTTATTAATAAAAATTTGAGAGCCGGGCGTGGTGGCACACGCCTTTAATCCCAGCACTCGGGAGGCAGAGGTAGGAGGATCGCCGTGAGTTCGAGGCCACCCTGAGACTCCATAGTGAATTCCAGGTCAGCCTGGGCTAGAGTGAAACCCTACCTCAAAAAACCAAAAAATAAAAATAAAAAAATAAAATAAATAAAAAAATAAAATAAAAATTTGAAAAAGAAAAAAGAAAAAGGACACTTGAGCCGAGCGTGGTGGCACGCCCCTTTAATCCCAGAGGTAGGAGGATCACTGTGAGTTCAAGGCCACCCTGAGGCTACATAGTGAATTCCAGGTCACCCTGGGCTAGAGCAAGACCATACCTCAAAAAACCAAAAGGAAAAAAAAAAAGATAGAAAGAAAGAAAGAAAGAAAGAAAGAAAGAAAGAAAGAAAGAGAAAGAAAGAAAAGAAAAGAAAAAGGACACTTGGCCGGGTGTGGTGGCACACACCTTTAACTCCAGTACTTGGGAGGTCAAGGTAGGAGGATCACTGTGAGTTCAAGGTTAAAGACATGTGCTTGCAAAGCCTGATGGTCCAGGTTCATTTCCCCAGTATACACATAAAGACAGATGCACAAAGTGACACATATGTCTGGAATTCATTTGCAGTAGTAAGAGTCTCTGGCACACCCAGTCTCTTTCTGTCTCTCTCCTTGCAAATAAATGAGTAATTTTTTTTTTTTTAAGTTTCTAAGCCAGGCAAGATGGCACATGCCACAGGAGATAAGATTGGTGGGGACTTGGGGTGTGTACCCATTCCCGTATTTACCTGGACTGCCAGGGTGTAATCACGCCGTCATCAGGACCCCCAATCAGCACCAGATGGCCCACCCGAAGAAAGTTCTTCCGCCATGCTGCAGCGTGGGTGAAGAGAGATGGAGTCAGCCACAGGGGACGGGCCAGGTTAGAGAGGGACCCAGGTCGGGGTTGGGGGTCTTACCCGTAGCGTTGGGGTGGTCTCTTTCCCCGTTGATCAAGGCCAGGAAGCTGCTGGCATTGAGGTACAAGTCGTCATGGTGGGGGTCTGCACACAAAGAGCAGTTAGACAGACAGTCAGGGGAGCAGAGCGGGAGGCAGGACGAGAGGCTGCTCCAGCCAGGAGGCTGCAGCAGTAATCAAGGAGACAGCACTAGGACAGTGGCACTAACAACAACCAAACACAAAAGAGAAAGCAGTTACCAGGCTGGAGAGATGGCTCAGAGGTTAAAGGCAGCTTGCTTGCAAAGACTGATGGCCTGTGTTCAATTCCCCAGTGCCCATGTGAAAGGTGCAGGGGTCTGGAGTTCATTTGCAGGAGGCCCTGGCACACTCATACTTACTCACCCTCTCCCCCAAATAATAGGTAAATATTTAAAAAAGAAAGCACTGTTATATAGCATCTAATATGAGCCAGATAATGTTAAAAGTATATTATAACTGGGTGCCTTTAATCTCGGGCAGAGGTAGAATAGCCATGAGTTCAAGGCCGGCCTCCTGAGGCTACAGAGTAAGTTCCAGGTGAGCCTGGGCTAAAGTGAGACCCTACCTCAAAAAAAAAAAAAATTTAAGTACATTATGTAGCTGGGTGTAGTGGCACATGCCTTTAATACCAACACTTGGTAGGCAGAGGTACGAGAATTGCTGTGAGTTTGTCAAGGCCAGTCTAGGACTACAGAGTGAATTCCAGGTCAGCCAGGGCTACAGCAAGACCTTACCTCAATAGACAAAAAATAATAATAAAATAAAATTACTTTATAGGTGAGGAAAACAGTCTCAGAAAAGCTAAGTAACTTGCCTAAACTTACTCAGCAAGGTCAGGTTTTAAACCCAAGTAGTCCAAACCCAGCATCTATGGTGTTAAATACTACACTATGCTAAAGGTTGGCCAATGATGACTAGGGCCATCTCCAGTTTTGTAAATAAAATTTTATTGGAACACAAACATTCACTTATACATGGCCTATGACGCTTGTAAAATTCAACAGCAGAGGGGAGGAGTTGTGAGAGAAATGGCCTACAAAGCTTATAATATTTACTACCTAGCCCTTCACAGAGAAGCTTCATAAAGCCTTCTGAACTGTGCCCACTGGATGGGCAAGCGCTCAGTAGGTGAGACCCATTGCTGGGTCCTCTGTGCTTCCTTATGGGAGAGGTGGGAGCAGCAGATGCTGCCCTCCAGTGACCCCGCCCTCCACAGAGCCCGGCCATGGAAGCCCTGCTCAGCATCCCCCACTCACCATGCCAGTAGTTGCAGATGGAGAATTCCTGGCCCCAAGGACTATAGCAGATCCGGTAGAGGTTTGAACGCATGGAGGTGGGAAACAGCCACTTCAAATAGTCTGTGTCTGGCAAGAGAACGGCAGTGGCAAGTGGCCAAAAACTGCTATGCCCCAAAACTCAGGGCCTTCTACAGAGCCCCCAGGGCCCACTCACCTCCATACTGACCCATCTGTGGAGAGGAGAGGGAGATGAATGAATCCACATTGTGCTCCTCCATGACAGAGAGCAGAGCCCGGCACACGAGGCCCCCTGTAGGCAGAACACCAACACTGGGAAGAACCTTTAGGAACAGCCAGCCAGGTCAACAGCCGGGCCTCACAGCCCTCGTGACACTGGCTACGAGGACTGGAGGCTCAGAGAACACAGACAAACCTTCTGCCCACAGCTGATGTCATTAGCGTCTAGGCCTCTGACTAACTCTGAGATGCTTTTAACTGCTCCGTAAATCCCTACCTGTAGGAATCACAGGTAAGGAGGGAAAATGGGGGTGGGGTGGGGAAAGAACAGTGCCGGGAACCTCCCTCTCAAGCAAAACACACAACAAGAGGACCCAGGCGCAGAGGGAAACCAGCAAAACCAGGACTCAGGCTGGATCAAGCTCAGGCAGGGTTTTGGAGCTCAGAGGAGGGCACTGCCTACCCTGAGAGTAGCATAAGAGATGCACCCCTTGTGGGGCCTTCTCCATGATGGGTTTCACAGCCTCTTGGAAGCCTTGCACCTGTTCCCATAGCGGCCGCAAGCTCTCTCTGCCATCGAAGAGATCCAGCACTGTCACCGCGGTCCCGGGGTGTGTCTGTGGGAAGGGAGCAATGCAAACACTGCGGTTGGACTATGGAGCTCACCGTGGGTCCAGGGGTCCACATGCCTGCAGTGCTAGAACCCAGAGCTGGGGGGAGCGGAGGAGGGGGGTGGCGCACGCCTTTAATCCGAGCACTCGGGAGGCAGAGGTAGGAGGATTGCCTTGAGTTCGAGGCCACCCTGAGGCTACATAGTGAATTCCAGGTCAGCGTGGGCCAGAGTGAGACCCTACCTCGAAAAAAAAAAAAAAAAAGAGAGAGAGAGAGAGAAGAGGAAAAAAACCACCCAGAACTACATACCCCAACTCTTCCCCATGCTCATAACAGCTCCACCTAAGGAACTGGGCTAAGCAAGTGACTTTCAGCTGCCCAGGCTTCCTCCCCAGCCCCTCCGATCCCACCCCTCGGCCCCTGACAGACCTCATTGATGTATTCCAGCAGGTGGCGAAAGCTGTATGAACTGTCAAAGAGCCCGTGCACCACGATGACCGGCTTGTAGGAAGCTCCGTGCGCTTCAGGGGTAGCGATCAGCAGCAGGAATGGCAGAAGGAGCAAGACCCACGCGCAGGGGACCCTCGGCACCCTCAGCCCCTGCATGCTCCCACCTGAGAAGGGGGGAGTGAGGGACCGTGAGGAGGACAACACAGACCCTCAGGCCCAGGCCCTTGCGACCAGGCCCCCTAGTCACAAGAGCAGCCCAACTTTTCGCTTGCTCCAGCAGCGCAGTCTTCCCCACAAACACACCCCCTACCCTCTCTGACGCTCCGACCGCGCTCCTCCCCAAGTCCCGCCTCCAACTTGGCGCACAGGAGACTTTGGTCCCCTAGGCCCTTCTTAAGCGTCACCCCGGCTGAGCACAAACCCGAGGTTCTGCGGAGAGCCCGGGGCGGGGGGGCGGGCAGCAGCCCCGGGGCTCCCACCTGGCCCGGGTGCGGAGGCCTGGCTTGGCCCGCGGTGCCCTGACTTCTCCCCAGCCCGGAGGCCCCGGCGTGGGGGGAGGAGGGGAAGGAGTGAGCCGAGAGCGCAGGGGAATGACGGACGGGAGCGGGCAGGAGGGGACGGACTGCTGGGGTCGCGCGAAGCCGTCACGTCCGGGGCTTTCCCTGGTAACCGTGCCAGCGTCCCCGGCAACGCGCGCGGCGCACCGGAGGGGCGGTGGAACATTCCATTGCGCCCCAGGAGCTGGGGAGGAGCCGGCGGAGCGATACATTCGGCCGGACGGGGAGAGGCAGCCGCGAAGATTTTATATATATATATATATATATATGTGTGTGTGTGTGTGTCTGTGCATACACACACACACACACACACACACACACACACTCCTGGGAAACTTCAGGAAGCCTTCTCCGGACTCCGTCGCGTGCAGCCACCCGAGGGTCCCACTTCCTCTCCGCCTGGATTTCGCCGTACTTTCCAACCCAGGCGGTTTGGCTTTCCCAGCAGCACATGAAAGCCTAGGTGCCCGGGGGCGGAGGGGGCACGGGGACGGGGAAGGCAGGCTCTGCAAGTGGCCGGGTGAGCGGCCGCCGGGGCGCCCCTCTGCCCGCCGCGGCCTGGCCTCCCGCCCCGTGCGCGGTTTACACCCCTCCACGGTGAAGTGCGTGTCATACCCGTGTCTCCGGAGACGCCGAGAGCCCTCCAGGGCCCTCGAGTGAAGTGCTGCCTTGGCCCAGTTTCTCTGGCCCTACCCACACCTGACCCACCGTGCTGGGGCCCGAGGCCCGCGGGGCTGTGCTGACTCACCTGCGGGGTTTGCACCTGCCTTTCTACCTGAGCGGCCCCGGCTATCCCGTCCCCACACTCCGTGACCGCAGCCAAACTTCCGAGTTCCAGGCGCTTATCCGAGTGCCCCGGGAAGGCCTTTACCTACCCGAGCTTTCACTTAGCAATTAAAGAAAAAGAATTTCCGGGCATGCCGGAGCCTCTGTCCCTCGGTTCACCGGGTCTTTCTTTACTCGGTCTAAACTGGTCTCGCCCAGTAAAACCAGAAGCGTGTAGTGAGGATGTTGTGGGAGGGATGGATTTAGGGATCACGAGAATGCTTGAAAAACTAGAAGCACCGGTACCAGGCCGGGATGGAGGTGAAAAATGGCTCAAGCCAGGGACTGGCTCCAGCGAAGGCCTGTAGATGGCTTTCTTTCAGGACGCCACCCGGAGGGACTCGGCCCCCTACAGCGACAGCCTCCGGCGAGGGTTGGGAACTACTGAAGCAGAGGGGGAGGGGATAACCGATTCCCTGGCTGTATTTCTGCCAAAAAAAAAAAAAAGCCCAACTGGTGTAATCTCTGTAGATTGCCTATCCTCACCCCACCTCCCCACCCACGCCCTCCCGAGATGTAGAAGGCAAATAAAAGAACAGCCATAATCGCTGGGCCTCGGTTTGACTCCGGGGGTGGAGGTGTGTGGGGGGGGGGGGGCTGAGAGAATGGATCTGAATACTGACCTGCCCACAACTCGGCAGCCCAGCTAGCTGGCATTTCCCTACTCACCTGCCACAAGTGAGCAGTTAAGCCAGGCTGCGTAACCCCACAAGCGCACTCCCTTCCCTCACCCACCTTCAAATTCTGGACCCCAGCGCCCAGCCTGACTGTCAGGCTGGTGGGCCCAGGCTACGAACCCTGAGGGGCTTTTCAGACCCTCCAAGCTGTCCGTTTTGCAGCATTCTCTCCCACCTGCTTGTCTCTCCTAAAGGGGAGAAACCTAGAGCCACAGGTTTGGGAGATCCCTGTACCTTGCAGGAACTCTGAGAACTGAGCAAAGAGGAAGACCTGGGTGGGCGAACCATGTCTGGAGGGAAGTGGGGTTACTGAATCCATTGAGCACCTGCTGGCTTCCTCCCACAACATAATCGCTACAGCGAGTCACAGAGGGGAGACTCTAGAGAGTTCTCTCTCCCTCCTTCCTTCCCTTAGTCCCACCCGCCTAGCCTGGTCTTGCCTCCCTGTTTCCATGACAACTCCAAGGGAGCCTAAACTGGGGGCTTGAATGCCAGGGTGAGAGGAGGAGAGAGGTGGTCCAAAAGCAAAGAGAGACGGACTAGTGGAGGGGCATCTGAAGCTCTCCCCCTCCTTCGTCTCGGCCCCTTTAAGCTCCCCCCCTCCCTCCACCCCCCCCCCACTGTCTTCATCTCCATCTCTGTGCCGCTGCCGGCTGCGCCATCCCGGACCCAGACTTCCAAGGCAGCCAGGGGACCCTAACCTCGGGTTTCAGGGACCCTGTCCCATCAAGACTGCAGGCATGTCTTCGGAAAAGTCAGGTAAAAACAATAACAAACCTCCCCCTCCCTCAACCATCTCTGGACTCCTCCCCAACCCCTCCACTGGCCCTAACCTCCTTCCTTAACCCTCCTGGGGTGAGCAGGTAGTTCGGTTCCATTCCCCTACTCTCTGGCTGTCACTGCCCTGCTCCCTCCTCGTTCTGCGTCCCACCCTTATCTTCCTCCCCACCCCCACTGGCCTCTACCCCTTGCCAACCACATGGTAGGGAGGGGGTCGGCTGAGAAGGCAAGACAGCCACAACCAGGTACCCCAGGGACATCCCTGGGGGGTAACAGATGGACAGTTACTGGCTCATTCGCATGGAGACACCCAGCAGGAAAACGTGGAGCCGTGATTAGATGGGGGGTTGTCAGGGAAGTAAAATCCAGAAGGCTCTTGGTTTTTTGTTTGTTTGTTTGTTTGTTTTGAGACAGGGTCTGGCTAGGTAGCCGAGGTTGGCCTTGAACGTCCCATCCTCCTGCCTCTGCTTCCTAAGGGCTGGGGTTACAGGCATAATTATGGGCTCTGGAAGAAGCCATGGCACCCTGCCCCACTGGAGGGGAGACACAGCGGAGTTGCCATCCCACATGGGTCGGCGCAAACACTGCTGAGCTGAACGCACAATTGTGTCGCAGGTCCACATGTGCGCCCCGAAGAGTGGCTCAGACAGGCCTAAGGCAGCCTTTGGTGAGATAGGATGTTGGGTCTGAGAGTTGGGCGGCCGAGTGCAGACTGCAGAAAAAGAAGGAAGAGCGCTGGGGAGGGTTGTGACCTCAAAACTAGAGTGAAAGGAGGGGGACAGGTGGCCTAGATACATCCCCTCTCCTGCCCCCAAAATGAGAGGTGGCTTCTCAACCTCGGTTTACTTCTCCGTCCCTGTCTTGTCTCTGATCTTTGTGCTGTCTGTCTCTCCTCTCTCCCCTTACCTCTCCTCGATTGTCATGGGGCCCCCAGGCCTTGCAGACTCAGTTCCTCATACTTCCCCGCCTCCCTACAATGCCCCCCAGCCCCCCACCGAGCCCCCGGTCCCGCCTCCACAGGCAGCCCCCTCCTTGCACCATCACCATCACCACCACTACCACCAGTCTGGTACCGCCACCCTCCCACGCTTAGGGGCAGGCGGCCTGGCCTCTGCCGGGGCCGCAGCTCAGCGTGGCCCCTCATCCTCCGCTACACTACCACGACCTCCCCACCACGCCCCGCCGGGCCCCGCTGCTGGGGGGCCCCCACCCGGCTGCGCTACCTTGCCCCGCATGCCACCCGACCCTTACCTACAGGAGACCCGCTTCGAGGGCCCGCTGCCCCCACCGCCGCCCGCAGCCGCCGCCCCACCCCCACCGGCGCCTGCCCCGGCGGCTCAGGCCCCAGGCTTCGTGGTACCCACGCACGCGGGGACCGTGGGCACTCTGCCGCTGGGAGGCTACGTGGCACCAGGATACCCCTTGCAGCTGCAGCCCTGCACTGCTTACGTGCCGGTCTACCCGGTGGGCACGGTGAGTGCAAGGACCTCGGAGGAGGGGGCCACGGCGGAACTGGGTTTGACAGGAAGACCCACTGGAGGCTGGGGGTCTGGGAGTAACTGGGCCAGGGGACCAAGCAGTGTGCTCTAGTGGAGAGGAGCCGGGCGTGGTGGCGCACGCCTTTAATCCCAGCACTCGTGAGGCAGAGGTAGGAGGATCGCAGTGAGTTCAAGGCCACCCTGAGACTACATAGTGAATTCCAGGTCAGCCTGGGCTAGAGTGAGACCCTACCTCGAAAAAAAAAAAAAAAATGAAAAGAGTGGAGAAGAGAAATACCAAGGCAAAGTTGTGGGGTGGGGTAGGTGTCAGAGGTCAGCGCATGTGAGGACGGTCCTGAGGTGTGAAAGGAGACTGCCTGGAGGGAGAGGAAGGAACCCCTGGGAAGCAAGGGGTAGGAGGGAACCAAAACCTGGGCCCGGGTCAGTATTGGCTGCCAGGGAGGTGTCTAAAGGGAAGTAACAAGGTTTGAAAGGCAGGACAATGGTTGGGCTGTACCCTGTGGGAAAACGTGGGTGCATTTAAGAATGTAGGAGCTGGAGCCAGGCATGGTAGCTAATGCCTTTAATCCCAGCGCTTGGGAGGCAGAGGTAGGAGGATCGCCACGAGTTCAAGGCCACCCTGAGACTACATGGTGAGTTCCAGGTCAGCCTAGGCTCAAGTGAGACCCTACCCGGAAAAGCCAAAAAAAAAAAAAAAAAAAAAAAAAAAAAAAACTCTGAAGAATGTGGGAGTTGGGCAGGGGAGATGGCTCTGCGGTTAAAGGCGCTTGCTTGCAAAGTCTGATATCTCAGGTTCTATTCCCCAGTACCCAAATAAGCCAGATGTACGAAGTAGCAGGAGGCCCTGGCGTGCCCATTCATATTCTGTCTCTCTCTCAAATAAATATTTAAGGCCTAGGACTAATTTAAATGTGTCTGGGTAGAATAGTGGGTTATCGTTTCCTCTGACAAGCAAAGAATCATGCTTTTAAAACCTTGTTGTCATGGAGTAGACCACCTGTATGTCCCAGAGTGTCAGGATAACATCCCTTCCCTCCACCTTCCTTTCACAGCCTTACGCAGGCGGGACGCCCGGGGGGACGGGAGTGACCTCCACTCTTCCCCCGCCGCCCCAAGGCCCGGGCCTGGCCCTGCTGGAGCCGAGGCGCCCACCGCACGACTACATGCCCATCGCAGTGCTGACTACCATCTGCTGCTTTTGGCCTACGGGCATCATCGCCATCTTCAAGGCAGTGCAGGTGTGAGGTGGAAGAGTTCAGGCTGGGCAAGGTTTCCCCACGCCCGGGAGTTCTGGGCATGTTTAGGGGGAGGCTGAGACAAGGGACCCCCCCACACACACACACACTCCATTTTGTTATTTATGGGATGAGATTTGGGTGGTTTCTGGCCCTGGAATAAGAAAACAGGTCCCCATGCTCTGACCCCCCCCACCCCCCAATCCTCCTCCCCGCCTCCCTCTCTCGGGCAGGTGCGCACGGCCTTGGCCCGCGGAGACATGGTGTCCGCCGAGATCGCTTCACGCGAGGCCCGGAACTTCTCCTTCATCTCCCTGGCCGTGGGCATCGCGGCCATGGTGCTCTGTACCATCCTCACCGTCGTCATCATCATCGCTGCGCAACACCACGAGAATTACTGGGATCCCTAAAAACGCCCCGGGCCCGGGCCCTCTCTGCGCCCCTGGACCTCGCGGGCGTGTCCTGCGGTCCTGATGCTGACCCCGTGGGCGCTTCGCACGCCCGCCTCTGGCGCCGCCGGACTCGCAGGCATCCTAAGCTCCGCCCCGCGGAACCTCTCGCCCGACGAGCTCACTCCTCCGAATGCGATTCCTCGGGGACCCCCTCCAAAACCTACATCCCCAGGGACACCGCTTCCGGGGTCCAAACCAAAAGCCAGGCCCTCACTGGCTCGGATCCCCTTCCCCCTTCACGGCGCAGCGCCCCCGGGGTCCCTCGTCTCCGGAGCCCCGCCCCTCCCCGAAGCCCCGCCCACATCCCCCTCCCTCAGAAGCCCCGCCTCCAGGTCGGCAAGCTCCGCCTTCTGTTGGGTTTGTGGCTGAGCCCCCTGGCATCCAGACCCACAGACTCTTCCCCTGTCTCCCAGAGTATCCACACCCTCCCGGCCCCCACGCTCGCTCGGGTTTTTGCCAGTATTGTCTCGTCCTTCACCGGGGTCTCTGCCTACTTTCTTGCAAACTACAGACCTCCCATTTTGTTATTTATGGGATGATAGCTGGGAGGTTTCTCTCGCCCTGGAATAAGAAAACGGGTCCCGTGATCTGTAAATAACCCTTTCCACCTGTCCCAACCCCTAGGCAGAAGGGAATCCGCGGATAGAAGACCTCCCCAGTCCTGTGAGGGAGCCCGCGCACCTTGGAAGTCCCAGCCTTGTTCTGATCTGCATACGTGTGTGCGTGTGTGTGTGTGTGTGTGTGTGTGTACTTCTGAAAGACGACATTAAAGAGAACTAGGGAAGGGCTGGAGAGATGGCTTAGTGGTTAAGTTGTTTGCCTGTGAAGCCCAATAACTCATGTTCAAATCTCCAAGTCCCAGCAGCCAGACGCACAGTGACAAAAGCGTGCAATGTCACAAATGTGCACGAGGGGGCGCACGCGTCTGGCGTTTGTTTGCAGCAGCTGAAGGCCCTGGCTTTCTCTTTCTCTCAAATTAAAAAAAAAAAGGGGTGCGCTGGTGAGATGACTTAGCGGTTAAGGCACTTGCTGTGAAGCCTAAGGACCCAGGTTCAATTCTCCAGGTCCCATGTAAGCCAGAAGCACAAGATGGCACATGTGTCTGGAGTTCATTTGCAGTGGCTTGAGGCCCCAGCGTGCCCATTCTCTCTCTCTTCCTCTCCTCTCTGTCTGTAATAAATAAATAATAATTTTTTAAAAAGGGCTGGGTTAAGGCATTTGCCTGCAAAGCCAAAGGACCTAGGTTCAATTCTCCAAGACCCATGTAAGCCAGATGCAAAAGGTGGCCCATGCATCTGGAGTTTGTTTACAGTGGCTAGAGACCCAATTTCTCTCTCTCTGTCTGCCTCTTTCCCTCTCTCTCAAATAAATAAATAAAATAAAATAAGAACTGAAACCTAGTGCATTTATTACCCACAATTGCAAAGACTGCAGCCCCTAGACCTCCAAAGAAGTGGGACAGCACTTACAAAGGAAAAACGCAAGGAGACAGATGCCCAGACCAGTAGAGAGAGATAAAATATAGGCATGGTGGCACACGCCTTTAATCCCAGCACTCGGGAGGCAGAGGTAGGAGGATTGCCGTGAGTTTGAAGCCACCCTAAGAATCCATAGTGAATTCCAGGTCAGTCTGGGCCAGAGTGAGACCCTACCTCAAAACAACAAAAAAAAGGTGTGGGGGGGGAGGTGTGGAGAGATGGATTACTGGTTAAGGTGCTTGCCTGAGAAGTCAAAGGACCTAGGTTCGATTCCCCACATAAGCCAGATGCACAAGGTGGCACATGCGTCTGGAGTTAATATGCACGGCTGAAGGCCCTGGTACGTGCCTTCTCGTTGCTTCTTTCTCTTTCTCTCAAATAAATAAATAAACCTTGAGGAAAAAACAAAAAAAGAACAGGGCTGCAGAGTGCTTGCCTGTGAAGCCTAAGGAACCCTGGTTGGAGGCTCAATTACCCAGGACCCACATTAGCCAGATGCACAAGGGGGAGCACACGTCTGGAGTTCGTTTGCAGTGGCTGGAGACCCTGGCGCGCCCATTCTCTCTCTGTCTCTCTCTCTGCCTCTTTCTCCCTCTGTCTGTCACTCTCAAATAAATAAATAAAAATAAACAAAAGAAAAAAAGAAAAATGAATGAAAGAAAGAAAGAAGGAGAGAGGGAGGCAGGAAGGAAAGAAAGAAAAGGAATTTGGTCCTCCATTGGAAACCCAGACACCTAACATTTATCAGGTAGCCTGGCTGCCCTTGAACTAGTTATTTAGTGGGAATGACCTCTGAGCCTCCTGCCTCCACCTCCTGAGATTACAGACACCACCACACCCAGTTCATGCAGGGCTGGGCTTTGTGCATTGCACACTGGGCGAACACTCCACCAACTAGGCTATACCTCTTGCCCACCATTTCTTTTTTATTATTATTAGTTTAAACATTTTTATTTATTTGCAAGCAGAGAGAGAAGAGAGAAAGAGAGAATGGGCATTCCAGGGCCTTCAGCCTCTGCAAACAAACTCCAGTTTCATGTGCCTCTTTGTGCAACTGACTTTATTTTATTTTTATTTTTTGCAACTGGCTTGACATGGGTATTGGGGAATTGAACTCAGGTTGATAGACTATGCAGGCAACCACTGAGCCATTTCTCCAGCCCAATTGTTTCTTGACTCCTTAAAATTATCCCCTACATGGCTGAAACCATTCAAATGGCCAGAGATGACCTCAATAGTATTTTCATAGTACTCTGCTTCTGAACCCTATGGTGCCTATCTATTTTGTCTGTGTCTGCCTGTGTGCCCCTCCTTTATTTATTATTCACTTTCTTGGTTTGTTTGTTTGTTTGGTTGGTTGGTTGGTTGGTTTTCCGAGGTAGGGTCTCACTCTAGTCAAGGCTGACCTGGAATTCACTCTGTATTCTCAAGGTGGCCTCGAACTCATAGCAATCCTCCTACCTCTGCCTCCCCAGTGCTTGCTGGGATTAAAGGCGTGCACCACCACGCCTGGCTTTTTTTATTTTATTTTTATTTTTATTTATTTATTTGAGAGAGAGAAAAATATAGGCAGAGAGAGAGAAAAAAAGAGAGAGAGAGGAAGAGAGAATGGACGCTCCTGGGCCTCCAGCCACTATGAACAAACTCCAGATGCTTGCACCACCTTGTGCATCTGGTTTACGTGGGTCCTGGGGACTCGAAACGAGGTCTTTTGGCTTTGCAAGTGTGTACCTTAACTGCTAAGCCATCTCTCCAGCCCTTATATTTTTTTATTTTTTAACTTTTTTTTGTTTTTTTGTTTTTTTTGTTTGTTTGTTTGTTTTTTCGAGGTAGGGTCTCCCTCTAGCCCAGGCTGACCTGGAATTCACTATGTAGTCTCAGGGTAGCCTTGAACTCACGGTGATCCTGCTACCTCTGCCCCCAACTCTCTGTGGTGTGCCACCACGCCTGGCTTCACAACAATGTTTTGAGCCTGAAACTTTCCCCAGGCCTTTCCAGAACGATTACCACACCTAGAATTATTGCAACAGCTTCCCTAGCAGGTCTCCAGACCTCCTAACGGTCCCTACACCAAGCTTTACTTACACTGCTGGCAGATAATCTCCCTAGACCCAGTTCTCACACTCAAAAACTCCTCAGGCCACGCCTTTAGTCCCAGCACTCAGGAGGCTGAGGTAGGAGGATCGCCGTGAGTTCAAGGCCAGCCTGAGACTGCACAGTAAATTCCAGGTCAGCCTGGGCTAGAGTGAGACCCTACCTCAGGTGGAAAAAGATCTGAGGGAGGGGCTTTCAAGATTGCTCATTTTCTAAAACTTCCACCGGTCTCAATTCAATTCTCACCATGAAAAGCTCTCTCTTTCTTCATCCTTTGTGTTGGATTACAACAGTGGGTTTCTAAACAACCTAGACATTCCTTGGAGCAATGGATCTCATCACTGGCTACTCACTAGGGTCCTTGGGGAGCATTTAACATCCCAAAGCCCAGGTTGTATCTCTAAGCCAATTAAACTGGGGACTAGAGAGATGTCTCAGTGGTTAAGGAGCTTGCCTGCAAAAGCCTGAAGACCCAGATTCAATTTCCCAGTATCCCCATAAAAGCCAGATGCACTTGGTGCATGCATTTGCATTTGGAGTTTGCTCTAGTGACTGGAGGCCCTGGTATACCCATTCTCTTTATCTCTCTCAGTCTCTGCTCTCTGCTTGCAAATAAAGAAATAAAAATATTTTAAACCACTTAAATTAGAACCTCTGGGGGTGGAACTCTGGCATCAATGTTTTGTTGCATCCCTAGTTGGTTCCAAAGAGTGGCCACAGGGAATCACAGGCTTTGGGTCACCTCGGGGACAACCCAAGATGGGAGAGGACAAAAGGTGGTGTCTGTCAGGACAACTTTCTTTAGGAAAAACATCAGGGTCCACAGCCCATCCGCTAGCACCCCTGCTCCTTCCCACCTTCCTCTCTATGTACACACCTCCCCTGGGAGCTACGTGGAGACCAAGCCACATTTAGCTTCTCTGTGGTTTGGGTTTTTCCAGGTAGGGTCTCGCTCTAGCCCAGGCTGACCTGGAATTCACTATGTAGTCTCAGGGTGATTTTTTTCAAATTTATTTGTTTATTTATTTATTTAAGGGGAGAGAAAGAGTATGAGAGAGAGAGAGTGTGTAAACAGGCCTCCAGCCACTGTAAAATGGACCTTGTGCATCTGGCTTACATGGGTCCTTTGGCTTTGCAGACAAATGCCTTAACTGTTAAGTCACCTCTCCAGCCTCCCACCACCCCCTTTTTTTCTTTCTTTTTTTGAGACAAGGTCTCACTCTAGCCCAGGCTGACCTGGAGTTCACTATGTAGTCCCAGGGTGTCCTCCAACTCAAAGCATCTGCCTCCCAAGTGCTGAGATTAAATATTTTATTTATTTGTTTATTTGAGAGAGGGAAAGAGAGGAAGAGGCAGGTAGAGAGATAAAAAGTGGGTGCCCCAGGGCCTCTAGCCACTGCAAAAGAACTCCAGATGCATGTGTCACCTTGTATTAAAGGCTTATGCCGAGCCACACTGCTTTGTGTGTGTGTTTTTTAGGGCATTTTTTTTCTTTTCAAATATTTTTTTTATTAACAACTTCCATGATTATAAAAAATATCCCATGGTAATGTCCTCCCTCCCCCCACTTTCCCCTTTGAAACTCCGTTTACCATCATATCCCCTCCTCCTCTCAGTCAGTCTCTCTTTTATTTTGATGTCATGATCTTTTCCTTCTATTTTGATGGCCTTGTATAGGTAGTGTCAGGCACTATGAGGTCATGGATATCCATCCAGGCCATTTTGTGTCTGGGGGGAGGCGTTTTTTTTTTTTGGTTTTTCGAGGTAGGATTTCACGCTAGCTCAGGCTGACCTGGAATTCACTATGGAGTCTCAGGGTGGCCTCAAACTCATGGAGATCCTCCTACCTCTGCCTCCCGAGTCCTGAGTGCTGGGATTAAAGGCATGCGCCACCATGCCTGGCTTTTTGTTTTTGTTTTTTTGACATAGGGTCTCACTCTAACCCAGGCTGACCTGGGATTCACTATGTAGTCTCAGGGTAACCTTGAACTCATTATGGTCCTCCTATGTCTGCCTCCTCTGCTTTTTTTAAAAAAAATATTTTTATTTATTTGAAAAATAGAGACAGAGAGAATGTATGGGTTATAGGTGATCCAGGGCCACCTGCCACTGCAAATTAACTCCAGACATATGTGCCACCCTACCCAGTTTTATGTAGTGTTGGGGATTCAACTCAGGACTTCACGTATGCTAGATAGGCCCTCTACCCACTAAGCCACATCTCCAACTATGAGACCCTTTCATTAACAAAAAGAAAAAAGAAAAAGAAGCCAGGCGTGGTGGCGCACACCTTTAATCCCAGCATTCGGGATGCAGAGGTAGGAGGATCACCGAGAGTTTGATGCCACCCTGAGACTCCATAGTGAATTCCAGGTCAACCTGAGCTAGAGTGAGACCCTACCTCAAAAAACCAAAAAAGAAAAAAGAAAAAGAAGCCGAGTGTGGTGACACACGCCTTTAGTACCAGCACTCAGGAGGCAGAGGTAAGAGGATCACTGTGAGCTTGAGACTGACCTGAGACTACTTAGTGAATTCCAGGTCAGCCAGGGCTAGAAGGAAACCCTAATTCAAAAAAACTTTAAAGAAAAGAAAAGAAGCCGGGCGCAGTGGCGCACACCTTTAATCCCAGCACTTGGGAGGCAGAGGTAGGAGGATCGCCATGAGTTCAAGGCCACCCTGAGACTATAGAGTTAATTCCAGGTCAGCCTGGACCAGAGTAAGACACTACCTTGAAAAACCAAAAAAATAAATAAATAAAATAAAATAAAATAAATAAGAAAAAGAAAAAGAAAAGTTTACCTTCCTCCTTCAACCATTTGGCTTCTGAGGTTGAATGTTGTGAGCGCCTCACAACCCTCACACTAGCTCTTGGCCCACCTGCTTTCCACACAGTCCCACTCTGTCTACTCTACACTGCACCCAGCACCCGAGCATGTCTATGGGCAATACACAGTCATACTGAATGCCCACTTCCTAGGAGCCCTAAGTGTGGCCTGCCAACCCACATTTTGCTAACTGGCTGAACTTCCCTGCTCTGGGACCACAATTTCACAAGATGACAACATTCCTTCCCAGGTCAGAGAGAAAACAAAACCGTCCGGAGACCTTCCTTGTGGTTTCCTGGTCCACCAGCCTGCTGCTGCTTCTCTGCTGGGGACGAAGGCTGGCCACTTCCAGCCCAGGCCCATCTGTGCTCCGGAGTCCACACTGTGCCACCTGCTCAGAGCCAGAACCCCTGATATTTGTCTCCTCCCTCACCTCACAGAGCATGCCAACCATGATAAAAAGCTTATCTTGTTTGTTGTTCTTGTTTTCCTAACCCAGGCTGACCTGGATCTCACTGTAGCCCGAAGCTGGCCTTGAACTCTCAGAGAGCTCCTACCTCAGCCTCCCAAGTGCTGGTATTAAAAACGTGTGCCACCCACCTGGCTCTTATCTTTGAAAATGTAAAAAAAAAAAAAAAAAAAAGGTAGGGGGAGCTGGAGGAATGGCTTAGAGGTTAAGGCACTTGCCTGTAAAGCCAAAGGTCCCAGGTTCGATTCCCCAGGACCCATATAAGCCAGATGCACAAGGTAGCACATGCATCTGGAGTTTGTTTGCAGCGACTGAAGGCCCATTGTCTCTATATCTGCCTCTCCCTCTCTCTAATAAATAATAAAATAAGGGGCTGGAGATATGGTTCAACGGTTAAGGCATTTGCCTGCAAAGCCAAAGGACCCAGATTCAATTCCCCAAGACCCAAGTAAGCCAGATGTACAGGGGGCACTTGTGTCTGGGATTCATTTGCAGTGGCTAGAGACCCTGGCATGCCAATTCTCTCTCTGTCTGTCTCTCTTCTCTCTATCCCTCTCTCTGCTTGCAAATAAATAAATAGGGCTGGAGAGATGGCTTAGTGGTTAGCGCTTGCCTGTGAAGCCTAAGGACCCCGGTTGGGGGCTAGATTCCCCAGTACCCACGTTAGCCAGATGCACAAGGTGGCACATACATCTGGAGTTCGTTTGCAGTGGCTGGAGGCCCTGATGCTCCCATTCTCTCTCTCTCTCTCTCTCTCTGCCGCTTTCTCTCTGTGTCTGTCTGTCGCTCTCAAATAAATAAAAATAAACAAAAAATTAAAAGAATAAATAAATAAACATTTTTAAAATAAAATAAGAAAGAAAGAAGGAAAGAAAAATCCTTCCTTTCTCCTCACCTCTGTGGTACAGGCAGGACACTTTCAATCTTACCTAGTGTGCAGCTGCAAGGGAGGGCTGATTGCTTCTGACAGGAAAAAGACTGTCTTGTAATGCCGGGAATCAAACCCGGGCTGTGCTCGCGCTGCGCAGGCACTCTGTCATCAGGACACAGCGCCAGCCTTGCTGCGGTTCATGCTCTTCCTCCTCTTCTGAGACAAGGTCTCGCTATAGAGCACACAATGGCCTTTAACTCCTCATCCTCCCGCCTCAGCTTCCAAAGGGCTTGAATTACAGGTCTGTGCTGCCATGCCCAGCTCTGCCAAAGACTTTACTTTTTTGTTTATTATTACTTTGCTTTTGCTCGTGTGTGTGAGTGTGTGTGGGTGGGTGTGGTATGCAGCTGTATGTACCCTTGTGGCACCTCATATGCTCCCGTGGTGGGGGGGTCACTCACCTGCAGTGGTGCTGGCCGCAGTGGGATGTCGGCAGTTCTGTCCCATTGCTCTCTGCCTGGCCTTGTTTTGAGTCAGACTGTTTTGACTGATTCTGGAGCTTGCTGGGGCTCTGAAGGCTCTGGCCTCTGCTCCTCTGCAGGACTGGGTTAAAGGCTTGTGGCCACGCCCGGCTGTTTTAGGACGGATCTGCAGATTTCAAATTGTGGTCTCAGGCCCTCATGTGTGTGCAGGAAGTGCACTTAACTGCTCAGCACCCTCGCCCCATCCTTTTTCCTCGAGACAGGGTTCACGTAGCCTAGGCTGGTCACCTCAAATTTTCTATGTAGCTGAGGCTGCCTTTGAACTCACAATCCTTCTGCCTCTACCTCCCAAGTGCTAGAATCACAAGCATGGCTACCATAGCCCACTCCAGGCTGAACTTCTTATTTATTTATTTATTTAATTTATTTATGGAGTTCACCTGTAGTCCCAGGCTGGCCTTCAACTCATGGCAATACTTTACCTCTGCCTCCTGACTGCTGGAGTTAAAGGTGTGCTCCACTACACCCGGTTATGTGAGGTATCTTTTGGGAGGAGGTATTTTAATTTTTTTATTAATTATGGATGGGATTTTATTTATTTATTTATTTTTATTTTTATTTTATTTATTTGAGAGTGAGAGGATAGAGAGAGACAGAGAGAATGGGTGTGCCAGGGCCTCCAGCCACTGCAAACAAACTCCAGATGCATGTGCCACCCTGTGCACCTGGCTTACGTGGGTTTAGGGGATTGAATCTGGGTCCTTTGGCTTTGCAGGCAAGTGCCTTAACAGCTAAGCCATCCCTCCATCCCTGGATTTTTAATTTTTTTGAGGTAGGGTCTCACTCTAGCCCAGGCTGACCTATATAACTCATTCTTTACTCCCAGGCTGGCCTGAAACTCAAAGTGATCCTCCTACTTCTGCCTCCCAAGTGCTGGGATTAAAGGCATGAGCTTCCAGCTGTTTTATTATTATTATATTTTATTTTTTGTTTTTCGAGGTAAGGTCTCACTGTAGCCCAGGCCTACCTGGAATTCACTATGTAGTTTCAGGGTGGCCTCAAACTCATGGCGATCCTCCTACCTCAGCCTCCCGAGTGCTGAGATTAAAGGTGTGCGCCACCACTGCCTGGCTTTTTTAAATATTTAATTGATTTATTTATTTGCAAGGAGAGAGACAGAGAGATTTGGATACACATGAGCCACTTTGTTCTGGCTTTACATGGGTACAGGGAATAAAACCTAGGTTTTTAGGCTTTGCAAGCAAGCACCTTAATTGCTGAGCTATCTCTCCAGCCCCTCAAATATTTTCTTTTTCTTGCTTTGTTTCTTTTCTGTGTTTTTAAAAATAATTTATCTTATCTTATTTTATTTTTATTTATTTATTTGAGAGACAGAGAGAGAAAATTGGCAAACCAGAGCCTCCAGCCACTGCAAATGAACTCCAGATGCATGTGCCCCCTTGTGCATGCTTCTGGAGTTTGTTTGCCATGCCTCTTTCTCTATTTCTCTTAAATAATTAAAAGGAAAGTAGAAACCAGAAGTTTTTTTTTTTTTTTCCAGTACTGATAATTGAACTCAGGCTCTCATCCATGCCAGACAAGTTCTCTTCCAACTAAGCTGTATCCCCAGCCCCAGAAGGATTTTTAAAAATTTATCAGATGAGCCGGGCAAGGTGGCACGTGCCTTTAATCCCAGCACTCAGGAGGCAGAGGTAGGAGGACTGCCATGAGTTTGAGGCCAGTCTGAGATGACATAGTGAATTCCAGGTCAGCCTGAGCTAGAGTGAGACCCTACCTCAGAAAAAAAAAAAAAAAAAAAAAAAAAAAATTATCAATGACATCATTCACTTGTTCAAAAGCTTCCAGTGGCTCTTTACCAAGCTTAGACACAACAGCCCAGATTAGGGGCCCTAACATGCTTGTGTACTTTGAAATGGAAGAAAGGAGTTTTGAAGCAAGATCTTTTATTTTTGTTTGTTTGTTTGTTTGTTTTTTCAAAGTAGTATCTTACTCTAGCCCAGGCTGACCTGGAATTCACTCTGTAGTCCCAAGCTGGTCTCAAACTCCTACCTTTCCCTGAGATTAAAGGTGTGTGCCAACACACCTGGCTCAAGCAAGATCTTTTAATTTTTTATTTATTTAGACAGGGTCTTACAGAGCCCAGGTTGGCCCCAGACTTCCTATGTCACCAAGGCTGGCCTTGAATTCCCGATCCTCTTCCTCTAACTCCCACGTGTTAGGATTACAGGCATCACAAAGAAGCAAGAGCTTTCTGGCCTTCTTTCTGCTTTTCTTCTGGCTCCCTGGTTACTGGGATCAAACCCAGGGCCTTGTGCACACCAGACAGGCCCTCTATACACTGAACTATACCCCAGTCCCTCTCTTTCTCTCCATTCTCTTGCAAGCCACTCTATAGAAACTAGAATTATCCTTTCCCAGAGCCATAAGAACTAGAGATAAGGCTGTCCTTGCCTTCCCTGTTTTGTCATCAAGAAATCCTCTGACCTACCTTGTGTCTGATAGCAGATCACAAGATCTCATTACAAAAGAGGTCTTGCTCTATATCCAGGAGGGAGGAAGGATGGCCATGCAAAAAGTGCCTTGACAAGTGTCTTCCCCTCCATCTGGTTGCACTAGAACACACCCACTCACATTTTCTACTGCTGTTCTTTCTTCATAGGATCTAAGCAGAAAAATAGACATTTCCCTCTGGTCTTTGGGCCTTCATTTCTTTTATTATTATTATTTTTAAATGTTTTATTTTTATTGATTTATTTGACAGAGAAAGAGGGGGAGAGACAGAGAGACAGAGAGACAGAGAGAGAGAGAGAGAATGGGCATGCTAGGGCCTCTAGCCACTGCAAACAAACTCCAGATGCGTGCGCCCTCTTGTGCATCTGGCTAACATGGGTCCTGGGGAATGGAACCTGGGTCTTTTGGCTTTGCAGGCAAACATCTTCACCCTTTTTTTGAGGTACAGTCTCACTCTAGCTCAGGCTGACCTGGAATTCACTGTGTAGTCTCAGGGTGTCCTCAAACTCACGGTGATTCTCCTACATCTGCCTCCTGAGTGCTGGGATTAAAGGCATGTGCCACCATGCCCGGCTGGGGCCTTAATTTCTGAAGACTCCAGTATCAAGGAAAACTTTGGTTAAATAAATGTCATGTTCTACTTGGGCTGCAAAGTCACTGAGAAATCCTTCTGGAACTGAGCTGAAAACCTCCTCCATGTAGACCAGCTGACAGAAAGCTGGAAAAAGCCACACTGCATGCAGTTCAATGGGAGAGAGAGAAATCACCAGTGAACATACTCAACAGTGGACACTGAAAGCCTTATGTTTGGCCAGCCAGGTCAAATGAGCCAATGGGTGTAATAGTGGCACGTCTGTTATGGGGGAAACCAACTGCCCTAGAATTGGACTGGAGGCCCGCTCCATGGGAGGGAATACATCCCTGATACTGAAAACTTACAACAGGGCTGGAGAGATGGCTTAGATGTTAAGCACTTGCCTGTGAAGCTTAAGGAACCCCAGTTGGAGGCTTGATTGCCCAGGACCCACATTAGCCAGATGCACAAGAGGGCGCATGCATCTGGAGTTCATTTGCAGTGGCTGGAGGCCCTGGCATGACCATTCTCTCTCTCTCTCTCTGCCTCTTTCTCTCTGTCTGTCGCTCTCAAATAAATAAATAAAAACGAACAAAATATTAAAAAAAAAACCTATAACAGGGGTAGTCATGAGCCCCAGGAGTGTAACGTCTGCTGGTGTTTGGCTAAATGTATGTACTATGCTCACCAAACTGCCCAGTAAGCACTTCTCTTCATGTTCATACCCTTATATTAATGCTACTTTCACTTTTGGTTAGAGAAGCTTCTCTTTTCAGATAGCAGTGCCCTTGGGATGACTCAGAAAGCACCATGGTGCTGAGAAGGAGTGACAGAGGAGTGCTCAACACTGAAATATCTCAATCACACCTTCCATGGCTCAGGGTCCATTGCGGACAAAGTGGCAGGAAGAATGTAAGAGCCAAAGGAAGGGTAGGACTCCTTACAACATGCTCCTCCAGACACCAAATGGCCTGGATATCCATGACCTCACAGTGACTGACAGTACCTACACAAGACCTGTCATAATAGGAGGAAAAGATGATGACATCAAAACAAAAGAGACTGATTGAGAAGGGGAGGGCATATAATGGAGAGTGGAATTTCAGAGGAGAAATGGCAGGGAGGGAGGGAATTGCCATGATGCCATGGGATGTTGCTTACAATCATGGAAGTTGTCAATATAAAAAAAATGTCATGTTCACTTCGGCAGCACATATACTAAAATTGGAACGATACAGAGAAGATTAGCATGGCCCCTGTGCAAGGATGATACGCAAATTCGTGCAGCGTTTCATAGTTTTAAATTAAAGAACTGTACATTTAAAAAATGTCATGCTCTTTTCTTATTAACCTGTCTTTTGTTTTTTAAAATATTGCCAGGCATGAGGCAGAGGTAGGAGGATCGTTGTGAGTTCAAGGCCATCTTGAGACTACATAGTGAGTTCCAGGTCAGCCTGGGCTAGAGCGTGACCCTACCTCGAAAAACAAAACAAATAAACAAAAAGAGAGAGAGAGAGAGATGCCCCTCCCCTCACTGCTTTATTCCCTGGTCCTAGCACAGTGCTTGGCACAAAAGAGGTCATCCATTAATATTTGTTGAACAGAGGCTGGGCGTGTGGCCTCGTGGTAGAGAGCATGCTTCGTGTATGCAAACACCTGGGTTTGATCCCCAGCACCACAAGGGGGAAAAACAATTGAATAAATACCTCACAGTTGTTTGAGGTGAAATGAGATGATGCACGTGAGAGCCTTAGCATGATGCAGGGTGTCGCAGTCGTATTGTAGAAGAGCTTGCTAAAGAGCACCTCTTACCAAACCCTTTGCTACAGAAGGTCTCCTTTTGCTGCCTGATCCTGCCGGAAAACCCTGCCTGCAAGGGAAGCAGAGCCAAGACGCTTTGGGAGCAAGGCAGAAGGAGGAACAATTTTGACACTGATTCTAGCAGAACTGAAAACCACAGAAACCACCAAAAGGAAACAGAAGGGGGCATCTGCTTAACCTTTGCAATGCTAGAATTTCTGTCTTGTGCTGGTGCCACATGGCTGAGCAAAGTGCGACATATGGCTGCATGCGGAGAGCGTGGAATGCAGAGGAATGCGACACTGTGCAAACTTCCAGCTGGCTTCAAGCCTTGTGACAGGGCAGGATGGATTGATGTCGGAATAACCAGGAAAAGCTGGGATGAGCCGGGCATGCTGGCACACACCCTTAATCCCGGCACTCCTGAGGCAGAGGTAGGAGGATCGCTGCGAGTTCGAGGCCACTCTGAGACTACAGAGTGAATTCCAGGTCAGCCTGGGTTAGAGCGAGACCCTATCTGGGGGTGGAGGAGGACAGCTGGGCTTGACAGTGGAGGTGAGTGACATCCGGGTTAAAAGGAGGCGTCAAAAATAAATAAATAAATAAATAAAAAGGAGGCCTCCTCTCCTCTCCTAAGCGGCCTGTGCAATTTACTCCTCCCCCTGCGATAAACACTTGCGTCTCTGTGTGTGAAAACAGCAGCCATCTTTCCAGGCTCAAGTCTCCAAACCCTTCCTTCCATGAAGCCTTTCCAGACCAGACTTTGTTGGAAATAATGTCCCTGATCCCATTTCCCTTCACATCGGAAGCATTTAGTAACGTGGCACTTTACCTTTCTTTGGTAGAGATGCATTTGTCCTCATATTTCATTGATGAACTCAGAACACTCAGTAAGGATATTCTGGGAACTGGAGATTGCCTCGTGAGCACATGCTGTGTACTAAGTATGTGCACTACCAGTTAGGTACACCACAGCCTTCAGTAAGAATTATTCACTGAATAAGAAAAGAAGTCTACATCTTCCATGGCTCAGGGTCCATTGCGGACGAGGTGGCAGAAAGAATGTAAGAGCCAAAGGAAGGGTAGGACTCCTTACAACGTGCTCCTCTAGACACCAAATGGCCTGGATATCCATGACCTCACAGCGCCTGACACTACCTACACAAGACCGTCATAATAGGAGGAAAAGATGATGACATCAAAACAAAAGAGACTGATTGAGAGGGGGGAGGGGATATGATGAAGAGTGGACTTTCAAAGGGGAAAGGGGGGGGAGGGAGGGAATTACCATGGGATATTGTTTAGAATTATGGAAGTTGTCAATAAAAATAATAAAATAAAATAAAATAAAATAAAATAGTCTAGGGCTGGAGAGCTGGCTTAGCAGTTAAGGCGTCTGCCTGCAAAGCCAAAGGACCCAGGTTCGATTCCCCAGGACCCACATAAGCCAGATGCACAAGGTAGTGCATGCATCTGGAGTTTATTTACAGTGGCCAAAGGCCCTGGCATGCCCATTCTCTCCCTCCCTCCCCTCTCTCTCTCTCTCTACACACACACACACACACACATATATGCCTCTTACTACACCCAGCTTCATTCTCTGTCTTAAATAAGGAAAAGAAAGAAAAGAAAAGAAAGGAAAAGAAGTCTATGTATTGGGAATGTAGCTCGGTCTCCCTCCCCTCCAAGGAAGGGTCACACTCTAGCCCAACTGGTCTAGAATTCACTATGTAGTCTCAGGCTGGTCTTGAACTCACATCAATCCTCTTACCTCTGCCTCCTGAATGCTGAGATTAAATAAATACATAAAATGTTTAAAAGAAATATAAGATTTTGCTACGTGCACTCAAGCCATGGCTCCACACCTGTCTCCCCAGCAGCAGGGACTACATGTACACATGATCAGCCCCCCACACACTATCAGATCTTTAGGGTAAAGACCAGAGTACATTCTTGTGTCCCCACTCTCCGGTCCAGCCTCCACCCAATAGGCAAGTGGTTTTTTCACTTGAATCTTTTTAATTTTTAAAATTTTTTTGGTTTTCCATTGTAGAGTCTCAGTCTAGCCCCAGCTGACCTGGAATTCACTATGTAGTCTCAGGATGGTCTTGAACTCACAGTGATCCTCCTTCCTCTGCCTCCAAAGTGCTGGGATTTAAGTCACAAGCCACCACACCTGGCAGCTGTATATTTTATGTTGTCCTCAGCTTCCACATTATATAGCCAGACTCGGGAATAAAACTCACTTGGTTTAGTTCCTTTTTCTCCCCGCCCCCTTTTTTTTCTTTTTTTGGTTTTTCAAGGTTGGGTCAGCTGAGGCTGACCTGGAATTCACTATGTAGTCTCAGGTTGGCATTGAACTCATGGCAGTTCTCCTACCTCTGCCTCCCAAGGGCTGGGATTAAAGGCGTGCGCCACCATGTCAAGCCACTTGGTTTATTTCTTTATTTCATCCAGATTCCATAGTGACAACCTCAGAAAGCTGAATGCTGTCATAATGAAACTCAAGGAACAGGGAACTGGGAGAGAGAAAGTGATAGGAGTCAGTCAACATTCATGACATACCTCAGCTTTAGCGGGGACCATATATACACTGTTTCTGCATCTTCACGTGGTTGCCTTTTCTTAGTTGAAGCCTGGAAGCCTGGGAGACTCTGTGGACTACAGATATCTTACTGGGATGTCTGAGTCCTTTTCTGGAACTTAAAAAAAAATCTATTTGTATGTATGCGTAGTGCATGCATGCGTGTACATGGGCTCACCAGTCTCTCTTTTATTATTATTATTTTTTATTAACAACTTCCATGATTGTAAACAATATCCCATGGTAATGCCTTCCCTCCCCCCACTTTCTCCTTTGAAACACTATTCTCCATCATATCCCCTCTCCCTCTCAATCAGTCTCTCTTTTATCATCAGTCTCTTAACAATGCAAATGAACACGAGATACACCACTTTGTATACAGTTTTTTAAAATAAATATCGTTTTAAAAATATTTTATTTTTATTTATTTATTTGAGAGAGAGAGATATACAGAAATAGGAAGGTAGACAGAGAGAATGGGCGCGCCAGGGCCTCCAGCCACTGCAAACAAACTCCAGACGCGTGCGCCCCCTTGTGCATCTGGCTAACGTGGGTCCTGGGGAATCGAGCCTCGAACTGGGGTCCTTAGGCTTCACAGGCTTAACCGCTAAACCATCTCTCCAGCCCGTGGCTCCTTCTTCTTTTTGTGTCTCCATCATTTTTTCTGCCTTTTCTATCCTGCTTCAGAGACCCTTCACCCACCCAAGAATAGTCCTGGCCCAGTTTGTAAGGCTGACCCACAAAAAGAGACCTCCACCTTCTGGGAGGAGACCTACCCAGCAGAGCAGGCTGTACTAGTTATACAGGTGAAAGGCAGGAAGGCTGAGCCCGCCCAGAGCACAGGGCGGGGCGATGACGTCAGTGCACATTAAAGTTTAGACAACACTGTCTAAGATATCTGGACCAAGGAGGTCTCAAAGAACAGTTGGAGAGAAAAAATCCTAAGGGTTTATCTTGGAGAACCTTGGATTACAGAATCAGAGTGGGAGCTGGAGAGATGGGTCAGTGGTTACAGGCACTTGCTTGCTTAGATTCCCGGGTAGATGCCCACACAAGCCAGATGCACAATGTGGTACATGCATCTGGAGTTCATTTGCAATGACAAAGGCCCTAGAGAGCCTATGCTCTCTTCTTGCATAGTGGTGGTTTGATTCAGGTGTCCCCCATAAACTTAGGCTTTCTGAATGTTAGGGTCCCAGTGATGGAGATTTGGGAATTAACGCCTTCTGGAGGCAGTGTATTGTTGGGGACGGGCTTATGGGTGTTATAGCCAGTTTCCCCTTGCCAGTGTTTGGCTCGCTGTCCTATTGCTATGGTTCACTTGATGTTGCCCAGGGGGTGATGTCCACCCTCTGCTCATGCCACTGTCTTCCCCTGCCATCGTGGAGCTTCCCCTTGAGACTGTAAGCCAAAATAAGCCTCTTTTTCCCCACAAGCTGCTCTTGGTTGTGTGATTTCTACCAGCAATGCGAACCTGGAGAGATGGCTTAGCAGTTAAGGAACTTGCCTGCAAATCCTAAGGACCCAGGTTTGATTTCCCCAGAACCCTTGTAAGTCAGCTGCACATGGTGGTGCATGTGTCTGGAATTCATTTGCAGCCACTACAGGCCCTGGTGTGGCCATTCTTTCAAATAAATAAATATTTATTTGCAATCAGAGAGAAAGAGAGAAAATGGGCGCGCCAGGGCTCTAGTGGCTGCAAACGAACTTCAGATGCATGCGCCACTGTGTGCATCTGGCTAAACGTGGGTACTAGGTGATCGAACCCGGGTTGTTAGTGTTTGTTAGTGTTAGCGCCTTAATCGCTGAGCCATCTTTCCAGACCCTAGCCATGAACCCTTGATCCACCTGCCTCCACCTCCAGGGTGCTAGAGCCACACCAGGCTTCTGTTTGTTTATTTGGTGTTGAGGGTCGAACTCGTGGCTTGTACGCATGCCAGGCAAGGGCTCCATCTCCACCACCCTGCCTTCATTGGCCTTGGTTTCTCAGTCCTGGACTTGCCACGTTGAAACCTGCCCGGCCACGGCTGGTTGGGTTTGATTCGGAGGTCTGTTGCTCTGGCCTGCTTTGGTTGCTAGGGCCCGGAGAGTCAAGGTTGCTGAGGAAATGACATCACGCAAAGTAGGCGGGACAAAAGGAAGCTCCCTGCTCGCGATTGGCTGCCAGGTTTTCAGTGATCTTCGCAGTCCTCGGGCTCCGGAACGGTTGTCAGTATTTCCCCGGTCTCTCCCGACTCCGTGGCGGTTCTTTTAGACCAGGGACCAGACTCAGTGAGTTCTTCGCCCTCGGCGAGCGTGATGGATGCCGCCATGCTAGTCTCTTTGGCCTGTCAGGTACTTTTTTACTCCATCGGGTGTCTGTAGTTGTTTTTTTTGTTTGTTTGTTTTTTTCAAGGTAGGGTCTTGGTCTAGCCCAGGCTGACCTGGAATTCACTATGTTGTCTCAGGGTGGACTCGAACTCGTGGTGATCCTCCTACCTCTGCCTCCCGAGTGCTGGAATATATATAGTTTTAAACTAGGTCTGGGTGGAACCGAGACTTGGAGGTAGACCAATTTGGGGAGGAAAATAACAAAGAGATTTTTCAGGACTATAGAGGACTGGGTTTCAGAAGGATGGGGAAGGACTAGGAGTCTTAAATAGGAATCCTGCGATTAGCATGATTTTTGTTGTTGTTTTCTTTCCAGATGTGGACTTAAACCTGATCAATCACTTTCCAACCCTGTTCCATCTCCTTGGGTGAGAGGGACCAGGCAGCCAAATGGATACAGCACCTGTCAGTCAAGTGACAGAGAAGGTCGCCTTGCAAGCACCACCATGCGAAAAGAACCTGGGTTCGATGGCTCAGTGTGGGCAGCAGCCCCATGGCCTTCCTGCTGCAGCCCTGGAGCTGGGAACCAGGCCAGACCCTGCCAGGCAGATTCTAGGGACTTCTCAAGGGACTGAAAAACTGGTGGCTGAACTCGAAGGAGACTCTGATCAATCTCAAGAGTTAACCAGTGAGGCAGAGGAGACTCTGGAGGCCTCTGACCTCTGGTACTGTCCAGATGGCAGCTTTGTCAAGAAGATTATCACCTACGGCCATGGCCTGGACAAACCCAAGCTGGGTTCTCGCTGCCAAGTGCAGGCTTTGGGGTTTCCTTTTGGTTCCGGACTGCCAGAGGGCAACACCGAAGTCACTATAGGTTTAGGTCCATGGAGAGAGGAGACCTGGGGGGAAGTCTTAGAAAAATGCTTGGAGTCCATGTGTGAAGGGGAGGAAGCAGAGATTCGGGTCCCTGGGCATAGTGGACCTCCATTCAGGGTCAGGTTGAGTTCATTTACTCAAGGCCGGGATTCCTGGGAACTGGAGGTGAGTGAGAAGGTAGCCCTGGCCAGGGAAGAACAGGCCAGGGGCACAGAGCTGTTTCGAGCTGGAAACCCCGAAGGGGCTGCCCGCTCCTACGGACGGGCTCTTAGACTGTTACTGACTCTACCCCCACCCGGTCCTCCAGAACGAGCCGTCCTTCACGCCAACCTCGCAGCCTGCCAGTTGCTGCTAGGGCAGCCCCAGCTGGCAGCCCAGAGCTGTGATCGGGTACTGGAGCGGGAGCCTGGCCATTTAAAAGCCTTATACCGGAGGGGTGTTGCCCAAGCTGCCCTTGGGAACCTAGAAAAGGCAACTGCTGACTTCAAGAAGGTCCTGGCGGTAGACCCCAAAAACCGTGCCGCTCAGGAGGAATTGGGGAAGGTGATCATTCAGGGGAAGAAACAAGATGCAGGGCTGGCCCAGGGTCTGCGCAAGATGTTTAGATGATTAAACCATAAAAGAGACAGGAACTTGTGAATTGTAGTCTGTGCTGTGAGGTTTTTAGGGACCCAAGGAGAAGTTTTCAGCCCCTATGTGCACATAGAATATAGATGGGTAGATCTATCTATCTATATATGAGTAGAGATAGAAGAGAGGCAAGCAGTGAGAATGGGCACACCAGGGCCTCCAGCCGCTGCAAACAAACTCCAAATGCATGCACCTCTTTGTGCATCTGCATCTGTATGGGTACTGGGGAACCGAACTGTGGTCGTTAGGCTTTGCAGTCAAATGCTTTAACCCCTAAACCATCTCTCCAGCCCTCAATGTGCCACTTAAAAATGTTTTTTCCAAGGTAGGGTCTCATTCTGTAATCCCTGGTGATCCTCTTAACTCTGCTTACCGAGTGCGGGAACTAAAGGCAGGGGCCACTACGCCCAGCTTCTTTTAAATATTTTTTATTTACCCATTTATTTGGGACAGATCCAGTGAGTATGGGTGCACCATGCCTTCCCGCCACTGTAAGGGAACATCAGATGCATGGGCCACTTTGTGCATCTGGCTTTACATGGATACTGGGGAATAGAACCTAGGCCGTTAGGCTTTGCAAGGAAGCGCCTTTAACCGCTGAGCCATCTCTCCAGCCCCTCAACGTGCCACTTTTCAAGAGAGTTTATCTCCTGGAACAGGAGCTCTTGGGGCAGATGTCGGGCCTTCAAATCCTAGGAACTACATCTCCCAGGCTCCTTTGCGCGGTGGTGGCGGTGGGGCTGTTAGACACATGCGCAGTCCCGTGGCCGCCGCACTCTCATTGGTCTCTTCCGGTACAGTCATTTCTTCCGCGGCGGCGTGCCATGCACTCAGGTCCGTGACTGGTGGCCGGCACTTCCGGGACGCTGTCCTTCCCTTGAGGGGCGCGCGGATTGGCTGCGGGCGGGGCGGGGCGGGCCCAGGGAGCGGCGTGCGGGTCAGGGGGTGGGGGGAAGATGGCGGAGCTGATGCTCCTGAGCGAGATCGCCGACCCGACGCGCTTCTTCACCGACAACCTGCTCGGCCCGGAGGACTGGGGTGCGTGCGGTGCGGGGCGTGCGGGGTGTGCGGTGCGGACGAGGCCCCGGGGCGGGGACGGCGGCGGCCTCGGCGCCCTGGCGTCGCCGGGCCCGGGGTGCGGAGGATGGCTCGCTCGTGGTGTCGGGCCGGCGGCCGCGGCTCTGCGGCAGACCTGGGCTCCCGGCCCGAGCCCCGAGCAGTTCCGGGGTCGGGGTCGGGAGGGAGGGCGTTTCTTCTGGAGCCTCGCGGTTCGAGTAGGCGGGCGGTGGGTCCGCCCGAGCCGAGCCAATGAGGGGATGGGCCGCGGCCTCCTGACCGCCCCCGCCCGCCCGCCCCGCAGACTGCACCTTGTACGCGGGCCTGGAGGAGGTGACCGACGAGCCGACGCAGCTCTTCCGTTGCGTGGAGCACGATGTCCCGGTACTGTAACCCGCCCCCCTCGCGGTCCCCTTGACCATGCATGGGTGCGGGTGGTCCCCAAGCCTGCACTCATTGACGAGCGAGAGCTCGTCGGAGATTCACTTCTGCTTTCTCGCACTTCTGCCCTCTTGACATACCCTCCATTGTTTAGTTTGACAGCAGCTCTCTGGATGTGGGGATGGATGTCAGTCCCCCCGAGCCGCCCTGGGACCCTCTGCCTATCTTCCCAGGTAAGACAGCCTTTGTATTTCCCTCGTCTTTCCAGAAGCCCTTACCTTCTCCTGTCTCCTAGAATCTGTTGTCATTACCTGAGTCCTCATATGCACTCTGTGGACACATCTGTGCACTCCTCGATTCCATCCCTGAAGTGTGGTCCTCTCCTCCACGCCCTAATTCTGGTGGGAACCCGTCTCAAGATGCCTTTTAGACTCTTCTCAGGCTGTGTTTCCTGGTTATTTTTTTAAAAATATTTTTATTTACTTACCTTTTAGAATGGATGCACTAGGGCCTCCTGCCACTGCAAACGAACTCCAGACGCATGTGCCATCATGTGCATCTGGCATAAAGTGGGTTCTGGGGAGTCGAACTTAGGTCCTTAGGCTTTGGAGGCAAGGGCCATGGCTAAGCCATCTCTCCAGCCCTTCCTAGTTATTTTTGTAGGACTTGGGAGTTGAACCCAGGGCCTAATGCATACAAGGCCAGTGCTTTACCATGGAGTTAAATATGCCCTTCCTGGTTGTTTTATAACTTTTTTTCCCCCTCCAGATCTTCAGGTGAAATCCGAACCGTCCTCCCCCTGCTCGTCCTCCTCTTTCAGCTCAGAATCATCACAACTTTCCGCAGAGCCCTCCAGCCAGGTGAGCACTCCTTCTCTCCCTCCAGCGCTGCATGGTGGGGCCTCTGTTCCATCCTCTTCCTCATAAGCACTGAAGAAAGGATTTGCTGCTGAGTCATGAGGTGGAGGCTGTTTCTGCCTTTGCCATAATACCCTCACTTTCCATGCTTCTCTGGACATTTACAATTGAAGATGGGTCCTTTGGGTTTTTTTTTGTTGTTGTTGTTGTTTGTTTTTTGGTGTTTTTTTTAGCTCTTTTGCTTTTGTTTGTTTTTCCAAGTAGGGTCTTAGGCCAGGCTAACCTGGAATTCACTATGTAATCTCAGGGGCCTCAAATTCACAGTGATCCTACCTCAGCCTCCTAAGTGTTGGGATTAAAGGTGTGCACCACTACACCTGCCTTTTTTTTTTTTTTTCCTTCGAGGTAGGGTCTCACTCTAGCTCATGCTGACCTGGAATTCAGTATGGCCTCAAACACACAGTGGTCCTCCTACCTCTGCCTCCCAAGTGCTGGGTTTAATAAATAAATAAAGAGGTGTGCTACCACACCTGGCTATTTATTTATTTTATTTGAGAGAGAGAGAGAGAATGGGTGTGCCAGGGCCCTAGCCACTGCAAATGCATGATGCATGCACTATTTTGTTCATCTGGCCTACATAGGTCCTGGGGAATCAAACCTGGGTCTTTGGCTTTTCAGGCAAGTGCCATAGCCACTAAGCCATCTCTCCAGCCCCCACCTCCTTTTTTTTTTATTTTGAGGTAGGGTCTCTGGTCCAGACTGACCTAGAATTCACTATGTAGTCTCAGAGTGGCCTTGAACACATGAGATCCTCCTACCTCTGCCTCCCGAGTGCTGGGATTAAAGGCGTGTGCCATCATGCCCAGTTTTCCAGCCCTTTTATTTGAGACACCATATGATATAGTTCAAGCTGTCCTGAAACCAGCTATATAGCTTAGAATGACCTTGAACTTCTGATCTTCTTGCCTTTATCTTCCAAGCACTGGGATTCCAGCCATTTGTACCATGCCTGGTTTATGTGGTTCTGGAGATTCAACCCAGGGCTGCATGCCTGTTAGGCAAGCAGCCTACCTACCAGCTGATATACAAGATGAAGTCCTTGTATACGGAGATAGGTGGCAGCAGTAGGGCTGGAAAGAAGAGAGTTGTTAACTGCTGAGGATTCTGGAGCTGTTCTTGCCCGGTGTAAGTTGGTACTTGAGACCCTGACACTTTGTGAGCTCTCCCAGGAGTAGAGTAGAGATAAAGAACGGGGCCAGAGGGAGAGCAGGGAGACGCTTGGACCATTGAGACCTCAACTCAGGTAACTGATGGTCTGCGAGCCCCTCAGCTGCTATGCTCAGCATCTCCTCCTCGTCTTCTTCCTTCTTCCTGTCTCCCTGCCCTGCCCTCACTCCCACCAGGCTCCTGGAGTAGGGGATGCGCTGCCTGTGAAGACAGAGTCCTTAGCACCTCCGCTCTGCCTCCTGGGAGATGACCCAGCATCCCCATTTGAAACTGTCCACATCACTGTGGGCCCTGCCTCTGATGAGCCCTCAGGTAATAACAGCCTGGCCCTGTCCTCTTGGCTTGGCCAATGCAGTGTCTCTGCACAGGTGGAGGACAGGCAGGGTGAGGTGGGAGGATGCAGTGCCAGCAGCCAGAGCAGACGCTGGGAAGGAGGAGGCTTAGCACTGAAGCAAAGGCAGCATGGAGGAGTAGGGAGGCTCTCTTCTTATTCCTGGTGCTCCTTTGTATCATTCAGCATTTGCATATCATTCATCATTTGCATAAGAAAACCCTTGTGGACAATTTAGGACATATTTGTGCTTCTCTTTCTACCACACACACCTTTCCTTTTGTCTCACTCTTGCCCAGGCTGACCTGGAACTCACTGTGGTTCCAAGCTGGCCTTGAACTCACAGTGATCCTCCTACCTCTGCCACCAAGTGCTGGGATTAAAGGCGTGCTCTACTACACCTGGCCTTGGCTTTGATTTTTATTATAAAATTTTTCACATATGCTGAAAGGTTGGAAAACCACAGAATATTATTCATACCATTTGTGCTGTTTTTTGCTCTTAGGTTTATTTGATCATATGTTTATTCAAAAGATATTTATTAGCCGAGTGTGATGGCACACACCTTTAATCCCAGTACTTGAGAGGCAGAGGTAGGTGGATCACTGTGTGTTTGAGGCCACCTTGAGACTACATAGTGAATTCCAGGTCAGCTTGGGCTACAGCGAGCTCCTGCTTTGAAAAAAAAACTGAAGTATTTATTTATTGACCCACTACTCCATGCCAGCTACCAGAGAGGGTGCTGGGAATGCAAGATGAATGGAAAGTGACCTCCAAGCTGAGCTTCCTGTGTGGATGTAGGGGAGAAAGACGGCAGCAGCAGCGCCAGTGAACAGAGGTGTGGTCATTCTGTTAGATGGTGCCAGTCATGGTTGTACACACCTGTGATCCCTATATGCAGGAGGTGGAGGCTGGAGGATCAGGTTTTCAAGGTCATCCTTGCTACGTGGTGAGTTAGGAGGCCAACCTGGAGTGTGTGAGACCCTGTTTGAAAAAGTGTAACAAAAGGATTCATTTGACAGTGCTAGGAAAGCTCCTGAGAGTGGGAGCTCACCCAGAGCTGGGCTGGACCTGGTACTTGTTCCAGGGAGAAGCTTTTTTTTTTTTTTTTTTTTGATTTTCGAGTTGGGGTCTCACTGTAGCTCAAGCTAACCTAGAATTCACTATGTAGTCTCAGGCTGGCCTCAAACTCATGGCGATCCTCCTACCTCTGCCTCTCAAGTGCTGGGATTAAAGGCGTGCGCCACCATGCCCGGCCAGGGAGAAGCATTTCTAAAGCCAAGGTTATGATTTCTATATTTTATGAAGTGTGCATTATAATTCAGTAATGTGTACACATTGTGTAATAGTCACTTCCATTTTCTGAAACATTGTCATTCACATGTGTTGGAAACTTGGCAGATTTTATTTGTGTAGTGATAGGGTGTTGCTGTGGAGCTCTGGCTGGACTGTCGCTCACCGTACAGATGAACCAGGCGTGGAACTTGCAGCAATCCTTCTGCCACTGCCTCCTGAGTACTGGGTTACAGGTGTATGTACCACCTTGCCCTGCTGAGCTGAGAGGGTATGGGAGTGGGTGACCTGCAAGTGTACAAGCATTTCTTCAGAGTGGATGTGAGGCAGGTGGGGAATGGTGAGACATTAGAGACTAGAGTCTGGCCAGGCAGGTCCTGCACTGGGGCTTCTAGCTTCTGTTCCATAGTTGGAGGCAGTTGGGACCTTCAAAGAACTAAGCAGTCTGGGCATGGTGGCACAGGCCTTTAATCCCAGCACTCAGGAGGCAGAGGTAGGAAGATCACTGAGTTTGAGGCCACCCTGACACTACATAGTGAATTCCAGGTCAGCCTGGGCTAGAGTGAGACCCTACCTCAAAAGAAAAAAAGGCTGGGTGTGGTGGTGCAAACCTTTACTCCCAGCTCTCAGGAGGCAGAAATAGGCAGATCACCGTGAGTTTGAGGCCACCCCGAGACTATATAGTGAATCCCAGGTAAGCCTGGGATAGAGTGAAACCCTACCTCAAAAAACCAAAAAAAGAAAACAAGAATGGGTTGTAGAAAGGCAGGACTTATAAGGACCAAAGGACATTAAGGGGAAGCCCTCATGTGCAGAGAAGACGAACTTGAGAAAGAATGAAGCTAAAGTAGAAAGACACAGGGCCTCCCAGGCCCTGGAGAACCCGGGAGACAGGATGTGAGGGTTACTGGCCGGGGCAGCTGCAGGCAGGACAGCTGCTTTTCATGGGTTGGACACTGCAAAAGCAGATTTCTGGTCAGGAGAGGTGATAAGCTAAAAGTGGGGAATGGTGATTGTTGATTTCAAAGTGTCTCTGTCACTGGCGGAAGTCCAGCCAGAAGCCGGAGGACTCAGGAGCCCACTGATTTCTAGCTAGGCTTTCTCCTTGGGTCTCTACAGGGCAGACCAAAGCAACTCAATGAAGGAAGGGTGCACAGTTTGAGGGTACAGTCCACCATGGCAGCAGGACATGAGGCAGCTGGTCACAGCTCATCTGCAGTCAGGAAGCGGGAGATGGATGCTGGCGCTCAGCTCGCTTCCCCTTTTTACTCCATCCAAGACCCTACCCCATGGGATGGTGCCACCCACATTCAGGATGGTCCTTCCTCCTCCGTTAACCCTCTCATAGACATACCCAGAGGTGTGTTTCTGTTTAACTCCAGTCCACAGGGAAGATGGGAAATTAATTATCAAATCTTAGCAGGGAAGGGTGAAGAGCGGCTGGTGGGGGTGGAAGACAGCAACATTTCTAGCAGACGATCAGATGCTACAAAGGGGACACACAGTGAAAATTGCAACACCTTTGGCAGCAAGATTACTGGTGACGTGAAGGACAGTGCTATTAAACTGCGCTTCTCTTCTATTTTTCAACACTGTGTGAAGGCCTGCACTCAGAGCTTTGTGAGGCTTGTCATACCTTGTGCTCAAGTAGTGCTGGTGGTGGTCAGTGCCGGGGAGGCACTGTGCGTGACCGTGTGTCACTGGTTCCCTTTGTCCCTTTGTGGAGCTTGTATCCTGACTCTTAACCTTTCCCAAGCCCAAGCAGAAACCAAATTAGCAGTTCATTGTTTGTTTGTTTGATTTTTTTTTTTTTTTTTTGAGGTAGGGCCTCACTCTAGCTAGCCCAGGCTGACCTAGAATTTACTTTGTGGTCTCAGGGTGGCCTTGAACTCACAGCAATCCTTCTATCTTTTCCTCCTACCTCTGCCTCCCAAGTGCTGGGATTAAAGGCATGCGCCACCATGCCAGACTCATATTGGTGTTTATTTTTTTGGTTTTTTGAGGTAGGGTCTGACTCTAGCTCAGGCTGACCTGGAAATCACTCTGTAGTCTCAGGGTAGCCTCACACTCACAGTGATCCTCCTACCTCTGCCTCACAAGTGCTAGGATTAAAGGCATGCACCATCATGCCCGGCTCAGATTGGTGTTTAAAATAGCAATGTTAGTGATCGTATAGTTAAGTATACAAACAGATGATTTTGGACTGTTCCTTATACTGAATCTGGCCCTCAGATTTTTTTGGGTTTTTGAGGTAGGGTCTCACTCTAGCCCAGGCTGACTTGGAATTCACTGTATAGTCTCAGTCTGGCCACAAATTCACAGCAATGCTGTGAATTAAAGGCATGTGCCACAATGCCTGGCCTCAGATGGGTTTTGTTGCACTTATATGGGCCCAGCATTTGTTTCTGTGAGGTGACTGAAACCTTATGATGTGGCCCTGGAAGGCTGACTGATGTCTGTCAGAAGGGAAGCTGTGTGAAGGAGAAGCAGTGAGCCCTCTTAAGCCAGTGGAGTTCGGTGCATGGAGGCCATGAGAACAGTGGTGACAGCAAGCAGGTTGGGAGTCAGGAGGGGCAAGCCAGTTTCGCGGAGATGTAGGCGTGGTGGTTGTCAGTGTGGAAGTGTGTTGGGACAGCAAGATGGCAGTCGGTGGTATGGATGCCTAGTCCCCTGCTCGGGCCTCCTCTGGCTCAGTGGGCACAATCTGAGGGAAGGAACGGAGAGCAGCGGAAGGGCAGGGCAGCCTTGAGGAGAGCGCAGTGGTTTGTGCTGAGTGTGCGGAGCCCTGAGAGCAGTGCCATCCCAGGGCAAGCGGTGGCAGGCTCAGCGCACCAGCAGCTCACAGCCTCCTGCGCCACAGTGCTTTTGTGTCCAGGTGCAAAGAAAGTGACCCTTTTCTTCCTCTGAACGCACTTGCCCTCTTCAGGGTGTGCCTCATTTCGGCTCTTGTTTTCTGCCCGCCACCCCACAGACATCCAGACCAAGGTGGAACCCGTCTCTCCGTCGTCTTCTATCAACTCCGAGGCGTCTCTGCTCTCAGCCGACTCCCCCAGCCAGGTGAGCAGTCTTCCCTGCTGGTGCCCCAGCCCTTCTTCCCTGTCTCATCAGCTCCTCCTCACTGGACATTCCTAACATCTCTGTACTGCCCTGGATAGGCTTTTATAGGAGAAGAGGTCCTGGAAGTGAAAACAGAGTCCCCATCGCCCCCAGGATGCCTCCTGTGGGATGTCCCAACCCCCTCCCTTGGGACAGTCCAGATCAGCATGGGTCCATCCCCTGATAATTCCTCAGGTAATGGATCCTCCTAACCCCTGGGTTCCCTAGCAAGAGGGCTATAGTTCCAAAATTCCTCCCTCCCTCCCTCTGCACCTTCCTCTCCTTCCTTTAGGCAAAGCCTCAGCCACGCGGAAGCCACCACTGCAGCCCAAACCTGTGGTGCTAACCACTGTCCAGATGCCCCCCAGAACTGTGCCTCCCAGCACCACCGTCCTCCTGCAGCCCCTTGTCCAGCAGCCTGCAGGTACAGAAGAGGGAGCGGAAGACTGGGCTGCAGTCCTTGTCAGTGAGCTCAGAGCCACTGAGGCCCCAGCCTTGCGTGCCTGGGTGTGAGTGTGAACACAGGACGCCTCTTGACACAGCTCTGTGCCCTCCTTCTGCTTGCTGCTCCAGTGTCCCCAGTGGTCCTCATCCAAGGTGCTATTCGGGTCCAGCCTGACGGTCCAGCCCCCACTGTTCCACGGCCTGAGAGGAAGAGCATCGTTCCAGCTCCAATGCCTGGGAACTCCTGCCCACCTGAAGTGGATGTATGTGTAGGAGAGGAGGGGATTAGAGCTCCTGATGGAGGGGGAGAAAAGTCCATTGTAGAGACAGCTGTGGGATGAAGAGGGGCTTGGGATCAAGGAACAAAAAGTGAGGACAGGACCTGAGGGACAGCCCTAGGGCAAGGGTAGATCCTGTTCTATAGCATAGTCTAGGGCCTGTGGGATGACCCTAGGGTAGGGATAGACCTGATTCTAGCGTGGTCTTTGGGCCTTAGGTTTTCTTTCACTGCCATGGAGGAGGGTGGTCTCAGGAAGTCAAGGGCAGGGGAAAAGCCAGGTAAACTGTTCATTGTTACAGCAAGGTTAAACTTGGGTTCTGAAAGCAGGACCAGGCCTGGTCGGAAGGGAGCTTGGTAGCTGGCCCCTGGCTTGGTGGTGTCAGCTGTCTCTCACCCTCTGGTCCCGGCCAGGCGAAGCTGCTGAAGCGGCAGCAGCGAATGATCAAGAACCGGGAGTCGGCATGCCAGTCCCGCCGGAAGAAGAAGGAGTACCTGCAGGGGCTGGAGGCGAGGCTGCAGGCAGTGCTGGCTGACAACCAGCAGCTGCGCAGGGAGAACGCTGCCCTCCGCCGGCGGCTGGAGGCCCTGCTGGCTGAGGTAGGGCCGGGCTGTCCTTGGAAAGGCTGGGAACAGGCCTCTCAGGGTGTGACACCTTGCCTCTCTTCCTCTACACCTTAGAACAGTGAGCTGAAGCTAGGGTCTGGAAACAGGAAGGTGGTCTGCATCGTGGTCTTCCTTCTCTTCATTGCCTTCAATTTTGGACCTGTCAGGTGAGGCCCTCTGGAGCCCTTGCTCTTCCTAGACACCTGAAAAGCCAGCTGCTTCATCTTGCCTGTGCTTCTCCCCAGCATCAGCGAGCCGCCTCCAGCCCCCGTCTCTCCACGGACGAGCAGGGAGGAGCCCCGACCCCGGAGACACTTATTGGAATTCTCAGAGCCAGAGCCTACTCACGGGGTCGAACCCCTCCAAGGGGCCGCCCAGGGCTCCGAGGAGCCACAACCCAGCCCAACAGGCCAGCCCAGTTTCAGGTGAGGGGTAAACAGATCCTTCTCCTTGGAGATATGAATAGGTCATCTTCCTGAAAGTGGCCCCTGAGAGCGGAGCCATAGCTGCTCTTTCTGATGGTGCCTTCTTTGTAATGCCAGTGATGGTGGCCTCTGACTCTTGCCACCTCCTGCCTCACTCAGGAACCTAACTGCCTTTCCTGGGGATGCCAAGGAGCTACTACTGAGAGACCTGGACCAGCTCTTCCTCTCCTCTGACTGCCGCCACTTCAACAGAACCGAGTCTCTGAGGTATGTTGGGGTCAAGGCTGGGCCCCTGCCCCTGGCCCTGCCCCTGCTCTCCAAGGCCTTCCACAGACAGCCTGGCTGTCCCTGTTGACTGAAGTGCAGCTCTCCTGCCTTCTCTCCTCACTGCGGCACACAGGCAGGGAAGCATTTTGGCCTGTCCTAGGGATGGTGACCCTCCTCTGCTTCCCCAGGCTTGCTGATGAGCTAAGTGGCTGGGTTCAGCGTCACCAGAGGGGCCGGCGGAAGATACCTCAGAGGTCCCAGGAGAGACAGGTAGGAGCCATGGGGCTGGCTCGAGGAGGCGATCTGGAGACAGGGTCAATACCCTGGGGACTTGAGGTGGGCAGAGGGTGGTGGTTTCAGCTATTGGGGCGTGGAGGAGTGGGTGTGAGATGTCACCAGCTTCCAGGGACTGCCTTCTCTTTGCCTTTTCCCTTCACCCACCCCAAAGCCTTAGATACTTCTCCTTCCAGAAGTCTCTGCTATGGAAGAAGTCACCTCCAGTGAAGGCAGTCCCCACCCAACCCCCAGGACTCCCTGAAAAGTGAGTGTTGGATTATTTATTACGGAGGTCTCTAAGGAGCTATGCCCCAGGAACTTCTCCCCCATCCAACCTCTGTCCCTCCTCTCACTGGGAACTGGGCCCTGGACTTGCTTAGCTCCTTCCAAATCCTGTGCTCCGCCTGCGTAGGGATTCTGTGGGCCAACTACAGCTGTACCGCCACCCAGACCGGTCCCAACCCGAGTTTCTGGATGCAATTGACCGTCGGGAAGACACGTTTTATGTTGTCTCCTTCCGAAGGGTGAGTTCTTCCTCCCGGCCTCCCTGTCACCGTCAGCCTGCTCGGTGGTAGGCAGAGTGGGGCAGCAGGGCCTGCGGGTGTCTTTCCCTCCACCCTGAGGTCCCTCTGCTCCCCAGGACCACTTGCTGCTCCCCGCCATCAGCCACAACAAGACCTCCCGGCCCAAGATGTCCCTAGTGATGCCGGCCATGGCCCCCAATGGTAATTCTTACTTTGCCTGTGGTGAGGGTTCTCACACTGAAGGGTGAAGTTCCCATCAGTGGATCCGGCAGGGGGCGCTAGGGGAAGCGTCTGCAGAGAGGAGTCTCAGGCGCTGCCAAGCTGGGAGGGGAGGGCAAACTGTGTGTGTGTATGGGGGCCGGGGTGAGTGTTTGAGAAGTGGCTAACACATACCAGAAACCCAGCACTGAGGGCTCAGGAGTCTGTGACAGGAAGATGGATGGTTTGAAGCCAACCTGGACTACATACTGAGCTCTTGTCTCAAAACTAAAAACATGAGCCGGGCATGGTGGTGCACACCTTTAATCCCAGCACTTGGGAGGCAGAGGTAGGAGTTCGCAACCACCCTGAGATTACGGAGTGAATTCCAGGTCAGCCTGAGCTAGGGTGAGACTCTACCCCGAAAAACAAAACAAAACAAACAAAAAAAACCCTGCAGGGATAGGTAGTAGAAGTGGCTGGCAGAGAGAGGGCATGACTACTCACTTCCTTTTCTTTTTTGCCTCCTCTCTCATCAATGTCTTAATCCTGTCTCCCACTGCTCCAAACTCTACCCCTGTGTCCACTTGACTCCCCGTAGGCCTCCGTGCTCACTGCTTTCCCTCCCTGCTCACCACCACTTTCTGACATCATCTCCATTTGCCCTCTCTCCTTCTCTAACTCTGTTCTTCTCACAGAGACCCTGTCAGGCCGGGGTGCCCCGGGGGACTACGAGGAGATGATGCAGATTGAATGTGAAGTCATGGACACCAGGGTGATTCACATCAAGACCTCCACGGTGCCCCCCTCACTCCGGAAGCAGCCGTCCCCATCCCCAGGCAATACCACAGGTGGCCCCTTGCCAGCTTCTGCCGCCGGCCAGGCCCATCCGGCCTCCCATCAGCCCCTCTACCTCAACCATCCCTGACCTGCAGCTCACAGCAGCTTACACCTGGGTGGGGGGTGCCGAGTGACCAAGTGGAACTGTTTCAAATTTCCCTGATCCCTGGGCTTGGGCAATTGGTAAAGGAAAAGCAGGGTGTGGGGTTAAGCACTTATTAAAGCAGGGTGGGTGGTTCACCTCTTTTCAGAATACAGGGCCTCTAGCGTCCCTGTAAGCCTGTCCTGTTCTTTTTCTCAGTATGGAATGAGGTTCAGCGTTAGGGTAGAGCCTCCCACATCCTCTTTATTCCTTTGTTTCTGTTTGAGGGTAGAGGTGGGAATTTAGTCCCCAGGTGGGACAAGGAACATTCGTACATGGAGCTGGGTGGTTATTGGGAACAGAGGAGTACAGTGGAGGAGGTCAGTTAATGTGTGTGTGTGTGCAACTTTTATTTTTATTATTATTATTAAACCACTTGAAGGGAATTAAAAAAGTGGTGACTGCCTTCCTGGCTTGTGACTTGTGTAGGGCCAGCATCAAAGTACCACTGAAGGTACGCGAGGGGTGGGGTGTGCGGAATCACAGACCTCATGTCATCTCCTTACCCCACCCCTGAAACTCTGGGGGATGTCTGTCTAGCAAGGATGTCTATGGCGTGACACCAGAGGATCCAGATCATTGGAATGTGTCTGAGTAAACAGGAAGGACAGGGGGCCCCACGCCCTTCAGGGTGCTCCACAGCACCCCTACCCCACTGCTCTCCAGGATGAGCAGTTCATACAAACAAGTGGAGCCTGGGGCTAGAGGGCCTGGAGCCCAGGAAGGTGGGGCTGGTGGAGAAGGGCCTGTGCTGGGGAGGAGGAGGCATGTGGAAACATCCCCACCGTCCTGCACTGAAGGAGAATGAAACACAGGGTCCAGATGGACAGAGGAGATGGGCAGCCCAAACAGCAAGGGCTCTGTGCTCCATTAGGAAGAGAGGGAACAGAGCAAGACGAGGGGCTGATTCTCTACCCAGCCTGGGGGATCCCCTGTAGCTGCTCTGTCCAGCAGTGCTTTGGGCCTGACCCTGCGGAACTGGCCTGGGTCAGCTGGAGGGTGTGAGCTGGGCCTGGGCTCCATGCCCAGATGACTGGACAGGGGCTGCCTGGCCAGAAGCCCAGTCCTGAAGGAGGGAAGAACCTCACGTGTTCAGCCAGGCTCTCCCCTCCTTTCACGGTCCCTAATGTGTTTGGGGTGAAAACAGACTAGGGAACTATGGCAACCTGGAACCAGGGCTCCCAGGAACTAGGTCTCTTCCCTCCAGAGGACAGCTCTGGTCCTCAGCCACTTCCTTTCCCAGAGTCTCTTGAGCACCCCATGCAAGCAGTGAGTACCATGAGAAAACCAGGATTTGGGAAGCAGATGACCTGGTCTAGGCTCCCTAGGAGCCTTTAATTAGCTGGTGTCCTCAAGCACAGCCTTGGGGCAGTGCCAGAAGAAAAGGTGGTGCTCTACTGTCTAGTCTCACAGGCTCGCCTCGCTGTGTTCTCTCTCCTCGACCCCCATTTGGGAAAGTCCAAGTGCTGGGGTGTGCCGCCCAGACCCTTCTGAGTGGTCGTGGATGGTGGGGGCAGCAGGTGAGAGGTCCTGCTGCTGCCTTCCGTCTAGACCCGTGTGGGCTTCTGTTCCTCCGCCCGCACCACCACGCCCAATCTCTTCAGGACCCCCGCGCAGTTGTCACCGCCACACCTCGGTCCCTTCATGCCCAGACACTCTTGGTCTCTCGTTCTTTCTTTGGGCCACCATGCCTTGCATCCTTTGGGATCCTCATCTTCTGTTCTGTGCCTCTCCTCACCCCACTGTCCCTTCTGCACTTCTTCCCACCCCCCTTTTTTTTCTCATTTCTTTGTATTTTTCCCTTTCCCTGTGCCCTGTCCTTTCCGTGTCTTCTCACCCGCTGCCACAGACCCCGTGCAGGCCTCCCTGTGTCGCAGCGCGCCCCTCTACTTCTCTTTCCATTCCTTTGACCCAGTTCCTCATCCCTTCCCTTGCTTCTTCCCTGCCTCGCGTCTTCTCCCCTCCCCTTCTCTGTGCTGTGGGGGCCAAGACTGGGGAGCCTGATGTTTGCCTCATCCTTCTGCTATGGCTTCTGGATACGGCACATCTGGATTCCGGGGCCCAGATGTGTGGTTGCCACAGCGACCTCAGTCCCTCTGGTAAATACAGGCGCCCACCCGCTCTAGAGCAGAGAACAAAACAATTGTGTGACTTTCTTGTGTCACGGGATAGAAATGTCTTCCCTCCTCCCTTCTCCCCACACCCGTCTCCAGGCAAAGGGTCCAGGCCTTCCTGCGACTCCCTGGCCTCTTGGTTCTTCCATCTTTCTTTCCAGGCTCTTGTCCCCGCGTTTCCCACCCTCACCCCATACATATTCCCCATCCTCCACGGTGGATGTTGACCACCCCTGTCTCGGGCAGTTTCTTCTCACTGAATCTGCACAATAACTGGACAAAAGAAGAAAGAACTTTCAAAGGTCCAAATTCTTCACCCTTCCCTCTGGAAGCCTTTCGTTTGTTTGCGACTGTCTTCAAGCCTTCTTTTTCCAGAGCCACTGTGTGAGGGGAGAGAAGTGGGGCTTTGGACTCACGAAACCCTGGTGAGGTGCACTTTGACCACCACGAGCAAAGCCCCTGGACAGGCCACACGGCCTGCACTGATTTCCTGTGCCACAAAGATGGATGAATAAAATGCCTGTCCTGTGTAGGAAGCTGCCTTGTCAACAGGAGCCCAGGACGAGTTTCCTGTCTTCCCCTCTCTGGGACTTCTTTGGATCACAGCCTCTGGCCTCGCATCTTCACTCCCCTCCACCCTTCAGGCCCTCGCCCTCAGCTGCCCTTCCTCGGCTGTCTTCTTTCCCTTTCCTCTTGTCCTGCGGTCAGGACAGGAACGCAGAGAGGGTTGTTCAGAGATGGAGGCTCAGAACCCCACACCCCGACTGAGGGTCTTGGGAAGAGCCGTTCTGCACACAGTTCTGTACAGCATGGCTTCTCCCACCACCAGGGACAGAGATGCAAACATGTCAGACATGAGTCCCTCCAAGAGGGGGAAGTCCCAGAGCTGAACGGTTCTAGACAGTGGTTAGCTCTGGACCTGCCTGTCAAGCATCCAGTCCATTTCTCGGATGCCTTGAAAGCCCATAAACCAGCCCCACACTATGTCTTGAGGCTCGAGTACCCAGTTCCCAGAATACCCTCATGCCAGCTTCTCTCCAGTGTCTCCTGGCCACTCATGGAGCCAGATGTACTTAGGGTAACCCTACTTGCTAAATAATAAAGCCGAGCCTAGGGGAGAAATGGATATGACCGTGGACCATGTTTCTGAAATCTGAGGGTGCAGTCTGTTCTCCCCTGTGTCATGTGGTTGGAGGACTCCCTCTCCCACCTTGTCATCCACTGTCCTCCCTGCTGCCCACTGGGAGATCTGAAGGAAGCTGTCACCTCCTACCTCCGGGGGCTTTAGGCCAAGGCGGGAAGGAAGCTGAGCCCAGCTCTGCCCCACATGCTGATTTCATCTTCCCCATCAAAGCCAGGAACAAACAACCACATAGCCAGACACACGGACACATGGGGACACCCATGCGATAGCCCATGTGTGCCTCTGCCCTTGTCCACATGGGGGTTGTGGCAGTGGCTGCAGTCACGTGCTGTGCCAGCCTACCCTGACTTGGGCACACCTGTGGCTCCAGATCTGGGTATGGACACCTGTACCATGACCCATGTGTGGCATCAGACACATTTAGTCCCCCTTTAAATCCCTCAGGAAATTTTTTTTCTTTTGTTTATATATATATATAAAATCTCCTTTTTTTTTTTTTTTTTTTTTTTTTTTTAGAGAGAGAAAGGGAGGGAGAACAGATGTGCCAGGGCTTCTGAGTCACTGCGAAGGAACTCTAGATGCATGTGCCACCTGGTGCTTCTGGCTTATGTGGGTACTGGGGATTCAAACCTGGGTCCTTAGGCTTCACAGGCAAGCACCTGAACCACTAAGCCATCTCTCCAGCCCCTTCTTTTGGTTTTTTGAGGTAGAGTCTCTCTCTAGCCCAAGCTGACCTGGATTTCACTATGTAGTCTCAGGGTGGCCTTGAACTCTTGGTGATCCTCCTACCTCTACTTCCCAAGTGCTGGGATTAAAGGTGTGCGCTACCATGCCCTGCAAGAAATATTTTTATTTATTTGCAAACCTAGAGAGAGAGAAGATACCATGGCCCCTTGCCACTGCAAACAAACTCCAGATGCATGCACTATGTGTATCTGGCTTTACATGGGTATTAGGAAAGTGGACCTAGGCTGGCAGGCCTTTCAAGCAAGCACCTTTAACCACTGAGCAATCTCTCCAACCCCCTTTTCCTATTTTTTTTTTTTTTTTGAAGTATGGTCTCACTCTAGTCCAGGCTAACCTGGAACTCACTCTGTAGTCCAGGCTAGCTTTGAGTTTACAGTGATTCTCCTACCTCTCAAGTGCTGAGATTAAAAGTTTGCGCCACACCTGCCCCTCCCCCTTTTCTGTTTTTTTTTCTTCTTCTATTTTTGTTTTTTTTCAAGGTATGGTCTCACTCTAGCCCAGGCTGACCTGGAACTCTGTAACCCAAGCTGGCCTTGAATTTACAGTGATCCTCCTACTTCTGCCTCTCAAGTTCAGGGATTAAAGGCATGTGCCACTATGCCTGAGTCCCCTTTTCCTTTTTTAACAAAAAAATTGGGGGGCTGGAGAGATGGCTTAGCAGTTAAGGCATTTACCTGCAAAGTCTAAGGACCCAGGTTCGATTCCCCAGTACCCACATAAGCCAGATGCACAAGGTGGCGCATGCACCTGGAATTCATTTGCAGTGGGTAGAAGCCGTGGTACGCTCATTCTATCTGTCTCTCGCTTTCTTTCCCCATCTCTTTCAAATGAATAATAGGTTGATTTTTTTTAATGGGGCTGGAGAGATAGCTCAATGGTTAAGGCTTTTTGCCTGCAAAGCCTAACAACCTAGGTTCGATTTCCCAGTACCCATGTAAAGCCAAATGCACAAAGTGGTGCATGCATCTGGAGTTTGTTTACAGTGGCTAGAGGCCCTGGTGTACCCATTTTCTCCCCCTTTCTCTCCCCACCTCTCTTCTCTCTCTCTGCTTGCAAATAAATAAAATATTTTTTTTTAAATTGCAAAGAAAGAGAAGAATGATGGGCGTGCCAGGGTCTCTTGCTGTTACAAACTACAGATGGATGAGCCTACGTAAAGATGGCTTTACGTAGGTCCTGGGAAATCGAACCCAGGCTGCTGCTTTGCAAGCAAACCTTTAACTGCTGAGCCATCTTCCTAGCCCTCAAATCCCTTTCCCATCACCAGATTTGGCCAAGGAACACCTCAGTAATGAGGTTTGCCACGGCGTTGAGAGAACCCTGTCCACCATGTGGAGCGGGGCCGGGGGGGGGGGGGTCCCCCCAGCTTGAATGTCTCTTCTGTGGCCAACAAAATTTCTTCCTAAAGCAGCTCAGGAGGCGAGCGCAGGACTGAACACCACCGTGTTCAGCGGGTGCCCATCTCCATGCTTCCTCCCGACTTCAGGCTTTTCTTCCCTGTCTCCCCTCGCCCCTCCTTCCCTTCCCAAGTGATCCGACCTGGTGTTTAGCCAGCCTTTGCCCAGCCACTGCTCAAGTCTCACCCGCTAGTTCTCTAGGAATTTGCTGAGGCGAGAGAATGATAAGGGGCCAGCTATCGTGTCGCCAGAACAGGAGAGCGTGGACCAGGACGGAGAAGCCAAGAAGCCACGGGCCACGGCACAGGAGGGCGCGGTGGGGTGCAGGGAGGTGACTTGGCGCAGCCCCAGGGACAGTCTCGGGTCGGAGGGGTTTAGGCTTGAGGGGGAACTGCCTCCCACCCCAGCTCTCTCCCTGCACTGCACAGCCAGAGCGGAGCTGGAGCTGGAGCTGGTGCTGAGCAACAAGTTGGAACAGCAGCCTGGAGGGAGGTTGGGGGGGGGGGGGCTGGCCTCGAAGAATGGTGCTGAGAAAATGGGTCAAAGAGAAGGGGCCACACGTGGGGAAATGATGGGGAACAAGGCATAGGAAAGGAGAAGTCAGGTTCGGCAAAACCTAGGGTGGGGAGGATTTAAAAGGGGGAGAGACGGGGCTGGAGGGATGGCTTAGCGGCTAAGGCATTTGCCTGCAAAGCCAAAGGATCCCAGGTTCGATTCCCGGGGACCCACGTTAGCCAGATGCACAAGGGGGCGCATGCGTCTGGAGTTCGTCTGCAGTGGCTAGAGGCCCTGGCGCGCCCATTCTCTCTCTCTCTCTCTTTCTCTGTCAAATAAATGAATAAATAAAAATAAAATAAAATAAATAAAATAAAATAAAAGGGGGAGTGACATGGGTGGTAAGACGAGGAACAGGGAGGTGAGGCGAGGGTATGCAGGGCTCCCGTCCTGCAGCAGGGAGGGGCTTGTGGGAGGGTCTGGAGGATGGGAGGGCCGGCCCTATCTCTGCTCCTGACCTCAGGCTAGTCCTCCCCTTTTCCTCCCCTGCCTGCCGCAGGCTCCCTCCTCCTCTGCCGCTGCGGAGACCCACAGTGGTGGTGGCTTGGAGAAGAAGCCTGGGCACTGGCACAAGTGCGGAGTCTTCGGGGAGGGCAGGGCTGCCGCGGGGGTAGGTACCCTGGGGCGCCCGGGACTGGACTGGGGCAGGTGCAGAGGCAAAGCGGCGGCCGGGTTCCCCAGGTAAGTGCCAGCTCTGCGAAACCCAGATGGAGGAGTGGGTCCTCTCTTGTCCTGCACCTCAGCCGAAGGTGTGGCAGAGCTCTCCCAGGTCAGAGGAAATGGAAACTCCCTGTGTGTGCGCGCGCGTGTTGCATGCACCAGGGTTGGCAGGGGATGCTGCGGGCACACGAGGGGAACAGCCCGCTGGAATCCGGGGTCAAGTGTCTGCAGCAGGGTTCCTGCAGGCAGTGGTCGGGAGGTGCCGGGCTGCCAGGGAGGACGAGGCTGCGCTGCTGGCCAGCTGGACCTCGGGAGGAAGGAGAGCGCCGTGGACGCGGTGAAGTGTCCAGCGAGGCTCGGAGCGGGCAAGCGCCGGGGCTGGGCTGGGGAGCTGCTGGCCGTGACCCGGGAGGGACCTCAGGTGACCCAGCTCACCGCGTTAGAAGTCCGGGGCTCCCCAGCCCGTCACTGGCCGGGCCGGAGCGAGTGAGGCCCCGGGGCTGCGGGAAGAGCGCCGGGACCGTCCCAGCGCGCGGCGGCGCGGTGTCCCCAGGGCACCGGGCGGGCTCCGCGGCCTCCGCCGGCCGCTGTGGGCAGGAACCATCCGTCCCTATACACGTGACACGCCCCGGGTGGGGCGGGCCCCTTATCTCGCATGGAAAGAATTTAACGCTTAGAAACAACTGCAAGTGGAACTGAAGGGAAACGAGTCGGAAACAGCTGCCGGCTGCCCCGCCCCGCCCCGCTTCCCGGGCTGCAGCCCCCTCCCCTCTTCCCCGCCGGGCACCTCGGGGTCATCGAACTGCCTGCCGCCAAGTGCTGGACACTGCGCACGACCCGACCCGCCCTCCTGTCTGCACTGACCTCCTGACCTTTCCCACTTCAGGTCTCAAAGTCTCTTTCTTTCTTTCTTTCTTTCTTTCTTTCTTTCTTTCTTTCTTTCTTTCTTTCTCTCTCTCTCTCTCTCTCTCCTTCCTTCCTTCCTTCCTTCCTTCCTCCCTCCCTCCCTCCTTCCCTCCCTCTCTCCCTCCCTCCCTCCCTCCCTCTCTCCCTCCCTCCCTCCCTTCCTTCATTCCTTCCTTCCTTCCTTCCTTCCCTTCCTCCCTCCCCCCATCTTCTTCCTTCCTCCCTCCCTCCCTCCCTCCCTTCCTTTTTTTCCAAGCAGGGTTTCACTCTAGGCCAGGCCAACCCAGAATTCACTATGAAGTATCAGAGTGTTCTTGAACCCAAGGCAATCCTTACACCTCTGCCTCCCTACTGCTGGGATTTAAGGCGCCTTTTTCTTAATTTTTCTATCCTCATGGTTCATCTGCTGGCTTCCCAATAAAAGAAATCTGAATGCCCCAGATGGTCAGGTGGCGCCCCTTACTGGCGCCCTCTTCCTATCATGCTCAAGCCCAGTATCTGAGACCTACCCCCATTTCTCACACCTAGAATCCTTTCTTCACCTCTCACTGCCAGATTCGTGGGGGGGAGATGGGTGGGCAGAAGGAGGCACTGGGGTGGGACCAAACGCCAGCCCTGGAACATCCCTCACTGAAGTTTGTGTCTTTCCCACCCCATGGGGCTTACCGTCCCCCAATGAGCAAAGTGTCAAAGTTGGCCACACACTGAATACCAGGAATGCTGAGTCACAGTTTGGGAAGGTGCCCCCACCCCTGCCAATCCTCCAACTGTGGGAAGATGCCAAGAGGGTGAGGCTGCCCCACCCCGAACACACTCAGAGAGGCACAGAGGAGACAGGAGACACCAGACTTCTCCGCTTGCCCAGTGCCAAAAGAGGGGTCAGGATTTTCCAAGAGCTGGGAGGGGCACTGAGGAGCACTGGTTATATGAGGCAGGGGACTGGGAAGGAGTCTCTGGGGCGTCCATGGGGTGCTGTGTGTTGCAGAGACCCCCACTCACGCCCTGCGGGGGGTGGAGAGGCAGGGTCCAGCTGCCCAGGCAGTCCCCTTCCTCCTGGGAGCGGCTAGAAGGGGAGGTCTCCCGCGCACACACATACAAAGATGTGGGTGTCTTTTGGGTTGACATGAGGGTTGGTGTTCATAATGACAGTATCTGAGGATGCGCACAGAGAGCACACTTGCATATGCCACTTACTTATGTGTGCTTGTACACCATGGTTGGTGCGGGGCCTTGGACCTTCAGTGATCCATAAGGTAGACTAGAGCTCCACCCCCAGCTGAGGGACACAGTCTGTTGTCCAGCTCCCCTCATGTCTCTTGATTGCCCGTGGGGGAGTGTGGAGGCTGGTCCCCTGAAAACTCCCTTCTGCCCTAGAGGATTCAAGGAAATCTGTTTGTTGGTGGTGGAGCTTCGGGGAGCTCTCCCTCCTGGCCAGTTCGCATTTCCACCATCCACCCTGCCCTGCTCTTTCCAGCTTCTCTAGTCCCTGCCAACACGCCTCCTCCCGGCCTGCCCCGTCCTGCCACTCTCCTCAGCAGAGCCCTCTCTCCTGTCTCTCACGCCTTTCCTCTGAACTGTCTCCATCCGTTGCCTCAGTGAATTCCACAAACAAACACAGTCAGGTAACCACCCACCCAGATTAAGAAACAAGATTTTCTTTAGGTTCCAGTCCCAGCGTCCTAATTGTTTTAACAAAATCGGCCTTGAAGGTGTATGTAGCTCAGCAATAGAATATTTATCCAGCATGTGTGAGGCCTGAGTTTGAATCTACAATCAATCAATTATCTCATTTTTCTTTAAAAAAATTTTAAATTTATTTATTGTATTTATATGAAAAAGAGAGAGAGAGAATGGGCACACCAAGGCCTCATGCCACTGCAAATAAACTGCCTGCTCCACCATATGCTTACGTGGGTTCTGGGGAGTCGATCCCAGGTCCTTAGGCTTCGCAGGCAAGTGCCTTAACTGCTAAGCCATCTGTCTAGTGCTCATCTCATTTTTCTCTCTCTCCCTCCCTCTCCTCTGTCTCAAAGTGCTGGGAATTGAACCCAGGAACTTGTGTATGCTAAGTGGTCTGCACCCCCCGTCCTCAGTTTGTGTGTGTATGTGTGTTTTGCTTTTTTCGAGGTAGGGTCTTACTCTTGCCCAGGCTGACCTGGAACTCCCTGTGTAGTTTCAGGCTATTCTCAAACTCACAACAATCCTCCTACCTCTACCTCCCAAGTGCTGGGATTAAAGGTGTGTGCCACAATGCCTTTTTTTTTTTTTTTTTTCTTTTTTCGAGGTAGGGTCTCACTCTAGCTCAGCCTGACCTGGAATTCACTATGTAGTTTCAGGGTGGCCTTGAACTCTCGGTGATCCTCCTACCTCTGCCTCCCGAGTGCTGGGATTAAAGATGTGCGGCACCATGCCCATCTTAGATTTCCTTTTTAAAAAAATTATTTAGGGGCTGGAGAGATGGTTTTAGTGGTTAAGATGCTTGTCTGCAAAGCACAAAGACCCAGGTTCAATTCCTCAGGACCCACATAAGCCAGATGCACATAATGTTGCACGCGTCTGGAGTTCGTTTGCAGTGGCTAGAGGCCCTGGAGTGCTCATTCCTCTCTCTCTCTCTCTCAAATAAATAAAATCTTTTAAAAATTATTTAGAGAGGCAAGCCAGGCTTGGTGGTGCATGCCTTTAATCCCAGCACTCGGGAGGCAAAGGTAGGAGGATCGCCATGAGTTTGAGGCCACCCTGAGACTACATAGTGAATTCCAGGTCAGCTTGGACTAGAGTGAGTAGAGTGAGACCTTACGTCAAAAGAGAGAGAGAGAGAGAGAGAGAGAGAGAGGCAAACAAACTCAGACTCATGTGCCACTGTGTGCATCTGGCTTACATGGGTACTGGGAAATCAAACCTGGGTCCTTTGGCTTTGCAGGCGAACACCTTAACCACTAAGCTATCTCTCCAGCCCCAAAATAGATTTTCTTAGCAGAATTTTTCCACTATTTCTCTTCTGGTTGCTGCCAACTGCCCCTCCCCACTTGCCCAAGAGCTCCACACGCTGACTCAGAACACTACTGTGTGCTCTCCTTAGACTTCATTTAAGCAGAAGTATCAAGAATGTTCTTGCATGTGCCTGGCCTGTTTCATTCCTCATGTTCAGCCCCACCCACATGATTACACGTAACTAATATCAAGTGAACTTTAGTGCTTTTCTTGCTGCATCTCTTTATTTCACTGTGTTATGAACAAGCCAGTTTGTTCAATGCCATCTACTGATGCAGATGTTTGGGGATCCCCTTTGGGGCTACTGCGACCCTTACTTCTGTCGGTTGTGTTCTGAATGCATGGGCGGGGTGGCTTTACTATGTCGAGTATGTTCTGCCAAACAATTTCCTAAAATGTTTGTACCATCTGGTACTTTCAGGACCTGTCCCAGCCTGGTCTCCCACTCATCTTCTGGCCTGGCTACTGTTTCTAAGGGACTTGCAGTCTCAGACACTGTCCGTGGTCCTAGCCCTGACCTTGGTCCTGTTCTTGGCTCCAGCCTTACTGCCAGTCCTGGACTGAAGTTAGCTTTTTTGTTCACGGTGATAGTCGATAAATGTGTGTTGGGCATTTTGTGCTAGATGCAAGGATACAACAGCTAAGGACAAAAAGGCGGAAAAAAACAAGTTCTATGCCTTTCCCAATAGACCTTACTGCATAATGAAATGGGCAAATTGAAAGTGGGCACGAGAGTAACACATGCACCCATCATCATATCTTCATCTAGGACCACAGATTATCACACATGTTACACAAGTTTCATGGAGTGTAATACCATATGAAGGGGCCTGGCCTGGTTGGGAGGCTTCCCTGAGGGTGTGAGGTCTGAAGAAAGGGGCCAAGAGCAAGCATGCTTTGCAGGGAGGGACCTGGGGTTAGGAAGGAACATGGAGTGCAGTGGACTTAATTGTGACCACTACTCTAGAGTGTTCGGTGTAGATCGGTGTTCTAAGAGAATTTGAAAGGGAGTCAGTGGAGGAGACCATGGAGGGTGAGTGGAAGCAGAGGGATCAGCGAGGTGGTGATGGCAGTTGTCGGACAAGGGCGGCTGGACCATAGGTAACTGCAGTAAGAGAGAAGGAAATGAGCTGTTGTGTCACTGAGTGGGCCTTTAGGCTTCTAGCTTATAAAGCTGGGTGAATGGTGAGTGGGGAACAGACTGGGGAACATTGGGAGGAGGAGGAGGAGGGTGGCAAGGACAATCCGAGTCCAGTTATGGAGGACTTGCCCAGGGAAAGGGAGGAGATTGCTGTGGAGGTAGAAGAGATGACTGGATTGGTTTTACACATTGAGTATAGTTCAGAAATTGAAGTCACCCATCTGGATGAGAGTACTCATCTACATGATGAAGACAAATGTCCCTTGGACTTTGTGGGAGCCTATGGAGAGAATTGTTGGTCAGTTCAAGGGGTGGGGAAGCCATCAGGAGTGGACTGAGGCATACTTGGGATATGAGGAAATGGGAACAGAAAGTATAGATTGATCTAACAACTAGAGGCAAGAAGTGTGTGGCAGCTGGAGGGATGTGGGGGATGTAGCATCAAGGAAGGATTTTTTTTTGAGGTACGGTCTCAATCTAGCTCAGGCTGACCTGGAATTCACTCGGTAGTCTCAGGGTGGCCTTGAACTCATGGTGATCCTCCTACCTTTGCCTCCTTAGTGCTGGTATTAAAGGTGTGTGCCACCACGCCAGCTTTTTTGTTTGTTTGTTTATCTGTTTTGTTTTTTCGAGGTAGGGTCTTGATCCAGTCCAGGCTGACCTGAAATTCACTATGTAGTCTCAGGGTGGCCTCGAACTCACAGTGATCCTCCTACCTCTACCTCCCGAGTGCTGGGGTTAAAGGCATGTGCCACCATGCCCAGCCCTGCCTGTTTTTTTTAAATATATTATTTGGGCTGGAGAGATGGCTTAGCGGTTAAGCACTTGCCTGTGAAGCCTAAGGACCCCGGTTCAAGGCTTAATTCCCCAGGACCCACGTTAGCCAGATGCACAAGGGGGTGCATGCCTCTGGAGTTCGTTCGCAGTGGCTGGAGGCCCTGGCAAGCCCATTCTCTCTCTCTCTCTCTCTCTCTTTCTATCTGTCTCTTTCTCTCTCTGTCTGTTGCTCTCAAATAAATAAATAAAAATTTAAAAAATATATATTTAAATATATTATTTTATTATTTGAAAGAGACAGATAGAGAAAGAGAGAATGGGTGCACCAGGGCCTCTGGCCACTGCAATCAAACTCCAGGTGCATGTGCCACTTTGTGTATCCAGCTTTATGTGGGTACTGGGGAATCAAATCTGGGTCTGGGTCTGGGTCATCAGGCATTGTAAACAAGTACCTTAACCACTGAGTCATCTCCCCAGCCCAAGTGCTATCTTTTTATGTCTGCTCTCCTTTGCTTAGCATTTCGTGTGTGAAATTCACTGGTGGCACATAGCAACAACTTTTTCTTGTGTAATACTCTATTCTGTGGCTCTGACACTATTTATCCAGACTAGTTAACACACACTTGAATTGTTTTCAGTTTGGGCTAATAGAAATCAATCTGATGAACAGCCAGCAGGGTGTGGTGGTGCATGCCTGTAATTCCAAAACTCGTGAGGCTGAGGCAGGAGCATTACTAGTTCAAGACCAGACTGGACTACATAGTAAAAGACACAATCTCTAAATGGCAACCACTAAAACAAAAGCTCTCATGAGCATTATTGTGTGTGCCTTTGGAGGGCGTGTGCAGCCATTTCCGTGGGATATTTACCCCAAGTAGAGTTGCTGGGTTGTAAGCTATGTGCTGTAGGTAGCAGGTAGCAAGTAACTACCAAATGGTTTTCCAGGCAAAAGTTGTTTTTTTTTTAGTTTTTATTTATTTATTTATTGGTGGGTTATTTTTGTTTTGTTTTGTTTTGTTTTTTGAGGTAGGGTCTCACTCTAGCTCAGGCTGACCTGGAATTCACTATGTAGTCTCAAGGTGGTCTCGAACTCACAGTGATCCTCCTACCTCTGCCTCCCGAGTGCTGGGATGAAAGGTGTGCGCCACCACGCCTGGCTTTTTATTTATTTTATGAGAGAGACACACACAGAGAGAGGCATGCCAGGGTCTCTAGCCACTGCAAATGAACTCCAGACGCATGTGCCTTCTTGTGCATCTGGCTTTATGTGGGTACTGAGGAATCAAACCTGGGTCCTTAGGCTTTGCAGGCAAGCACCTTAACAGCTGAGCAATCTGTCCATCCCTCAAGCAGTTTTCCAAAGTGGTGGCACCAACTGATGCTTCTCATCACAACAGATGCAAGTTCTAGTTGCTTCATATTATTGCCAATAGCAAACAACTGTGGATGTCTCTCTCTCTCTCTTTCTTTCTTTCTTTCTTTTTTTTAATGTAGGGTCTTGATCTAGTCTCAGGGTGGCCTCAAACTCACAGTGATCCTCCTACCTCTGCCTCCTATATGCTGGGATTAAAGATGTGCACCACCATGCCCAGCTGTAGATGTCTTTTTTATTTTAAATATATTATTTATTTTCTTATTTGTGAGCAGAAACAGAGAGAGAAGGGAGATAGAATGAGAAATAATGGACACACCAGGGTATCCAGCCATTGTAAACAAACTCCCTATGCATGCTCCATTTTGTGCATCTGGGCTTATGTGTGTACTGGGGAACAGAACCTCAGTGGTTAGGCTTTGCAAGCAAGCACCTTAACCAATGAGCCATCTCTCCTGCCCAAGAATGTCTTTTAAGAAAAAAATTTATTTACTAGTTTGAAAGAAAGATGAATATAGAGAGAGTGCCCAAGAATGGGCGTGCCAGGGCCTCCAGTCACCACAAATGAACTCCAGATGCATGCACCAATTTTTGCATCTGGCTTTACATGGTTATTGGGGAATTGAACCCAAGCTGTCAGGCTGTGCAAGAAAGTGCCTTTAACTGCTGAGCCACCTCCCCAGCCTGACTGTGGTTTTCTTAATTTCAGACATGAGGGACATTTAGTGGTATATCATTGTGGTTATTTTAGTGAAGGACTTTTTTTTTCAAGGTAGGGTCTTGCTCTAGTCCAGGCTGACCTGGAATTCACTATGTAGTCTCAGGGTGGCCTCAGATATCCTCCTACCTCTGCCTGCCTAGTGCTGGGATTAAAGGCATGTCACCACGCCCGGTCCCTGTGTTTTTTTTTTTTTAATGGGAAATATTGGGGCTGGAGAGATGGCTTAGTGGTTAAGGCACTTGTCTGCAAAGCAAAAAGGACCCCAGCTTGATTCCCTTGGACCCACGTAAACCAGATGCACAAGGGGCACATGCATCTGGAGTTCTTTTGTAGTGGCTGGAAGCCCTGGCATGCCCATCCTCTCTCTCTCTCTCTCCCTCCCTCTCTCAAATAAATAAATAAAAATTTAAAATAATTTAAATGAGAAATATTTAAGGTCATAGAAAAACTGATGGGGCTGGGCGTAGTGGCACACACATTTAATCCCAGCACTTGGGAGGCAGAAGTAGGAGGATTGCTGTGAGTTGAAGGCCAGCCTGAGACTATAGAGTGACTTCCAGGTCAGCCTGGGCTAGAATGAGACTCTACCTTAAAAGTTAAGAAGACCAGGGGAGCCACACAGATGTGGTGGTGAACACCTATAATCTCAGCACTCAGAGGTGGAAGCAGGTGGGTCAAAGTTCAAGGTCATCCTCAGCTACATAGTGAATTTGGGGTCAATTTAGGCTAGATGAGACTGTCAAAAAGTGAAAATAAAGAAAGGGTAGAAGAAAGAAAAGAGAGGGGAAGAATTTCTATAAATAAAGGATTTTGAGCAGACAGCAGGAGCTGGGGATCTGGTATTGCAGTGCTTGGGGAAGGACTGGTTCTGATATCAAACACAGATGTGTTGGATGGCACATTTATCTAAACAGTTATGTGTTAAGCACAGAATTACAGCAGAGCCAGGATGTGAGGTCCTTGTTCCCACCCCAGTAGTGGGAGAAAAATACACAAGTAGGGCTGGAGAGATGGCTTGCCAGCAAAGCCAAAGGACCCAGGTTTGGTTCCCCAGGACCCACAGAAAGCCAGATGCACAAGCTGGCTCATGCATTTGGAGTTCGTTTGCAGAGGCCAGCGGCTCTGGCGCACCCATTCTCTCTCTACGTGCCTCTTTATCTCTCTCTCAAATAAATAAAGTATTTTTTAAAAAGGGCTGTAGAGATGGCTTAGTGGTTAAACGCTTGCCTGTGAAGCCTAAGAACCCTGATTGGAGGCTCCATTCCCCAGGACCCATGTAAGCCAGATGCACAAGGTGGCGTATGCATCTGGAGTTCGTTTGCAGTGCCTGGAGGCTCTGGCGCTCCCATTCTCTCTCTCTCTCTCTCTCTCTCTCTCTCTCTCTCTCTGCCTCTTTCTCTTTCTGTCTGTCACTCTCAAATAAATAAATAAAAACAATAAACACACACACACACACACACACACACACACACAAGATCCAGGCATGGTGGTGTACACCTTTAATCCCAGGCAGAGGTAGGAGGATCACCATGAGTTTGAGGCCACCCTAGAGCGAGACCCTACCTTGAACAACAACAACAACAAAAGGATACACAAGTAAACACACTCAAACACTAGGGCAGGAGAAGTTGCCATTGGGACCATGAGCAGATCACTGAAATAGGAGCTGGGGGAGGCTGCTCCCACCCAGGGTCACATAAAAAAGGCCTCTTGGGGCAGATGACCTATGAGGTAAGACCTGACCTGAAAGAGGCCAGCTGTTAAAAGTTTAGTGAAGAGCTTTTTAGACAAAGGGAAAGCCCTTAGGCTAATGTGAGCTGGAAGTGTTTGTGGGACAAATGAAAGACCAGTTTGGAGTAGGTTGGGGGAATGGAATCCAATTTTAAATATTATTTACTTTTATTTTTTTAGCCAGACAGGTATATATATATATATATATATATATATATATATATAGAGAGAGAGAGAGAGAGAGAGAGAGAGAGAGAAATTGGCATGGCAGGACCTCAGCCATAGCAATCGAACCCCAGACACTTATGCCACCTAGTGTGCCTGTGAAACTTTACACTTGCCTCACCTTTGTGGGATTGGCTAAGGTGGGATCTGGAGAGTAGAACGTGGGTCGTTGGGCTTTGCAGGCAAGCGCCTTAACAGCTAAGCCATCTCCCCAGCCCTTATTTACTTTTTTATTTCCAAGCAGTGAGAGACAGTGGCAGAGAGAGAGAGAGACACAGAGAGAGAGAGAGAGGGAGAGAGAATATGAGAATGAATGGGTACACCAGGACCCTCAGCCACTACAATCAAACTCCAGATGCATGTGCCACTTTGTGTATCTGGCTTTATGTGGGCACTGGGGAATGTAACCCAGGTCATTAGGCTTTGTAGGCCAGTGCCTTAACTGCTGAGCCATCTTTCCAGCCCCTGGAACCCAGTTTATTTTTATTTTTGTTTATTAGAGACAGAGAGAGAGGGAGGGAGGGAGAGAGAGAGAGAGAGAGGAGAGAGAGAATGGGTGTACCAGGGCCTCTAGCCACTGCAAACTTCAGAAGCATGTGCCACCTTGTGCATCTGGCTTATGTGGGACCTAGAGAATCCAACCTGGGTTCTTAAGCTTTGCAGGCAAGCGCCTTAACCATTAAGCTGTCTCTCTAGCCGCCAGCTTTTTAAAAAAACATTTTGAAAATTCATTTTATTTTTTAAAAAATATTTTATTTATTTATTCATTTGACAGAGAAAGAGGCAGAGAGAGAGAATGGGCACACCAGAGCCTCCAGCCACTGCAAATGAACTCCAGATGCGTGCGCCCCCTTGTGCATCTGGCTAACGTGGGTCCTGGGGAATCGAACCTGGGTCCTTTGGCTTTGCAGGCAAACGCCTTAACTTCTAAGCCATCCCTCCAGTCCTCATTTTATTTTTTTAAGCAAATGTGGTGAACATCTTATTAAGTTTTGAAAGCATTACTTAAAAACGGTGGTTAGATGCCATAAAGTAGGTGGCAGTGCCTTAACCATACGCATGTTGTCAGGCCCAAGGGCCTCTTCCATCCTTGTCAACGAAAGTGCTAACCTTCTCTCCTTTCATACAACACTGAAATTTTATTTTTACGAGAGAGTGAGGGAGATAGAGAGAGCATGCACGGGAGAGAATTGGCATGCCAGGGCCTCCAGCCACTGCAATCTAACTCCAGATGCGTGCGCCATCTTGTGCGCATGTGCAACCTTGCACACTTGTGTCACCTTGTGCGTCTGGCTTTTGTGGGACCTGGAGAGTTGAACATGGGTCCTTAGGCTTCACGGGCAAGTGCCTTAACCACTAAGCCACCTCTCCAGCCCAGAATCCAGTTTTAAATAAATAAGGGAGGCAGGGTAAGCAAATGACATCAGAAAGAGAAGTAGAGACCAGATGTGCCAGAGAGGCTATCCTTTAGGATTGAATTTAGCTGAAAGTAGGGTGGTGTTGGTAGGCTGGGAAAGAGGAGGGCCGGTTTTGTCTCCTTTCCGAATCAGCCCTTACACTTGCCCCTCTCCCTGCAGCCTCCCGAATGATGCCAGCTCAAGGTCCCCTCACTGCTACTCTGGCTTGTCCTGGTGTTGCTGGGCGCGGTCAGAGCAGGTCCCTTCTCTCCACGGTCCAATGGGACGCTCTCAGCCCCACGGCCTCCTCCCCAGCCCGGGGGCCCCTCTTCTCAGCTTTACGAACATACGGTGGAAGGAGGGGAAAAGCAAGTGGTATTCACCCATCGCATTAACCTGCCCCCTTCCGCCGGCTGTGGCTGTCCCCCGGGCACCGAGCCTCCCGCGCCTGCTTCGGAGGTGCAGGCCCTGAAGGTCCGGCTGGAGGTCCTGGAGGAGCTGGTTAAGGGGCTCAAGGACCACTGCACCGGAGGAGGATGCTGCCCTGCGGCGGCCCAGGCTGGCACAGGTGAGCGCTGGTCACTGGAGGGGACACAGGAAGAGGAAGGGGGAGAGGAGGGTCCGGGTGGGGGAGGTGACCCCAGGGACACTAGTGATCTTGGCACAAACTTTAGAAAATGCTGGCCCTAGGGATAGTGGAGCTGGGCTGGTCACCCAAACACTTGCTAAGGCCCTGGGGGATTGTCGTGCAAATACATCAAGCAACTGCGAGCTAAGGTGGCCTTGTACAAGGAGGCTTGGGGACGGGGTGGTGGTGGGGGGCTACCCATGGGCACGCTTCGTGGGCTCAGCCTCTCTCCCCGCAGCCACTGAGGCCTGCCTCTCCCTCCTGCCCCAGGCCAGACCGACGTGCGCAGCCTCTGCAGTCTCCACGGCGTGTTCGACCTGAGCCGCTGCGCCTGCTCCTGCGAGCCGGGCTGGGGCGGACCTACGTGCTCGGACCCGGCGGACGCTGGGACGCCCAACCCCTCCCCGTCCGCAGCCCCGGGGTCCTCCTGTCCGGATGAGTGCAACGATCAGGGTCGCTGTGTCCGAGGACGCTGCGTGTGCTTCCCGGGTTACACGGGGCCCAGCTGTGGCTGGCCCTCCTGCCCCGGGGATTGCCGCGGGCGAGGGCGCTGCGTGCAGGGCGCGTGCGTGTGTCGCGCGGGCTTCTCGGGCCCGGACTGCAGCCAGCGCGCCTGCCCTCGGGGCTGCAGCCAGAGGGGACGCTGCGAGGACGGCCGCTGCGTGTGCAATCCAGGTTACACTGGGGAGGACTGCGGGGTGCGCTCCTGCCCTCGGGGTTGCAGCCAGAGGGGACTCTGCGAGGACGGCCGCTGCGTGTGTGACCCCGGCTACACTGGGGAGGACTGCGGGGTGCGGAGCTGCCCCCGGGACTGCGGCGAGGGAGGTCGCTGCGTGGACGGGCGCTGCGTGTGCTGGCCCGGGTACGCGGGCGAGGACTGCGGGGTGCGGACGTGCCCGCGCGACTGCCGGGGCCGCGGGCGCTGCGAGGACGGCGAGTGCATCTGCGACCCGGGCTACTCCGGGGACGACTGCGGGGTGCGGAGCTGTCCCGGCGACTGTCACCAGCGGGGCCGCTGCGAAGATGGGCGCTGCGTGTGCTGGCCCGGGTACACGGGGCCAGACTGCGGCGCCCGAGCGTGCCCACGCGACTGCCGGGGCCGCGGGCGCTGCGAGGACGGGGTGTGCGTGTGCCAGGAGGGCTTCACGGGCGAGGACTGCGGGGTGCGGAGCTGTCCCGGCGACTGTCGCGGGCGTGGACGCTGCGAGAGCGGCCGCTGCGTGTGCTGGCCCGGGTACACCGGCCGTGACTGTGGCACGCGCGCCTGCCCCGGAGATTGTCGCGGGCGTGGACGCTGCGTGGACGGCCGCTGCGTGTGCAACCCGGGCTTCACGGGCGAGGACTGCGGGAGCCGTCGGTGTCCCGGGGACTGCAGGGGACACGGGCGCTGCGAGGACGGGGTGTGCGTGTGCGACGAAGGCTACTCGGGCGAGGACTGTGGCGTGAGACGGTGCCCGCGGGACTGCAACCAACGCGGCGTGTGCCAGGACGGCGTGTGCACCTGCTGGGAGGGCTACGAGGGCCTAGACTGCGGCGTCCTCACCTGCCCGGCCGACTGCCACCGGCGCGGACGCTGTGAGGATGGACGCTGCGTGTGCGACCCAGGCTACACCGGCCCCGCCTGTGCCACCCGCACCTGCCCCGCAGACTGCAGGGGCCGTGGGCGCTGCGTGCAGGGCATATGCATGTGCCATGCGGGCTACAGCGGGGAGGACTGCGGTCAGGAAGAACCTCCCTCCAGCGCCTGCCCCGGGGGCTGTGGACCCCGGGAACTGTGTCGGGGAGGACAGTGCGTGTGCGTGGAGGGTTTCCGTGGCCCGGACTGCGCCATCCAGACGTGCCCCAGGGACTGTCTTGGCAAGGGAGAGTGTCTCCAGGGCCGATGTGTCTGCCAGGAAGGCTACTCTGGGGAAGACTGCGGGGAAGGTGAGCAGGTGGCCTTCTCCAATATGTTGAGACACGGGCTGGGATTTTTAAAACTTTATTTGCTTATTTGAGAGAGAGAAAGAGGGAGGGAAGGAGGGAGGGAGAGAACGGGCGCGCCAGGGTCTTCTTCTGCTGCAAAGGAACTCTAGGCGCGTGCGCCAGCTTGTACATCTGGCTTACTTCGGTCCTGGGGAATTAAACCTGGGTCCTTTGGCTTTGCAGGCAAGCGCTTTAACCGCTAAGCCATCTTTCCAGCCGCTAGACTGGGATTTTTTAAAATAGATATTTATTTATTTATTTATTTATTTGAGAGTGACAGAGAGAGAGAGAGAGAGAGAGGGAGAGGGAGAGAGGGAGGGAGAGAATGGACGCGCCAGAGCCTCCAGCCACTGTAAACGAACTCCAGACGCATGCGCCCTTTGCACATCTGGCTAACGTGGGTCCTGGGGAATCGAGCCTCCACCCGGGGTCCTCAAGCTTCACAGGCAAGCGCTTAACCGCTAAGCCATCTCTCCAGCCCTAGACTGGGATTTTGATAACAGTAGCCATGGGGCATGGTAACAGAGCCCGAGGCCTTAGGGACCTGGAAGAAGAGCAGAGGGAAATCCCTGTAGGGCGGGAGAAGGGGTCAGTCAGGGACGCCATGTCAGCAGGACTTGCCAGCAGGCAGGTTTGGCATTCAGGTGTCCCAGGAACAGGTGGCCCTTAGGGAGACTGTGTTGGGAGAAAGAGAGGGAGAGCCAGGTCCTGGTTGGGCTTCTGCCAGCTTTTCCTCAGCCCTGGAGAGCAGTGGGAGCTCAGATGTGCCTCTTGGTGTGGCTCAGTATCTGTGGGTGGGGGTGCCTTGGGCTAACTAGCTTTCCCTGTCCCATTCTCCTGGGGCAGAGGTGCCAGCCATCGAGAGCATGAGGATGCAACTCCTGGAGGAGACCACAGTTCGAACGGAGTGGACCCGGGCTCCTGGCCCCGTCGATGCCTATGAAATCCAGTTCATCCCTGTGGTGAGCGCGGGCTGCAGGGGCGGCGCAGGGGTAGGGGCGGGCCGCTCAGCTTTGTAGAAAGTTCCACTGGTCAGAGTCTGGCCACTGGCTTCGGGAAGCTGCCTGAAACGCCAGCGGGGCAGAGCTGGCTTGGGGGTGGGTCCAGTGCATCTGGGATACCTCTGGCGATGGTGATTCTCGGTAGTCCTGAGGCTGCCTGGTTCACTGCCCACCGCGGTCAGTTCTTGCTGCAGAATCCCAGTTACCACCCCACCCCACCTCCAATTCTGTTACGCATTGGTCGGTCCTGGCTGGGGACTCACCAGCAGCTAGGATACTTTGTGCTTCCTTGAGACCTTCGGGTGTTTGGAGACACCACCCATTCCCTCATCCTTCAAGCTCCTGAAGGAACCTCCTTGCTGTCTTCGCCCCTCCCCCATTGCATTGTTCTCAGACTAAAACAATTCTTTAAATTTATTCATTTAGTTGAGAGAGACAAAGGCAGATAGAGAAAGAGAGAGAGAGAGAGAATGGGCATGCCAGGGCCTCCAGCCACTGCAAATAAACTCCAGATGCATGCAACACTTTGTGCACCTGGCTTACATGGGATCTGGAGAGTCGAACATGGGTCCTTAGGCTTTGAAGGCAAGCACCTTAACTGCTAAGCCATCTCTCCAGCCCCATCAGATTTTTTTTTTAACTTTCCTATGCTGTCCGCTTAACAAAAAAAAATTTTTTTTTGAGGCAGGGTCTCAGGCTAGTCCAGAGTGACCAGGGACTCACTCTATAGCTCCAGGTTGGCCCCGAACTCACAGCGGATCCCTTTACCTCAGCCTTCCAAGGGCTGGAATTAAAGACGTGCACCACCACACCAAAAAAGCCTGCCTGCTTTTTGCATCTGCACTTCAAAATGGGGAGCAGAGAGAAGCACACTGGAGAACTTTGGACCCAATGGACATTTTTCTTATTGTTGGCACACAGTAATTTATAGTCACACAAACTCTCAGCAGTTCTGATCATATTTAAGTACCTTTTAAAATTATAAAACTTATATAAGGCCCAGTGAAGAACATTCTGGAAATATAGGTGAACAAGAAAAGGAAGGAAGGATGAAAGCACGCAGGAAGGAAGGTTACATTCAACTATGTACATTTCAGTCTAAATATAGGCCTCCGACTTCGGTTCTGTTCAACATTATCTTTCTTGGTTTGGGCCAAGCTGTCTCGGCAGTCGTAATAATTCTGAATCCGAGAGCTTGTTTTCCCAGCTCTGGGTGTCAGTGCGTCACCAAGCAGTCTTTCTTGGCCTCTCTCCAACTTGCTTTTAAACCTTTGGGGAATACAGTAAGGACAAAAAGCCTGTGGCCTCTCATTAGAGACCTGTCTTTGTGCAGATTGGACTGTGGGGACATGGCTGTTCCCAGGTTCCACTGAGCTGACCTTTCCACCGTCCAGCTCATGTTTTCCCATGTCATCATGAACGGGGCTGTCAGCCGAGGCAGGACTCTGGACACATCCACTCTGGGAAAGGTTCTCAGGAGGCATTAGGACAGGAGGGACAGTGCCTTGGTGCATCCCGTCTTCCTTGCTCCACTTTGGTCTTCCCACAAAGCCCCCAGGGCAGACCCCTTGCCAAGCCCAGTCTCTCTTTGCCCCCTGGCCAAAACAGAGGCACAAATGTCTGTTTTGTGGCAAAACCAAGATAGCATTGGTTTGTTTTTTTCTTGTTTAAAAAAATTTTTTTTTGGTTATAAAAATAATCACAAGACAAGAATTTGGCAACTAGAGAAAAACCGATTCTTGGCTGCTTTACTCTATAAAACAAGCACTGTGAACATTTTATAAAGTGTTTCTACCACTCTCTTCTCTGTGTATATTATTTACATAGCTCTAATCTGGAGAGGGTGGGACTTTCAAAAGGAATTTTCCTAAGAAACATCAGGGAGAGAAGAATTAAAATAAACACTTGTGATAAAAGGGGCTTTCTGGGTAGTGATCATTGTCTCCTGCTCTGGATAGATACCAATCCATCCTTGGGTGTTGTTGAAAGTTCAGATTTCCAGCCGAAGCCCTGGGCTTTGGCCCTCGTCTGAGTAGGGTGGTGCCACGCTGGCCTGAGCCACCATCGCCTCTGCTCTGGGCATGCGACTCTGCCACACTCCAGGTCCTGTGTGAGGCCCAGTGTGAAGGAAGTGTCTGTGCTCTGGTCCCAGACACCTCGTATGCCACGCAGCCCGTGCTGCAGCCCTTGCAGCCTGCTTTTCCTACTCCCTCAGGCTGGCCCGGACCCGAGCCTCTTGTGGCTGTGTTCTCGGTCCATCTTGTCTGGCAGCGCATTCATTTTTCTCTGCCCTCTGACATTTTCACTGCAGTCTGTCTTCTCATTCTCTCTCTCTCTCTTTCTTTCCAGAAGCACTTTTTTTTGGTTTGTTTTGTTTTGGTTTTTCGAGGTAAGGACTTGCTGCAGCCCAGGCTGACCAGAAATTCACTATGTAGTCTCAGGGCGGCCTCAAACTCTCTGTGATCCTCCAACCTCTGCCTCCCCAGTGCTGGGATTAAAGGCATGCACCACCATGCCCGACTAGAAGCACTTTTTAAAATACATTTATTTTTATTTATTTATTAGAGAGAGAAAGGGCACACCAGGGCCTCTGGCCACTGCAAATGAACTTCAGATGTATGCACCACCATGTGCATCTAGCTTTCATGGGACCTGGAGAATTGAACCTGGGCCCTTAGGCTTTGCAGGAAAGCACCTTAACCACTAAGCCATCTCTCCAGCCCAGAAGCACTTTTCTCTCAGAAACCAAACTCTGCTACTCTTGGCCAAGGGGCACCTGAGTCGTTTTCAGAGTTCAGAGGAGGACGGTCCCTTCTCCCCGTGTGTAGGTGGCACTGTCACTGTGACTCAGTGGGTCCCCAAGTCTGTCAGTGTGATCCTGGGACCTCACCATCAGCCTCACCAGGAGACTGTTAGAAACCATGGTCAGAGTCAGGTGTGGTAGCACACGCCTTTAATCCCAGCACCCGGGAGGCAGAGGTAGGAAGATCACCATGAGTTCAAGGCCTCCCTGAGACTACACAGTGAATTCCAGGTCAGCCTGGGCTAGAGTGAGACCCTACCTCAAAAAAAAAAAAAAGAAAGAAAGAAAGAAAGAAAAAACAAAAACTATGGTCAGATGCCACCTTGAGATCTGCATGAAGAGTCTGTGGAGGAGTCCAGAAACCTGTTGGGACAGCCATTTGGTTAGACTCAAGGCATCATGCCCTATACCCACCCCCCCATCCACCTTTCCTCTATGAGCTGTAAGAGAGTGCAGGGGACCTGAGTGAGGGAAGCCCTGAGTCAGAAAGAGGTTTGGCCATTCCTGTCTCAGTGTCCTCTGCCTGGAAATGGGCTCTGCCAAGTGTTCATGAGGACACTAGACATAACTGTCTCAGCAGAGGTGGTTTTTTTTTTTTTTTTTTTTTTTGTTTGCTTGTTTGTTTTGAGGTAAGGTCTCACTCTAGCCCAGGTTGACCTGGAATTCACTGTGCAGTCTCAGGCTGGCCTCAAACTCACTATGATCCTCCTACCTCTGCCTCCCCAGTGCTAGGATTAAAAGCATGCACTACCACACCCTGCTTTCAGCAGAGGTTTTGCTTGGGTCTAGTTTGAAAAGAGAAGCCAGGTCAGCCTGGGCTAGTGTGAAACCCTACCTTGAAACACACACACACACACACACACACACACACACACACGAGAGAGAGAGAGAGAGAGAGAGAGAGATGAGGGTGACGTAAACTCCAGGGACTAGAGTCTGATATTGAGAATCAAGTCAAACACTCATCAAGAACAATTGGTGGGAGCCAAGCTTTTATCAACAAGCAGTGCCAAGGCTGGAGCACCTGCCTTGGACCGACAAGATGGGGCTGGGCAACGTGGGTTAAACTGACACTAGGATTTCTAGGGGACTGTTCCCAAATGGGCCTTAGGTGGAATGAGGATATATGTGTGTTGGTAGGAAAGCAAGAGTAGAATCTGGTATGGGCTTGTTTGGGTAATACCCAAGTGTGTGTGTGTGTGTGTGTGTGTGTGTAATGAAAGGTGTACAGAGACATAGAGAGTGGGGTTGTGTTAATGGATAGGCAGTTCTGGAAAGGACGAGGACTTCACAGTGTAGAGTGGAGGCCACGCCAGCACTTCCTAGAACTGGTGTGTAGGAGTAGGATGGGGTCTCTTACGGTCAGGAGAACTTCCAACCCAGAAAACACTGACACTACTTTATTTCACCGTCATGCAGAAATCTCCACGTGGCCTCTCATCTGGTTTTATACTTGGGTATTTACTATGCTCTCTTGGTTTGGGAGAGTACCTTTGAAATTTCCAATTCTATTTGGCTGAACAGAGGTGTCCCCATCACAGCCAACATAGCTAAGCAGAACACAGTGTCCTTATGCAAGACTGTTAGAGTGCTCACAGATGTCCAGCCTTCCTGCCTCCCCAGCAGCTGGCACTGTATGTAAGAAGTCCCATCTGGAGCATGGGCCCAGATTTCCTGCAGGGCCACTGTAGAGAATCTTCACTCCCTTAAACACACACCTGGTGGAGGACTGCGCTCTCCCTTGTACTTACAATATATAGATATTGGGTGTCTACATTTAGCTACTAAGTTATACAGACCTGAGGACAGGGACACGCCCTGGTTTTTGTGTCTCCTGTGCCCAACAAGAGACCAGAACTGCTCCTAAAGGGACATTCGGCTTACACACAGGACCCTGCTGGGAAGGCCGGTTGAGCGTCCTGTGGTGCTGTGGAAAGGGGCCAAGGCATGTAGGACACTTCTGCTTTGATTCATTTGTTCTGAAAGGAACAAGTTTAGGGGAGGCCTCCTTGTGCCCAAGTGGACAGAGTTGCCAGAGAAAAGTCAAAGGGAGCCCTGGGCTATGTCAGGTAGAATTCTGGCAGATGTACAATGTCCATGAAAGGAAAGCCCGAGGTCACACGGCTGAGCTCAAGTCCCTGCTGCTTGCTTAGAATGGATAACCATGACAGAATGCTGTCCTCGGTGAAGCATGACCAATGGGACCTTTCTCACCAGGTTGCTCTGAGAGTTGAGTGAGTCAACACATATAAACAGCCAAGAGCCAACAACAGCTTGTCGTGGGATTCTAGGTGTCTTTGCTGTCCCTGTCCCATCTAGGGCCAAGTCCCACAAAGCTTCATTTGGCGCCATTTGTACTTGTAAAAGCGAGGACTTGAGCAGCAGGGGCAAGAGCCCACCCCTCACTCACCTGGGATTCTGTTGCAGACAGAGGGAGTGAGCCCCCCATTCACAGCACGGGTTTCCAGCTCTGCCTCAGCCTATGACCAGAGAGGACTGGCCCCTGGTCAGGACTACCAAGTCACAGTCCGTGCCCTGCGAGGGACCAGCTGGGGTCCTCCCATCTCTAAGACCATCACCACCAGTGAGAGCTGGGGCTGCCGTGGGGGTCGGGGGGACACCTGGATTTGATAGGTGCTGTTGGGAATCTGCTTTTGGGAAGCAGAGGTGGAGACTGAGTGGGAGCTGGGCTTTTGGAGGGGAAGCTGATGACCACAGTATGCACTGGAGTCCTTCTCTCTCTCACCCCTCCAGTGATTGATGGTCCCCAAGACCTCCGTGTGGTGGCTGTGACTCCCACCACACTGGACCTCAGCTGGCTGCGGCCTCAGGCAGAGGTAGACCGATTTGTGGTGTCCTATGTTAGTGCCGGCAACCAGAGGGTGCGGCTGGAAGTTCCTCCGGAGGCAGACAGGACACAGCTGACCGACCTGATGCCAGGCGTGGAATATGTGGTGACTGTCACTGCAGAGAGGGGCCGTGCAGTCAGCTACCCGGCTTCTGTTAGGGCCAACACAGGTATGGCCATCCAGGGGTTAGGGAATGACTTGGTGTCCAAGGCTAGGAGCCCTCTCTTCAAGGGCCCAGGCTGAAGGCTCACAGGCTCTGCGACAGAGTATGTGGCAATCCGAATGCACCTACTGCAGCCTTGCTGTGTGCTAGGGGCTCAGGGAAGACAGAGCCCCTCAGGTGCTTGGAGTCCTTATGGAAGCCTACAGGTCAGATAAGGGAGAAACCGCTCTAGGTGTGTGCGATCCACCCAGGGAGGGCGGTGCTTATCGTAACTTAAGTGCAGGGGCCTGGAACCAGGTAGATCAAAGATTAATAGTACTGGCCTGGAGAGAGGGCTCAGCGGTTAAAGGCTCTTGCTTGCAAAGCTTGAAGGCCAGGGCTGGATTCCCCAGTACTCACGTAAAGCCAGATGCACAAAGTGGTGCATGCATGTAGAGTTTGCAATGGCAGAAGGCCCTGGTGTCTCCATTCCGTCTCTCAAGTCTCTCTCTCCTTCCCTCATTTTCTCTTAGTTTGCAAATGAATTTTTTTGAATTTTTTAAAAAAAGATCAGCAGTCCAGCTGACTTTTAGGATCGGTGTTGGCAGGGTTCGGACTTCACAAGGTGGTTGATTTCCCACCAACCCTCAACGTTCCTTAACAGATGCTTGGCTCTTTCTTTCCTTTTTTTTTCTTTTTCCGACGACAGGGAGACGCACCCTTGGACTTAGCGACATTTTCGTTCCCACTTTCCCATTCTCTCCATCACCTACAGGCCTCCCCGCCCCACCTGCTGGCTTGTCTTCTTTCTAGGGCACCCACTCATATTGGAGGGCGAGGGCACGGGGGATGGGTGTGCTCCCGGGACACTGACTCTTTGCCTCGGTTCTCTTTCTAGGTTGGGGCTGGGGCTCAGGGAGGATTGCTCGGCTGGCTGATTCCGATGGGGGTGGCGGGGTGGGGAGAGGAGCGCGGTGCAGGAGCGGCCACTGACCTGCTGTCCCTCCCTCCTTCCCTCCCTTATTCCCATCTTCTCGCTCGGCAGCGCCAGGCCACTACAGTTACCCGGATGTGCGCCCCCCATCCCCGTCCCTCAGCCCCCGCCCCCGTCCTCCGCGGCCTCCCCGGCCCTTGCGGCCCCCGGAGGCGGCCGAGCAGGAGCTGGAGCAGGAGCAGGAGGAGGAGGAGAAGTGGCGTCCGCGGCCCAGCCCGCCGCGGCCCCCTCGACGGCCGTGGGGGAACCTGCCGGCCGAGCTGGGTCGCTTCCAGGGCACGGCGGAGGACCTGGAGCGCCACCTGCGCGCGCACCGGTACGCGCTGCGCGCCAACCAGACGTACGCGTCGGTGGCGCGTCACCTGCACGCGTTCCTGCGGCGCCGCCAGCCGCCCGCGCCGCCCGCGCCCCGCCGGGCCGCCGAGCCTGGCGCCGCCCCGAGCACCGCGAAGCGGGACTCGGACCAGGGAGACGCGGGGACGACGGCGCCGCGGCACCCCAAGCCCGAGGTGCTGGGCAGTGCGGCCGACGGCGCGCTGCTCGTGGCCCTCGACGGGCTCCGCGGACAGTTCGAGCGCGTGGTGCTGCGCTGGCGACCGCTGCCGCCCGCCCCGGGGCCCTCCGGGGAGCTCTCGGTGCCCGGCACCTCCCGCACCGTCCGCCTGCCCGACCTCAAGCCCGCCACCACCTACCACGTGGAGGTCCACGGGGTGCGGGCAGGGCAGGTGTCCAAGTCCTACGCCTTCATCACCACCACAGGTAGTGTGGGCCGGGGGCCCGGGGCCACCCACTTGTCCACAGTCACCGTATAACTTAGGTTGCAGCCCCGCATTGCATCCCCCTCCCCCGCCGCCTCACCGCTTAGACCCCCGGGCTCTAACTGGTGGGTGGTACGGGCTCACCTTCCCCACACACAAAGCACACCGTCCGATGGCCCAGTAAGGCCACCTCCATAACTACGGTTCCGACACCAACTTGTGGATACCCAAAGCCAAGCAGCCCCGATCTTTGGGGTTCCCTGGTTCCACCTGGGGTTCCAGGGCTCCTGGGTCCAGCCTGTTGCTCCAGGCGATGGAAGAAAGGCTTGGACCTGTGTTGTGCAGTGGGAACGGGGTGGGCTTGAAACCAAGATTCCTGCTCTGACTCACTGCGGTGAGCATGGCTTAAAGCCTGTGGTCTGGTGGTTGCCCACAATTGGCTTTGACCTTGACGGGGGACACATCAGAACTGCTTGAGGGTGGCCTTGAAACCATTGGTGTGACTTGTGTCTGTGGTGGTGCTGGGGCATGAAGCCACTGCTTCCCCCCCAGGCTTTCCCACATCTGGCGCCCTTCCAGCTGCTCGCGCTCTCCCCTCCCCCCCCTCTTTCTCTCACAGGACTGATGCCGGGCCCAGGGGACAGGGTGCTTTGCGGCTGTGGGGTTGGGGTGAACCTCTTCTTCCTCCATAGGGCCCAGATGCCTCAGGAGCGGCACGCCCACCCCCACAAGCCCTCTCTCTCCTCTCTCCTGCTGCCCTCTCTCCTGTTAACCCTCCGTCCTAACACCACAGTGCCCTCATTTCTTGCAGGCTTCACACTGCAGCACTAATGGAAGGACCGGCACAGTGGGCGGCAGGGCACACGTGGGGAGGGACAGGGAAGTGGGGGCTCAGGAAGTGGGCAGCGGGGGCTCGGGTGATGGACTGGCAGGCGTTATCTGTCTCATTGCCTGCCCTAAACCCAGGCCTTTCTGCTCTGGAATGAGCTGGATGGAGGACTTTTTTGGGGGGGCGGTTCTGGAGGACTGCCTGAGTAGTCACTGGAGCAGTCACTGCACTGGGACGATGTGACAGAGCCAAGAGTGGAAAGGGAGGGAGGCTCTCTAGACCTCAGAGGCCAGAGGGCAGACCTGGGCTGGAGATTCCTTCCAGTCTCTCACACTCCACTCTCCTGTTTTTCTCGCCCTGCTCTGCCCCTCCCCAGGGTCCTTACCCTCTGGCCTCTTGGGGGCTACTGATGAGCCTCTTCCCTCAGGCCCCTCGACAACCCAAGGGGCCCAGGCTCCTATCCTGACCCTGGAACATCATCCTCAGGAGCTGGGAGAGTTGAAGGTGCTGGGCAGAGACAAGACAGGGCGCCTGCGCGTGGCCTGGACTGCCCAGCCCGACACCTTTGCCCACTTCCAGCTGCGCCTGCAGGTGGTGGAGGAGGGGCCACAGGCACATGAGGAACTGCTGCCAGGAGACGCCCGCCAGGCTCTGGTGCCCCCGCCCCCTCCTGGAGCCCCCTACCAGCTGTTCCTCCATGGGATCCCCCCTGGGGGCAAACCCTTGGCTCCCATCACCTACCAAGGCATTATGGGTACATCTGCTTGGACCAGTGTCCTGAGAGTGGGAGAGGAGCTGGGGCCACTGGGACCTAAAAAATGGGGTAGGATTGAAAGGGCCAGTGAAGGTCAGGTCTGACCTCTGAGGCTATGTAGGAGGACACGACGAAGAGAGAAAAGAGATTTGTGGGCGCAGAGGGAAGGTAGATGGAGGAGGTGTCACATAAACTACAGGGCCTGCGGAGAAGTCTAGGTGGGACAGGGATTCAATGAGGGAAGCTGTAAATTCCGGTCCTCTGTCTGCCCTCCCCCACTTCCTGTTGCTATTCTGCTCTGCCCTACATTATAGGTGGGCTTGAAAAGACCTCTGGTTTCCAACACTGGCCCTCACCCCCTGTATCTCCCCGCTGGGAGTCTGGCTTGCAGAGGACACCTGTGATCCCAATCAGTCTATTTTTCCTAGGCACAGTCTCCTTCGGGCACGTGAGGGGCTCCACCGCCATCAGGACTTCAGAGATGGCATCTGCAGGACCAGGGGAAAGGCAGAGGCCGGGGTGCCTGGTCCTCTCTATGGGACTAGGGTGCTTGACTCTTACCCCAGTTCTCCTACCTCAGTTCTGTGCCTGAGAGAACAGGTGGCAAAGGGAGAGTAGTGTGGGGAGCCGGTGAGCCCGGACGGCGAGACGCTCTCAGGCAATGCCATGGGGAACCTGAACCCCCTGCAAAGTTCTGAGATGCAGGGGAACTAAGGTGTGGTGAAGGATGGGGAAACAAAAGAGAAGGGTGTAGAAACAGAAGGCGTTCCCCCTTCGGAGAGGGCCGCAGGGTAGATGAGCCAGGCAGAGAGAGGAGGGAGATGGGGACGAGAGAGCAGGTGGTCCACCATGCTTTGCTTTTGCCCCCAAACCCCAGACAGAGCTGAGGAACAGCCTGGGAAGCCATCAGCCCCACCACGTCTAGGCGAACTGACAGTGACAGACCTGACATCGGACTCCCTGCTCCTGCACTGGACTGTCCCTGAGGGGGAGTTCGATTCCTTTGTGATCCAGTACAAGGACAAAGATGGACCCCAGGTGGTGCCCGTAGAGGGGACCCAGCGCTCAGCACCCATCGCTTCCCTAGAACCGGGCCGCAAGTACAAATTTGTCCTGTATGGGCTCGTTGGCAAGAAGAGGCATGGCCCCTTGGTAGCTGAAGCCAAGATAGGTGAGTGAGAAGCTGGCACCCCCAGCTCCCTCAGGGGTTGGGGATCCAGGAAAGCTGGCTGCAACCTGTGGCTGCGATGTGAAGTCCTGAAGGGAAAGCGATGTGGGGCATGCAGAGGTTCTGGGAGAGTCCATGACACTGTCCTGTCAAGCTGATAGCCTGGTCCGGGGGTCCTGCAAGCTGAGGAGGGACTTGGACCTCACTTGAGAACCCTAAGGCGTCCGAGGGGCTTTGATTGAGAGAAGGACAGGATTGGTTATCTTACAGATAGCACCATGGCTGCTAAAGGGCTCACATGAGAAGTGAGCTGGGGAGATGTGATGGCTAGTGGCTGCCTGGCTGGGTGGCAGTAGGACTTGGCTGTGGGAGCACCAGGAGGCCCGGGCAAGCTCGCGTACCTGGATTGGGCCAGTCCCATGGGGGAGGCAGGAGCAGGTGGAGAGCGGAACAGAGAAATGCCTTCCGAGCGTTTGTGGAGTTGGGTGAGCTCAGGACGCTCTTCAGCGACCATGGCAGCCCTGGTGCTGCGGCCACGTCAGGGGACAAGGAGACTCAAGTCACAGACAGGAGAGGTTGCCCAGTAGAGAGTGGTGGGGCCCCAAGGTCATACTGCTGTCCTGGAGGCTGTGGGGAGCAGAGAGAAGCTTGGGAAACGGTGTGGCGAGGAGAGGGAAGGCCTGGGTGTCTACGGATGGCCAACACTGAGTGGAGCAGAGGAGGAGGAGCCCCCAGGGGAGCTTCAGTGATGGGTAGCAGCGGGCACACCACGTTGGTGTCCTGGATGCCAGGGAAGAGGGTGCAGCCAGCCCAGTCAGAGCCTGGAAGAGTAAGTCAAGGCCTGGAAGGTATGCACAGGAGTTAGCCATGGTCAGGTCACCACCGGCCCGTGATTGCTGCCTAGTGGAGGAGCTGGGCCAGGGGTGATGGAGGGAGGGCATGGCAGACAGAACCTCTGGAATTGGCTGGGAGGAAAGGGCAGAGAGGGAAGACGCCTGCACACGGAGGGAGGGCCCGGGCCAGGAGCATGACTGGGAGTGAGGGGCCCGTGCCATGGTGGGGCAGCAGCAGGTGGATGGCCGCTGGGAAGGGGGGCTGAAGTCACAGTGGGAGGCTTTCCCATGCTGACACACTCAGGAACCCACTCTCATCTCCTGGGGAGACACTAGCTAGGAGTGAGGCTTGGAAGCATGAGGGAGTACCTCAGGGAGATGAAAAGGCTAGCTAGGCTCCCCACTTTTTGAGCCTCCTCACCCCCTCAACCGAGGATGGTCAGAGCCACACTGCAGTGCGTCTGTGCCATGCCTGTATGCGGCAAGAGCGCCTGGGCTGGGTGGGCAGCTGGGCGGGCAGCACAGGCTGGACTCAGCCGCTCTTCTCCTCCCTGGGTCACACAGCTTTGTGCAGAGTGGGTTGTGCATCCTCACAGAGCATCGCTTCTCCCGTGACCTTCCTTCTGTCTACCTTCTCTTCCTAGCACCTCAGAGTGCCCCCAGTCCAGAAACCCCACCACGCCTGGGAGAGCTGCGGGTGACAGACCCTACCCCAGACTCACTGCACCTCTCCTGGACCGTCCCTGAGGGCCAGTTCGACTCCTTCATGGTCCAGTACAGAGACAGGGATGGGCGGCCCCATGTGGTCCCTGTGGAAGGACCTGAGCGCTCGGTTACAGTGTCGCCTCTGGACCCCAATCACAAGTACAGATTCACTCTGTTTGGGATTGCCAACAAGAAGCGGTATGGCCCCCTCACGGCTGACGGCACCACTGGTGAGTGGCTCTCTCCTAGACCCCATGTGACCTCTGTCTCCCCTCTATACATGTCCTCAGCTGGGAGCTAGCTGGGCCTCCCAGCAAATGGCTGACTCCAGTGTCCTGGCTCTGCTCCCAGGCTGAGGGACAGCCAGCCTCCCCCTGTGCTGGGCCTCTTCCATCCCATTCAGTGTTCTCCACAAGGCCCAGAAGGTGTGTCATACTCTGGTTGTGCCAGACTTCCCCGAATTCAGCACTCAGGCTAAAGGAGCGGTGAGCCCCCAGCCCCCACCCCAGCCTGCCTGTTCTGCACCTGGCTCACTCTTCTCCTTTACAGCCCCAGAAAAGGAAGAGGAGACCCCTCGCCCCGAGACCCAGGAACAGCCCCTCTTGGGGGAGCTAACAGTGACTGCTGTGACCCCAGACTCCCTGCATCTCTCCTGGACTGTGGCACAGGGCCCCTTGGACTCCTTTGTGGTCCAGTACAAGGATGCCCAGGGGCAGCCCCAGGCTGTGCCCGTCGTGGGAGATGAAAATGAGGTCACTGTCCCAGGCCTGGAGTCCAACCGGAAGTATAAGATGAACCTCTATGGGCTTCGTGGCAGGCAGCGTGTGGGGCCTGTGTCTGTGGTGGCCAAGACGGGTGAGTCACAGCCCCACACGTCTCCATCTCCCTCCCCAGCTGGCCCTCGGCCGCGCAGGCCCTGGCCCCAGCCTTCTCTCCCTGCTCTTACTGCACAGGCCTCGGCCCTCCTTTCCCCCCATGCTGCTTTCCTGTCCTTGAGCCCCAGAACTCCTGGCCCGGCCTCTGGCTTTGAATATCCCCAGCTTTGTTTCCCAGCTCTGAGAGCAGGCCCCATCTCCCCCATTCCAAGTGGCTAGACTGCTCCTGCACCCCCACTGGCCTCCTGCATGTACCCTTCCCTTCAGCTGCTGTGTACTCTCCCAGTTTATGCTGGGCTCCTTCCTGGCCTGATTTGGGCCATCACTGGTGAGCTTCTGCCCCCCACTTTCTATATCCTCACTTCATGGCCACTCTGCTCAGAGGTGGCAGATCCAGGGGACCAGGCTGCTACATTGTCCCAGACTCTTCCCTATAAAAAGGACTCTTCTCTGCACCCACCCCCCAACTCTCAGCCAGCTTGGCATCACCCTGTTCTTCCATATCCCTAGCCTCTTGTTGCCTGGGCCCTGCCTTCTGCTGTTGGCATGCTGGTGGGGAACATGGGCTCTGGAGGCAGCTGCCTGCCTCTTACTGCCAGCTTCACAGCTTCCTGTCCGTGGGAGCTTCTGCGGGTCACTTAACCTCTCTGTGCCCATATTCCCTGCTGTTAAATGGGGGCCATGATGGTGACACCAAACAAAGTTGTTCGTTTGTGGGTAGGAGAGATGGCTCAGCAGTTAAGGTACTTGCCTACAAAGCCTAACAACCTGGGTTCAGGTCCTTGCTATCCACATAAAGCCAGATGCAGAAAGTGGCTTATGCTTCTGGAGTTCATTTGCAGCAGCTGAAGGCCCTGGCGTACCCATTCTCTCTATCTGTGTCCCTTTTCTCTACCTCTCTCTTTCGAGAGAGGCTGACCTGGTATTCACTATGTAGTCTCAGGGTGGCCTCAAACTCATGATGATCCTCCTACCTCTGCCTCCGGAGTGCTGGAATTAAAGGTGTGTGCCACCACGCTGGTTTAAGCCTTTAATCCCAGCACTCAGGAGCCCCACAAAGTCCTAACTGCAGGAGGCACTGGGTGTGGGCCCATAGAGCTGGGAGTCCAGAACCAACCAGGGAAGAGCAGAGCCCTTCCTAGCCCCACCTAGCAGAATCTTTCTCCCACTCTTGTTGGGAGCCCTGCCTTAGCGAAGCATTCCTTAAGGTTCAAGGGTGTGGGTAGACGGTGGCGGGGGAGGGGGGGTCCCCCGCACCACAGCCTCGGCAGGACCACATTCTGTGATCTTGTCCACTTGAGAGAGGCCATGGGAGAGGCACAAGGAGAGACCAAGTCTTCCAAGAGCTTGGCTTTCTGAGTTTAGTGCTGTCCATGACGTGGGATGGGACAGTCCTCAGAGATGTCCTCTCTCCTTGTCTCAGCGGTGAGGGCCCCCCCCCCCAGAACCACCTCTGCACTCCAGTTAGCAGACAGGACAGCAACCTGGCTCAGCCCCTTCCGTCCATCAGCACCCGGAAGGTGAAGGCCACAGGAGCCTTCTGCAAAAAATACCTGCTGGAGCTGCTCTGCTGTCCCTGTGGATGACACTCTTACGGCTCTGCTCTCTTCTCTCAGCCCCACGGGATAGTGTGGACGAGACCCTCAGCCCCACAGAGCCCAGCACAAAGGCCACAGAACCCCCTGAGAAGCCCCGCCTGGGGGAGCTGACTGTGACAGAAGCCACTACTGACTCCCTGAGCCTCTCCTGGACGGTCCCTGAGGGACAGTTTGACCACTTCCTGGTCCAGTACAAGAATGGAGATGGACAGCCCAAGGCAGTGCGGGTGCCGGGACATGAGGACCAGGTCACCATCGCAGGCCTGGAGCCAGACCACAAGTACAAGATGAACCTGTATGGCTTCCACAGCGGCCAGCGTGTGGGCCCCGTGTCTGCCATCGGGGTGACAGGTCAGTAGTTGTGGGAGCCCCAGGGTGGGACCCCCTGGGAGGTGACCCTCAGCTCTTTGGTGACAGTGAGTGGGAATTAGTGTGCAGTGTTTGACCGAGGCTGTGTGACTCCCCTGGCCAGGGACCATCGAGTCCTTGGTGGTGATGTCTGCGCAAGTCACCTCAGCTGACCTGGGAGTGTGGGTATTATTAGAGTTCGAGATTGACCAGAGGGACATGGGGAATATGAGAAAGAGAGAAGAGCCGACTGCAACAGCACATGAAGGTTACTGATTCACTGACCTCCCTGAAAAAATTGATTGAATCATAAAACTTACAAGTTTGAAGTGGCCAGACTTCAGGAGTTATCAGGCCACCGAAGAACCAGCCCATCCCCTCTCAGCGGGTGATCAGTAGACAAAGGCAGGGGCTCGGGCCTTCCCATTATTCACTCCCAAAGAAAAGTAAACAGTGGATAGAGACAACTTAAAGTTTGTTTACCCTTACCCCCGCTACCCCCAGCTCATGCTGTCTTGAAGCCCAACTCCTTAAAATCCCCAATGTCTACTCAAAGGGCCACCGATCTCATGTCCCGTGGGAGAAGGCTGCCCTCGGTGTACTCCATTAAAGTCTGTGTTGTTGAGGTCGGCTCTTCTCTCTTTCTCATATTCCTCACGTCGCTCTGGTCAATCCTGAATTCTAACAGGTACCTTTGTCAGGTGTTATCTGAGTCCCAAGGGGGAGTTCTCAGGACTCACATGGTAGCCACAGCTTCTCCATCCTGCTCCCCATGATGCAAGGTCATGTACTGGGGACCCTGCTTCACCCTCTCTGTGTCCCCTTCCCAGCTGCAGAGGAAGAGACCCCCACGGAGCCCAGCACGGAGGCCCCGCAGCCCTCCGAGGAGCCGCTCCTGGGGGAGCTGACGGTGACAGGATCCTCTCCAGACTCCCTGAGCCTGTCCTGGACCGTCCCCCAAGGCCACTTCGACTCCTTCACCATCCAGTACAAGGACAGGGACGGGCGGCCCCAGGTGGTGCGTGTCGATGGCCAGGAGAGGGAGGCCACCGTGGGGGAGCTGGAGCCAGGGCGCAAGTACAAGATGCACCTGTATGGACTCCGCGAGGGGCAGCGCGTGGGCCCCGTGTCTACTGTGGGCGTGACTGGTGAGTGTGGCCGCGGTCCGTCTGCGTTCCCTCTTATGGCTAAGTCCCATGCTCCTGCGGTCCATTTCTCTTTAACTACCTTGCCTGGCCTGCTTGGTAAGGCCTAGACAGCAGGTGCTAAGGACTTGGGCTGCCACCAGCTTCAGTCACCCTGCACCAATTTTAATTGTTCTATGCTTTTGTTTCCCTGGCTACAAAGCGAGGAGAAGGGCTGCCTCAGGGAGACATTGTGAGGACGAAATGAGTTAACAAACACAGTCATTAAGGAGGGGCCCAGCACGGAGCATGCCTAGGGTGTGCCTCAGGGTGTGCCTCTCTGATCATTGTGATTGTGGGGGGGTGGTTGTTGTCCATCTGCCCCCTTTTGCTGGTCCAGCTGCTTGGCTGGCCAGAATGCACCTCAGACTTCCATCTCCTCTGCAGCTTTTAGATGCAGAAAACAGCCCCGCCACAGCCCTAATTACGGGACCTTCTCCACTACCACATGGGCCTCACCTGGGTGCCTTCTCTCCAGAGCCTTAGCGCAAGAGGCCATGTGGGCAGCAGTGTTGCTGGAACTCAATGCTGGCCTGCCAGCTTGGTCATAACAACTAGTCTCTTCCTCTTAGATCACTGCAACAAAAGCATACCTTTTCCAAAAAATTTGTATTATAGGGAAGGGTTGGGGATGTAGCTCAGTTGGTAGAGTGCCGGTCTAGCATGCATGAGGCCCTAGATTCAATCTTCAGCATTGCATAAAACTAGCATTTTATACTCCCAGTACTCAAGAGGTAAAGACAAGAGGATCAGAAGTTCAAGGTCATCCTCAGCTACACAGCAGGGCCACTCTAAGTTATATGAGACCCTGTCCCAAAACCCTAACATGCAAAAAAAAAAAAAAAAAAAAGTGAAAGAAGTCAGATGTGGTGGCACGCCTCAGGCAGGAGGATTGTCACAAGTTTGAGGCTAGCCTGGGGTACATAGTTTTCGGCCAGCATGGGCTACAGTGTGAGACCCTGCATTTAAAAAAAGAAAAAAGGGGCTGGAGAGGTGGCTTAGCGGTTAAGGCATTTGCCTACAAAGCCAAAGGATCCCCGTTCAACTCTTCAGGACCCACGCAAGACAGATGCCCAAGGGGGCACATGCATCTGTAGTTCGTTTGTAGTGACTGAACGCCCTGGCATGCCCATTCTCTCTCTTTCTCCCTCTTTCTCTTTCCCTCTCTCTCAAAAAAAAAAAAAAATTTTAAAAAGAAAAAAGTGGGCTGGAGAGATGGCTTACCAGTTAAGGCATTTGCCTGCAAAGCTTAAGGACCCAGGTTTGAGGCCCCAGGACCCATGTAAGCCAGATGCACAAGGTGGCACATGTATGTATCTGGAGTCCATTTGCAGTAGCTGGAGGTCCTGATGTACTCATTCTCTCTATATTTGCGTCTCCCTCTCTCTGTCTCTCTCTCTCTCTCTCAAATAAATATGTAAAATTAAAGAAAAAGCCATGGCAGCAGAGAAACACACAGGTTCCCTGAACAGAACTTGTGCACTTCACAAGGCTCAACAGCATGATGGTTCCTTTGCCTCATTCAGGACTGAGAGGAGGGGACAGAACGTGCCACCCACCTTGTCACATGTTCTCAGCTCAGTGGGCTACACTCAGACCTGCCTGTGGGGAGGTCGCCCACTGCCTGTAGCCCTGAGACTAGATAACTTGAAGCCCGTGTCTCAGACACGCCCTGGATAAAGTGGAAGTGGCCTATGCTGCGATGCCAAAGGACCCAGGTTCAGTTCCCCAGGACCCACATAGGCCAGATGCACAAGGCGGACGAGGCCTATGAGGAAGGAGCACGCCTCTGCTCATTACCAGGGCAGCCAGGCCCTGTGAGGCTGGAGCGGGCTGGGCCTGCTCACACCTTCTCATCTGTCTGTGCCTGAGGAGGTTTGAGCAGCTAGTCAGCCTGGCTTCTAAGCTGGAGAAGATCTAACTATTCCCAGTCTTACTCTCGCACAGTGACAGTCTCCCCTTGCCGTTAAGCCAGACCATAGCAGTCAGGTTTGGTGGCCAAGGGCAGTTTCTGCCTATCCTGGAAACAGGTAAACAGAGGCCTAAAACACAAGGGACCTGAGGGCGCAGAAGGCCCGTGAAAGTGCAAGTGCGGCCGCTGTATCCCTTGCCCTGCCTCCCTCCCTCCTTCCGGCACCTCTGTCCCGCTGCCTGCCCTGGTCTCCAGGCCCATTGCAGGCAGGCTTTCCCTGTGCGGAGTCTAGTCTTGCAAGTCCGAGAAACAAGCTCTTGGGAAGCCCACCTGCTCAGCTGCTTCCTCTCCCACCTTGCCTCTTGAGATCGCCTTCCAGTTCAGTCACGAGTGGAGTGGCGTGGCGTGGCGTGCCTCCCTCCCGCACTCAGCTCCAGGCTGCAGGAGCAACCTGGCACTCAAGCAAGCATTGCCCAATCCGCTCTGTGCACCTGCGAGGGGACCCAGGCTCATGGTCTGGGGGAGTGGGCCGGGAACAAGTTACCCAGAGCCTGAGCGCCGCAGAGGAGAGCATACATAGCCCTGTAGGCGAGATGGCGAGGGCCTGGCTCAGGGTGCAGAGCCTGAGGGAGGCGGGGAGGAGGTGAGAAGGCAGCACTGCTACTTCCCAGCAGAGGGGGACACACACAGACTGGCAGGTGGGGGGACCCCCACGTCTACATCAACAGGCAGTGAGGCGTTGTCTGGAGTGGGGGAACAGCAGGGGACAACGTGCGAGATAAATGTGTGGGGACCCTGGGACTCCCTTGTAAGAACGTGGCTCTTAACCAGGCATGGTGGTATGTACCTGTTCACCCAGTGGTTGAGAGGTAGAGGCCGGATGATCAGGACTTCAAGGCTGGCCTCAGCTACTTAGGGAGCTTGAGGCCAACCTGGGCTGCATGTGACCCTGTCTCAAAGAAAGAAAGAAACCGCCATGCAAAGACCTTGGCGTTTGCTCTGAGAGGAGAAAGCCAGAGTAATGTGATAACACGACCCCTCTGGCTGGAGACTCAGCTCACCAAAGGAAGGGGATGCCAGGGAAAATGGTGCCACGCCCCTGTTAAGAGCTCCTGCAGTGTTGAAGTGGCCAAGTCAGGGAAGTCGGGAGGGGCGGATCCCAAGGAAGTAAACACATTTACCACTGGGCCATGCAGGGTGGAAAGCAGGCGGAATGACTCTAGAGATGTCAACCCGAGTGGCTGGAAGAGTGAGGCTGTCATGAGGGTGTACGTGCCAGGGATAGGGGGCCAGGGAGTGTTCTGACAGGGTATTTGGAGTCAATGACATACAGCATTGAAAGCCACTTTCCTGGTGACTGCTGGCACACCTCCCTGACAAGCACAGTCCAATTCCTAGCAGGGACTTGGTGAAGGGTCACTGGCAGATAGATGTTGCTAACTGATACAGTTTTTTTTTTTTTTTTTTTTTTTCTGGTTTCTCGTGTTAGGGTCTCACTCTAGTCCAGGCTGACCTGGAATTCACTATGTAGTCTCAGGGTGGCCTTGAACTCATGGTGATCCTCCTACCTCTGCCTCCCGAGTGCTGGGATTAGAGTTGTGTGCCACTACGCCTGGCTCTGATGCAGCTTTTACATCAAAGCATCTGTGGGGACCCTTCCTAACATCCCCCTGCCGTCTGTCTCGGCCTCACAAACAGAAGAAGTGACCTCTCCGGCCACTGAGCCCCCTTTGGAGCCACGCCTGGGAGAGCTGACCGTGGAAGGCATGACCCCCAATTCTCTGAGCCTCTCGTGGACGGTCCCTGAGGGACAGTTTGACTCCTTCATTGTCCAGTATAAAGACAGGGACGGGCAGCCCCAGGTGGTGCCCGTGGATGCAGACCAGCGTGAGGTTACTGTGCCGGACCTGGAACCTGCCAGAAAGTACAAGATGAACTTCTACGGGCTGTATGGCAGGCAACGTGTGGGTCCCCTCTCTGTCGTGGCCATGACGGGTAAGTGAGGGGCCCATCAGTCTCCATCCCTGGTTACCCGCAGCCCCAAGACCCTTGCTGCAGCCCAGCGCGGACGCCACCACCTCTCACTCCTCCGGCTCAGACATCTTAGTCTGGTCTCTGACCCCTTGACCCCTCCCAGGGCTGGAACCTTTCTGCCTTCCAGTGGCTTCCTCATCTGCACTCCACCCTGACCCTTCTCTAATGTCCTCTCTTTTGGCCTCTCCCTCTGACTGCACAGCCGTTTCTTCACATTCTCTTGACGACTGCTGTGGCGTGGATCGCAGCTGTCGCCTCCCACGTCCTCATGCCCACCCGTCTCAGAGGTCCCAGCTGCCTGGTCCAAGTCACATGCTTTTCTGGCCAGCCTGCTTCCCCCTCCCTCGGCTTCTGACGCCCCATCTGCCTCAGGGCTTCTGAGTGTAGGCTCACGTGGTCTGTGTGCTGGTGCTCCCAGTCCACCCTCGGTGGGTTTAAGACTCTCCAGGATGAAACAGACGTGAGCACAAGGGGCACCAGGCTGGACGCAGCCCTCTGTGTCTGCAGGCTTCACAGCCATCTGCAGTACAAGGCCTTTGTTTGGCACGTGTGCATGTGCGTGTCGAGGATGTGTGGTGTGTGTGTGGTGTGTACTTGTGTGTGCAGAACATCAGGTGTCCCCACCACTCTTCTGAGTGTCTTCTTTCTTCTTTTTGAAATACTTCATTTATTTGCAAGGGGAGAGAGAGAGAGAGGGAGGCAGGAAGGGAGAGAGAATGGTTGCATCAAGGCCTCTAGCCACTGCAAACAAACTCCAGGTGCATTGCCACTTTGTGCATCTGGCTTTACATGGGTACAGGGGAATTGAACTCGAGACATCAGGTTTGGCAAGCCTTAAGCTGCTGAGCCTTCTTCCAGACTAGAAAATATCTTTTTTTTTTTTTAAAAAAAGACATTTATTTATTTATTTAATTTATTTGAGAGAGCAAAAGAGGGAGAGAGAGCACCAGGGCCTCCAGCCACTGCAAACGAACTCCAGATGCATGCACCCCCTTGTGCATCTGGCTTACGTGGGTCCTGGAGAGTCTAACTGGGATCCTTTAGCTTTGCAGGCAAATTCTTTAACTGCTAAGCCATCTCTCCAGACCTGAAAATACCTTTTTCTTTTTTAATATTGTGTCTGTACCGAATGTGTACAGAGTTTTTACTTGTCATAAGCAAGATGGTTGTCAATTATGTCAATTCTTTTTTTGTTTGTTTGTTTTTGTTTTTCGAGGTAGGGTCTCACTCTAGACCAGGCTGATCTGGAAATCACTACGTAGTCTCAGGGTGCCCTTGAACTCATGGCGATCCTCCTACCTCTGCCTCCCAAGTGCTGGGATTAAAAGCGTGCGTCACCATGCCCGGCTTATGTGAACTCTTAAATAGCAGGAGGCATCATATGTCTTGTCACAAGCAAGATTATCAACTGTTGCATAGCACGAGGCATCATACATAATCTAGAGATGATTCAAAGTTTTCAGGGGGATGCGGGCAGGTTACGTGCAAGTACTGTTCTATCTTTAATTTTACTTATTAGTCTAGCATGTGTATATGAGTGGCGTGTGCATATGTGTTTGCATGTTCTTATGTGTGGGCACACGTGTGTGATGGTGCACGTGCCTATGTGTGTACACATGCTTGTGGAGGCCAGGGCCAATGTTGGGCATGTCTTCTTTAGTTGCTCTGCACCTTATTTTCATTTATTTATTTTGTGTGTGTGTGTGTGTGTGTGTGTGTGTGTTTTGAGGTAGGGTCTCACTCTAGCCCAGGCTGACCTGGAATTCACTATGTAGTCTCAGGGTGGCCTTAAACTCAAGGTGATCCTCCTACCTCTGCCTCCCTAGTGCTGGGATTAAAGGTGTGAGCCACCATGCCTGTTTTTTTTTTTTTTTTTTTTTTTTTTAAGGCAGGATTTCCTTGTAGCTCAAGGTGGTCCTTATACCTCAGCCTTCTGAGTGCTGGCATTATAGATGTGAGCCACCACACCCAACTGGGCACACCAGGGCCTCCTGCTGCAAATAAACGCAACACATGAAGCACTTTGTGCATCTGCATTTACTTGGGTACTAGGGGATCCAACCTGAGCCGTCAGCCTTTACCAGCAAGTGCCTTTAACCACTGAGCCATCTCTCTAGCCCTCAAAAGAGTTCTTAACCTGATTTATGACTTGACAGTATGTGGATGTCTTTATTAGCTTTATTAACATAACAAGCCCTGGTGGCAGGTTTAACAAAGTACATTGACAAGTGGAGATGAGTGTAAAAAGTATTTTGAAATTTCTGAAATAGGTCTAAGGTGACAGGGAACCTTCTTATTTATTTATTTATTCATTCATTCATTCATTTGAGAGAGAATGGGCATGCCAGGGCCTCCAGCTACTGCAAATGAACTCCAGACATATGCACCACCTTGTGCATCTGGTTTATGTGGGTACTGGGGAATCAAACCTGGGTCCTTAGGCTTCGCAGACAAATGCCTTAACTTCTAAGCCCTTATTTATTTATTTTGAGAGAGAGAGAATGGGCATACCAGGGCCTTCAGCAGCTGTGAATGAACTCCAGACGCGTACACCCCCTTGTGCACATGTGTGACATTGTGCACTGTGTCACTGTGTGTCTGGCTTACATGGGGCATGGAGATTCGAGCAGGAGTTTTTAGGCTTCCCAGGCCAGCGCCTTAATCTCTGGGCCATCTGTCCAGACCCTTCCTTTTTTATATTGGTGGCAGAGTCACAAGTGCTGCTGACCCTGCAGCAGTGGCCCTGCCACAGATCAGTTAGATACCAGCCAAGACAGAAGAAACTGTTCCCCACCTCAGCCCCTGCCCCAGTGATGCCAGCTGAGCTCATCGTCCCCTCCAGGACCTCAGCCACTGTCTTCTTGTCCTAGACCCCCTCCCACCAGCACCAGCAACTGAGGCCTCCAAGTTCTCCCCGGAGCCACGCCTGGGAAACCTGACTGTGACAGATGTGACCCCTGACTCTGTGGGCCTCTCGTGGACCGTCCCTGAGGGTGAATTTGACTCCTTCGTGGTCCAGTACAAGGACAGGGATGGGCAGCCCCAGTTGGTGCCGGTGGCGAGAGACCAGCGCGAGGTCATTGTCCCTGGCCTGGAGCCCAGCAAGAAATACAAGTTCCTGCTCTTTGGGACCTGGGATGGGAAACGGCGCAGCCCAGTCTTGGTGGAAGTGAAGACAGGTGAGGACCCTGGGTGACTGAGCTGTGGCGCAGCCTTCTCCACAGTGTCCAAACTCCCTCTGGCCACCTGCCGGAGTCCAGAGCAGACAAGGACCTGACTGTGGGGCCATGTCTTGAATCTGTTCTTCTGTGTTCTTTCCTATTTTCTCAATCATTTTTGCTTCTGTTGGGTGGAAGAGCCCTTCCTGGAAGATGGACAGTGGGAACATGGGCCACTGGCAGAGGGCTAGAGCTTGCCAGGAGACCATCCTGCTGCCCTGGGCACGATAATTCCATCACCTCCCCCCCCCCCCGAGGGTTTTGCCTGTCTGCTGTAACTCTCACCTGGGTCTTACTCCTCCAAGCTGCTCATCTGCCTCCAGTAGAGGCTCCCCTTCCTCCTCTGCCCTCTTGGAGCCTCTAAAACTGGAATCCAGAAGAGACCTGACCAGCTTGGCTCTTTCTTGGAGTTTGGGCCAGGCCCTTCCCTGCCCCTGGGGGCTCCCTGTTGCCAGAAACCTCTCGCAATAACAATGCCGTCAGTGGCTTTGCTGTCCAAGAGGGCAGTGGGCCAGCTTCTTCCCAGGCCTGGACAGCTCCTTTGGTAGACATGAGATCCCTTCCTCATGTGAGCTCTCCCATGTCACCCCCAGTCCTCACAACACACACAATGCATGCGGTCCCACGCCTCTACCTGCCCTGGGAGGACCAAGATTTCCCAAGTCCAGCTGGTAGAGAGTGGGGAGGGGAGTGAGGCCGTGGAAGAACCATGCCCCGTAGCATCCTGCCTCCCCCACCTGCCCACCCCTGACATACAACCTGTGCGTTCTTGGCATTCTCCTGGGCACAGTGAGGTCACTCAACAGGGGCTCTTGGGTAAAAAGAATCAGATAGAGACCAAGGTCACCATCAGCTGTGCCCTGGTAAGGGACATCTTTAAGAGATGAGAGGCTGGAGAGCTGGCTCAGCTGTTAAGGTACTTGCCTGTAAAGCCTAATGACCGGATTTTGGTTCCCCAGTACCCACATAAGGCTAGATGCAACAATAGTGCGTGCATCTGGAGTCCGTTTGCAGTGGCTATAGGCCCTGGTGCATCCATTCTCAGCCTCTGTCACTTCTTGCAAATAAATAAATAAAACTATTTAAAAAACGGGGGCTGGGGAGATGGCTTTGTGGTTAAGGTGCTTGCCTGCTAAGCCAAAAGACCCATTGCCCAGGGATGGCTTTTTGAAACCTAGGATGGGGTTTCAGTTCTCCAGGACATACATAAGCCAGATGCATAAAATGGCGCATGCGTGTGGAGTTCATTTGCAGCAGCTGGAAGCCCTGACATGTCCATTCTCTGTCTCTGTCTCTCTCTCTCTCTCTCAAATAAATAAATTAAATTTTAAAAAATAACCAAGATGAGATGAGCTCGGTGAGCCATGAGGAGGGGCACTAGGCCCGGGTGGGTGACTCAGGCCAAAAGACCTCTCTCCATGTGGGTCAAGTGGAGCAGGTTCTGGCCAGATGGAAATGGTGGGGAGGATGGGAGGGTAATGGAAATATCTTGAGTAGCACTGACCATTTGAGTCTTTCTGGATTTTTCCAACTGTAGTGGGAGGTGGTAAAAAAAAAAAAAATCATTCTGGAAAAAATAAGCACAAGAGCCTTCCCTCTCTGTCAGCTGCCCGAGGTGACGCCAGTCCTGGGGCCCCACCCCGCCTTGGGGAACTGTGGGTGACGGACCCCACCACAGATTCCCTACGTCTCTCCTGGACGGTTCCTGAAGGCCGCTTTGACTCTTTCGTGGTCCAGTTCAAGGACAAGGGTGGGCCCCAGGCGGTGCCCATTGAGGGCCATGAACGCACAGCCACCATCAGGCCCCCTGGATGCTGGCCGCAAGTACAGATTTCTCCTCTATGGCCTCCTGGGCAAAAAGCGCTTCGGCCCCCTCACTGCGGATGGCACCACGGGTGAGGCACTCCCCCGGCAGGGCCCAGAGCAGCAGGCAGTCACTTGTGGTGGAAGTTCCCTTCCCCATGTCCTTGCGAGCCTGTCCCGAGGACTCTGCCCTGCCCTTCGAGGTCACCTGCCTCCCATGAGCAGCTCAGCCATTTCTTGGCCTTTCCCTCGTGTCAGAGCCCCTGAGCGCTGCAGAGCACACCGGAGGGAAGCAACCTGCGAAGCCACGCCTGGGAGACGAGCTGCAGGTGACCGACGTGACCCAGGACTCCGTGGGCCTCGCGTGGACGGTCCCTGAGGGCCAGTTTGACTCCTTTGTGATCCAGTACAAGGACAAGGATGGGCAGCCCCACGTGGTGCCAGTGGAGAGCAGCCTCAGGGAGGCCAGGGTCTCGGGCCTGGACCCTGCCCGCAAGTACAAGATGCTGCTCTATGGCCTGCAGGGCGACAAACGTGTGGGTCCCCTCTCTGTCGTCGCTGTGACTGGTGAGTGTGAGAGCCCCTGAACACCTGGGCCTCCTCCCACCTGGTCCGTGGCTGGTCGGCTGGCTGTTACGTTCCAAGCTTCCTGTTTCTCTTCTTTGGCGAAAAAGGACCAGTTTCCCTGAAGAGTAAATTACGTAGCGTGCCAAAGAGCTTGACAAGTGCCTAAGTCGCAAAACCACTGCTACAGAGAGATAGGAACAGGTGCACCCCCCGCGGTGTTCGCGTCAGAGCTTGGGCCCTGGCAGCACTTACAAGCTGCGTTCCGCCGTTGTCCGCAATCGGCCAATTAGACAGAGATTGATTCAGTGTGGCCCCTATGGGGAAGGACAGAGGACCAGTGACCCACCAAATCCACTTTCTGACCCGAGGTTTAGGTTTAAATGAGGGCAAGAGGTGGTCAAGGTGTGGTCCCTCCCATCATTGTCTCAGCTCCAGTCCCTCCTACAGGGTGGTCTGACAGGTTGTCAGAACTGCTTGCCATCTCTTCCAGGGAGACAAGCTCCCCACCTGCGGCTGGTCCCAAGCTTCAGCCTTTTCTTTCTCCCAGCATGAAATTCCTGGAGAAATCCCAGTTCATTGTTTGAACAGTCTGATAGCCAAAGGGAAGGACACAAGTGTCCCTAGATCTTCATTCCTTCTGGGAGGTTGCGCCCGGGCCCCTTTTTACTCAGGTTCCTAGTCCCCCCGGCCTCTGGCCACCGCTCTGTTTTCTGTCATCCCAGCCTTGTCTCCCTGCATCTTGTTCCAGAGTCTGCGGGCCATGGCATCTTCTCTTTGGGTCTTCCTTCCCTCCTTCCCTCCATCCTCCCCTTCCTCCTTCCTCCCTACCCTCCTTCCCCTCAAGCTATCTGTTTAGCCACAGAGCAGTCACTCCCTCCCTATCTCTGAACCAGCCCCCAGGGAAATAGCTGAGGCTGGGACTGAGAGCCCTACACATGCCGTGGCGGTGCCTCGCCTTGGGGAGCTGACCGTGGAGGAGGCCACGCCGCATAGCCTGCATCTCTCCTGGATCACCACCGAGGGAGAGTTTGACTCCTTTGAGGTCCAGTATGCAGATAGAGATGGACAACTCCAAGTGGTCAGTGCAGGGGGCGACCAGAGTGACATCACACTCACTGGCCTGGAAGCCGACCATAGATACCTGGTGACCCTGTATGGTTTTCATAATGGGCAGCGTGTGGGTCCCGTTGAAATCGAGGCCTTGACAGGTGAGCAAAAGGAAGGAACTCTGGCACTCTTGTCACCTTCCAGGCAGCTGGAAGAATCCAGAGGCCAGCAACGTCCTTAAGGTCACTGCCCGCCCTCTCTCTTTTTCCATGCTCAGCTCCATGGGAGGAGGACGAGCCCTCACAACCTCCCACCATGGCCCCCAAGCCCCGCCTGGGGGTGCTGACCATTACAGAATCCACCCCTGACTCCCTGAGCCTCTCCTGGACGGTCCCCGAGGGACAGTTTGACCACTTCCTGGTCCAGTACAGTAACGGGGAAGGGCAGCCCAAGGCGGTGCGAGTACCAGGACATGAGGATCAGGTCACCATCCCGGGCCTGGAGCCAGACCACAAGTATAAGATGAACCTGTATGGCTTCCACAGCGGCCAGCGCATGGGCCCCGTGTCTGCCACTGGGGAGACAGGTGAGTGGTTGTGGGAGCCCCAGGGTGGACCTGGCTGGGAGGTGACCCTCAGCTCTTTGGTGACAGTGAGTGTTGATAGTGGCTGGAGACTGGTCAGTACCACAGGCCTGCTGTGGCTGAGATGTGCCTCCCCCCGGAGCTGGCCTGTGTGTCCTGGGCAGGGGACCAAGGCCTGAGTTGTGCTGATGGCTGTCCAGGTCCCCTCAGCTGACCTGGGAGCATGGACATGTTTGTCAGCTGTCAGATGTCACTGGGCCTCAAGGGGAGCTTCTTTTAATTAATCTCAGGAACAATAGTAGCTATCTCTTCTCCATCCTGCTCCCCAAGATGCAAGGTCATGTACTGGGGACCCTGCCTCACCCTCTCTGTGTCCCCTTCTCAGCTCCAGAGGAAGAGACCCCCACGGAGCCCAGCACGGAGGCCCCGCAGCCCTCTGAGGAGCCACTCCTGGGGGAGCTGATGGTGACAGGATCCTCTCCAGACTCCCTGAGCCTGTCCTGGACCGTCCCCCAAGGCCACTTCGACTCCTTCACCATCCAGTACAAGGACAGGGACGGGCAGCCCCAGGTGGTGCGTGTCGATGGCCAGGAGAGGGAGGCCACCGTGGGGGAGCTGGAGCCAGGGCGCAAGTACAAGATGCACCTGTATGGACTCCGCGAGGGGCAGCGCGTGGGCCCCGTGTCCACTGTGGGCATGACTGGTGAGTGAGAGTAAAGAGTTCTCGGGTCTCAGAGAAGTGAAGCTTCCAGTTTCCTCCACTGTAGACCCAGGAGTCCAAATCCCCAGTCTTCAACCCATCCTGTGCTTTCCAGTGCCTCAGCACAGACGGCATATGGAGTAGGGACAGCCCATCCCAATAAGGGCCAGGCCTGGCGGAGGCCCTGCACACTGAGGCTGCTAAGGCGCATCTCACCCACTGGCTTGTGCCCCTGCTTTGCAAGGGAACTCTAGAGAGAACTCGGTGTGGGACTTGGACAAGGTTCATGAAATGTCAGCTAACACACACACACACACACACACACACAAAAGTTGGGTTTGTCGGTTTGTTTGTTTGTTTTCAAGGTAGGGTCTCACTCTAGACAGGCTGACCTGGAATTCACTCTGTCATCCCAGGCTGGCATTAAACTCACAGCAATCCTCCTACCTCTGCCTCCTGAGTTCTCGGATTAAAGGGGTGCACCACCACGCCGTGCTAAAACTATTTTTATTAATTTATTCTCAAGGAGAGAGAGAGAGAGAATGAATGAATGAATGGATGAATGACTGGGCAAGTCAGGACCTCATGCCACTGCAAATGAACTCTAGATGCAATGTACTGCTTTGTGCATCTGGCTTTACTTGGGTACTGGGGAATTGAACCCAGGCCATCAAGCTTGCAAGCAAGTGCTTTTAACAGCTAAGCCATCTCTTCAGCCCTAGAGCTGGATTTTTAAAGTGTCAGGAAGGCCTTCAAAGACTTAAAGAGCTAGCTGAACCTGGTGGTCCATGAGCGTTATCCCAGCCCTTGGGATGTGGAGGCAGGAGGATCAAGAGTTCGAGGTCATCCTCCACTACAGAGTGAGTCCAAAGCCAATCTGGGCAACATGAGACCTTGTTTTTTTTTTTAAAAAAGGAAGGAAGTAAGGAAGGAGGGAAAAAAGAAATTCAGGCTGGGTGTGGTGGCGCACACCTTTAATCCCAGCACTCGGGAGGCAGAGGTAGGAGGATCGCCGTGAGTTTGAGACTATCCTGAGACTACATAGTGAATTCCAAGTCAGCCTGAGGTAGAGTGAAACCCTACCTTGAAAAAAAGAAAAAGAAAAGAAAAGAAATTCAGGTAGCAGGAACAGTCAACACAGACCCTGAGGCCCACAGCTGCCTGGCGTGTTGAGGACCCTCAACCACACAAAGGTTTGGTGATCCTAAGCAGGGATAGAGTTCAGCCCAGAGCCAGCCGCCTTCTCACCTGGATCCAGGAAAGCCAGCTTCCAGGAGCTCCTTCTAGCAATACCAAGGAGTCTGTTTACATTCCTCCAGCCCCTGAAGAGGAGCCCACTGACGTCCCCCCTGAGAAGCCCCGTCTGGGGGCGCTGACCGTGACAGGTGCCACCTCCGACTCCCTGAGCCTCTCCTGGACGGTCCCCGAGGGACAGTTTGACCACTTCCTGGTCCAGTACAGGAACGGGGACGGGCAGCCCAAGGTGGTGCGGGTGCCGGGACATGAGGACCAGGTCACCATCCCAGGCCTGGAGCCAGACCACAAGTACAAGATGAACCTGTATGGCTTCCACAGCGGCCAGCGCGTGGGCCCTATGTCTGCCATCGGGGTGACAGGTGAGTGGTTGGGGAGTCCCAGGGTGGGACCAGTGGGGAATGACCACCAGCTCTTTGGTGGCAGTGAGTGGAAATTGGTGGTCAGAGTCTGGTCAGTACCACAGGCCTGCTGTGGCCATGGCTGAGGCTGAGGCTGTGTGTCTTCCCCTGAGGCTGCTTGTGTCCCCTGCACAGGGGCTGGGCTGTTGTCTGTCCAGGTTACCTTGCTGACGTGGGAGCATGGGCGTGTTTGTCATCTGTCAGCTAAGTCCCAAGGCAGTGTTCTCTGAACTGACCTCAGGACCCCATGGTGGCCACAGCTTCTCCATCCCTCTCCTCAAGACCCAAAGATGTACTGGGGACCCTCTTCACACTCTTTTTTAAAAAAATTATTTATTTATTACAGAGAGAGGGAGAGAGACAAAGAATAGACACACCAGGGTTTCTAGTCACTGCAAACGAACTCCAGATGCATGTGCCACCATGTGCATTTGGCTTCATGAGATCTATAGAATTGAACCTGGGTCCTTAGGCTTGGCAGGCAAGCACCTTAGCCGCTAAGCCACCTCTCCAGCCCCTGCCTCCCCCTCTCTGTGTCCCCTTCTCAGCTGCAGAGGAAGAGACCCCCACGGAGCCCAGCACGGAGGCTCCGCAGCCCTCCGAGGAGCCGCTCCTGGGGGAGCTGACGGTGACAGGATCCTCTCCAGACTCCCTGAGCCTGTCCTGGACTGTCCCCCAAGGCCACTTCGACTCCTTCACCATCCAGTACAAGGACAGGGACGGGCGGCCCCAGGTGGTGCGTGTCGATGGCCAGGAGAGGGAGGCCACCGTGGGAGAGCTGGAGCCAGGGCGCAAGTACAAGATGCACCTGTATGGACTCCACGAGGGGCAGCGCGTGGGCCCCGTGTCCACCGTGGGCGTGACTGGTAAGTGTGGCCGTGGCGTGCTTGCTCTCTCAAGGGTGCCTTCCAGGTTGCCTGTGCTCCTTTCTCCCCCATCCCTGCAAGTCTCCACCTTGCTTGCCCTCCGCATCCTCTCCACAGCCCTTGGCCTGACCACCTGCAGCCTGTTCACTCTGGGACGGCCCTTCTGGGACAGCAAGCCCCAGGGCTTTCTAGTTCTGATGTAATACAGTTTTCCCTTCTTTCTGTCCTAACTGCAGGATTTTTGTTGTTGTTGTTGCTAGAACCACATCTACACTCACACAGAGAAAGGAACTACCTAAGATCAAGCTAGCTGAGGTGACTACATCCTTTAGGCAGTATTTGTACAATGAGCTCATAGTACACCTCCATTGAAAATGCTTCAAAATAAAACAGCCTTACAGCAACCCATTGGAAAACACAGTCAGGCCGGGAATGGGGTGCACTGTCTTTAATCCCAGCACTCAGGAGGCATAGGTAGGAGGATCACCGTGAGTTCGAGGCCACCCTGAGACTACATAGTGAACTCCACTAGAGCGAGACTGTACCTCAAAAGAAAAAAAAGAAAAGAAAAAAAGGTTAGAGAGTTGGCTTAGTGGTTAAGGTGCTTGCCTAGGAAGCCTAAAGACCCATATTTAACTCTCCAGATCCCACGTAAGCCAGACACACAAGGTGACACAAACACGTAAGGTTGCACATGCACACAAGGTAGTGTACATGTCTGGAGTTTGATTATAGTGGCTGGAGGCCCTGGTGTGCCAATTTTCTTCTCTGTCTCTCTCACTCATAAAAAAAAAAAGTCAGTCGACTTGCCAAGAAAGAAAGAAAGAGAGAGAGAGAGAGAGAGAGAGAGGAAGAAAAGGAAGGAAGGGAGGGAGGAAGGGAGGAAGGAAAAAAAGACAGAAGGAAAAAGGAAAGAAAAGAAAAAGAAAAATGCAGTCAGGCTGCCAAAGGTGATTGCTTGCCAAGCCTGCTGACCTTTGGACCTGGGTACTGGGTTCAATTCCCCAGTGCCCATGTAAAACCTGATGCACAAAGTGTTGCATGCAGGAGTTGGTTTGCAGAGGCAAGAGACCCTAGTGCACTCATTCTCTATCTTCTCACAAATAAATAAATAAAAATATTTAAAAAGAAAAGAAAAGAAGGCCAGGTGTGGTGGCACACACCTTTAATCTCAGTACTTGGGAGGTGGAGGTAGGAGGATCACCGTGAGTTCGAGGCCACCCTGAGACTCCATAGTGAATTCCAGGTCAGCCTGGGATAGAGTGAGACCCTACCTCAGCTCCCTCCCCCGAAAAAAAAGAAAGAAAAAGAAAAGAAACGAAAGGTGCAGCCAGTGAGCAATCCCTGGCTGACTGCTGCTCTGGCGGCACTATCACAGGTGAGAGGTGGGAGGTGAGGCTCGGTGGGAAGAAACAGGTGGCTGGGACGGTTCCTTAGACCTCCATCTTGCCCCGCCCCCTTTCTTTTCTCTACTTGGCTATCATGATGTGAACTGCTCTGTTCCCCACCATGTTGGACTGACATTCTGAAATTCATCCTTAGAAAAGGAGAAGAAGAAAAAGAAAAAGAAAGGGAAGAGAAAGTGGGAAAACAGCCCACAGGGTTCTGTTAGGTGCTGATAACATTTGATGACTGGCGTGGCAGGGGAATTTGGGGTGAGGTGTAGTGTCCTGCACACTGGTTGTTTTTCTGTTTTAGTTTCTTCTGAATTGTCCACATTTTCCAAAGTGGCAAGCATTTCTATTTTTCCTCCAAGCATTCCTTTTATACTCTCAGAAAAAGACAACGTCTTATTTATGGCCCATCTTCCTTCTCTCGTCCTGGCAATTCAGTGCTTTTTAAATTTTTTCTTTCCGAGGTAGGGTTTCACTCTAGCTCAAGTTGACTGGGAATTCACTATGTAGTCTCGGGGTGGCCTTGAACCCATGGCGCCAGCACTCCCGGCCCAATTTAGTTTGTAGGGCACGAGGGAGCAAGTCAGCAGTCCCTGAGTCCTCCAGGCACCTCTCTCACCTGCCTTAGAGAGCACCTCCAAGGTGAGAGCCGCCGGGCAGGGATGCTCCCCTCTGTGAGGCAGGGGTGTGCCCCTCTGTGACTGAAAGCTGGGGCTTGCAGACCGTCCAGGTGAAAGGTGCATGCCCACCCAGCCTTCCCCAGCCTGAGCTGACCCAGGTTCTGGATGTGCATTCAGCCAACTGCTGGGTTGTGAGGAACAGCAAGAACAGGAGACCATGGGAGAATTCCCGCCTGGGTCAGGCTGCTAACTCTCACCCCTGGTCAGTGCCACATCCCCGTAACTACTGTCCTGCATTCTCAGTACACACCAAACAGGGCGGCGTAAGGGACCCGTGTCCCCCTCCTGTCTGCATCACTCTCCACTCCCACCCCCAACTCCCTCACTTATTCATGTTAAGAATCCAGAATAGGCCAGGTGTGGTAGCTCACGCCTTTAATCTCAGTACACTAGGGACAGAGGTAGGGGGATAGCAGTGAGTTCAGGGCCAGCCTGGGCTACAGTGAGATCCTACCTTGAAAACAAACAAAAATCCAGAATATTTCAAGCCCATGTTGTTATTATTATTATTTATTTTTTGTAATTTTTATTAATGAATTAAAATTTTGGTTTATTTTTTGAGGTAGGGTCTCACTCTAGCCCAGGCTGACCTGGAATTCACTACGAAGTCTCAGGGTGGCCTCAAACTCACAGCAATCCTCCTACCTCTGCCTCCTGAGTGCTGGGATTAAAGGCGTGCTCCACCATGCCCAGCAAAATTTTGTTTTTTGTGTTTTGTTTTTTGAGGGAGGGTATCACTCTAGCTCAGGCTGACCTGGAATTCACTATGTAGTCTCAGGCTGGCCTTGAACTCACTGTGATCCTCCTACCTCTGCCTCCAGAGTGCTGGGATTAAAGGCGTGCTCCACCATGCCCAGCAAAATTTTGTTTTTTGTGTTTTGTTTTTTGAGGGAGGGTATCACTCTAGCTCAGGCTGACCTGGAATTCACTATGTAGTCTCAGGCTGGCCTTGAACTCACTGTGATCCTCCTACCTCTGCCTCCCGAGTGCTGGGATTAAAGGCGTGCACCACTATGCGCAGCTTAAATTTTTAGCGTGAGTTAATATGTCCCCATCCTCATTTCCCTGCAGGCTTGTTCCGGTAGGGTTATTGGTGTTCACTGCGGGGTGATTAGGGCCTCTGTCTTTGGGGGAGCTGTGTCTCAGGGTGTTACTGCCCACCTGGTGGCTCTTACAGTCTGCCTACTGCTCCCTTTCCCTCCTCCGCAACAGTCCCTGAGCCTTGGCAGGTGTGTTACCCATTGGTGTTGACGTCTCTGTAGCCTCTGTACGTCTTTTGTGATGTGTTTCGGTTCACCACAGTGTTTGTTGCTATTTTCCTGGATGTGGATGTCAAGCCCATGATTTTGTAGAGCATTATGGAAGGCTTGAAAACTAAAAAAAAAAGAGCTCATACTCTACCTTTTGACCCATAATGTAAGTGCTCACTTAACCTGCATGAGACCCTGGGTTCAGTCCACAATGAGAAACAAAAACAAAAACAACAAAAAAACAAAGAAAAAAAAACCAGACATGCATTTCCCTTTCTGCATTCCACACAGAGCCACAGCGTGTCTTAAAGTTTCAGAGGTCCTATGAAGCTTGGCTCCTGCTTTGTTGAGCGCCGGTCACATGGGAGTCATTTACCTTGTGGCTCCACAGTCTGCATTAATCATCATTTTAATGGTTATTTGATGCTTTCTGGTAAAAGCCCTGTGACAAAACCAGTCACCTTTATGGGTCATTTGGGTTCCTCACACATTTTGCTGTCATGCATAATCTCATTATGAATTCTTCCATGCTATAACTTTTTCCTGCTTTTAATAATTTTCTTAGGATAGATGCCCAGAAATGGGATTATTGCATCAAAGAAAATGAGCACTGTTTTGGCTGCTGACACACACGGCCCAGTTGCCTTCTGAAAGTGTGTAACAGGGCAGTCCTGCCAACAGAGTGGATGGCAGGCATCGGCTGAGCCCTTTTCAACCACCGGCGATTGGATGGCCAAAGCCAGAGGCCACTTGAGCCCCTGCAGCTTGAGGACCCCAGCTGCCACACACACCCAGTGTCCTTGTTGACGGCACACACACAGGCCAGTCGCTCTAACTCCTGTCTACGTAAACACTTCTCCCAGGGAACAGGACACTGGGGAAGAGAGTCCCAGTCGCACACAGCCCAGCACAGAGGCCCCGAAGTCCCCCAGACTCCCTGAGCCTGTCCTGGACCGTCCCCCAAGGCCGCTTCGACTCCTTCACCATCCAGTACAAGGACAGGGACGGGCGGCCCCAGGTGGTGCGTGTCGATGGCCAGGAGAGGGAGGCCACCGTGGGGGAGCTGGAGCCAGGGCGCAAGTACAAAGTGCACCTGTATGGACTCCGCGAGGGGCAGCGCGTGGGCCCCGTGTCCACCGTGGGCGTGACTGACGAGTGCATGCTGAGTGAGGCTGAGCCCAAGGAGTTGTTCTCTTAAAAACAATTGTGCGCGTCTGTGCACATGTGTGTATGCGCGCGCACGGTGTGTGCGTGCATGCGTGTGTGTGCACCAGTGTCTCTTGCTGGTTCAAGTGAACACCAGGCACTAGTGCCAATTTTTGCTTCTGCTTTTACATGGGCGGCTGGGTAATTGAACCCAGGCCAATGAGCTTTCCAAGCAAATACCTTTAACTGCTAAGCCATTTCCCCAGCCTCTAGTTGTCCCCCTTTTACCAGCTTCCTGGAAGGCCGGGTATTTGGCAGTTGCCACCTGAGCACATCCACATGCCTGGGGTTTGACTTCCCACAGATTAGATTCAGACCCAGCAGGATCTGCCCAGAGCCTGATCCTCTACATCCCGAGATCCGGTGCTAGTGTCTCACTAACAGATCCAGATAACCATACAGATAACCAACAGATCAAGAGGAAAGGTTTGTTTAAGCTCAGTTTTTGAGGTCACAAACTGTGATGGGTTGGCCCTCTCAGGACCTGCTGTGGGACAGCATGTCACAGGCAAGGAACAACTTTCAAGAACTCGCCCCCAACAACCTGAGGAGTTTCCACCAGGACCCACTTTTTTTTTCTTTTTCTTTTTTTTTTTTGGTTTTTCGAAGTAGGGTCTTATTGTGGTCAGGTGCTGTATTAGTCAGGGTTCTCTAGAGGAACAGAACTGCTAGAATGAATTATTTTAAAAGGGATTTATTGGATCAGCTTACAGTAGTCCAATAGCAGTTGCAGGCCCGAGAATCACCGAACCTGGTAGTTGCTCAGTCCTCGTGGCCAGATGCCTCAGCAGTCCCGACCTGGCACTGCAGATGGTGCTGGAAAGCCTGGAGGCTTCCTGAGGAGCCGCTGGGTTTCAATCCACGGGGGTCTTCAGTTGATGCTGGTCTTTCGTCCGCACTGGTCTTCAATCCTTCAACCCTGGAAGGTAGCAAGCATCTCCGGCAGCCAAAATGGAAGGGAGGCAGGAAGGAAGGAAGGGACTCTTTTTACCCAGAGCTTCCTTGTATCAAGTCCCCCTCTGGGCCGGGCCGCGGCCGCCCATTCTGGGGGAAGGGCTCACCCTGGGGGAAAGACTTCCTCCTTTAGTTGATCCTTCCTAGAAGCAACCTATGGATTACTAAACAGATCAAGTTGACAACACCTTAACTATCACAGGTGCTGACCTGGAATTCACTATGGAGTCTCAGGGTGGCATCAAACTCATAGTGATCCTCCTACCTTTGCCTCCCAAGTGCTGGGATTAAAGGCGTGCGCCACCACGCCCGGCGTGGACCCACTTTTAAAGGATCCACGCCCCCCATGGAACTAATCATTTAACATATGGCCTTTGGGGGGACACTCAAGACCCAAACAATGCAATCCACCTGCCACTGTGGGGCTGGAGCCTGGGTCAGCTTTGAGTACCAAAGCTCATCACAGTACAGGCAGTGGACACACTGTTGGAATCTCGGGTCTGTCAGGCTGTCTCCCTGAGTCCTCAGAGGCTCAGTTACTATGGCAACAACTGTGGGTGTACTGGGGTGCAGTCTTCACTGTGCACGCATAGCCTGGTGGGCAGGGTATCGTCCAGCCTACGTTTCTGATATACTAACAAAGACAAGGTGTCAGGGCCCAGGCACAGACGGGGTCCAGCGGGAGGACCTTGAGCTTGGCAGACTAACATCTCCCAGTGATGGGGCTTGTTGTCACATAAGCCTGGGGGAATGTGGGACCTGGCAGGGACACCTAGAGCAGCCTGCTCGTCGCACCAGGGGACCACTGAGATCTGCGGCCCCACACGCACTGGCTTTGTGACAGCTTTAGAAGGAAGAGTGTCAGACCAGTGTCCCTGTACAGAGCAGGAGACTGGAAACAGAATGGCCCATGAGGAGCGGAGAGGGCTTTGTGTAGTGCCCTCTGGAGACTCGGGATATTCAGGAAGCCCGGCTCTTCTGGGATGAGGGTAGTCTCCTGGTGTGTGCTGAGCACTGGGGCCTTGCGTCGAAGGGCGGATGAGAGCAAAGCTCAGGCTGCCCCTGCAACCAGGGCTGCGTGGAGGGATGAAGCGAGCTGGAAGGTGGGAAGGGACCTGGGTGAGGAGTCAGTGACCTGCCCCGAGGTCCTGGGCAAGAGGCTTGCTGCACGCTTGCTAAGTTAAGTTCCTCCTGAACTTAGCAAGCGTCTGGGTCATTCTGAGTCTAATGGCAGCTAGGACAGGGCAGTTCAACTTTCTGCCATGAGGAGAGGTGGTCTGTTTGGGGGAACCATCTGAGATCAGTGAGCAGACAAGGGAGTCAGAGCAGGAAGCCCAGGGCCATCAGAGGACGAGGGTACTGGGAGGAAGGGGGAAGTCACGGGGGTGTTAGGTGGAGGGAGAGGGCGGGGGTCTGGGTGGAGTGCTTGCAATGGCAATGATGAAGGAGCAGGAAGGAGGTGGAATGGAGCCACTGTCGCCAGCGTCATTCTGCTCTTGAGGGCTTTGTTTCTGGAAATGCTCCTTGATGTGGGGAACAGAGGACAAGAGACATCTCATCTGTCCCTGTGCAGCCATACAGCATGAAGCTACAACCACCCAAGGGGAGCCCACCATCCATGAGCCACCCCCTGAGAAGCCACGCCTGGGGCTGCTGACCGTGACAGATGCCACCTCCGACTCCCTGAGCCTCTCCTGGACGGTCCCCGAGGGACAGTTTGACCACTTTCTGGTCCAGTACAGGAACGGGGACGGGCAGCCCAAGGTGGTGCGGGTGCCGGGACATGAGGACCAGGTCACCATCCCGGGCCTGGAGCCAGACCACAAGTACAAGATGAACCTGTATGGCTTCCACAGCGGCCAGCGCATGGGCCCCGTGTCTGCCATCGGGGTGACAGGTGAGTGGACAGTGAGAACTACAGGGTGGGACCTGCAAGGAGGTGACGCCCAGCTCTCTGGTAGCACTAAGTGGAAATCGGTGGGAGGGATCAGTCATGCCTGTTGCACCTGAGGGTGTGGGCTATCCTTGAGGCTGGCCTGTCTCCCCTGGACAGGAGTCACAGAGGTCTGCTGAGCTGGCCGCTGTGTAGTTCCCTCAGCTGACCTGAGAGCGCGGGAAGATGAGTGCACAGGGACCCAACAGGGGCGTCTCTGACGACACGTACTGGGGACCCTGCCTCCCCTCTCTGTGTCCCCTTCCCAGCTGCAGAGGAAGAGACCCCCACGGAGCCCAGCACGGAGGCCCCGCAGCCCTCCGAGGAGCCGCTCCTGGGGGAGCTGACGGTGACAGGATCCTCTCCAGACTCCCTGAGCCTGTCCTGGACCGTCCCCCAAGGCCACTTCGACTCCTTCACCATCCAGTACAAGGACAGGGACGGGCAGCCCCAGGTGGTGCGTGTCGATGGCCAGGAGAGGGAGGCCACCGTGGGGGAGCTGGAGCCAGGGCGCAAGTACAAGATGCACCTGTATGGACTCCGCGAGGGGCAGCGCGTGGGCCCCGTGTCCACTGTGGGCGTGACTGGTGAGTGAAGTTGGATGGGTCCAGGTGGGGAGACCTGTTGGTTTTCCCTTTTGTTATTTTTCTTTTTTTTCTTTTTCTTTCTTTCTTTTTTTTTTTTGGTTTTTCGAGGTAGGGTCTCACTCTAGTCCAGGCTGACCTGGAATTCATTATGTAGTCTCAGGGTGGCCTCGAACTCACAGCGATCCTCCTACCTCTGCCTCCTGAGTGCTGGGATTAAAGGCGTGCGCCACCACGCCCGGCTTCTTTTGTTATTTTTCAAGGTAGGGTCTCACCTTAGCCCAGGTTGACCTATAATTCGCTATGTAGTCTCAGGCTAGCCTTGAACTCATGGCGATCCTCCTACCTCTGCCCCTCCACCCCCAGTGCGGGGATTAAATGCGTGTGCTACCATGCCTGAGTATTTTTCCTTTTTTTTTTTTTTTTTTTTTTTTTTTTTACCATCTTTGTGGAAACATCTGTTTTGGGCAGCAAAGCCATGTGAGCTCTTCCACAAAACAGTTTCAGCCCAGCAGTGACCCTCATGGGTCTCACAAGACTCCAGGATGCCAGAGGCTGGCCCAGGGGTCAGCCCTTGAGATCAAAGCACCATAGCCAGGGTGACAAAGGTTTAATTGTTCTGTGGCAAGGGTCAAGTTTGTCTGTGTGGAAGTATGGCTCCAAGCTAGCCATCAGGGTGTCCGATGGCCTTGTCTGATGTCCACGTTCTTTGTCACGGACACTTGACTGAACTGTGCCAGTCCAACCTTTGAGCATCTGAGGCCCAGCTGAGACCAGACAGGTCACAGGTGACAGTGTGAAGCCTTGAAGGACAACTCAACTTGACCTTTTCATGGGCTCACTGTCAAGGGGACCAACAAAAGCCAACAAGGACAGGAGAAAGGGCGGAGAATGGGCAGCCGGGGACCAGAGCAGGACCCCACAGAGATGCCTGAACCAGGCTGCCCATCGGGACCAGGGGATGACTGAGACCTGAGGTCCACAGGTGTTAGCTTAGTACCAGTGTCAGAGCAGTGTCCCTGGTGCTAGGAGCAGGAGGCCAGAGCCACTGTCACCCACAAAGAACGTGGAGGGCTTTGGGTCATGTCCTCTGAGGCGCGGTCTCCTCTTGTGATGTGAGTGGAGAGGAAGGTGGAGGCGGCCTTGGATTCTGCTGGGAGAAGGGGTGGGCAGTGGTCACCAGGTGTGCACGGAGTGCTGACTTCTGCTGTTGGAAGACACTGGGGCGGCCATGTGACGCACACTGGGTGGGAGGGCAGGAGTGGGCCTGAAGACAGGGAGGACTGGGGGAAGGAACTTGGGTGAGAAAAGATGGTGGCCCAGCCCGGGGTGCTGGGCTGGAGGAGATGGGACTGAATGAGGGAGCCAGAAGAAACTCCGCAGGAATCTGGAAGACATCTGTGTGTAATGGCAGCTGGGGCACTTCTGGTTCCTGGCTTGGAGAGGAGAGGAGTGTTCCAAGCCTGTTTGGGAGCAAAGACCTGATCCTAGTGACAAGGAGGAGACAAGGAAAGCCACAACAGGGAGCTCAGGGTAGTGGCCTCATGGGGCCTGTCAGAAGAAACAGTTGCTGGAGGGAGGGAGAAGTCACGTGGGTGCTGGCAGATGAGGGAGAGGGCTGGGTCTGGCTGGGGTGCTTGGGTGGCGATGTTGAGGGAGCTGAGAGCAGGTGTGGTGGAGCCCCTGTGCCAGCACCTTTCTGCTGTGCAGTGGTCTCGGAAATGCTCCTTGATGTGGGGAACTGAGGGTCAGAGGCCTCACCTGTCTGCATTTGTCCAACTCCAGAGGAGGAGGCTACGACCACGCAGGTGATGCCAACCACAACCCCTGAGCCACCCCCTGAGAAGCCACGCCTGGGGGCGCTGACCGTGACAGATGCCACCTCCGACTCCCTGAGCCTCTCCTGGACGGTCCCCGAGGGACAGTTTGACCACTTCCTGGTCCAGTACAGGAACGGGGACGGGCAGCCCAAGGTGGTGCGGGTGCCGGGACATGAGGACCAGGTCACCATCCCGGGCCTGGAGCCAGACCACAAGTACAAGATGAACCTGTATGGCTTCCACAGCGGCCAGCGCGTGGGCCCCGTGTCTGCCATCGGGGTGACAGGTGAGTGGACAGTGAGAACCACAGGGTGGACCTGCAAGGAGGTGACCCCCAGCCCTTTGGTGACATGAGTGGGGATTTGTCACCAGAGGCTGGTCAGTACCACAGGCCTGCTGTGGCGGTGGCCGTGGCAGAGGCTGTGTGTCGTCCTCTGGGGTTGGGCCGTGTCCCATGCGCACAGGGCCATCGAGGTCTGCTGTGCCAGTGTCTGTCCAGGTCCCCTCAGCTGACCTGGAACCTGGGCATGTTTGTCAGGTGTCATCTGAGCCCCAATTAGAATTTCTCTGAACTGACCTCAGGACCCCATGGTGGCCATGACTTTTCCATCCTGCTCCCCAGTATGCAAGGTCATGTACTGGGGACCCTGCCTCACCCTCTCTGTGTCCCCTTCTCAGCTGCAGAGGAAGAGACCCCCACGGAGCCCAGCACGGAGGCCCCGCAGCCCTCCGAGGAGCCGCTCCTGGGGGAGCTGACGGTGACAGGATCCTCTCCAGACTCCCTGAGCCTGTCCTGGACCGTCCCCCAAGGCCACTTCGACTCCTTCACCATCCAGTACAAGGACAGGGATGTGCAGCCCCAGGTGGTGCGTGTCGATGGCCAGGAGAGGGAGGCCACTGTGGGGGAGCTGGAGCCAGGGCGCAAGTACAAGATGCACCTGTATGGACTCCGTGAGGGGCAGCGCGTGGGCCCTGTGTCCACTGTGGGCGTGACTGGTGAGTGAAGTTGGATGGGTTCAGATGGGGAGACCTGCCCTAGACGTTTTTCCTTTTTTACCATCTTTGTAGAAACACCTGTTTTTTTTGTTTGTTTGTTTGTTGTTTTTGTTGTTGTTTTCTCAGTGTAGGGTTTCACTCTAGCCCAAGCTGATGGGGATCTCTCTGTGCAGTCTTAGGATGACCTTGAACTCACCACAATCCTTCTATCTCTGCCTCCTACGTGTTGGAATTGAAGGCATGTGCTACCATGCCTAGCTTCAAGTTATTGTTATTTATTTATTTGTAAGGGTAAAGAGAGAGAGAGAGGGAGAACCACTAGAGCTTCTAGCTACTACAAATGAACTCCAGATGCATATACCAGTTTGTGCATCTGGCTTTACTTGGGTACTGGGAAACTGAATCCCAGGTGTTAAGCTTTGCAGACAAGCATCTTTAACTGTTAAGCCATCTCTCGAGCCCTAGAAACACCTGTTTTTTGTTGTTGTTTGTTTGTTTTGTTTTGTTTTGTTTTGTTTGTAAGGTAGGGGTAGAGTTTCACTCAAGCCAGGCTGATCTGGGATTCACTATGTAGTCTCAAGGTGGCCTTGAACTCATGGTGATCCTCCTACCTCTGCCTCCTGAATGCTGGGATTGAAGGCGTGTGTCACCACACCCAGCTTAGAAACACCTGTTTTGGGCAGCAAGGCCACCCGAGCTCTTCCACAAAGAGCTTTCAGCCGAGCAGTGTCCCACATGGTTCTGACATTCTGTATTGCTAACAAGACCCGAGGGTGCCAGATTCCGGCTCAGGAGTCAGCCCGTGAAATCAAAGCACCAGGGCCTGGACGCAGACTCTCTTGCAATTCACTGCAGAGCTTCTGCTGGCTGGCATTCCTCACAGTGGCTACATCTAGATTCATCTGGTGCCCTTGAGGGGACAGGGAGGGCACCAGTCATGCAGCATTTTGTCTGTGACCTGAGCACCCACTTACTTGGGATTCTAGACTCCTATTCCAGTGCACTAGTTTGTCCATTCCAGAGTTTGACACTGTGATCGGGGCACTGTGCAGCAGAGTGTCACTGTCCCCAGTCAGAGCTCTCCACCAGCTTGCCTTTAATGAACCATGGATTGATGCTTCTGGGAGTGCAGAGCTGTGGGTGACTCAGGAGGCTTGGAGAGGAGTTGTTCAGGATGTGGGCTTGAGTTAGCAGCTTGCAGGAGGGTTAGCAGGTGCGATTCAGCTGTGAGTGAAGCTGCCAGATCTCAGCTCCATCCCTGGGAATCTCCCGAAGTTCCACCTATGGGAGAGTGTTACAGTCAGGTTCGCATTACTGGCAGGAAGCACCTGACCAAGAACAGCTTGTGGGAAAAGAGGTTTATTTTGACTTACCGGCTTGAGGGGAAGCTCCATGAAGGCAGAGAAAAACGGTGGCATGAGCAGAGGGTGGACATCACCCCCTGGCCAACATAAGGTGGACAATAGCAACAGGAGAGTGTGCCAAACAGTGGCAAGGGGAAACTGGCTACAACATCCATAAGCCCGCCCCCAACAATACACTGCCTCCAGGAGGTGTTAATTCCCAAATCTCCATCAATCTCCATCAGCTAATTTTATGGGGGACATCTGAATCAAACCACCACATTCTGCCCCTGGCTCCCATAAACTGATAACCATACATGATATAAAATACAGTGCATTCATTCCCACTTTAAAAGTCCCCAGAGTTTTTATTAATCCCAATGATGTTCAACATCCCCACAACCCAAGGTCTTTCTACTGAGCCATGATACAAAAAAAAAATTAAAAAGTCCTCCCAAAACGCATAATGGCACAGAATAAACATTCACACTGCAAAGGATGGCATTACGGATAGCAAAGAAATATTCAACCAATGTAAGATTTGAAGCAACCAGGGCAAACATTAAACTCTGTAGCTCCAAGTCCAACAACTCTAGTCAGTGACAAGTCTCCAAGTCCGACAATTCTAACCAATGACAAATCCCTGGACTTCCAATTCCACCCCTCCAGCTATGCTACTCACAGTCCTGGAAAGTTTTATCCAGGGCCAGCAGCTCTCCTTAGCAGCCATCTCGTGGTCCCGGCATCTCCACTGGGTCTCCACTGCAACCCATGGTTCATCCTCACGGCTCCATCAGGTCTCCATGTAGGCATCCAGCAAACCTGTTTCACACTGCCCATGGCCATTTCCAAAACACAAGACCATGTTGTAAATTCAATGACCCTCTTTTTCCAGTATTTCTTATAGTCCATAATACCAGGCAGGGTGCCAATTTGTTAATCCAGAGGGGAATAAAGCAACAGGACACTCTTTGAGCACTCAGGCCCCATCAAAACAGTCTCCATTCTTCCTGTTGTCCCAATGCAGGTGAGCTGGCCTAGTCTCAATGGCTGTAATCTCTCATTTGCAGCTGAACAGGCAGCAGTTTCTGCCCAAAGACTTCATTTTTTCTTTGCCTAATCCCTCTGCTCACACCAGTCCATTTCTGCACAATACAACCCTGCACAAGTTCTCAGGACACGGGCATAACAGCAAGCTTCCCACACAAACTGTTTCTAGCCCAGTCCAGGAAAGCTCTTTCTCACCCTCATAAGCCAAACCTCACAGTCCATAGTTCTTACTGCATTCAGGTCTTTTAACTCTGACCAGAATAGCCCATCAAGCTGTACTTACAGCACTGCGAGGTGTCTCTTAGGCCAAGATTTCAAATCCTTCCACATTCCTCTTGAAAATCAGCTACAAAAGGTCAAATCCAGACAGTCAGGTATCTAGCAGTAATGACACCACTCCTCAGTACCAACTTTACTGTTGCAGTCAGGTTTGCATTGCTGGCATGAGCAGAGGGTAGGCATCACCTCCTCACCAACATCAGGTGGACAACAGCAACAGGAGAATGTGCCAAACACTGGCAAGGGAAAACTGGTTATAACACCCATAAGCCCACCCCCAACAATACACGCCTCCAGGGGGCCTTAATTCCCAAATTGCCATCAGCTGGGGCCCTAGAAGAACACCTAAGTTTATGGGGGACACCTGAATCAAACTATCACAGAGGATGTATAGAGGGGCCAACAGCATCATTTGTACAGAAGCAGTTGTCACTCAGATTCTCTGCATTGGGGAGGTTTGGTCATTCTGTGGCAAGGGCTCAAGTTTGCCTATGTGGAAGTGTGGCTTCAAGCTGGCCATCAGGGTGTCCGATGGCCTTGTTTGATGTCCATGTTCTGTGTCATGGACACAAGACTGAACTGTGCCAGGCCAGGCTTTGAGCAACTGAGGCCCAGCTGAGACCAGACAGGTCACAGGTGACAGTGTGAAGCCTTGAAGGACAACTCAACTTGACCTTTTCATGGGCTCACTGTCAAGGGGACCAACAAAAGCCAACAAGGACAGGAGAAAGGGCGGAGAATGGGCAGCCGGGGACCAGAGCAGGACCCCACAGAGATGCCTGAACCAGGCTGCCCATCGGGACCAGGGGATGACTGAGACCTGAGGTCCACAGGTGTTAGCTTAGTACCAGTGTCAGAGCAGTGTCCCTGGTGCTAGGAGCAGGAGGCCAGAGCCACTGTGGGGCGATGGTCACCAGGTGTGCACGGAGTGCTGACTTCTGCTGTTGGAGGACACTGGGGCGGCCATGTGACGCACACTGGGTGGGAGGGCAGGAGTGGGCCTGAAGACAGGGAGGACTGGGGGAAGGAACTTGGGTGAGAAAAGATGGTGGCCCAGCCCGGGGTGCTGGGCTGGAGGAGATGGGACTGAATGAGGGAGCCAGAAGAAACTCCGCAAGAGTCTGGTGACACCGGGGATCAGGTGAGGGGAGATTCCTATTTCTGGTCAGCCCAGGGACATATTCTTAGCCTGTTTGGCCACATCATAACCCTGGTGACAAGAGATGGCAAGAAGAACCAGCAAGGGAAGCCCAGGGTGCAGGCCTCCTGGGCTTGCTCAGAAGAAGTAACTGCTGGAGGGAGGGAGAAGTCACGTGGGTGCTGGCAGATGGAGGGAGAGGGCTAGGGGTCTGGCTGGGGTGCTTAGGATGGCGATGTTGAAGGAGCTGAGAGCAGTTGTGGTGGAGCCACCGTGGCCAGTGTTCTCTGCTGTTCATGGCTTTGCTCTGTAAATGTTTCATCATGTGGGAACTAATGGTGGAGCAGGCCTCACCTGTCCTTTTATGTGTGTGTCCAACACCAGAGGAGGAGGCTACAACCACCCAGGTGATGCCAACCACAACCCCTGAGCCACCCCCTGAGAAGCCCCGCCTGGGGGCGCTGATCGTGACAGATGCCACCTCCGACTCCCTGAGCCTCTCCTGGACGGTCCCCGAGGGACAGTTTGACCACTTCCTGGTCCAGTACAGGAACGGGGACGGGCAGCCCAAGGTGGTGCGGGTGCCGGGACATGAGGACCAGGTCACCATCCCGGGCCTGGAGCCAGACCACAAGTACAAGATGAACCTGTATGGCTTCCACAGCGGCCAACGTGTGGGCCCCGTGTCTGCCATCGGGGTGACAGGTGAGTGGACAGTGAGAACCACAGGGTGGACCTGCAAGGTGACGACCCCCAGCCCTTTGGTGACATGAGTGGGGATTTGTCACCAGAGGCTGGTCAGTACCACAGGCCTGCTGTGGCGGTGGCCGTGGCAGAGGCTGTGTGTCGTCCTCTGGGGTTGGGCCGTGTCCCATGCGCACAGGGCCATCGAGGTCTGCTGTGCCAGTGTCTGTCCAGGTCCCCTCAGCTGACCTGGAACCTGGGCATGTTTGTCAGGTGTCAGCTGAGCCCCAATTAGAATTTCTCTGAACTGACCTCAGGACCCCATGGTGGCCATGACTTCTCCATCCTGCTCCCCAGTATGCAAGGTCTTGTACTGGGGACCCTGCCTCACCCTCTCTGTGTCCCCTTCCCAGCTGCAGAGGAAGAGACCCCCACGGAGCCCAGCACGGAGGCCCCGCAGCCCTCCGAGGAGCCGCTCCTGGGGGAGCTGACGGTGACAGGATCCTCTCCAGACTCCCTGAGCCTGTCCTGGACCGTCCCCCAAGGCCACTTCGACTCCTTCACCATCCAGTACAAGGACAGGGACGGGCGGCCCCAGGTGGTGCGTGTCGATGGCCAGGAGAGGGAGGCCACCGTGGGGGAGCTGGAGCCAGGGCGCAAGTACAAGATGCACCTGTATGGACTCCGCGAGGGGCAGCGCGTGGGCCCTGTGTCCACCGTGGGCGTGACTGGTAAGTGTGGCCGTGGCGTGCTGTGTCTGAAGTTTATTTGCAATGGCAAGAGGCCCTGGTGTGCCTCTTTCTTTCTTTATTCCTTCCTTCCTTCCTTCTTTCTTTGTCCCTCTCTCTCTTCTTCCCTCCGTCTTTCTCCCTCTCTCCTTGCAAATAAATATCTAAAAATATTTTTAAAATATTTTTAGAAGGCAGGCATGGTGGCACATGCCTTTAATCCCAGCACTTGGGAGGCAGAGGTAGGAGGATCACCATGAGTTTGAGGCCACTCTGAGATTATATAGTGAATTCCAGGTCCGCCTGAGCTAGAGTGAGACCCTACCTTGAAACACCAGAAAAAAAAAAAAAATTTAGGCTGGGCATGGTGGCGTACGCCTTTAATCCCAGCACTCAAGAGGTAGAGGTAGGAAGATCACCATGAGTTCAAGGCAAGCCTGAGACTACATAGTGAATTCCAAGCCAGCTTGGGCTACAGTGAGACCCTACCTTGAAAAACCAATATAGACAGACAGACAGACATATAGATAGATAGAATTCTGAATATATATAATTTCTGAACCCCCATGCCTCAGCTCCTGCAGCACAGAGGCAGTCATAACACCTACTTCTGTGTGGATGTTGGGCCTGCAGCAAAAGCAGAGCCCTTTGTAAGAGTTCTGTGAGGGCTGGAGAGATGGCTTAGTGGTTAAGGTGGTGGCACACGTGTCTGAGTTCGTTTACAGTGGCTGAAGTCCTGGAATTCCCTTTCTCTCTCTCTCTCTCTCTCTCTCTCTCTCTCTCTCTCTCTCTCTCTCTCCCCCTTTCTGTCTCTCAAGTAAATAAGCCAGATATGGTGATGCATGAGGATTACTGTGAGTTCGAGGCTACATAGTGAATTCCAGGTCAGCCTGGGCTACAATGAGACCCTACCTTGAATAAATGAAAACTTTAAAAACTAAAAAAAAAAAAACTTAAAAAGCGTTCTGTGAGCTGTGGTCCACACCCTGGGTAAAGCCTGGCTCCCTGAGAAGTTGAGCCTCCACTCTCAGCCTCCTGTGCTCTGTCGTTGCAGCCTCCCTGCCCACACAGCCCCCCATGGAGCACCGCCTGGGAGAGCTGTCTGTGGCAGAAGTGACCTCCGACACCGTGGGTCTGTCCTGGACGGTGGCCCAGGGCTCCTTCGACTCCTTCCTCGTTCAGTACAAGGACGCCCAGGGCCAGCCCCAGGCCGTGCCTGTGAGCGGAGACGGGAGGGAAGTCACCCTCTGGGGCCTGGACCCGGCCCGCAAATACAAGTTCCTGCTCTTCGGACTCCATACTGGAAAGCGCCATGGCCCAGTGTCTGTGGACGCCAGGACCCGTGAGTAAGGGCTGAGCTCTGCTCGGTCAGCCGGCGCCCCCTCGAGGTGGATGTTGGGATCTCATGTTTCTGTGCACCCCCATTCCAGACCTGGGGCTTTGGGACCCATTTCATATCTATCACCCAAATGCAGACCCCAAGTTTCCCTGTCCCTTCCTTCTCCCTGCATCAACCCTTCAGGGGACACTTGCTTTCTTCGCTGGATCCTCTTTTGTCTTTACTCCTACTCCAGTCCCCTCCCCCAGTGTCCACCACAAAGCTGCCCTGCTGCCTGCCACTGTTCCTCGATGCAGCTCCCTCTCCTTTCCAGTCCCAGACACGAAGCCCCCTCCCCGCCTTGGGGAGCTGACAGTGAAGGACGTGACCCCTGACTCCGTGGGCCTCTCGTGGACCGTCCCTGAGGGTGAATTTGACTCCTTCGTGGTCCAGTACAAGGACAGGGACGGGCAGCCCCAGGTGGTGCCGGTGACAGCCGACCAGCGTGGTGTCACTGTCCCTGGCTTGGAGCCCAATAAGAAATACAAGTTTCTGCTCTACGGCCTCGCAGGCCGGAAGCGGCTGGGCCCGGTCTCTGCCGAAGGCACCACAGGTGAGCCTGGGTCCTGCCTCCCATCTTTCCAGAGCTCCTCTTTCTTGGGCTCCCAAGACATGTCCTCAAGGCCTTCAGGGACATTTATCCTGTCTGTAGCCTGGGCATAGTAGTCCTCCATCAAAAGCAAGTCCCACCTGGGCGTGGTGGCACACCTTTAATCCCAGGGCCTGAGGGGCAGAGGTAGGAAGCTCACTGTGAGTTGGAGGCCACCCTGAGACTGCATAGTGAATTCCAGGACAGCTAAGCTACCTTCTGGTCAGATCCCACGCCCAGCTCTCAGCAGCTGTGGAGCATGGGTTAGCCCTCTCTCCCAGCACCTCAGCTTCCTAACCGCATGATGGTAACCAGTAGTCCTCACTGGCACTCCGTGTGCCCGTCCTCCTCCCAGCCTGAGGTGGAAAGTCAGGGAGGGCTTGGCTGCAGAAAAATTGTGGAAAGTTCTGGTGTTCTTGTACCCATGACTCAGTCCCCCAGGAAGGGGTGGAGTGGGTCACTGACCCTTATCCCATTCTCAGGTCCGTGAGTCACCGACCGGACATCAGCGCCTGGGACGCTTAAGCTCCATAAACACTTGTTTGGGGTTTTCTTTTTTTTTTTCTTTAATGTTTTATTTATTTTTATTTATTTGAGAGAGAGAAGGGGAGGGAGGGAGAAGAAATAGGAGCGCCAGGGCCTCCAGCCACTGCAAACAAACTCCAGACACATGCGCTACCATGTGCATCTGGCTTAGGTGGGCCCTAGGGAATCAAACCTGGGTCCTTAAGCTTTGCAGGCAAGCACCTTAACCATTAAACCATCTCCCCAGCCCTTGTTTGGGGTTTTCATGCAGTCTTGTCTGGCCCTCACTGTCAAAGGGCACCCCCACGGGGGCTGGGAAAATGGTTCAGTGGGTAAGAGTGTTTGCCACACAAGCATAAGGGTCTGAGATCTACAGTCTATAGCCCCCTCGTAAAAGGCTGAGTGTGGCCACGCGCACCTGTCACCCTAGTCCTGTGGCATGGTGGGGGTACAAACAGAAGAATCGGCCAGCCTGATAGGGTGGGAAGTGGTCTCAGGGAAGCCAGTGTTCCCCTCTGGCCTCCGCACACTTGCACACAGGGCTCCTGCATCTGCAAACGTGCAAACATTGCACATACGTATACCACATCACGCACGCACGAATGCATGCCGTCCCCACATGGACAAGTCACCTCTGTCATGCTCTGTGTTCTCCCACCTCTGCCTCTGGCTGCTTCTGCACCCTGCTACCCTGGATCAGTGGTGTTTCGCTCCGGGCTAGGGAAGTAGATGGGCTGATGGCGGAGGGCGGAGGGCATGTTGGGTGTAGATGAGAGCCCGTGGCCTGCTGCCCAGCCTAGGTCCCCCGTCTGGAGGGGTCTGGGAGCCTCTCAGCTCTGCAGATCCCTGCCCAGCAGAAATGAAGGTCCTCTGTGAACCCGCAGTGAGCCCTTCCTCAGGACGGCCTTCCCTGTGTCTGCTACAAGCCAGCAGCAGGGAGGGCAAGGGCTGGGCAATGTCCAGCGAGGAGACAGACAGCTTACCCTCATCCCTGCAGGACAGGACTGTCCTCCAGTGGCTGTCTCTGAAGAGACCCTTTCCCCAGGAATGGCCAGGTCTCGGATCAGGCAGCTCCTGACTGAGTGTCCCCCACCCTCTGCACAGCTCCCTTGGAGAGGACGCCACCACCCCGCCTCGGGGAACTGATGGTAACTGGAGAGACCCCCGACTCTGTGCAGCTTTCATGGACGGTGGCCCAGGGCCCCTTTGACTCCTTCCTGATCCAGTACAGGGACAGAGGTGGGCAGCTCCATGCAGTGCCTGTGGCTGCTGACCAGCAGAGGTCACTGTACAGGGCCTGGAGCCCGGCAGGAAATACAAGTTTCTGCTGTATGGGCTCGTTGGAGAAAAGCGTCTAGGCCCCGTCTCCGCAGTGGGAGTGACAGGTGAGGCTGTCCCACATGGTGGCATTAGCAGCAGGCCTGCAGGGTCTTCCTTGTGCCATGCCTCTGCAGACAAAGTATTGGCCACAGTGTGCAGATGAGGGGAGGGGGCGCAGCGCCTTGCCAGGGCCCAGGAAGGGAGAGTTTGTGCCCCTTAGGCTGTTGATCACAGCCAGAGCAGCTAGGAAGGAAAGGCCTGACAGAGTTCCCTGCTCTTCTGAACCTGCTGTGCCCCATCATGCTGCCCCCCAGTAACTGTTGGTGCAGCTTTGACCTCCAGCAGTGTGACCTTGCCTGCATAGGGACAAACCTGGTATGGATGAGTCAGGGACATCATGTCAAGCGGAAAATCACTGGGTAATGGCCCGGGCAGAGGACATGGCGGGGGGGGTAGTAACTGCGTTTATGGAGCAAGCTTCGCCTCCAGAGGCACCGACACCCTCTGCAGATCAGCCAGGCCAGGGGCACATGGCTAGTGTGACTTGCCAGGCACATCCGCCAGCCAGTGCCACCCTCAGCTGCTTTCAGAAGGAGTACAGAGCTCAGACTTCCTGGGTGGGGCGGAGGCAGCGCCTAGAGGACAGGACGTTGCATGGTGGGACATGATGAGCCAGGGCCTGGGCGAGGGGAAGCAAGCCTGGTCCAGACACAGCAAGGAGCCCAGGCAGGAGGTAGCCCTCAGGGTTGGGCTCAGAGAGGTCCCATGGGTGGCAAGAGTCGCTGTCAAAAGTCCTGGAAGAACCCCTCCCCTGTGCCTTCTTTCCCTCCCCTGGGCTACCATGCCAGGACCTGTGCAGTGCCACCAGCCTCATCACCCCTTCTTTGAAGGGCTAGGTGGAAAAGTCAGAGTACCCCCACTCAGGTCCACCTTGGCCTCTCTCACACAGCCCCAGAAGAGGACACACCAGCCCCAGAGGACCCCGAGGCTCCTGAAGCACCCCGCCTGGGGATGCTGGCTGTGACAGAGGCAACCCCAGACTCGCTGCGCCTCTCCTGGAGTGTGGCCCGCGGACCCTTTGACTCCTTTGTGGTCCAGTATCAGGACACAGAGGGACAGCCCCAGGCTTTGCTCATGGACGGTGACCAGGACAAGGTCCTGATCTCGGGCCTGGAGCCCAATACCTCCTACAACTTCTCCCTCTATGGCCTCCATGCGGGGAAGCGCCACGGACCCATCTCTGCTGAGGGCACCACAGGTACGGTCAGGCCTGGTCCAGCTTTGCCAGGGGTGGGAAGGGAAGAAGGGGCATCAAAGTGGCTGTCATGAGGAAAGCTTGACAAGGCACCTAGGAGGAAGAAGGTCGCCTGCCTCCATGCCACTTCCGCGAGGCCACCACACTACCAGGCCCTCTGTGCACTAGCACCACGCCAGCCCCACTTGACTGAGGGATGGCTGAGGGAAGGGTCCTGCCCCAGTCCTCAGAGCTGGTGTGCATCTGTCTCCAAAACCTTCCCTCCCATCTACTCTACACAGGGCCAGCTCCTGCTGGTCTGGCCCCAGGGGACCCAGGACCCCGCTTGTCCCAGCTGTCAGTGTCTGATGTGACCACAAGTTCTCTGCGGCTCAACTGGGAGGCTCCACTTGGGGCTTTCGACTCCTTCCTGCTCCGCTTTGGTGTCCCATCACCAAGCATCCTGGAGCCTCATCCTCGTCCGCTGCTCCAGCGAGAGCTGATGGTGCCTGGGACCCGGCGCTCAGCCGTGCTCCGCGATCTTCGTCCTGGGACCCTGTACAGCCTTACTCTCTACGGGCTGCGTGGGCCTCACAAGGCTGACAGCACCCAGGGCACTGCCCACACCCTCAGCCCAGGTGAGGCCCCCAAGGGGGTGCCAAAGTGGAGGGCTTTGAACTTCACAGGTGGAACCCAGTAGCTGGAGGAGGTTGGTGAGTTGTTAGAGGACCCGAAGGAGTCTAGAGGTGATGTCTACCCTGAGGGACTCGAGGAAAGGGGTGGTGGGCACCTCTGGGGCCAGTGCACCCCAAGAATGTGTGCCTACCTTCACTGTCATTCCTGCCCCCGCCCTTGTCCTCATTTCCCCAGTTCTGGAAAGCCCCCGTGATCTCCAGTTCAGTGACATTGGTGAGACATCAGCCAAGGTCAACTGGGTGCCACCACCATCCAGGGTGGACAGCTTCAAAGTTTCCTACCAGCTGGCAGACGGAGGTGACCACTTTCTTCTGTGTCTTCATTGGCTCTCGTTCCTCCCGCCCCTCCGCAGAACACACTTCCGCCTGCCATTTGCTCTCAGGTCCCCTGGGTCACCTCCCACCCCCCACTGTGTTTTCAGGAGAGCCACAGAGCGTGCTGGTGGATGGCTGGACCCAGAGCCAGATCCTCCAGGGGCTGAGCCCAGACACTCGCTACGAAGTGACCGTGGTCTCCGTCCGAGGCTTTGAAGAGAGTGAGCCTCTTACAGGCTTCCTCACCACGGGTGAGGAGTGCCCGCCCGCCAGAGGCATGGAAGCCCAAAATGCCGTGGCTGGGAGATGAGTGAAGGGAGGTCAAGGGGAGCCCTGGCACACTAACCACCAGTGAGCTCGCAGCCAGTGGAGTGGGGACTGGTGGGGACCCCTATGACTCCCTCCATTCTTCCAGTTCCTGACGGACCCACCCAGCTGCGTGCACTGAACTTGACTGAGGGATCTGCCCTACTGCACTGGAAGCCCCCCCATAACCCTGTGGACAAATACAACGTGCGGGTCGCAGCTCCCGGGGGTGAGCAGCACTGAGCCTCCCTCTAGAGGGAGCTGGCTCAGTGGAGAGAGCAGGGGACCAGCACAGACTGATGGGTGCTGACACCCACCCCCATCCCCAGCCCCACCTCTACAGGCCTCTGCACCAGGCAGTGCTGTGGACTACCCCCTGCGTGACCTTGTGCTCCACACCAACTACACAGCCACCGTGCGGGGCCTGCGGGGCCCCAATCTCACCTCCCCAGCAAGTATCACCTTCACCACAGGTATGGGGGGGGGTTGTGGAGAATGAGTAAGGGAAGGTTTGAGGGAGTCAGGATGGGCCTCATCTCCATTATCTTTTCCCACCTTCCTTCCTCAGGGCTGAAGGCCCCCCAGGACTTGGAGGCCAAGGAAGTGACTCCCCGCACGGCCTTGCTCACGTGGACGGAACCTCAAGTCCCACCCACAGGCTACTTGCTCAGCTTTGACACCCCTGGAGGACAGACCCAGGTGCCTCCACCCCTGCTCGCGGCCACCTCGCCTCTGGCTAGATCTGGAGATGCTGCCCCTGGCTCTCCAGCAGGTCTCCACCTGGCCCTTCACTGACCTGCCCCACGTCTGTCCCCAGGAGATCCTGCTCCCAGCCGGGAGCACCTCCCAGCGGCTGCTCCGCCTCTTCCCATCCACCTTCTACAACGCCCGGCTGCAGGCAGTGTGGGGCGAGAGCCTCACGCCACCCGTGTCCACCTCCTTCACAACCGGTACTGGTGTCAGGGCCTGAGTGGGGTGGGAATTAGAAGTCCGAGGTTTGGAGAAAGGACTGTCCCCCACCCTCCTCTCTCCAGGTGGACTGCGGATCCCCTTCCCCCGCGACTGTGGGGAGGAGATGCAGAACGGAGTCAGCGCCTCAAAGACCACCACCATCTTCCTCAACGGCAACCGCGAGCGGCCCTTGGACGTGTTTTGTGACATGGAAACAGATGGGGGCGGCTGGCTGGTGAGTGACAGAGAAGCCCGGGCACCTGCTTAGGACAGGGACCGATGCCCTGGGCAGAGGCTGATGCCGCCCTGCTCCCCAGGTGTTCCAGCGCCGCATGGACGGGAAGACGGACTTCTGGAGAGACTGGGAGGATTACGCCCACGGTTTTGGGAACATCTCCAGAGAGTTCTGGCTGGGTCGGTGCCTAGGGTTGGGAAGGCAGGGGGGAGATGGGGGCTGTGGGCACAGGGACACTGATGAGGCATGCTCCGCCGCAGGCAACGAGGTCCTGCACAGCCTGACACAGGCCGGGGACTACTCCATGCGCGTGGACCTGCGGGCGGGGGATGAGGCCGTGTTCGCGCAGTACGACTCCTTCAGGGTCGACTCGGCAGCCGAGTACTACCGTCTACACCTGGCCGGGTACCACGGCACTGCAGGTAAGGTGGGCACCGCGGGTAAGGGTGAGCGGGGGCAGGAGGGTGATCCTCACCACTTCTTCCCACGCCCTTCAGGAGACTCTATGAGCTACCACAGTGGCAGCGTCTTTTCCGCCCGCGATCGTGACCCCAACAACTTGCTCATCTCCTGCGCTGTCTCCTACCGCGGGGCCTGGTGGTACAGAAACTGCCACTACGCCAACCTCAACGGACTGTACGGGAGCACAGTGGACCACCAGGTGAGGGCTGTGGAGGCAGCAAGCTGCTGGGGGGGGGGGGGGCCTCGGAGCCTCACTTTGAAACAGGACGCCAATGCCAGATTCACCAAGGTCTCTTGTGAAGGCCATTTATTTATGGGTGGGAAGGGTTAGCTGGGTACCGCGCCTCCATCCTTTAGTTAGGGAGTAAGCGGCGAGAGGGGGGGTGTGCTCCTGGGGGTCCCCTACAGGCTCAGGGTGGGAGCCCGCGAGCCTTGACGCCTGCTCACTCGTCTGCCCAGGGCGTGAGCTGGTACCACTGGAAGGGCTTCGAGTTCTCCGTGCCCTTCACGGAGATGAAGCTGAGACCCAGACGCTATGAGGCCCCCAGTGGGGGCGGCTGAGCTGCTGTCCACCCCTCTCGCACCCCACTACGACTGCTGAGCACTGAGGGGTCGCGCCCAGAGGAGAGCCAGCGCGCCTCCACCGCCTAGCCAGCCGAGGAAGCCTTCTTTGCGCGATCTCACAGCACTATGTTTACAGGGAGGGGAGGGGAGGGGAGGGGCGGGTCCGGGAGCAATAAAGAAGAAACTGAGGCACGTGGCTGGCACCAGTCCTACCCCGTCAAGGGCACTGGCCCAGCGGGCGCCGGGCCCCTGGGCTGCAGCCGCACCTGGAAGGGCCACATCAGGAGGTTGACCCCGCCGCGGGGCTGGGGCTGCAGGCGCGGCAGGGCGCCGGCGGGCGGCAGCAGCGTGAAGGCGCGCAGCAGGCCGGCGAGCACCACGAAGAGCTCCAGGCGCGCCAGCGGCTCCCCCAGGCACACGCGCGCGCCGCAGCCGAAGGACAGCGACCGCGGGCTCGGGCCGGGCTCCAGGAAGCGCTCTGTGGGCAGGCGGGCAAGGGATTTCGTAGCAGCCACGGCGCCGGCCGCCTCTGCCTCTGCGTCCGCGCCCGGCCCCTTCCTACCCGGCCGGAACTCGTGGGGCCGCTCCCACACGGTCTCGTCGAGGTTGGCCCCCTGGAGGTTGGGGATGACGATCGTGTCCTCCGGGATGTCGTAGCCACAGATGCTGCGGGAGGGCGGAGTCAGAGGCTGGCCAGGACCCCAACGGGGCCTTCCCCGACCCGGGCCCCGGCTCCAGGGCATCACCTGCTAGTCCGAGTGGCGCGGTGGGGCAAGGCTAGGGGCGCAACGGGCCTCAGGCGCAGCACCTCGGCGATGGTGGCCCTGAGCAGAGGCAGCCGCTTGCGGTCCTTGTACGCGGTCAGGATGCTGGGCGCGCCGGGGCCCAGGTCGAGGTCCAGCTCCTCCTGCAGTCGCCGCTGAACCTGGGAGGTCGGGCAAGCTGGGAGTGCCGGGCCGAGCGCTGGCGACCCCCGCCCAGCCTCGGAGTCCCTCAGCACAGCCAGGCCAGGCCGCGGGCACGAGCCTCCTGCTCTTCCTCCAGGGCACACCTCAGGGTGGTGAAGCAGGAAAGCCACGGTCCAGGACAGGGTGGTCGCCGTGGTCTCCACACCGCCGATGAAAAGGTCCACCACGGCCATGTGCACGTGGCCGTCGCAGAGCCGGTGCAGACCCTTGCCCTCCCGCAGCCGCTCGATCCCCTGCAGCATGTAGTCTATCATGTCCTTCCACTGACCGGTCACCTGGCTCTCCTGTGAGGGTGGGAGGAGGACCCAGCTGGGAACAGGAAGCCTTCGCCAGCCTGCCCGGCAGGGGTGCAGGGGCAAGGAGCATTCCCGCGGGGGCCAGGCCCACCTTGTGCCGCCTCAGCTGCTGCCCCACGATGTGATCCCGCTCCTTCAGCAGCCGGTTGAGCTTCCGGAGACCTGGGTTGGGGAAGAGCTGGGGCAGAAAGCAAGTTAGCCGCTGGGGTGCGGGAGTGGGGACCTCCAGCTGTCTTCCCAGGACCCAGGGGAGTCTGGACCCCTACCTCCTTACCCTGAAAAAGGGAAACATGTCCAGCAGTTTGATGGACCAGTGATCCCAGGCTTCTACCAAGTTGTGGGCACAGCTGTGAACCTCCTGCACTAAGGAGTCATCCTGTCATCAAAAGGAGTCGTATTTTGAATTAAACTGGGGAGAGAATGGCTCAGAGGGAAAGAAGGGTTCCGTAGCAAGCATGAGGGCCTGAGGGGGCCTCAAACCACGTGAACTTTATTCCCCACAAGCATATAAAACATCAGGGCATGGCTACACACATCTGTAACTGCAGTCCTGTGCAGAGCAGAAACTCTCTGGGGCTCAGGAAAATAGCAAATTCCAGAATCAAGAACAATCAGAATCAGAAACAAGAGACTCCCAATGCAAGGAAACATGCAGATGAATGGCGGGCAGGTGGGGGGGGGGCAGAGGGCACCTAAAATTCTCTCTGTCCTCTGTACACATGTACATGGGGCACATGCATCTCTATACACACAAAGAAAACAAAATGGCAGAGGACCAGAAAAGGGATGGGGGGGGGGGGTCTCTGAGAGGACAAGAGGGCAACTTTGACCTTGTCTCCGAAGATGAGGTAGCAAATGACCCTACAGGTGAAGAAAGAGAATTCCTTCTGGATGAGCACAGGCGCGCCGGCCTGGCCTCGCAGGTGCTGTGGAAGATGAACAGGGGCTGCACAGGCTGTGGGGACAAAGGGGTGCTATGGGAGACAGAGGCTGACCCCAGACAGAAACTTGGTCTCACCTCACAGAACTCCTGGGTCAGTTCCTCCACTAGGGCCTCCATGGAGTCTCGAACACCCAACATCAGGGCTGAGCGAGTAAGTTTCTTGTGGGCCTTCCACAGCACGGAGTAGTCCCCTAGTGACAGGTGCTGGCAGTGCTGGTTGAACAGGGTGTCTGTAGGTGCAGTGGTGAGGATGGTCACTGACCAGGGAAGCCAAAGGCCCCATCCCAGGCCTTCTGTCTCCTCTGACCCCTCCTGCATTCAAGAAGTACTCCCAGGCCCGGAGAGATTGCTTAGTGGTTAAGGCACTTGCCGGCAAAGCCTAAGGACCTAGGTTCGATTCCCTAGGACCCACATAAGTCAGATGCACATGGTAGCCTATGCATCTGGAGTTCTTTTGTAGTGGCTGGAGGGCCGGCATGCCCCCCCTCCCTCTCTTTCTGTCTGTGTCTCTTCCTCTACCTATGTATCTAATTAAAAAGTAAATAAATAAACATTAAAAAAAAGTACTGCCAACCCTTACAGGATGGCGCTTGGGGTCGGCCAGCAAAGTCCACCCACTTCCGGACCATGGCCTCCTCGATGATCCTGGCAGAGTTCAGCACCACCACATCTAGGGGAGAGCAGAGCAGCAGCGTCCCAGCAGAGAAGGCTGGTCTGCCTTTGTAACAGGCCATGAGAGAGAGGGAGGGAGAGAAAGAAAGAGAAGTATCTCTCACCTTGCATCCCGTAGCGGACCCTGTAGATGGGCCCGAGTTTCCTAGTGAGGCTGAGCAGATAGATGGGTAGGTTGGGCTGCAGAAGGTTCAGGAAGCCCGGGGCCAGAGGCGGGAGGTGGAGGCCCCAGAGCTTCCATCGGCACCACAGCAAACGGGTGCCAGCCAGGAGCAGCAGCAGCAGCAGCAGCCCAAGGAGCAACATGGCCAGAGACACTGGCAAGGCACTGGCACAGCCACTTATAGCTCTTGAGCCCCAGCCGTCCATGCCGCTGTCCAGGACTGACCCCCACCCACAGCTTCCCATCATCCCATGCACGGAGGGCACCTTTTCTGTACTGGCACCACTTACACTGGCCTTGTCGAGTCCACACATCAAAGATGCAGCTATCCATCAAGAAGAAAGGACTGCAGAACCCTGACCTTGCACCAGCACTAGCTGTCCAGCTCTAAATCAGCCATATGAGCCGAGGAGTCCAACCCTGGCCTGTCCCTCTCACGCCATACCCTACTAACTTAGTGCTAGTCCGTGCCCGCTAGGATTGCCTGACGGACAGGAGATGTTGATTTTGGGGGGGGGGGTTCTGTTTTACTTACAAACAAGGGTAGCCATATGGCCCCATTAGCCTGGAGCATCCCAGTGCATACCTGTAGTCCCTGTGCAATTATTTATAACAAAAAAATTATTTATTTGTGAGGGAGCAAGAGAGAGTGGGGAGAGGGGTGCACCATGGCCTCATGCTGCTGCAAACTCCAGACACACACACCATTTTGTGCATCCTGCTTTTGGTGGGTACTGGAGAATTGAACTTGGGCTGACAGGCTTTATGAACAAGTGCCTTTAACCACAGAGCTATCTCTCTAGCTCTGTGCAATTATGTTGATGGTACATACTGGAGATTGAACCCAGTCTTACCTATTCTAGGCAAGCACTTGACCGCTGGGCTACACCCACAGCCCTATCTCCCTGCTTTGTTAATTCTTTTTTTGTTTTGTTTTGTTTTGTTTTCAAGGTAGGGGGTCTCGCTGTAGCCCAAGCTGACCTGAATTCACTATGTAGTCTCCAGGCTGGCCTCAGACTCAGGCATCTGCCACCATGCCTGGCAGTAGGGGTTGCTTTTTGGGGGGCATGAGGTCTCAAGTAGCTTGGGTTGGCTTCAAAGTTGCTATGTAGCCAAGGATGATCCTGAACTCTTGATTCTCCTGCCTCTGCCTCCCGAGTGTTGGGATTACAGGTGTGCACTACGGTATCCAGGCCTATGCAATCATTAACAGTGCCTCTCTTGCCATAAAAATTGTCTAGAGTGCCGGGCACAGTGGCGCACACCTTTACTCCAAGCACTCAGGAGACAGAGGTAGGAGGATCGCTGTGAGTTCGAGGCTAGTCTGAGACTACATAGTGAATTCCAGGGCTGCTTAGGCTAGAGCAAGACCCTACCTTGAAAAAAAAAAATTGTCTAGAGTGAAGTGTGGTGGTGCATGCCTATAATCCAGCACTTGGGAAGCAGAGGCAGGCAGATCAGAGTCTAAGGCCAGTCTAGGCTATGCAACAAGACCCTGTTTCAGAGTCCAGAGTGCTAACCATTGCACCACGGAACTTAAGACCCCGTTTCAAAACAGCCAAGGGCTAGAGCTGGGGAGACGGCTCAGTGGATAAGTGCACTTGTTACCAAGCATAAGGGCCTGGGGCTGCCTGAGCCTGAGCCTGACCCTGGCACCTATGTAAATATCTCAGCATGACCACATGCTTCTGTCACCCCAGTCTATGGAGAGCAGAGACCAGGGAATCACTGGGACTCGGTCAGCCAGTCTAACAAAAATAAATTAAGACCCAGCAGCTCAAGACTGAGTGAGTATCTCTATCTCAATCAGAGAGAAAAGAACACCTTATGCCCTACATTCGATTCCTCAGCCACCCACATGAAGCTGGACCGGCAATCATTTGCAGAGGCAAATCCTGGAGCACCCATACACACATACGTTCATGTGCAAATAGAGAAATAATGCATTTTTAAATACACAGGAGTTCTACAAATATAAAAGAGTTCAGAGCACCCAAGGACAGGAAAGGGGATTTTGCTGGCCTAAGTAGGTCAGGGATGGAAAACAGCAAAAGTCCCGTTGCACACAAATTCCCCTCCCACTTCTCTCTCTCTCTCTCTCTCTCTCTCTCTCTCTCTCTCTCTCTGCAGTCAAGCTTCCTGCGCTTCAGGTGCAGGCCGAGCAGGGCTGTCCTGAGGGCCAGGCATACAGGTGACAGGGTCAGCACCAGGAGAGTGTGGGTTCCAGGCTGATGGGGCAGGCCATTACCCAGAAGCCCCCAGGGAAGGGCTGGTCAGCCTCCACTGGATCGGTCCCATACTAGAATTGCAGCCATAAGGGATGGTATCCCCCTGGATCATATCAGGGCCACTTTTGTGTATAAGGAAACAGTTGAGAGAGGGCTAGAAGAAGGCTTGGGGACAGTCCATGCCAAAAATTATGGCAGGGCTCAGGGGAGGCATGTCAGAACTTTGGATGTCCTCCAACTCCCTAACCTTGGCTTTGTAGACAGACTCCAGGGCCCCAGGGTTCCTCTTCTCTCAGGGATTTAACCAGAGCACAGGCTGTACCATTGAGGTCCAAGGTGAGATTCAGGTGTGCTGGCAGCCAGGGGTCTCTGCCGCAGAAGCCCAGGCTCAGCCTGTTTCCATGCCCAACCATGGGAGAGGGAAGTCTTTGGCTCATTTACAATCAGTGCCAGGGTGAAGACATTGCAGGACCCGAAGGTTGTACAGTTCTGGCAAAGTAGTTTAATACCATAAGGATCAACAGGCTTTCACAGCCTGGGACTCAGCTCAAGTCTAGAAATCCCAGAATCCCAACTATACCAGACAGTGGGGCATGCAGGTTAATGGCAGCTCATGAAGCTAAAGAGCTGAGTGATTGCCAAGCACAAGCCTGACTGTGATATTTGGCAATGGGACCCCTGGGGTACAGCTGCTAGGCCCCATGACAGAGGCACTAGGGAAGGTTTGGGCACAGCCTGAGACTTCTCCAGCTCTGTGTCCAAGAGTTCACAAACCTGTCCTGGGTCCCAAACCCTGGGGAGGGCAGTAGGAGTCTTGCCACACATGCATGTGTGCGCATGCACGCTCACACACACACACACAAAGAGAGAGAAAGAGAGATGACACTGTGTTCTCAAGTCATTTATTCAGCCCCTGCCCCTGGGGCTATGTTGTCTGGGCATCCCATCCCTCCCACACCTCCAAACATAAAATCCAGGAATACAGGCCCCAGGTGCTCTGCCCGCCTCAGCTGCTGACTTTCCCTGGTTCTGTTTACGGGCGCAGGGCAGCGGCGCTGTGCCCTCACACCTGGCACCCCTGGGTGCTGTACTCCTGGAGGAAGTCGTTGAGCTGAGCACAAGCCGCCCGCTGGCGGGTGCTCCGGCACAGGCGTTCAGAGGGCATCTCCTCAATCCAGCTGTTGGAGTCCAGCAGGTACTGGGGACTGTGGGGGACACAAGAGCCATGGCAGGGGTCAGGATGGGTACACAACGCCCTTGGGTTCTGAGGGGCAGGAAGTAGGTGCCAGGGGCCTATTCCCAAAAGAAGGTCGCAGGGAAAAGGAGAGTGAGGGGCTGAAGAAAGCAGGGGACTCACTCTCCTTTGAGGTCATAGGTGACTCCATCGAGACCCATGATCAAATACTCTTTGTTAGGCTCCAAGCGAAGGCGGCATGATGCCCGGACCAGGAAGTTTCGGGTCTGGCCAGCAGCAGCCTTGGCGTCCTTTGCTGAGGGAATGACATCCACAGACAGGGTTGAGAGGCAAGGTCAAGGCCTCTGCGTAGAGCCTGCCTTAAACCTGTCTCCTGATGGGAGGAGCTGCTCTTCCCCATTTATGGGCCAGCCCCAGCTGCTAAAGGCCAGGGGCTTTCCACTCAGACGATTAGGTTCCAGGAAGCAGTCCCCCGCCCCTAGCCCCAGCCCGTGGCCCGCCCCGCCCTCTGCCCCCTTCCTACTGAAGTGCAGGACATGGGTGATCCTGGTCTCAAAGAGGCGGAAGGCGGCTCTGCCATCTTCTCGGAGCACCTGGACCTGGAAGCCTGGGAGCAGGTGGGCAAAGGGAGGGAAGGTCGAGAGTGCTGGAAGTCGGGGGCGCAGCAGAGATGCCACAGGTGGCCTGGGGGAGGCAGTCCAGAGAGACCAAGGCCGCTGGTCCCCGGGGTGGGGGGGCTCAGACAGCCGGCAGGGCTGGGCACTAACCGTAGGCCACGCGCGGGTAGTAGCAGGCGAACTTCATCCTGTAGCCGTCCCTATCCTGCAGCCCCCGCTCCAGGGCCCGCCGCTGCCGCGGGCACTTCCCTGAGGCCAAGGATCAGATGAGACCAGCTTGGGCCCCACCAGCCCTCTTCCCAGCACCCAACCCCAAGGCCTCGCCTCACCCTCGGCACACTGGCAGACGTCCGCAGAACATAAGGTGGACAGGAGTTTGCTCTTACTTGGTGCCCCATAAAACACAGAACACTTGTGCTCTGGAGAAAAACAGAGTGGGTACATGTTATTCCTAGCAGCCTCCACACCCCAAGGAGGGCCTGAGGATGCTCCACCACCCTTTTCTCCATGGACTCATGATGTCCCAAATGAGGGTGCCAGCCCCCACCTCCCTGCATGCCAGGGTGTCCGTGAGTGCTCACCGGGGCTGTAGTAGTCGTACAGGGTAGCGCTGGCCGGCTGCACCAGCCCCACAGCCACTTCCTGCACAGCTCCAAAGCCCACGCACTCCCGGGAGGTCGGGACCTGGCGCGGGCGGGGCAGGTGCTCAGGGCCAGGCTGCGGGCTCTTTATGTGACCTTTTTCTGTCTGGTAGCCCTGATCTTATCTCCAGCGGACTTCATATTCTGTGACCTTCCTGCTAAAACGTGTTCTCAAGGTCTCTGCTGACCTCACTGCCAAGATGGTGACTTTGTCCCAGTCCTCAGTGCCCCGGGCCTTCTGACAAGTCTCACCTCATGCACGCACTCCCTGTGAGAAACTCCAAGCTGAAGGCTAGCTCCTGAACCAGCCCTCTCTCACCTTACCACTTTTAAAAAAAATATATATATATATATTTCTTTATTTGAAAGAAAGAGAGAAAGAGGCAGATAGATAGAAAGAAAGAATGGACACACCAGGGCCTTCAGCCACTGCAAAGGAACTCCAGACACAATGCTCCCCCTTGTGCATCTGGCTTTATGTAGGTACTAGGGAATTGAACCTGGGTCGTTTGGCTTTGCAAGCAAGCCCCTTAACCACCAACCCATCTCTCCAGCCCACCTGGCCACTTACATTCCCTTCTTTCCCTGGAGCACAGGCCTGAGCAGGCCCCTTGTCCTCCCCGGGCCTCTCCCTAGCCAAACCTACCTTGCAGGCCAAGTGGAACTGAACTTACAGTCCTATCCTTGCATTTGAGTTATGGCAAGACTTTTAAGTTCTCCAAGGCCCTCTGCCTGCCCCCAAACCAGCCAGCCGACACCCCTGTCTCATCACCCATATGGTACCTGCCACAGCCTAAGGCCTGCTCCAGCCCTGTTGTGCCTCACACACTTGTCCTGGCTACTGACACAGCTGTCTCCTGAGAAACCCATGACACAGATTCACAATCCTCTTACCACTTCCCACCACTCACCGAGTCAAAGTACAGCAGGACGTGGGGCCCATTGGTCTCAAAGTGACTCACATAACGATCAGAGAGGGAGGTGAGCTGTGGAGGACAGTCACAGGTCAGGAGCCCTGGGCTCACCACCTGGCTGCTGAAGGGATAGAGTGGGGCTCCTGAGGACAGCTGCGAGTAGCAGACAGTACCTTCTCCAGGTCTGCCCGCAGGGCATGGAACCCACTCAGGAGGGTGATGTCAGCAATGGCCATGCCAGACAGCCCCACCTCGCCATTGCGCCTGCGGAGAAATGGGGCCAGCTGTACAGGTTCCGCCCATGCCACAGCCCAAAGCTGCAACCCAGCCTCGGCCCAGCTTCCCATCCCGGCCGGGAAGGGCCCAGCGCGGCCAGGCAGCTCTGGGCACCCACCAGATGCACACTGTGTACTGCACTCTGAGCTCCTGCTCCTCGGCCGCCTTGGGCGCCTCCCTCCTGCGGCGCCTCCTCCGTCCCTCAAACAGCTGCAGGGGTGTCACAGTCTGCGAGGGGGCCCCCGGGTCATCTGCGGCTGGCATGTCCTCATACTCATAGTCCTCATAGTCCTCGCTGGCCGCCACTGTGCAGGGTTATGGTGAGGAGCGCCTCGTCCCGCCTCAGTCCCCCAGGCCCAAGGCCTCCCCGCTCTGGTGCTCACTTGTATATTCCACGTGCCCCATGACCGTCACCTCAATCTGAAGGTCTTGGCAGGTCGTGTTCTTCAAGTTCAGGACATTGTAGGTACGAAGGACCTGGGCAGAGGGCAGAGGACACAGAACATGTGGGGCACGGACTGACCCGAGGATGCCTCCTTGGGCTGAGGGCCAAGGCCCCTCCTGTCCCCTTCCTGAACAGTCTGCCCACAGGAGGAGAACCAGAGTGCCCAGGTGCAAGGTAAGATGTGAGGCTAAGCTAGGAGGAGGCAGGGCTGCACAGAGATCTCAGGACAGAAAGCTCTGGAGTGGCTCCTGACCAAGGCTTGTCTCACAGGACGGGAGACATGGAGAAGGCATGCCACCAGGGAGGTCTGCATAGTGAGAAGTCAGGGCCCAGCTCTATGAGCCGTGGGGTGGTGGCTGAGCCCAATGTTTTTTGAGACAGGGTCACATTACAGCTGGCCTGGAATGCACAATGTGTAGACTAGACCAGGCTAGCCTCAAACTTATGACCCTCCTGCCTCATCTTCCCAGGTGCCGGGATTATAGGTTATAGCACCATGCTTGACTTCAATCTGTTGTTGTTTGGGCTTTGTTTGTTTGTTTGTTTGTTTTCGAGGTAGGTTCTCACTCTAGCTCAGGCTGACCTGGAATTTACTATGTAGTCCCAGGGTGGCCTCGAACTCACGGCGATCCTCCTACCTCTGTCTCCTGAGTGCTAGGATTAAAGGCGTGCGCCACCATGTCTGGCTGGTTTGTTGTTGTTTTAAGGCAAAGTCTCCCTGTAGCCCAGGCTAACCTGGAACTTAGTCTGTAGCCTAGGCTGCCCTCAAACTCACCACAATCATCCAACCTTAACCTCCTGAGTACTGGGATTAAAGACATGGACCACCATGCCTGGCTTAATTTAGTTTTAAATATTTTATTTTTAATTATTTATTTGAGAGAGATAAACAGAGCAGTGGAGAGAGAGAGAGAGAGAGAGAGAGAGAGAGGGAGAGAATGGGCACGCCAGGGCCTCCAGCCACTGCAAACGAACTCCAGATTCATGCGCCACCTTTGTGCATCTGGCTTACATGGGTCCTGGGGAATTGAACCTGGGTCCTTTGGCTTTTCAGGCAGGCACCTTAACCACTAAGCCATCTCTCCAGCCCACTTTTTTTTTTTTTAAGAAAGGGTCTTGTAGCCTAGCCTCTAACTCGCGATGTAACCAAAGATGACCTTGAACTCCTGATCCTTCCGCTTCCACTTCCCAAGTGCAGGATTACTGGCACAAACCACCACGCCTGACCAAGTCTCACTTGTTTCCAGAAGAATCTGACTGGTGTTTAGGAAGGTCAGTCTGTCTGCCATGTGGACAGTAGACCAGAGGGTGACATGGGAGGGAGGGTCAAGAGCGTCTTGGCAAGTGATCTAGAATACAAGCGACAAGGGCCCTGGCCGCAGGGGAGTAGAGCAGGAGTCACCCGGGGCATAAGAGGGAAGCCGCTAAGACAGCTTGTACAGTGGCTGGGCTCCTAGGAGGAAGGGGTTCCTGTCAGTCAAAGAGACACATAGGAGTAAAACTGGAGTTGGGGACCTGCCATGTCTGATAGACTGTGGACCATGCAGGCCCTGTGGGCCAGGGGACAGGCCTGGGCTGAGGAACGGGATGAGGAGATGAAGGAAATGACAGCTACCCAGAGCAAAGGAGACCAGAGCAATGGTGGAGGCCTGTGGTGGAAGCAGGGGTGCCAAGCCTGAAGTGGCTTCCTCCTCCTTCCCGCATCACCACACACTCTGCCCCCAGGACACCACTGAAGGCCCAGCAACTCTCTCCTGTGCCCCAGAGCCACCATCTGTTGCCAGCCCAGCACTGTGGCCTCACCTTCAAGGTGCCTTTGCTGTTTCCTCCCACTGTCACACTGATCTTGCTGCCCAGGGAGAACTTTCAGGAACAAAAGAGGGAACATGGTGTCAGGGCACAGGGAAACTCCCTCAAAGTGACCCCACCTCATCTCCAAACCTTCATACCTTTGCATACAGCCTCTAAACCCCTGTGGTAGACACTGCAGATGGTTTTCTAAGTAATACTTTATTTATTTTAGAGAAAGAGAGAGAGAATGCATGTGCCAGGGCCTCTAGCCACTGCAAATGGACTCCAGATACATGCAACCACCTTGTGCAACTAGCTTATGTGGGTACTGGGGAATCGAACCTGGGTCCTTAAGCTCTACAGGCAAGCGCCTCAACTGCCAAGCCATCTCTCCAGCTCCTCAGATATGTTTTTCACGGGTGAGAAAAGCAGAGCCTAGAGGCTTGATCACACAGCCCAAAAGCCTTCTTTCTCAGGACACCTTTAGGTGGTGGACCATGGGAGTCTGCTGCTGGCAGGGTGGGGGAGGCTGTGGCCTCCTGGCATCATGGCAACCCCAGAGGGAGGGGGTGTTACCTGCAGCTCCTCCTCCAGCCCTTTAGTTTGGTGGTTGTTCAACTGTAGCACATGGGACTTGAGCCCGTTGCGGCCCATGGAGCTGAGAGTCACATTGAGTCCCTTCTCCTCGGTGGTGTGAGAAGCAATCCAGTACTTAGAAAGGGCGTCCAGGGCAACAACTGTGTCCTAGGGAAGTTGGCCTGGGAGTCAGGACCTGGTCTCAGGACCTCCTGCCCCAGATCCCCACAGCAGCCCCTACCTGAGTGCTGCGGAATCCCCCTTGGAAGCTGCCCTGGTGAGTGAGCCAGGCGGCAGCCTGGTCGGCCAGCTCAGCCTTGCCCTCCCGCAGCAGCAGGTGCAGCAGGCCGTAGGCTGTGGTCTCAATCCACAGGGCAGGGGCCTGGGGCACAGGGTCTGACGGGCTGTGAGGGGCCAGGGTGGGCAACACAGCATTGTTCTGAGAGCCGATGACTGAGCCCCAGTACAGGTTTTCTGGAAGGGAAACCCACAGTTGACTAGGAAGACATGTAAGAGGCAGCGAATCCCTTGGCTCTCTGGTGCACCCTGTCAGCTCTCCTGATCCCACCCTAAACCTTCCCTGCTCTGCTTTCATTTTTCTTCTTAATCTCTGGTCTGCCCCTCCCCCGCCCCCAGGGACCGCCAGGCCCCAAGCCCCAGGCTCCCTGAAAGCGTGCTCCCAACCCTCACCGCCTGAATCCTGGGCCATGGCCATGAGGTTGTTGTGGGCAACATTCCGCAGGTCCTCGGGGGCCTTGGTCAGAGTCAGGGCATAGGCTGTTATGGCGGCTGCGTGGGCACCCAGGAGTCCAGCGCTTGCCTTCTTCCCCAAGAATGAGTTTGCCTTAGAGATGGAAGTTTCCTAGAAGGCAGAATGGAGGAAGGCTTATAGCCTGGATGCCCGAGTTTCTAGATCAGGGAGAGTCAAGGGCCAGGCAAGGGCAGAAGGGCAGACACATGGCGGGCCTCCTTACCACTCTCTGCTTCAACTGGTCCGCACTGCCACTCTGGAAGACGGCCAGCCCGTGGTGAAGAGCGATGACCACGAAGGCAGTGAGCGCCTCTGTCTCGTCGTTTCCAACCAAGCCCCCCTAGTGAGGATCCATAGAGGACATCACGTCAGCCAGGAGCAAAGAGGGACAGAGATAGCCTTGCCGTCGGCACCCTCCACAAGGCCCCCAGCATGCCCACACCTGCATGGGCCTATGGATGACGGGACAGGGGTCATGGAATGAGCCATCTTCCAGCTGGTGGGTAAGCAGCCACTGGGCTGTCTCTTGCAGCTTTTCGGGGGAGCCGTCCACTTGATCCTGGACCAAACTCAGAATCTTCAGCACGAAGGCCGTGAGCCTGGAAGGGAGAGGGTGTTAGCTTCTGCCCCTTCCCCTTGTCCTTGGCCCCGTGAGACCTGGAGCCACTGTCCTGCCTCACCAGGTGCTGCTGTCCCGGTGTAACCAAGCCCCAAAGGATCCGTCTTTCTTCCGAAACTGCTGGATCCGCATGTAGCCTGGAAGAGGAGAGGAAGCTGTCAGGGTGGCTCTCATTCTCCTGCTGTTTGTGTCCAGAGTCATGCTCCCCCTCGAGCCCCCTGCGCTTCCCACTCTCCACTGCTCGCCCTCCCTGGCTCCCACTTGTGGGCCCTTTGCACCCAGAACCTTTCTGGATCAGGTCCGTGGCATGGTCCTTGGTCTCAGGGGGCAGTTTGCTCCACTGCTCAGTCTGGTCCAGGTAGCGGGAAGCGGTCAGTGTTGGAGCCAAGTAGATCATGGTTTGTTCTGCACAGCCCTGGGGAAGCCTGAGGAGGGAGGCCAGGCCTCCTGGGGACAGGGCACCCTCCGATCCTAAAGTCTCCAGTGGATCTGAGGCTGCAGAGGAGGGAGAGGTTAAGGATGAGAGTGAGTCTAGGACACAGGATTGGAGGGCCAAAATAAGGGTCCACAGGCTTTCCGTGAATCCAGGGTGCCCATGGGAAGGGACTAGATGGCACACCACCTGTTACACTGACAAGGCTGTTGAAATCTCCATCAGGGATAATGTTGGGATCAGAGTTGCCAGGAATTTCCAAGGTCCGGCCTCGGTGGTCTAGGGAGATGGGAGAAGCTGACTCTCTCTCCCATTCACATTCCCCATGACCCACAACACCCTTAGGAAACTGATAGCCAGGGAAGGGGGTGCTCACCCAAAGGGTTAAGTTCATAGACAATCTCCTCTCTGTGGATGGCTCCTTCCTTCTGTCTCATGGAAACACAGCTATGAGAGATCGGCCAGGACTATACCTGCTCCTCCCAGTGCAAATGCCCTAAAGACTGAGTTTAAATTTCAGGGACAGGGCTAGGGATATAGCTCAGTGGTAGAGTGCTTGCCTAGTATGCACAAGGTCCTGGGCTCAATCCTCAGTACTTCAAAAAAATAAACTTTAGGGGCTGGGGAGATGGTTCAGAGGTTAATAATGCTTGCAAAGCCTGCTGACTCAGGTTAAATTCCCAAGCTGCCCACATAAACCAGAGCCAGATATGGTGGCGCACGCCTTTAATCCCAGCATTTGAGAGGCAGAGATAGGAGGAACGCTATGAGTTCGAGGCCACCCTGAGACTACATAGTGAATTCCAGGTCAGCCTGGACTAGAGTCAAACCCTACCTCAAAATAAATAAATTACTTAATTAATTAAAATAAAATAAAGGCACAAGTGGTACTAAGGAGATGGATCAGGGGTTAAAGGTACTTGCAAAAAAAAAAAAAAAAGGCACTTTCTTCAAAGCCTATTTGATTCCCCTAGTACCCACAGACACACAAAGTGGCATACACATCTAGAGTTCTTTTGCAGTAGTAAGAGGCCCTGGCATACCCATGCTCTCTCTTTCTCTCTTAAATAAATAATTTTTTTTTTTTGGTTTTTGAGGTAGGGTCTCATTCTAGCCCAGGCCAACCTGGAATTCACTATGTAGTCTCAGGGTGGCCTTGAACTCAGCGATCCTCCTACCTCTGCCTCCCAAGTGCTAGGATTAAAGGCATGCACCACCACACTCGGCTACAAACATTTTTTTAAATGACATAAGCTGCCTGTTTTGGTGGTGCATGTCTTTGATCCCAGCACTTGAGGCTGAGATAAGAGGATCGCTGTGAGTTTGAGGCCAGCCTGAGACTAATTCCAGGTCAGCCTGGGCTAGAGGAAGACCCTAACTCAAAAACAAACAAACAAACAAACAGAAAAGACACAGTGTCTGGCATGACATTTATTTGCAGAGGCAAGAGGCCCTGGCATATACATACACACACAGTCATAAATAAATAAATAAGCAAGCAAGCAAACAAACAAATAAATAAAAATGTTAAAACCTCAGGGGTAGCCAGGCATAGTGAGTTTGAGGCTAGGGTTAAAGTGATGGCTCCATGGTTAAAAGCACGTGCTTGCCAAGCCTGACAGCCTGGGTTCGATTCCTCAGCACCCACATAAAGCCAGATGCACAAAGTGGTACATGCACCTGGATTTTGTTTGTAGCAGCAGGAGGCCATGGTGCACCAGTCAATCCTCTCTCTCTCTGTCTCTTTCAAATAAATAAAATGTGTTTCTTTTTCATTTTTATTTATTTATTTTTTTAAAGTAGTGTCTTGTTCTAGTCCAGGCGGACATAGAATTCATTCTAGTATCAGAGTGGCCTTGAACTCACAGCAATTCTCCTACCTATGCCTCACAAGTGCTGAGATTAAAGGTGTGCAGCACCACACTTGGCTATAAAATTTTTTTTTAAAGCAGACAAACAAAAGAGTTTTGAGGCCAACCTGGGCTACATACTGAGACTCTTTAAAAAAAAAAAAAGGGCTGGAGAGATGCCTTCACAGTTTAAGTGCTTGCCTGCGAAGCCTAAGGACCCAGGTTCGATTTCCCAATACTTACATAAGCCAGATGCACAAGGGGGCACATGCATCTGGAGTTTGTTTGCAGTGGCTAGAGACCCTGGTGCGCCCATTCTCTCTCTCTCTATCTGTCTCTTTCTCTCTCTCCCCTTCTCTCTCTTTAAATAAATAAATTATTTTATTTTATTTTTGGTTTTTCAAGGTAGGGTCTCACTCGGGCCCAGGCTTACCTGGAATTCACTGTGCAGTCCCAGGATGGCCTGGAACTCAAGTGATCCTCCTACCTCTTCTTCCCAAGTGCTGGGATTAAAGGCATGCTCCACCACACCCGGCAAATAAAATATTTTTTAAAAACCAAATAACTACCTAACTTCAGGGGCAGAGCTGAGTCACGACTGTGGAGGACAGAAGGTGGTCAAAGTTCTGTGTATGAGTGTGCAGCCCCCGGCCCAGCCAGCGGAGTGCTCAGGGCAGAGCTGCGAGCTAGGGTGCTCATACCTCTATCTGTAGAATCTTAGACACTGCATCCCCAACAGGGAAGTCGAAAGACCCTCGAGCCACCACCTTCAGAGACATGGCTGCGGCAGCCGTGGGCACCACCGAGAAGGTGACAGGCCGGGCAGAGCCCGCTGGTACCAGAACCTGCTGGGCCAGCCCTCCACCGCCAGCCAGGCACAAGCCCTCCACTGGGGCCACATGGACGCTCACCTGGGGCAGGAGAACAGAGGTGACCAGAACCCAGGTACAATTAGGCTCCTGTCCAGCCTGCCCCTGGATGGATCCACCCTCAGCCCCCATCTTCCAAATCCCCCTCCCCCCCCGGCTCCCATGGGGCCTCACAGTCAGGTTTTCAGGCAGGTAGTTGTAGAGCACAGGCCGCAGCTCAAACTGCTCAAAGCGGCGAACAGACGTGGGCAGGCGGAGGTGGAGGTGGAACTCACGGAACACCCGGATGTGGGCTGGTGTGGCCACACACAGGCCTGTGGGGTGGGGCGGAGGTCTGAGGGGCAGTCAAGGCCACAGGCTGAAAGGGCAGGGAGTGTCGTGGCTCTGCCCTCAGCCTACTTCTACTCCCTGGCTAGGCCAAGTAGGGGTTGGTACAGACTCTCTCAGCTCCATGGATTCCCCCATCCCATCCTGGGAGCCAAGGGCTGAGCAGGGAGCCGGGGCTGAGGAGAATGGGGTGAGAGGCAGCCTGAGACCTCAGCAGGGCCACCCCACCTTTGGTTTTGGACAGGCTCATGCCATGGATCTCCCACGTGGTCAGAGAGTCCGGGAGCCAAAGCGTCAACCTGTGGCGGGACAAGGAACCCTTTTCACAGCCCGTGGCTAACCCCAGGCCCAGCCCAGAAACGAGGCCAGGTCCCCCCAGGCCCTCACAGTTGATGGCTGTCCACAGTCTCCACCCTCCACAGCCAGTTCTCCGGGAAGACGCTGCGAACAAGGATGTCGTCTTCATCGATCAGGTCTTCCTCCTGCAGGACCTCCAGGGCTGGGGACCATGGGAGCCGGGACTGAGCAGGGCTGTTCTTCCCTGCCAGGCTCCACTGCCTGCTCCCAGCCCCGCCTGGCCACTCACCTCTGGCGAGGCCCACTGGGCCCCTGGCCCGGCTCTTCTTGCGCAAGTCCTGGGCGAACTGGCAGCAGGTTAAGAAGGGCTCCCGGCAGGCCGCCGGGGCCACGCGGGCGGCCCTCTGCTCACAGGAGCGGGTCATGGGCAGTCGCGTCAGCCCATCCTGGCAGCAGCGCTTGGCTTCTGGGGTGGCATACTGGCCCACTGCAAGGGTAGGGGAGGCAAGGTGAGTGTGAAAGAGTAAGAGCTCAGTCCGGCCCGACCCCTAGAGCCACCAGGACTTTCCCCAGAAGATAAGGGAGGCCAGTGGAGTATGCCACCCAGCCGTCTGCCTTCAGCCCCAGAAATTGGCTCTCTGGCCCTGAACACCACGGGGACCGGAAGGGTAGAGCAGATGACTTCCACACCAGGGCAGAGCACATGGCCCCCAGGCTGGCCCCAGTCACAGGCGTCCAGCTGATGACACAGCTTCATTCCGCAATCCACAACTCACGCTTCTCACTAACTGCCTTTTGGAAATTCACGTTTCTCTTTTGCCGACTCTTTTTCTCCTTGGGACAGCCCAAGCCTGGTCAAGAGAAAGATGATAGTTAAGCCACAGAGCCACAGGCAACCTCCCCTCTGGGCCTCTTCCTAGACCCAACTTCCCACCCTGTATTCCTGGCCCGTGCATGCCTCTTCCTCCTTCCTCGTCTGCCCCTACCCACTCCCTTTCCGCCTCTGTCCTCACTCTCTCTGGTTGTGGTTAAGTGTGCTCCATCAGAAAAGGCCAGACCCGCCGCCTGAAACACCTGCAGGGCGTTGTCCCCCCCTCCAGGACCACAGCCAAGGTTGTAGCTGTTCATAACCTCAAAGACCTGAGGAGAAAACACGGAGCTGCTCGGAGATGGGCATGGCCGAGGGCAGGATCCGCCACCCAGCTGTGGGCGAGAGGGCAGCACCGGGACAAACAAACATGAGAGTTGTGGAGTGAGAGAAGAAACAGACTGGGCCCAGGGCCTGGGGGACGCCCAGGAGGTCCTGTGGGGCCAGGTGAGCTCAGGCACAGAGCAGCAGGGGAAGAGGGTGAGAAGACCGGGGAGGGGTCTTGACAAACCTTGTCCATGTCAAGGGGCTTGTAGGACCTGCCACCCACAGCATACAGGGCGGTGTCCACAGCTCCTAGTGCCACCAAGGCGGGGGAGTCCGTTCGTAGGTGTAACTTCACAATGTCCCCATTCCGATACTCCTTGGCACCATCTACATCCAGCTCCAGCTGGCAGAGGCAGAAGAAGGGTCGGTTAGAGTGGAGAGAGCGTCCTTCAGCTCCGCGTATCCTCGGGGCTCCCCAAGCTAAACCTGTGCCTTGCTGGCAATCACCGTGGTCCTTTGCTCTGAGCACTCCCCCCCAGCACGCGCACACACACACACACACACACACACACACACACACACACACACACGACTCCTTTCCAGCCCCAGACACCTTGCCCTCGCAGGCCCCAGCCTGGACGTCCACACGCAGGGAGTTGGCCACTGGGCGTCCTTGATGGTAGTAGAAAGCCACAAAGTAGAAGGAAGGTGCCAGGTGATGGCCCACCAACACGGAGACGGAGGTCAGGGTCCGCCTGGGCTCTCGGCTCACAGACACAATCTGGCCCCGGGATAGGATCTGCACCCCGGGGGAGTGAGAGGTGAGAGGGGTTTTCTGTTCACTGTGCTTCTGTGCAGCCTACCTCCCACCACTGCCCGGCCCCACACACCATATAGTAGTAATGAGAGAAGGTGGGCCCAGTGACGCCCACAGTTCGCAGGTTCAGGTTGAGATTGTCTCCAACACGAGGAGGTGTGAAGTCCAGCCGCTCAATGGACAGGAAGCCGGAGCCTCCTGGGGGCGGGGCCTGCACGGTCAGTCTGTCTACTGCGGGATAGAGGGAGCCTGCAGACACCTGGACAGAGGGACAGGGCAGAGTCACGGGCCTCTCCCGCCCTGCAAGCCACAAGCCGGGCTGTGGTGCTGGGGCACTAGCTGGCATCTCCCTCCCTTCTCCAGCATCCACAGGAGGAGCCCTACCAAGAGCTGCAGTTGCGTGGCCGTTGGTGGGACAATGATGGAAATGCTGACTTGGCCAAGTCCATTTGTGTTTTGTTGAAAGTGTTCAACTTTTGAAACTGACCCAGAGACTATTGTCGCAGAAACTTTGACAGGAACATTTGAGGCTACGGAGCCTGACATTTCTCGCACCAGAGCCTAGATGGGTAGGTGGGGACAGGTTGGTAAAAAAAAGAGCCATCAGCAAGACTATGCAGGGGCCACGTTGACCCATGCCCACTTCCCTCCAGTCCTGCCCCTCCAGAAGAAACCTGTAGCAGGAAGGGTGCCCCAGGCACGAGATGCCGCTTGGTGTGGGTAAGATCCAAGGAGAAGGCGGATGACACAAAGCGCCAGGATGTGAGTTCTGCCTCCTCCATCTCTCCCCCTGCAAGACAAAGGACAGTGAGAAGTGGAGGACAGAGCCCAGAGAGGAGCAAGAGAGCTGGGAGCTAGCCGTCTTCATCTGCACGCTGGCTGACGGGCAACACGGGGCCTGGCACACACATGTGTGCACAGATGTTCTCTATGAGTGAGCAGGTGGATGAATGAGCAAAAGTTCAATAATCTAAGATGAGAAAGGGGCAGAACCATGTTGGAAAGGGACAGACTCCAGGGTGTTTTGTGGGGTGGCAGGGGCCAGGGTCAGGCTGGTGCTGGTGTTAAAGAGTGGAGTCACGGGTGGTACTAAGAGTGGTACTGGTGTTATAGGTGCTGCTGTTGAAGTCAGGGCTGGTGCTGGTGTTAAAGAGAAGGGCTTCCACTATAATGTGCATCTTAAATGTGGTTTTGCTTCCCACCTTGGGCACTACCTTGCCAACAGACCACACTCCCCATTCTGGGCACTGCCTTGCCACAGGCCCAAAAGCAACAGAGTCAACAACAATTGTAGGCTGAATAAGACCTCCAAAACCGTGAGCCAAGATAAATCTGCGTTGTTATTTTTTTTTAATTTTGTCTTTTTTTGTGCGTGCGGTTTTTTGAGGTAGGGTCTCACTGTAGCTCAGGCTGACCTGGAATTCACTATGTACTCTCATAGTGGCTTCAAACTCATGGTGATCCTCCTACTTCTGCCTCTCAAGTGCTGGGATTAAAGGTGTGCACCACCACGCCCAGCTGTCTTTTTTGTTTTTTTTAAGATAGGGTCTCACTCTGGTCCAGGCTGACCTGGAATTCACTATGTAGTCTCAGGGTGGCCTCGAACTCACAGCAATCCTCCTATCTCTGCCTCCCGACTGTTTTTGTTGTTGTTTTTCTTTTTTCTTTTTCTTTTCTTTTTTTTTTTGGAGCAGGGTCTCCGTCTAACCCAGGCTGACCCAGAACTCACTCTGTAGCCCCAAGCTGGCCTTCAACTTAGTGCAGTCCTTCTCCCTTAGCTTTCCAAGTGCTGGGATTAAGGGCATGTGCCACCATGCCAGGTTAAACCTTTGTTCTTTATATGTGTTGACTTTCCAGGGTGTTTGTTACAGGTCTACAGGGGAAAACCGCCCACCTGGAGACTCAATGATGGCTGCCGCCACATACAGACGCAGCCCCAGCAGTCCATTGAGCGGGATGTTGGTCTTTTGCAGTGCAGCCTGGACCTCAGCCTTCGAGAGGGAAACGCGGCTCTGGCCTTCCACCAGCTAGAACCAAGAAAACAGGATGTGGGTGAGGCTTGAGTCCCCACCTCCGCTCCCTGTCTCCTCCCTCAACTCCTTCCTACCTTAGTCTGGGTCTCTAGTCCCCGAAGGAAAGTCTTCTTCCCATCCTCACCCATGAGCGCAAAGCGCACGTAAGCCACGCCCTGCACAGGCTTCCCGTAGATGTACCTGTTGTCCAGAGAGATGGGCGAGAATGGGGGACAAGGACAGAGGAAAGGGAGGGAAGCTGGGCCCTGCAGCCTGCTCTATACCCAGGGAGCCCTGGAGCAGGACCTGGAGGGCCGGGGTTACCTGGCCTGGATGTCTAATTGAATGTCGTCAAGGTAGTCCGACGCTGTCAGGATGTACGGCTTCCCAGGGGTGATCTTCACCTCAAAGTTGGGAAGCACTGATCCAGGGTGAAGGGACAGGTGAGTCAGATGAAAAGACCCTCCAAAGACTCCCCACCCTCAGTGCTGCCCTGCTACCTGCCCTCCACCCCTGCCTTCCTTCCTGAAAGGAGTTTCCTACCCTTCATCTCACCAGCACTCACCGTATTTCTTCACCTCGAACCGCGTGCTGCTGTTGGACTGCAGGCCATCTGAGAAGCGGGCCGAGATCTTCCAGATCCCTGGCCTGAAAATGGACAAGGCATGAATTCAGCCCAGCTGTGCAGGAGGACCGTAGAGAGCCAGGGCCTAAAATCCCAGGAAGAGGGCTGGGGGCACACCCCAGGCACAGGTGGGATGTGACTTAGGGGTGGCAGGGCCAAGGGAAACAGGAATAGATAGGGAGCCACCCCCAAGTGGTGGTTCTCACTCTGAGATGTCTGGAATGATGAAGTCATCCTGGTAGATGGACGAGGAAGTGTATACCTCCTGCTTCCGCACACGAAGGCCATGAGAGTTCTGCAAGGGGAGTGCGAATGGTCTTAGGCAGTGGGTCATATCAGTGAGCAGAAATGTCAGGGGTCAGGGGCTCACCTCCACTGTGACTGTGAGTGTGTCAGTGGATGGGCGCATCTTTTGGTCCAGTGCAAAGACCCGGTACCGAACTAGGAGTGAAGAACGAGAGATGAACGAGGTGGGGGAGGGCCTACAGTTAAAGACACTTGCTTGCAAAGCCTGACGGCCTGGGTTTGATTCCCCAGCACCCACGTAAAGCCAGATGCACAAAATGGAGAGATGAACATGGGATGGGGCAACTCCAGGGAGGGAAGAGGGCTCAACTGCTGAGCAACACTCCAGGGTGGTACTTTCTTTGGGGTTACCTCATGTGAGGGACACCACAAATGCCCTGGTAGGTCTAGAAGGGGGTTGGACAGAGGCTCTGAGGCCGAGGCTCACCCCGCTGGCCAGGGTTATAAATGGGTTGATCAGTCTGCACAAAGAGGTGCCCGCGGCGAGATGTGAAGAGCAGGTTGACACCCTGAATGTCTACGTCACTGGACACAGAGCTCTTCAGCCAGGGGGCCTGAGCCACCAGCTGAACCTCAGGGGCCCTGAGCAGTTTGAAGAGGCCACATCTGTTTGCGTCTTCCAGGGGTACCTGTCAGGACAAGCGAGGAAGCCTGTCAGAGACACAGCAGGAGGAAGAGGATAGAGAGCCAGGAAGACAGCAGCAGCGAGGAGAGCACTGGACTGGGAAGAGGAAGGAGGAGGTCGCTGAGGAAAGCAAAGTCCCTGAAAACGCAACAGAGGGGCCAGGCGTGGTACACGCAGCTGGAATCCTAGCACTGGGGAGGCTGAGGCAGGAACGTTGCTAAAAGTTCAAGGCCAGTTTGGGCTACATAGTAAAATGCTGCCTCAAAAGCATTTTTTTTTTTCTTGAGATAGGGTCTCACTCTAGCCCAAGCTGACCTCACCTTGTAGTCCCAGGCTGGCCTATGAACTCACAGGGATCCTCCTACCTCCACCTCCTAAGTGCTGAGATTTAAGGCATGCGCCACCACGCCTGGCTCAAAAACAAAAAATTTTAAAGGTGGGGCTTGGGGAGATGGCTCAATGGTTAAAGGCACCCTTGCTTGCAAAGCCCAACATCCTTGGTCTGATTCCCCAGTACCCACATAAAGCCAGATGCACAAAGCAATGCATGCATCTGAAGTTGGTTTGTAGTGGCAAGAGGCCCTGGCATGCCCATATCCTCACACACATGTATACCCCATGGTCATAATTTTGTTTTGTTTTTCAAAGTAGGGTTTCACTCTAGCTCAGACTGACCTGGAATTCACTATGTAGTCTCAAGGTGGTCTCAAACTCACAGCAATCCTCCTACCTCTGCCTCCCAAGTGCTGGGGTTAAAGGCATGAGCCACTATGCCTGGCCATTTTTTTTTTTTTTAAGGCCACAGAGGGGGCAAGTATGCATGTAATCCCAGCACCTGAGAGCCTGAGTCAGGAGGATCACTAAGAGTTCAAGGCACCCAGGTTTACATAGCAAGACCCTGCCTCAAAAACAAATAAAGGCTGAGCCAGCATGGTGGTGCACACCTTTAATCTCAGCACTTGGGAGGCAGAGGTAGGAGGATTGCTGTGAGTACGAGGCCACCCTGAGACTACATAGTGAATTCCAGGTCAGCCTGGGCTAGAGTGAGACCCTACCTCAAAAAAAAAAAAAAAAAAAAATAGGGCTGGAGAGATGACTTAGCGGTTAAACGCTTGCCTGTGAAGCCTAAGGATCCCGGTTCAAGGCTCAATTCTCCAGTACCCATGTAAGCCAGATGCATAAAGTGGCGCATGTATCTGGAGTTCGTTTGCAGTAGCTGGAGGCCCTGATGAACCCATATTCTCTCTCTCTCTCTCTGTTGCTCTTAAATAAACAAAATTTTAAAAATAAATAAATAAATAAAGGCACCAGAGGGGAGGAGGAGGGCTGAGAAACAGCAGGAGGTTGTGGGTGCCAGTTACCTGCAGGCTAAGGAGTATGAAGTCGTTTTCTGAGCTGAGGGTGAAGTGCCTCTTTGGGGAGCAGAGATGGCCATTATTGTTTGGGTTTCTCAGGAACACTGATCCTTGAACCACTTGTCTTGGGGCTGCATCCTGGAGCTGCACCCCCACCGACAGAGGGGTCCCCAGGTGAACCACAGAAGGGGAGAACAGGAGCAGCCTGAGAAGTGGAAGTGGCCCTCAGACCCAGCCCAGCCTTGAGCCCCTTCATGCAGTCCTGAAGCCCCTCGCCAGCCCGCCCCACCCGAGCGCCCAGGGTCCTGCCCCAAGACCTGGGCTTCTGCAGAGACAGAGCAAAGAAGCTGGACGCCCAGATCAGCCCCAAGAGGAGCTTCATGGTTGGAGGGTCCGGTGGGGGTCAGGTCTGTCCGCCGGTCTGCTCCCTTCTGGCCAACCTAGGGCTTGGGCGGCGTTAACTCTGGACCTTGCTCCTCCCCTTGCCCAGCTAGGCCGGGAAACCACGTGATAGCCAAGAAATACAACTGGCCCCAGGCCCGGTGTTGGGGAAGCACCCACATACCAGGGTCTCTGAGGAAATCTTGGCCCTGAAATGGATCTTGTCCTTCCCCATTAACCCCCTCATCCCAGTGCTGGGCGTCCTGAGTGCATCCGTGTGTCTGCACATATGCACACCTGCTTGTCCTGTGAGTGTGCAAGGACCCAACATGGGACAGCTCAGAGTCCTAACAAGGGAGCTCAAGAGGTGGCTCAGCAGTTATTCAACTCCCTAGTACCCATATAAAGCCAGCTGCACTAAGTGGCACATGCATCTGGAGCTCATGTACAGAGGCTAGAGGCCCTGGTGTGTCCATTCTCCTCTCTCTGCTTGCAAATAAAATCAAAAACAAAACAAGGATGGGTTTCTAAGACCCATGACTCTTAACTTTCAACAGAAACTGAACTCTATGGTCTTCAGCTTTCTACAGACCCTAGCATACATCCTATGGTCAGAAGATAGGTGCACCCTCACCATCCCAAGACAATAGCCTGGATGTCAGCCAACCCGTCCTCTGCGAAATGATGCAATGCTCAGGCCGCGTTTGCCTTCACCTCTATCCCCAAATGAGACACAAGGACACATTGCATGAACGCCATGTTCAGACCTCACAGGCAGCAATGCTTTATTTGGTAATTCCAACCCAGCATGTGGGGTAGAGGACTCTGCCTCCTTCCCCAGTCTCCCCAGAAGCCCAGGAAAGAATCATGATGGGACCACTGATGACTGGCAGTGGCATGGACTCAGCACAGCTCCGGGTCCCACACAGAGCAGCAACGCCCACAGCCCACCACAGGCCCAAGCTCCAGCTTGCGGCAGCAGTCCCACGGGCACCCATGAGCACAGCACTCATGCTGGCGCCGGGGCCTTCCCCAGGTGACCCTGATCAGCCACCCTGGGGCAGCACCGCTGGGATCCACCAGTCCCCCTGATGAGCAGGATCCTCACGTCTCTGGCAGGCGGAGGAGGGTTCCGGAAGTGGTGGAGACGCTGTATGGGAGAAAGCCAAAGTCTAGGTGTGAGCACACTTGGCAAGGTGTGTTCGAGTCCCACATGAGGGGTGGGGGACAGGGAGAGACACAAGGCTTTGCTAGTGAATCCAGCATCCCTTAAATCACTGCTGTCATCTACAGAGGCTGAGGGACACTCACCAGTCCACCAGCTGGGCCCCAATGAGGTCGTGCACATGGTAGGCAAGGCCGAGCCTCACTGCCGAAGGGGGCCGCCGGCCCAGGAGCTCTGACAGGAGGAGCTCTCGGTACTTGGCCTTCCGGATCATACTGAGTACAGCCTGGCGCCCTGGAGAAGGGGTGGCCCAGGAAAGGGCAGTGAGACCTGGAGCCTCGCAATCACCAAAGGGTGCTGTTGAGGGGCTGAGAGCCTCGAGCTGCTGACAGGATACCTTTAACGAAGTACTTGATGAATCTCCCAGCTCCGGGCACAGCCAGCCACCAGCTGCCAGCATCGCGAACAGTGAGGACCCCGGCGTTTATCAGGTGCCTGCAGGCAGCGGGAGGCCAGAAAAGAAGTGGTGTGCGCCCCAAGAACCCTCCCCCACGCCTCTGCTGACGTCTGCACACCATACAGGACAGCTGGCTCTGCAGACAGTCCAGGGGTCTGCGAACACCGGGCTGGCTGCTCCCCCTTTCTTTCTTGAAACTGACTTATCACTAAAACAACTTCGCAGGGAGCCCCTGACCTCAGGCCATGATGTACAGCGAGGGTCTTCTTGGGCCCAGTGAGGCCTAGGAACTCTTGCCACAGCTCCTGCTATTTCATTTCCTCAGGGAAGGTAAGAACTTGGTCCTTCTTTTTTTCCCCCCCTTCAGATTTTGGTTTTTCAAGGTAGGATCTCACTCTAGCCTAGGCTGACCTGGAATTCACTATGTAGTCTCAGGGTGGCCTCGAACTCATGGTGCTCCTCCTACCTCTGCCTCTACAGTGCTGGGATTAAAGGCGTGTGCTACCACGTATGGCAAGAACTTGTTTTTAGAGGCTTTCTACACATACGTGGGTTACAAAGTAGGTAGTCAGAACAGTTGGCACCCTGAAATCATACTTTAGCTTTTGCCCAATTTTTTTTTTTCCTTTTCTTTATAAGGGCTTTTCTGAACATAGATGTTTAGGGGCATCACAGCTCCTATTAGTCTTTCTCTGAGTTCCAGCATGAGTAACATCAGGCATGGCTCCCGTTAGGCTCATGGGTATTATTGAGTCCCCAGCATTCCTGAATTCTCCAGTCCAGAAGCTTCAGCCCTTACACTGAAAGAAGATGGAGGATTGCTAGAAGGGATGAGGGAATGGAAGGAGGAAGGGAGGCGCCAGAGGTCTGGCTTCTGTGGACCTCTCCACCCAAGTCTCACGTGATCTCTGGATCCCTGAAGCCAAAGGTCTGTGTCATTTGGTCCTGCTGGAAACTAAGGTCTCCACAGGCTGGAAGCACTGTGGCCAGAAACTTCTGCACTGCCCCGGCATAAGGGCGCCCAGCGCAGGCCTTGAGGACCTGGAACCAGAGAAGACACCATGATGCAGCCCCATTGGGGCCCTCCACCTGCTTCTACCCTTAGGACTGCATTTATTCTGACCTCCTCAGGTCCTCCCACTTCTCATACCTCTCCCGTGCACCCGTCACTCATGTCACTGCTTAACAGAGACCTGTGCCCTCTCATGGGGTGGGGACAGTTTCTTTTGTCTTCATTCCCCAACTTCCCTACCTCTCCGCACCCCGCACATACCGTGGCCGTGTAATCCTCAGTGAAGACAACCCCGTGAGCGTCCAAGTCGAAGCCCAGCTGGATGGCTCTGACCTCTCCCCGCTCCTGGAGCGCCTTCTGTCTCCACAAAGATGGGAGTGGAAGGTCAGGGCAGGCTAGGCAGATACTCAAGGCAGGGAGAGTCTGCCTGCTAATGGGGCTTGTTTGCAGGGAGAGAGTAAAGGGAAATAATGAGGTGGTCCTCAAGCCACCTTCTGCAACTAGCCACCCACCCTCCCTAATCAATTGTCAGCCAGTCAATACATATACTTTCTAAGAACACACTCATGCCAGGCACTAAGATTAAAAAGTGTTAAGCCGGGCGTGGCAGCGTACACCTTTAATCCCAGCACTCGGGAGGCAGAAGTAGGAGGATTGCCTGGAGTTTGAGGCCACCCTGAGACTACATAGTGAGTTCCAGGTCAGCCTGGACTAGAGTGAGACCCTACCTCAAAAAACCAAAAAAAAAAAAAAGTGTTAAATTAAGGGGGATGGAGAGATGGCTCAGCAGTTAAAGGTACTTGCTTGCAAAGCCTGACATCCTGGGTTCAATTCCCCAGCACCCACATGAAGCCAGATACACGACTGACACATGCACCTGGAGTTCATCTGCAGGGGCAGGAGGCCCTGGCATGCCTTCTCTCTCTCTCTCTCCGTTTCTGCCTGCCTCTCTCTCAAGTAAATAAAAATATTTATTTTTTTTAATCTTTTTGTTTATTTATTTACTTGAGAGCTACAAAGAGAGAAGAGAGCAGAGAGAGAGAGAGAGAGAGAATGGGCACGCCAGGGCTTCCAGCCACTGCAAACAAACTCCAGACACATGTGCCCCCTTGTGCATCTGGCTAATGTGGGTCCTGGGGAAATCGAGCCTCAAACTGGGGTCCTTAGGATTCACAGGTAAGCGCTTCACCTCTAAGCCATCTCTCCAGCCCAATAAAAAATATTTAAAATAGTGATGAAATGAGTCAGCAGTCTAGATTTTGGGTGGGAAGAAGAACTGGACAAAATACTTAAAACAAACAAAAGTAGAGCTGGGCATGGTGGTACGTGCCTGCAATTCCAGCACTCAATCACTGGAGATGAGAATTTGGAGTTTGAGGCTAGCCTGGGCTATGAGACCCTGCCACAAAACAAGACATTAAGCATATAAACAAACCAACCAGGACTTCTGTTGACAGGAACTAAAGAACCAAACCACATGCTAAAACTTAACTGAAATTCTGGATAAGATATTAAATTGTTTAAACATTACAGAGCTCACAAGACAATAGGAATCAACATATGCTGAAATGAAAACAAGAGCTCACAGGGAACTGAAACACAGATGCGTTTGCTGACCCAAGCCCATCTGTGCAGCACGTGGCCAAAAGCAACTGAGCACGCAGGAAGCAAAACTGAGAAGAAACAGAAACAGACCGCAGAAGACGGGCCAGACTGAAGTTATCAAAAATTCTATATTTTTAATACCAAAACTATTTTAGTACCAAAACAATTACATAAGTGGAATAAATTCCACTGTTCAAAGCATGGTAAGGTGACTGGTTCACAATATTTTTTTTTTGGGGGGGGGGGTTCCGAGGTTGGGTCTCGCTCTAGCCCAGGCTGACCTGAAATTCACTCTGTAGTCTCAGGGTGGCCTTGAACTCACAGCAGTCCTCCTACCTCTGCCTCCCAAGTGCTGGGATTAAAGGCATGTGCCACCACACCAGGCTATTTTTGGCTTTCTATTTGTTTGTTGAGACAGGGTCTCATGCTGTAGCTGATTGGCCTGGAATTTACCATGCAGTTCAGACTGCCTCAAACTCTCATAATTCTCCTGCCTCAGCTTTCCCAACACTGGGGATTAGAAACCTGAGTTACCACATCTAAGTAGTTTACAATCATTGCACTTTTTGTTGTTTTCGAGGTAGGGTCTCGCTTTAGCCCAGGCTGACCTGAAATTCACTATGGAATCTCAGGGTTGCCTCAAACTCATGATGATCCTCCTACTTCTGCCTCCTGAGTGCTGGGATTAAAGGAATACACCACCACACCCTGCAGTAATTGCAAATTTTATAAAGAGCTACAAGAAAGAAGTTTGAAGATTTCCAACACAAAGAAACAACAGAGGTCTGGGGAGATGGCTCAATGGTTAAAGGCACTTGTTTGCAAAGCCTGCCAACCCAAGTTCAATTCTCCAGCACCCATATAAGGCTAGGACACCCCAAGGCTATCCTCTGGCCTCCACATGCATGCTAGGCACATGCACATACATTTCTTTCTTTTCTTTTTGAGAGAGAGAGAGAGAGAAGGAGACATAGAGAGAGAATGGGCATGCCAGGGCCTCCAGCTGCTGCAAACGAATTCCAAACACATGTGCCCTCTTGTGTATCTGGCTTACATGGGCCCTGGGGAATTGAACCCAGGTCCTTTGGCTTTTCAGGCAAGTGCCTTAACTACTAAGCTACTTCCCCAGGCCACGCACACATTTATTTAAAAAATGAAATATATGCACATGTGTGTGCTTGCATGGGTGCACCAGGATCTCTTGCTGCTGCAAATGTATGCTGTGGGTAGCTGGGGAATTGAACCTAGGCCATGAGGCCTTACAAGCAAGCACCTTTAACCACTGAGCCATCTCTCAGCCCCTGACATACATTTCTAACCAACATAATGAATCAAAAGAAAAAAGAAAGGCAGACCTGGTAGTTGCTCGCCTTTAATCCCAGCACTTGGGAGGCAGAGGTAGGAGGATCACCATGAGTTCGAGGCCACCCTGAGACTACATAGTGAATTCCAAGTCAGCCTAAACTAGAGTGAGACCCTACCTCAGAAAAAAGAAAGAAAGGGAGAGAAAAAAGCCCAGGCTCCGTCTACATATCAAAATCATATGTGATGCTCAGACGTCTCTTCCTTCAGCAAACTGTTCCAGTGTAACAATGTGAAGCCCAATTATGTGCCTTCACAGCGGGGTGTGGTGGCGCACACTGTTAATCCCAACACCCAGGTTCGCATTGCTGGCAGAATACACCCAATCAAAAGCAGCCTGCGGGAGAAAAGAGTTTATTTTGGCTTACAGGCTCGAAGGGAAGCTCCATGATAGCAGGGGAAATTGATGGCATGAGCAGAGGGTGGACATCATCCCCTGGTCAACATCAGGTGGACAACAACAGGAGAGTGTGCCAAACACTGGCCAGAGAAAGCTGGCTATAACACCCATAAGCCTGCCCCCATCAATACACTGCCTCCAGGAGGCTTCAATTCCTAAAGTGCCATCAGTTGGGGACCTAGCATTCAGAACACCTAAGTTTATGGGGGACACCTGAAACAAACCACACTGTGGGTTCGATGCCACCCTGAGACTACACAGTGAATTCCAGATCAGCCTGGGCTACAGAGACCCTACCTTAAAAGAAAATAAAATGTTGGGATAAGGTGTAAGTCAGTGGTAAACATTTGCCTCACATTCATGAGAATGGGTTCAATGCCCAGCACTACCACCACCACCACAAATCCTCATGATGGAACTTCAACACTGAGGTGTGATGACATGAAGAAGTGAGGCCTGGTGCTCAACGGGTGAAGCGCTTGCTGCCCAAGCATGAGGACTCAAGTTTGGCTCCCCAACACCTATGTAAGATGCCGTGCACGGTGGTACCCCTGTGATCCCAGCAGTGCAGAGGCAGACAAAAGATCCCTGGAACTTGCTGGCTCGTTTGCCTAGACAAATGGGCGAATTATAGGTGGAGAGCAAAAGAGGAAAGACACCTGATGTTGGCCTCTGCCCTCCACATGCATGTGCACACACGAGCATCTGCACACATGCATGTGACCTGCACATACAGGTGCACACACAAATAAGTGGGGCCTTTGGGAGGTGACTGGGCTTTAAGGGCTCCACTCTCACGAATGAAACTAATGTCTCTATCATAAAGACAGGCTTTAGAGATGGCTTAACAGTTAAGGTGCTTACCTGTGAAGTCTAAGGACCCAGGTTCAATTCCCCAGTGCTCATGTAAGCCAGATGCACATGGTGGTATGTGCCTGGAGTTCATTTGCAGTGGCTGGAGGCCCTAGAGTGCCCATTCTCTTTCTCAAATAAATAAATTTAAATTATATATATATATATAATGTTGTTTGTTTTTCAAGGTAGGGTCTCACTCTAGCTCAGGCTAACCTGGAATTCACTATGTAGTCTCAGGGTGGCCTCGATTTCTCAGTGATCCTCCCACCTCTGCCTCTCAAGTGCCGGCATGCCTGGCTTAAAATTTAAAATATTTTTTAAAAAGAGGCTTCAGAGAGCTGCCTGGTCCTCCCATCTCTACTACCATGTGAGGACACAGTAACAGACAGTGTCTTGGAAGCTGAGAGCCAGTCCTCACCACATACTGAGTCTGCTGAGTCTCTGATCCCAGCTTCAGCCTCTATATAATTTTTTTATTCGTTTATTTTTTTGGGGGGGGGTGGGCGGGTGGAGAGAGAACTGGCACACCAGGACCTCAGCCGCTGCAATTGAACTCCAGATGCTTGCGACACCTAGTGGGCATGTGTGACCTTGCGCTTGCCTCACCTTTGTGCATCTGGCTTACATTGGATCTGCAGGGTCAAACATGGCTCCTAGCCGGGCGAATCCCAGCACTCAGGAGGCAGAGGTAGGAGGATCACCGTGAGTTCAAGGCCACCCTGAGACTCCATAGTGTATTCCAGGTCAGCCTGGGCTACAGTGAGACCCTACCTTGAAAAACCAAAAAAAAAAAAAAAAAAAAAAAAAAAATGGCTCCTTAGGCTTCACAAGCACCACTAAGCCATCTCTCCTTTTAAGAAATAGATTCTGGGGTGCTGGAGAGATGGCTTAGTGGTTAAGTGCTTGCCTGTGAAGCCTAAGGACCTCAGTTCAAGGCTCAATTCCCCAGGACCCACATAAGCCAGATGCACAAGGGGGTGCATGTGTCTGGAGTTCGTTTGCAGTGGCTGGAGGCCCTGGCGCGCCCATTCTCTATCTATCTGCCTCTTTTTCTCTCTGTCTATCGCTCTCAAATAAATAAATCAAAATAAACAAAAAATATTTATAAAAAGAAATGGATTCTGGGGCTGGAGAGATGGCTCATCAGTGAGGGTGCTTGCCTGCAAAGCCTAACGACCTGGGTTTGACTCCCTAGTACCCATGTAAGGCCAGATACACAAAGTGGCATATGCATCTAGAGTTCATTTGTAGCAGCTGGAGGCCCTGGCATGCCCATTCTCTGTCTCTCTCTCTTTCTGTTCAAAAATAAATAATTACAAATATTTAAGCAAACAGATTCTGTTGTTTCTAACATAGACTAGCCAGTTTTTCTTATGGCAGCATGAACAGACTATAAGGTACAGGGTATGTTTATATGTTTAAGTTCAAAAGTGGGTAAAATTGAGCTATGTTTAGTACAAAGAAAACCACAGGAATAAATATAGCAGTAGCGGGTAGTGATCACCTCCCAATGGCTTTAGGAATTGGATCAGAAAGCTATATGGGGTGCTGGCCATGATCTGGTCCGGCTTAAGTAGTGGCCAACTGTGTATTTTCTTTGTAAATGTTCTTAAGGTATTTCTTTTTTTTCTTCTTCTTCTTCTTTTTCCTTTAAGGCAGGGTCTCACTCCAACCCAGGCTGACCTGGAACTCACTCCAATCCTTCTACCTCAGCTTCCCAAGTACTAGGGGTTAAAGATGTGAGCCACCAGGCCCAGCTCCCCAACAAACCTTAAACATACTTTGTATATGTGTAACATATATATGTATTCCTCCGGAGAGAAAAAGTCACGGACTTCATCACCTTCTAAGCCTGGTCAGAAGGTTAAAATCACTACTCTGCCTTCCATATCTCATTCACGTCTGTCTACAAACTGCACTGTTACTCACACCTTAATGCCTTTGACTTCAGCGTCACGGGCATAGAACGATCAACAGCCTTATTAGCTGATACCAACACCTCCAACCCAACCTGTCTAGGTGCTCCATCCACTCGGTGTTTTCCTCCTCTGTGCACTCCACCAGCCCCCTGGTCTGTCGCCTGGGGGACCTGGGAGGTACACCGAGTCCTCCCTCCCACACTCGCCTAGTCTAGGCCTTCACCTGGCGCCCCCACCCCAGCTGCAGACTCCTCCGATCTGCTCTACCTCCAAGGTGCCACCAACCCCCCGACCTCATCAAGGGCCTGAGTGGTGATCTGCAAGGCTGCGTTCCCCCCCCCCCCGGGGCCTCGCTCTTGCATGTCCCCAGCAGGCCGACTGTGGGGTCTTCGTGGAGTGTCCTCACCAGCTGCCGGTCGGCCACCGTCCGGTCGGGCAGCAGGCTGTACACCTGGCTCCTGAGCACGATGGGCGGCAGCGCGTCCTCGAACAGGCCTCGTGGGAAGAGCTGCGCGAGCTCGGCCACGGCCGCGCGCGCCGAGCCTGGGGTGAGAGGGCGGGTCAGAGGCGGCCAGCGCGCCGAAGCGCACCGGCGGGCCGATGGTTACCTGCTTCGGCCTTCAGAGGATCGGTGCCCTCGGCCCCCTGTGCCCGCCGCCGCTTCGGCGCGAAGGCCTCGGGAGCCAGGAGCTGCCGCTTGCGGCTCATAGCCTGGCGCTGGACGCTCCGGCGGGGCCGGACTGGTGGACAGGCCCTTCCGGCGCAGAGCAGTGACGACACGGGGCGTCTGCGGCGCGTCGTGATGACGGAAGAGGCGCGCGCCAGGCCAGCCTCTGATTGGCTCCTGACCGCCGGAGAGCTCGTCGCGTGGGCGGTGCGCGCGTCCGGCTCTAGGTGGGAACCCCGCCGCCCCTTCCACCGCGCAGGGGCTCGCCGGACGGTCGCCGAGTGATTGCGCCACCAGAAGCCGAAACCCCTCCTTGGCCTTCCTGTGCGGCTCCCGACGTGACAGCCTGGTGGAGGCTGAAGTCGAGGTTTTGGGGACTTCTGCGGTGACCGGGTCCTAGATCTGAGCACACACTTCCTAGCCCCCGCTGCCTGTGGAGGCCCGGGGCTGCGACGTGGGCAAAGGCAAGCGGTGCTCGGTACCTGACCGGGGCGGGGAGAGGCGGGACCCGAACCTGGAAGCCTGGAGGCTGGCTGGGTCCCCGCCCCTCTGGAAAATGTAAACTTCTCCCTCCCCCTCAGGATCTCATGGAGCCCAGAGCGACCAAGAGAAAAGCCGAGGCGCTAGACGTGGCCCCCACGCTGCCCACGGAGCCCGCCCTGTACTCTGGGCCCTTCCCTTTCTACCGGCGCCCTTCGCAATTAGGCTGCTTCTCCCTGGACGCGCAGCGCCGGTACCACGGCGACGCCCGAGCGCTGCGCTACTACAGCCCGCCCCCCATCAACGGCCCGTGCCCCGACTTCGACCTCCGGGATGGGTACCCCGAGCGATACCTACGCCGGGACGAGGAGGTCCGCGAGGGCTTGGACCACCTGCTGCGCTGGCTTCTGGAGCACCGAGGACAGCTGGAGGGGTGAGCGGAGCCGAGCCGAGCCCATCTGGAGCCCCCTGCGCCCCCACAGCTAACAGATGCTCCTGCACTGTTAGGGCACTGCATCGCTTCTTGGAGGGGGAGCCAGTTGAGCTACAGCCTCTCACTTTTCCTTGCCAGGGGCCCAGGTTGGCTAGCAGGGGCCACAGTGACATGGCGCGGACACCTGACAAAGTTGCTGACGACCCCGTACGAGCGGCAGGAGGGCTGGCAGCTGGCAGCCTCCCGGTTCCAGGGAACGCTCTACCTGAGTGAGGTGGAGACGCCCACCGCTCGGGCTCAGAGACTTGCTCGCCCGCCGCTCCTCCAAGAGCTCATGTACATGGGCTACAAGTTCGAGCAGTACATGTGTGCAGGTGAGAGTTGTCCCAGCCACCGGCCCCTCTCCCCTTCCCCCGAGGCCGAGGCCCCCAGCTCTGCTGCTGCTTCTCTCCTTGTGCAGACAAACCCGGAGGCTCCCCAGACCCCTCTGGGGAGGTTAACACCAACGTGGCCTTCTGCTCTGTGCTACGCAGCCGCCTGGGAAGGCACCCCCTGCTCTTCTCAGGGGAGGTAGACTGCACAGACCCCCAGGCTGCATCTACACAGCCCCCCACCTGTTATGTGGAGCTCAAGACCTCCAAGGAGATGCGTAGCCCTGGCCAGTGGAGGACCTTCTACAGGTTCAGGATAGGGACGGGCAGGACAAGAGCCCAAATGAGTGGGTGTGGCCGGAGCATGAGGGCAGTGAATGGTGGAGGGCTCCACTGACCTCTTGCCTCTCCTGTCAGACTCAAGCTCCTGAAATGGTGGGCTCAGTCATTCCTCCCAGGGGTCCCGAATGTTGTTGCTGGCTTCCGGAACCCAGAAGGTTTTGTCTGTTCCCTAAAAACCTTTCCCACCATGAAGATGTTTGAACACGTCAGGGTAAGGCGGGTTGTCAGAGTCCCTGTGCGGTATCCCCCCACCCTCTGCACCAAGACCATGAGTCCAGCACCCAGTGCTGTCGTCTGGCTTCCCCTCCCCCCACCCTCACTGCTCGTCTTCTCCCACCCCGTCCCCTCCAGAATGACCCTGATGGCTGGAATCCCTCAGTGTGCATGAACTTCTGTGCCGCTTTCCTTAATTTTGCCCAGAGCACAGTTGTTGAGGATGACCCCAGGTGAGTATCCAGCTCTGTGCACACATGCGGGACCCAGGAGCTCAGCCTCTGGCTCTTACCCCACCTCCGTCTGCTCCCAGGCTTGTCCACCTGTTCTCCTGGGAGCCTGGTGGCCCAGTCACCGTGTCTGTACATCGGGATGCGCCCTATGCCTTTCTGCCCACGTGGTACGTGGAAGCTATGACCCAGGACCTCCCATCACTCCCTAGGACACCCTCTCCCAAGGACTGACACTTCAGAGGGCCACCAGCCCTGTTTAAGACTAATAAAGGTGCATTTCTAGTAGGTCCTCTGCTGTGCCTGAGCCCAGCTATCCCTGTCCAATAACTCAAGCATACCCTGCTTGGCTGTTTTATTGTTACACTTTACCCCAGACCTCCTTCATTGGGTGTAGAGGCTGGCTGCAAAGACGATGTCCCGCCGTAGCAGAGTGGCCGCTGTCTCCATCTTGGCACCCAGCACAGGCTCCCCTACCAGGCGGGCCGCCCCTCTCAGCGAGCGACACATCTCAGCCAGGCGCTGGATGCAGCGGACCACCAAGCCTTCAGGGGTCCCTGAGAGCCCTGCTAACTCAGAGAAGGGCTGTAGAAAGAGGCCAGAGTGAAGACTGAGTATGTCAGGCCTAGGAAACCTCTCCCTAGCCAGCCAACTGCCAAACCCAGGCACTCACCATACCCCGGGCCCACTCATACACAACTTCAACCAGTCCAAAATTCAGCTCTCCCACAAATTCCTCCACTGTCTGGTTCAGGCCACAAGCCATCTGGACCTCACCAATCCGCTTGGCCACAGCCTGGACTCGTTCTATCCCCTGCAAAGGGGTAAGGAAGAAGTCAAGGCCTGCCTTCCTGCCCCAGGACCAGGGAGGCCCAGAGCACGGAAGACACTGCCCACTAGAGAAGGCACCAGGCTGGGAGGGAGGCGGGGGGAACTGGGAATGCCACCGCCCAGAAGAGGAGAAGATGGTGCTCCCTACCTCCTTGAGGGTACTTGGGAGCTGATCCCCAGGGTCCCCGGGGCTCTGGCAGACCAAGCCAGAGAGCAGGGCCGCGATCTCCTCAGGCCGCAAGGTGCTCAGCGCATTGTCAAACATGAGCTCAGTGAGGAGCAGCTCATGGCTGCTCATGGCACAGGCCACCCGTCCTGCCAGCTTCACAGTGCCTGCCTCGTCCACATAACCCAGGGTCCGAAGCACCTGCAAGAAAAGGGGGTGGAGGTTGGGAAGCCTGCCTTCCCCCCCCCCCCCACACACACACTCCACCTCCATTCTTCCTACCTCTACTCGCTGGTGGTACTCGGGAAGCAGCAGAAGTGACTGATCCGACAGTAGGAAGCGCAGCCGCTCCATCTCCTTCCGAATGTGCATCCGTTCCTCAAGCTTCAAGTACTGCACAAAGCCGCCTGTCAGCCCTCTCCACACCCTCAGCAGGGAGGCACTGGGGACAGGTGAGGGGCAGCCAGGCTACAGGCATTGGGGAGGAAACCACTCATACTTAGGAACTACCTGGGCAGGAAAACGGGGACTGTGCACACACTGAGCCCCCCGGATCAGCTCCTCCAGCTTCCGGGCCCGGAGCCCACCCTCTACCACTGACACATCCTTGAGCTGCAGGTCATTGACAGGGTCAAGTGTTGGGGGTCCCGCTGGGTAGGCCTGAGCCAGACGCAGCAACTCCTGGACAGCAGTGGTCACGGCTGCAAGGGGAGGATCCTTCCTGAAGATGGAGCAAGTTTTGCCAACTAGGACAGGAAACTTCTTTGCCACTGGAGCCTCCCCTCATGCTGGGGACATACCCCTTCATGGTCCCTGTTAGCCAGGCCGAGTGACCATCCCTTATACACATCATACTACAAGCCCCTTGCTGGGAGTAGGCTACCCCGGCAGCACTGACCTGAATTTTGGTTGCTGCCTCCTGGCGAAGTCCTCCAAGATCTTCTCCCCACTCACCCGGAGCACCTTGGTAGAGACAGCAGCCACGTCTCCTGGCTGGAGCTTGGCCACAGTGTGGTCACAGGGCCCTGCAAAAGGGAAGCAGACCAAACCTCACTGAGGCCCAGGTACCTTGCTAACACTGCTCACAAACCATTCTCCTGTCTGGCTCTCACCTTCAGGCAAGAACAGCTTGAAGCCCACAAGGTCATCTGGGCGGGGCACAGCTGGAGTGGTTGGCCCACTGTCCTGTAGGTCCCCAGACATGACAGATTTATCACACAAGACCAAGGTGGTGAAGACTCTGCTGGTGGAGTTTGAGGAGACCTGAGGAAGGCAGAAAGGCCACAACAGGGATTGAGGAAGGCACACTAAAGATGGACACTGGATGTCCACCCTGCCAGGAGTCTCCACATGGCACCCACTGTGGAGGGCTGGCCAAGCCAAACAGCCAGAGCAGCCTCTTGGAGGCAGAACCAGGAAGTGGGTGTGAGATGGGATGAGGTCTCTCTGCCTTCCTCCCTCAGGTACAGGCACTCCCGGGCTCACCTGCAGGATCACGCCCAGTGCATTGTGGTGCTCCTCATTCTTAATGACCACCACCCTTCCCACTGAGAGAGACTTCAGCCCATTCACGGACTCCATGATGCGCCGCTGGAGAGCAGAATGGGCCCAGGGGATAGAAGTGTGACAAGGACAGCAAGACAAGTTCAGGAACACAGAGTGACCTACTGTTGTCCTCCCTCCTCATCTCCCCAACACCCCCACTCACCTGGATCATGCCCCGAATCTCTGTCAGCTCCTCTCCCCAGCTGTAATACTCAAGCAGATCAGCCAGTTGCCCCGTCACATCGGGCTCCTCCAAAGCCTCCAGTCTCTTGGTAAGTTCAGCCAGAGCCTCCTCATGGGCCTGAGTGTAAGGGAAAGTCATCACAAATCTCCAGGCCCAGACCGTCACACCCCAGCGACCTCTGAATGCCCACCTCTCCCCAGCCTGCCTGATGTACTGGTCTCACCAGCCTCCTCACCTTGCTGTCTTTGCGGGCTGGAAACTCAGAGAAGCTTCTCTTCATCATATCCTCCACCCGGAGGGCATCCACCCGCAGCAGGTTGAGGATCATGGTGTAGGTGAGGCGGAACTGGGACTGCAGCTGCGATGGCTTCCCCTGCAGCCAGGTCAGCCAATCAGTGGGACTGGGGCGGGGGACCCCTGTGCCACCTTACTAGTCCTCTGGGCACTAGGACTACTCAGTCACTGAGACCAAGCTCCTCAGTAACAGGTGAAATGTTAGTTACAGTAACGGAATATGGACAATCAAAGGCCCTATCTAGCTCCAGGTCCACAGAAGCAATAAATGGAGATGAATCCAGTCTCCTTGGATTTGGTCATTCTAACTCGGCTTATCCCAGATGGAAGACAGGGGAGTGGGGTGGGAGAAAGCCCAGTGCCTAGTGCTCGCCATTCCCTCACCATCATCATGCGGTGCAGATCGGCCATCTCGGGCACACGGCCCTTGCAGAGCAGGATTACAGTGCCTGTGGGGTCCAGGCCCCTCCGGCCTGCCCGACCTGCCATCTGCACATACTCCCCAGGCAGCAGGTCCCGGAAGGTGGAGCCATCGTGCTTGCGCATGGAGTCAAACACCACTGTGCGTGCAGGCATGTTCACACCCATGGCAAAGGTCTCAGTGGCAAACAAGACCTGGGACAGAGAGGAAGGGGGAGGATCAGCAATGGAGCCTGGCTGAGCCCACTTCACCCTGTGGTCCAGTCCCAGGTCATTAGCTGTGGGACCTCACTTAGCAATTCAGGAGAACACACAGGAAAGCCAGCACTATGAGTCCCCTCAGTTTGCTTATACAGTTCCCTGTTTCTTTCCTTTTGCCTCCACATCCTATTTCCAAACCCCACTGCAATGACCCAGTGTATCTTTTTGTGTGAATGTCATTGCACAAGATATCTTGCTTTGTGTGTATATAATAGCTCACACCACAGCAGTTACAATTGGGGGGGGTGTGTGCCACAGTGCACATGTGGAGGTCTGGGACAACCTTGAAGTGTTGGGTCTCTCCTAGCTTATTTTTTTTCTTATTTTAGAGAGAGAGGGGGAGAGAGAGAGATAATTGGCACAGGCCAGGGCCTCAGCCAGTGCAATGGAACCCCAGACGCTTGTGCCACCTAGTGGGCATGTGTGACCTGGCACTTGCCTCACCTTGTGCGTCTGGCTAATGTGGGATCTGGAGAGAACATGGGTCCTTAGGCTTTGCAGGCAAGCACCTTAACCACTAAGCCATCTCTCCAGCCCTCTCCTACCTTATTTAAGACAATGTCCCTTTTTTGCTGCTAAAAGGCCAGTCTAGCTGGGCCAATAGGCTTCAGGATTCTCCTGGTTCTGCATCCATTGCCATAGAAGCATTGGGATTACAGACATGTCACTTTGGGTCTGGCATTATGTGAGTGCTGGGGTCTGAATTCAGGTTGGCAGGTTTGCAGAGCAAGCATCTTTAACCACCGAGCAATCTCCTATGCCCTATAGCTAATTTGTTTTCTTACTTCTTGTCCTCACATAGTGTTTCAACATCCATGCACATGCCTGCGGTTGTACCTACCATTGCTTCTGATTGGCAGATAACTCAGTGGGAGATTCCCCACATTTGCTGAGCCATTATTCCAGTGAAGACAACCAGAACTACTGACACCCTGTCACCGTAAACAAGACTACAGAGAGCAAAGGAAATTTATACATGTTTCATAGACAAAAGTGAGAACTTCTGTGATAGGTATATACCTGAAAATGGACCTTGGGGTCAAAGAGCATGCTATATGTCAATTTGCTTAAACAGTGCCAAGCTGGGCTGGGGAGATGGCTCAGCAGTTAAAGGTACTTGTTTGCAAAGCCTGCTGGCCCAGGTTCAGTTCCCCAATACCTATGTAGAGCCAGGTGCAAAAAGTAGCACGTGTCTGGAATTTGTTTGCAGTAGCAAGAGGCCCTAGCCTGCCCACAGTCACCATCTCTCTCTCAATCTGCTCACAAATAAATGGGGGGAAAAATGGTACCAGGATGCCAAATAGTTCCAAACTGGCTACAGCTGTACCTGTAGTCCTGGACTCCTATAGCCTCCTACATCCATGGCCACACTTGCCAGGAGCTGCTCCCTAACCTAGCCAGTCTAGCCACAGTGCACCCCACTTTAAGATGGGAAAGTTTGGAGGATCAGGTAACTCGCCCAAAGCTATCCAGAGAGGACATGGCAAAGCTGGGGTGCAAAGCCAGGCAACCTAGACCCAGGGCCCAGGTGCCTAACCCTCCGCTACTCCGCTAAGCCTTTGGCCAGCCCTAAGGGCTCTGGGAAGACCACTTGCCCACCATGCTTACCTTGACCAGGCCGCGGCTGAACAGCATCTCCACGATTTCCTTAAGGATGGGCAAGATACCACTGTGGTGCACACCCAGGCCCCGGCGCAGAAGCTCTGACATGTGCAGGACCTGTGGGATGACAGGCAGGTCTTGGTCTGAACAGGTCTTGGATCGCACCACCACCCACCTCTGCAGGGACGCACCTGGGGCAGCTGGCGGTCAGAACCTCGAAGACGCGCGAGACAGCGCTGCAGGAAGAGGTGGATCTCACTCTTCTCTGAACTGGTGGTGAGGTCCAGCGAGGTGAGACCTGAGGCCTGCTCATCACAGCGGCCGCGGGAGAAGGTGAACACTACCACAGGCAGCTGGGCCCGGGTACGGAGGGAGGCCAGCAAGGACAGGTACACTCCACGGTCCTGAGGAAGAAGGACATGGGCAGAGGGTGAGTCCTTGAATCAATGGAAGAGGTGAACTCGTGTCAAGCTCTGCAGGGCTCAAACCTCAAATTCACACCCTGGGAGACAAGAACAAAAGGGTGGCCAAGAAGCAGGTGTCGGCAGAAACACTGCTTCCAGCTCTCACCTGTGCAGGTCCCCCCTGGTGTGTGGGCTGCTTGGCCCCAAAGGTCTGTGCATGTTTGCTCGTCCGTTCCTTCTTGGCTTCCACAGCAGCATAGTACCTAGGCACAGGAAGGGGTGACCTCAGGCCTGACCCCGACTCCCCAGCCCTGGGATTGCCCTTTGGTGTGGAAGGCCCTGGGCTTACCCTTTGGTGTGGAAGGCCCCTCGGGAGTCCAGTAGCAGGAAGAGCTCTCCCTGTGTCTTAGGGCTGTTCCCTGTAAAGAGATAGTGCTCCAGGGGGACTGGGCGGGAGACAGTGCTGATCACAAAGATCTGCCGACGCTTTAGCCGCCTAAAGGGAGCAGAGGGCACAGTTCAGAGGTGGGTGCAGGAAGGAGCCCACTGTCTCCCAGTCCCATCTGAGACCCAGAATGGAAGAACTTCCCCCACCATCCATCTCAACATGCAGAATGTTTTGGGCCCAGGGGAGCTCCGCAGCCACCTAGGAGGATGTGATTCCAGCCCATCCTGACCCTTCTCCTCCTGATCGAGGAACACCAAAGAGCCTTCACCCGATCACCAAGCTCACCCGATCCAGTCGGCAAACTCCAGGGCATTGGGGACAGTGGCGCTCAGGAGGATGATGGAGACATGGTCAGGGAGCATGATGAGTACCTCCTCCCACACGACCCCACGCTGGACACACATGGGGAACGCAGATCACCAGGAGCACACAGACCACCCTGCTGCCTCCCAAGCCCAGGTGGGGCCAAGAAGGCAGTTAGGACATCCTTGGGGTGTGGATCAGGGGAGCTACTCCCTGCCTCCTCACCTCGGCATCGTTGATATAGTGCACCTCGTCAAAGATCACCCACTCCAGGTCCCGGATGACATCCGAGCCACTGTATAGCATGGAGCTGAGAAAAAGAGGCCACACGCTGACACCTCAGCAGCTCTCATCTCCTCAGCAGGCAGGCAGGCTCTCTGGAGCAGCCTCCTGGGACCACCCAACACCCACGTTGGAGGGACCCACTCTCACCGAAGGATCTCCGTCGTCATGATGAGACAAGAGGCCTCCGGGTGCAGTTGCACATCTCCAGTGAGCAGACCCACATCCCCAAATGTGTTCCGGAAGTCTCGGAACTTCTGGTTGCTCAGAGCCTTGATGGGGGAAGTGTAGATGGTCCTAGGAGAGTGTAAAGTGAGCCAATCCCTCCATATGCACCCAAAGCCAGCACCCATCTTCAGTGTGAACTCTCCCAGGGTCACACTCTTTCTTCATACAAACAGCCCTGGAACTCTCCTAAACTAGCCTGCATCATCTTTCTACCCTTTTCTCCCACCAGGCCTTCTGATTTCTCTCTGGGCCCCAACTCAGCCTCCTGACCTCATATCTAAAGAATGAGGCAGAGAGGTAACAGGAGAGATGACTGGAGAAGGGGAAGCCAAGGAGACCATTTTACCGTGTCATGTGTTTCTGGGCCAGGGCAATGGCATATTCAGCTACAACTGTCTTCCCAGCCGACGTGTGAGCTGCCACAAAGACAGAGTCATGCCGCTCCAAGTGCAGGATGGCCTGTTTCTGGAACACGTCTGGCTCAAACGCCCACTGTATGAGAGAGAACTCAATGGGGCTGCAAGAAGAGGACCTTTCTTCTTCCCACACACAGGCACACAGGGCAGAGGGAAGAAGACCAAGACAGGCCTGGAAGGTGTCTGGCCTCTGGTGGATGAAGGAGATAAGGGGATGCTAGAAGGCAGAGCCAGGTACTGGGTCATGAAGAGGTCAGAAGACTGAGAGAGACCTAGGCTATAGTACCTTGAATGCTGGCTGGGGAATGAGGCGGTAGAAATCGCCCACGGGGGAGGTAACGTCCACAGGAACGGCCCACTGCTCCTGAGGTGGAGGCTTGGGAGGTTCCGGGGGAGACATGACTGTGGATGCATCCTAGAAAAGTCCGAGGCAGGGCTGGGGGAGGCTCCGTGGTTAAAGACACTTGCTCCACAAGCCTGTAGACTGGAGTTCAGACCCCCAGAACCCACATAAAGCCAGATGCGTAGTAGAAAAGTCCAAGGCAGGACTGGGGGAGGCTCCATGGTTAAAGGCACTTGCTCCACAAGCCTGCAGACTGGAGGTCGGATCCCCAGCACCCACATATGCCAGATGCATAGTAGCACAAGCGTCTGTCATCCCTATAGTCTACAACAATGGGAGACAGTCAGGAAAATTCCAAAGCTTGTGGGCCAGCTGGTGTGGCCTTTCTGATGACAGAAACAAATGAACGAGAGCTACTGTGTCTCAAACAAGGTGGAAAGAGAAGACCAACACCCTAAGGCTGTCCTCTGACCTCCACATGTGCACCACACACACACACACACACACACACACACACACACGTATGCACGTACGTTTTTAAAACTGTCAGGGGGGGGTTAATGCATAGCCTCAGAGAATGCTTGTCTGCCAGCCTCCCTGAGATGTGCCGCTCCTCCCCTCAGACAACCAAGCCACCCCCACTCCTGAGGAGCAGGGCCTCTTCCTGCTCACCTCTTCCATCCAGAGCCACCCACCTTCAACACGAGGTCCTCCAAGCTGCTTGCTCGAGCCAGGGGAGCACTGGAGGGAGGGGACGACGCAGTGTCTCCTCCAGGACCTCCTGGCTGGCCCACAGCCTCACTCTCATCCTCATCGCCTCCACCCAGATCCAGAGGCTCCAGCAGACGGCTGAGGCTGAGCAACCCGGGCACTGGAGCTGGGTGATCTGAGGAGCAAAGCCACCTTGTCATGTCCAGCTGTCTGTAGAGCAGTGCACCTGGCAAATCCTCACCAAACTCACCCTTGGGGGCAAAGTCCACGCCTTTCTTGAAGCCCGGTGGGACAGTGAGAAGATCTGGGGGGGGGGGGGACAGAGAGACAGACAGCATCAGGGCCGTGGCAGGCTATTGCACGAGTTCTACACTATACAACATGGACATTGCAGCTGGGCACGGCTGCTGTGACCATTTCCTAATAGACACCAGAAAGGACGTCTCTCCTTGTGGGAGGTTGGGAGGACACCTTTTCCTAATTTCCAAAACCACACAAGGGTGGCCCTTCCTCCTCAGACAAAGAGCTCACCTCACCTTTCTCAAAGTCTATTTCCTCCTCAGCCTCTTCCCGAGTGTTTAGATCTGTGATGGTAGGCTCATCCATCCCACCTACAGAGTGGTCACAGGTATTCAAAAAATGAGAGCAACTCGGGATGAATGGGGAAACCCTCTCCAGAAGTGTAAGTGCACCCTTTGCCACAACCCTGTGACCACACAACTTACCTGGCCAGAAAGGGTACTGTGTTGGATTCCCCCACAGTGACTGGGAGGCTGGCCCAGGAGGCCGGCGAAGAGACAAGGAGGTGGTGGCTGACAGGCTGGTGTTCTCCAGCAGGACCTGAGGCAAGAGACCAGAGTTCCAGTGAGGCTGAGCCTCGCCTCTGACCACCTTCCCCAGCTCTGCTTCCTGTGCCAGCTGCTGACCTCTTACCTCCTTGTAGCCCAGTATCTGGCCTGTGGTTGGGTGTCTTTGGGCCTGAAGGTCGGATGGCACTGGAGCCCCAAGCGCAGCCAGGAGCGACCAGGGATCTGTCTTCCTCGGCCATTTTCTGGAGAGAGGAGGGAAGGTGACTTTGGAATCTACTTTCTGCCTCTCCCTATTTCTCAGCTGGCCTAGCTCAGGCCCCTCCAGAGTCCTCACCGAGCCGAGTGCTCCACAGCGTGCAGTGGGAGCCAGGCTGGGCCTGACAGAAACAGCTGCTCTGCTTCTTGCTGTAGGGCCGGGGCGCAGGGAGGCAGGCCATGGGGAAGCTGGGCCGAGGGCACGACAGAGAAAGTGCAATTAAAAGAGGCAGGGCAGGCTGGAGAGATGGCTTAGCAGTTAAGGCACTTGCCTGGGAAGCCTAAGGACCCAAGTTCAATTCCCCAGTACCCATGTAAGCCAGATGCATAAGGCGGCACCTGTGTCTGGAATTTGTTTGCAGTAGCTAGAGGCCCTGGTGTGCCTGTTCTGTCGCTCTCTCTCAAATAAATAAATATGATATTTAAAACAAGTTGTTTTTTTTTTTTAAAGAGGCGGGCCAGGCATGGGTGGCACACACCTCTAATCCCAGCACTCAGGAGCCAGTGGTAGGGGGATCACCATGAATTCGAGGCCACCCTGAGACTTCGTAGTGAATTCCAGGTTAGCTTGGGCTAATGTGAGACCCTCCCTCCAAAAACAAAAAAAGGAGAAAAGAGGTAATGGCACTTGTGTTTCAATCAGGTGGGAGATGTCCCCAACAGACGGGGGAGGGCCATCACTTGCATTCCAAAGATTGTCCAAAACACTACCTTCAACTGGATGAGCTGGGGCACGGATTTCAGACTCACACAGACTAATCACGAGGTATACTTTAAAAGACGAGAATCACTAATATTAGGAAGGGGTTTCAGACCTACGGCCGCGACTAGTGCCCTGAGGCCTGCGGACAGAAGGGCGCTGCACAGAGCAGGGGAGGCGCGGTGCACGAAGCAGCTCGGAGAGCTAAGGGATCCCCAGGACTCCCCGCTCCGTCCTCCCCGGGGCCGTCCGGTACCGACGGGACCCGGATGACAGCGTACAGCCTCGGAAGTGCGAGGTCCTGACAAAAGGGTGTCGCTGCTTTCAGGCTCCGCGCGCGTCAACTGTCACTCACGGTGCTCTCGGGAGCCCCGGGCACGTTCAGCAGTTCCCAGCGTCCTGTGCATCCCACTTCCAGGGCGCGGAGGGGCAGGTTCAGGGGGTCCGGGGGAGGCAGCACTACGGGGAATGGGGGCGGGGGAAGAGAAGGGTCACAGGTCAGGGGTCAGGAGTCATCCGCCGTGCGCTCCTCGGTCCCAGTCCCCCGGCCCTCACCGAGTCGCTCGGTCTCCAACATCCCGAAGGCACAGCGGCCGCCGGAGCAGCCCGGAAACTCAGCTGGTACCCGCGGAGTAAGCCCCGCCCCTAGACGGGCGGAAGTTGAAGCGGCTTCCGGCGTGGGGGCGAGCGCGGCCGGGCGGAAGCGGCTGCGCCGCCGCCTTGGTTACCGCGTTCTGCGTCCGCGCGGCGTCATCGCCCCGAGCCCGCTCGCCGCGGCAGCGCGGGCGCCACCCGACCCGGTGGGGCCCGAGAGCCGGCCCCCAGGTGAGCCCCTTCCCGCCGCCCCCGCTCCAGAGCCCGGCGCGTTGTCCTCGTCGTCTCGAGGCCCCGGGAGCGCCAGCCGCCGCGCCGCGGGGCCCCGAGGTCGGCGCTGCTAACCCGGATGGGCTTGGGGCTCGGGGCCATCGCCTTGCAGCCTGCCCGGTTACGTGATACGCCCACCCCCGGGGCGCTGGTGTCTGCACCTCGGAGACTAGAGGGAATGCTGCTTGCCCACGCCGAGAGGGACGTGGGACATCAGCCCGGGGGGGGGGGGGACAGGGCTAGGGCAGGGCCAAAGGCAAGAGAGGGGGAGCCGGCGGGCCTGGAGGGTGGGCTCGGGGTCCAGGGCGGACGGCGTTGAGTGGTGACAGTTGAGAAAGATGTTGGGCTTTTTGTTTTGTTGTTTTTTGGCTCAGCTCTTCATCCAGGAGCCATCATGTTGGTGATACCCCCCGGACTGAGCGAGGAGGAGGAGGCTCTGCAGAAGAAATTTAACAAACTCAAGAAAAAGGTGAGGGAGTGTGCGGGGCATGGGCTGGTCTTCCACATTCGGCACCCTGAGGACACGTGGGATGAATGCTAACGGGATGAGGGTTCTCCTGGCTCATGGGGGGAGGGGGGGGCTGTTGCCTCTCTGTGGCTTCAAGTCTTGGCCTGGGCCTCCTTTCTTTCCTGTGCAGCCCTTCGGAATTACCAACCTTTCCTGGGGTTTTACCAAGCTTAGATTTCCCAGTTCCATCCAGTGCCTTACTGAAAGCCATCAGATAACCCAAACTGAAGCTGTCCTCTTCCCACCTAATCTAGTCTCTCTCTCTCTCTCTCTCTCTCTTTTTTGTTACTTTTATTTATTTGAGAGCAACAGAGAGAGAGAATGGGTGCGTCAGGGCCTCCAGCCACTGCAAACGAACTCCAGACGCGTGCGCCCCTTTGTGCATCTGGCTAATGTGGGTCCTGTGGGGATCGAGCCTCCAACTGGGGTTCTTAGGCTTCACAGGCAAGCACTTAACCGCTAAGCCATGTCTCCAGCCCTAGTCTCTTTTCTTGATATTTCATATAGGATCTACTATACTCAAGTCTCACGTTTGGCCTCCAAATTTCATCTCTTTGACTTTCTTTTTCCCCACAGAGCCTCACACACTAGCCAAGGCTTGTGTGAAACTCACTACATAGCCCAGGGTGGCCTCAAAGTCATAGCAGTTCTCCTGCCTCAGCCTCCCAAGTGCTGAGATCACAGGCATCAGCCACCGTGCCCAGCTCATCTCTGACTTCGGAACTATTTATATAACCAGATATTGTCAACTCTGTCCATGTTCTTCCCCTTCTTCACGCCCTTTCCCAGCCCTCTCTCCTTTTTTATTCATTTGTGATAGGGATTGAGGCAGGGTCTCACTCTAGCCCAGGCTGACATAGGACTCACAGTGATCTTTACTCAGCCACTGGAGTGCTGGGATTATAGGCATGGGCCACCATGTCCAGTTTGTTGTGTTTTATTTTATTTATATTTTTTCCTGAAACAAGATCTCACTTATATGGCCCAGGCTGGTCTTGAACTCCTGGACTCCTGTTGTTTTCCTACCTCAGCTTTCTGAGTAGCTAGAACTACAGGTGCACAACACCATACCCAGCATGCCAAATACTCTTGATACCTCTAAGTAATTTATTCTGTTTACTCATGCCTGCTCTCTTAAATAATTTTTTTTAAAAATCAAAATGATCAGTGAGCTGGGTGTGGTGGCACCCACCTTTAATCCAAGCACTCTGGAGGCAGAGGTAGGAGGATCACACTGAGACTACATAGTGAATTCCAGGTGTCCCTGCTCCTAGGCTAGAGCAAGACCTTACCTAAAAAAAAAAAAAAAATCAGCCGGGTGTGGTAGCACACAACTTTGGTCTCAGCAGTTGGGAGGCAGAGGTAGGAGGAGCACCATGAGTTTGAAGCTAGCCTGAGACTACATAGGGAATTCCAGGTCAGCCTGGGCTAGAGCAAGACCCTACCTTGAAAAACAAAAAACAAAAAACATCATTGGAAACAGTAAACTCTGTTTCCTCTTTCTCAGAACCTTTCAGAGGAGCCGGGCATGGTGACACACGCCTTTAATCCCAGCACCTAGGAGGTAGAGGTAGGAGGATCACCATGAGTTCAAGGCCACCCTGAGACTACGTAGTGAATTCCAGGTCAGCCTGGACTAAGAGGTTTTACAGTGTGTATAGAGGAGAGCAAAGCCCTAAAATCTTGCTTTGGCATTCTTGTCAATCAAACAGAATTACTACTCCCAACATATACATTCCTGAAACCTGTTCTCTGCATCTTTGCTATCCTGCTTTCTTTTAAGGTACCCTCCCTATTGTTCAGCTGATTCTATTCAGGATTCCATTCAATGGCCGTTTAAGCATCAGGAAACCTTACTTGCTTTCAGCTGTGACTAACCTGCACCTTTATAGTCATGTTGGCTGTCAGCGTAGTCATTTTACTTCCTGGGCTGTGTGTTTATCTTCTCAAGGAGGGTCTCGCTGTAGTTCAGGCTGATCTCAAAGTCACTCTGTAACCCCAGGCTGGCCTCAAACTCATGGCAGTCGTTACCTCAGCCTCCTGAGTGCTGAGATTAAAGGTGTGTACTGTCATGCCTGGCTTGTTTCTGAGGCTAGGAATTAGGCATTTCACTTCTTGCCTTTACACGCAAGTGATAGGCTGGAGCTCCAGCCCATGGTTTCATTTGATTGCAGTTTTAGAACAGAGACTGGAAGGTCTCTGGATACCATGGTTTGGTTGGGTTAAATACTGTTGGCAGAATGATGGCGGGGGGTATATGCACCACTCCAGGGGCACCATTTGTATTGTTTTGTTTTTCTGCCAAGAAAGATGGCTCTGAGACTGGGGAGATAACTCAGCTGGCAAAGTGGTTGTCATGCAAACGTGAGAATGTGAGTTGTGCTCCCCAGCACAGATAAGTGCCGAGCATGGCAGTGCATGTCTGCAGTCCCAGCAGTAGAGAGGTGGGGACAGAGATCCCCCGGGCTTGCTGGTGAGCTCGTCAGCTGAATCAGTCCCCTCTGTGTTCGGGAAGACCCTGTCTCAGTAAATAAGGTGGGTCTGGGGAGATGGTGCACTTGCTTGCAGAGCCTACCCGTTTAGGGTCAACGCCCCAGTGATCCAAGTAAAACCAGATGCACAGAGTGGCACATGCGTCTGGAATTCGTTTGCAGTGTCATGAGGTCCTGGGCACCCATATTCTCTGAAATAAGTACATGAAAATATTTAAAATACATAAGGTGGAAAGTTACAAAGGAACACACCTGAAGTCTGCCTCTGGCCTCCACACCCATATGTGTGCGTACACACACGGATGTACTTCACATACGCTTGCAAAAGGCAGCTGTATCGAGAGGACTGGCTGCTGTTCACTTAACAGTCTCCCCCTCCCCCCATTCCAGAAGAAGGCCTTGCTGGCTCTGAAGAAGCAGAGCAGCAGCAGCACAGCCAGCCAGGGCGGTGTCAAGCGCTGTGAGTGACCAGAGCCCGGGGTCCTGGGGGCGGCGTGGGCTGCCCTCCACACTGCCCCATGAATGACACTCTGTTTCCCACCCCAGCACTGTCAGAACAACCTGTGGTGGACACTGCCACAGCAACAGAACAGGCGAAGCAGCTGGTGAAGTCCGGAGCCATCAGTGCCATCAAGGCCGAGACCAAGAACTCAGGCTTCAAACGTTCTCGAACCCTAGAGGGGAAATTAAAGGTAAGCCGCCAGAGCCCTGGTGTCGGGGTTCTCCCCAAGTATGTATTCAGACTACCAGAGCCCTTGATGTCGGGGTTCTCCCCCAGGCTGGAAGGGACATGAGCTTAGGGAGCAGCAGTATGTATTCAGACTCAGGCAAGTTGCTGTGCTGTTCTGAGGTTTAGTCTGGAATCATCTTTTGGGGGGGGGCGGGTGGTTTTGTAGTTTTCAGGAAGGGTTTCACTCTCGCCCAGGCTGGCCTCAAACTCAGCGATCCTCCTACCTCTGCCTCCCTCCAAGTACTGGGATTAAAGTTGTGTGTCGCCATACCCAGCTTCATTTTTTTTTTCTCTCCTTTTGAGATGGGGCTCACTGTCTTACTCAGGCTGTATCCAACTCATGTGATCCATTTGTCCTACAAGTCCTTGGGACTTGGGTACACCCATACGTCGTAGTGCAGCTTTAGGTTTCTTATGTAGAAAATGAGAAGCCTAGGTGTGTGTCATGCACTGACACTGGGTTCTTCCGCGCCCTAGGATCCTGAGAAGGGGCCTGTGCCCACTTTCCAGCCGTTCCAGAGGAGCATATCAGCAGATGAGGACCCGCAGGAGGTAGTGGTTCCCTTTCTCTGTCCCTTGGGGTGAGGCGTGAGGAGATGAAAGACTCACTCCAGCATCTAGGAATCATCTTAACTGTTCTTGGTCTTTGTTCAGTCATCCAGGCGTCCCCAGAGGAAGTCTCTATATGAAAGGTTAGCAAGAGAATGAGTCCGATTTGATTGGGGGTTGATGGCCAGAGGTTTGTGGTTGGAGTGGAAAGAGCCCACTGCAAAGGGACTGTTGACTGTCCTCAAGGTCTAGGTGGAGATAAAAACCACTCTTGATTCTCACTGTCGCTTCTCCCCAGCTTTGTATCTTCTAGTGATCGACTTCGGGAACTGGGGCCAGATGGAGAAGAAACAGAGGCTTCTGGGGCTGGAGATGGCCCACCTCGAAACTTCGACTGGGGTTATGAAGAACACGGTGGTGCCCGCTCTTCAGCCTCCCCTCCCCGGAGCCGCAGCCGGGACCGCAGTCATGAGAGGAGCCGTGACAGAGACCGAGACCGAGAGCGGGACAGAGATCGAGACAGGGACCGGGAAAGAGACAGAGATCGGGACAGGGACAGGGATCGAGACAGGGACAGGGATCGAGATCGAGACCGGGACAGGGATCGAGATCGAGAGGGCCCTTTCCGCAGTGAGTGGACCTGGGTAGGGTCAGGTGGGCCCTGCTAAGGTGGACATGAGATGGACCGTGTGGTGACAGTCATTTCTGACCTCTAGGATCAGACTCATTCCCTGAACGCCGGGCACCTCGGAAGGGAAACACTCTGTATGTGTATGGAGAAGACATGACGCCCACCCTCCTCCGTGGGGCCTTTTCTCCCTTTGGAAACATCATTGACCTCTCCATGGACCCACCCAGAAAGTAAGGAAGGAAGGCCTAGGATGTGCACCTGGGAGGAAGCTGCCTTGTCTCCACAACTTGTGGCCTGGGGTTTGGTTGGATCTGGTGGGGTCCCCCGGCCTGTGCTGACCCTGTTTCTCTCTTACCCCAGCTGTGCCTTCGTCACCTATGAAAAGATGGAGTCGGCAGATCAGGCCGTTGCTGAGGTTGGGACCTCTTAGACCTATCCGTCTCGTCCCTCTCGTCCTCACATTTCCCCCTGAAAATACTTGGGGTCCAGGACAAAACTGATTTTTCCTGACAGAGCTGACATCTGCAGACCCCTACTCAATCTGCTAGCATAGCCGCCCCGGGATAATTTTTGGGATCTCTGTGTAATGGCCCCTCCTCCATCCCCTACCCTCTGCACTGCAGCTCAACGGGACCCAGGTGGAATCTGTACAGCTCAAAGTCAACATAGCCCGCAAACAGCCCATGCTGGATGCTGCCACCGGCAAGTCTGTGTGGGGCTCCCTCGGTAGGTACAGGATTCTCCCCTCCCTGTCCTCCTGCCACAGCTCACCTCTGCACATCTGAGGGTTCCTTAAAAGTGCTAAAGGTTTAAAAAGAAGGGGGGGCTAAAGATTAGAATTTGGGTTGAAGCTGAGGGTGGAGAATTGCCAGGCTGTCTGCCAGAGGTAAGGAGAGGAGAGACAAGCATGACTGAAGCCGGTGGAGTCGGGGTGGAGGGAGGCAGCGTCTCCTACAGCTTGTTCCCTCCCACCTGGAGCATGGTGGACGTTCTAAGAACTTGAACTACGGACAGGCACTCGATAGATGAGGACCAGAAGTACAGATTTGAGTCATGTGCATCACAGGGTCACAAGACGATGAACCGTTGGAAATGTGCATTCTGGAGAAAACAGTGACCCGAGACTGGCTTGAGGAATTGTCAGGAATATGTTAGGAAGCTGGGCTCTGCTCCGCATACCCCACACATCCCCAGCAATCTTGACACACTAGGCTGAAATTTAGACTGCAGCAATCCCGAAAGGTCTGAGCCAAGCAGCACAAGAGGAGCCGAGAGACGTGGGTTGCGCAGGCAGAGTGGTGAGCGGTGGCAGGGTGCAGCTGGAGAGGAGCCCCTGGATAGAGCGAGAAGAGGCCCGTGGAGGTGGAGAAGGAAGAAGGCAGGGCAGTCGGTGTGAAGGAGCATGCTGAGGACCCGAGCGACTGCCAGGGAAGCTTTGGTACACCTGGTAGTTTCCTGAAGACAGATCTTTCTGGGGAGAGTGAGCAGAGGCAAGGTTTTGGAGGAAGAGTGACCCTGTAGACACCAGAAAGGAAATGGCACCCACCAGTGTGTCAATAGAGTATCACAGAGTTGCTCTCATTTTAATTATGTAAATATTTTTATTTATTTATTTGACAGCAAAGACAGTGTGGGTGTGCCAGGGCCTCTTGCTGCTGCAAACTCCAAATGCATGCACCACTTTGTGCATCTGGCTTTAACATGGGTACTAGAGAATCAAACCTAGGCTTGCAGGCTTTGCAAGGAAGTGCCTCTAACCACTGAGAAGGCTCTTTGGCCCTTCCTTTTTGGTTTTCATGTGTTGGCCAAAAGCCATGGGTCAACATCATCCACATACCTCACAACTGTAGCGTTTGGAGATGTTCTAATGACAAGACGTCTATATGCCGGACACCTTACACTGTTCATGAGGGGGTTGACCACCAGAGGGCAGCATGAACACCAGGCTGCCAGGGGACCCACAACAACCTTCTGACCTTACATGTCGCTCTCTTCCCTAGCTGTCCAGAACAGCCTTAAGGGTTGCCACCGGGACAAGAGGACCCAGATCGTGTACAGTGATGATGTCTACAAGGAAAACCTTGTGGATGGCTTCTAGGACACAGCTGTAACCCTTGTGCCTCACATGCCCAAGCACTGGTCTTAGTAAACCCTGGGGTGGAAGCCCACACATCTGCCTTCAGCCTCTGCTTTTTCAACACCTGGGATTGGGGTGAAGCCTTCAAAATGGCTGTCAGATTTTATATTAAACGGCCAGTGCACATCCCCACTCCTGTACCCAGGAAACGTCTGGAACACAGTCATTGTTGCAGCTGCTTTAATCAGATCCCATGCCCCCGTACAGCAGAATCCCCTCATAGAAAACCCAGATCCTCATCTCTGAGTTTGTCCTTGAGCCAGGGAAGCACCTGGAAGAGATTGACATGGAAGTCCCGGGCATAAGCGGGCACCTGCTGCTGCCGCCTCTGGCCTTTGCAGACATCCACCACTCCCCAGCTGATCACACCAACCTGCATAAGTGAGGGATGCCATGAGTTGCTTGGTACTTTATGGTAGAAAGCAGCTGAGCTGACCTAAAGGTGGTACGCTAGGAACCCAGTTCAACCATGTCTGGGCACATGCACGTCCAGTTAGGCATAGCCATAAGCTGAGGCAAGGCCCTGCTTCCTTCCCGTCGCCAGCCCCACACACAGCTCCCTTGCCATGGGGCCTATGCTAGCTGCTTGGCAACTCCCCACAAACAGGAAGGGAGCACTCACTTGAATGAAGCGACTCCTCTTGTGGACAATGAGAGGGCCTCCTGAGTCACCTGCGGGAGAGGAGAGAGGCTGCACCTGGAGAGGGAGAGGACCACCTGGCCTCCCTCAGGGACTTATAGTAAGACCAAGAGCCTTCTCACCTTTGCAAGTATTGGGGTCAGAGTAGGGATCCACCCCTCCTGTGCAGAGGAACCTGGGGGTGACCACCTCCGAGACATCCTTGACTTTGTCATATCCCGGGGCATACAGAGCATCTCTCTCGCAGCTGGCCTTCTGCAGGTGGGAGAAGGCTGAAGTGACCAGACTGGCTTGAGAAGGACAGGCTGAGATGAGCTCTGGGAGCAGCCGCTCACCTTGTCTCCGTTCTTGATGTAGACCTCCTTCCGGATCAGCTGCTGCTGCTGCTCAGACACGAACAGGGCTTTGACGTCCTTGCCAGGGAGCAGCTCTTCCTCTGGGTGAGGGCACAGACTGGCTCAGCCTGGCTGCCTGCCCCTATCTGTCCCCATTGTCGCGCACTGCCGGTGTGCGTGCTCTGAGCTGGGCATCACCACCCTCCCACGGCACTCCTGTCTCCTGGCATCTTGTCTTAGCCCAGGCTACCCCTTACTGTGCTGCTGGCAGGTGGCCGTCTGAGGAAGCCGCAGAGCCCGGGTGGTTCCCTCCGTGCAGGGGAGACAGATGGGTCTGTTCAGGAGACGGGAAGTCAGGAGCTACCTGTATCCTGCCCTCTAGCCGCCTTCCCCAGCTTTCTGGGGACACAGGCTGCTCACCTGAGAGTCTGGTCATACTTCAGCTTCGTCTTAAGTTTGATCAGGGCGACATCGTAGTCATAAAACTCAGGAATCCCTTCCGCCCTCTTCCCATTGATGTTGTAGTTGGGGTGAAATAGGACCTCTTCTATCTCCAGGCCCCGGATCTTCCCTCCTGAGGGGGAGGAGAGCGGGCACTACTTTTCTGTGGGCAGCCTCCTCCCCCTGAGTGACGTATTTTACCCCATCCTTGACTGATCAGAGCGAGAGGGAGGCTCTGGCGGGAGCTCAGCATTCGCTGGGACGTCTTACCCACGCTGACCTTGATGGAGTGTTTCTGGTCGTCCACTGTGAAGCAGTGTGCCGCCGTCAGCACGAAGTACTCAGACACCACAGCCCCCATGCAGTTCTCGTGTCCCTTCGTAGGGCGCTGGGAATGCAGCCGCGGAGGGGAACTCAGCCTTCACCAGCCAGTCTAACGTGGGCTTGGCGTGTACGTGGCGCTGGGAACCAGGCCCTGGGCCCCATGCTTGCTAGGCTGGCCCTGTACTGCTGAGCTGTAGCCCCAGCCCTTCCCCTCCCTCCACACCATCTTCTGGCAGGATCTTCTTGTGCAAACAGGCTGACCTCAAACCCAAAGCAGTACACCTGCCTCAGCATGGGCCACCACCCCGGGCTTCCTGTTTTGAGAGCGTTTTGCTAAGTTACTCAGGCCCAGCTAACATGAACATCTTGCCCACTCTCTTTCCAGACCTCGCCTCCCGCAAGTCCCCATTGCTAGGATTCTGTGCTTACAATGACTGAGATCTTGGCCTGCCACGGTTGCTTGTGGTAAGCAGTGCCTTTCGTGTGCTCCCAAACCATGCCACAGAGACCCAAAGACTTGGTTTCGTCTGGCAAAGAGAGGGAGAGAGTGCTGAAGGCCATCTTTGGCTGTGTCCCTGCATGTCTGGGGAGCACAGGCTCACGAGGAGGAAAGGGGTCAGGGTGCTTGTTTCTTAGGAGTTGAGGCATTTCCCAGGAGGGGGCTACCTGTGGCCCGGATGTCAGAGGCCTGGCTGTTGCTAACTTGCTGTCCCTGGGCCTCTTGATTTCAGTTTCTGCACCTTGTAAAGCTACTCAGCTGTCATTCTACTTTCAGGAAGTGGACAGCACAGGAACAGGGTATAGATGCTGAGAGTAGGAAGTGGAGAGAGGAAGTGGGGAGAGCCGGCCCATTGCTCTTCCGTCTTCCTACCAATCATTTGAAAGAAGACGTCTTCCAGGTTTTCCATGTCCTTGACTTTGAACACATGCTGCTCCCTATCCTTCTTGGAAGCCAAGGCGTTGATGTTCTCTTGGTTCACCAGAGGCCCAACCCCAAACACGTACACGTCTGAGGGAGGGAAGACAGGGTGAGGGGCTGGGCCGTGGGAAAGGAGGGCGTGGGGTGCGGGGCAGGTCACTCACCTAGATAATCTTCCCTCAGGTTCTTTCGGTCCCTACCGATGTCCAACAAACTCCGAATGTCGTGAATGACAGTGACGGGGTTCCCACCCATGTTGTGCAAGCCTGCAGGAAAGACGTGGAGGGGGGATAAGTCTGGGAAGTAGGAAAGGGGGAGCTGGTGGCAAGGTCACAGGAAAGTTCGCTCAGCAGCCAGCTGGGAACAGTATTCAGGGCCCAGCTCCGTTTAGCAGTGTGGGTGGACTTGAGGACCAAGCGCTAGTGCAGGAGGTGGGGGTCAGGTGGGAGGAAGGTCCCCTCTGACCGTCCGTCATGAGGATGATGACGTGGCGGGTACGGTTCCAGCCTTCGGGGGGCTCGTCCCCGGCCCAGCTCATCATGCTGTACACGGCCTGCAGGGCCTTCCTGGTGTTAGTCCCCGTCTTCAGCTTGTGGTCTGTACAGAAGGAAGAGATCGTCACCTCCCTGGCTCTCCTGAGTCACCCGTGGGCACCAGAGGCCTGTCACAGCCGAAAGCCAACATCCTGCCACTTTGTGACTTACCTTTGGCCCGCCCAACACTCCCACCAATTTCCATTGCTCAATGACCCTTTGGTCCTCTCTCGTACTGGAAGGCGATCCTCCCTGCCTTCCCAGCTGCATCTCTCCCTGTCTCTCTGCAGCCCCTGCGCTCCTGACCTTCGTAACTGATCTGGTTCAGCTGCTCTGTGACCCAGTCGGCATCACTGCTCTTTTCATCAGACACTTTGACGATGATCTTGGTGTTGGTGGCATATGTCAGTACAGCATATCTCGGCCTCACCCCATAACTCGCCACCTGTGGGTGAGAGGAGCAGCAGCTCATGGCAGTGGTGTGTGGTCAGGAGAATTCATCTTTGCTGGAACAAGGAAGGCCCGAGTCAGGCTGGGGGTCTGCAGCTCAGGGAGGCTGACTGCCATCAGGATGCTGGGTCATGTAAAAAGGGAAGGAGGGGGCTGGAGAGATGGCTTAGAGGTTAAGACGTTTGCCTGCAAAGCCAAAGGACACAGGTTCAATTCCCCAGGACCCACGTTAGCTAGATGCACAAGGGGTCACACACGTCTTGCAATGGCTGGAAGCCCTGGGGCGCCCGTTCTCTCTCTCTCTCTCTCTCTCTCAAATAAATAAAAATTTTTTTAAAAAGGAAGAAGGGCCTGGAGTGGTGGCACACACCCTTAACCCCAGCACTTGGAAGGCAGAGATAGGAGGATCACCATGAGCTTGAGGCCACCCTGAGACTACATTGTGAATTCCAGGTCAGGAATTCATAGAGAGAGACCCTACCTTGAAGCATCCCCCCCCCCCAAAAAAGAGAAGGAAGCGTGGGTGTGGTGGTGCGCACCTTTAATTTGAGTACTTGGGAGGCTGAGGTAGGAGGATCTCTATGAGTTCAAGGCCAGCATGAGCTGCAGAGTGAGACCCTGCTTCAAAACAGCTGGGGAGGACAGGTTTAGGACCTGGGCTTTCCTGGACTGTGGTTCAGAGCGGCTGCAGTACAGAAAACCAGTCTGGAAGTGGTGAGCTCCAGTCAAGGCCCATCATTCACAGAGAAATCATACCTTCTCAATTAAGTTAGTGAGGCACCGCTTGGCCCCCGTGAAGTTGCTGGCTCCAATGCTGTCTGATCCATCCAGCACCAGGTAGATGTTCATGGAGCCCGAGGGGTCCAGGACAATCTTCCGCTTCTGCTGTTCTCCTGGGTGCCAGCAGAGACTCAGCATGCCTTTCCCCTCCTCCCACACTTCCCTCCTCCCTCCCTGCCCTCAAACCTGGGCTGTGCCCATCTTCAGCATCAACCCCTTCTATGGTCTCTGTCAGGGAGGACAGGAAGGCTTCCGCCACCTCTTCAGGGGTGTCGTACATGAAAGAATCTGGGAAGGTCAGAGGTAGGTCAGATGTCTGCAGTGTCAACACGGTGGCGGGGTGGGGAGGTGACGGGATTCCAGGAGGGAGAGGTTCAAGAGTGAGTGCTAAACTGGGAGGACGTGAGGAAGGAGATGGTCCGAGGCAAGAAGACAGTGCCCTAGTGTGGGCACGTTAGGATGGCAGGGCAGGAGCTATCTGGAGGAGCAGGTCAAGGGTCACCTTGGCAGGAAGGTTCTGTCCCACTCCACGATCCTCCTTCCTGGCATCTTCGCTGCTGGGAGCCACGCAGGGTAAGCCCCCGGCTGCAGTGGTAGGTGACTCTGTCTTCAAGGCGGTACTGGCTGCCCACCTTCCTTGTGCCAATAGGGATGCCAGGGTTGGGGCAGTATGATGCTGCAGAGTCATGAGAAATGGAGGTGAGCCCAGGGCAGGCAGAGAGCAGACATAGACACCTGTCCTCAGGGAGGATCTGATCCCTCAGGGCGAGGGGACGATCGGGGGCAGACTTGCTTCTCACCTCCGTTGTCACAGATCGCTGTTTCCCCATCCCACCGGCCGTTCACTTGGCAAGTGCGATTGGCAGAGCCCCGGAGAGTGTAACCGTGGTAACAGTAAAAAGAGATCTGGTCGCTCAAGTTGTAGTACGGGGCTCGGGGCCAGTACTCCCCATTCTCAAAGTCCTGAGGTCGCGGGCAGCGAATTGCTTTGGTAAAAACAAGTAACAGTCACCAAGAGGGAGGGTTGTCTCCAAGACATTCCTTCTGGTCCCTGAGGCCCAGTCCCTGAGGAAGCCCCTCAGGAGTGGCATCCAACCTTTAACCCACAGCCGTCCTGTTGCCCAGTCCCTCCAATTCTGAGTGTTCTCTGACATGGGCAAGCACAGTGAAGGTGGGCTCCCTGCCTTCCCTTTCCCACTTGCACCCCAAGAAATGTGCCTGTGCCTTTCAGCCCAACTGGTCAGCCCACTGGACTCTCTGTCGCCTCCACCCACTGCCCACTGTGGCTGTCTCGAACCTCTGCACTCCGCATTCTTGACAATCTTTTGGTCTTGGGTCTGCAGGGCACTCCAGGACCCTGTGGATCTGCAGGTGCGGGTCTGCACGGGGTACGGATAGAAGCCAGAGGGACACTGGTACTCCAGGGCCTGGCCCCCTTGGAGAAGTCGGAAGGCTCCACCTTTGATCTCCACCCCCTCCAAAGAGCAGGAGCTCTGGGGTTGGGCTGTGGGCAGTGGAGTTGTGGGCACACCTGTGGAGAGACAGTGGTAAAGCCTGTCCCACCCCCAAACCAAGGAGGGATGCTGGGGGCAGCAGGGAGAAGTGACCTTTGCTTACCTCCAGACAAGAGGCCCAAGACCAAGGGTACCAGGCAGAATTGGGGCCTGAGGCTGCAGCCCATGGCCGTGGGAGGCAGGCAAGAGAGAAGCGGGGGGTCAGTGGGCCGGAGCGCCTTCCCAGCTTTGCTCTGGGCACCTGCTTGTTCCGACGTCCAAGGTGAAACTCCAGAGCTGGGTCTAGCCACACTTTCTTCTCGCCAGCCCCCAGCCTTTTATGCAATCTGTTTTGGCACCTGCTGCTTGATCTGCCTGCCTTGTACGCACACACAACACAATTAACTTTCCGGGAACATTCAAACAGGAGTGCCCCTGAGCTGTCAACTGAAGAAATAGAAACTACTGCATAAGCACCTCCCTTCGCTGTCTATTCCAGGACCCTCCCCGTCAGTACTTCTGAACCCCAGCTCTCCAACAAGCCCAGACTACCTCCTTAGGAACCAGAAATAGGTCCTCCAGCTCAGTCCCCTGTGGACTGCGTTACAGGGCAGAGGTCAGCTCTATTTGTGTAACAGGGTCTCTGACCTTCCTGGAATCCTGCTGGCCTCCCCACCCCTTGTCCCCAGGCAGAGGCACAGACAGATGTGGAAATTGTTGATTTTTTTTATTAGTTTCATAACTGGGAAATTCCGTGCAAAAGTGAAAGTAGGGTGAGTCACTCACTCACTGGTTAAGGAATGTGCCCATAGTTGGGGCAGGGGGACGGGACAGGGCCGGGGCAGCCAGCACTTGGCACAGCCCTGGGGATTCCCCAGCTTGCGTTGCTTGTCTCTGGGTGAAGATGGGTCACAGAGCTCTGAGGGTGGACGCTCAGAGGTAGGAGATGAGGGGTTGGTGGTCATGATCAGAGGGGTAAAAAGTTCAGGGTGCTGTCCAGGTGCTGCCTCAGCCAGGGTTGCAGGCGGAAGAGGTTTATGTGGAAGTCTCGGGGAGGAGGCAGGGCCCCAGGGGGCGGCTTTCTGCGGGAGTTCTTGCCAGAGGTCACACAAGGGTCATAAAGACTCCAGCTCACCAGGCCTACCTGCAGGAAAGGAGACGTCAGGATGGGAGGCTGTCCTAGCCTCCACTCAGCTGTGACCTCCCGGTCCCTTTAAAGGCCTCCTACATGCCCCCTGCAAGGAGGGTGGGTATCCTGCAGGCCAGCCCTCACCTGGAAAAACCTGAACCTCCGCTGGAGGAACACGGCGCCACCAGATTCCCCTGCAGGCAGAGAGGGGATGGAGAGCTTTACCCAGGGCGGCTCCCGGTTGTCCCACCGCCGTGCACGCTGATCGCAGGGTCACCACCACCTCCTCTCAGGGAGTGCAGACTCGGATCCTCACCTTTGCAAGGATTGTCGTCCTTCTCCATCCCGCTGCAGAGGAACTGGTCTGTCACCACCTCTGTGACATCTGTCAAGTTAGGGAATGCTTTTTTGTCTTGAGAGACAGCCTGAATACAGCTTGTCCACTGCAGGAAGGGTGGAGTAGGAAAGGACAGGATGAGTGGCCCAGGGACATGTGGCCAACCATGTAGGGCTAGGAGAGGGGGGGGGGGGGATCAAGTTAGAGCAGACAGCCAGGGCTCCACCTTCTGGGAGCAGCAGCATTCCTGACCCGAGACCTCACCTTGGGGCCCATCTGGAGGTTAACGTTCAGCTTGTGTCCGTCCAAGGCCACAAAATGAGCGGGGATGCTCTGTTGGTTCAGGAGTTCTGTCTCTGTCATTAGGGAGGTGGGGATGTCCGTGTAAGTTTCTTCACCTCGAGTCAGAGAGCCCGGCGTGGGAGCTGCTGCTCAGTCCCTGACAGTTCCCCCAAGCTCTAGCCCCAAGTCATCATAAACCCTGAGTCTCAGGACTCACCATGGTCCCGACACGTGCTGCCTGGGGGTCTCCGCAGAGCCATATTTGCCTCCATGGTGCAAGGGAGGCAGATGGGCCTGGGGAGAAGGGTGAGCGTCACATAGGCTCATCCACAGTTACTCCTGTTGCCCACAGGTAACCACCCACCCTAGACTTGGGCACCTGGCATGGCTGGACATCTTCACTTTCTGATCCAGTTTCAGCAGGGCGATGTCATCACCATAGAACTCTGGGATTCCCTGGTTCCTCTTCGCATGGACGTCAAACCCTGGGTGGATCACTGCCCTCTCCACAAGGAACTCTTTGCCCCTATTGGAACTGGGATCCCCTGAGAAAATTTGGTGAATTAGACTGGACTGCAGCTCTTAAAGGCTGGAATCAGGTGCTGGGAGCTCCGGTCTCAGGTTCAGGAGCCTGCTGAGCCCTGGCCTTACCCACAGTGACCCTCCACATTGGACGGTCCTCCTCCTTGCTGTAGTGGAAGCAGTGGGCCGCCGTTAGGACCCACTGGTCAGAGATGAGGGCTCCCCGGCAGGTCTCTTTGTGGTGGGGCTGCAAGGAACGAGCCACCATGGGGGACTGCTGCGTCTTGGGCTCCTTTCGCCTCTGGGATCCAAGCCCCACCCCTCCTTCCTGGTACCTTAAAAATGACATGCCAAGGTGTCCTCTCCTGGTCAGAGGCATTGGCAGAAAGGTTCCCTACCCCACAAATGGTGTCTGTGAGCTGGGAGACATCTGTGGGTGTGAGGAACACAGGGGGAAGGTGAGGGTCCCCGGGGGGTGCAGGCCGCCCCTCCCCCCACGCTCCCACTGCAGGACTACAGCGTGCTCTCACCCAGCATGTGCTCAAAGACCTGCTGCACGGCCTGCGCATCCTGCAGGATGAAGGCATGCCTCTCACCATCCTTCTTGGATGCCAGCTCATTCAATTCTCGCCAATCCACATCCAGACCGCCCACCCCGATGGCATAGATGTCTGAGGTAGGGAGAAGGAAATCACTGGAGCCCTGTTGCTGAGCAGCTACTAGACAAGAGGCCAGCACTGGGATGGCCCTACCTCCCTCGTCCCTGCCTGACGACTCCTCTTACACCCACACGTCCCTTTTCCAGTTTGTTTTTGTTTTTTATTTATTTACTTGTTCTTTTCTGGAGGTAGGGTTTCACGCTGGCTCAGGCTGACCTGGAATTCACTATGTAGTCTCAGGTCTTTTTTTTTTTTTTTTTGGTGTGTGTATATGTGGAAGTCAGGAGATAATTTTGGGTGCTGGTCCCCTCCTTCCACCATATCTTGAGGCTACAGGGGACCCCGTTTCAAACATAAGAAACAACAGAAAGTTAAAGTGAAACAAGAAAAAGTTAAGATGAGGTTACACTAGATTAGGGAAAATCTAATTGGCCAACTGGTGTCATTGTGTTATAAGAAGTGTGTGGCTGGGGGAAAATGAACTCCAGATGCACGCACCACTTTGTGCATCTGGCTTTATGTGGGTACTGGGGAATCGAATCTTGGCTGGCGTGCTTTACAAGTAAGCGCCTTTAACCACTGAGCCATCTCCCTGACCCTAAGAGTTTCAGGTGGTTTTATTTTTTATTTTTGAGGTAGGGTCTCACTCTAGTCCAGGCTGACCTGGAATTCACTATATAGTCTCAGGGTGGCCTGCAACTCATGATGATCCTCCTACCTCTTCCTCCCAAGTGCTGGGACTAAAGGCATGAGTCACCACACCCAGCTTTTCTTGGGTTTTCAAGGTAGGGTCTGCTCTAGTCCAGGATGACCTGGAATTAGTCTCAGGCTAGCCTTGAACTCACAGTGATCCTACTACCTCTGCCTCCTGAGTGCTGGGATTAAAGGCATGTGCCACCATGACTGACTTAAAAAATATTTTTAAAATATTTATTATTTATTAGAGAAAAAAAGGAGAGAGAGAGAGAGAATAGGCATGCCAGGGCCTTTTGCCACTGTAAGTGACCTCCCACCCCATGTACCACTTTGTGCAACTGGGTTTACATGAATACTGGGGAATGGCACCCTGGGCCAGCAGGTTTTGCAAGCAAGTGCCTTTAACTGGTAAGCCATCTCCTCAACCCCTTGGGAGTATTTTTCTACCTTTTTCTTTTCTTACTTTTTTTTTTTTTTTGAGGTAGAGTCTTGCTCAATCCCAGGATAACCAGCTGGCCTTGAACTCACAGCAATCCTACCTCAGCCTCGAGTGCTGAGATGCAAAGCATGTGCCAACTTGCCTGGCAAGCTTTTTCTTAATAATCTCCTTTGCCTTACTCAAAAAAGAGAGAGAGAGAGAGAAGATGATTTTTTTTTTTTTTTTTGAGGTAGGGTCTCGCTCTAGCGAGCACTCAGGAGGCAGAGGTAGGAGGATCACCGTGAGTTTGAGGCCACCCTGAGACTACAGAGTGAATTCCAGGTCCGCCTGGGCTGGAGTGAGACCCTACCTCGAAAAACCAGTAAATAAATAAATAGGGTGGGCAGGGCGTGGTGGCGCACACCTTTGATCCCAGCACTCAGGATTCAGAGGTAGGAGGAGCATTGTGCATTCAAGGCCAGCCTGGGACTACAAAGTGAATTCCAGGTCAACAAGGGCTAGAGTGAGACCCTACCTCAAAAAAAAGGGGGGAGGCTGGAGAGATGGCTCAGCATTTAAGGCACTTTCCTGCAAAGCCTGACAACAGGTTCTATTCCCCAATGGCCAAAGTGACACATGCATCTAAAGTTAGTTTACAGAAGCCGGGCGTGGTGGTGCACACCTTTAATCCCAGCACTTGGGAGATAGAGGTAGGAGGATCACCAAGAGTTGGAGGCCACCCTGAGACTACTACATAGTGAAGTCCAGGTCAGCCTGAGCTAGAGTGAGACCCTACCTCGAAAAACCAAAAAAAAAATAATAATAATAATTAAAAAATAAAGTTAGTTTACGGAAGCTAGAGGCCCTGGGGCACCCATTCTCTCTCTCTCTCTCTCTCTCTATGTGAATAAATAGAAGAATGAAAATAGAGCTGGGTGTGGTGGTGCACACCTTTAATCTCAGCACTTGGGAGGCAGAGGTAGAGGGATTGCTGTGAGTTCGAGGCCACCCAGACACTACAGAGTGAATTCCAGGTCAGCCTGGGCTACAGCGAGACCCTTCCTCAAAAAATAAGTAAATAAATAAAGCCATAAGGTCCATTGTGGAAGAGGTGGTGGAAAGAATATAAGAGCCAAAGGAAGGGTAGGACTCCTTACAACATGCTCCTCCAGACACAAAATGGCCTGGATATCCATGACCCCACAGTGCCTGACACTACCTACACAAGACCATCATAATAGGAGGAAAAGATGATAACATCAAAGTAAAAGAGAGACTGATTGAGAGGGGGAAGGGATATGATGAAGAGAAGAGTTTCAAAGGGGAAAGTGGGGGGAGGGAGGGAATTACCATGGGATATTGTTCATAATTATGGAAGTTGTAATAAAAAATAAATTAATTTAAAAAATAAAAATTAGGGCTGGAGAGATGGCTTAGCAGTTAAGCGCTTTCCTGGGAAGCCTAAGGACCCCGGTTCAAGGCTCAATTCCCCAGGACCCACGTTAGCCAGATGCACAAGGGGGCGCACGCATATGCAGTTTGTTTACAGAGGCTGGAAGCTCTGGCGCACCCATTCTCTCTCTCTCTCCCTGCCTCCTTCTCTCGGTCACTCAAATAAATAAACAAACAAAAAATTATTTTTAAAAAATCCAAATGCAAAAAAAAATAAATAAATAAAAGCCATTTGTGGTGGCGCTCGCCTTTGATCCCAGCACTGGAGGGGCAGAGGTAGGAGGATCACCATGAGTTCGAAGCCACCCTGAGACTACCTAGTAAATTCCAGGTCAGCCTGGGCTAGAGTGAGACTCTACCTCAAAAAAACCAAAAATAAATAAATAAATAATTAAATAAATTTTTTTAAAAAGCTGTCCTCCCTGAGTGTCTCTAAAATTCTTTTCTTTGGGCCAAGGCATGACGCTGGAACAGAATGAATGCCCAGCATTCATGATGTCCTGTGTTTCATGCCAAGCAACACAATAACAACAATAATAATAATAATAAAATAATTACAATAAGTTTCTTTTGGTTCTTCAAGGCACGGTCTCACTCTTGTCCAGACTGACCTGAAACTCACCCTGTGGCCCCAGGCTGCCCTCAAAATCACAGTGATCCTCCTACCTCAGTTTCCAAGAGTTCTGGGATTTAAAGGTGTGCACCACAACACTTGGCATAACAAATTATTTTGTCGCCAAAGGCCACTGCGTGTTATGTTCTCTGAACTTAAGAGAAAGTGTTCCTTCCTGTACCTGCCCAAGCCTGACTTGCTGCTAAGGAAAGAAAGGCAGGGACAACCCCCACGGGGAATTCAAGCCCCTTCTTCCTGATGAGTTTCCTGAAATAAGAGACGGTGACAGTGGTGGTGGTGGTGGCTAGCAGTTACTGTTCTCTGCCCCTGACATTTGTCTATGCCTCTGCCCCTACCTGCTCACAAAGCAGATCCCTGCATTAACTTCACCTTCACAGAGGAAGAAACTGCCCGCAGCTGAGCCCTCTGGATATGGATCCAAAGGAGGAGCATAGACAGTTTGGCTCAGACTCAGCCATTTCCACGCACAACGGATGAAACAGTGGCTCTGGGCCAGAGCCGGGTCAGCCAAGAAGCCCTGACTGAAGAGCCCCGCTCCCCACCCCCCCGCAGGGGCAGCGTGATGAGGGTTAGTCTCACCCAGATAGTCCATCCTATCCCGGTTGATGTTCAGAATCTCTCTGATGTTGTCGGCTGCTAGCTTGGGAGACTGGCCCATATTGGACTTCCCTAGACAGAAAGGGAAAGATTGGTCCATCTGGGATTATTGAAAATTTCTACACACCAGGCCCTGGCCTAGAAGCTCTATATGATTTTACTGTTGTTTTCTCCCAAAACAGGATCTCATGTATACCAGGCTGGTCTCAAACTCACAATATGGTCCTGGCTCTGGGCTTCATACACCGCTCCCCCCCCCCCATTTAATTCCCAAGGAGTATGGGCATCCCCAAATAGAAGTGAGAAGGCTGGGTCCTAGAGGAGCTACGTCATTTGGACAAAATCCAGGGGTAGGTGCCTGCAGAGCCCTTATCCACTACAGGTGCTCTTCCACCATGGCCCTCCCAGTCTAGTGTGGCCATGACTGTCCAGCTTGTGACAGAGACAGTCCTGGGCTGACCACAGAATGTCTTCATAGAGGCTGCTCAGGTGGCCATCCAGAACACACGTGTAGGAAGGAAGAGCTTCTCACTGCCACGGTGTCACTGCAGACATCATCAACGGCAGCTTGACTTCATAAGTAAGAAACCGAGAAGTTGGAGTTTAAGGCCAGCCTGGGCTAGAGAGTTAGACCTGTCTCAATCAGAAAAAAAGGCAAGGAAGGAAGGAGGGAAGGAAGGAAGAAACTGAGGTTTGTCTCACTTTATATATATATATATATATATATATATATATATATATATATATACTAAAATTGGAAAAATACAGAGGTTAGCAAGGTCCCTGTGCAAAGATGCAAGTTCATGAAATGTCCTCTTTTCTCCTTTCCTGGTGTTCCACAGCACAGAGGATAATTAAGGTCAATAACCATCAACTGACTGTTTCAAAAGAGCTGGTAGAGAGGGTGTTGGATGTTTCTTGCCTGGAGAAATGAGAACTGCCGGCGGCCACAGTTACAGTCCCCCAGGTCTGGCTATTACATACCATACACTTGACCAGAAGACCACACTGTGCAATGACTCTGTGAAAGTTAAGTATGTGTGTGTGTGTGTGAGAGAGAGAGAGACAGAGATAGACAGAGAGAGTTAGATATTGTGGCACATGCTTGTAATCCCAGCCACGAAGGAAAATGAAGCAGGGGCTGGAGAAATTGCTCAGTGGTTAAAGGAGCTTGCTTACAAAGCCTGTCAGCCAGGGTTCAGTTCCCCAGTACCCTCGTAAAGCAGATGCACAAAGTGGCAAATGCATCTGGAGTTCATTTGCAATGGCAAGAGACCCTGGTATTCTCATTCTCTCTCTCTTTTTCTGTCTCTCTGTCTCCTTCTTAAATAAGTAATTTAAAAATAAGTATGGGAATTAAAAAAAAAGAAAGGCTAGAGGGATGCCTTAGAGGTTAAGGCATTTGCCTGTAAAGCCAAAGGACCCTGGTTCGATTTCCCAGGACCCACGTTAGCCAGATGCACAAGGGGGAGCATGCATCTGGAGTTTGTTTGTAGTGGCTGGAGGCCCTGGTGTGCCCTGTCTCTCTCTTTATCTGTCAAATAAATAAATAAATAATAAAAAATAAGTATGGGGCTGGAGAGATGGCTTAGCAGTTAAGGCATTTGCCTGCAAAGCCAAAGGATCCCGGTTCAACTCTCAAGGACCCACATAATAAGCCAGATGCACAAGGGGGCGCAGACATCTGGAGTTCATTTGCAGTGGATGGAGGCCCTGGCATGCCCAGTCTCTCTCTCTCAATCTCTCTCTCTCATAAATAAATTAAGTTAAATTAATTTTTTAAAAAAGTATCTGGGCATGGTGGCATACACCTTTAATCCCAGCACTCATGAGGCAGAGATAGGAGGATCACCATGAGTTCAAGGCCAACCCAAGACTACATAGTGAATTCCAGGTCAGCCTGGGCTAGAGTGAGACTCTACCTCGAAAAACCAAAATCAGAAAATAAAAAAAAGAAAAGAAAAGAAAGAAAGAAGAAAACAGCTTATTTTGCATTAATTCTCTGTACTATGTATGGTTTGATTTGGTCTCTTAAAGTAAATATGTAATTCAAAGAAAGAAAGATAGAAACAAAGGAAAGGAAGGAAGAAAAGAAGGGAGAGAGAGAGAGGGGGGAGGGATGGCAGGAAGGGGAAGGAGGAGGAGCTCTGCCAAGACCCAAGGTGGCAGACCACCAGGGTGTGGGACCTCGGACCCCGCCCCACTGCTCCTTACGCTGTCCAGAGCTACCCCCACCACAGACACGACATGGATACGCTGCCTGCTGCCCACCGTCAGTCAGCAGGATGATGGCATGGCGGGTCTCCTGCCAGGCCGAGGTTTCCATGCCCAGCCGCTGCATTTGGTTATTCATCATCAAGTAGACACTATTTAGGGCCTCGTAGGTGTTGGTCCCAGTTCCATTGACATGATCTGGAATGTGACCAAAAAAAAAAAAAAAAAAGAGGGGACTGGAAATGGCTTAGCAGTTACGGCATTTGCCTGTGAAGCCTAAGGACCGGGGTTCGATTCCCCAGGACCCATGTAAGCCAGATGCACAAGGGGGGGGTGCACACATCTGAAGTTCGTTTGCAGTGGAGTAGAGGCCCTGGCGTGCCCCTTCTCTCTTTCTCTCTATCTGTCTCTTTCTCTCTCATGAATAAATAAGTAAAATATTTTTTAAAGAAGAGCCCTTAGGGCTGGGGAGATAGCTCTGGCTAAAAGCGCTTGCTCTACAAGCCTGCCGACCTGACCTGAGTTCAGATCCCCAGCCAGCACCCACATAAAGCCAGGCACAGTGGCAAGGGGAGGAGAGTCAGGAGAACTTCAAAGCTCACTGGCCTTTGCAGTAGCAAACAGGAGAGACCCTCAAACAAGATGGAAGCCGGGGGCGGGGGAATGGCGCATGTCTTTAGTCCCAGCACTCGGGAGGCTGAGTTCAAGGCAAGCCTGAGACTACATAGTGAATTGCAGGTTAGCCTGAGCTAGAGTGAGAGACCCCACCTTGAAGACCTGCATAATGCATGTGGCATTGCATCACAGTAAGCCATGAGGACTTGATATTTTATTTATTTACTTGTTTATTTGGGAGAGAGGAGAATGGGCATAGTTAGGGCCTCTAGCCACGGCAAAGGAACTCCAGACGCAGGCTCCACCTTGTGCACCTGTGTGGCTTATGTGGGTACTGGTGAATCAAACCTGGGTCCTTAGGCTTCTTGGGCAATTCCTTAATCACTAAGCCATCTCTCCAGCCTGACTCTGGACTTTACAGCTGCCCTAGAGCTTGGGACTTGAATGTTCCGATTGGCTCTTTCTCTCTCCCTGCACTGAGTCCCCCCTCTCCTCTCCATCACCTTCACTTGGTGGCAGCCATACCTTTATAGCTGGCGTCCTCCAGACTGCTGGTCACCTCCACCCCATCCCGGGACCGCTCACTCAAGATAGACAAGATGGTTTTGGGCTTAGATGCAAATGTAATGATGGCGACGCTGACATTGATCTCAAAGCTGAAGACCTGTGGTGTGCAGGTGAGAGGTGACATGAGAAAGGAAGATGAAGGGAAGGGAAGGGAAGGGAAGGGAAGGGAAGGGAAGGGAAGGAAAGGGAAGGGAAGGGAAGGGAGGAGAAGGCAAGGGAAGGAAGGGAAGGGAAGGGAAGGGAAGGGAAGGGAAGGAGGAAGGGAAGGGAAGGGAAGGAAGGAAGGGAGGAGAAGGGAAGGGAAAGGGAAGGGAAGGGAAGGGAAGGGAAGGGAAGGGAAGGGAAGGGAAGGGAAGGGAGGAGAAGGGAAGGGAGGAGAAGGGAAGGGAAAGGAAGGGAAGGGAAGGGAAGGGAGGAGGGAAGGGAAGGGAAGGGAAGGGAAGGGAAGGGAGGAGAAGGGAAGGGAAAGGAAGGGAAGGGAAGGGAAGGGAGGAGAAGGGAAGGGAAAGGAAGGGAGGAGAAGGGAAGGGAAGGGAGGAGAAGGGAAGGGAAGGGAAGGGAGGAGAAGGGAAGGGAAGGGAGGAAAAGGGAAGGGAAGGGAAGGGAAGGGAGGAAGGAAGGGAAGGGAAGGGAAGGGAAGGGAGGAGAAGGGAAGGGAAGGGAAGGAGAAGGGAAGGGAAGGGAAGGGAAGGGAAGGGAAGGGAAAGGGAAGGAGAGGGAAGGGAAGGGAAGGGAGGAAGGGAAGGGAAGGGAAGGGAAGGGAAGGAAGGAAGGAGAAGGGAAGGAGAAGGAGAAGGGAAGGGAGGAAGGGAAGGGAAGGGAAGGGAAGGAAGGGAAGGAAGGAAGGAAGGAAGGAAAAGGGAAGGGAAGGGAAGAGAAAGGAAGGGAAGGGAAGAAGGGAAGGGAAGGAGGAAGGGAGAGGAAAGGGAAGGGAAGGTGAAGAAGGGAAGGGAAGGGAGAAGGGAGGGAAGGGAGGAAGGGAGGAGGAGAGGGAAGGGCAGGGAGGAGGTCAGGAGGTGGTTGAAGGAAGGAAAGGGAGGGATGTAGGGGAAGGCAGGGAAGTGGGAGGAGGAGGGAAGGCCCTTGTCCTGGGGGGCAGAGGCCTGGTCTGATTTCCGTCCGGTCAAGGCATGGCCTTAGCACTCAGCCGGTAGGGAAGGCCGAGGATCTATTTTCCTTGCCGGTCCTCTTGCTCCTTTCAGCGTGAGTGCCTGACTCCTTTTCCTTTCCTTTCCTTTCCTTTCCTTTCCTTTCCTTTCCTTTCCTTTCCTTTCCTTTCCTTTCCTTTCCTTTCCTTTCCTTTCCTTTCCTTTCCTTTCCTTTCCTTTCCTTTCCTTTCCTTTCCTTTCCTTTCCTTTCCTTTCCTTTCCTTTCCTTTCCTTTCCTTTCCTTTCCTTTCCTTTCCTTTCCTTTCCTTTCCTTTCCTTTCCTTTCCTTTCCTTTCCTTTCCTTTCCTTTCCTTTCCTTTCCTTTCCTTTCCTTTCCTTTCCTTTCCTTTCCTTTCCTTTCCTTTCCTTTCCTTTCCTTTCCTTTCCTTTCCTTTCCTTTCCTTTCCTTTCCTTTCCTTTCCTTTCCTTTCCTTTCCTTTCCTTTCCTTTCCTTTCCTTTCCTTTCCTTTCCTTTCCTTTCCTTTCCTTTCCTTTCCTTTCCTTTCCTTTCCTTTCCTTTCCTTTCCTTTCCTTTCCTTTCCTTTCCTTTCCTTTCCTTTCCTTTCCTTTCCTTTCCTTTCCTTTCCTTTCCTTTCCTTTCCTTTCCTTTCCTTTCCTTTCCTTTCCTTTCCTTTCCTTTCCTTTCCTTTCCTTTCCTTTCCTTTCCTTTCCTTTCCTTTCCTTTCCTTTCCTTTCCTTTCCTTTCCTTTCCTTTCCTTTCCTTTCCTTTCCTTTCCTTTCCTTTCCTTTCCTTTCCTTTCCTTTCCTTTCCTTTCCTTTCCTTTCCTTTCCTTTCCTTTCCTTTCCTTTCCTTTCCTTTCCTTTCCTTTCCTTTCCTTTCCTTTCCTTTCCTTTCCTTTCCTTTCCTTTCCTTTCCTTTCCTTTCCTTTCCTTTCCTTTCCTTTCCTTTCCTTTCCTTTCCTTTCCTTTCCTTTCCTTTCCTTTCCTTTCCTTTCCTTTCCTTTCCTTTCCTTTCCTTTCCTTTCCTTTCCTTTCCTTTCCTTTCCTTTCCTTTCCTTTCCTTTCCTTTCCTTTCCTTTCCTTTCCTTTCCTTTCCTTTCCTTTCCTTTCCTTTCCTTTCCTTTCCTTTCCTTTCCTTTCCTTTCCTTTCCTTTCCTTTCCTTTCCTTTCCTTTCCTTTCCTTTCCTTTCCTTTCCTTTCCTTTCCTTTCCTTTCCTTTCCTTTCCTTTCCTTTCCTTTCCTTTCCTTTCCTTTCCTTTCCTTTCCTTTCCTTTCCTTTCCTTTCCTTTCCTTTCCTTTCCTTTCCTTTCCTTTCCTTTCCTTTCCTTTCCTTTCCTTTCCTTTCCTTTCCTTTCCTTTCCTTTCCTTTCCTTTCCTTTCCTTTCCTTTCCTTTCCTTTCCTTTCCTTTCCTTTCCTTTCCTTTCCTTTCCTTTCCTTTCCTTTCCTTTCCTTTCCTTTCCTTTCCTTTCCTTTCCTTTCCTTTCCTTTCCTTTCCTTTCCTTTCCTTTCCTTTCCTTTCCTTTCCTTTCCTTTCCTTTCCTTTCCTTTCCTTTCCTTTCCTTTCCTTTCCTTTCCTTTCCTTTCCTTTCCTTTCCTTTCCTTTCCTTTCCTGTAAGTGCCCCTCATTTCATCCTCACATCAGCTCAGTGAGGGGCCTGACGGCACTCATGTCATAGAGGAGGAAACAGAGACTTGGTACTTAGCCCCAACTACACCACTAGAAAGAGGCGGAGGGAGGCTGGGTCTGCATGTGATGCTGAGGTCATTTCTCTTCCTCATAGTTTAATAAGTTACTTCATTTTAAGTCCTTAGAGAGACTCTTCAAAACATAAAATTCCTCTTTAAAACAGAGCTGGGGGCTGGGTGTGGTGGCACACGCCTGTAATCCCAGCATTTAGGAGCTGGAGGCCAAGGGAGTATCAGGAATTCAAGGTCAGCTGGGCTACATGATGCCCTTTATCAAAACAATAAACAGGAGCCAGGCATGGTGACACACGCCTTTAATCTCAGCACTCTGGAGGCAGAAGTAGGAGGATTCACTGTGAGTTTGAGGACACTCTGAGACTACATAGTGATTTCTAGGTCAGCCTAGACCAGAGTGAGAGCCTACTTCGAAAACAAAACAAACAAACAATAAACAACAAACAGGCTGGAGAGATGGCTTAGTGCTTAAGGCACTTGCCAGCAAAGCCAAAGGACGCAGGTTTGATTCTCCAGTACCCACAAAAAGCCACATGCATCAGGTGGTTCATGTGTCTGTAGTTTATTTGTAGTGGATAGAGGTACTGACATACTCATTCTCTCTCTCTCGCCTTGCTGTCTCAAATAAATAAATACATTTTTTTGTTTTTATTTATTTATTTTTGATTTTTTGAGGTAGGCTCTCACTTGAGCTCAGGCTGACCTAGAATTCACTATGTAGTCTCAGGGTGGCCTTGAACTCACAGCAGTCCTCCTACCTCTGCCTCCCAAGTACTGAGATTAAAGGTGTGTGCCAACACACCAAGCTAAATTATTATTATTTTTTAAAATATCTTATTTATTTATTTGAGAGAGAGAGGCAGATAGACAAAGAATGGGTATGCCAGGGCCTCCAGCCACTGCAAACAAAGTCCAGATGCATGCGCCACCTTGTGCATCTGGCTTACATGGGTATTGGGGACTCGAACCTGGGTCCTTAGGCTTCACAGGCAAGCACCATAACCACTAAGCCATCTATCCAGCCCTAATTTTTTTCTTTTTTTGAGGTAGGGTCTCATTCTAGCCCAGGCTGACCTGGAATTCACTATGTAGTCTCAAAGTGGCCTCGACCTCATGGTGATCCTCCTACCTCTGCCTCCTGAGTGCTGGGATTAAAGGCATGTGCCACCACACCCAGCTAAATTATTTTTTAAAAATATTCAAGGGCTGAAGACATGGCTTAGTGGTTAAGTCACTTGACTGTGAAGCCTAAGAACCTAAGTTTGATTCTCCAGGACCCATGTAAACCAGATGCACAAGGTGGTTCATGCATCTGTAATACATTTGCAGTGGCTGGAAGCCCTGGTACATCCATTCTCTCTGCCTCTTTCTCACTCTGTCACTCCTCTAAAGTAAATAAATAGCCGGATGTGGTGGCATATGCCTTTAATCCCAGCACTCGGGAGGCAGAGGTAGGATCGCTGTGAGTTCAAGACTACTCTGAGATTACATAGTGAATTCCAGGTCAGCCTAAGCTACAGTGAGACCCTACCTCAAAAAATAAACAAACAAATAAATAAAAATTTAAAAAGTATTAAAAAAAAAAACTGGCCAGGCATAGTGGCACATGCCTTTAATCCCAGCATTTGGGAGGCAGAGGTAGGGGGAGATCACCATGAGTTTGAGGCCACCCTGAGACTACATAGTGAACTCCAGGTCAGCCTGGGCTAGAATGAGACCCTACCTCAAAAAAGAAAAAGAAATATGATAATATATATTAAGTTCATGATTCCTGCATTGTATTAGTGCAATCTGGGAAAATTCCTAGAAGTAGGTGGACTGAGTAGGACTATGAGCTCGGAAGGAGGCTTCCTGACCCTGTCCACCATGAGGGAGGCGCTGTTCTTGAAGATGTTAAAGTCAGCTTCCGACACACTCTGAGAAGCGTCAAGCAGCAGATAGAGATTCAGGTGGCCAGAACGCTGGATTTGGATCCTACGGGCCAGGTTTTCTGAGAAAACACGGAAATGCAGGAATCAGAGGCTCCCTGTGGCTGGGAGCAAGCCTCGCCCACTCTGCCCAGGCCCCTCCTCCCTCACTCACCCTTCCTCCTCTGGATGGGGTTGGTGGCTCCCAGCACGTTGGAGAAGGAGGTGCCCAGGGCGGGGGCCACATCCTCGGGGAAGTCATAAGAGTACGGTTCTGTGGGAAGACCACTGGAGGGTGAGCCAGGGCCAGGCTGGCAGGGTCTCGGGAGGGCAAGAATGTCTACTCACGGCGGCAGATGGCCTCGGTCCCACTCCAGACCCCGTTGCTCTGGCACTCCCGCTCCGCAGAGCCCGTCAGTACCAGGCTGGAGGAGCAGCGGTAGCTGACCTTGTCCCCAAGGCCGAATCGCAGGCCTGTCCGCACGGCACCCACCGAAATGCCCGGGTTGGGGCAGTGGCCAGCTGCAAGTGAACACGACAGGTGAGCAGGGTTCTAGCCTGCTGGGCTGCAAGGGGCAACTCCTGCATCTCCCACCAGGCTCTGCCTCCTCTCTAGACCTCAGAGTGGCTGAAGGTCCTTTGGGAGACACCAGGGCCCTGAGACCAGGGTGTGGCTGGAGAGCTTTCAACAGGATGACGCGTTAGCCCCAGTCACCCATGAAGCACTTTACTTCTAACCCAAATGTCCCTGGTGACTACCCAGAGCGCACTCCCACTGCTACACACACACACATGCACACACACAACACTTGCATCTCATAAACCACAATGGCATGATTGCCACACACCACTAGAAAGACCACAGGTGATTCTAGGGGTGGATGTGGAGGAACCAGAGCTCTACTACATTGCTGAAGTGTCCACTGGTGAAACTATATTTTTATTTCTTTTTTCTTTTCATTTATTTATTTATTTATTATTTTATTTATTTATTTTGGCTTTTCAAGGTAGGGTCTCACTCTAGCTCAGGCTGACCTGGAATTCACTATGTAGTCTCAGGCTAGCCTTGAACTCACAGTGATCCTGCTACCTCTGCCTCCCAGGTGCTGGGATCAAACATGTGTGCCACCACGCCTGTCTTTTAGTTTTATTTTTAGAGAGAGAGAGAGAGAACATTGGCACACCAAGGCCTCAGCCACTACAATCACAAGCCAGATGCTTGCACCACCTAGTGGGCATGTGTGACCTTGCACTTGCCTTACCTTTGTGCGTATGGCTAACATGGGATCTGGACAGTCGAACATGGGTCCTTAGGCTTTGCAGGCAAGTATCTTAACCACTAAGCAATATTTTAGGGCTGGAGAGATGGCTTAGCGGTTGAGCACTTGCCTGTGAAGGCTAAGGACCCTGGTTTGAGGCTCAATTCCCATGTAAGCCAGACGCACAAGGGGGCACATACATCTGGAGTTTGTTTGCAGTGGCTGGAGGCCCTAGTGTGCCCATTCTCTCTCTATCTATCTGCCTCTTTCTCTCTCTGTCTGTTTGTCACTCTCAAATAAATAAAAATAAACAACAAAAAATATTTTATTTAATCCAGGCGTGGTGGTGCACACCTTTAATCCCAGCACTCGGGAGGCAGAGGTAGGAGGATTTCTGTGAGTTCGAGGCCACCCTGAGACTACATAGTGAATTCCAGGTCAGCCTGGGCTAGAGTGAGACCCTACCTCAAAAAACCAAAAAGAAAAAAATATATATTTATTTAAGAGATAGAGAGAGGCATATAATGGGTGCACCAGGGCCTCCATCCATTGCAAACAAAATCCACATGCGTGCACTACCTTGTGCAGCTAGCTTACATGGGCACTGGGGAATCAAACCTGGATCCTTAGGTTTTGCAGGCAAGCACCTTAACTGCTAAGCCATCTCTTCAGCCCATCAGTAAGACTTTATTTATTTATTTATTTATTTATTTGCAAGCAGAGAGAGAGAGAGAATGGGTACACTAGGTCCTCTGGCCACTGAAAACGAACTCCAGATGCATGTGCCCCTTGTGCATCTGGCTTACATGGGTCCTGGAGAATTGAGTCTGGGTCCTTTGGCTTCGCAGGCAAATGCCTTAACCACTAAGCCATCTCTCCAGCCCCCAGTAAGACTTTTTGAAGGCCTCAAATAAATGTAAACATATGCCAAAATATCTTCTGTCCTGGGGATTCCTCTTGGGGGCTGTTTAATCAAATGAAACAATGTGTACCAAAGCCCAGGGACAGACAGTACATCCAGCTTTTTACTCATCGTAGCTCCAAACTGGAAGGCAAACCAAAGCCTCAGGGCAGGAGGAATACCTCACAGCACAGCCATGTTATTACCCAGCTGAGAGAAACCGCAGCCTCACAGGACACGCATACACCTCAAACGCAGAGTGCATAAAGGAAGGAAGCCGGAAATGAAGTATATGTACAGAGTACTTAACATCTGCATGCTTCTGGGCTGGGGATATGGCTCAGTGACAGAGCACTTGCTTGGCATTTGAGGAGCCCTGGGTTCCATCCCCAGTGTCTCCCCCCCCACACACACATTGCACACTGCACACAGATACACAGATGCATTACATACACACACATATACACACATTGCACATTTTACTGGAGGCCTGAAATTTAAAATAAAAATCTATTTATGCTTGAATAAATTGCTACTTGGAAAAGACTCAAGAGCATGAGTGGGATGCCATTGGCTGGGCCGTTGTGCGAGAGCGTGCTCCTGCCGCCTAGACCGTGAGAGCTTGTTTGGAGGTTCTGGCAGGGGAGCACAGCTACTCGTATACCCTGGACTGAAGACCGCTCCTCCTCTACTGGGGGAAGGTCGTCCTCTTCGACCGAGCGCGCAGCTTCGGGAGGGACGCACGTGGAGCAGTGAGGGAGGAAGGGGACACCCGCCTAGCCAGCCAGATCAGCTGAATCAACCCTGACGATCTGGGGTGACAGATGTCACAACCAGCTCGCCCTCACATCCTCCTGCTACCTAGAAGACACCATCTTCTGTGTGACAGGGAAGCTATGCATAGTGGCCTATACCCATCACTTTAGCACTCGGGAGGTAGAGGTAGGAGGATCAGGAGTTCAAGGCCAACCTCAGCTACATACCTGAGGGCAGCCAGATGCAGTGGCACACGCCTTTAACCCCAGCACTCGGGAGGCAGAGGTAGGAGGAGCGCTATGAGTTCGAGGCCACCCTGAGACTACATAGTGAATTCCAGGTCAGCCTGGGCTGAAGCAAAACTCTACCTTGAAAAGCAAAAAGTAAAAAAATAAAAAAGTGGCTCTGCAGAATTCTGGGAGCTCCACTCTGTCAAACTGAACCCTATACCAATCACAGGGCAGTGGTGACAGGGGGCGCATGGGACTCACTGGGTTCTAGCAGCTGTCCCAGGTGCTCACTAATATCAACTCACATCCTACAATCCCATGAGACTGGCACGCGTAACATTCCCATCTGACAGATGTGAAAATTGAGGCACAGCCAGACATGGTGTTGCACATTTTTAATCCTAGTACTTGGGAGGCAGTGGTAGGAGGATCGCCATGAGTTTGAGGCCACCCTGAGACTATATAGTAAATTCCAGGTCAGCCGGAGCTAGAGTGAGACCCTACCTCAAAAACAAAACAAAATTAAATTAAAAAAACCTGAGGCATAGGGAGGTCAAGGAACCTGTCCAGAGGCTGTGAAAGTCAGACCTTGTCTTGGAACACACACCTGGATCCCGTGATCAGACACTGAAGTCCCATACTCAACTCTTTCCTACAAGATTTGGTGGAGCCAAATACCAGGTTGGAACGGAGTACATGGAACCTGCAGGTTGGATCTGAAGTTTTTAGCAACTGCCTGGGCCGGGCTCCAAGAAATGAGGGCTCTGATGCAGATTATGGGGTACCAGTGATGTGTGACCTGTAAAGCCCCATCTACCCCCACCCAGCCACTGAGGACAGAACACCAGGCCTCTGCCCCTACAGAAGCTCCCAGCGCACGTTTGGCTGCCAGGCTTCGCTGACAGTCCCGTTCCAGTGGTCAGAACACTCACCTCCATTGTCACACACTGCCGTGTCTCCATCCCACATGCCGTTGGGGCGACAGTGCCGCACAGCTGAGCCCCGCAACATGTAGCCATTCTCACACTCGAAGGTCAGGTTGCCACCCACAGGATGGGAGCCCATCCGAGGGGTGTACATGCCATTCTCAAAGGAAGTAGGGGCAGGACAGCGAACAGCTGGAGGGAAATAAGTGGGGAGAGGTGTAGCTGACTAACGCCTGGGCTGGGCATCACATCCAGGTAGACTCCTCTTGACATGTGAGAATAGCCAGCTGGGTGTCCGAACATTGGAGGAGGACTGGAGAGATGGCTCAGTCGCGAAGTCACTTCCTGTGCAAGCATGAGAGCCTGAGGGGGCCTGAGACTACCTGAAGTTTGAATTTCCAGAACCTACATAAACACCTGGGCATGGCCACATGGGGGGAGTGGAGAACAGAGAATCTCCTGGGGCATAGAGATGACAAGCTCCCAGGTCAGCAAGAGACTCCATCAGAAAGGGAAAGACAGGTGAGTGATGGGGGAGCCAGCTGATGCTCCTCTCTGGCCCCTGGGGGCAAGCCCACCAGGCACTGAATCAGCATCGATTCATACAGACACCACACAAACACCACAGCACGTGCACAATGCTTGTGGGGAAACAAAAATTCAAAGACCCAAGTGTGATGGCTCCTGCCTATAATCCCAGCACTTGGGAGGTTGAGCAGGAGGATCACTGTAGGTCCAAAACCAGACTGAGAAATAGAGTGAGTTCCTGTCTCAAAACATTAAAATAAATAAATAAATAAATAAATAAATAAATGGGGGGAGCATGGTGGTTCACGCCTTTAATCCTAGCACTTAAGAGGCTAAGGTAGGGCTGAAGGGATGGCTTAGCAGTTAAGGCACTTGCCTACAAAGCCAAAGGACCCAGGTTTGATTCCCCAGGACCCATGTAAGCCAGATGCACAAGGTGGCGCATGCATCTGGAGTTCATTTACAGGGGCTGGAGGCCCTGGTGTGCCCATTCTCTCTCTCCCTCCCCCTCTTTCTCTGTCAAATATATATATATATATATATATATATATATATATATATATATATATATATATATGTTTTAGAAAAGAGAGTGGCCTCCAACCACTGCAAACAAACTCCAGATGCGTGTGCCACCTTGTGCACCTGGTCCCGGGGAATTGAACCTGGGACCTTTGGCTTAGTAGGCAAACGCTTTAACCTCTAAGCCATCCCTCCAACCCCATTCTCTCTCTTGCTTGCTCGCTCGCTCTTTCTCAAAAAAAAAAAAAAAAAAAAAAAAAGAGAGAGAGAGAGAAAGAAAGAAAGAAAGAAAGAAAGGAAGAAAGAAAGAAAGAAAGAAAAAGAAAAAATATATATGAGGCGGAGGTAAGCTGGGCATGGGGGCACGTTCCTTTAATCCCAGCTCAATTTAATTGCCTGACATTAGCTGCCCACTGAGGGACACAGTCACTTTAGTCCCTGCCCTGAGATCTTCAGACTTTTGGGCCATTTTGCATACATTTAGGATGGTGGCCTCTATGCAGTCAGTCCCTAGCATAAAAAGTCATTCCTCAGTTTGGCACCCCACAGTCTGCCTCTGAGTCCTCATTCCTCACTAAGGGCTGTGAGTCTTTTCGGGGAATCTAGAGGGGCACTCCCTCCCACACCACCCAGCTTGGGGAAGCCCCACCCTTGAGCCACTGCTAAATAGCATCCCTGGGCCAGGGGCTGACTGCCACGCGCGAGCCTCACGTCTGCAGACGGCCTTGACGAGCCCAGCGGACCGCAGGGTGGATTTCGGGGTCTGCCACCTCCCGCCGCGCTTGCACAGTCTCCAGGCCGGGGACGGGTAACTGCCCTGGGGGCAGGAGTAGGTGAGGAGGCTCCCCGGAGCCCAGCCATGGCTGAGGGTGAAAGTGCCACCGGAGATGTTCACATTCTGACTGCAGGAGAGAGCTGCCAGGCCTGTGGGCACGGGCACGGGCGGAGAGACGGTGGCATAGGAAAGAAGAGAAGCACAGCTGAGAGAAAGAAGCCAGATCCGTCCCTTTCACATGGGTCTCCACCGGCCGGCACAAGCCACATCCACCAGGCCCCACCAACCCCTTCCCCTGCTTCCTACCTGGGCCCAGGGGCAGCAGGCAGAGGAGAGCCAGCAGTGGGGCCATGTCCACCCCAGGGCAGGCCGCGCCGAGAGCCAGCAGACAGACAAGGTCACCTGACTTCCCGAAAACCAGACCTAGGTCAGCAGCAGCTGTGATTGCTGCCCCGAGCGAAAACTAGGAGGGGCATGGGGGTTGGTCTCGTTAGGGGGAAAAAAAGAGCCTGGTGTGGTTGGCAGTATCTTTAATCTCAGCACTCGGGAGGCAGAGGGAGGATCACCAAGAGTTCAAGGCCACCCTGAGACTATAAGTGAATTCTAGGTCAGCCTGGGCTAGAGCTAGAACCTACCTGGAAAAAATAAAGAAGACAGGAACTGGAGCTGAGGGGTCAAACCTTTGCCTGGCCTCCTAACTAACTTCATCTCATCACAGAGTTGGTGTCGCCACCACAAACGCAACACCACTCCCACCTTGGTGTACACCACCATCTCCTGCCTGCATGCACACATCCACAAGGTCACACATGCGCTCCTGCTCTTGTGTGAACAGCGCAAAGCACACATATGCACAAGTCTGCCAAGATGTTGTAAGACATTTTATTTACATTGAGTTTCACTTTTCCTTTTTCTTTTTCTTTTCTTTCTTTCTTTTTTTTTTTTTTTTTTTTTTTTTGGTTGTTCTAGGTAGGGTCTCACTCTAGCCCAGGATGATCTCCAATTCACTCTGTAGTCTGTAGTCTCAGGGTGGCCTCGAACTCACAGCGAGCCTCCTACCTCTGCCTCCCGAGTGCTGGGATCAAAGGCGTGCGCCACCACACCCAGCTTGAAGATGATTTCTTCAGCACTTCTTCACAAGTAGGAAGACTCACTCACCCTTCCCTGAAGCCCTGCCCCCCCAGAGAATATACTAGGAAAGTCAGCACTTATTTGCAGAGTCAGGAGAAACACTTAGAACATTTTAATGAAAATTCCAGTAGACAAAATTCCCAACTTGCAAAACCTCAACTCAAGAAAAAAAAAAACATTTACAAATGGAAACACAACTGAATTAGAAATGAAACAGAGAACTAAATCTCTACACAGCTGGGCTGTCAGAAAATAGGTTTTAGGTCATGTTTTGGTTGTTAAAGCATTTTGCTCATCTTACAGGAAACAAAAGCAGATGCTGAGTTGTGAAAGCCCCAATCAATTATTTTTAGCATATGCCTCTTAATTTTCCCTGCTTTCTTGTCTCCCGTGCCTGAGTCTTTTTTATTTTTATTTTATTTTTTTATTTTTCGAGGTAGGGTTTCGCTCTAGCCCAGGCTGACCTGGAATTTACTATGTAATCTCAGGGTGGCCTCGAACTCACGACGATCCTCCTACCTCTGCCTCCCAAGTGCTAGGATTAAAGGCGTGTGCCACCACACCCGGCCTGAGTCTTGAACAGGTAACCCCTTCAGGGGGTGTTGGTGATAGACGGGCCCCGGGCAGTGTCACCATAGGAGAGGAAGTAAATCTGGCCATAACCACGTAGACAGCTCACCCCAACTGCTCAGCCGTGTATCCACTGGAAGAAAACTCCCAGTGTTGAGGAGAATGTTCAGCTAGCTTCTGTCCTTGGTAATCCATCTGCGTGGGCAGCAAGCTCAGAAGATGCGGCACCATCTGCAGAGGACAGCCAGTGTGGAGTGACAGCGGCCAACATGGAAGGACCATGGTGGCGGAGTCGGGGGCACTGCGCGTCTGGTCATTTTGAAATTTTTTTGAATGTATTTGAGAGAGAGAGGGAGGGAGGGAGGGAGGAAGAATGGGTGCACCAAGGTCTTCAGCCACTGCAAACCAACTCCAGACGCATGCGCCACCTTGTGCATCTGGCTTACGTGTGTCCTGGGGACGCGAACCTGGGATTTTGGCTTTGCAAGATAGCACCTTAACCACTAAGCAATCCCTCCAGCCTTAAATTTTTAATTATTTTAAATTTATTATGGTGGGCTGGAGAGATGGCTTAGCGGTTGAGCGCTTGCCTGTGAAGCCTAAGGACCCCGGTTTGAGGCTCAATTCCCCAGGACCCACGTTAGCCAGATGCACAAGGGGGCGCACGTGTCTGGAGTTCATTTGCAGTGGCTGGAAGCCCTGGTGCGCCCATTCTCTCTCTCTATCTGCCTCTTTCTCTCTGTGTCTGTCGCTCTCAAATAAATAAATAAACAAACAAAAAATTTAAATTTATTATGGTGCTTTTAAAATATTTTATTGATTGATTTGCGAGCGAGAGACAGAGAGGGAGAGAAGTGGGGGATGGGTGCACCAGGACCTCTAGTAACGGCAAACAAACTCCAGAGGCCAGTGCCACTTTGTACATCTGGCTTCACATGAGTACTGGTGAATCAAACCCCAGTAGTTAGGGTTTGCAGGCAAGAGCCTTAACTGATGAGACATCTCTCCAGCCCCAAGCAATATATATATTAGTGCCTTAGTTGCTAAGCTCTCTCCAGTCCAAAAAATAATAATTTTTTTGGTTTTGTTTTTTTTCTTTTTGGTTTTTCGAGGTAGGGTCTCACTCTAGCCCAGGCTGACCGGGAATTCACTATGTAGTCTCAGGGTGGCCTCAAATTCACAGTGATCCTCCTACCTCTGCCTCCTGAGTGCTGGGATTAAAGGTGTGTGCCACCATGCCCAGCAAAAAATAATAATTTTTAAATTTTATTTTTTATTGACAGTTTCCATAATTGTAAACAATATCCCATGGTAATTCCCTCCCACCCCCCACTTTCCCCTCTGAAACTCCATTTTTCATCACATCCCCTTCCCCTCTCAATCAGTCTCTCTTTTTTAAAAAAATTTTATTTACTTATTTGAGAGCGACAGAGAAAGAGGCAGATATAGAAAGAATGGGCGCAGCATGGCCTCCAGCCACTGCAAACAAACTCTAAATGAGTGAGCCCCCTTGTACATCTGGCTAATGTGGGTCCTGGGGAATTGAGCCTGAAACTGGGGTCTAGGCTTCACAGGCAAGCGCTTAACCACTAAGCCATCTCTTCAGCCCCTTTTTCTTTATACTTATTTATTTGAGAGAAAGAGGCAGATAAAGGGGGGGGGGGTCCTGGAGAGATGGCTTACCGGTTAAACACTTGCCTGTGAAGCCTAAGGACCTCGGTTCGAGGCTCGATTCCCCAGGACCCAGGTTAGCCATATGCAGAAGGTGGCACATGCATCTGGAGTTCGTTTGCAGTGGCTGGAGGCCCTGGCGTGCCCATTCTCTCTCTCTCTTTCTATCTGCCTCTTTCTCTCTCTGTCTGTCATTCTCAAATAAATAAAAATGAACAAAAAAATTAAAAAGAGAGAGAGAGAGAGAGAATGGGCACGCCAGGGCCTCCAGGCACTGCAAACAAACTCAAGATGGACATGCTCCCTTGTGCATCTGGCTTACATGGGTCCTGGGGAATTGAACCAGGGTCCTTAGGCTTCTCAGGCAAACGCCTTAACTGCTAAGCCACTTCCCCAGCCCCTCTCTTTTATTTTGATGTCATCATCTTTTCCTCCTATTATGATGGTCTTGTGTAGGTAGTGTCAGGCACTGTGAGGTCATGGATATCCAGGCCATTTTGTGTCTGGAGGAGCACATTGTAAGGAGTCCTACCCTTCCTTTGGCTTACGTTCTTTTCACCACCTCTTCTGCAATGGACTCAGCCTTAGAAGGTGTGACAGAGATATTTCAGTGCTGAGCACTCCTCTGTCACTTCTTCTCAGCACCATGGTGCCTTCTGAGTCATCCCATGATCACTGCCATCTGAAAAGAAAAGCTTCTCTAACCAAAAGTGAGAGTAGCATTAATATATGGGTATGAACATTAAGAGAAATGCTTACTGGGCAGTTTGGTGAGCATAGTATATACATTTAGCCAGACAGCAGTAGATGTTACACCCCTAGGGCTCATGACTACCACTGTTGTAGGTTTTCAGTATCAGGGATGTATTTTCCCTCCATGGGCCTCCAGTCCAATTAGGGAGTGGTTGGTTTTCTCCATGACAGACATGCCACTATTGCACCCATTGGCTCATTTGGCCTGGCCGACCAAATACAAGGCTTGCAGTGTCCATTGTTGAGTATCTCCACTGGTGATTTCTCTCTCTCTCATTGAACTGCATGCAGTGTGGCTTTTTGCAGCTTTCTGTCAGCTGGTCTACAGGGAGGAGGTTTTCAGCTCAGCTCCAGCAGGATTTCTCAGTGGCCTTGCAGCCCAAGTATGTGGAGTCTTCAGCAATAGGGTCTTACCATCTATTCCTGGTGGGAAACCAAGAGCCTCAATGGCCTGTAATATTTTGGGGCTATCAGTGACCTCCTGGGCCAACAAATCACTAGAAGAAATCCCATCCCTGGCGCTGAAAATTTTCTAATAACAATCTATGGCTTCTGAGTGCTTCATTGTCTAAAAAGTAGGTTTCCATATGACTTATTTATATCCTCTTAGATTTTAATTAGCCCTCCCTTCACCTTTCCTTTATTCAATCTCTTCCCCTGACTTCACTTAGGCCTCAACCCCATTAATCTGTTCTTCTACTTACATATATACAATACCATCCTATTAAGTACCCCCTCCCTCCCTTTCTATTCCATTTATTTATTTATTTAATTTTTTTTTCTTTTTGAGGTAGGGTTTCACCCTTGCTCAGGCTGACCTGGAATTCACTCTGTAGTCTCAGAGTGGCCTCAAACTCACGGCGATCCTCCTACCTCTGCCTCCCAAGTGCTGGGATTAAAGGCGTGTGCCACCACTCCCAGATTCCTTTCTTTTTTAAAAAAATTTTTGCTTATTTATTTATTTAAGAGCAGCAGGGAGAGAGAGAGAGAGAGAGAGAGAGAGAGAGAGAGAGAGAGATGGGTGCACCAGGGCCTCCAGCCACTGCAAATGAACTCCATACACATGTGCCCCTTTGTGCATCTGGCTAACGTGGGTCCTGGGGAATTGAGCCTCAAACCGGGGTCCTTAGGCTTCACAGGCAAGTGCTCAACTGCTAAGCCATCTCTCCAGCCCCCCAGATTCCTTTCTATTCCCTTTATATCCCCTTTCTGGTTTACTGGCCTCTGCTACTGAGTTTTATTCCTACTCACACAGAAGTCTAATCATTTGTAGCTAGGACCCCATACAAGATAGAACTTGTGACATCTGGCTTTCTGGGCCTGGGTTACCTCACTAACTATAATCCTTTCCAGATCCATCCATTTTCCAGTAAATTTCATTCTTCTTTACCCCTAAGTAGAACCGATTGTGTAAATGTGCCACATCTTCATTATGCACTCATCAGTTGAGGGACATCTAGGCTCGTTCCATTTCCTAGCTATTGTGAATAGAGGGGCAATAAACATGGTTGAGCAGGTATCTCTAAGGTAGTGAGACGAGTCCTTAAGATATATGCCTAGGAGTGGCATAGGGACTGGGTCATATGATGGATCTATTTTTAGCTGTCTCAGGAACCTCCACGCTGATTTTCGCAATGGCTGGAGGAGATAGCATTCCCACCAACAGTGTAGAAGGGTTGCTCTTTTTCTGCATCCTGACAAGCATTTATTTTCATGATGGTAGCCAATTTGACAGGAGTGAGATGGAATCTCAATGTAGTTTTTAAAAAGTCTATTTATTTGAGAGAGAGAGAGAGAGAGAGAGTGGGCATGCCAGGGCCTCCAGCCACTGCAAACAAACTCCAGATGTATGCGTCACCTTGTGTATCTGGCTTATGTGGGTCCTGGGGAATCGAACCGGGATCCTTTGGCTTTGCAGGCAAATGCCTTAACCGCTCAGCCATCTCTCCAGCCCCTCAATGTAGTTTTAATCTGCATTTCCCTTATGTCTAGGCATGTAGAACATTTTTCTTAGATGTGTATATGCCATCTGTATTTCTTCTTTTGAGAACTCTCTATTTAGTTCCATGACCCATTTTTAATTGGGTTGTTTCTTATTAGTTTTTTCAGTTCTTTGAATATCCTAGATATTAATCCTCTGTCAGGTGTATAGCTGGCAAAGATTTTCTCCCATTCTGTAGTTCTCTTTGCTCTATTCACAGTGTCCTTTGTCATGCAAAAGCTTTGTAATTTCATGAGGTCCCAGCGATTGATCTGTGGTTTTATTTCATGAGCAATTGGGGTTATATTCAGAAAGTCTTTGCCAAGACCAATATGTTGAAGGGTTTCTCCTACTTTTTCCTCTAGCAGTTTCAGAGTTTCAGGTCTGAAATTAAGGTCTTTGATCCATTTGGACTTACTTCTTGTTCATGGAGAGAGATAAGGATCTATTTTCATCCTTCTCAGGGTGGCCTGGAACTCATGGTGATCCTCCTACCTCTGCCTCCCAAGTGCTGGGATTAAAGGCGTGCACCACCATGCCTGGCTTGGGTCCTCTATTCTGTTCCATTGATCTACATGTCTGTTTTTGTACCAGTGCCATGCTGTTTTTGTTACTATGGCTCTGTAATATAGGTTAAAATCAGGTATGGTGATACCACCCGCCTTATTTTTGTTGCTCAAAATTGTTTTAGATATTTGAGGTTTTTTGTGCTTCCAAATGAATTTTTGGATCACATTTTCTATTTCTGTGAAGAATGCCATTGGAATTTTGATGGGGATTGCATTAAATGTGTAGACTGCTTTTGGTAAGATTGCCATTTTCACAGTATCGAGTCTTCCAACCCAAGAACAAAGGATGTCTTTCCATTTCCTAGTGTCTTCTGCAATTTCTTGCTTGAGTATTTTAAAATTTTCACTGGAGGGATAGAGGGATGGCTTAGCAGTTAAGGCATTTGCTTGCAAAGCCAAAGGACCCAGGTTCAATTCCCCAGGACCCAAGTTAGCCCGATGCAGAAGGGGGTGCACACATCTGGGGTTTGTTTGCAGTTGCTGGAGGCCCTTGCATGCCCACTCGTTCTCTCTCTCTCTCTCTCCCTCCTTCTCTGTCAAATAAATAAATAAAGCTAAATATTTTTAAAAGGTTTTTGTTGTTGTTGTTGTTTTTTGTTTTTTTGAGGTACGGTCTCACTCTAGCCCAGGCTGACCTGGAATTCACTATGGAGTCTCAGGGTGGCCTCGAACTCATGGCAATCCTCCTACCTCTGCCTCTCGGGTGCTGGGATTAAAGGTGTGTGCCACCACACCCGGCCTTTTTAAAAAGTTTTTATTGCAGAGATCCTTCACTTCCTTGGTTAGGTTTATTCCAAGGTACTTTATTTTATTTTATATTTTGATGCAATTGTGAATGGGAGTGATTCTCTGATTTCATCCTCTGTGTGTTTGTGGTTAGCATAAAAAAAGGCTACTGATTTCTGTGTGCTTATTTTGTATCCTGCTACATGGCTACAGGTGTTTATCAGCTCTAACAGTTTGCTGGTAGAGTCTTTAGGGCCCTTTATGTATAGAATCATGTCATCTGCAAATAATAACTTGATCTCTTCCTTTCCAATTTGTATCCCTTTTATGAATGTCTCTTGCCTTATTGCTATGGTTAAGACTTCCAGTACTATAGTAAGTAAAAGTGGGGATAGTGGATATCCTTGTCTTGTTCCTGATTTTAGTAGAAAAGCTTCAAGTTTTTCTCCATTTAGTATTATGTTGGCTGCAGGTTTGTCATAAATAGCCTTTATTATGTTGATATATGTTCCTTCTATTCCCAGTCTTTCTAGGTCTTTTATCATGAAGGGATGTTGGATTTTTTTCAAATGCCTTTTCTGCATCTAATGAGATAATCATGTGATTTTTTTTGTTTGTTTGTTTTTCAAGGTAGGGTTTCACTCTAGCCCAGGCTGACCTGGAATTCACTATGTAGTCTCAGGATGGCCTCAAACTCACGGCGATCCTCCTACCACTGACTCCCAAGTGCTGGGATTAAAGGCGTGTGCCACCATGCCAGGCTTAATCATGTGATTTTTGTCCTTCAGTCCATTTAGATAATGTATTACAATTATCGATTTGCATATGTTGAACCATCCCTATATCTCTGTGATAAAGCCTAGTTGGATGGGATGAATGATCTTTCTGATATATTCTTTCTTTATTGATAACTTCCATAATAGTAAACAATATCCCATGGTAATTCCCTCCCTCCCCCACTTTCCCCTTTGAAACTCCTTTCTCCATCATATGCCCTCCCCCTCTCAATCAGTCTCTCTTTTGTTTGATGTCATCATCTTTTCTCCTTATTATGATGGTCTTGTGTAAGTAGTGTCAGGCACTGTGAAGTCATGGATATCCAGACCATTTTGTGTCTGGAGGAGCACATTGTAAGGAGTCCTACCCTTCCTTTGGCTCTTACATTCTTTCCGCCACCTCTTCCACATTGGACCCTGAGCCATGGAAGGTGTGATTGAAATATTTCAGTGCTGAGCACTCCTCTGTCACTTCTTCTCAGCACCATGGTGCCTTCTGAGTCATCCCATGGTCACTGCCATCTGAAAAGAAAAGCTTCTCTAACTAAAAGTGAGAGTAGCATTAATAAATGGGTATGAACATTAAGAGACGTGCTTACTAGGCAGTTTAGTGAGCATAGTATATACTTTTAGCCAGACAGCAGTAGACGTTACACCCCTAGGGCTCATGACTACCCATTACAGGTTTTCAGTATCAGGGATGTATTCCCTCCCATGGAGTGGGCCTCCAGTCAAATTAGAAGGCGGTTGGTTTCCCCCTATAACAGACGTGTCACTATTGTATCCATTGGTTCATTTGGCCTGGCTGGCCAAATATAAGAGTTGCAGTGTCCACTGTTGAGTATCTTCACTGGTGATTTCTCTCTCTCCCATTGAACTGCATGCAGCGTGGCTTTTTGCAGCTTTCTGTCAGCTGGTCTACATGGAGGAGGTTTTCAGCTCAGCTCCAGCAGGATTTTTCAGTGACCTTGCAGCCCAAGTATGTGGAGTCTTCAGCAAAAGGGTCTTACCATCTATTCCTAGAAGGACTTTGGTAGCATTCCTTCTTTTTCTATTTTATGGAAAAATTTAAGAAGCATTGTTGTTAGTTCTTCCGTGAAGGTCTGGTAAAATTCACCAGTGAATCCATCTGGTCCTGGACTTGTTTTAATTGGGAGATTTTTGGTAACAACTTGGATCTCCATACTTGTTACAGGTCTATTTAAGTGGTTAATCTCATCTTGATTTAATTTAGGTACGTCATATAAATCAAGGAAATCATATATTTCTTTCAGATTTTCAAAGTTAGTGGAGCAAATGTTCTTATACTATGTCCCTATGTTTTTTTGAATTTCTCTTGTGTCTGTTGTGATGCTGCCTTTTTCATGTCTAATTTTATTAATTTGTGTCTCTTCTCTCTTTCTTTTAGTCAGATTTGCTAACAGTTTATCAATCTTGTTTATCCTTTCAAAGAACCAACTCTATTTCATTGATTCTTTGGATTTTTTTTTTTTTTTTTGGTTCCTATTTCATTAATTTCTGCCCTAATCTTTATTATTTCTTCTCATCTGCTGATTTTAGTTTTGCCTTGTTCTTCTTTTTCCAAGGCTTTAAGGTGAAGCATAAGTTGTTTGCTTGTGACCTTTCTAGTTTTTTTTTTTTTTTTTTTTTTTTTTTTTCGAGGTAGGGTCTTGCTCTAGCCCAGGCTGACCTGGAATTCACTATGTAGTCTCAGGGCAGCCTTGAACTCATGGTGATCCTCCTATCTCTGCCTCCCAAATGCTGGGATTAAAGGCATGCACCACCATGCCTGACTGTCTAATTTCTTAATATAGGCACTTAAAGCTATAAATTTCCCTCTTAGGACTGTCTTCATTATGTCCCAAAGGTTTTGGTATGTTGTGTTCTCATTATCATTTGACTCTATGAATTTTTTGATTTCCTTCTTGATTTCTTCATTGACCCATTCATCATTTAGTAGTGTATTGTTTAGTTTCCATGATTTTGTGTATGCTCTATAGCTTTTCTTGCTATTTATTTACAGTTTGATCCCATTGTGATCAGATAGAATGCAAGGAATTATTTCAGTTTTCCTGCATTTGTTAAGATTTGCAGCTAGGCATGGTGGCACACGCCTTTAATCCCAGCACCTGGGAGGCAGAGGTAGGAGGATCACTGTGAATTTGAGGCCACCCTGAGACTACATAGTGAACTCCAGGTCAGCCTGAGCTAGAGTAAGACCCTGCCTTGAAAAACCAAAAAAGAAAAAAAAAAAAAAAAGATTTGTTTTGTGTCCTAATATATGGTCTATTTTAGAGAATGTTCCATGTGCTGCTGAAAAGAATGTGTATTCTGCAGCATTTGGATGAAATGTCCTGTTAGGTCCATTTGTTCTATGACCTCCTTTAATCCATATGCCTCTCTGTTTATATTTTTCTGGGATGACCTGTCAATTGATGAGAGTGGGGTGTTGAAGTTACCCACTACCACTGTGTTTGGTGTTATCTGTGACCTTAATTCTAATAGTGTTTATTTGATGAAGTTGGGAGCCCCATGTTAGGTGGATTGTAATGTCCTCCTATTGGAGTGTGCCTTTCATCAATGTAAAGTGACCATCTTTATCTTTCCTAACTAATGTTGGACTGAAGTGTACCCTGTCAGATACTAGGATAGAAACCCCTGCTTGTTTTCTAGGCCCATTTGATTGAAACACAATTTTCCAACATTTCACCCTAAGATAGTGTCCATCCTTTGTAGAAAGGTGAGTTTCTTGGAGGCAACAAATTGCAGTTCTTCCAGTTTTACCTTTGCTCTCTTGTGTTAAGTAGTACTCAAGTGTGGTTTGTTTTTCAGGTTCCTTATATGTGTGCTTTTCTTTCTCTTCGGCATGGAGGATTCTCTCAAGTATTTTCTGTAGAGCTGGTTTTGTCTTCAAATACTCCTTTAGCCTGCTTTTGTCGTGGAATGTCCTTATTTCTCTGTGTATTTGAATGGATAGCTTTGCAGGATAAAGTAACATTGGTTGACAGTTGTTATCTTTCAGAACTTGAAATATATCATTCCAAGCCTTTCTGGCTTTTAAAGTTTGTGTTGAGTAACCTTCTGTGATCCTGATGGGCTTGCCTTTGTATGTGACTTGATTTTTCTGTCTCACTGCTTTCAATGTATCTTCTTTGGTTTGTATGTTTGGTAGTTTGATTATAATATGGCGAGGAGAGGTTCTTTCCAGGTTTTGTCTGTTTGGTGTTCTAGAGGCTTCCTGTATCTGCAATGGTATCTCTTTCCCAAATTGGGGGAAGTTTGCTTCTATGATTTTGTTGAAAATGCCTACTACGCCTTTGGAGTGAAATTCTCCTTCTACTATACCCTGAATTTGATCTTTTCATAATGTCCCAAATATCTTGAAATTCCCATTCATGCTTTACTATTAGTCTGTCTTTCTCTTTGTTGGACTGTATTAGATCTGCCACCTAGTCTTGTAGTGTAGATATTCTGTTCTCTCCTTCATCCATTCTACTGGTGAGATTTTCTACAGACTTTTTTATTTGACTGACTGTGTTTTTCATTGCTAGTATTTCCAACTGGTTTTTCTTTATTATTTATATTTCCTTATTCATGTTTTTTATTGACCTCCATATTTCATTATATTGTTTTCCTGTGTCTTCTTTGATTTTTTGATTTCCTCTCTGATTTCTTTGAGCATATTTATAATCATTCTTTTGAAATCTTTCTCAGGCATTTCCTCTAAATCAGTCTCATTGGATTTCTGATGCATTAATACTTTTTAGTGGATTTATATTGTCTTGATTTTTTGTGTTTCTTGTATTATAATGTAGAGATTTTTGCATCTTGGATTAACTTAATGCTTGGTTTTTCTAATTATCTGTAGTATTATTAGATGTATCAATCAATCCGATGTTCAATATCTTCAGGGTAGGAGCCTAAGGTGCTAGGTGTGGCTCTTGAGACTCTCAGAGTAAACAAAAAAGTGACCCTAAGTGTTGGTTTGCCTGCTATGAGAGTACTCAAGCAGGCTGGGTGAAACAAAATACAGGCAAATTCTAAAATTTAACTAAACAATATACTAATTCAATGAAAAACAGCATAGAGTATTTATATAAGAGTAGGTATTATCACAAACAGATCCTCTAGCAAAATCACAGTCCCTAAGGATGTGTGTTGTCAACTGGGAGGCTAAGATTTCTGGTCTGTTGAGGGTTCCAAGGTCAGCTTGTGACTGAGTGAGACCCTGCCCCAACAAACAACAGAAGAGGAGACAAAGGCACTATAAATCAGGAAGCAACAAATGACAAGCCCAAAATATAGCTTATTTAAGAATGGCAAATCCAACCCTCCATCAGATTTAACACATAATTTACTCTGATATGGAAAGTGCAATTAGCACTTCCGATGCAAGCTTATATACCCGCTTATTTGGCAGATACTGACCTGGTGTAATCCCTGTTACCTTTTGGGATGGCTTTGGTCTCAATTATCCTGCATGCCTGCTTAGGTCCCTCTTTGCTGTGCTGTGGGTTCAGGTAGGCTGGCTGAGCCAGTGGCTCACTGCTCTGATCACCTGTGCCAGGTGCTATGTAGGTGAGCTCCCTTCCCCAGGTCTCTGGTGCTTGCTGGCACTTGCACCAGTGCTGGGGGAGAGGATGCTGTGGAGAGTGGCTGAAGTTCTCCCACTGGTCCTTGTGATCCTCTTCCTCACGAGCCGCTATGCTGGTCCATCCTGTCCTCTCTTCCACATTTCTTGAGTTTGCCGGCTGGTTTGAGTGGAAAATCCCCTCACCTGGCTTTTCCTGTAGCTCAGGCCAAGCCTGGCAGCCACACGGATCTGGTGCCACCGCTCTGGAGCCACTTCTGCCTCCTTCTGTGGTCTCTAGATGTTCTGGATCTCCCTACTTCTCTGCTGTGGTTGATAATCTCTTACACACCTTCACTTTTTAGTAGAAGAGTGTATTTTGCTGATTTTTTTTTTTTTTAAATACTGTAGGCTGCTTTAGCATGGTTCCTACATCGCCATCTTAACCGGAAGTCCAAAAAATAATAATTTTTCAGAAGTAAAGTATAATAAATAAATTAAAAGGTTGAAATATAGGGCTATAATGATGGCTTAGTGGTTAAGGCGCATTCCTGTGAAGACTAAGGATCCAGGTTCAATTCTCCAGGTCCCATGTAAGCCAGATGAACATAGTGGTGCATGCGTCTGGAGTTTGTTTGCAGTGGCTAGAGGCCCTGATGCACCCATTCTCACTCTCTGTATCTCCCTCTCTGTCACTAATAAATAAAAATAAATCTTTTAAAAAAAGTTTTTTTGAAATGTAAAAAGTAAAGTAAAACCAAAAACTTAATCTTATAAAATCAGAGGTTGAAGCTGGGCATGGTGGCACACACCTTTAATCCCAGCACTCAGGAGGCAGAGGTAGGATGATCAATGCTGGTTCAAGGCCAGCCTGAGACTACATAGTGAATTCTAGGTCAGCCTGGGCTAAAGAGAAACCCTAGCTAGAAAAACTAAAAACATAAAAAATAATTTAGAGGTTGAATAATGGTTAACAGAGGTTGTGAAGGGATAAAGAAAGAATTGGTTAATAAGTATGAGGTGCAGTTGGAAGGAATAATTTATGATACTCCATAGCACATTAAAGTATTTATGACTGACAGCTTAATTGAATATTTCAAAATAATAGAAGAAAGGATTTTGAAGTTTCCCAACACAAATATATTTCAAGCAGTAGATCTGCCAATCATGGGTGTGTGATTATTACATACATGTGTTGAAATGTCACTCAGTACCCCACACATATGTACATTTAATATGTCAATTAAAAATAAAAATGGTAAACTGGGAGTGGTTGCTCACACCTTTTAATTCCAGCACTAGGAAGGCTGAAGTAGGAAGATGCCATGAGTTCAAAGCCAGCCTGGGCTAGAATAAGACTCTGTTTCAAAAAACAAACTAAATTAAATAAAATTTATTAATATGACTAGAATACATTATATGCATGTATAAAAATATCATGATGAAACATATTATGCATAATTAAGATGTTCTAATAAAATCATAAAAAATTAAAATAAATTGGCTGGGCTTGGTGGTGCACACCTTTAATCCCAGTACTTCGGAGGCTGATATGAGGATCTCTGTGAGTTAGAGGCCAATCTGAGACTACACAGTGAATTCCAAGACAGCTTAAGCTAGAGTGAGACCCTGCCTTAACAACAAATAAATAAAATACAATAAAAATGATAATAATAACTAAGATAATAATTAATAGACTGCTACAATATGTTGTAAATAATGCCCTTTCCTTTGTTTTTAATTTATTTTTACTTATTAAGTTGGGAAGAGAGAGAGTATGGACAAATTAGAGCCTCTTCCTGCAGCAAATGAACTCCAGACACCTGCACCACCTTGGGCATCTGGCTTCACGTGGGTACTGGGGAATTGGACCCAGACCCTTAGGTCCTGCAAGAAGAGCTTTCAACCACTGAGCCAACTCCCAAGCCCTTTCAAAGAAGTATTAACTTAATTCTGCTTGGAGCATGTGCAATATTCATGGTATGGTGTTTGCGTAGATACGTAGTGTATTTTGTGTGATCGCGCGTGTGTGTGCATGTGCATGCAGAAGCTAGAGGTCAACAGATGTCCTCCTCTATTTCTCACCCACATATTTCCTTGAGACAGAATCTTCACTGAACCCACATGCGACATTTTCAGTCAGACAGGCTGACCGGTGAGCCCCAGTGAGTCTCCTGTCTCCACCCCACAGGACCAGAGTTACAGGCATGCATGGCTATATCCTCAGCTATTTATGTTAGTGGTGCTGGGGCTCTAACTCAGTCTACCTCAGGCTCTTTCAGGCCTTCATGCTTATGAAGCAAACACTCACTTGCTGAGCCATCTCCCCAGCCCATTACTTCATGCATTCCAACCTTAAGCTCCACAATTCAATGAAAGGGAACGAGAAGCTGACCTTCATGGCACAGGCCTGCTGTCCCATTTGCTTGGGAGGCTGAGGCAGTGGATCAAAAGCTCAGGACCTTAGCAGGCCATGGTGGTGCAGGCCTTTAATCCCAGCCGAGGTAGGAGGATCGCCATGAGTTTGAGGCCATCCTGAGACTACATAGTGAATTCCAGGTCAGTCTGAGCTAGAGTGAGATCCTGCCTCAGAAAAACAACAACAACAACAACAACAACAACAACAACAACAAAATGTTCAAGGCCTGCCTGGACTACAAAATGAGCTCAGGGATGAGGAGGTGGCTTTCAAAGTCTGATGGCCTGGGTTCAAGTCCCCAGTACCCACATAAAGTCAGATGCACAAGTGGTGTGCACATCTGGAGGAGTTCTTTTGCAGCAGCAAGGGGCCCTCATTGACTATATACTCTCTCTCTCTCTCCCTCTCTTCTCATAAATAAATACTTTTTTTTCAAGGTAGGGTCTCAATCTAGCCCAGGCTGACTTGAAACTCACTCTGTAGTCCCAAGCTGGCCTTGAACTCACATTGGTCCTCCTACCTTAGCATCTTGAGTGCTGGGATTAAAAGCATGTGCCGTCATGCCCAGCAATTTTTTAAAATATATTATTCATTTGCAAGCAGAGAGAGAGAGAGAGAGAGAGAGAGAGAGAGAAGAGAGACATCGAGAATGGGTGTGCCAGGTTCTCCAGCTGCTGCAAACTGTGGATGCATATGCCACTTTGTGCATCTGGCTTTATGTAGGTTCTGGGGAATCAAACCCTGGTCATTAGGCATTGCAGGCAAGCGCCTTAACCACTGAGCAATCTCCAGCCCCAAAATATTTTTTTTTAAACAAGTTCAGGGCTGGAGAAATGGCTTAGTGGTTAAGGCGCTTGCCTTCACAGCCAAAGAACCCAGGTTCGACTCCCCAGTACCCACATAAGCCAGACGCACAAGGGGGCACATGCATCTGAAGTTCATTAGCAGTGGCTAGAGGCCCTGGCATACTCATTCTCTCTTTCTCTCTCCCTCCCTCCCTCCCCCTGTCTATTTCTCACTCTTTCAAATAAATAAAGAAAAATAAAATAGTTTTTAAAAATGAGTTCAAACAAACAAACAAAAAGGCATGGTGGTGCATGCTTTTAATCCCAGCACTCAGGAGAGGAGGCTTAGGTAGCTGTGAGTTCGAAGCCAGCCTGAGACTAGATAGTGAACTCCAGAGGTCAGCCTGGGCTAGAGAGAGACCCTACATCAAAAAAAATTTTTTAATGGGGTGGAGAGATGGCTTAGTGGTTAAGACACTTGCCTGCAAAGCCAAAGGACCCAGGTTCAATTCCCCAGGACCCACGCAAGCCAGATGCACAAGGTGGTGCACTGGAGTTTGTTTGCAGTAGCTAGAGGCCCTGACATACCCATTCTCTCTCTCTACCTGTCTCTCTCTCTCTCTCTCTCTCTCTCTCTCTATATATATATATATATATATATATATATATCTCAAATAAATAAACAATTAAAAAGTTAACAATGTGTGTATACAGCTTGATGGTAGAGCACTTGTGTACCATGTGTGAGTCCTTAGGTTCAATCCCTAGTACCACCCCTGACCCCCCAGAAAAATAAAACACATATGGGCTTGATGTCTGCTCATACCTATAATCCCAGAATTTGGGAGGCTGAGGCAAGAGCATGGCAAGTCCCATGCCAGCCTGGGATACATAGGAAGATGGAAGGGAGAGAGGGAATGGAGGAGCTGTCAGATCACAGGCCCACCAATGACCTCAGTGTCATGTGACACTAAAGCTTCTTTATTATTTCATTTGGCCATGCTGGCAACCTGCAAAGTAGGTGATGACCCCAGGTTGTACACTAGAGAACTGAGACTCAGAGATGAGAGATAAGGACTCAAGAAGCAGAGGACAGGACGTGGGGGAGTTGGCCTTGAACCTGAGGCCACCTGCTTTCAGACCTTCTGAAAGGCTCGACTCGCTCCCCTCTCTGTCTCATGTAGCCTGGGTGGGATTACGGGTGTGCCGCCACATTCAGTGCTCTGTCTATATGCTTTTGATTTGCTTGCTTGCTTTTTTTTTTTTTTTTTTTTTTGAGGTAGGGTCTCACTTTAGCTCAGGCTGACCTGGAATTCATGACGTAGTCTCAGACTGCCCTTGAACTCACAGCAGTCCTTCTACCTCTGCCTCCTGAGTGCTGGGATTAAAAGCGTGCACCAGCTTGTTTTGTTTTGTGAGGTACAACATGCAACACAGGCTAGCCTTGAACGCAATCTGTAGCCAAGGATGACCTCAAATTCCTGATGCTCCTGCCTCCACCTCTCAAGTGCTATGATTACAAGTGTGTGCCACCACATAGGCCTCTAGAGTCTTTTTAAAAATATATATCTTTTATTGAGCTAGAGAGATAGCTAAGCAGTTAAAGGTGCTTGCTTGCAAAACCTGACAGCCTGGGTTCAATTCCCCAGCACCTACGTAATGTCAGATGCATAAAGTGGCACATGTGTTTGGAGTTTATCTACAGTGACAAGAGGCCCTGGTGTACACATTCTTCCCCCTCCCCCTTCTATGCCCTCTCTCTCAACTAAATAAATATTTTTTAAAAATTTTAAAATATTTTTATCTATTTATTTGAGAGGAGACAGACAAAAGAGTATGGGTGCACCAGGGCCTCCTGCCACTGCAATTGAACTTCAGACACATGCCCCACTTTGTGCCTCTGGATTAAGGTGGGTAGTGGGGAACCGAACCTGAGCAGACTTTGCAATTTTCTTTCTTTTTCTTTTTCTTTCTTTCTTTCTTTCTTTTCTTTTTTTTTTTTTTTTTTTAGGGAGGGTCTCACTCTAGCCCAGGTTGACCTGGAGCTCACTCTGTAGTCTCAGGATGGCCTCGAATTCAAAGTGATCCTCCTACCTGGGCCTGCTAAATGCTGGGACTAAAGGCACGTGCTACCACGCCCAGCTCGATATACTTTTTCTTTTGGGTGTGGATTAGCTCATTTGCACAAATGCAGGCAGGGCTGGGATTCATCCCCTAAACCCTGCACCATAACGACCTGGAGGGGACGGATCCAAGCACAGCTCAGGTGAGGCTTGGAGGAAATTGGGCTCAGTGTGATATGAAAGAAATTGACAGGGCGCTAGGAGAATTTATCGCCCTGTCTCCAGGCCTGTCCGAGGCAAGTCAGAGGGTGTGTGCGGGACGTAAGGGAGGAGAAATGTCTGTGGTGGGAGAGGAAGGAAGAGTCTGGGAGAAAGCTGAGGCTGGGGGAGGCTTACAATAGGCTGGGGAGAATGAGCTCTGAGGAAGGGGCCTCCAGCAGAGAGGAGGAAGGGCATGACACAGGAGGCCATAAAAAGTTGTTCAGAAAAAGTGGGTTTTGCAATGCTTGCACTTGACTTTCACAGGTTTATTTTCTTAAGCCATGAGACCTATCAGCATGCCAGCACTGCCTGTGCTGTCACCAGGAGTCCTGCCTTGAGGGCAGAGCTGAGGAAGGAAGGAGACACAGATTTGGTGCTAATACAGTACAGTATTATTGTTCTATTTTTCAGACAGGGTCTCCCTGTGCAGCCCAGGCTGGACTTGAACCTGTGATCCTCCCACCTCAGCCGCCCAAGTGCTGGGACTGCTGGCAAGTTTCACCATGCCCAGCTTATATATAGCAGGGTTTTTTTTCAGCCTAGATTAAAAGTCCAGGCTGGGGGCTGGTGAGATGGCTTAGCAGTTAAGGTGCTTGTCTGCAAAGGCCAAGCACCCAGGTTCGATTCCCCAGGACCCATATAAGCCAGATGCACAAGGTAGTGCATGGGTCTGGAGTTCATTTTGTGCCCTCTCTCTCTCTCTCTCTCTCAAATAAGTAAATAAATAAGAAAAATTAAGACATTTTAAAAAGCCCAGGCTGGCTTCTCTCCTCCGTTCTGTGATCGGTGGCTCAGGGACTAAGCATAACAGCAAAAGTAAACTCACATTTCAAAGCACTCAGAATGCTGGAAGTGGATGGAGAGGGGTTTGTGGGGTCTTGACTCTTAGTGCTAAGCCTTGGGACATAATGAAAGGGAACCCAGAAAGTCAGTTATAATTATGAATACATTTTGTAAAAGTTTGATAGGGCCTGGTGTGTTGACACATGCCTTTAATCCTGGAGCTTGGGAGGCAGAGGTAGGAGGATCATATGAGTCTGAGGCCACCCTGAGACTACATAGTAAATTCCAGGTCAGTCTGGGTTAGAGTGAGACCCTACCTTGAAAAACAAAACAAAACAAAACAACAGCAAAAAACTTGATAGCAGACATTTATATTTAGCAGTTAATTAATGCAGCTTAGTAACATTTGGAAGCATTTGTAATCAATTTTAATATAGCAGGTACTTAGAAAATTGTTAGTGGGTTGGACAGATAGCTTAACAGTTACGCACTTGCCTGTGAAGCCTAAGGACCCTTGGTTTGAGGCTGGATTCCCCAGGACCCATGTAAGTCATTTGCACAAGGTGGTGCATGCATCTGGAGTTCGTTTGCAGTGGCTAGAGGCCCTGGCGCACCCATTATCTCTCTCTCTGCCTCTCTCTCTCTCTGTATGTTTGTTGCTCTCAAATAAATAAACAAAAATAAACAAAAAGAAAAAGAGAAAGAAAGTTGTTAGTTAAGGCAATTAGAAGAATGATAACATCTTGATGTTTCTGTCTAAAATACGTATTTTAAGAGTGAGACCCTACCTTGAAAAACAAAAAAAAAAAAATGTATTTTAAAAATATTTTAACATGCATTTATTTATTTATTTGAGAGAGAGAGTGAGAGAGAGAGGCAGATAGACAGAAAGAGAATGGATGCACCAGAGCCTCCAGCCAACTGCAAATGAACTCCAGATGCCTGTGCCACTATGTGCATCTGGCTTTACATGGGTCCTGGGGGATTGAACCTGGGTCCTTACGCTTTGTAGGCAAGTGCCTTAACCACTAAGCAATTTCCCCAAGCTCCATATATATATATATATATATATTTTTTTTTAACCTGTATACCTTTAGAGGCAAGCATGCCTATGGTTGGAGCCATTTTGAGGCAGACAAGTCAGGAGTTAGGCTTTTCTGGGAATGCAGAGTTCAGAGGAAGGCAATTGGTTTGAACATGTGGTTATATCTGGAGGAGATATAATGTCTTAAGAGTCAATCAGGTTAACACTTTTAAATAATAGTTTAAGATTTTATAACTAAGCTAATCATTAAGTAAAATCTTACATTAGAGCAGTTTGGGTCTTAAGTAAATAACCTCTTTTGTTTAAGACAAAATATAACCACTGACAAACTTAGTTTGGAGAGGGAAAGAGCCGCAAGTATAGGGCATATCTGGCTAACAAAGCAGGTCTAGTTAAAGCACGGCACGATGATGTAAAGCCATTTGTCTGGTGACAGTATAAGCCATACGTGGAAAATAGAAAACAGGTATGTCTTACTCTTTTACGTATCTAATAGCTAAAGTATAGCAGAACATTTTAATAGCCCTAGAAACAATATTCCTACCAACAAGTCTAAGTCAATTGATTTGATCTAAAAATTGTCTGTCAGGAGAAGGCAATTAAGACAGCATAAAGTCTTGGCATCTGTGTCAGAGTCTCCCAGTGTTAAGGAGAAAACCCAAAGCCTTGTGCATGCTAGGCCACCAAGCTACTTCCCCAACAAGGAACTATCACAGACTCACCACCTACTGTACACCAAGCTCACTTGAACTTTATTTATTTATTTGGAGTAGGGTGTTGCTCTAGCCCAGGCTGGCCTTGAAATCATGGTGGTCCTCCTGCCTCAGCCTCCTGAGTGCTGGGATTAAAGGTGTGTGCCACCATACCTGGCAGAGGGGGTGGAGAGTGAGGGAGGGCGGGAGGGAGAATACAAGGGCTTCTAGCCACTGCAAATAAACTCCAGACGCATGCACCACTCTGTGCATCTGGCTTTAACGTGGGTTTGGGGCAATTAAACTCAGTTTGTAAGTTTGCCAGCAAACTCATTAGCTGCTGAACCATCTCTCCAGCCCTCACGTGAACTTTATATTAGCCTTGTGAAGAGTCAGTGCCATTAATTCAAAGATAAAGACACTGTGATTTAGAGAATTGTGCTTGCCCAAGAGATCTCAGGCAATAGGCAATAAATATGGCTTGAACCAGGTGTATCAGACACAATAGCCTACACTTGTTCTTAAATCCACATGGCTTGACTACAAAAGCAATTTCTACAGAGGCTATTTTGGAATGGACAGAATTGGTAAAAGCATGAAAGTTAGAGAATTTATTTTTTTAAATTTATTTATTTGAGAGAGAGAGGGAGGGAGAGAAATAGGCAGGTAGAGAGAGAGAGAGAGAGAGAATGGGCACGCCAGGGCATCCAGCCACTGCAAACAAACTCCAGATGCTCGCACCCCCGTGGGTCCTGGGGAATCCAACATGGATCCTTTGGCTTTTCAGGCAAGTGCCCTAACCGCTAAGCCATTTCTCCAGCCCGAAAGTCAGAGAATTTAAAAGGAAAAAACAAAGATCCAGAGCCAAGGCACGGCCTAGACACCAGCTCTGCCCTCTCACCAAACAGCATCCCTTGAATTTGAGTATTTCATTTAGGTCAGGAGTATTTTTTTTTTTTTTTTCAGCTTTTCAAGGTAGGGTCTCACGCTAGTCCAGGCTGACCTGGAATTCCCTATGTAGTCTCAGGGTGATCTCAAACACGGCGATCCACCTACCTCTGCCTCCCAACTGCTGGGATTAAAGTCATGCGCCACCATGCCTGGCAGGAGCAAATTTTTATTTTGTTTTATTTTTATTTATTTATTTGACAGAGAAAGAAGAAGAAGGGGAAGAAGAAGAAGGAGGAGGAGGAGGAGGAGGAGGAGGAAGAGATAGTGAGACAGAATGGACGCCCCAGTGCCTCCAGCCACTGCAAACGAACTACAGACGCGTGCGTATGCATCTGGCTAACGTGGGTCCTGGGGAATAGAATCGAGGTCCTTTGGCTTTGCAGGCAAACACTTTAACCACTAAGTCATCCCTCCAGTCCGAGGAGTAAATTTTTTATGGGTGGAGGCTGGCTGAACCAAGGAGGAATGACTTCAACAACCAGTCATTCATTGCATGACTTATTTGCAAAACACAACCCACAATGTAGTTCCTATAATCAGGAAATTTACATCCTTCTGGGGAAGTCAGATATTGAACACATTATATAATGAGCCGTTTAGCTTCAGCCGAATTAAGACGGAAGAAAACTGCTAGTCTGCTGGAGGGTGTAATAACCAAATGTAACTGGCAACTTCCTGCAGAGGTAGGTGGGTGGGAAAGTAAGCGTGGGTGTGTTGGGGGGCTTGAGGACCACCCTTTAAGAAAGCCGCTCCTCGTGGTGAATGGACAGCAGAGCTTGGGAATAGTTTTGCAGGAGAGGTTATGGTGCCAACAAAGATGAAAGGCGGTAGAATCCTACCAGTATAATCCCACCTACATAGAATCGCCTAGTTTAGAATCAGTCCTAATCTTTTTTTTTTTTTTTTTTTGGTTTTTCAAGGTAGGGTCTCACGCTGGTCCAGGCTGACCTGGAATTAACCATGTAGTCTCAGGGTGGCCTCGAACTCATGGCGATCCTCCTACCTCTGCCTCCCGAGTGCTGGGATTAAAGGCGTGCGCCACCACGCCCGGTCATCAGTCCTAATCTTAAGTACCCAAGGGAGGCACAGTGCTCAAAGTGTGACATGCACACGTTGGGAGCCCTTTCCCTCGGCAAGAAGTTGGGAAGGAGCGCTGAGAATGGAAGTGTGATTTTTTGAATGATTGTGACCCGAAAGCTGGGGAAAGCTGAGGACCCCGGATCATCTAGCTCGACAAGTGAATTTATTTCTTAGGCCAGAGGCAGACTTGGAAAGGCCTGGAAGTGTGGCTTGGGAGGGACATGCACGGAGGATGCATGCCCCAACATCAGTGACCAAGAGTTCAGAGAGCCAGGAGAAGCTGGTCAGAGGCCTCCCCTGGGAGGGGCAGCCACTCTTGCACCCTAATCTGCAAGGCCGGGAAGGTAGGCGGGAGCGACGATGCCACGGTCTGCAGCAGGTGGCCGCGCGGCAGGCCAGCCGAGCGCGCGCAGGGGGACGCGGGGGGCGGGGCTCCGCGCGGCACTTGGCACGCACGCGCAGACGGGCCCGAGAGGCAGAGGCACAGAGGAGGGGAGCTTGAAAGGGAGCGGGTGGGGGGGGGGATGTGGAGCGTATTTCCGCTCTGGCGGACAAATAATCCTGGCCAAAGGGGAGGCCCGGCTGTCCAGCCCTTTAACCGTGTTAAATCAAGGGTGGTGGGGGAGGTCGGGAAGGTTGGGGGGGAGATACTGCTCCTTTAATTCCCTCCCCTCTTCCTCCTCCTCCTTGGAGCCCTCGCCGACGCCGCGGAGCGCGGAGCCTGGAACACACGACACGAGCCGCCCCCGCCCCTCCCCCGCCCGCCCACGCGGAGCCGGCCCCGCGCGCGCGCGCGCCCCGTGCACTGCCGCGCCTGCGCGCTTGCCCAGGCCCTGCCCGAGTGTGGGGGGCGCCGCCGGCCCCGGGGGGTGGGGGATTAGGAAGGGGAAAAAACAAAACAAAACAAAAACAAAAACAAAACCCCCCAAAAAACAACACACGGAACCGGGACAGGTGAGCGGCGCGCGCACTCAGGGTCGTGGGTCCGGGGTGGGGGGGAGGGGGCGTGCCACGGAGATGTGCGCGTGGGAGGGGGTGCGCACGGCGCGGGCGGTGGCGGGAGGACACGGGCACGGGCGGCCGCTGAGAAGGGCCGTTCTCCCCTCCGACACCCCGAGTCCAGGGCCTCGGGTCTCGTCCCCACACCCCACAGTCTGTTCTCTCGTGGGCGCGCGGGCTCGCGCCATCGTCTCGGGACTGGGGGGTGTGGACGCCGCTGCCCCGCCCCCGGGAACCACGCCTCCCTCCTCGGAGGGACCGCGCCTCCTCCTCCTCCTCCTCCTCCTCCTCCTCCTCGTCCTCCTCCTCGGAGGGATGGAGTAAACTGAGGAAGATGCGTGCACCCCGGGAGATGGGGTGCTAGGGGGGAGAGGGGCCTGCAGGCTTGGCCTGGGACAGCCGAAGACCTTTGTCTCTAAAGCTGTTTCCTTCCCTGCCAGGCTTGTGCCCACTCTCTGCCACAATGGCCTCTGGGGTGGAAGTCCTGCGCTTCCAGCTGCCCGGCCACGAGGCTGCTACCCTTCGGAACATGAACCAGCTCCGTGCAGAGGAACGGTTCTGCGACGTGACCATCGTGGCCGACAGCCTCAAGTTCCGTGGCCACAAGGTCATCCTGGCCGCCTGCTCGCCCTTCCTACGGGACCAGTTCTTGCTGAACCCCAGCTCCGAGCTGCAGGTCTCGCTGATGCACAGCGCCCGCATCGTGGCCGACCTGCTCCTCTCCTGCTACACCGGAGCCCTGGAGTTCGCCGTCAGGGACATCGTGAACTACCTGACCGCGGCCTCCTACCTGCAGATGGAGCACGTGGTGGAGAAATGCCGGAACGCCCTCAGTCAGTTCATTGAGCCCAAGATAGGCCTCAAAGAGGATGGGGTCAGCGAGGCCACCCTCGTGAGCAGTGTCAGCGCCACCAAGTCCCTCCTCCCTCCAGCTAGGACCCCAAAGCCAGCTCCCAAGCCCCCGCCCCCACCTCCTCTGCCCCCTCCGCTCCTGCGGCCCGTGAAGCTGGAGTTCCCGCTGGACGAGGACCTGGAGCTCAAGGCTGAGGATGAGGATGAGGACGAGGATGAAGACGTGTCTGACATCTGCATCGTCAAGGTGGAGTCTGCCCTCGAGGTGGCACACCGGCTCAAACCCCCTGGAGGCCTCGGAGGGGGTCTGGGTATCGGGGCGTCTGTGAGCAGCCACCTCGGGGAGCTGACCCCGAGTAGCGGGGCCCCCAGCACCGTAGCCCCTCCACAGGGGGTGGTGAAGGCCTGCTACAGCCTGTCTGAGGATGCGGAAGGAGAGGGCCTTCTGCTGATCCCCGGAGGCCGGGCCAGTGTGGGGGCCACCTCGGGTCTAGTGGAAGCCGCAGCGGTGGCCATGGCTGCCCGGGGGGCGGGGGGCAGCCTAGGGGCAGGGGGCAGCCGGGGACCCCTGCCGGGGGGTGGATTCTCGAGTGGAAACCCCTTAAAGAACATAAAGTGCACCAAGTGCCCAGAAGTGTTCCAGGGCGTGGAGAAGCTGGTCTTCCACATGCGTGCGCAACACTTCATCTTTATGTGCCCGCGCTGCGGCAAGCAGTTCAACCACAGCAGCAACCTCAACCGCCACATGAACGTGCACCGTGGCGTCAAGTCGCACTCGTGCGGCATCTGCGGCAAGTGCTTCACGCAGAAGTCCACGCTGCACGACCACCTCAACCTGCACTCAGGTGCGCGGCCCTACCGATGCTCCTACTGCGACGTGCGCTTCGCCCACAAGCCCGCCATCAGGCGGCACCTCAAGGAGCAGCATGGCAAGACCACGGCCGAGAACGTGCTGGAGGCCAGCGTGGCGGAGATCAACGTGCTCATTCGCTGACCGGGCCGGAGGCTGGGGTGCCTGGGCTTGGGTGGGAAGCAGGCTCTCCGGCCTGGGAGAATTGGGTGGGTGGGTGGGCGGGGATCTGGGGCAGAGAGACATCTTGAGGGAGGAGGGAGGAAGATTTTTCTTGGAGAGAAGACCTGGCCTCTCAGAGCAGAAGAAAAGGATGGAGCCCCAAGACAGAGTTCTTTGATGGCCGAAGGAGTGTGGGAGGGCTTGGGGGGCGTCCCAAAGAAAGACTTCTTTCCGTGGAGGTGCATGGAGCTGTTGAGGGAGTTTTGAAAAGCAAAGGCTAGAAAAATGGCTTTTTTCCTGGCTAAGGCTGCCTAGGGGAAGATTCTGGCGTTTCCAGGGTGGGGGTGGGAATTGGGAGGGAGTTGACCTGAGGCAGCTCACTTGCTCCTGTTTAGGTTAGATCCTTGGGAAGTGGGAGTGGTAGGGAAACGACTGTTGAGTCTGAGTGAAGGAAGGGGAGATGGTTCTTGCATGCTGGGGAAGTGGGATTAAGGGTATGAGGCTCACTGAGATCGCAGAACAAAGTGAGGTGTCGGGTAAGAGAACATGGGTGAGCGTCCTGGATAGATAATTGGGATATAGGGGTACAGTAGCAAGAACAAAATAGTGGAGGGTGGGGGCAGGGCACTTAGTTTGGAAAGAGGACACAAGGAGGGCTGTTGGGAGGGAGAGGAGTAGAGAACTAACAGTATTTTTTAAGAAAAACGTATTTTTTAGGATTTTTTCTGGAGTTTGGGGTTTTAGTTTTTCTGCTTTGTTTTCCACAAAATAAAAAAAAAGTTCTTTTTCTTTATACTCCGGCAACTGCATGTGTGTGACTATTGCAGACAGCCTCTCCCAGAGCTCAAGGGTCGCACAGCCCCATGCCAGAAGGCTAGGGACCAGGACCCGTGAGCTACTGGGGCCCAGAACACCTCTCCCCTCAGGTCTGCAACCTAAACACCTAGGAAGAAACTTGATCCCACAGTGATTGACAGCCTTGGTGAGTGAGCCACATAGCTTACTTGCAAGGTTTGGTACCAGTGCTAAGCATGGGCTAAGGGTGGCCAGTGTGCTCATTGAAGCCGCAAGCAGGCATCTGTGTTCTAGCATTTTTGTCTGGGACACATGGTTAATACTTTAAGAAAACTTAAAAAAAAAAAAATCTTATAAACTTGAATTGGGGATTTGGAAAGACTACAATTCCCAGAAAGCTCTGGAAAGCTCTTAACCCAGAGAACTACAGTTCCCAGAAGGCTTTGGATTGGCCTCAGGTGCCCCATAACCTAACCACCTGTCTGTCCCAAAAGTGTGTGAAAACATACAGGTATTTTCAAACATTGGCAGGATTTAATACCTGAAGGGAATGCAAATACTGCTGGCAGGGTGTGTGTATCATTCATACTGCATCTAGCCGCTGGATTGTGACCCACCCAGTGCTGACTGCTTGTGAAACGTTTAGCAGAAATACTTGATGTCACCAGATAGCAGTCAGCCGGGCCACCAGGCTTAGGGTTTCTAGCGCACGTGGCTGCGGGACTCGCCTGGCATAAGGGGAAAAATAAAACCTTTTGGTCCCAGAGTTTTCTAAAGGACGCTGTTCCGGAAGACATGTAGCACCATGCTTTGGATAGCCCAGAGGAAAGGTGCCCTCCGCGGGTCCCCGTCGCCCCCTCGCCCGTTAGAGGAGCGAGGCCAAAACCAAGGCCTAGCCTTGTCACTGATGGACTTAGGAACGAGAGGAACGGGCGGGAGACGCACAGTGGGGCCGGACAGCGGCTGCGGAGAGCCTGGGTCCTCGGAGGGCCCCGGGCACCCATCCAAGGATGCCTCCCTGAGGTTCCCCGGGGAGAGACAGAGGCTGGGGACGAAGAGATCGGCCACGGCCTCCCCGGAGGCCCGAGCGCGCGCAGCGGCGCCTTTAAGGCCCCTCCTCGGCCCCCTGCGCGCCCACGTGACCCGGGGCGGCCGCGCGCCGGCTCGGCCCCCCGCGCAAGCGGCGATGGCGGCGGCGGCGGGAGCTGCAGCGGCGGCGGCCGCCGAGGTGCGGAAGGGGAGGGGGAGAGGCGGGTGCATGCCCGCGCGCGCGCCCGGGGGAAGCGCGCTCTCGTGCAATGCTCCGGGGGTGCAACGGGGCCGGGGGGCCGGAGCGGGACTTGCAGCTCTCCGAGGGGCCAGCACCGGGGGCGGATGAGGGGACCCGGGGGTGGGAGGTGGGGGGAGTGGGCGCGGAGGCGCGCGTGCCGCCGCCGGCTGCCCCAGAGTGGGCGGCGGGCGCCGCGGCCCCGGGAGCACGCGCGAGGGGCACGAGGGGTCGTCCGCCGGCCTGGGGGTCGGCGGGCGTTGGAGGGGTTGGTGGCCGGGGTCCCCGCGGCCTGGGGGACAAAGGGGGAGCGGCGCGTGCAGCCGGGAGGAGGGGGCGGGGCCGGGGTGCCGAAGCCCCGCCCCCTCCCCCTCCTCTGCTCCCGGCCTCAGAGATGCGGGGTCTGCCGAGAGGGCGGGGGCCGGTGCGGGCCCGGGGCCGGGGGCGTGCGGCCGCCGGGGGCAGCCGCGGCCGGGGACGGGGGGGCGCCCATCGAGGACGAGGTAGGCCCCGGAGCCTGCTCTCTCTTTCCAGGGCCCAAGCGTCCTGGGCCCCCCAACTCTCCACTGGGCTCACTGGCCCTCCCGTGCCCTGTCTCCCCTCTCAGGGGGACCCCCCCGCGGAGATGGGGGCTCTGCTGCTGGACAAGGAGCCCCGGGGAGCCGCCGAGAGAGGTGAGTGTCGCCCGAACGAACGCGCTGGGCCGGGACCTTGGCCACCGGAACACGGGATCCTCGGAGCCTTTTGAGCCTTGAACTTTTTTTTTTTTTTTTTTTTTTGTCTGTTTCCCTACAGTTCATGGATCTTTAGGGGACACCTCTCATAGTGAGGAGACCCTGCCCAAGGCCAACCCCGACTCCCTGGAACCTGCCGGCCCCTCATCTCCGGCTTCTGTCACTGTCACCGTTGGCGATGAGGGGGCTGACACCCCTGTAGGGACCACGCCACTCATTGGAGATGAACCCGAGAATCTGGAGGGAGATGGGAGCAGAATCCTGCTGGGTGAGAAGGCTGGGGAGTGCGGGGGGCGGGTTGCTGAGGGGAGGGAGTTTTCTGGCTCTGCCCTCCTTGTGAACTGTGTCTTCTCTTCCTTTGCCTGTCTCTTTCAGGCCATGCCACAAAGTCGTTCCCCTCTTCCCCCAGCAAGGGGGGTGCCTGTCCCAGCCGAGCCAAAATGTCAATGACAGGAGCAGGAAAATCGCCCCCCTCTGTGCAGAGTCTGGCTATGAGGCTGTTGAGTATGCCTGGGGCCCAGGGAACCGCACCAGCTGGGCCTGAACCCCCTCCAGCCACCACCAACACTAACCCGGAGGGGCAGCCCAAGGTGCACCGAGCGCGGAAAACCATGCCCAAGCCGGGAAATGGGCAGGTGAGGATGACAGGATTGGACCTTTGTTGTTGTTTCTTTGTTGTTAGTCTCTTCCTGGGTATTTAGTCTTGGGCCACAATGTATCAAATATTGGGCTAAGCTTTGTGAACTGGTTCCTGTCTTCCTGGAGTTTACATTCTTAGGGGAGGAGTGATCAGAGCAGAGGAGACAGGGTGTCATTAATTAAATAGTTAGTGTCCTAATTACTGTTGTGATGGTGGAACTTTTCAACCAGCATTCTGACCTCTGAGGGAGTCCTCAGAGAGCGTTTTCACCCCTCCTTGGGGGCCCCTCCCCCTCCATGGCTAAAGATCTCACTGGGAATCCCTCCTGGGAAAGAGGTGTATGTGGTCCACAGAAGTGACAGAGGCCTAGAATCCAAAGGAGCTTGTGACCAGATTTTAAGGGTTCCTGTATAGCTTGGCTCCCCATATGGTTTGCAAAGATAGTTTCTATCAAGACTGTTGTTTTCTGTTAGTGGTGGTAGTGGTGATGGTGGTGTGTGTGTGTGTGCTTAGAGTACATAAATATAAACATAAACCTGACTATTTATTTATTTTTGGTTTTTCTATGTAGGGTCTCACTCTAGCTCAGAATGACCTGGAATTCACTAGGTAGTCTCAGGGTGGCCTTGAACTCAGGGTGATCCTTCTACCTCTGCCTCCTGAGTGCTGGGATTAAAGGCGTGTGCCACCATGCCCGACTCTATTTGTCTTTTTAAATATTTATTCATTTATTTATTTGAGAGAGAAAGATAGAGAATGTGCGTCAGGTCCTCTAGCCACTGCAAACATGTGCCACCTTGTGCATTTGGCTTATGTGGGTTCTGGGGAATTGAACCTGGGTCCTTAGGCTTCGCAGGCAAGTGCCTTAACTGCTAAGCCATCTTTCCAGCCCTGTTTTTCTTTTCAAGGTAGGGTCTTACTCTAGCTCAATCTTAGAATTTACTCTGTAGTCCCAAACTGGCCTTGAACTCACAGCAGTCCTACTTCTGCCTCCTAAGTGTTGGAATTAAAAAGGCATGTACCACCATACCTGGCTCCTGATGATTTATTTATTTATTTTTAATTTTTTATATTTTTAAGTAGGGCCTCATTTTAGTCCAGGCTGACCTGGAACTCAGTCTAAAGTTACAGACTGGCCTCAAAACTCACAGTGATCCTCATCTTCTCATCCTCCTACCTCTGCTCCCCAGTGCCGGGATTAAAGGCACCCCTACGCCCAGCTTCTGGCCATTTACTTTTTTTTTTTTTTTTTTTTCTGGTTTTTCAAGGTAGGGTCTCGGTCTAGCCCAGGCTGACCTGGAACTCATTCCGTCATCTCAGGCTGTCCTTGAGCTCACTGTGATCCTCCTTCCTCTGCCTTCCAAGTGCTGGGATTAAAGGAGTACGCCACCACACCCAGTTTACTTTTATTTTTATTTATTTCAGGCAGAGTGAGTGTGGTCATGCAGGACCTCCCACCACTGCAGATGAACTCCAAACACATGGCACACTGGTTAAAGCTAGGTGGTCATGCTTTACAAGCAAGCACCTTTAACCACTGAGCCATCTCCTCTAACCAACAACTTGACTTTTTTATTTATTTGATTTTTTAGGTAGCGTCTCGCTCTAACCCAGACAAATCTGGAACAAACTATGCAGTCTCAGGCTGGTCTTGAACTCACAACAGTCTTACTACCAGGGGCTCCCAAGTACTGGGATTAAAGGTGTGTGCCCTGCCACACCACACCTGGCCCAACCTCACCATTGAAGGTACTTTTGTTGTTTTGAGAAAGGGTCTCACTATGTAGGTCAGGATGACCTCAAACTCAGTGTAAACTAGCCTGGCCTCCCACTCAGATCCTCTTGCTTCAGCCTCCAGAGTGCTGGGATTACAAGTGTGTACCATCACACCTACTTTATCTAAACTATTTTTATGTAAGATTCAGTGGGATTAAAGTATATTCCTGGCACTGGGTGTGATGAAGTGCACCTTTAATTTTTTTTTTTTTGTTTGTTTATTCTTATTTATTGGAGAGCGACAGACAGAGAGAGAAACAGGCAGAGAGATAGAGAGAATGGGCGCGCCAGGGCTTCCAGCCACTGCAAACGAACTCCAGACGCGTGCGCCCCCTTGTGCATCTGGCTAATGTGGGTCCTGGAGAATCGAGCCTCGAACCGGGGTCATTAGCCTTCACAGGCAAGCGCTTAACCGCTAAGCCATCTCTCCAGCCCCTGAAGTGCACCTTTAATCCCAGCACTCTGGGGGAGGTTGAGGTAGGAGGATCCCTGTGACTTCAAGGTCATCGTGGAGTGGAGTGAGACCCTGCCTCAAAAAAACTCCAAGTGTGTGTGTGCGCGCGCATGTATTTACGCATATACATAATGTCGTCATTCACCCATCCATCTCTATAACTCTTTCCTTCCTCACTCCAGCCCTTAGGCAAACTACCATTCTTTATGTTGCTCAGGGTGTGATTACCCTTCACTACCTCCTCTTAATTGTAATGATACAGTATTTTTCTCTCAGCAACTGGCCTATTGCAGTTAGCATACTGTTCTTGTTTCCTCTATGTTGTTGTATATATCAGGTTTTTTAAAATTAAAAAAAAAATTTTTTTGTTTATTCTTATTTGAGAGCGACAGAGAAAGAGGCAGATGCGGGGGGGGGGGGGGGGGGGAGAATGGGCACACCAGGGCCTCCAGCCACTGCAAACGAACTCCAGATGCATGCACCACCTTGTGCATCTGGTTTACGTGGGTCCTGGGGAATCGAACCTCAAACTGGGGTCCTTAGGCTTCACAGGCAAGCACTTAACCGCTAAGCCATCTCTCCAGGCCCCCCCTTTTTATTTTTTAAACATTTTATTTTTGTTTATTATAATATATTTTGTGTGTGTGTGATTTTTCAGGGCAGGGTCTCACTCTAGCCCAGGCTGACCTGGCATTCACTATGTCATCTCAGGGTGGCTGGGAACTTGAAGCAATCTTACCTTTGCCTCCCAAGTGCTGGGATTAAAGACATGCCCAGCCCCCCCTTTTTTTTTCTTTGTTTTTGTTCTTTTGTTTTTCGAGGTAGGATTTCACTCTAGCCCAGGCTGACCTGGAATTCACTATGTCATCTCAAGGTGGCCTCGAACTCACAACAATCCTCCTACTTCTGCCTCTCTAGTACTGGGATTAAAGGCCTCACCCACCACCCCTGGCTCCCAGCCCCTTTTTTTAAGTCTGAGAAATACCGCATTGTATGCATAGTCATCCATACTCAAGGGTGATGTCGCTAGGGACCTCCTGCAGTACAGAAATCCATGTTTGCTGGGGTCCCTTATGTAAAATGATGCAGTGTTTCAATATACCCTACACACTTGTAATTTAAATCCTTTTTGAATTACAATATTTAATATAATGCAGTGCTACATGAGTAGTGTTTTGCTGCTGTTGTTTTGTTTTTTGAAGTAGGGTCTTATAGTCCAGGCTGACCTGGAATTCACTGTGTGGTTTCAGGCTGGCCTCATGGCCATCCTTCTACCTCAGCCTCCCCAGTGCTGGGATTAAAGGCGTGCGCCTCCACACCCGGACTTAATTTTTATATTATAGTATTTAGGAATAAAGACCAAAAATGTCTGTACCTATTCATATAAGCACAGGTTTTTAAATTTTTATTTTTATTTATTAGGGGGAGAGAGAATAGGTGCACCAGTGCCTCCAGCCACTGCAAACACTAGCATGTGCATCTGGCTTATGTGGGTACTGGAGAATCAAACCTGGGTCCTTAGGTTTCACAGGCAAGTGCCTTAACCACTAAGCCATCTCTCCAGCTCTGTCTTCCCTGCCCCCCCCCCTTAGGTAAAGTCTCACTGTGGCCCAGGCTGACTTGGAATTCACTGGTCTCAGGGTGGCCTCGAACTCACAGTGATCCTGCCACCTCTGCCTCCCGAGTGGTGGGATTAAAGGTGTACGCCACCATGCCTGGCTTCAGAGTTTTTCTTTTTTTCTTTCTTTCTTTTTGGTTTTTTTGAGGTAGAGTCTCACTCTGTCCCAGGCTGACCTGGAATTCACTATGTACTCTCAGGGTGGCCTCGAACTCAGGGCAATCCTCCTACCTCTGCCTCCCTACTAAAGGTGTATACCACCACATCTGGCTCAAGAGTCTTTCTTTTGAAATCGTATTTATTTATTTCCATGCTCACACCCTTGTGCGGGTGTGCCTGCGGGCTTACCAGGTCTCTTGCTGCTGCAAATATATTCCAGACCCAAGCCATGTTTTTCATCTGGCTTTCTGTGGGTGCTGGGAGATTGAACCCAGGCCAGCAGGCTTTGCAAGCAAGCACCTTTAACCTCTCCCCAACCCCTTCAACACAGGGAATCAAACCTGGGTCCTTAGGCTTTGCAGGCAAATGCATTAACTGCTAAGCTATCTCTCCAGCCCCAACACAGGTGTTTTTTTTTTTTTTTATGTAGGGTCTCACTCTGGCTGACCTGGAATTCACTATGTAGTCTTAGGTTGGTGTCCAACTCACAGCAACTCCTACCTCTGCCTCCCCAGGGCTGGGATTAAAGGCATGTACTATCACGCCCAGCTCCCAACACAATTTTTTATGACCATATTTATTCTTATTTCATTTATTTGGCTTTTCAAGGTACTATCTCACTCTAGCCCACTGACCTGGAATTCACTATGTAGTCTCAGAGTGGCCTCAATTTTTTTTTTTTCCCAACATACGGTCTCACTCTAGCCCAGGCTGACCTGGAATTCACTCTGTAATTCCAGAGTGGCCTTGAACTCACAGTGGGTGAACCCCTATCTCTGTTTCCTGAGTGTTGGGATTAAAGGTATGCACCACCGTACCTGGCTTATTTTATTTTTTTATTGATTAATTATTTTAGTTTTTATTTATGTATCTATTTATTTGAGAGACAGAGAGAGGCAGTTTAGAGAGAGAAAATGGGTATGCCAGAATCTTTAGCCACTGCAAGTGAACTCTAGACGCATGTGCCACCTTGTGCATCTGGCTTACGTAGGTCCTGGGGAATGGAACCGAGGTCTTTTGGCTTTGTAGGCAAATGCCTTAACTGCTAAGCTATCTCTCCAGCTCCTGAATTTTTTTTAACTTAATTTTTTAAAATTTATTTGCCAACAGAGACACTGGGCATACCAGGGCATCGAGTGGTTGCAAACAAACTCCAGATATATGTGTCATTTTGTGTGTCTGGCTTTAGGTGGTTACTAGGGAAGCTAACCCAGGCTGTTAGGCTTTGCAAGCAAGTGCCTTAACCTCTGAGCCACCTCTCTAGTGTTTTATTTTATTTATTTATTTTCAATGCATTTATTTATTTATTTATTTTTGGCTTTTCAAGGTAGGGTTTCACTGTAGTCCAGGCTGACTTGGAATTCACTATGTAGTCTCAGGATGGCCTTGAACTCACAGTGATCCTCCTTCCTCTGCCTCCTGAGTGCTGGTGTTAAAGGCTTGCACCACCACACTGGTATTGTTTTGATTTTTTAAAAAAGATTTATTTTTATTTACTTGAGAAAAAAAAGAGAGAATGGGTACATTAGGACCTTCAGTCACTGCAGATGCATGTGCTACCTTGTGCATCTGGTTTTATGTGAGTACTGGTGAGTCAAACCTGGGTCTTTAGTTTTTCAGGCAAGCACCTTAACTGCTGGGCCATCTCCAGCCCTATTTTGAAGTTTTGCTTGTGTGAGCCAGGGCCTGTTGTCACTGCAAACAAACTCTGAACTCCAGGTACTTATGACACTTTGCCTCTTGTCTTAGTGGGTTGGGGAACTGAGCTCACACCAGTAGGCTTTGAAAGCAAGCACCTTGTACTGCTCAGCCTTTTCCCCAGCCCTAGACTAGACACAATTTTTTTTGTTTGTTTAGTTTTTTGGTTTTTTTTTTTTTTTTTAAATAATTGATTTGGGGACTGGAGAGATGGCTGAGCGCTTAAGACACTTGCCTGCAAAGCCAAAGGACCTAGGATGGATTCCCCAGGACCCATGTAAGACAGAGGCACAAGGTGGCATATGCATCTAGAATTCATTTGCCGCAGCTAAATGCCCTATGTGCCTCTCTCTGTCTCTCAAATAAATAAAGTAAATTAAAACAAAGAAAAACTTATTTATTTATTTGAGAGAGGATGAGCACACTAGGACCTCCAGCTGCTGTAAATGAACTCCAGATTCATGTGCCACCTTGTGCATCTAGCTGATGAGGGTCTTGGGGAATCAAGCCTGGGTTCTTTTTCTTTACAGGCAAGCACCTTACTAAGCTATTTCTCCAGCCCCCCCCCCCTTTTTCTTTTTCTTTTTCTTTTTCTTTTTTCTTTTTTTTTTTTTTGAGGCACATCTTACTCTAGCCCAGGCTGACTTGGAACTCCTGCAGGATTCCTGCGGGTCCTCCTACCTACATCCTCTCAAGGTTTTTTTTTCCCCTAAGGTAGGGTCTCTCTCTAGCCCAGGCTTACTTGGAATTCACTGTGTAGTCTTAGGGTGGCCGTGAGCTCATGACATTCCACCTAACGCTGGTATTAAAGGCGTGCCCACCACACCTGAATTTTTTAAAAATATTTTTTCATTTTATTATTTATTTGTGTGAGAGAGAAAGAAAGTGGCAGATAGAGAGAGTGAGACAGTGGGCACACCAGGGCTTCAGCTGCATGTGCCACATTGTGCATCTGGCTTATGTGGGTCCTAGAGAATTGAACCTGGGTCCTTTGGCTTTACGGGCAAGCTCCGTAGCCACTAAACCATCTCTCCAGCCCATGGATAATTTTTTTAAATTTATTTATTTGAGAGAGAGAGAAAGTGAGCCATCTTCTCCAGCCCTTTTTTTGGGGCAGGGGTAGGGTCTCACTCTAGTTCAGGCTGACTTGGAATTCACTGTGCATTCTCAGGCTGGCCTTGAACTCTGGTATTAAAGGCGTGTGCCACCACGCCTAGTACAATTTTTTACATTTTTAATTAATTTATTTATTTGAGAAAGAATGGCTATGCCAAGACCTCTAGCCACTGCAAATGAACTCCAGACACATGTGCCACCTTGTGCATCTGGCTTGTGTGGGTACTGGGGAATCGAACCTGGGTTGTTAAGCTTTGCAGGCAAGCACCTTAACCAGCTCTCCAACTGAACTTTTTTTTTTTTTTTTTGGCAGGGGGTGTTTCGAGGTAGGGTTTTGCTCTAGTCCAGGCTGACCTGGAATTCATGATGTAGTCTCAGGGTGGACTAGAACTCACAGCAATCCTCCTACCTCTGCCTCCCGAGTACTGGGATTAAAGACCTACATCACCAAACCCAGCGATTTTTTAAAAATATTTTATTTTTATTTATTTATTTGACAGAGAAAGAGGGAGGGAGGGAGGGAGATATATATATATATATGTATATATATAGAGAGAGGGGGGGGGGAGGGAGGGCACGCCAGGGCCTCCAGCCACTGCAAACGAACTCCAGACGCATGCTCCCCCTTGTGCATCTGCCTTACGTGGGTCCTGGAGAGTCGTACCAGGATCCTTTGGCTTTGCAGGCAAACACCTTAACTGTCAAGCCATCTCTCCAGCACCCCCCCCCCCCCGCCCGGCGATTCTTTTTATAAGTAATATTTTCATTCGGCATCTGTGAGTCGTGTGGGTTGGTGGTGTGTGCCGCCATATGGCTGGGGTTACCTGTGTGGTCCAGCTTCTGTGAAGGGTGGTACTGGAGGAAGGTGTGGGGCTGCTTGTCCCACCTGCCCTTGGGAAACAGCTGTTCTTGTTGGTTGCCACCTTAAGAGCTCTGGGCTTCAGGTACCATGTACAAGATGTGGTATACAATGCCACCCCCTACCTGGCTCCAGGCAGATCCAGGCAGGACAGTTTGTTCCTTTGGTGACATGATGCCATGTTCTCAAGCTCCCTTGGGTTGTAGTGAGTTCCCTCTTCAAGACTGAGCAACATTGTGACCCTGAGCTCTTCCTTCCTGCTGCAGCCCCCAGTCCCGGAGAAGCGGCCGCCAGAAGTGCAGCATTTCCGCATGAGTGAGGATGTGCACCCGCTGGGCAAGGTGACTTCAGGTCAGTCCTCCCCCACAGGCCACTTGGGAGGGCCTGTCCTCTAAGACTGGGTCCTCACTCCCTTCTCTCCTTTCAGATGCGGCCAAGAGACGGAAGCTGCCCTCGGGCGGTGGCCTGGTGAGCCTGAGAGGCGAGACCTCTCTGGGGCTGCTCCTGGGCCCTCTACTGCCTTGCAGAGGATGGGGCTTGGTGGGGCCACGCCAGCAGACTCAAGTTTTCTGGTCTTTTTCTAGTCAGAGGATGTGGGCTCTGCCCGGGGTTCAGAAGTGACCCTGGAGAAGGGGGACCCCAGGTCCCTGGACGAGTGGGAGACGGTGGTGGGCGACGACTTCAGTCTCTACTATGACTCCTATTCTGTGGATGAGCGAGTGGACTCTGACAGCAAGGTGAGCCGAGCGGCTCGCTCTCCCTCACCTGTCTACCATCTCCCAGTGTCTCCTGTTTGTCCCCCTTCCTTCAGAGTACTCACTAACACTGTTCCATGTTGTCTGCAACTAGTTCCAGGGTGTTTCCATCCCATGCCTTATTTTACTTAAAAAATTGTTTTTTCTTTTTTTTTTTTTTTTTTTTTTTTGAGGTAGGGTCTCACTCCGACCCAGGCTGACCTGGCACTCACTCTGTAGTCCCTGGCTGGCCTCGAGCTCATGGCAGTCCTCCTACCTCTGCCTCCTGGGTGCTGGGATTGTTTGACAGAGAGGGAAGAAATAGGTGTGCTTCTTCCCAGTACAGATGAACTCCACGTCATGTGCCACTTTTTGCATCATAGGTACTGCGGTATTGAACTGGACTTGTCAGGCTTTGCAAGCAAGAGCCTTTAATGGCTAAGCCATCTCTTTAGTTTTTAAAAATTTTTTTAGAAGAAGCCAGGCGTGGTGGTGCACGCCTTTAAATCCTAGCACTCTGGAGGCAGAGGTAGGATTGCCAAGAGTTCAAGGCCATCCTGAGACTACATAGTGAATTCCAGGTCAGCCTGGGCTACAGTTAGACTCTACCTCGAAAAACAAAAGCAAAAAAAAAAAATTGGGCTGGAGGGATGGCTTAACAGTTAAGGCATTTGCCTGTAAAGCCAAAGGACCCAGGTTCGATTCCCCAGGACCCATGTAAGCCAGATGCACAAGGGATGCACACATTTCATTTGCAGTGGCTGGAGGCCCTGACACGTCCATTCTCTCGCTCCCTCTTTCTCTGTCAAATAAGGATATAAAAATAAAATATTTTTTAAAAATTGACAGTTAACGTATTCTGATCATCTCTCCTTCTCTGAACCCCTTCTCCAGTTAGTCCCACTTCCTTCCCACTCCTTGTCCCTTTGTACTGGCATGGCCTCCGTCTTGCACTCTGGGGTCAGCACCCCACTTCGGTTGGTTGCTTTGCTCCTCTTGTGTTCATTGGGAGTTTCATCTCGTACAGTACCGTGGGAGTCTTCTGTGATGCCAGGGGTTGCACACAGGGCTTGCAGATGGGTGGTTGGCACAACACGCTCTCTGCTGCTGAGCTGCATACCCAGCCGGGCTTTGCTGCTGCTTTACCCCTCTATTCCGGAGACTCAAATAGACCCAAGAGGGAGCAGTGAGCTGCAGGCACTGTCACCGCACACCTCCCCACACCAAGCCCAGCTAACCTGCAGTTTCTTGTAAGAATGTTCCTATGTGTATCTCTAAACAAACACAAGCCTTTTTTGTTTTCATAGAACTAGGGTTTGAATTTAGGATCTCACATGGTAGGGAAGCTCTCTCTCTACAACTGAGTTCCAATACCAGCCCTCTTTTTATTTTTATTTGTTAATTTATTTACTTATTTGAGAGAGACAGAATGGATGTACTAGGGCCTCCAGCCACTGGAAACGAACTTCAGATGTATGTGCCTCCTTGTGCATCTGGCTTACGTGGGTCCTGCAAGCAAATGCCTTAACCTCTAAGCCCTAATTTTTTATTTTATTTACTTATTTATTTAATTTTCTTGGGGGGGGGGGATCAAGGTAGGGTCTCACTCTGGCCCAGGCTGATCTGGAATTCACTACGTAGTCTCAGGGTGGCCTTGAACTCATGGCCATCCTTCTACCTCTGCCTCCCGAGTGCTGGGATTAAAAATATGCACCACCACACCCGGCTTTTTTTTTTTTTTTTAAATCTAAGGTAGGGTCTCACTCTAGCCAGGCTGACTTCAATTCACTTTGTAGTGTTAGGGTGGCCTTGAACTCATGGCAATCCTCCTACCTCTGCCTCCCTAAAGTGCTGGGATTAAAGGTGTGTGCTGTCACGTATGGTGGCTTTTAATTTTTTTGATTCCTTTCCTTACCCTTCTCTCCCTGCCCAAGTCCTTTCTTTTTTGAGATAGGATAGCTCAGATTGGCTGTCAGGTTCCCATGTGATGGGATTACAAATGTGCCGCTGAATTGGGTTTATAAGACCTTACTCTGGCTGGCACTCTGTGATCTTAGCACTCCGGAGATGGAAGGAAGAGGATCAGATGTTCAAGACCATCCTCAGGACACAGTAAGTTCCAGGCCAGCCTGGGCTCCCTGGGACCCTGTTCAAAAACAAAACAAGCCAGGTGTGGTGGCCCATGCCTTTAATCCCAGCATTCAGGAAGCAGAGGTAGGGGGATTGTCATGAGTTTAAGGCCAGCCTGAAACTACAGTGCCTTCCAGGTCAGGGCTAGAGTGATGAACGGGAAAAAAAGCCAGGCGTGGTGCAGACGCCCTTAATCCCACTTAATCCCAGCAGAGGTAGCAGGATCCCTGTGAGTTCAAGGCCACCCTGAGGCTTCATGGTGAATTCCTGGTCAGCCTTTTTTGGTGGGGTTGAGGGGGTTTTGTTTCTCTTCCCATTTGATCACTTCTCTTGCTTTTGCGGGGTACCCAGCAGGTGCACATAATGTCAGGCATTATAGAACTCATTAACTCATTCAGGTTTTTTTTGTTTTTTGTTTTTGTTGTTGTTTGTTTGTTTTTGGTTTTTCGAGGTAGGGTCTCACTCTAGCCCAGGCTGACCTGGAATTCACTATGGAGTCTCAGGATGGCCTCGAACTCACGGCAATCCTCCTATCTCTGCCTCCCGAGTGCTGGGATTAAAGGCATGCACCACCATGCCCAGCATTTTAAAAATACTTTATTTATTTGAGAGACAAAGAACAAGGCAGAGAGAGAGTTAGAGAATGGACCCGCCAGGGCCTCTAGCCACTACAAACTCCAGATGCATGGCTTTCATGGTGGGTACTAGGGAATCAAACCCTGGTCCTTGGGCTTTTTAACTGCTGAACTATCTCGCCAGCGCGCTCATTCAGTGTTTTTTTGTTTTGTTTTTTTTTGATGTAGGGTTTCACGCTGGCCCAGGCTGACCTGGAATTCACTCTGCATTCTGAGGGTGGCCTCAAACTCTTGGCAATCCTCCTACTTCTGTCTCCTGAGTGCTAGATCAAAGGCGTGCGCTACCACGCCCCGCTCTCGGTGTTTTGTTTTTTTAATTTATTCAATTTTTTTAAGAAGGGGGGGGGGAGGAGAATGGGCGCGACAGGGCCTCTGGCCACACTGCAAATGAACTCCAGATGCATGTGTCACCATGTGCATCTGGCTTACATGGGACCTGGAGAATTGAACCTGGGTCCTTGGCCTTCGCATACAAGCTCCTTAAACGCTGAGCCATCTCTTCAGCACCCTCATTCCGTGTTTTAACATTGGTAGTCTTGTCTGTGAGCTTCATAAAACAGCCTCACACTTGTCGCTTCCGGAATTTGCTTTCGTCAAAGCATGTTGCCAAGACCCTCACTGCCGTAGCTGTAGCACCTTTGTCACTGCTCTGTGGTGTTCTACCTCCCCATCTTTACCCAGCCTCTCCCCGCCTCTTGCGCCCACATCCCCTTCTCGGGGAGTCTTCCCTGGAGGCCACAGGGGTCGCCTTGCCCTGCTCTGCCTCTGCCAAGTCCTCCCCAGGAGAGAGCTGGGTTTGCTGTCTCCCCAGCCCCATTTCCTTCTCCCTCAGTCTGAAGTGGAGGCTCTGGCCGAACAGCTGAGCGAGGAGGAGGAGGAGGAGGAAGAGGAAGAGGAGGAGGAAGAGGAGGAGGAGGAGGAAGAAGAGGAGGAGGAGGAAGACGAGGAGTCGGGCAATCAGTCGGACAGGGTGCGAGTGCTGGAGCCCGGCTCTCCGGCAGGGGGCGCTGTGGGGCGGCTCGTGGGGGCGGGCGCAGGGCGCAGCTCCGCGGTCCTCCGCACAGCGTCCTCCGCACCAGCCCTGCAGACGGCGGGGGCGCGTGGGCGCCATGGGGGGACCCGGGCCCTTAGCTCCCGCTCCTCCGCAGAGTGGCTCCAGTGGCCGCCGCAAGGCCAAGAAAAAGTGGCGGAAGGACAGCCCGTGGGTGAAGCCATCCCGGAAGCGTCGAAAACGAGAGCCTACGCGGGCTAAGGAGCCTCGAGGTGAGGGGGATGCATGGTGGGGGCCCTTTGCTGCAGTCCCTTCCCTTCCCCTCTGCAGCCTCTTCACCCCTGCAGGCCCTTCCCTCCCCCTGCAGGCCTTCCCTTCCCCCCTGTAGGCCCTTCCCCTCATGCCTGTAGTCCCTTCCTTTCCCCCTGCAGCCTCTTCACCCCTGCAGTCCCTTCCCTCCCCCCCCAAGCTCCTTCACTTCCCCCTGCAGTCCCTTCCCTCCCCCCTGCGGTCCCTCCCCTCCCCCTGTAGTCCCTCCCCCCTGCAGTCCCTCCCCCCATGCGGCCCCTTCCCGTCCCCCATGCAATCCCTTTCCCTCCCCCCTGCAGCCTCCCCCCTGAAGTCCCTTCTCCTCCCCCTGCGGTCCCTCCCCTCCCCCTGTAGTCCCTTCCCCTCTCCCCTGCAACCTCTCCCTACAGTCCCTTCCCTTCTCCCCTGCAGCTTCTTCCCCTCCCCCCTGCAGTCCCTTCCCCTCCCCCCTGCAGTCCCTTCCCCTCCCCCCTGCAGCCTCCCCCCTGCAGCTTCTTCCCCTCTTCCCTGCAGTCCCTTCTCCCCTGCAGTCTCTTCCTCTCCCCCCTGCAGTCCCCTCTCCTCCCCCCTGCAGCCTCCCCCCTGCAGTCTCCTCTCCTCCCCCCTGCAGCCTCCCCCCTGCAGCCTCCCCCCTGCAGTCTCTTCCTCTCCCCCCTGCAGTCCCCTCTCCTCCCCCCTGCAGCCTCCCCCCTGCAGTCTCCTCTCCTCCCCCCTGCAGCCTCCCCCCTGCAGCCTCCCCCCTGCAGTCTCTTCCTCTCCCCCCTGCAGTCTCCTCTCCTCCCCCCTGCAGCCTCCCCCCTGCAGCCTCCCCCCTGCAGTCTCTTCCTCTCCCCCCTGCAGTCTCCTCTCCTCCCCCCTGCAGTCTCCTCTCCTCCCCCCTGCAGCCTCCCCCCTGCAGTCTCTTCCTCTCCCCCCTGCAGTCCCCTCTCCTCCTCACAACACGAGCTCGCACGCACTCTCGCTCTCCCTGTCTCTGTTAGGAGTGAATGGTGTGGGCTCCTCAGGCCCCAGTGAGTACATGGAGGTCCCTCTGGGGTCCCTGGAGCTGCCCAGCGAGGGGACCTTGTCCCCCAACCACGCTGGTAATTAATTGCCAAGTGCTGGGGCAGGGAGCCGCTAGGGGGCGCTGCAGGCCGCATGAGGGGTGGGGGGAACCCTGCTGAGTCAGCAGTGGTGTCCATGCCAGGCTTCCGGGCTCTGGAACATAGACTGGGTGGGACTGAGAGGACCCTCTGGGTGAGTGAGGAAAGCCCTCCACCCCCTTCAGCTCCTTTTCTTCCTGCCCAAGGGGTGTCCAATGACACGTCTTCGCTGGAGACGGAGCGTGGCTTTGAAGAGCTGCCCCTCTGCAGCTGCCGCATGGAGGCGCCGAAGATCGACCGCATCAGCGAGAGAGCCGGCCACAAGTGCATGGCCACCGAGAGCGTGGATGGAGAGGTGTGCCTGGCTGCCCATAGGGCAGGGGCTGGGAGAGCAGGCCTGGGCCCAGGCCCCAGCCTCATTCTTGGGTCCGTCCACCCTCTTCCGCCAGCTGTCAGGCTGCAACGCTGCCATCCTCAAGCGGGAAACCATGAGACCCTCCAGCCGAGTAGCCCTGATGGTTCTCTGTGAGGCCCACCGTGCCCGCATGGTCAAACACCACTGCTGCCCAGGCTGCGGCTACTTCTGCACTGCCGTGAGTGACCAGCGAGTGGAAGGAAGTCCTGCCCTACGAAGGATGGGTCAGAGCCCGAACGTACCCTCTCTCTGTCCCAGGGCACCTTTCTGGAATGCCACCCTGACTTCCGCGTGGCTCACCGCTTCCACAAAGCCTGTGTGTCCCAACTCAATGGGATGGTCTTCTGTCCCCACTGTGGGGAGGACGCTTCTGAGGCCCAGGAAGTGACCATTCCACGAGGTGATGGGGTAACCCCTCCAGCCTGCGCCGCAGCCCCGGCACCCCCGCCCCTGGCACAGGATGCCCCCGGAAGAGTGGATACCTCCCAGCCCAGGTATTGGCCTCTCTTCCCTACTGTCTGCCCCTCGCCCTGTCCCTTCTGCCTCCGGACCTCAGAACTTTGTCTCGCAGTGCCAGGATGCGAGGGCATGGAGAACCCCGGCGCCCACCCTGCGATCCCCTGGCTGATACCATTGACAGCTCGGGCCCTTCACTGACCCTGCCCAATGGAGGCTGCCTCTCAGCCGTGGGACTTCCTCTGGGGCCTGGCCGGGAGGCCCTGGAGAAGGCACTGGTCATCCAGGAGTCGGAGAGGTGAGGGAGGGAGTGGTGGCCATTCAGGGGCACCCCTCCCGCAGAGGAGAGGTGTGGTGGGGACGGCAGGTCTGAGCGGGCCACCCCTCCCTCCTCCATCCTCCCTCCCCGCAGGCGAAAGAAGTTGCGCTTCCACCCGCGGCAGCTGTACCTGTCGGTGAGGCAGGGGGAGCTACAGAAAGTGGTCCTCATGCTGTGTGAGTGCGATGGTCCTCAGCCTCCGCGGAACCCCAGGGGCATGAGCACAAGGGCCGCTGGCCTCTCAGTGTGGTGGGGAGCACATTACTTTTGATGGGACGGTACTGACACTCTGGTCACCGGGTGCCACGCTGGCTGTTGGCGTAACTTGGTGCACAGGCATAGGCCAGCCGCCTCGTGGCAGTGCGTGATGTAGCTGGCACTCTGTGCCCTGGCCGAGGCTGGCGCAGAGAGTGCCCAGCAGGGACCCTGGGAAGCCTTCCTGGAGGAGGTGCCATGCACCTCGCTCTCACCACTTGTCCATCCCTCTCCCGGTGTGGTGGACTCTTCCCTGCAGTGGACAATCTGGACCCCAACTTCCAGAGTGACCAGCAGAGCAAGCGCACGCCCCTGCACGCGGCTGCGCAGAAAGGCTCGGTGGAGATTTGCCACGTGCTGCTGCAGGTCGGTGGACGCCCTCCGAGCCCCGGCGCCGCACATCCTGCCAGGCTGGGTCCCAGCCTTGCCCCGCCCCCAGCTGCCCCTCCACAGCAGCAGCCCTTGGTCCCACTGCGCGGCCCCAGCCTCTCCCAGCGCTGGCCCTCAGCGGCCCCATCCCTCCTCGCAGGCAGGAGCCAACATCAATGCCGTGGACAAGCAGCAGCGGACGCCACTGATGGAGGCTGTGGTGAACAACCACCTGGAGGTGGCGCGCTACATGGTGCAGCGCGGTGGCTGTGTCTACAGCAAGGTGTGGCGGCCTGATGGGCAGCCCAAGAGTCAGGGCCCTGCATAGGGTGCCACCTGGAGACGCATCCGCCCTTGTCTCCCTCAGGAGGAAGATGGCTCCACCTGCCTGCACCACGCAGCCAAAATTGGGAACTTGGAGATGGTCAGCCTGCTGCTGAGCACAGGGCAGGTGGACGTCAATGCCCAGGTGAGCAGCCAGGCCTGTCCAGGCCTGCTGAGTGGGCCCCTTCCTCCAACATCTATCCTCTGAGCCTTTTGTTGATTTGGTTTTTGGTTTTTCCAGGTAGGGTCTCACTCTAAACCAGGCTGACCTGGAATTCACTCTGTATTCTCAGGATGACATGAACTCACACCGATCCTCCAGAGGGTTGGGATTAAAGGCGTGCGCCACCATGCCCGGCTCCTCTGCCCCTTTCATGCACTACCTCCCACTCCAGCTGCCTGTCCTCCTTCATTTGTGTTTCATCCTCTCTTCTTTCTCTGTATCAATTTGCAGAACAGTGAACATCTTGCCTCTTAGCCTCAGAAAACACCCCTGCAGGTTCCTTGTGAGCTGGGCTGTGCTTGTCTTGGTTGTAGTTTAATAATGCCATTTCCTTGGGCTGGGGAGGTGGCTCAGTGGATAAAGCACTTGCCACACAAGCATGAGGACCTGAGTTCAGATCCCCAGCATCCATGGAAAGCTGCCTCTGTAATCTCACTAAGCCTCAGGTGAGAAGGAAGTGGGGAAACAGGAGACTCACTCAGAAGCTTGTGGACCAGCTGACCTGGCAAATGCAGTAGTGAACAAGAGGCTGTGTCACAGTGGAAAGTGAGGCCTGACAACTCAAGTTGTCCCTTGACCTTCACACACGCACCTTGGGGCACACATGCTCACTCACTCACATGAACACACCCATTATACTCACCAAAATGTAGACGAGTGTGTGTGCTACCATTCCTCATCTTTGGATGCCCCCCCCTTGCCCAGGAGGAGCCCCCACCAAAGCAGGCATGACCTAGCCCATGGTCTTTGAGAACATACTGACCTTTAGCACGTTGGCTGCCCCAGACTCAGGCTCTCCTGCTTCCCTGGGAGCTCTGGGCCTTCCCCTGGGAGGTGGATTGCTGAAGTCAGTCTTTGCAGTGAGCTCCAGAGATGCAGCTCCCAGGGGTCCAAGTTCCTCACTGCTTCCGGGAGTTGAGTGGGCAAGCCACAAATGGGGGTGTCTGGGAAAAAGTATTATTACTTAATACTTTTTGTTCTCTTTGTAGCCGTAGACATAGATACTGTGATTTTTTTTTTTTTTTATGAGAGAGACAATTGGTGCACCAGGGCCTCTCCCCGCTGCAATCAAACTCTAGATACATGTGGCACCTTGTGCATCTGGCTTACATGGGTTCTGAGGAGTCAAACCTTAGGCTTCGCAGGCAAGCGCCTTAACCACTAAACCATCTCTCCAGCCTATTTGCATGTTTATAACTTTTCTTTTTGAGATAGGGTCTCACTGTAACCCAGGCTGACTTTTTTTAATTCACAGTGATTCTCCTCCCTCTGCCTCCTGTGTGCTGGGATTAAAGGTGTGTGCCACCATGCCCAGCAATCCTTTATTTAAAAAAAAAAGTATGCATGTGCAGGCTGGTGTGTATGTGTGGGCGCACATGCACATATGGGCAAGTACATGACTGTCATGTGCAACTGTTTTCCTGGGGAGACAAAAACACGTGTGTGTGCCACAGATAGAGCTCAAACAGCAGGCCAGAGCACGATTGCACCAACACCAGTTTTGGTGGACCAGTGAGTTCTTGGGGCTTCTTACAGAGCAGGGTAAGGGGTTGCTTACAGGGCCTTGGACGACTCAAAGGCATCTGTGAAAAGCCCACCCAGCATAGGACGCTGTCATGGAAACGGTCTCCAGAGCTCACTGCAGGATGTGCAGTCTCCTCCCACAGTTGTTTGTCCTTTCCATAACTTTACTGAGGGGATCTTGCAACCTTTCCCCAGACTTGACCTTTTGCCTCTCCCCCCTCCAGAGGGAGTGTTTCAATCCAGAGGAAATGGCTGCACAGCACTGGTCAGGGTCCACCCCTCAACAGTTGCATGCTGCTCCTGTAATCTTGGGGAGTGGTCCTGCAACCTCAGTTTCAGCTCTCCCAATTTCATCTTCTGGGCCTGTCTTCTCCCTTTAGGAGGAAATATTTTTTATTTATATTTGAGACAGAGAGAGGCAGAGAGAGAATGGCCTTGCTAGGGCCTCAACTGCTGCAAACGAATTCCAGAAGTATGCGCCACCTTGTCCATCTGGCTTACATGGGTCCTGGGGAATCAAACCTGGGTCCTTTGGCTTTGCAAACAAATGCGTTAACCACTAAGCCATCCTTCAAGCCCTTGTTTTGTTGTTGGTTTTGAAGTAGGGTCTCTCTAGCTCAGGCTGATATGGCATGTATTCTGTAGTCCGAGGCTGGCCTTGTGAAACTCATGGCGATCTCCTAACCTCTGCCTCCCAAGTGCTGTGATTAAAGGTGTGTGCTACCATACCTGGCTTTTTTAAAAAAAATATTTATTTATTTATTTGAGAGAGGGAGAGATAGAGTGGGTGCACCATGGCCTCCAGCCACTGCAAACGAACTCCAGATGCATGCACCCCTTGTGCATCTGGCTTACGAGGGTCCTAAGGAATTGAATCTGGGTCCTTCAGCTTTGCAGACAAATGCCTCAACCGTTAAGCCATCTCTCCAGCCCCCCCTTTGTTTTTATTAATTTTTATTTGAGACAGAGAAAAGGAGAGAGAATGGGCGCACCAGGGCCTCTAGCCACTGCAAAGGAACTCCAGACACATGTGGCACCTTGTGCATCTGGTTTATGTGGGACCTGGAGAATCGAGCATGGATCCTTAGGCTTCACAGGCAGGCACCTTAACCACTAAGCCATCTCTCCAGCCCCCCCCCCTTTTTAATATTTATTAATTTCGGGGTGTGTGTCTCCACTGCAAATGAACTCCAGACATATGCACCTCTTTGCATTTGGCTTTATGCAGATGCTGGGGACTTGAACCTGGGCCAGCAGGCTTTGCAAGCAAGGACCTGTTATGGCTGAGTCATTTCCCTAGCCCATCCACCTTTGTGAGACAGGGTCCCCTAATTGGAGCTAATCGAGTAGGCTGGACTGGCTAGTTAAGGAAGCTATACGGTTCTGCGTGTCTCCACCCCCCTACCTTCCTTGCATCCTGAGTTCTGGGGACCAAACTCGGGTCCCTGGGTTTTCAAGGCAAACACTACTTACTGAACCATTCCTTTCCCTGGCCTCATCCCATTCTACAGATGAAGAAACAGCTCCCCTCTTGTGGAGAGAACGGGGATTCACACTCAGATGGCTCTTGGGTGTTCACTTTGACGAACAGGGCTGGGCCTCCCTCCCTTTTCACTTCCTTCCTTGCTCCCACAGGACAGTGGGGGGTGGACGCCCATCATCTGGGCAGCAGAACACAAGCACATTGATGTGATCCGCATGCTGCTGACCCGAGGCGCCGACGTCACCCTCACCGACAATGTGAGTCCGGCCGGGCTTGGGGGGAGGTGGGGTTGGCCTCAGGCTCCTGAGCAAAGTGAACATTAGGCCCAAGGGTTGAGCTGCTGTACCCCATCTCTGCCCCTCATCTCACAGGAGGAAAACATCTGCCTGCACTGGGCCTCCTTCACAGGCAGTGCTGCCATCGCTGAGGTCCTCCTGAACGCCCGCTGTGATCTCCACGCGGTCAACTACCATGGGGACACGCCCCTGCACATCGCCGCCCGGGAGAGCTACCATGACTGTGTTCTGTGAGCCTCGCAGGCCTCAGCCCTGGCCGCCCCTCCGCCCCACTGCAGCCCCAGGCCCTGGGCACAGGTTCCCTCTCCCCTCCCCAGGTTGTTCCTGTCACGTGGGGCCAACCCTGAGCTGAGGAACAAGGAGGGGGACACAGCGTGGGACCTGACCCCAGAGCGCTCCGATGTGTGGTTTGCACTTCAGCTTAACCGCAAGCTCCGGCTCGGTGTGGGCAACCGGGCGGTCCGCACCGAGAAGATCATCTGCAGGTGAGCAAGGCCTGGCCCCTGGGCGCCCGCCGCCGCCACTGCCAGGAAGGACCAAAATAAATAGAAAAAAGATGGAGTGCACACACACACACACGAGAGACCAGGGCCTGTGGCTAGATGGGATATAACTCGGTTGGTAGAGAGCATGTGCCTGGGTTTGATCTCCAGCACCACTTAAGACAGATACGGTGATGCACAGACTAATTCCATCACTTGAGGTGGAGACAAGATCAGAACTTCAAGGTCATCCTTGGCCGTATAACATAGCTAGTTTGAGGACAGCCTGGGCTGCACAAGATGCTGTCTTAAAAGCGTGGATAGTGGGAGGCCATACCTCAGTGATAGAGCCCTTGTTTCATGTGCTGAAAGCCCTGGGTTATCTCACAACTCTAATCCCAGCACTAGGAGACTGAGGTAGGATCACTGAGTTTTGAGGTCAGCCTGGGGCTACCTTAAGACCCTGCCTTAAAATCTCTAGTACTGGAGAAAAAAGGCCCATGTAATGTTTGAAATGTAAGTATACTGAAGTATTATTAATCTGAAACTGAAGTTTTACTGGGTAGCCTGCATTTTATCTCGCACCCTCCTAACACCCCAGTGAACCCCAGCACTTTCCTTCCCAATGCCTCCTCAGGAACATCCCCAACCTCCTGGCACTTGGACCAGTCTCTCAGCCCCGCCTTTGCACCCTGGCCCCATTTTTGCTCCTGCAGGGACGTGGCTCGGGGTTATGAGAATGTGCCCATCCCCTGCGTCAATGGTGTGGATGGGGAGCCGTGCCCCGAAGACTACAAGTACATCTCTGAGAACTGTGAGACATCCACCATGAACATCGACCGCAACATCACTCACCTGCAGGTGAGGGGAGGCCTGCGCTACCAACCCAGAGCCGCTAAGTATAACTGGGTCAGTTGTATCCAGCAAGGCCAACTGGCCAAGGGAGCAGGGGCTCCGAAGAGCCTCCTTTGGGGTTGAGTCCATATAGGGAAGGGCTCATTTTCCTAGGTCACATTAGGGTATCATGACTGAGCTCCTAGTGACTCCTCTTACCAGCCACACCTGGATTCCCCCTTCATTCTGAGGCCATCACCAGCGACTGTCCCTAACATGTGGACCCATGGTTGAGGGACGGGATCGCTGGAAGCTGAGGGCAGGGCAATACCGGCCTCCCACTGAGCCCTCACTTCCCGTCCCAGCACTGCACGTGTGTAGACGACTGTTCCAGCTCCAACTGCCTGTGTGGCCAGCTCAGCATTCGCTGCTGGTATGACAAGGTGCGTGAGCCTCACCCGCCAAGGACACTCGACTGCTCCATCGAGCAACTGCAGAGACCTTGTTCCTCACCTGCTGTGTTGGGGAAGTAACAGGGTGTGGTGAGCCTGGCAAGTCCTGGGACGCGGCCAGGACCTAATGGGTGTCAGCCCAGGTATATGCAAATCCACTTTGCTGCCATTGAGCTTCCTGGTCAGTGACCTCAGAGCCTGCGGCGTCCCCCTCCCAACTCCAGGTTGGGATCAGAGTGGAGTTGGCTGTGGAATCCTGGGGTTCCCCAGGAGCTGAGGCAAGCCCCACACAGAAACTGCTGTCCCCCCCCCCCCGCATCCCAGGACGGGCGGCTGCTCCAGGAGTTTAACAAGATCGAGCCCCCCCTGATCTTTGAGTGTAACCAGGCATGCTCCTGCTGGCGAAACTGCAAGAACCGCGTGGTGCAGAGCGGCATCAAGTGAGGCGCCCGCCCCCAGAATCCCACCTCACCTCCACCTTTCCTCCCCTGAGGCTCTTTCGGGTTCTTGGGCTCAGTATTCCCTCTCTTCACCCCTAGGGTGAGACTGCAGCTGTACCGTACTGCCAAGATGGGCTGGGGGGTCCGTGCCCTGCAGACCATTCCCCAGGGAACCTTCATCTGCGAGTGAGTCACCATGGTACCTCTGTACCTAGGGATATGGCCCCAGCTGGCTCCCAGTCCTCCTTCTGCCCTCCCACATGATGGGTCGCCTCTCTTCCTCCTCTGACACCTACCCAGCAGCAGAGGACACAAACCGCCCTTGCACCATGAGGCTAGCCGCCACCACTGCTCCGTCTCCTGACCAGGCTACACACACTTTGTCTGCACCCTTTCTATCGAGGGCAAATGCCAGTTTTAGAACTAGACCTGGGTTTCAGTTTGCCCTTGGCCAAGTCATTTAACCCCTACTGTCTAATGTAATAGCTCCTTTCTGTCTGCTTCCTTAGTGACTGTCCCTCTTCAGCTGTCCCATCTTCCTCACTGGCATCAGACTTGTCAGTCTCTCCTGTGGCCTTTAGAACAAACACAGCCCTCTGCCTGTTCAAGGGACCGTCCACTTCCTCTCCTGTGTGTCCTGTCAGCTTCTCAGACAAGTAGTGCCGTCTTTCTAGGCCTCAGCCTCCCCACTGTTCACTGCTTAGCCCTGCCCCCCCCCCCCCCCCGCTGGTAGGACTGTGCCCCCCTTGTCTCCTCCAGACACCCCCTGGCCCCACACAGTGTCTGCTCTCCCATGCTGGCCTGGTGGTTTGTGGGCAGTGACAGGCAGCTGAGGAGACATGAAAGCGGGTCTGGGTGGGGAGAACTGGAGCCTGGAGTCCTGCTCACCCCGAACCGTGTTCCTGTCCACAGGTATGTCGGGGAGCTGATCTCGGATGCCGAGGCCGACGTGAGAGAGGATGACTCTTACCTCTTTGACTTAGACAACAAGGTGGGCAGGCGTCCCCTCTGTGCCCTCTCTTTCAGGCGCTTGTTTCTGAAGCCCCCTGGGTGGTCACTGCAGGGGAAGTTGGGCAGGCAGCCAGGTCAGGGTGGGTGTGAAGAGTGCCATCCCTCCCTTTAGGATGGAGAGGTGTACTGCATTGATGCCCGTTACTATGGCAACATCAGCCGTTTCATCAACCACCTGTGTGACCCCAACATCATCCCTGTTCGGGTCTTCATGCTGCATCAAGACCTGCGATTTCCACGCATCGCATTCTTCAGTTCCCGGGACATCCGGACAGGGGAGGAGCTAGGGTGAGGCACCCCTCGGCCACACAGGGGTGTGGGAGACAGAGAAGCTGGGCCTGAAGGCTGAGAGCATTTGCAGGGATTGGAGGAGCTACAGTGCATCTGGGTGCCTCTGGGAGGGCTTGTTACACAGACCCTAGGCGCTGGGGAGATGGCTCATGCCAGTCTGAAGGTCTGAATTCTCACATCAGTGCCCACGTAATTGCCGGTGGTTGTGGTGGCCCACCTGTCATCCCAGTGTTCAGGAGGTAGAGACTTGATCCTTGGGGCAAGCTGGCTAGCTAGAAAGCCAAATTGGCAAGCTCTGGGTTCAAAGGAGAGCTCCCAGCTCGGTAAATAAGGTGGAGAGTAGTTGAAGATGGCACCTGACACCAGCCTCTGGCCTCTACACGAACACTCGCACATGCAAAAGCGAGGGGGGCTGCGGGGATGTCTCAGCCGTTAAAGGTGCTTGCTTGTAAAGCCTGATGGACCAGGTTCAAATCCCTACTACACACATAAAGTCAGATACACATGTCTGGACTTCATATGTAGTGGCAAAGAGGACCTAGCATGCTTACCTTCTTCCCTCCCCCCCCCCATGCTTGCAACTAATTAAAAATTATACCTGGGTCGGCCATGGTATTGCACGCCTTTAATCCCAGCACTAGGGAGGCAGAGGTAGAAAGATTGCCATGCGTTCAAGGCCACCCTGAGACTACATAGTGAATTCCAGGTCAGCCTGGACTAGAACAAGACCCTACCTCCAAAAACAAAACAAAACAAATTATATATACATACACACACACACACACACACACACCACACACACCTGGGAAAAACACCCCCTCAAAAAAATTATTGCTAGGCGTGGTGGTGCACACCATTAATCCCAGCACTCGGGTAGCAGAGGTAGGATTCCCGTGAGTTCAAGGCCACCCTGAGACTACATAGTGAATTCCAGGTCAGCATGGACTAGAGTGAGCCCCTACCTTGAAAACAAACCAAATAAATAAATAAAAAGCCTGTAATCCCAGCATTTGGGAGGCTGAGGCAGAAATACCACAAATTTAAGCATAGCCTAGGTAATTTAGCAAGATACTCCCACCCCCTGCAAGCCTCAAAATAATTGAAAACAGGGCTGGGGGTACCGGTCAGTGCTTGCCTGGCGTGGGTTCAGTCCCTAACACCAGAAGAGCAAAGAACTCTGATCCTTGGCAGGTTGGGGTGGGAGGGGCCCAGCTGGAGACAGGGCTCCGGGTGTCCCTGGGGTGAGTTCTCATAAGTGCGGATGCTCCTCTGGCAGGTTTGACTATGGTGACCGCTTTTGGGACATTAAAAGCAAATACTTCACCTGCCAGTGTGGATCTGAGAAGTGCAAGCACTCGGCAGAGGCCATCGCCCTGGAGCAGAGCCGGCTGGCCCGCCTGGACCCCCACCCAGAGCTGCTGTCGGAGCTTGGCTCCCTGCCTCCCGTCAACAGCTGAAAACGGACCACCTACTTTCCTGGCCTGGTGGCCAGCTGCCACCTCTTGTCACTTGCTGCTCCCAACCCAGGCCTGGGGCACTGCCACCTGTGTCCAATGTTCTTCACACATTCCTCCACGGGAGACCCCAGCCACGCCCGGAGGTCTGACAGACAGCCCCCCTCCAGAGCTGTTCTTCCCTGGAAGTGTGGCTCTGCTGAAATTTGATGAAGTCTGGCCAATTGGTTTTCTGTGTTCTTAATAAATGTTGAATTTAGTAACTAACTGTCTGGGTGACTGTTGTGGAGCAATGAGGAGGAGTCCCACATGGCCACAGGGATTGTGTTTGAGAAGCAGAAGTGGGGAGCAAACCATGCTGTGGGAGGGGACACCACTGGCCACAAGAGCTTAAATAAAGGCAAATGACCACGTTGAGATTTTTAGCAAGAGTTTGGGTTGGAGTATATTCCTCAGCTCAGGTACTTTGCAAAATTTGTCAAGAATTTCCTTATCTGAGTGTGTCAGGTCTGTCGTGCTGTGGCCTGGGGCACTCCAAGCAAACCGCCCTTGAGTCCCAGTTCCAAGCTGCTGGTCTTGCAGGCAGTTGTGGATTTCAGGAGGAACTAGAGTGTGTCGGGGACCACACAGGCAGGGGTGGGGCTATGACGTGAGGAGGGCGGGGCAGCCGGCAGGTGAGCGGCCAGGTCTCCCAGGCTCCAATCACTCCGGAGACTGAGCCATGGGGGGAAAGCCGGATGAAAACGAGGCCTACGGTAAGTCTGGGGACAAAGGCCCCCGTCTGGAAGGAGGTGATGAGTCTGGGGGCAGAGGCCTGGGTCTGTACGAGGGAGGTGGCCCTGGGCTGCAGGCCATGGCTCCAAGCAAAGGAAGTAAAGAGTCCTGGGTCCCTGAGGAGAAAGCCCAGGGAAACAGGAGTCAAAGGAAGGAGGCAGAACCCAGGTCCTGGGAGGATGGGACTTGGGATCAGGGAAGCCCTTGCAAAATGGATCTGAAGTCTTGGATGTGCAGGAGATGGCGTTGGTGGCTTGTAGGAGTTGTATGGGTGGGGATTTGGAGCCTGGGCTCTGGGTCCCGGAGGGCAGCAAACAAACAAAGCCTGGGTAATTAAGCATCAGGGTTGGGGTCCTGGGGCTCAGGGTCTGGAAGTGCTCTTTGCTACAGAGCCTCCAAGGGCTGAAAAGCTGCAGAGTTCCCTCCTACACTGGGATTCCGAGGGGGTGGGTACTGGAGGTCTGTCAGCCTCGTCTCGGAAGGGACTCAGCTGCTAGGGTCTGCCTGCTGGGGTCCCTGTGAATAGAAGGGGGCTAGGGCCCTGAGCTATTGTGGTGTCTGCTGGGGTCTCTATGAGAAGTGGGGATTAGAGATTATGGTAGAGGAGGGGTAGGGTCTGCCTTGAGGTCTCTTTCAGAAAGGAGTGGGGGTCCTGTCTGGTGCACTTAGAGGATAGGGACGGAGTTTTCTGTGGCGGATGAGCTAGAGGAGAGAGGAGTAAGTAGGGAGCCCATTTCTAGAGTCAGAGAAGTTAAAGGGCTGAAATTTGTCCCAAGAGTCTGAGAGACCGAAGAGACTGCAGCAGGGAGGGGCATCCTCTAGGTGGGGCTGGTGTCTCTTAGGGGACAGAAAAGGGGCCAGAGCTTTCCCCAGATGACTTCCTGGAGCAGTTTTGGGTCAATCATTGATCTTATGTCCATGAGCCAAGGTAGGACAGAGTCCAGGGCACCGGGGAGACTGGATCGCATCCCACCCCTTCCCAGACGGAAGCAGCCTTCGGCCCTCCCTCCTTAGTATCCATGGGGACCCTGGCTGCTTGGCCCCACCTCCTCCCCTGTGTACTCAGGGAGGACCAGGAACAGGACGTGGCCACAACTCCAACCGCCAGCCAGCCAGCTCAGGTGTCAACCTGATTAGCCGTCCAGAGCTCCATGGTGGCCTGAGGACCTTCTGAGTGGGGGTCTCAGAGGCCCTGCCCATTGGGGTGCTATGATGAAGGACCCAGTCTGAGTGATCCAGAAAGAACTAAGGGAAGGTTTAAGGGAGCGTAGAGGGATAAGGATGGGGGGGGCTCAAGAGCCTCTAAGACAGAACCCCACATCGCAGCCAGAGTGAGACTGCGGGGGAGGATGCAGGGAATCAAGACTACTTCCTGGGCAGATGGCTTTGTGGTGTAAACCAAAAACCCTTAAAGGCCTCTCTTCCACTGGACCTGTCACTCCAGTTACTCTGGAGGCTGAGGCAGGAGGATCAAAAGTTTAAAGTCAGCCTGGGTTATAGAGAGTGGTTAAAGCTAGCCTGGTAAACTCAGATGATCCTATCCCAGAATAAAAAATAAAGGGTTGGGGAAGGGGAGATGGCTCAGTGGTTAAAGGTGCTTGCTTGCAAAGACTGTGAGCCTGGGTTCAATTCCCCAGCTACCACATAAGCCCGATGGGCCTTTGTTTGCAGTAGCAGAAGATCCTGGTGTGCCCATAACACACGCACTTTTTTTTTTTTTGCCAGGCATGGTGGTCCAAGCCTTTAATTCCAGCACTTGGGAAGCTGAAATAGGAGGATGGCCAGCCTGGGGCTACAAAGTAACATCCAGGTCAGCATGGGCTGGAGAAAGAGGCTACCTCGAATACTTCCCAGGCTGACCTGCAACTCACTCTGTAGCCCCAGGCTGGCCTCAGACTCAAGCGCTCCTCCTACCTCTGCCTCCCAAGTAAATTTAAAATAAACAAATTAAATAAATAGAGGTGCACACCTTTAGTCCAGCACTAGGGAGGCAGAGATAGGAGGAGGATTCGTGTGAGTGTGAGACCAGCCTGGGCTAAAGTAAGACCCTACCTTGAAAAATATAAATAAATAAATAAATAAATAAATAAATAAATAAATAAAGGACTGTGGACATAGTGCAGTGGTAGAGCTTGCCTAGCATGAGTGAAGCCATAGGCTTAATACTCCATGCTGCCACAAATAAAGACCTGCCTGCCACCTGGGTAGAGTTCATGGCAGGCAGCCACCTCACTGCTGCCAGGCCTGGATCCGACCAATCATCCTGCCAGCCAGTGCCACACAGGGTCCTGGGCCCAGGGATATCCAGGTGGGACAGGATTTGGGGAGTGGGGTCTTCATCTTCCACTGTCCTCATCTTCTCTCAGGAAAACCGGCCAAGTATGACCCCTCCTTTCGAGGCCCCATCAAGAACAGGTGAGTTCTGTGCCTAGTCATGAGAGGGGTCGTCAGCAGGGCAGGTGGCGTGAATCTCAGTTGTACTTTGTGTTTACTGAAGAAGTAAAGATTCCTGGCCTGGAGAGATGGCTTAGCGGTTAAGGCGTTTGCCTGCAAAGCCAAAGGATCCCGGTTCGACTCTCTAAGACCCCCTAAGCAAGATGCACAAGGGGGTGCATGCATCTAGGGTTCCTTTGCAGTGGCTGGAGGCCCTGGCGCGCCCATTCTCTCCCTCTCTCTGCCTCTTTCTCTCTCTCAAATAAGTAAATAAAATATAGTTTTTAAAAGATTCCTGTTCTGGGAGAGCAGTCCCCTGAGGCATTCGTGGTATCTGGAGAGGTATCTATCCAGGGGGCTGTCTCATGACGTGGATGCTCCTTACTCAGGTGTGTACGTTTGGGGAGAGCACTCAGCTAAGTATGCATGAGTTGTGTGGGTGTGGAGTTGGGGACCAAACCCAGGCCCTCCCACATACATGCAAGGGCTCCGTCCCACCCACCCCCAAGCTGTGCTTCTCTTGCGGTACACTTCAGATGAAAGAACCTCACCCAGAGAAAGATTATGTTAAAATAAATAAGTAAAATTCACTGTTTCTCACTCTCCAGCATTCCCCAGTCCTCTAACCTGTGACTACCCCCAGATCACGCCCCATGCCCCTGCCCCCAAGGCCCCCCCCACGGGGCACATCTTCAGCACTGATGACCATTTCTCTCCCCCAGGAGCTGCACGGACGTCCTCTGTTGCCTCCTCTTCCTGGTCTTCATTTTGGGTTACATCGTAGTGGGGATTGTGGGTGAGTTTCTAGTTGCCCAGAGCTGGGGCTGTGGGTAAATGGCAGTAGCCCAGGGAGGGTCCCCCCCTAGCTGCCTTCCCCAGCCCCTAAGTCCCTACACTCAGTGACGTAGCTGTGTATCCCTGTCTCCAGCCTGGGTGTATGGGGATCCTCGGCAAGTCCTGTACCCCAGGAACTCCACCGGGGCCTACTGCGGGGTGGCAGAGAACAAGTGAGTACCGGAGGGAAATGGGGTCGGGGGAGGCCAGATACCCCCGTAGATAGGCACTGGAGACTGGCCTGCTCTTCCATGCTCTGTCGCTGTTGTTCCTGCCCTCTACCTCGTGGGCCCGGCCACTCCAAGCCTTGTGGAAACCTTCCCTGCTCTGCAGGTGTCTTCCTCCTTTCAGGACTGGGAGGCAGCCAGAGTTGCGGTTAATTGAGTGAGTTTACAGTTCAGAAGTCGCTGCTTGGATCCCCAGAGGGACTAGGTCTTGGTTGTGTGACCTTGGGCAAAGCTCTGAGCTTTGATTTCCTCATCTGAAGCACGGGGATCAGCCTCAGGCAGGCTTTCACACCCAAATTCTTTTAAGCCTCCTGAGGAAGATAATGTCATTCTACACACCTGAGGAGAGAGGAATTGCTCAGGTCACAAAGCCTACATGGAGGGGACTGGAGCTTGCGCTCCTGACCACGTATTAGCTGGGAATCAACCTGCGAGATCATCTGGGGTCTTTCTAAACTCAATAATGAAACTTGGCCAGGACTTGGATGTGTCTGGGCCACATGGGGTTCAGTGTATGCTAAAAGTGACCACAGTAGTCCTGCCCATCCCCCAAAACCTGGCCAGGCCCATGCACACACACATACCCTCCCACCCACAGAGACAAGCCCTACGTCCTCTACTTCAACATCTTCAGCTGCGTCTGGACCATGAACATCATCGAGGTCTCCCAGAAAGGCCTACAGTGTCCCACACCCCAGGTCAGAGCCTGGGATCTGCCTCTGCCTAGCCTTATTCCCAAGACCTCAGGGAGCAGCCCCTTACCATACCCTCTGCCCCTAGGTGTGTGTGTCCTCCTGCCCAGATGTCCAGTGGAGTGTGCCGGAGGCCCAGTTCTCCAAGAAGGTTGGGGAAGTCTATAATGGAAACAGGAACTTCTGTGTGCCTGGGGTGTCCTCAGATATGGTAAGCATGAGGCCTAGTACCATCACTGGCTCAAGGGGGCTCACAATGGTGGGGAGTAGATGATAGATGATTGGAACTATGGGGAGGGGTGGTCCAGTCTGAGCCCTGACGCACTGGTGGTGGTGGCACCCACGACTTCTTCATTTTATCCTGTGTCTGTGTGTGTGTGTCTCTCTCTCTGGGTTCCCCTCCCCACCTCCAGACAGTGTGGGAAAGTCTCCAACTGGAACTCTGCCCCAGATTCCTCCTTCCCTCCACTCCAGGTGAGAAGCCCACCCATTCCCCAATTGCGCATGACTGCGTTCAATAGTTGTTGTTGTTTTGTTTTGTTTTGTTATCAAGGTAGGGTCTCACTCTAGCCCAGGCTGACCTGGAATTTATTATGTAGTCTCAGCGTGGCCTCAAACTCATAGCAATTCTCCTACCTCTGCCTACTGAGTGCTGGAATTAAAAGTGTGCGCCACCACACCCGGCTGTGCTTTCTTTCTTTCTTTCTTTCTTTTTCTTTCTTCCTCTCTTCTTTCTTTCTTTCTTTCTTTCTTTCTTTCTTTCTTTCTTTCTTTCTTTCTTTCTTTCTTTGAGAGTGACAGACAGAGAGAGAAAGAGGCAGATAGAGAGAGAGAGAGAGGGAGAATGGGCGTGCCAGGGCCTCCAGCCACTGCAAACGAACTCCAGATGCGTGCACCCCTTTGTGCATCTGGCTAACGTGGGTCCTGGGGAATTGAGCCTCGAACTGGGGTCCTTAGGCTTCATAGGCAAGCACTTAACCGCTAACCCATCTCTCCAGCCCTTTTTTTTAAAATAGAAAATATTTTTGTAATTATAGTATGAGAAAAGATAACCAGTTTTCAATGTAAATACAATTGGTAGAATGTCAAATGGCTGCTCCAGATTCAGACAGTTCTAGAGCTAAACTCCAGTACTTCCCAGTGGACTGGTCAACCTCTGCATGTTGCCTCCTCATCTTGGGAATTTAAATGAAAAAAAAAAAAAAAAAAGCCTGCTGACCATACATGGCTCCACAGACAAGGCACAGCAGAATTAAAGATGGGGCTGAAAGGCTTCCTGTGGGAGTGATGGGCAGGAGCTAGACAGGGAGCAATGGGAGGTCTCTTGTGGAAGGAAGACCCTCAGACAGGTTAAGCAAGAGCAGATGTGTGGAGAGACAGCGAACAGAGCAGCAGGCAGTGCTGGGGCTAGGGGGCGTGGATCATCTCCAGAGTCTGTGTGAGTGTCTGTGCAGCAGAGGGACCCCAAACTGGGATAAGGAGGGTCTTGCCAGATCCTGATCTCCCTGGTGGGCAGAGGGCAGAAACCAGGGTCTCCCACTCGGTGGAATTCAGAACAGCATCCCTAACCTTAGGAGCAGAGTCCATCATCCCTTCCTTCCCTGAGGGTGCTCTGGGCTGTGGGTTCATGCAAAGGACCCTCCAACACACACACTTCAACCAGCAACTGCTGTTGTCTCCTCTAGCTCTGGGGAGATGTTTTCCTTACTCCAACAGGAGCTTCACTTTACCTGATCTACCATGGATCGATAACAGCACCGTCTCCCAGGGGATCAGGTAGACCTGCCCTACCCCCACCTATGCCCATCCCTCATCCCTGTCTAAGCCTCAGCCCCATCTGACTCCCCTCCCCTCCAACAGTGGTCTTATGGACAGCATCAATGCCCGGGACATCACCGTTAAGATCTTTGAGGATTTTGCTCATTCCTGGTACTGGATCCTTGTGTGAGTCTCTGGGTTCCCCATACACCTGTCCTTCCCTTCCACCCTCCTTATCCACTTCCCCCTAGACCCATGCCTGAAGCGGAGGCTGTGGGCAGAGGAGGAGCCGCTGGTCAGAAGCCACAGCCCATCTGGCTGGGGATCTAATGTGTAGAGGCTGTGGGCTGGTGGGATGGGGATTTGGGAGACACTGAAAGAAAAATGCTGCAAGGGGCCAGAAGGGACCCTCAGCCGTGTTGCTGGCTTGCAGGGCCCTGGGCGTGGCTCTGATCCTGAGCCTGCTCTTCATCCTGCTTCTGCGGCTCCTGGCCGGGCCCCTGGTGCTGCTGCTCATCCTGGGCGTGCTGGCCGTGCTGGCCTACGGCATCTACCACTGCTGTCAGCAGTACCGAGAGCTTCGGGACAAGGGCGCCTCCATCTCCCAGCTGGGCTTCACTACCAATCTCAGCGCCTACCAAAGCGTGCAGGAGACCTGGCTGGCCGCCTGTGAGTGCCCTGCCCACCCTTCAGCCACCAGCCGAGGGTTGGCTGACCCTGGCTCTGACCTGGGCACCCCGCCCGCTGTGCTCCGCAGTGATCGTGCTCGCAGTACTCGAGGGCGTCCTGCTGCTCCTGCTCATCTTCCTGAGGCAGCGGATCCGCATCGCCATCTCGCTCCTGGAAGAGGCCAGCAGGTCAGCCTGTCTGCCAGCCAAGTGGGCTGTGGGCAGGGGTGCCAATGAGGTGGCAATTGCTTTTAGTTTATTGGAGTTTTTTGTTTGTTTGATTGATTGATTGATTGATTGATTGATTTTTGCTTTTTCGAGGTAGGATCTCACTCTAGGCCAGGATGGCCTGGAATTCACTATGTAGTCTCAGGGTGGCCTCGAACTCACAGTGATCCTCCTACCTCTGCCTCCCAAGGGCTGGGATTAATTAAAGGTGTGCACCACCACACCCGGCTAAATAATTTTTGTTTTGAGAGGGGCACAGTTTTTGAGGTAGAGTCTCACTGTAGTCCAGGCTGACCTGGAATTCACTATGTAGTCTCAGGCTGGCTTCAAACTCACCTCTCCCTCCAAGTGCTGGGATTAAAAGTTTGCACCACTATGCCCAGCCTCTTTAAAAAACAAACAAACATTTTATTTATTTGTTTGAGAGAGAGAAAGAGAATGAGCACACCAGGACCTCCAGCCACTGCAAACAAACTCCAGACTCATGCACTACCTTCTGTATCTGGCTTATGTGGGTCCTGGGGAATTGAACTTGGATTCTTTGGCTTTGCAAGCAAGCACCTTATCCGCTAAGCCATTCCTCCAGCCTTTTTTTAATTTAATTTAATTTTTTTATTTTTTAGGCAGGGTCTTGCTATGTTATACAGGCTGGCCTGGCACTCACAGCAGTCCTGCCTCAGCCTCTTGAGTGCTGATGTTAGAAGTATGCCACCACGCCCATCTTCAGTACCTGTTAAATGGGTATAGTAGCCGTCCCCACCTTACAGGGATGTGGTTAGGACTGAATATATTGGTATGGACCTAGTCTCTAGAAGAGATGTGATGCATGCTTCCTGGCAACTCACTGCCCACCAGGAATTGCCTAAGCTAACAATTCACACTTTGGGAATTCTCTCCCCCTGGATCCCATGAAACTGCCCAATGTCTTCTGTGACCCGAGGCTCCTCAGAGGGCTCCAGGAGCCAGTTCACCCCGCTAGGGTCTGCTGTCTACACGGCACCCCAACAGGTACAGAAGACAAAGTTGCCACTCCTAGTGTGAGGAACAAGCAGGGCAATTCCTGCCCAGGGCAGAGGAGAGGCCAGCCAGGGCCAGCCCTGCCAGAGATGGGTGGGGCTGGGGCCCTAAAGGACTGTTCTCTTCTCCCCACAGGGCTGTGGGGCAGATGATGTCAACCATGTTCTACCCTCTGGTCACCTTTGTCCTCCTGGTCATCTGCATTGCTTACTGGGCTATGACGGCTCTGTATCCTTTGCGCCCAGCAAGCCCCTCCTGGGGCGATGAGAGGGGGCAGGGGGAGATGGGGACAGATGACAGTGCTGGCCCACGTAGTGCCTGGGGCACTGCGGGAGGGGCGGATGCAGCCCCTGCAAGAATGAGCCCCGATTGAGTATGGGCCCATTCCTCAGGACTGGCCTGTGGAGACACATGGCATCGTGCTTTCCTTGACATCCCTCTGGGTACCTGGCCACATCTGGGCAACCCCAGTATGTCTATTGGGTGTCCAACACCAGCACACCTGGCTGTGAGACCGCACCTGTGAATGAATCATGTGATCCTATGGTGAGAGGAGGTGGGGTGGATACTAAAGGGGCCCCAGTAAGGCTGAGGGGACCTTAGAGGCCAACTAGACCCGATGTCTCCCTGGTGAGGAGGTGACAGAGGCAGAGGGCAAGGAGCTCTTGAGGGCACAAAGTCTGTAACTTTCCTCGGTCCTGCAGCTGTCTTGCAATTTGTGAGAAGGAAAGTAAGTTAGAAACAGGAAGCCTGGGCCCTGCGTGGTGGCGCAGGCCTTGAATCCCAGCACGCAGCAGGCAGAGGTAGAGGATCGCCGTGAGTTCGAGGCCACCCTGAGACTACATAGTGAATTCCAGGTCAGCATGGGCTAGAGAGAGAGAGACCCTACTTCAACACCCCCCCCCCCAAAAAAAAGAGAGAGAGAGAAAGAGAGAGACAGAAAGCCTGGCCTGAAGGTAGGGAGGGCTGGAAAACCTCTGGCCTGAGGGCCATGAAATACTTTCACCTTACAGGCCTCAACCCCGCCCCCTGTAAAATGGGGCGAATCCTTATGCCTCCAGGTGGCCAAGCAGGTGTCATGACTGGGTGTGTCAGGTGCATGCCTGGGGAGGAGGTGCTTTCCCAGTGAGGTCCTAGGGCCGGCACAAGACTGTTCCAACTCCACGGTTCTCAAAACTTTCATTTATTTATTTATTTATTTGACACACACACACACAGAGAGAGAGTGGGAGAGAATGGGCACACCAGGGCCTCCAGCCACTGCAAACAAACTCCAGACATATGCGCCACCTTATGCATCTGGCTAATGTGGATCCTGGGGAATCGAACCTGGATCCTTTGGCTTTGCAGGCAAACGCCTTAACCGCTACCCAGCTTAATTTTTTTTTTCAAATTTCTATCAATACCTTCCATGATTATAAAAAATATCCCAAGGTAATACCCTCCCTCCCCCCACTTTCCCCTTTGAAACTCCACTCTCCATCATATCCCCTCCCCATCTCAATCAGTCTCTCTTTTAATTTTGATGTCATGATCTTTTCCTCCTATTATGATGGTCTTGTGTAGGTAGTGTCAGGCACTGTGAGGTCATGGATATCCAGGCCATTTTGTGTCTGGGGGGAGCACGTTGTACTCAAAACTTTCTTGCCATAGGAGCTGGAAAGGCATTAGCCCAGGCTATTTACGATGAGTATGGTGGCACACACCTGTAATCCCAGGAGATACAGATAGGAGGATCAGGAGTTCAAAGCCAGCCTCAGAGTTTAGATCAACATGGGCTACATGAAACCCTATCTCAAATAATTAAATTTCATGCTTAGTGGGGAAAGCCTATAATCCCAGCACAGGGGATGCTAAGGCAGGAGGATCTCGAGTTTGAAGCCACATTGAGTTACATAATGAGACTCTGCCTCAATGCCCCTCCTGCAAAGAGAGGGTCATTTAGATTTGTAGAAGACACACTGTGGACCAGGCCCAGGATGTCCTGGTTGCCCTTCCAACTTGCTTGCCCTCTAGTAGTAAAGGCTGACACAAACCCACCACTGCCTACAGAATGAAAAATATGCAACCTGGCGTGGTGGTGCACACCTTTAATCCCAGCAACTCGGGAGGCAGAGGTAGGAGCATCTCCATGAGTTCAAGGCCACCCTGAGACTACATAGTGAATTCCAGGTCAGCCTGGGCTAGAGTGAGACACCCTACCTCGAACAAAACGAGAAAAAAAAAAGGCTTTGTTATACAACTTGAAGCACGGAGCTTGTCCATTTTCTGGAAGCTTCTTCCTCCTTGCCTCCTCTTAAGCAAGAGCTCCACATTCTTTCCTTTTCTTAAGTTCTATTTATCATCTGTAAAATAAAATATAACCTCTATAATAAAATCTTTGTTAACTTCAAAAAAAAAAAAAAAAAACCCTTCAAGGTCGGGTGTGGTTGGTTATACAGGCCTTTAGTCCCAGCACTGAGGGGGCTGACGGAGGAGGATGACTGAGTTCTAGGCTACATAGTGAGTGCCAGATTAATCTGGGATAGAGTGAGACCCTGCCTGGCAGTGTAGTGGTAAGCCCTCCATGCTGACCCCACAGCCCTCAGCTCCCTACGATTCCTTTTTGGTTTGTTTAGAGAATTTTTGTGAGTGTAGTGCTGGGCCTCATACATGTAGCTCCACCAACTGAGCTGCATCCCCAGCCCTTCCTGAAATTTTTTTAAAAATATTTTTTGTTTATTTTTTATTTATTTATTTGAGAGAGAGAGAATGGGTGCCCCAGAGCCTCTAGCCACTGCAAACAACTCCAGTGCGCCCCCTTATGCATCTGGGTTATGTGGGTCCTGGGGAATTGAGCCTCAAACCGGGGTTCTTAGGCTTCACAGGCAAGTCCTTAACCACTAAGCCATCTCTCCAGCCCCCTTTTGCAATTTTTTTGTTTGTTTTTTGAGGTAAGGTCTCATCCTAGCCCAGGCTGACCTGGAATTCACTCTGTAGTCTCAGGGTGGCCTTGAACTCATGAATACATGGTGATCCTCCTACCTCTGCCTCCTGAGTGCTGGGATTAAAGGCGTGGTGCCCTTCCTGCAATTCTTATTGTGCGCGTGCATGCGTGCGTATGTGTACTGTACATGTGTATGAGTGTTTAGTGTTTAGGCATGTGTGCATGCACATGGATGTGTGTGTGTATATGCATGTGGAGGCAAAGGACAACCTCAGGTGTCGCCCTCCCGAGTGCTGTCCACCTCATGTTGAGGTGCTGTTTTTCGCTACCCTGGAGCTCACCGGTTAAGCTAACCTGGCTAGCCAGTGAGCTCCTGGCGTCCTGCTGTCTCCCGCTCCCCAGAGCTGGAATTATAAATGCAGGACACCACACTCAGCCTTTCCACCTGGGCTTCTAGGCTCTCAACCTCAGGTTCTGAAGCTTGCAGTGTAAGCATTTCATCCTCTGAGCCACCTACCCAGGCCCCTATGGTGGTTTTTATTTTGCTTCCCATGAGTTTTCTTCAAACTTTTGTTTGTTTGTTTGTTTGCCCACATAAACACTCTACCACTGAGCTACACTGCCAGCCATGCAGGTAGTGGGTTTTTGTTTGTTTGTTTGACTTTTGATTTTTTGGTTTTTCGAGGTAGGGTCTCGCTCTAGCCCAGGCTGACCTGGAATTCACTATGTAATCTCAGAGTGGCCTCAAACTCACAGCGATCCTCCTACTTCTGCTGGGATTAAAGGCGTGCACCACCATGCCCGGCCAATAAAATTATTTTTAAAAAAGAAGAAAAAGCATGGTTGTGTGTGTGGGGTTCAGCTCTGTATGAAGGGCTGTGTGACATGTGTGAGGACACACACACAGTATAACCACTATGTCATTATCCCATCCAACAAAACCCCTGAATTTTAGTTGAAGTCAAGGAAGACTGCACCTTGTCATGCCTCAGGGCAGCAAGAGTGCTTCCCCCCCCCCCCCCGAAAACCAGGAAGCTCATTACTCACACTCTAGCCAGGATACGTGTGTTCTAAGCCGGGTTCAGTGATTCCTGGAGGAAGGTCAGGGCTCTGCCCCAGGTCCCTGAAGTTGAGTCAGGAGTCTTTTCTGTCCTCCCTGGCATCTCTAGGCCTCATCCAAGAATCACTCATGCCCAGGGCTAACGTGCACCTTCCAAGGCTACTCGTCCACAGGCCTGGCACAACGTTCTCTCTTCAACCTACAAATCTATGGGGTCCTCGGGCTCTTCTGGACCATTAACTGGGTACTGGCCCTGGGCCAGTGCGTCCTGGCTGGGGCCTTTGCCTCTTTCTACTGGGCCTTTCATAAGCCTCAAGATGTTCCTACCTTCCCCCTGAGCTCAGCCTTCATCCGCACTCTCCGGTAAGCCAAGGGGCAGTGCCCTGGGGAGCAGGAGCCGTAGAGACCTCAGGGATGCTGGGGATGGACACTACTTCTCCCCTCAACTCCCCTTGGCAGTTACCACACAGGGTCACTAGCCTTTGGAGCCCTTATCCTGACCCTCGTGCAGATGGCCCGGATCGTCCTGGAGTACGTTGACCACAAGCTGAGAGGTGAGCCAGGATGGAGGTGTCGGGGAAGGCCAGACTGAGTGGCCGGCTCCTAGAACAGGGCCCTGCAGAGGTTGGTTTTCCAAGCCTGTCTGCCCTTGTTCTCAGGAGCCCAGAACCCTGTTGCCCGCTGCATCATGTGCTGCTTCAAATGCTGCCTTTGGTGTCTGGAAAAATTCATCAAGTTCCTAAACCGCAATGCGTACATCATGGTGAGGATAGCAGGCGGGTGGCCCCTTGCTCAGCGCTCCTGGGCCCAGGCCCCAGGGCTCAGTCCTGGCAAGTTCACCAATACTCTCTGCCCCTTAGATCGCCATCTACGGCAAGAATTTCTGTGTCTCGGCCAAAAATGCCTTCATGCTTCTCATGAGGAACATTCTCAGGTCAGGCTGCTCTGCCCTAGTGAGGGTCCCCTTCCCCAGATCTCCCACCCCGAGTCTGGCTTCTATGATGTGCTTAGGAGGACCCCCAACACTTCTGGAAATGGGGATGGTCGTCATTGGAACCTGTCCCTTCAAATTCTGTAGCCAGTTCTGCTCCCAGCCCACCGGGCCTCTCACCCACACCCTAACCCTAACCTCTGGCGCAGGGTGGTGGTCCTGGATAAAGTCACAGACCTGCTGTTGTTCTTTGGGAAGCTGCTGGTGGTCGGAGGTGTCGGTAAGGGCCAGGACCAGGCTTTCAGGGTTGGACAGGATAAGGGGTAGCTAACGAGGTAACCTCAGAGGAGTAGTACTGACCTCCAGAACTGTCGCACAGGGGTCCTGTCCTTCTTCTTCTTCTCTGGTCGCATCACGGGACTGGGAAAAGACTTTGAGAACCCTACTCTCAACTATTATTGGCTGCCCATCATGGTGAGTGACACCTCTCTCTGCCTCACACAAATCCCCAAAGGAGCCCAGTGGCCCCAACCAGCCCTGTCTCGCAGACCTCCATCCTGGGAGCCTACGTCATAGCCAGCGGCTTCTTCGGTGTCTTTGGCATGTGTGTGGACACGCTCTTCCTCTGTTTCCGTGAGTACCAATCCTGCCACCTCCCTCCCACTGGAAGTACTTGGCTGTTCCAGCTGCCCTGGAAACTGCATGCTTGCAGCTTTGAGGGCCGAAAAAGTGGGAGGGAGCTAGCCCAAAACTCACACGTCCTCCCAAGGACCATCCTCAAGGAGAGGCCTGGCTGTTCCAAATAGGTAGGAGTTCTAGGGTAGAAGTTAGGGGCTGGCAAGTGGTTAAAGACTCTTGCTTGCCAAGCCTGCTTGCCCAGGTTCAGTTCCCCAGTATGCATATAAAACCAGATGCACAAAGTGATGTATGCATCTGGAGTTTGTTTGTATCGACCAGAGGCCCTGCCCTGGTGCACTCCTTCTCTCTCTGGCTCTCTCTCTTTCACACTGTCTTAAATTAAAAAATATATACATACATACATATATATATATATATATATATATATATATATATATATATATATATATATGTATTTTTATTTTTTTTCGAGGTAGGGTCTCGCTCTGGCCAAGGCTGACCCAGAATTCACTATGTAGTCTCAGGGTGGCCTCGAACTCACAGGTGATCCTCCTACCTCTGCCGCCCTGAGTAAGGCCAGTTTTAACATGCTTACTTTGTTGTTGCTTGCAGTTTTGTATTAATTTGTCTTGAGGTAAAGTCTCACTATGTATCCTTGGCTGGCCTAGGATTTGCTATTTAGAGCAAGCTGGCCTTGACCTAGCTTTTCCCTCCTTAGTATTGGAATTACAGTCATGTGTCACCATGCCAAGCCGGATTGTTGTTGTTGTTTTGCTTTTTCAAGGTAGGGTCTCAATCTAGCCGAGGCTGACCTGGAACTCACTATATGGTCTCAGGATAGTCTTGAACTCACGGTGATACTCTTACTTCTGCTTCCACAGTGCTGGGATTAAAGGTGTGCACCACCATGCCCGGCCCAACATTTTTTTAATTATTTATTTGCAAACAGAGAGAGATGAGAAAATGGGCATGCCAAGACCTCTAGCCACTGCAAATGAACTCCTAGATGCATGTGCCACTTTGTGCATCTGGCTTAATATGTGTGTGTGTGTACTGGGCAAGCAAATGTGGGTCCTTAGACTTTGCAGGAAAATGTCTTAATGCTAAGCCATCTCTCCAGCTCAATTTTTGTTTGGTTGTTTGTTTTTTGAGGTAGGGTCTCACTCTAGCCCAGGCTGACCTGGAATTCACTATGTACTCTCAGGGTGATACTCCTATTTCTACCTCCCATGTGCTGGCATTAAAGGTGGGCACCACCACACCCCGCCTAACAGGCTTCTTATTTTTGCCAGATCACATGCTTTTTTGTTGTTGTTTTTTTGTTTTTTGAGGTAGGGTCTCCCTCTAGCCCAGGCTGACCTGGAATTCACTCAGACAATCCTCCTACTTCTGCCTCCTAAGTGCTGGGATTAAAGGCACCACCACGCCCAGCTTACATACATTTTTTTTAAATTAATCTTTATTATTCCTCTATGAATTGAACTATTATTTATACCACTTTACATGAGGAAACAGATTGTATAACCTGGCCAATGGGTTACAAAACCTGCCTAAAATACTGTGTCCAGACCAATGTCTGTTTTCCTGTATTTTCTTTGTTTGCTTGTTTGTCTTTTGTTTTTGAGGTAGGGTCTCAACTCTAACTCAAGCTGACCTGTAATTAACTATGTAGTCTCAGGGTGACCTCGAACTCATGCGATCCTCCTATCTCTGCCTCCTGAGTGCTAGGATTAAAGGTGTGTGTTACCATGCCTGTCTTGTGGTTTTTTTTTTTTTTTTTTTTAATTTGGCACTTTCTTTTTCTATGGTTGGTTTTGTTTTTCTGAGGCAGGGTCTTGCTCTAGCCCAGGCTGACCTGGAACTCACTATGTAGTCTCAGGCTAGACTCAAACTCATAAGGGATCCTCTTGCCTCTCCCTCCTGAATGCTGGGATTAAAGGCATGTGCCACCACACCCAGCTAATTTGGCATTTAAAAAATATTTTATTTATTTAGGGGAGAGAGGGAGAGAGAAAGAGGTAGATAGATACAGAGAATTGGCACACCAGGAGCTCTAGCCACTACAAATGAACTATAGACGCATGTACCACCTTGTGTATCTGGCTCACGTGGGCACTGGGAATCAAACCTGGGCCTTCAGACTTTGCAAACAAGTGCCTTTAACTGTTGGTCCATCTCTCCAGTCCTAATTTGGCTTTTTTTTTTTTTTTCTCCCTTTGGTTTTTTGAGGTAGGGTTTTACTCTAGCCCAGGCTGACCTGGAATTCACTATGTAGTCTCAGGATGGCCACAAAATCACAGTGATCCTCCTACCTCTGCCTCCCAGGCACTGGGATTAAAGGTGTGCACCACCATTTCCAGCCCTACTTTGGCATTTTTAAAAACATTGTATCTATTTATTTATTTAAGGGAGAGAGATACAGAGAATGAGGTAGACAGACAGAGAGAGAATGAATGTGCCAGGGCCTCTAGCCACTAAACAAACTTCAGGGACATGTGCCACTTTGTGTATCCAGGTTTATGTGCATACTGGGGAATCTGGGCCTTCAGACTTTGTAAACAAGTGCCTTTAACTGCTGAGCCATATCTCCAGCCCTAATCTTGCATTTAAAAAAAATACTTTTGAGCCAGGGGTGGTGGCACATGCCTTTAATCCTAGCACATGGGAGGCAGAGGTAGGAGGATTGCCTTGAGTTCAAGGCAACCCTGACTACAATGGTGAATTCTAGGTCAGCCTGGGCTAGAGGAAAACCCTATGTCGAAAAAAAAAATATATATATATAATTATTATTAAGAGATTAAGGAGAGAATGGGTACACCAGGGTTTCTTGCTACTGCAAACAAATTCTAAATACATGCACAACTTGTGCATCTGGCGTTATATGGTTACTGGAGAATGGAACCTGGACTTTGCAGCCAAGCGCCTTTAACCACTGAGCCATCCCACCAGCCCCGCCTGGCTTCATGAAGCACGTAACTTTCCAAGTCTTAAACTCATCTGCCTTTTATAACCCATGGGAATAGCTAAGTGGACAGTCACAGGGCAGGAGGCCTGGGGCTGGCCATGTAGCAACTGTTCCTATGCAGCCCCAAGATGGCTGTGAGAAGCTGACATGAGCTTGCAGGCCTGTGTCAGGCTGTTGGTCTCTAGGTGACAAATTATTTTCCCTGGGTGCTGTGGGGGTGACACCCCTCCAGGATGCACTCTAACTGATCTACGTTGTCATTCAGTGGAAGATCTGGAGCGTAACGACGGCTCCCTGCAGCGGCCCTACTACATGTCCAAGTCTCTTCTAAAGATTCTGGGCAAAAAGAATGAGGCGCCCCGTGGGAACAAGAAGAGGAAGAAGTGAGAGACCGCACCTCACCTATACAGATGCCGCCACGCTTGCCTTACAAATCCTAATTTTGTAGTAAACAGATTTTATTAAAGATTAATATTTGTTTTCTCAATAATTCTGAGGTGTGTTTTCCAGTTCAAATTCATTTCCCTTTCTTTTTTTAAATTTTTTGGGTTTTCAAAGTAGAGTTTCACTCTAGCCCAGGCTGACCTGGAATTCACTATGTAGTCTCAGGGTGGCCTCGAACTCACAGCGACCCTCTTATCCCTGCCTCCCAAATGCTGGGAATAAAGGCATGCACCACCTCGCCCAGTTCATTTCCCTTTTTTGTTTTTGTTTTTTCCAGGTAAGGTCTCACTCTAGCCATGGCTGACCTGGAATTCGCTATGTAGTCTCAGGGTGGCCTTGAACTCACGGCGATCCTCCTAACTCTGCTCCCGAGTGCTGGGATTAAAGGCATGCGCCACTACATCCCGCTTCATTTCTCTTTAAGAAAAAAAAAAAAAAAAAAGGGCAGGGCGGGGTGGCGCACACCTTTAATCCCAGCACTTGGGAGGCAGAGGTAGGAGGATCGCCGTGAGTTCAAGGCCACCCTGAGACTACATAGCGAATTCCAGGTCAGCCATGGCTAGAGTGAGACCTTACCTGGAAAAAACAAAAACAAAAAAACAAAAAAACAAAAAAAATTATTGGAGAGAAAAAGGCAGAGAGAAGATGGGCGAATGGGCATGCAAGAGCCTCCAGCTCATGCAAAAGAACCCCAGATACATGGGCCACCATGTGCATCTGGCTTACATGGGTCCTGGGGAATCGAACAGGGATCCTCTGGCTTTGCAAGCAAGCACCTTAACCACTAAACCTCTCCAGCAATCCCCCCCCCCTTTTTTTTTTTTGCTTTTCGAGGTAGGGTATCATTCTAGCCCAGGGCGGCTTTGATTTCACAGTGATCCTCTTACCTCTGCCTCCCTACTATTTAAGGTCGGTCTGAGTTGCTGCATGAGATGGTGGCAATTTTCTTATGAGGTCTCACTTTGTCTTTAGGATGCCAATAGCACTTGCAAAATCATTTAAGCTTCTGTGTGCCCCTGCAGAGCAGCATCAGTGATGTGGGGGTTCTCTGTCCAGATCCTAACCAGCAAACTTGTTCTTCACATACATAACTCCCAGCTATCTATATCTGAAAGTGTGAGCCTCGCGCATGCCCAGCCAGCCTCTACCACTGAGTTAGATACCCAGTCCTATTTCTGGGTTTACAGAAATATGTCGCCTAGCCAGTATCAAACTCACCTGTCTCCTGGGGATAGCGTGGAGCTGAGTGGACAGCAGCAGGGCAGAACCAAGACAAGAAAGCTGGAGGCCTGGGATTTGCCAGCTCCGAGATGGTTGCGAGAAACCATCTCTAATCTCTATGACTTTCACGACCACATTTTATTTATTTGGGGGGAGGGGGAATGGGAATCCAGGTAGGGTCTCACTCTAGCCCAGGTTAACCTGGAACTCACTCTGTAGTCCCAAACTGGCCTCAGACTCACAGCTACCCTTTACCTCTGCCTCCCAAGTGCTGAGATTAAAGGCGTGCGCCACCACACCAGGCTGTCATTTTACTACTACTTTCTTTGAATCCCGCGGGTCGCATTAAAACAGGCCCCGCGCGTTTGATGCAGCGCAGACACTACAGCCAATCACAAGGCGCATAGGGAGTGCGGCTTCCTCCTTGGCCTCAGCCAACTGGCTTCTGGACGAGGACCAATCGGAAGCGCAGGCTCGGAGGCGCGCGGACGTCAGAAAGCCGGAAGACCAATCAGAATCGGGGAAGCTCAGGCGGCGTACGGCCAGGGGCGGGCTTGGGGTGACCTCTGAGCGTTTAAAGGGCCCCGGGTCAGCTGATCCACACCGCCTGGTGGCTCAGCCGCGGACGGGAGTTGGGGGGTGTAATCATGGGAGGGGTGCCCGGCGCCGCTCTGCGGGGAGGCGGCGGGGTCCGGGTGCTTGCCGGGATCCTCCAGCTCCTCGTGTCTCTGCTGGGACTGGAGGCCCGGGCCAGGAACGACTTCGGTCTGGTGAGCCTCTCACCTGCATGCCCCTCTCCCCGCGCCGCGTCCCCGGCCGGGGCGCTGGAGCCCCGACCCACCCTGCCACAGCCTCCTGGGTCCCCATCCGTGTTCCAGTCCCTTCCTGTCCTCTTGGGGGTCTGGGCTCCGCCTCCCCGTGGGAACCCGAAGGGCAGCCGCTGGCCGTCCGTGCCCGCGCTGACGCCGGGCTGCGAGGACTGACGCTGGGCCCCGCGCAGGTTCAGCCGCTAGTGACCATGGAGCAGCTGCTGTGGGTGAGCGGAAGGCGCATCGGCTCCGTGGACACCTTCCGCATCCCGCTCATCACTGCCACGCCTCGGGGCACCCTCCTCGCCTTCGCCGAGGCCAGAAAGATGTCAGCATCTGACCAGGGCGCCAAGTTCATCGCTCTGCGGAGGTCCACAGACCAGGGTATAAAGATTGCCCAGTAGAAGGGGGGGGGGGGCGCTAATGGTGGTGATGGTGGTAGTGGTGCTGGTGTATGTATGTATGTATGTATGTATGTATGTATGTGTGTGTGTGTGTGTATCCTGAAGATCGAGCAGGGCTGACCTCTACAGGGTCACCATGGGGCCAAGAGTAAAGGTAAGGAGGGGCCAGACTTGTGTGTGGCATACCAGGGTCACACACTAAGGCCTTCGGTCCCTAGGGAGAGGCAGGAAATAAGCAAGAAATAAAGGGGCGCCTCCAGGGGATTTGCTCTGCAGTCTTTTTTTGTTTGTTTGTTTGTTTTTCGAGGTAGGGTCTCACTCTAACCCAGGCTGACCTGGAATTCACTATGTAATCTCAGGCCGGCCTCGAACTCACAGCGATCCTCCTGCCTCTGCCTCCTGAGTGCTGGGATTAAAGGTGTGTGCCACCACATCCGGCTCAGCAGTCCTTTCTTATTTTATTTTTCTGCGTGTGCGGGCTCATGTGTGTGCTGTGGAGGCTTGGTGGGTGTTTTCCTCCATCGCTGTCCCCTTTATTTATTGAGAGGGATCCTTTGTCTTCAGCTCCTGAACACTTAAGATTACAGCATTTTATGTGGGGCCTTGGGATCCAAACCCAAGTCCTGGGGCTGGGGAGTAGCTCAGAACTTAAAAGCATTTGCCTGCAAACCAAGTCCTCCCGCTTGTGCAGCAAGTGTGTTATCCACTGAGCCATCTCCCCAGCCTCCATTCTGTCTGCCTCTCACTCTGCAGGTAGCACGTGGTCTCCCACAGCCTTCATCGTAGATGACGGAGAGGCTTCCGACGGGCTGAACCTGGGGGCGGTGGTGAATGATGTGGAGACAGGAGTGGTGTTCCTTCTCTACACCCTCTGTGCCCACAAGGTCCACTGCGATGTGGCCTCCACTATGTTGGTGTGGAGCAAGGATGATGGCGTTTCTTGGAGCCCACCCCGGAATCTCTCTGTGGATATTGGCACCGAGATGTTTGCCCCTGGACCAGGCTCTGGCATTCAGGTCTTTGTCTTGGGAGACGGGTGAAGGAAAGGCTGGGAGATGCCCCACCATGAACGCCTCCCAAGGGGAAGATGCTGCGATGTCAGATTGAATGGGACTCCTTGGGAGAAAGGGGCCTCCTGGGAGGAACCCCCCAGCAGGGGAAGATGGAATGTTGCTGTGGACTTGTCGTGTGGGGGTTGCTGACTGGATTGCCTTCATGCAAATTAGATGGTGGCCTTCGGGTATACACAAGCCTGGGGCACAGTGCACAGCAGTGTTGATTGGCTTTGAGCTTCCCAGGTAGCTTCCTCGTGCACGGGTACAGTGGTGCACCCTGGATGTCCTAAGGAACTTATTCTAAAAAAAGACTTTCCCTACCTCAAAAATCCAAAACAAAAAAGAAAAAAAAAAAAAAAAGAATTTCCAGGGGTTTAGTGGTTAAAAGTGCAAGCTCTGCAAGTCTGCCAACCAGAGTTCAGACGCCCAGCACCCGTGTACAGCCAGATGCGACAGCGATGGCATGTATCTGTAATCTTAACGCACCTTCAGCAATGTGAGGCAGCGGCAGAGATTCCTGAAGCTCCTGGGGCCAGCTACTCTGACCCTCCCAGCAGCAAAACAAGAGCAGTCTTACTCAAGGTGGAAGGTCTAACTAACACCCTGAGGTTTTCCTCTGACCTACATACACACCCTGTGGCACACATACACAGACAGATGGAGAGAGAGAATGAGTGAGTGAGTGAGTGAATGAGAATAGGCACATCAGGGCCTCTAGCCACTGCAAAGGAACTCCAGATACGTGTCACATTGTGCATTTGGCTTTATTTGGGTACTAGATAATCAAACTTGCATCCTTTGGCTTCGCAGGCAAGCATTTTAACCACATTTTTACCATCTCACCAGCCCCTTCTTTTTATGTGAGAGAAAGTTGCCAGGCAGGCCTTAAATTTATAATCCTCCTGCCTCAGCCTCCTAAGTAGCAGGGTTGACAGGCCTGCACCATGAGGCCTACCACAAAAAGAATTGAGTTCAAGCCAGGCCTGATGGTGCACGCCCTTAATCCCAGCACTCAGGAGGCAGAGGTAGGAGGATCACTGTGAGTTTGAGGCCACCCTGAGACTACATAGTGAATTCCAGGTCAGCCTGGGCTAGAGTGAGACCCCACCTCGAAAAAAAGAGTTGAGTTCAGGCCATCCATGTGACTCTGACATGCAGTGAGTAGGGCAATACTAAAGGGAACAAGATGGATCCTCGGTTTGGGAGGTGGCAGGCTCCGCATTCTTGCCTCTGCACGTCACAGCAGCACTCCATGACACCCAGCTCCTCTTCTCACAGAAACAGCGGGAGCCACGGAAGGGCCGACTCATCATCTGTGGCCATGGGACGCTGGAGCGGGATGGAGTCTTCTGTCTCCTCAGTGACGACCATGGTGCCTCCTGGCACTACGGGACTGGAGTCAGCGGCATTCCCTTTGGCCAGCCCAAACAGGAACACGACTTCAACCCTGATGAGTGCCAGGTTGGGGGCCTGTGGGGAGATTACCATCCACACCACTGGTTCTGTCATCTGTCTGCAGAGCCACCCAGAGATGGCCTTTTCCCCAGTCCTTTCAGTGCCCCTGACACCCTGCTGTCTCCCTTAGCCCTACGAGCTTCCAGATGGCTCAGTTGTCATCAACGCCCGGAACCAGAACAACTACCACTGCCACTGTCGCATTGTCCTGCGCAGCTACGACGCCTGTGACACGCTGAGGCCCCGGGACGTGACGTTCGACCCTGAGCTCATTGACCCTGTGGTGGCCGCAGGAGCTGTGGCCACCAACACCGGCATCATCTTCTTCTCCAATCCAGCCCACCCTGAGAATCGTGAGTCCCTGGGAATGGGGACGAGTTGCTGGGGGGGATTGCCAGTGTGTAGTCAGGTCTGGGCAGAGCCCAGACCTGCCCTGTGTCACTTCTTGTCCTTCTTCCTAGGAGTGAACCTGACCCTGCGCTGGAGCTTCAGCAACGGGACCTCCTGGCAAAAAGAGAAAGTCCAGTTGTGGCCAGGGCCCAGCGGCTACTCGTCCTTGGCAACTCTGGAGAACAGTGCGGATGGACAGGAGCAGCCCCCCCAGCTCTATGTCCTGTATGAGAAAGGCGTGAACCAGTACACCGAGAGTATCTCCATAGCCAAAGTTAGCGTCTACGGCTCTCTCTGAGCCAGGCCCCACCCACCCCAGGGTAGCAGGTCTCGGACTCTGCTGGCAGGACCATTGCGCCGTAGAGGGGCAGCTGTGGGGCCTCTGGGCTCGAACCTTCTGCAAAAGCAATTCTCGGACAAGGAGCTGCACTCTTTTAGGACTAAAACACACACACAAAAAGCCCAGCTTCCTCTCCCACACAGCAAGTCCTTCCCCCACTTGGAAGCACTTCCTTTTGAGGAAGCCTGGCTTGGCCCCTACCTTTCTGCCCTCCCAGGACACTGGCTGCTCTTCTCCAGCAAGATTAGGTGGTCCTGGAGAGTTAAGTGGATGTGAGCTCAGGGACCTGGGGAAGGCCACATGTCCTCGTGGGGGTTGGAGGTAGGAGCCAGATGTGAAGGTTGGTGACAGTCCTGAGAACAGAACTGTCATTTTTGAGTAAGGGATTAGGTGCACACCCTCCCCTTAACTATTTATGAATCAAAATATTTGTAACTTAAAATTTTTAATGAAGAAAACAGGCAATCATAGAGGCTGGTTCTGTCTGCACACCTTTGTGACCATCTCATGGACACTGGGGAGACCAGGGGACAAGCGTGGGACAGGGAGTTGTGTGCTAATGTGGAATAATCTGAATTAGACTGATCAAATCTTCCTTTCCCTTGGGATTCCTTCTCATCACAGGCAGAGGTGCTCTAAGATGAGTTGGGACCTGCGGTGCCCAGTATCACTAAGACAGGGTCAGATACCAACCTCTGTGAAATAGGGAGCGGCTTGTAAAGCCACATGGGAAGCCTGCCAGGCCAAGCTAGTGCCAAGCAAGCACTCCTGTGACAAAGTGGAAACTGCCCCCGAGATGCTGCGGCTGCCTGGGGAGCCACAGCCCTCCCAAGGGAGACACTGCCTGGCTGGGAAACTGAGGAGGAACGGGGCTGCGGAGCCGGGTCAGTAGCTGAAGATGCCCGCCACACAAGACCATCAACCACAGTTGGTGTTCCCAGAAACCACATAAGCCCAAGAGGCACAGTGCCGTGTGATAAAAAACCAGAGAGGCATAGGGCCTCGTGTCTGTAATCCCAATCGCCTTCAGCAATGGGAGGCGGGATTAGAAACCCGTGGCGCTCTCTCTAGTCTTCACAGCAACAAAACAGGAGAGACACTGTCTCAACACAAGGAGGAAGCCGGGTGTGGTGGCTCCTGCCTTTAATCCCAGCACTCACTCTGGGGGCAGGGGTGGGAGGATCACCATGAGTTCCAGGCCAGCCTAGGGCTATAGACCGAGTTCCAGGTCACCCTGAAAAAACTAAAAAAAAAAAAAAAAGGTGGAAGAAAAGGATCAACACCTTGAGTGTCCTGGCTGTGCTTGTGCCCCATGGTGCACACACCCACATACAGCAATGAGGATTGTTGGCAACCTGTGTCTGGTAGCGCAGACCCCGTAATCCCTGCGCCCTGGAGGTGGAGGCAAGAGTGTGTCAGAAGCTCAAGGCCAAAGGCCAGCCTCAACTACAAGAGAACCTGCCACAAAGGAAAATAAAAGAAATAAAACCAGGCATGGTGGCACATTTAATTCCAGCGCTAGGGAGGTCTAGGTAAGAGAATCACCATGCGTTCTCTTTTTTCTTCTTTTGAGGTAGGGTCTTGCTCTAGCCCAGGCTGACCTGAATGGCCTTGAACTCAGCAGTCCTCCTACTTCTGCTTCCTGTGTGCTTCGATTAAAGGCATGTGCCACCATGCCCGGCCACTGTGAGTTCTCCAGGGCAGCCTTGAGACTATGTAGTGAATTCCAGGTAAGCCTGGGCTAAAGAGAGACCCTACCTAAAAAAAAAAAAAAAAAAAAAAAAAGTAGCTCAGTTGGTAGAGTACTTGCCTAACATTCATGAAACCCTGGGTTTGATCCCAGCACTGTATAAACCAGGTGTGGTGGTGTATGCTAGCACTTGGGAGAGTTAGAGTTATGAAACAAGAGGATCATAACATCCAGGTCCTTGGTTGCATAGTGAATTCGAGGCCAACTGGGGCTACATAAAACTCTGTCTCAAAAAAATAAAAAAGCAGCCGGGCATGCTGCCTTTAATCCCAGCACTCAGGAGGCAGAGGTAGGAGGATCACTGTGAGTTGTAGGACAGTTTGAGACTACAGAGTGAGTTTCCGGTCAGCCTAGGCTATAACGAGACCCTACCTGGATTTTTTTTAAGCTTTAATTTAATTTATTTTTTCATTGACAACTTCCATAATTATAAACAATATCCCATGCTAATTCCCTCCCCCCACTTTCTCCTTTGAAACTCCACTCTATCATATGCCCTCCCCCTCTCAGTCAGTCTTTCTTTTATTTTGATGTCATCATCTTTTCCTATTGTGATGGTCTTGTGTAGGTAGTGTTAGACACTGTGAGGTCATGGATATCCAGGCCATTTTGTATCTGGGGGAGCACGTTATAAGGAGCCCTACCCTTCCTTTGGCTCTTCCCGCCACCTCTTCCACAATGGACCCTGAGCCATGGAAGGTGTGATTGAGATATTTAAGTGCTAAGTACTCCTCTGTCACTTCTCACCACCATGGTGCCTTCTGAGTCATACCAAGGTCACTTCCATCTGAAAAGAGAAGGTTCTCTAACCAAAAGTGAGAGTAGCATTAATATATGGGTATGAACATTAAGAGGAATGCTTATTGGGCAGTTTGGTGAGCATAATATATACTTTTAGCCAGACAGCAGCAAACATTACACCCCTAGGGCTCATGACTACTCCTGTTGTAGGTTTTCAGTATCAGGGATGTATTCCCTCCCATGAAGCAGGCCTCCAATAAAATTAGAGGGCAGTTGTTTACCCCCATAACAGACATGCCATTATTGCACCAGTTGGCTCATTTGGCATGGATGGCCAAATATAAGCTTTGCAGTGTCCACTGTTGGGTGTCTTCACTGGTGATTTCTCTCTCTCCCATTGAACTGCATGCAGCATCCTACCTGTTTTTTTTTTGTTTTTTTTTTTTGTTTGTTTGTTTGAGATAGTGCCTTGCTCTAGTCCAGGCTGACGTGGAATTCACTATGTAGTCTCAGGGTGGCCTTGAATTCACAATGAACCTCCTACCTCTGTCTCCGGAGTGCTGGGATTAAAGGCATGCGCCACCATGCAAAGCTTAATTCTTTTATTTTTATTTTTATTTTACTTTATTTTTTGAGGTATGGTCTTTCTCTAGCCTAGGCTGACCTGGAATTCACTATGTAGTGTGTGGGTGGCCTGGTACTCACAGAAATTCTCCTACCTCTGCCTCCTGAGTGCTGGGATTAAAGGTGTGTGACACCACACCCGGTTTAAAAATATATTTAAAAAATCATAATGGGGACTGGAAAGATGACTTAGTGATTAAGCACTTGCCTGTGAAGCCTAAGGACCCCAGTTCAAGGCTCGACTCCCCAGTACCCACGTGAGCCAGATGCACAAGGTGGCACATGCATCTGGAGTTTGTTTGCAGTGGCTGGAGGCCCTGGTGCACCCATTCTCTCTCTCTTTTTCTCTTTCTCTTTCAGTCTGTCTGTTGCTCTCAAATAAATTATAAATAAACAAACTTTTAAAAAAAGAATGCTTTAAAAAAAAAGTCATAGTGGAGGGCTGGAGAAATGGTATAGTGATTAAGGCGCTTGCCTGTGAAGCCTAATGACTCATGTTCGACTCTCCAAGACCCACATAAGCCAGACGCACAAGTTGATGCAAACACGCAAGGTCACACATGTGCACAAGGTGGCACATGCCTCTGGAGTTCCATTACAGAGGCTGGAGGCCCTGGGGCACCGATTCTTCAATTCTTTCACCCGCTCACTCTTACTCTCTTGCATTAAAAGCGGGGGGCAGTCGGCTCGAGTGGTCCGCTAACAAGGAGGGGTCGTCGTTCGCCGCCCCATCCCCATGGCCTCCGCTCCCCTCGCCGTCCGCACACCCACCATGACGAAGAGTGAGAAAAAGTCCTTCAACCAGACCTTGGCCGAGTGCAAGCTCTTCTGGGGTAGAGCCATCGTTGAGTTCAGCCCATCACCACTCACTGTGAATCAGTGACTTAACTGCCAGTCAGTCATGAGGGTTGATCTTGCTTTTCTACCGAGTTTTCTATGGGTTCTTGGCTGCACTCCACGTTCGCAGTGTGGGCTGTGCTGCAGACTCTGAATGATGAGCTTCCAGAACTCCATGACCAGATTCCCAGCCCAGGACTGATGGTTTTTCCAAAACCGCTGACTGCATTAGAATATACATCCAGTGAGTCTGGCCAAAATTCCTATAAAGGGCACTTTGGAGACCTTCAGAAGTTTCTGAAGCCATATTCTTTAGAAGGACAGAGAATCTCAAAGTGTCCTGATGGAGCACTATTTGAACAGAAGGGTCCAGGTTATGTTGTATGTCAGTTTCCTGCTTTCTTGCTTTAAGAATGTAGTAGTATGAATAATCCTGATTTTGGCTATTCCAAAGTACAACCTTGTATTCATGTGAAAATGAACAGAATAATCGGATTAAAGCCTGAAGCAAATCCAATGATAGATGGTTTGTCAAAGGATCAAAGCATAGCAAATGTATCAACTTATCCTAATAATGGAATTATAGACAAAGTATTTTCCATATTATGGGAAAAAAAAAACTACACGTTGGGTATCGACAACCCTTAGCTGCTGTCTGGGTCATGTTTGGAACTAACAGTCCCAACAGAGAAGTAACAGTTGAGTGCGAAACTGAAGGAACAAGCAACCTGAAAAACAAGGATGATCGTGATAAGTTTTTGGGACGACTTGTGTTCAAAATCACAGCGCGTGCCTAGTCCGAGTGGGGTGTCTCCACAGAATAAATGTTGTGCTGTCTGTCTGCATTTGTGTCAGCTGGACCTGCCATTCTACGAGAAAGTGGTGTAGTACATGACACTGGGTGACATCGTGACATGCTTCCAGATCAGTGTCCAGTGTCCTCTGAAGTAACTGCCTGTTGTCTGTGCTGCCCTTTGAACCACTGGACACTTGCCAGATAGGGACCAGTGAACACCCGATTCCTAACACAAGAATGGGAGGGTCTCGTCCTCTTTATGTGGTGTAATTGCCAAGTGTCTCAAGCTTCATGTGCTGTGTTATGTAAATATTTTATGGATTTAACACTGGTAACTGTCATATTTTTATGCCAACAAAGTCACAAGGATAAAATGGTACCTTGCCAACATCAAGTGACTATAGCTGCAAGAAATGTGTGTGGAGTTCTATGTGAGGAGGAGAAAAAAGAAAAGAAAATAAGGCTGGGCATGGTGGCACACGCCTTTAATCCCAGCAGTTGGGAGGCACAGGTAGGAGGATCACTGTGAGTTCGAGGCCACCCTGAGACTACACAGGGAATTCCAGGTCAGCCTGGGCTAAGTGAGACCCTACCTCAAAAAACAAAAAACCAAAAAAAAAAAAAAAAAAAAAGAAAAGAAAAGAAAAGAAAAGAAAAGAAAAGAAAAATGGATCTGAAAGTATTATCTTGGAAAATTACTTTTTACATGCTGGGTTAACCCATGGATCCTTTGATTAAGAGCACAAACTTTATGTTGTAAAACATGGAACTAAGTCTCTGAAATTAGTGTATTTTAGACTAGATGAAACATCATTTTTAGATTAGCCAAGATGGATATGCATCACATTTTTTTCCATTTTTTAAAATTAGTTTATTTTTTATCAACAACTTCCATGATTGTAAGCAATATCTCATGGTAATGCACTCCCTCCCCGCACTTTCCCCTTTTAAACTCCACTCTCCATCATATCCCCTCCCTGTCTCAATCAGTCTCTCTTTTATTTTGATGTAATGTTCTTTTTCCTATTATGATGCTCTTGTGTAGATAGTGCCAGGCACTGTGAGGTCATGGATATCCAGGCCATTTTGCACCACATTTTTATAAAATTAAATTCATAAGGCTTATGTTGTATAATAGATTGTGAAATATCTTTTTTGTTTTGTTTTGTTTTTCGTTTTTCAAGGTAGGGTTTCATTCTAGCCCAGACTGACCTGGAATTCACTATGGAGTCTCAGGGTGCCCTTGAACTCACCATGATCCTCCTACCTCTGCCTCCCGAGTGCTGGGATTAAAGGCGTGCGCCACCACACCTGGCGTTTGTGAAATATCTTGTTACTGCTTTTATTTAGCAGACTATGGACTCTAATAAAAGATATAAATTGTAAAATATAAAAACTTGAAACTTAAAAAAAGGGGGGGAGGCTGGGCATGGTGGCACACGCCTTTAATCCCAGCACTCGGGATGCTGAGGTAGGAGGATCGCCATGAGTTCAAGGCCACCCTGAGACTACATAATGAATTCCAGGTCAGCCTGGGCTAGAGTGAGACCCTACCTCGAAAAACCAAAATAAAAATAAACGGGGGGGGGGGGTGCGGGGGGAGCTGGAGAGATGGCTTAGTGATAAGGCTGGCCTGGAACCCATGGAACTTTTCCTAATGTTCATACACGCATATTAATGCTATTCTCACTTTTGGTTACAGAAGCTTTTCTTTTCAGATAGTGATGACCACTGGGATGACTCAAAAGGCAACATAATGCTGAGAAGTGACAGAAGAGTGCTCGGCACTGAAACATCTCTATCACACCTTCCAAGGCTCAGGGCCCATTGTGGAAGAGATGGCAGAAAGAATGTCAGAGCCAACACTCTTCCAGACACAAAATGGCCTGGATATCCAGGTCCTCACAGTACCTGCCACTACCTACACAAGACCATCATTATAAGAGGAAAAGATGATGACATCAGAATAAAAGAGAGCCAAGCGTGGTGATGTACAACTTTAATCCCAACACTCAGGAGGCAGAGGTAAGAGGATCGCTGTGAGTTTGAAGCCACCCTGAGACTACAAAGTGAATTCTGAGTCAGCCTGGGTTAGAGTGAGACTCTACCTTGAAAAACCAAAAAGAAAAAAGAAATTAAAAAAAAAAAAAACAGATTAGCTGAGCATTGTGGGGCATACCTTTAATCCCAGCACTTGGGTGGCAGAGGTAGGGGGATTGTCATGAATTTGAGGCCACCCTGAGACTACATTGTGACTTCCAGATCAGTCTGAGCTACAGTGAGACTCTACCTTGAAGCAACAACAACAAAAAAATAATGGTAAAATAAAATAAATTAAAAATTAAAAGAGAGGGGCTGGAGAGATGGCTTGGCGGTTAAGTGCTTGCCTGTGAAGCCTAAGGACCCTGGTTCGAGGCTCGATTCCCCAGGACCCACGTTAGCCAGATGCACAAGGGGGCGCATGTGTCTGGAGTTCGTTTGCAGTGGCTGGAAGCCCTGGCGTGCCCATTCTCTCTCTGTCTCTATCTGCCTCTTCCTCTTACTGTCTGTCACTCTCAAATAAATAAATAAAAACAAAAAAATTAAAAAAAAATTAAAAGAGAGACTGAGAGGGGGAGGGGATATGATGGAGAGTGGAATTGTGAATGAGAAAGTGAGGGAGGAGGGAATTATCATGGTTTATTACCTATAATTATGGAAGTTCTCAAAAATAAAAAAAAATCAAGGAAGAAAGAAAGGAAAAAGAAAAAAAAAACGGGCTGGAGAGATTGCTTAGTGGTTAAGGCAGAACCTACAGGTTCTTGCCTGCAGAACAAAAGGTTCAATTCCCCAGGACTCATGTAAGCCAGATGCACAAGGTGGTGCATGCATTTGGAGTTGTTTGCAGGGCCTGAAGGCCCTGGCACACCCATTCTCTCTCTATCTGTCTCTGTCTCTATAAAATAAATAATTTTTAAAAATTCTACACTTGGGCTGGAGAGATGGCTTAGCGGTTGAGCGCTTGCTTGTGAAGCCTAAGGACCCCTGTTCGAGGCTTGATTCCCCAGGACCCACGTTAGCCAGATGCACAAGGGGGCACACGCGTCTGGAGTTCATTAGCAGTGGCTGGAAGCCCTGGCGTGCCCATCTCTCTCTCTCTCTCTCTCTCTCTGTGTGTGTCTCTTTCTCTCTCTTTAACACTCAAATAAATAAAATTGAACAAAAAATTAAAAAAAAATTCTACACTTGCAAGGCATAGTGGCTCATGCCTTTATTCCCAGCACTTAGGGGGCAGAAGCAGGAGGATTGCTGTGAGTTCGAGGCCAACTTGAGAGTACATAGTGAATTCCAGGTCAGCCTGGACTAGAGTGAGACCTTACCTGGAAAAAAAAAAAATTTAATGGGCTGGAGAGATGGCTTAGCAATTAATGCATTTGCCTGCAATGCCAAAGGACCTTGGTTCAATTCCCCAAGACCCACATAAGCCAGATGCACAAGGTGGAGCATGCATCTGGAGTCTGTTTGCAGTGGTTGGAGGACCTGGTGCGCCCTTTCCGTCTTTATCTGTCCGTCTGCCTCTTTCTCTCTCAAATAAATAAATAATTTTAAAAGTAATTTAAAAAAAAAGAAAATAAATAAATAAACAAAGGTGAACCCTGAACCTTGTGATAGCAACCAGCATGGGCACTAAGACCTCCAAACTTTTTGGACTGCCAGTGACAGGGATCAGCTATCAGCAGGGTCTGTTCATCCTCATAAGCATGTCTTTGACCTTCGAAGACTCATCCATGTATCCTGGCAATAGACCACCAAGACTTTGGAGCTTTGGAGATGGACTGTCAGAGAGCATAAATCTGGACCACACATAACCACCACTTATTTATTTTTTAAATTTTTTATTTTATTTTATTTTACAGAGAAAGAGGGAGAGAGAGAGAATAGGCGCACCAGGGCCTCCAGCCACTGCAAACGAACTTTAGACTTGTGCGCCCCCTTGTGCATCTGGCTAACATGGGTCCTGTGGAGTCGAACCTGGGTTCTTTGGCTTTGCAGGCAAATGCTTTAACCACTAAGCCATCCCTCCAGCCCTTACTTTATTTTTTAGTTCCATCTAGGTAGACAGAGCATTTTGTCCTATGGAAAATCCCACTCTGGATTCCATTTGTTTCCTTGATGTCATTAACTTCTCCCTCCACGGCCAGGGGTGGGGGTGGGTTCCCATTACCAAAGCTCTTGATCCAGCCTCCACTTCTGGGGAGGAGACTCTCTCATGAGTTTCTGTGCCTCCTCTGAGTGAAGAGAGACTGAGCAGTGGATCCAGATGGCTGTGCCCAAGCCCTCCCTCCTAAGTTGCCACCGTCACCTGCCCAACTGGCAGTTTCTTCCTGGGATGAGTGTTGTCTAATTCAGTTATTCCATGTGGAGTTGCAAAATGGTGATTTTTACATTCTCTCACTTGTTCCTCATTTATTAACTGGAGCTCTTCTTCTTCTTCTTTTTTTTTTTTTTTTTTGTTTCTTTTCAAAAAAATTATTTGTATTAACAACTTCCATGATTATAAAAAATATCCCATGGTAATGCCCTCCCTTCTCCCACTTTCCCCTTTGAAACTCCATTCTCCATCATATCCCCTCTCTCCATCTCAATCAGTCTCTCTTTTATTTTGATGTCATGATCTTTTCCTCCTATTATGATGGTCTTGTGTAGGTAGTGTCAGGCACTGTGAGGTCATGGATATCCAGGCCATTTTGTGTCTGAGGGGAGCATGTTGTAAGGAGTCCTGCTCTTCCTTTGGCTCTTACATTCTTTCAGCCACCTCTCCTGCAATAGACCCTGAGCCTGGGAAGGTGTGATAGAGATATTTAAGTGCTGAGTACTCCTCTGTCACTTCTTCTCAGCACCTTGGTGCCTTCTGAATCATCCCAAGGTCACTTCCATCTGAAAAGAGAAGGTTCTCTAACCAAAAGTGAGAGTAGCATTAATATATGGGCATGAACATTAAGAGAATGCTTACTGGGCAGTTTGGTGAGCATAGTACATACATTTAGCCAGGCACCAGCAGACGTTACACCCCTAGGGCTCATGACTACCCCTGTTGTAGGATTTCAAGTATCAGGGTTGTATTCCCTCCAGTCCAATTAGAGGGAAGTTGGTTTCTCCCATAACAGACGTGCCACTATTGCACTCGTTGGCTCATTTGGCCTGACTGGCAAATTATAAGGCTTGCAGTGTCCACTGTTGGGTATCTTCACTGGTGATTTCTCTCTCTCTCTCATTGAATTGCATGCAGTGTCCATGTTTTTTGAGACAAGTTCTCTCTCAGTGGCTTGGAATTCACCAAATAAGCTAGACTTGCTGACCACCAAGCCCCAGGAATCTGCCTGTCTCTGCCTCCCCAGGACTGGGATTACAAGTGTATGCCACAATAGGTGCCTTTTTCACCTGGAGTCTTGGGCTCAGGCTCAGTCTTTCAACTGAGCCATCTCTCCATCCCAATTTTTTAAGTTTTTATTTTGTTTATTTATTTTTTTAGTTTTTTTTGAGGTAGGGTCTTGCTTTAGCCCAGGCTGACCTTGAATTCACTATGTAGTCTCATGGTGGCCTGGAACTCACCGTGATCCTCTTACCTATGCCTCCCAAGTGCTAGGATTAAAGGCATGTGCCACTACACCCTGCTAAAAGACAATATTTTTAATGAAATAGTTTAAAAAACAAATGGACTAGTTAGTTGGGCACAGTGGCTCACACCTGTAATCCCAGCACTCAGGAGACTAAGGTAGGAGGATTACCATGAGTTTAAGGCCATCCTGTACTACAGAATGAGTTCCAGGTTAGCCTAGGACTAGAATGAGACCCTGCCTCAAAATAAAAATAAAAATAAACATGGGCTAGCTGGGCATAGCTGAAAATACATAGTGAATTCTAGGTCAGCCTGGGTTAAGACAAGATCCTACCTCAAAAATAAAATAAAATAGGGCTGGAGAGATGGCTTAGCAGTTAAGCGCTTGCCTGTGAAGCCTAAGGACCCCAGTTCGAGGCTCAATTCCCCAGGACCCATGTTAGCCAGATGCACAAGGGGGCGCATGCGTCTGGAGTTTGTTTGCACTGGCTGGAAGCCCTGGCGTGCCCATTCTCTCTTTTTCTCTCTCTGTCTGTTGCTCTCAAATAAATAAATAAATAAAAATTTAAAAAAAATTAAAAATAGGGATGGAGAGATGGCTTAGCAGTTAAGCTCTTGCCTGTGAAGCCTAAGGACCCCGGTTCGAGGCTCGATTCTCCAGGACCCACGTTAGCCAGATGCACAAGGGGCGCACGCATCTGGAGTTCGTTTGCAGTGGCTGGAGGCCCTGGCGTGCCCATTCTCTCTCTCTCTCCCTATCTGCTTCTTTCTCTCTCTGTCACTCTCAAATAAATAAATAAAAATGAACAACATTTTAAAAAAATTAAAAATAAAAATAAAATAAAATAAATAAACAGAGGCTAGAGAGATAGATCAATGGTTAAGGATTTGTCTGTAAAGCTAACAACCTTGGTTAAGTTCTCCAGTACCTACGTAAAGCAAGATGCACAAAGTGGTACATATGACTGGCATTCATTTGCAATGACTGGAGGCCCTGGCCTGCCTATTCTCTTTCTCTGGCTTTATCTCTCTCTCACTGTCTCTCTGCTTCAAATAAATAAAAAGTATTTTTTAAAAAGTTAAACAAATGGCCGGGCGTGGTGGCGCATGCCTTTAATCCCAGCACTCGGGAGGCAGAGGTAGGAGGATCGCCATGAGTTCGAGGCCACCCTGAGACTACAGAGTGAATTCTAGGTCAGCCTGGACCAGAGTGAGACCCTACCTCAAAAAACCAAAAAAAAAAAAAAAAAAAAAAAAAAAAAAAAAAAAAAAAGTTAAACAAATGATCCAGGTGTGGTGGTGCTCGCCTTTAATCCCAGCACTTGGGAGGCAGAGGTAGGAGGATTGCTATGAGTTTGAGGCCACCCTGAGATGACATAGTGAATTCCAGGTCAGCCTGAGCTAGAGCAAGACCCTACTTCAATAAATAAATAAATAAAAATAAATTAAAAATTAAAGAAATGTGCAAACTAGCATGTTGGAATATAGGTGATTCATTGAGTTTTAAAAAATATTTTATATGGCCTGGAGAGATGGCTTAGCGGTTAAGGCGCTTGCCTGCAAAGCCAAAGGACTCAGGTTCAACTCCCTAGGACCCATGTAAGCCAGATGCACAAGGGACACACACATCTGGAGTTTGTTTGCAGTGGCTGGAGGCCCTGGCTTGCTTATTCTCTCTCTCTTTCTACCTGCCTATTTCTCTCAAATAAATAAATAAAAATAAAATATAAAAATATATTTTATTGCCGGGCGTGGTGGCGCACGCCTTTAATCCCAGCACTTGGGAGGCAGAGGTAGGAGGATCGCCATGAGCTCGAGGCCACCCTGAGACTATAGAGTGAATTCTAGGTCAGCCTGAGCTAGAGTGAGACCCTACCTCGAAAAACCAAAAAAAAAAAAAAAAAAATATATATATATATATATATATATATATATATATTATTAAAAGAGAGACTGATTGAGAGGGGGAGGGGATATGATGGAGAGTGGAATTTCAAAGGGGAAAGTGGGGGGTGGGAATTACCATGGGATATTGTTTATAATCATGGAAGTTGTCAATAAAAAAATAATTAAATTTAAATATATATATATATATATATATATATATATATATATATGATGTATTTATTTGAGAGAGAGAAAGGGGGAAGGGAGAGAGAAATAGAATGGGATTGCCAGGGTCTCCAGCCACTGTAAAAGAATTCTAGATGCATGTGCCCCTTGTGCATCTGGCTTACATGGGTCCTGGGAAGTTGAACCTGGGTCCTTTGGCTTTGCAGGCAAGCATCTTAACCGCTAAGCCATCTCTTCAGCCTTCATTGATTTTTTTTTTATTTCTTGTTATTTTTTAAATTATTTTATTTACTTTTTTGTTGTTGTTTTGTTTTGTTTTTCAAGGTAGGGTCTTACTCTAGCTCAAGCTGACCTGGAATTTTTTTTTAAATTTTTTATTTTTACTTATTTATTTGAGAGCAACAGACAGAGAGAGAAAGAGGCAGAGAGAGAGAATGGGCGTGCCAGGGCTTCTAGCCACTGCAAGCGAACTCCAGACGCGTGCGCCCCCTTGTGCATCTGGCTAACGTGGGTCCTGGGGAATCCAGCCTCGAACGGGGTACTTAGGGTTCACAGCCAAGGGCTCAACCGCTAAGCCATCTCTCCAGCCCCTGACCTGGAATTTACTATGTAGTCTCAGGGTGGTCTTGAACTCGCAGTGATCCTCCTACCTCTGCCTCCTAAATGCTGGGATTTAAGGTGTGCACCACCACACCTGTCTTTATTTATTTATTTATTTTAATTTATTTGAGAGAAAGGCAGAGAGAGGGAGGGAGAGAATGGGCAGGCCAGGGCCTCTAGTCACTGCAAGCAAACTCCAGACCACATGCGCCACCTTGTGCATCTGGCTTATGTGGGTACTGGGGAATTGAACCATGGTCTTTTGGCTTTGTAGGCAAGCGCCTTAACTGTTAAGTCATCTCTCCAGCTCTCTTTCTTTTTCTTTACCATACTAGGGAAGGAACCAGGGTCTCAGCCATGCTAGGCAAGCACTCTACCACTGAGCTATATTCCCAGCAGTTACTGTAACCAAATCTTCAGTGAGTGAACTGGCCTCAATCTTTGTTCTGGATGAAGCAGAAAAGACAAAATATTTGGAAAATGTTTGCCCCAGCTCCCCTAAATATTTTTTATAAGTCACAAGTTTATTCTATAAGTTGTAACAGCTATTCAATCCTATAAAAAATTGCAATCAGGCCAGGCGTGGTGGTGCACGCCTTTAATCCAAGTACTCGGGAGGCAGAGGTAAGAGGATTGCCATGAGTTTGAGGCTACCCTGAGACTGTATAGTGAATTCCAGGTCAGCCTGGGTTAGAGTGAGACCCTACCTCAAAAAAAAAAAAAAAAAATTGCAATCAGCCAGACATGGTAGTAAACGCCTCTAATCCCAGCACTCAGGAGGCAGAGGTAGGAGGATCACCTAGAGTTTGAGGCCACCCTGAGACTACATAGTGAATTCCAGGTCAGCCTGAGCTAGAGTGAGACCCTACCTCAACCCCACCCCACCCCCGCAAAAAAAAAAAGTTACATATTCTTCTGTAAACAATGTTGGCAAAAATCACAATATATATTTTTTAATTTTATTTTTTATGGACAATGTCCATAATTATAGATAATAAACTATGGTAATCCCCCCCACATTTAAAAAATATTTTATTTATTTATTTATTTGCGAGAGAGAGAATGGGCATACCAGGGCCTCCAGCCACTGCACATGAACTCCAAATGCATGTGTCACCTTGTGCATCTGGCTTATGTGGGTCCTAGGAAATCGAACCTGGGTCCTTTGGCTTTATAGGCAAACACCTTAACCACTAAGCCATTCCTCCAGCCTCAAAATCACAATACATTTTATAACAATTTCAATATGATCCTCATCACTTTTGAAAAAGAGATTAAAGACTAAAAGCCAACAAATGTAGAAGTTGAAGGGAAAGAGAAAAATGTGGACAAAAGATTGAACTTTCTTCCTTCCAGATATTTAAAACATCACATATACCACTGTTTTCAGTATAGCTTGTGAAACTTTCTCCACCCACCTGAAATAAGTCCAGCAGAGACAGTATTGGTGAACTACAAGAAATTCAGTTATTTTCTTTCTTTTTTTTTTTTTTTTTTTTTTTTTTGAGGTAGAGTCTCTCTCTAGCCCAGGCTGACCTGGAATTCACTATGTAGTCTCACGGTGGCCATGAACTCACAGTGGTCCTCCTACCTCTGCCTCCTGGGTGCTGGGATTAAAGGCGTGCGCCACCATGCCTAGCTCAGTTCTTCTTCGTCTTTTTTTTTAATCTAATTCAACATTTGTTTTAGTTTGTTCTAATATTATTCTCATTTTCCTATGGATTTTTATCAGAAGGCAAGTTATCCATATCCTTGTCACATTCTTTGAGTTCCTGAGGACTACCAGATGTAGTTTTGCCTTTGTGGTTACGTTTTGTTGTTGTTGTTATTGTTTGTTTGGCTTGGTTTGGTTTGGTTTTTCAAGATAGGGTCTCACTCTAGCCCATGCTGACTTGGAATTTACTATATATTCTCAGGGTGGCCTCGAACTCATGGTGATCCTCCTACCTCTGCCTCCGAAGTGCTGGGATTAGAGGGGTGTGCCACTATGTCTGGCTCTACGTGATTCTGTATTTATTGTCATCCAGTCAGAATCATGACCAAATATTGAATGAAGGTCCTTTTCCATCACATCTTTAGCTGGAAAATGTACAGGATCTGACTTGAATTTTGGTTGTGATGTGTTATTATCTGTATTGAAACTCTGGGCTGGAGAGATGGCTTAGCAGTTAAAGCACTTGCCTGCAAAGCCTAAGGACCCAGGTTCAATTCCCCAGTACCTACATAAACTAGATGCACAAGGTGGTGCATATGTCTGAAATTCACTTGCAGTCATTGGAGGCCCTAGGGTACCCATTCTCTCTCTCTGCTTCTTTCTCCCTTAAATAAATAAATAAAACACTTTTTAAAAAAATATGAAACCTAGCCGGGTGTGCTGGCACATGCCTTTAATCCCAGCACTTGGGAGGCAGAGATAGGAGGATTACTGAGAGTTCGAGGCCACCCTGAGACTACATAGTGAATTCCAGGTCAGCCTGAGCTGGAGTGAGACCTTACCTTGAAAAACAAAATAAATAAATAAATAAATAAATAAATAAAACCTTAGGGCTGGAGAGATGGCTTAGTGGTTAAGTCCTTGCCTGTGAAGCCTAAGGACCCCGGTACAAGGCCCAGTTCCCCAGTACCAATGTAAGCCAGATGCACAAGATGGCACATGTGTCTGGAGTTCCTTTGCAGTGGCTGGAAGCCCTGGCATGCCCAATCTCTCTATCTGCCTCTTTCTCTCTCTACCTCCCCATACATATATATGTATATATTTAATACTTTAAATCTGGGGCTTGGGAAATGGCTCAGTAGTTAAAGGTGCTTGCTTGCAGTGCCTGCTGGCCTGGGTTCAAATCCCTAGTACCCATGTATGGGCTTGGAAATGGCTCAGTAGTTAAAGGTGCTTGCTTGCAGTGCCTGCTGGCCTGGGTTCAAATCCCTAGTACCCATGTAAAGACAGATGCACAAAGTGGCTCATGTGTCTGGAGTTGGTTTGCAACAGCAAGATGTCCTAGCATGCTTTTGTGCTTTCTTTCGCTCTCTCTCTCTCTGAAATAAATAAAAATATTAAAAAAGAAAAGAAAGTAGACGTCAGGCATGGTGGCACATGCCTTTAATCCCAGCACTTGGGTGGCAGAGGTTGGAGGATCACTGTGAGTTTGAGGCCAGCCTGAGACTACAGAGTGAATTCCACGTCAGCCTGGGCTAGAGTGAGACCCTACTGTGAAAAACACTAATTAATTAATTAATTAATTAAAAGGCATATTGGTCAGCTGAAGATAAAATGGCCTATAAAATTGGCTCATAACTTCAATCTTTACAAAAGACTTTTTGATTCTTCCTGTTCTTATTTTTGTGTTATAACACCAACTTTTTTCCACTTTTTTTTTTTTTTTTGGTTTTTCGAGGTAGGGTCTTGCTCTAGCCCAGGCTGACCTGGAATTCACTCTGTAGGTTCAGGATAGCCTTGAACTCATGGTGATCCTCCTACCTCTGCCTCCTGAGTGCTGGGATCAAAGGAGGGAACCACCACGTCCGGCTCCCCCACATCTTATAGAAGTAGTTGATTTCTTCAGTAAATACAACTCTTTTTTCTTTTGTTCAATGCAGTATTTAATTTCTATTGAAAGAAAGCACGCACCACTACACCTAGGTCTTCATTTTTTTTTAATATATATTTTTCTCTTTTTTTTTTTTCTCGCTCTAGCACAAGGTGACCTGGAAATGGAATTCACTAGGTAGCCTCAGGCTAGTCTTGAACTCACTGTGATCCTCCTACTTCTGCCTCCTGAGTGCTGAGATTAAAGGTGTTCATCACCACACCTGGCTCTTTTCTTTTTCTTTTTCTTTTTTTGATTGTTTTGTATTTTTTTGTTTTTTAATATTTTATTTTTATTTATTTATTTGAGAGAGAAAGAGGAGCAGAGAGAAAGAGTGGGCACACCAGGGCATCCAGCCACTGCAAAGGAACTCCAGATGCATGCGCCACCTTGTGCAGCTGGCTTACATCAGTCCTGGGGAATGGAACCTGGGTCCTTTAGCTTTGCAGGCAAGTGCCTTAACTACTAAGCCATCTCTCCAGCCTTCTTTTCATTTTTGACTTGGATTCTACCCTGGAAATGTTCTTTGCTGGGGATCCTCAGGGCTTCTGAGTTCATGGCAACCGCCAGGCACCTACATTTTGTGTTCCCTACCGGGGTGCCATCCCCGACGGCGGCCAAAACCAGGATTCACTGGTCCAGTGGCCCCTTTCCTGGACCAAGGCCTTCGGGCAAGAGAGGAACTGCTCCAGCAGTCCAAGTCTCAGGGCCGGCGCTGGCTCCGGCTCCAAGGCGAGGAGCAGGAAGGGGAAAGGCCTCCCGGAATATTTTTATAGAGCAGGGCGTGGTGTGCACGCCTTTCTCACACACACACACACACACACACACACACACACACACACACACACACACACACACACACACTGCTCAGCCTCGTTTAGAAGAAATCAGTTCAGTGTGAAGCACACCTGTCCCCCGAGTGGTCCTGGGGGATGGGCGGGCCCCAGATCCAGGGTCTATCTTGTCACAAGGTCCTTGGGTGACAACTCCCCTCACCTAGTTTATTGCCTGTTGTGGTAGGTCTGGCGATTATTGGCTGACATCTTTATCTTCAGCACATTTTAAAGATTTTAATGGTTTAACGATAGGCAATACTCAGTCTGGAATGTGACCCGCTCCCAGCGCAGGCGCACCTGACTGGGCCAGTAACGGTTAACATTTTAAGAGTCAGCAGGTACTTTAACCTGCGACCGGGTGCTGGGAGTCCAGGAACAGTCCTTCAACTCCAGACCCTGAGTTCGTGTTTCTTTTTTGGTTTTTCGAGGTCGGGTCGCTGTAGATCAGGCTGACCTGGATTTCACTATGGAGTCTCAGGGTGGCCCTGAACTCACAGCGACTCTCCTATCTCTGCCTCCCAAGTGCTGGAATTAAAGGCGTGCGCCACCTCACATAGCTTCCTATTTTTTTATTTTTATTCTTCATTTTATTATTATTAATATTATTATTATTATTATTATTATTATTATTTTGGTTTTTCAAGGTGAAGTCTCACTCTAGCCCAGGCTGACCGGGAATTCACTATGCAGTCTCAGGGTGTCCTTGAACTCACAGGGATCCTCCTACCTCTGCCTCCCAAGTGCTGGGATTAAAGGCATGCGCCACCACACCCGGCTCTTTCTTTTATTTTCTTCTTCTTCTTCTTTTTTTTTTTAAAGAGAGAGAGGGAGATACTGGGCAGGCCAGGGCCTCCAGCCACTGCAAATGAACTCCAGATGCATGTGCCGCCTTGTGCATCTGGCTTACGTGGGTCCTGGAGAATCGAACCAGGGTCCTTTGGCTTTGCAAGCAAAGGTCAGTAGTAGAAGTAGTGGGTTTCATATTTGTTGGTAAATTGTTTCCAAAGGGACTATGTGGAGCTACAGTCCCACAAGAATGTAATTTTTTTTTTTTTTTTTTTTTTGAGGCAGGGTCTCACTCTAGCTCAGGCTGACCTGGAATTCACTATGTAGTCTCAGGGTGGCCTTGAACTCATGAACTCATGGCGATCCTCATACATCTGCCTCTGAGTGCTAGGATTAAAGGCATGTGCCACCACACCAGGCACAAGAATGTAATTCTAAGGCAACTTTTATTATATTTCTTGGCATTAGGGTTGTGAAGAAAACCCAGATGGTGGGAAGCTATGCCCACAGGCTCTGCCAGTGCCCAAGGTGTGTGGCTGTGACTCCAGCCAGGAAGCAGAGCCTCCAGTTCCTGAACCCTGACAGGAGAGTGCTTGGCTCTCTTCCTGGTGGCTGGAGCAGAGTGAAGGGCAGGAGATGAGATCAGATGGCAAAGTTGGCACACCCTGCTGGCATAGGGAAGGTGCTGAAGATTCAGGGCCTTGAATGCAGGTCCAATTTAGAGGGCCCACCCTGCCTGCAACCATCCCAGAGATGGAATCTGCTGAGAGACCCCAAACTTTCCCCAAGCTGACACTTCAGCTGTTGAGGTCCCAGCCCTGTGTCTTCTCCTCCCCTACACACAGGAGCTGTAGTGGCCCAGGCCACCAGCTCCTACTAACAGAGATCAGGAGCGAATGGACTCTTCTTTTGTAGGAGGTTACAACAGAGGCCCAAAAGAACATGGTGCCAATCTGCCCTGGCGAGACTAGGAGGCAACTCCAGTCTGACTCAAGATGGCAATCAAGAACAGCTTCCTGGTTCTTCCTCTTTGACTTATTAGTTAAGCAAACTTTTATTGATGCTCACATTATCATGTAGAAATATATTTCAAGCCAGGTGTGGTGTTGCATGCCTTTAATCCCAGCAGATTAGGAGGATTGCCATGAGTTCAAGACCACTCTGAGACTACATAGTGAATTCCAGGTCAGCCTGGGCTACAATGTGACCCTACTTCAAAAAAACAAAAAAGCTGGGCTGGAGAGTTGGCTTAGCAGGTAAGGCACATGCCTGCGAAGCCCAAGGATCCAGGTTTGGCTCCCAGAACCTACATAAGCCAGATGCACAAGGTTACACATGCACAAGATGGCACACACATGGAGTTCGATTGCAGAGGCTATAGGCCCTCGCACACCAATTCTCTGTCTCTCTCATAAAAAGTAAGTAAAAGCCGGGCGTGGTGGCGCACGCCTTTAATCCCAGCACTCGGGAGGCAGAGGTAGGAGGATCGCCGTGAGTTCGAGGCCACCCAGGGCTACAGTGAGACCATACCTTGAAAAAACAAAACAAACAAAAAAACCAAAAAAACTAGGGCTGGGAAAATGGCTTAAGGAGTTTGCCTTCCAAAGCCTAAGGACTCGGGTTCATTTCCCCAGGACCCAAGTAATCCAGATGCACAAGGGGGTGCATGTGTCTGGAGTTCATTTACAGTGACTGGAGGCCCTGGCACACCCATTCTCTTTTTCTCTCTGACTCTTCCTCTGTCTGTCTCTCAAATAAATAAGTAAAATATTAAAAAAAGAAAAACTTCCTCAGAGAAACATTCCATCAACTACTTGATTTCAAAGCAAGTGGACTCTATGTTTAGAAACAGTAAAAAAAAAAAAAAGAAAAAGAAAAAGAAAAAGGTATTTTATTTATAAATACAGAAGTAACAAAACATCACTGCCTCAATCCAGAAGCTGTCAAGAAAATATTGTGAGAAAAAACAAAAAAACAAAAAAAGCTTATATTTCTAGTATGTTCCCCATGATTTTTTTTTATTCATTTTATCTGGGTGGGGGCATTTTCGAAGTAGGGTTTTGCTGTAGCCCAGGCTGGCCTGGAATTCACTATGTAGTCTCAGGGTGGCCTTGAACTCACAATGTTCCTCCTACTACTGCCTCCTGAGTGCTGGGATTAAAGCCATGCACCTCCACACCTGGCTAATTTTTTTTAGTTTTTATTTTTATTTATTTATTTGAAGGAGAGAGGGAAAGAATGGATGCACCAGAGCCTCCAGCCACTGCAAATGAACTCTAGACGCATGCACCACCTTGTGCATATGGCTTATGTGGGTCCTGGGGAATTGAACCCGGGTCATTTGGCTTTGCAGGCAAATGCCTTAATCGCTAAGCCATCTCTCTCCAGTCCATGTTTTGCTTTTTTTTTTTTTTTTTTTTTTTTTTTTTGGTGTTTTTAAGGTAGGGTCTCACTCTAGCTCAGGCTGACCTGGAATTCACTCTATAGTCTCAGGGTGGCCTTGAACTCTTGGCAATCCTCCTACCTCTGCCTTCCAAGTGCTGGGAATAAAGGCGTGTGCCACCATGCCCAGCCCTCCTTAATTTTTCCCAGGCTCTTTCCCAAGTCTGTGTTCTCCTCCCTGACCCTCCAATTCATCAAGATCCTCCATCTACATTTAAATTTAACCAGTGAAACTCATCCCAGCCGAATGCCTAATTTACATATCTCCAAAGTTATAGGAAAATTCCACTGGGTGGCACATACCTTTAATCCCAGCACTCTGAAGGCAGAGGTAGGAGGATTGCTGTGAGTTTGAGGCCAGCCTGAGACTATATAGTGAATTCCAGGTCAGCCTGGGCTAGAGTGAGACCCTACCTTGAAACAACAACAACAACAACAAAAAAGAAAGAAAGTAAAAGAAGAAGGAGGAGGAGGGGGAAGGGGAGGGGAGAGAAAGGGAAGGGAAGGAGAGGGAAAGGGGAAGAGAAGAGAAAAGAAACTCTAAACTGGGCGTGGTGGTGCACGCCTTTAATCCTAGCACTGGGGAGGCAGAGGTGGGAGGATTGCAATGAGTTTGAGGCCATCCTGAGACTGCATAGTGAATTCCAGGTCAGCCTGGGCTAGAGTGAGACCTTACATAGAAAAAAAGAGAAAAAGAAAGAAAATTCTATCCAAGTCACCACCCACTTGGGACCCCTCCCAGATTGGGAGCTTTTCTGCTTTATTTTCCTAAAATAAATCTTCCTTGACTTACCCTTCTGTGTATCTACACATGTCGATTCTGTGCATGTCCTAAGACAGAGGAGCCACTGGCTGGGGGAGTTCTAGTGATCATTGAGAGTCCTCCCAACCCGAGCTGAGAAAGATTTCTTTGCTCCCAAAGTCAGTAAAACTACTAGTAATAGAGAAAGTGATGTGGTGGGTGCGGGAGTCACATCTGCCAGAAAACAGAGAGGACGTTGTATGTGAGGTCAGATGGGATGTTGGAGGACCATCCCAAGCATGTGCTTGCTGACTGTGCGAGGACAATTACTACCTGCTGCTCTGTGGTCATTGGCCATCCACACCCTTCTTTCAGATATTTGTAATTTTTTTCATTTTATATTTTTATTTATTTGAAAGAGAGGGAGAGAACGATAACCAGGGTGCTTCTGCAAAGGAACTCCAGACATATGCACCACTTCATGCAGCTAGCTTTATGTGGGATCTGGGGAATTGAACCCTGGCTAGGAGCATTTGCAAGCAAGTGCTTTCAATCAGTCTCCTCAGCCCAGATTTTTTTTGTTTGTTTCTTTGTTTTTTGGAGGTAGATTCTCCCTCTAGCCCAAGATGACCTGGAATTCACTATGTAATCTCAGGGTGGCATTGAACTCACAGCAATCCTCCTACTTCTGCCTCCAGAGTGCTGGGATTAAAGGCGTGCACCACCATGCCTGTTTTTTTTTTTGTTTTGTGCCCTTCTTTTTTCAAGGTAGAGTCTCATCCTAGCCCAGTTTACTTGGAATTTACTCTGTATTCCCAGGCCGGTTTCTAACTCACATCAATCCCCCTACCTCTGCCTCCTCAATGCTGAGATTAAAGGTGTTAGCCACCATCTCTGGCCTGCCCCTCCTTTTTTGGGGGGAGGTTCAAAGTAGGGTCTCATTACTCTAGCCCAAGCTGACCTGAAATTCACTATGTAGTCTCAGGTTAGCCTTGAACTCATGGCAGTCCTTCTATGTCCGCCTCCCAAGTGCTGGGATTAAAGGCATACTCCACCATACCCAGCTTTTGTGAAAAAAAAAGTATATATTTATTTGAGAAAGAGTCAGATAGAGAGAGAATAGGTGCAATGTACTCCAGATGCATGAGCTACCTTGTGCATCTGACTTTCATGGGTTCTGGGGAATTGAACCTGGGTCCTTAGGCTTCGCAGGCAAATGTCTCAACTGCTTAGCCATCTCTCCAGCACTGCCCCTTTTTTATTTAATTTTATTTATTTATTTATTTATTTATTTATTTATCAAGGCAGGGTTTTGCTCTAGCCCAGGCTGACCTGGAATTCACTAGGTAGTCTCAGGGTGGTCTTGAACTCATGGCGATCCTCCTACCTCTGCTGCCCAAGTGCTGGGATCAAAGGCATGTGCCACCATACCTGACTCTTTTTTTAAATTTTTATTTATTTATTTATTTGAGACAGGGTTTCATGTAGCCCAGACTGGCCTTGAACTCGCTATGTACCTGAGAATGACCTTGAACTCCTGATTCCCTGCCTCCACCTCCCATACACTAGAACCACAGTAGTGCACCACCATACCTGGCGTCATGTGCTGGAGGTTGAACCCAGGGCTTCAAGCAAGCGCCTTTAACCACTGAGCAATCTTGTCAGCCCCCTAAAAAATAATTATTTAAAGCATCTTCCACACCCACACAAAAACTGGCACCATCCATCTTATCCACATAACATCACACTTTCTCTTTTTGGAGTCTTATCCATGTCAAACTAAGGACGTATGGATCCTCTTAGGGCTAAAGAACTTTGTGGGTTAATGTTATTTTGGGGTGCAGAAAATGTCTCCCAGGCTTTTTCCAAATTGGGCTGCTGAAAGGTTGACTTCCTGGTTATGGGAAGCCTTGTCCCCTGGCTTTTTTTTTTTCAAGGTAGGTTCTCACTAGCACAGGCTGACCTGGAATTCACTATATAGTCTCAGGGTGGCCTCAAACCCTGGCTTTGTTTTCACCAATCACCTGGCAAGAGTCTTCATGCTCAACCCAGATGGAGATTGAGGTTGTGGGTGGGTGTGGAGAAGCCTTGCAGGTGCTGGTGTCTGGCAGCAAAGGGCTGTGGCTGGAGGTGGGTAGGAGCAGCAGCAAGTGGTGCCCTCTAGTGCACAGGCCTGGGGTATTTGGACCTTGAGCCTTGTGTTACAGCTCTTGTGTAGGAAGTTAGGAATGTTGTCAGGGTGACCCTGTGGCTTCTAGGTGGGCCTAAGTATTGGGACTCCTAAGTCCTTAGCAGCCAGTGTTACAGCCTTGTTTCAAAAAAAAATTATATATATATTTACTTATTTGAAAGAGTGAGGCGCTTAGAGAGAGAATGGGCACACTAGGGCCTCTAGCCACTGCAAAGGAACTCCAGATGTGTGTGCCACCTTCTGCATCTGGTTTATGTGGGTCCTAGGGAAGGGCCCTGGGTGCTCAGGCTTCAAAGGCAAGCGCCTTAACCACTGAGCCACCTCTCCAGGCCTCATCCAGGCTGTCTGAGACCCATGGCCTCGAGGAGTGGACTGCTGCTTCCTCTTCTCGGGCTACTCGGAGACTCTCCCCTTCAGCCTCAGCTTTCTGCCCTTCCCCACCCCCGCCCCCGGCCCCTCAGGCAGGGTCTCGCTCCAGCCCAGGCTGACCTGGAGTTCACTGTGTAGTCTCAGTCTGGCTTTGAACTCACAGCAATCCCCTGCCTCAGCCTCCCAAATGCTGGGATTAAAAGTGTGTACCAGCTGGGTATGGGTCACATGCCTTTAATCCCAGCAATTGGGAGGCAGAGGTAGGAGGATCATCTTGAGTTTGAGGCCACCTGAGACTGCAAATTCAGCTGGGGCTGAAGCAAGACCTTACCTCGAAAAACAAAAACACAAACAAAAAAAAGCTTGTACCACCACACTCAACAGAGAGATGGTACTTAGAAGGTAAAGTTCATAAATTCATATTTACTTCTCCCTCTAAGCATTTTTGGAAAAAATATGCACTGAGACTTTTTTTTTTTCTCTGTGCTTCTGGCTTTATGTAGGTACTGGGGAATTGAACCTGGACATCAGGCTTTAGAAGCAAGTGCCTCTAAGCTCTGAGCCATATCTCCAGCCCCAATTAAACTTTTTTTTTTTTTGGCTCACAATTTTATTTTATTTTTTTCTTTTTATTTATTTATTTATTTTATTTAATTTTTTCCTAATTTTTATTAACATTTTCCATGATTATAAAAAATATCCCATGGTGCTACCCTCCCTCCCCCCACTTTCCCCTTTGAAATTCCATTCTCCATCATATCCCCTCCCCATCTCAATCAGTCTCTCTTTCATTTTGATGTCGTGATCTTTTCCTCCTCTTATGGTGGTCTTGTGTAGGTAGTGTCAGGCACTATGAGGTCATGGATATCCAGGCCATTTTATGTCTGGGGGGAGCACATTGTAAGGAGTCCTACCCTTCCTTTGGCTCTTACATTCTTTCCGCCACCTCTTCCGCATTAGACCCTGAGCCTTGGAAGGTGTGATCGAGATGTTACTAAGTACTCTGAGACTTTTTTTTTTTTTTTTTGAGGTAGGGTCTCACTGTAGCTAGCTCAGGCTGACCTGGAATTCACTATGTAGTCTCAGGGTGGCCTTGAACTCAATGATCTTCCTACCTCTGCCTCCCAGTGCTGGGATTAAAGCTGTGTGCCACCATGCCCAGCTAAGCCCCCACCATTTTTTATTATAAGTTGATATTATTTTCATAAACAGCTTTTATAAACAGCCAGAGTGCCCTTAAACTCACAGTCATCCTCTTGCCTTAGTCCTAAGAGACAGATGTGTACCACTAATCCTGGCTCTTAATGCCTGATAGCCCCTGGCCTCAAGTGGAGACATCTGTGACAGGTTGGGGGAAAACAGGAGATGAGAGGCTGTTGCAGTTTTCTAGTTGGAGAATGGCTGGTGGTCTAGGATGGAGTGGCAGTGGAGGTGTGGGTGCAGTCAGGCTGGTATATTTTTATAGCAGAACTCATACAATTTGCTGAGAAACTGGGTATGATGTGTTGAGAAAGGAAAAGGAGTTTGGCAAATGCTAACGGCTCTGCCTGAGCCCCTGGAAGGAAGTGTTATGTGGAGGGACTAGCTAGTTTCAGATTCCAGGGATGAGGCCTGAGGAGGCAGGCCCAGGCTGTTGAGGTTCTTGTCTCATCTCTGCTCAGAGAAGAAAGCTGAGAGGAAGTTGGCCTGATGGGTTGAGAAAGGTTGGTAAGGCTGGTAACTTCTGAGATTGCTCCATTCCTGGTGTGGAAACAGAGCCTGGTGGGGAAGAGGCTTCAAGTCATCGTCTTTCCAGCAGGGGAAGCTGTGAGGCTCAAGGACAGGAATCACTACACCACGTTTCCTTGCAGCAGACACAGTTACATGGCTATCTTCACCATGATCATAGCTCAGTGTCTTTTAATTTTTTTTTAAAATTTTCACTTATTTATTTGAGAGAGAGAGAGAGAAAGAGAGAATGGGTGCACTAGGGCCTCCAGCCACTGCAAATAAACTGTAGACGCATGTGCCATCTTGTGCATCTGGCTTACGTGGGTCCTGGGGAATTGAACCTGGGTCCTTTGGCTTTTCAAGCAAGCGCCTTAACCGCTAAGCCATCTCTCCACTCCACAGCTCAGTTGTACATCTCAAACCTCAACTGTCCTCAGGGAGGGTCTGACCCACCAAGGGGAGGATTTAGACCATGCAAGGAAAGGAACAAAATTCAGAAGTGAACTTTGGAACAAGAAATTATTGACGGGGGGCTAGAGAGATGATGTGGTAGTTTGAATGGATGGCCCCCAATAGATTTAGGATTTTATTAAAGTTTGTACTTTATATCTGCACCCACCTGGCTGGAGGGAGTATCATTATGGGTGTGTGGATGGATCATAGGGTCCATCCCTAAGGTGTGGGGGTGAATTTGGATGCTGGAGAGATGACTTAGTGGTGAAGTGCTTGCCTGTGAAGCCTAAGGACCCCAGTTCAAGGCTCAATTCCCCAGGACCCATGTTAGCCAGATGCACAAGGGGGTGCACACATCTGGAGTTTGTCTGTGGTGGCTGGAGGCCCTGGTGTGCCCATTCTCTATCTGTCTGCCTCTTTTTCTCTCTGTCTGTCGCTCTCAACTAAATAAATAAATAAATAAATAATAATAATAATAAAGAAATCCCTTTCTCCCATAATTATGCCTGGTCAGGAAGTTTATCCCAGCGGTGTGTGACTGTCTGCTACAGAATTGGTACCAGAGTATGGGGAGTTGCTGAGATGAATCTGACCATATGGATTTTGGTCTTTTGGAACTTGTATGCTGGAGGAGTGGGAAACTTGGTGCTTGAGACAGAAGATGACTTCTGGAGTGGTAAGCCAAGTATTATGGACTATTCTGATGAGAGTTTGGTGAATTCCAGGTCAGTCTGGGCTAGAGTGAGACCCCACCTTGGAAAACCAAAAAAAAAAAAAAAAAAAAAAAAAGCATGGAGTGGTCATGAGGTGCACACAGTTCCAGGAGCCACTGCTGAGCAGGCTCATAGGCAGGGCTGATGACCCTCATGGTCAGGCTGGCAATGCCTCTGGAAGATGGGCCGTGGTTTGCAGTGGAGACCCAAGGATGTTCAGGTGTTCTAGGACTGTGCAAGGGCTATCATGGCGCACACTGCTGGCCTGGAATGGAAGTTTTCCCTGTCTATTCAGCTCAGCTGGTGGAATTGGAAAATCTGGAGACTGTCAGTCACTTGTTATGGTATCAGATTTGAACTGTGGATGTTTGATGTTTGCTTAATGGTTGTTGAGTTTGCATTGTTCCAGTCTGTCCTTGCTATGCCTTATAGCAGTTGGAAATGTTTATTCTGTGCCTTTATATGCTGAGGGTATATAACTAGTTTCCTTTTACAGGACTCACAGCTAAGAGACAATCTTAAATTTCAGAGGAGACTTGGGAACTATCTTAAGCTGGTAAAGACTGTGGGGACCTTTGAATTTGACAGTATACAATGTCAGATGATTATGAATCTATTGGGGGCCAGGGGCAGAACGTGGTAATCTGAGAGTTTGTTTAGAGGTTCTAGCAGGGGAGCGCAGCTACTCATGTACCCTTGACTGAAGACCGGTCCTCCTCTATTCGCTGAAGATCATCCTGTTTGACCAAGCGCACAGCCTGCGCTTCGGGAAGGATGCTCTTGGAGTAGCGAAGGAGGAAGGGGACACCCGCTTAGCCAGCCAGATTACCTGAACCAACCCTGCGATCAATGGGGTGACAGATGTTGCAGCCAGATCACACTCACATCTGGAATGTGGTAATTTGATTGGATGGCCCCCAACATATTCAGGATTTTATTAAACTTTGTAATTTAAGGACAGGCATGGTGGCACATGCCTTTAATCCCAACACTTGGGAGGCAGGGGTAGGGGGATTGACATGAGTTCAAGGCCACCCTGAGATTTACATAGTGAATTCCACATCAGCCTGGATCAGAGTCAGACTGTACCTCAGAAAACCAAAAGAAAAAAAAGAAAATAGGTGCACTAGTGCCTCTAGCCACTGAAAACAAATTTCAGGTATAGCTCTGGCTTTACATGAGTACTTGGGGAATCAAACCTGGGTCGTTAGGCTTTGTAGACAAGTGCCTTAACTGCTAAGCCATCTCTCCAGGCCAATTTTTTGTTTTTGGTAGATGTGTGGTTAATGAACCTGTGTGCAGAGGCACGCACACCATGTGCACGTGGGGGGATGTCAGGCACCCTCCTCTATTACTCTTCCATTTCATTTCCCTGACAGTCTCTCAGTGAACCGGAAGTTCCTGGGTGTTGGTTTGACAGGCTGACCCGGGAACCCCAGCGATCCTGTTATCACTGCTCAGTGCTGAGGTCTGAAGGCATGTGTGGCAATGCTTGCCTTTACATGGATGCTAGGAAGCCAAACTCAGTTGCTCATACCTCAGCTCCTGCCAACTCAAACTTTGTTTTGTGTATGGTGTGTGTGTGTTTATGGCACAGTGCCCATGTGGAGGTCAGAAATAACTTGTTATTCCTGGTCTTGCACCTTGAAGCAGGATCTCTGTTCACTGCTCCATTCACCAGGATAGCTGGCCTATGAGAAAATAGAAAAAATCTTCTGCCTGCCTCCCTCCCTTCTCACCTTAGGCGCCCATGCTTTTATGTGGGTGCTGGGTATTTGAACTCAGATACTCCAACCATCTCCCCAGCTCCCTTCAAAATTTAAATGTTAAAACTATAAAAAATTCAGATGGGCGTGATTGTACACACCTTTAACCCCAGCACTCAGGAAATAGAGGTAGGATTGCCTTGAGTTAAAGGCACCCTGACTACATAATGAATTCCAGGTCAGCCTGAGCTACAGTGAAACCCTACCTCGAAAAACTAAAAAAAAAAACAAAAAACAAAAACCAAAAAAAAAAAACACCTGTAAAATTCCTGGAATTAACCCATTTAAAATTGTATCTTACTAAATAATGTGATGATTCTTGAGCTATTCTGTGGACCATGCCTTTGTGGGTCACTGACATCAGAGTTCAAGTTATTCTCTCCACCGAACAGAAATTATTTCATTTCACATCATTAGAACAAGGAGCCAGGCCAAGTTGATGCACACCTACAACCCAAGCACTAAGTATTACTGTAAATCTGAGGCCAGTTTCAGCTGAGACAGTCTCAAAAACAAACAGAAGCATCACAATGAAACCTATTATCTTGTATGCTAAGATTAAGTGAAAAGTTTATTTTTGTTTATTTCTTTGAAAGAGACAGAGAGGAGGCAGAGAGAGAATGGGTGTGCCAGGGCCTCCAGCCACTGCAAACAAACTCCAGACGCGTGCGCCCCCTTGTGCATCTGGCTAACGTGGGTCCTGGGGAATTGAGCCTCGAACTGGGGTCCTTAGGTTTCACAGGCAAGGGCTTAACCGCTAAGCCATCTCTGTGGCCAGGCCTGTTAATCCCAACACTTGGGAGGCAGATGTAGGAGGATGAACGTGAGTTCGAAGCCAACCTGAAACTATATAGCCTGAAGTAGACAGGCCCTACCTCGAAAAAAAAAATGAAAAGAGGACTTTAACTTCAGCAACACTCAGAAGGAAAAAAGGTAGGAGAATCACTGAGTTCGAGGCCACTCTGTGCTAGAGTGAGACCCTAGTTTAACAAAAAAACTTGAGCCGGGCGTGGTGGCGCAGGCCTTTAATCCCAGCAGTAGGGAGGCAGAGTCAGTAGGAGGATAGCCTTGAGTTCGAGGCCATCCTGAGACTACATATTTGTTAGCCTGGACCAAAGTGAGACCCTACCTCGAAAAAACAAAGAAAAAAAACCTGATAAAGAGAAGATGTTACTATTCGTGAGAAACAACTCGGTACCAAAACCATGTGAGGCATGCAATACTAACCTTTGCTCAACAGCACATCAGTGGCACGTCTTAAAAACCTCCTGCCAAAAAAACGACAGAAAAACAACCATTAAGGTCTCCTCCAGCTTCCCCGAACCCACCTTCCGGGGGAAGGGGGGGGGCGGATATGGGCCCGGGGCGGTCAGCGCGCTGCGAGGATGGCATCAGCGAGACACTCAGAATCACGTGGCGTCATCATCACCCACGGCCCGGCTTACCGCACCGCTCGCACTGCGCACTCACCACGTCCGCGCGGGCTCCCAGGTCAGCAGGACGCGTCACGGGCTCGGAAAGCTGTGGTCAGTCACGGGGCCCATCCCACGGGGCCGCGCCGCAGTGCGGTCCGCGCGGGGCCCGGGGAGCACGCGACTCCGGCCCATGGCGGAGGGCGGCTGCGAGGCTCCGGCAACCTCACGCTCCGCCAGCCCGCCGCGCACAGAGGCCGCGCGCACGCCGCCCCGGCACTTTATGGCCGCGCCGTCGCGGGGTCCTCACGGGGGCGGCTGTCTTCGCTGCTGCCTGACCGGATAGGCTCGGCTACACGGCTGAAACACGATGAAAGCAGGGGTCTAAAAACATGCTTCGTATTCTTCCTGGCAAAGAGCCTCGGTTGCTTTGTGAATTTTGACAAGCCACCGTGACAACAACGAGAAAGAAAACAAAAAATTGCAGGCGGCCTCAGCGGATAGGCTGAGGGGGAGGGAGAGCCCGTAGGTCCCGCCACCGGCGCGGGTTTGAGCCACTGCGCGCGCTCTCCCCCCCCCACCTTTTAAAATTTAATTTTATTTATTTATTTTAATTTGAAAGCAGAGAAAGAATGAGAATGCCTGGGCCACTTGATGCATGAGTCACTTTGTGCATCTGGCTTTACGTGGGTACTGGGGGAGGGGGGTATTGAATTCAGGCCATCTGGCTTTGCAAGCAAGAGCCTTTAACCGCATTTGAGAATGACAGTACCCCCCCCCCCCCCTTTTTTTATTTTTGTTGTTGATTTCGAGGTAGGTCTTGCTTCAGCTCAGAGCTGACTTGGAATTCACTATGTAGTCTCAGGCTGGCCTCCAATGCCGGGCTATCCTCCTACCTCTGACTCCCCAGAGCTGGGATTAAAGGCGTGTGCCACCACGCCCGGTTTTAGCCCATTTTTTAAAATTACTGATTTATTGGTAAGGGTAAAGAGAAAGTGAGCAAGTGTATGAGTGCCGCAGGGCTTCTAACCAATGCAAACAAACTTCCAATGCAAGCTCCATATTGTGCATCTGGCTTTATGTGGGTACTAGGGAATCGAACTCAGGACATTAGTCTTTGCATGCAAGTGTCTTTAACCGCTGAGCCATCTCTCCAGCCCATTTGTTTGTCTTTTCGAAGTAGGGAGGGCCTCACTCTAGCCCAGGCTTACTTGGAACTCACTGTAGTTCCAGGCTGGCCACAAACTCACAGTAATCCTACCTCCTATCTCTGCCTCTTGAGTGCTGGAATTACAGGCATGTGCTCTGGCTCATTTTGTTTTTCTTTCTTTTCTTTTCTTTTTAAAATAATTTTTAACAAAATTTTATTTATTTGAGAGTGACAGACAGTGAGAGGCAGAGAGAGAATAGGTGCACCAGGGCCTCCAGCCACTGAAAACAAACTCTAGATGCATGCTCCCCCTTGTGCATCTGGCTTAGGTGGGTCCTGGGGAATGGAGCCTCAAACTAGGGTCCTTAGGCTTCACAGGCAAGCGCTTAACCCCTAAGTCATCTCTTCAGCCCCTTGTTTTTCTTTTTTGATACAGGGTCTCATACTGTAGCCCAGGATAACCTGGAACTCCCTAGGTAACCTAGGTTGCCCTCAAACTCATAGCAGTCCTGCCTCAAGTCTCGCAAGTGCTGGGTTTGCAGGTGTGCGCCAACACGCCCAGCTTTTTTTTTTTTTTTTTTTTGAGTCAGACATGGTCCCTTGTAGGCCAGGCTAGCCACTAACTTGATATGTAACAGAAGTTGGCCTTGAATTGCTGATCCTTCTGCCTCCACTTTCTGAGAACTGGGAATACAGGTGTGGTTACTGTACCAGTTTATGTGGTGCTAAGGATCAAACCGATGGCTTCAAGCATGGTAGGCAACTACCAGTTGAACCACATCCTCAGCCCATGATAAGCTGTTTTAAAAATATTTTACTTTATATCTGAGCATGGTGGCGCATGCCTTTAATCCCAGCACTCGGGAGGCAGAGGTAGGAGGATTGCCATGACCCGGAGGTCAGCCTGAGCTACAGTGAGACCCTACCTCGAAAAAGAAAAAAAAAAAAAATTTTTTTTTTTTTTTAACTTGATAGCTGGGCCTGGTGGCACATGCCTATAATCCCAGCAGTCAGGAGACAGAGATAGGAGGATGGCTGAGAGTTTGAGGCCAGCCTGAAAATACATAGTAAATTCCAGGTCAGCCAGGGTTAGAGTGAAACCCTACCTTGAAAAAAAAAAAAACTTTATTTTTTTATTTTTTTCACTTGAAGGGCTGGAGAGTTGGCTTAGCAGTCAAGGTGCTTGGCTGCAAAGCCTAAGGATTCAGGTTTGATTCCCCATACCCACGTAAGCCAAATGCACAAGATGTTGCATGGGTCTTGTTTGCAGTTAGAGGTCCTGGTGTGCCCATTCTCTCTCTCTCTCTCTCTCTCTCTCTCTCTTTCCCTCTCAAATTCACTATGTAGTCTCAGGGTTGCCTCAAAGTCATAGCAATCCTCCTTAAAAAGTTTTTGTTTAAAATAGAAAATAAGAGCCGGGTGTGGTGGCACACACCTTTAATCCCTGTATTTGGGAGGCAGAGATAGGAGGATCCCTATAAGTTCAAGGTCATCCTGAGACTATGAATTCCATGTCAGCCTGAGCTAGATTGAGACCCTATCTCAAAAACCCCAAAACAAATATTTTTTCTTTGGACTGGATAGATTGCTTAGTGGTTAAAATGCTTGCCTGCAAAGCCTAAGGACCTGAGTTTGATTACCCAGTACCCACCTAAAGCCAGATGCACAAGGTGGTGCATGTGTCTGGAGTTTGTTTGCAGTAGCAAGAGGCCCTGGTGTGCCTATTCTGTCTGATCTCTGCTGGCACTAAAGGGCCTGCCATAACTTCAAGCTCCATGTGTTGATAATAAGCAACTGCTCTGATGATTAAATATCAGAGATAAAATGAAAACTTTGCAAGATGGGTCAAAGGTTACACACAGGCCTAAATGTTTGTCCTTCCACAGGGATACCGTAGAAAGAAATATGTATATGACTTCATTTCTTCCCAAAGACATTGCTATAATTTTCTGGCAAGTAAAGATATTATTCCAGTGCAATATACAAGAACCTGTTTGGAAAACAGGAGACGCTGGGCGTGGTGTCATCTGCAATGTCACCATAAAGCATAGTCATGCCTGCTCTTTTTCTTCCATGTCACATGGGAATTTCTCATGAGTTTGAGGAGCATGTAAGGCCACAACAGATCTAACTGTGTTCACAGGGGACCGTCTGTTATGTACTTACCGTATTTTCCTTGATATCGGTGAGCATTACTCAATGAATGAGGGGCACGTCCGTGATTTCCCAATACTTACCCTTCTGGTCCTTCATTCCACCTGCATCCATTGTCGTGTCAGGATGGTTCTCCAGAACCTTCGAATGGGTATACAAACCCTCAGAATACACGTCTGGGTCCTGACACTCCTAATTCTTTCTGGCCTGGCTTCAGCAATATTCCCCTCAGCCTATAAGGCATAAAGACTATCGATACTTGCATATGGGTTTTACGTTACCCATATATATTCTTTCCCCTTTTGAACTTGGGAGACTCCTGTATGTCTACTGCCTCAAACAGATGTCGGTCCTCCTGCTAGAAAGGAGCTCAGGACTCATTGGTAGTGTCTCACTTCACCTGTAAGCTCTGCATGTCCCATGCGCATGTGACCACTTAAGTCACATGTGTGTCAGGGGCCTCCTTTCTCTAGCACATAGAGATCCCCTGCATAGTCGTGGCTTTCTCTTTGACCTAAAAGCTCCCGATTCTCTAACCTAGGGTGAGAGCAAAGCTGTCATCCTAGGTTAGAGAATCGGCTTTCTTTAGAAAAAGGGTCAGATTTATCCAATCCACAAAGATGGCTGATGTACGGCCATGTGCCTGCCCGAGTCGTTCTTGTTCAAATCGAGTGATTTTTTAGGGTTCATCCCCTCACTTACAAATGGTGAGCCTACTGGAATGGGGATGTCTGAAATGTGAGGGAGCAGGGCCCGGAGGGTGTGTTTCTCTGGGAATAAGAGAGCTCCAGAAAGTATCCTTTAATTGGCTGAAGGAGGAGGGCCTCCACGAGTGCCGGGCCAGCTGACAGACCAGGAGAGGCTGCCTCACACATCAAACATTCAAACATTTGAAAATCGTCGAGAACATCTGAGTCCACTTGCGTGGACTGCCACTTACCCCTGTCCCTGGTAATGATGAGGTGTCCCCTTTTCTGAACCTTGCAGGGATGCTGGTCCAGGTTTCTTGAGAGAGAGGCTGACAACTCCAGGACTTCTAAGGAGGGGTGCTTTGCTTCCACCCAATGACAGAGGCGGTAGGACTCTTGCTTCTGGGTGGAACACCACTCACATAGGTTCTTTAATTCCTTCTTGACTTGTTTTGGATATGAATTGATTTGCTTACCTTCTATCAGAATAAAATTCCTAAGTACACATGGCAGGTGCTGGGCAAGGAGGCCCTCTCTCTTCAGAAACCTGCATGAGCACATTTTCATCCCCCCCCCCGAAAAAAAAAGTATTTTGCTTATTTTAATATGAGAGAGAAATGGACAGATACAGGGAATAGGCACACCAGGTGCCCTAGCCCACATGAGTGCCCCCTTATGCATTGGGCTTGCATGCATCCCACTCACGTGCATCACAGGGATTCAAACCGGGGTCCTTCAGCTTCAGAGTCAAAGGCTCTAACCGTTAAGCCATTTCCTGGTCCCCACACCTTCTGTGCCTGTTGTTCTTTTCCCTTTCTTTTTCCAGCTAGGCTTGAATTCTAGTACCGGATGACCTGGAATTCAGGATATAGCCACAGGGTGGCGGCAATGTCATGCTCATCCTCTTATCTCTGCTGCTAGTAAAGGTTCCTGCCATGACTCCAAGCTCCCTGTGTTTATGATACTCAACTGCTCTGATCATTGAAAATTGGAGATAAAATGAAAACTAGGCAAGATGGGTCAAAGGTTACAAACAGGCCTAAATGTTTGTCCTTCAACAGGGATACCTTAGAAAGAAATATGCATGTGACTTCCATTTGACCCAAAGGCATTGCTATCATTTTCTGGCAAGTAAGGATATCATTTCAGTGCAATATACAAGAACCTGTTTGGAAAACTGGAGATGCTGGGTGCAGTGTCATCTACAATGTCACCATAAAGCATAGTCATGTCTGCTCTTTTTCTTCCATGTCACATGGGAATTCCTCATGATTTTGAGGAGCATGTAAGGCCACAACAAATTCACAGTGGACCGTCTGTTACGTACTTACCATATTTTCCTTGATATCTGTGAGTATTACTCAATGGAAGAGGGGTACGTCCGTGATTTTCCAATACTTACCCTTCTGGTCCTTCTTTCCACCTGCATCCATTGTCGTGTCAGGATGGTTCTCCAGAGCCTGTGAAGGGGTACACAAACCCTCAGAATACACGTCTGGGCCCCGGCACTCCTAATTCTTTCTGGCCTGGCTTCAGCAATATTCCCCTCAGGCTATAAGGCATAAAGAATATTGATACTTGCATATGGGTTTTACGTTACCCATATATATTCTTTCCCCTTTTGAACTTGGGAGGCTCCTGTGTGTCTACTGCCTCAAACAGACGTTGGTCCTCCAGCTAGAAAGGGGCTCAGGACCCATTGGGAGTGTCTCACTTCACCTGTAAGCTCTGCATGTCCCATGCGCATGTGACCACTTAAGTCACATGTGTGTCAGGGGCCTCCTTTCCCTAGTACAGAGAGATCCCCTGCATAGTCGTGGCATTCTCTTTGACCTAAAAGCTCCTGATTCTCTAACCTAGGGTGAGAGTGAAGCTGACACCCTAGGTTGAAGAATTGGCTCTCTGCAGAGAAAGGGTCAGATTTATCCAATCCACAAAGATGGCTGATGCGTGACCATCTGCCAGCCCGAGTCGTTCTTGTTCAAATTGAGCAATTTTTTCGGGTTCACCCACTCAATTACAATTGGTGAACCTACTATAATGGGGATGTCTGAAATGTGAGGGAGCAGGGCCCGGAGGGTGTGTTTCTCTGGGAATAAGAGAGCTCCAGAAAGTATCCTTTAACTGGCTGAAGGAGGAGGGCCTCCATGAGTGCCACGCCAGCTGATAGACCAAGAGAGCCTGCCTCAAATATCAAACATTCAGAGATTTGAAAATCATCGAGAATGTCTGAGTCCACTTCCTAGGGTGAGTGCGAAGCCATCCCTAACCCTAACCCTAACCCCTAGCCCTAACCCTTACCCCTAACCCTAACCCAACCCTAACTGTAACCCTAACCCCTAACCCTAATCCTAACCCTAATCCAACCCTAACCCTAACCCCTAACCCCTAACACTAACCTTAACACTAACCCCTAACCCTGACCCTAATGCTAAACCCTAAACCCTGACCCTGACCCTAACCCAAACCCTAACATCCCTAACCCTAACCCTAACAACTCTAACCCTATCCCTAACCCTAACCCCAACCCTAACCCCTATCCCTAACCCTAACCCTAAACCCCCACCCTCACCCTCACCCTAACCCTAACCCTAAAAAGCCTAACCTTAACCCTGACCTAACCCTAACAACCCTAACAACCCTAACCCTGACCCTAACCCCAACAACCCTAACCCTAACAATGACCCTGACCCTGACCCTAGCCCTAGCCCTGACCCTAATTCTAATCCTAACCGTAACAACCCTAACCCTAACTCTAACCCTAACCCTAACCCTAAACCCAAATCCTAACCCTAACCAAAACCCTAAACCCAAACCCTAACCCTAAACCCTCAACCTCACCCTAATCCTAACACTAACCCGTAACCTTAACCCTAACCCTCACCCTAACCCTAACCCCTAACCCTAACCCCCACCCTCACCCTCACCCTAGCCCCTAACCCTAACCCTAAAAACCCTAACCCTAATCCCTAACCCTGACCCTGACCCTAACCCTAACCCTACTGACCCTAACCCTATCCCTAACCCTAACCAACCCTAACCCTAACCATAACTCTAACCCTAACCCTGACCCTGACCTTGACCCTAACCCTAACCCTGCCCCTAACACTGACCCTAACCCTAATCCTAAGCCTAACAACCCTAACCCTAACCCCTCACCCTCACCCTCACCCTCACCCTAACCCCTAACCCTAACCCTAACAGTAACCCCTAACCCTAATCCTAACCCTAACCCTAACAACCCTAACCCTAACACTAACCCTAACCCCTAACCCCTAACCCTAACTCATAATCTCTTTTGACATATTTCATTTATTTATTTATTTATTTGAGAGACAAAAAGAGAAATAGGCAGATAGAATGGGAGAGAATGTGCACACCAGGGCCTCCAGCCACTGCAAACAAACCTCAGATGTATGTTCCACTGTACATCTGGTGTTACCTGGGGCATGGGAAATCAAACTTAGGTCTTTAGGCTTTATAGGCAAACACCTTAACTGCTGAGCCATTTTTCAGCCCCCTCATAATCTCTTAACCCTACATCTTCCATAAGTGAAATATAATTGCTAGAGGCCTTATAATTGGTTTTTAAAATATTTTTATTTCTTTTTTGCAAGCTGAGAGAGATAGGAGAGAGAGAGAGGGGGGGGGCGGGGAGAATGGGCACACCAGGGCTGCCTGCCACTGCAAGTGAACTCCAGATGCATGTGCCACTTTGTGTATCTGGCTTTATGTGGATACTTGGGGATGGAACTCTGGTCGTCAGCTAAGCCATCTCTCCAGCCCCTCTTTTAAAATTACACACACACACACACACACACACACACACACACACACACTGTATTAGTCAGGGTTCTCTAGAGGAACAGAACTGCTAGAATGAATTATTTTTAAAAGGGGATTTATTGGATCAGCTGACAGTAGTCCAATAGCAGTTGCAGGCCCGAGAATCACCAAACCTGGTAGTTGCTCAGTCCTCGTGACCAGATGCCTCAGCAGTCCCGACCCGGCACTGCAGATGGTGCCAGAAAGCCTGGAGGCTTCCTGAGGAGTCACTGGGTTTCGATCCATGGGGGTCTTCAGTTGATGCTGGTCTTTAGTCTGCACTGGTCTTCAATCCACACTGGAAGGTAGCGAGCAGCTCCGGCAGCCAAGTGGAAGGAAGGAAGGAAGGAAGGAAGGAAGGAAGGAAGGAAGGAAGGAAGGAAGGGGCTCTTTTTACCCAGAGCTTCCTTATATCAAGTCCCCCTCTGGGCGGGGCCACCCATTCTGGGGGAAGGGCTCACCCTGGGGGAAAGACTTCCTCCTTTAGTTAATCCTTCCTAGAAGCAACATGTGGATTACTAAACAGATCAAGTTGACAACACCTTAACTATCACATATATATATTAATTTATGGAAGTACAGAAACAAAGGAAAATAAATACACTGATGTAGCTTGAGAGCTCATTTGGTGGTAGGTCTGGAAACACCATGGAGAAGATAGAAGAGAAAGTAGTGCAGAGAGGTCCTGCCATGTGGAGAGCAGGAGGGGGTGAAAGGCCCATGTAAAAAGGAGGGGTTAAGGGGCTCTCAGTTTGCCTTATTCCAGCCAGGCTAAGACAAGGAGAAACTCACCAAAAGTTGGAGACCTTGCCTCCCTTCCCCAACATATTTATAACCTTATAGTGGTGGGCCCTAACTTATGGCTCAGGTAAGCCAGAGGGACAGCAATTGGTCTGGGCTAGGGGCTGTCTCAGGAAGAGGCTAGCCATGATGCCAAATTCTGGGGGCTGAACTTGACCAACAACAGTGTTTGAAACCTAGGACAGACCTCCCTCCCAGGAGAGACATTAGAATTTTTGAATAGACAAACATGTGCGTGCATATTATCCAAATGGATTAGGTTCAAGTTCCTTGTCCCTTTTTGTCTAGCAGTGAATGGATTCCTATGATCTTTCCTGTGAAATAAACTAAAAATCCACATTCAGGAATCAGAATGCAACACTCCCCATCAAAGTGAATATGACTGGATATAAACAATCAAAATTTCATTGAAAAGTCTAGCTTGGCAAAGAAACAAACATATGATACAAAGAAGGCTGTATGAGGAGATCTATAAGAGCAGCAGAGAGAGAGAGAAGGACTGAGAAGTTGTGTGTTGATGGAGAAGTTTTCAGGGGACACATCTCTCTTGTTCCAAGGATAGGATGTACATAGGCCATATGTCACTGGACTCACAGGAATGCAGTGCCAAAGAAGGTCAAAGACATCCACCTTGTTAGTAGCACATTATTTATTTTGTGAAGAAGAGATTAAGCAATATATATGTTTAATATAATAAGTAAAACAAGTTTTTATAAAAATTCAGAAAATGGAGCCGGGCGTGGTGGCGCACGCCTTTAATCCCAGCACTTCGGGAGGCAGAGGTAGGAGGATCGCTGAGAGTTCGAGGCCACCCTGAGACTACAGAGTGAATTCCAGGTCAGCCTGAGCTAGAGTGAGACCCTACCTCGAAAAACAAAAAAAAAAAAAAAAAAAAAAAAAAAAAAAAAAAAAAAAAATTCAGAAAATGAAAAACTAACAAAGTGATAACAAGTCTTGATTGAACTTTCTTGAGGAAACTGATTGACAGAAAATGTTTGAATATATTAATAGAGAAATGAAGGAAAGCAAATTGCTTGCAGATTCTCCAGAGAGGCTGTAAGATTGATTTTGGAATATTTTTGTGAACCTGACCCCAGGTAATGCCTTATGAGAGTTGTCCATCAGCACCTCCACCTTGGTTAGAACAGGTCTTCATTTTTACCACATGAAAATTCGTCACTCTCCTGTATGCTTATCTTTTCTCACCAGCCTTTTCAAAGCCCCCTTCACATCTTTGTTTCTCAAAGTATAAATGAGGGGGTTTAGAGTGGGAGTTACAACAGTGTAAAAAAGAGTGAGGAATTTTCCTTGGCTGTGTGCGTAGGAGCTGCTGGGCTGTATATAGATAGCAATGACGGTGCTGTAGAAAAGGGTTACTACCAGCAGGTGGGACCCACAGGTTCCAAGAGCCTTGTGCCAGGTATGAGCTGACTTGATCCTCACCACTGCTTGGACAATATGCCCATATGAGACTAAGATGAGTACCAGGGGGAAGAGAAGGAGCACCAAGGAAGCCATGAAGAGCTGGACCTCATTGGCATGGATGTCTACACAGGCCAACTTGATCATGGCAGGAACTTCACAAAGGAAGTGATAAATCCTATGGTTCCCACAGCGAGGCAGGCGAAGAGTGATAGTGCCCTGAATAAGGGTGTTGCCAACTCCACTCAGCCATGCCATTCCAGCAAGAACCTGGCATAGGCGTGGGTGCATAACTGTGGCATAATGGAGTGGTCGGCAAATAGCCGCATAGCGATCAAATGCCATAACAGCGAGGAGAACACACTCAGTGGACCCCAGAGCCAGGGACACATACAGCTGAACAGCACAGCCTGTGGGAGTGATTGTCTTGGCTGGACCATGGAGGTTCCACAGCAGCTGGGGAATGATACTGGTGGAAAAGCAGAGGTCAACAAAGGAGAGGTTGGTAAGAAAATAGTACATGGGTGTATGCAGCACAGAATCCAGACAGGAGACCAGGATGATTGCTGTATTGCCTACCAGCGTCAGGAGGTAGGAGATCAGCACCCCTACAAAGAGGATCTTCTCAAGTTGTGGCTGATCAGAGAAGCCCACAAGGATGAAATCACCTCCTAAACTCTTATTATTCATCTTCATCACCCTACTCACAAAAAGGAAAAACAAGCATACAAATAGCAGATGTTAGATACCAGAACACAAGTAGGGTCAGAAATGTTCTTAAGAGACAAGGACCCTAAAGCTAAAACATGAGGTGTGCTGTTTTATTTATTTATTTATTATTTATTTATTTATTTATTTATTTATTTATTTGACAGCGACAGACAGAGACAGAAAGAGGCAGAGAGAGACAGACAGAGAATAGGCGCGCCAGGGCTTCCAGCCACTGCAAACAAACTCCAGACGCGTGCGCCCCCTTGTGCATCTGGCTAACGTGGGTCCTGGGGAATCGAGCCTTGAACCGGGGTCCTTAGGCTTCACAGGCAAGCGCTTAACCGCTAAGCCATCTCTCCAGCCCCGAGGTGTGCTGTTTATAGAAGGCAGGAGAAAGGAGAGAGAGAGAGAGAGAGAGAGAGAGAGAGAGAGAGAGAGAGAGAGGGCAATTCCTAGGCCTCTAGGAGGAAGGTAAATTTATACTCTGCACACTTAGAGCTGTTTAAAGTTAAGCAACATAAGACAGACCATACAGGAAATTATCGGTAATTAATGTTTACTCAGTTTTTCTAATTTTTTTTTTTCTGGAGGTCCGTTCTTTACCTGCTCAACAGCATTTTATAAGACTATAAGCAAAGGGAATTGTGGAGGTGTCAAATCTTCACATCCGTTCTTTGCATGTATCCTATTGTGAATAGTAAAACTAGCCACTAAAGATATAATATAATTTGGAAAACATAAGACGGGATTATTTCCGTACTTTACCTTACACATACATTTGTCAACAAGGTGCTAAGGATGAAACACATAATTCTGATGTTTTAATTACTTATTAGTAAGTAGTCTTAGGCTGGCCTGGAACTCACAGCAATCCTCCTACCTCTGCCTCCCAAGTGCTGGGATTAAAGGTGTCCACCACCATGTCTGGCTACTTATTATTAATAATCTAGAGATTAGTTTTCTTTTAATATATTGTTATATAAAATAGGCAGTCTATGAGACTGAAGAGACTTCTAAGTGGTTAAGATGCTTGCTTGATAAACCTAATGACCTGAGTTCAATTCCCCAATACTCACATAAAGCCAGATGAAGAAAGTGGTGCAAGCATCTGGAATTTGTTTGCTGTGGCTAGGGGCCCTGATACACCCGTTCTATATCTGACTCACTCTCTCTCTCCTTGCAAATAAATCAATGAAAATATTTTCAATGGGTAGTTTACAATGCGTTAAGTATACAGAGAGCACTCATGTAAATTGTAAATGATTTAGTACCCAGTAAAACACTTTCAGTATTGTGTATTTATTTAGTTATTTTTTTGGTTTTTCAAGGTAGGGTTTCCCTCTAGCCTAGGCTGACCTGAAATTCACTTTGTAGTCTCAGAGTGGCCTCAAACTCACAGCAATCCTCCTATCTCTGCCTCCCGAGTGCTGGGATTAAAGGCATGCACCACCATGCCCGGCTTTTAATTTTTATATTAAAGTAACTGATGCTTTTACATTTTCATTTTCAACAGATCCCTTTGAGTTTGTGTTTTATAAAGTGTATTTTCTTTATTAGAACTTCATGTTGTATAATACAAAACAAGAAGTCCATTTGATTTCCTTCCTCATTTAGTGTTTTTAGTTGTCAGTATGCATATTCATTGTGCATGGTACTATGTTATATGAGAACACTTTCATACAAATATATATTATATGTTAAGCAGATTCCCTCCCTGATACGCCCATCTACTCACCTTTTATTTAGTTTATAACAAAAACTTTTCATGGATATCCTAGATGGAAACCTATTCGTGGTTGTCTCTTATTTTTTAGTCTTCATTGCTTGCTTGTACATGGCAATCAGAACATTGAAAATAAGACATTATCAAGATATGATTTGTATTTCTTAAAATTCCATTCCACAAATCTCATCTGAACAATTTTGGTCCTCCTTTCTGTTTTCAAGAATAAAACACTTCCTATAGCCAAATCAAAGTTCTAACTTCACTGTGAATCCTATCTATTTTCCTAAGATTATTTTATTTCCTTTTGCCAAGTTTTATTCACCTATTAATATTTATTTCTGGAGGAACATCTTCCAAAAAGAAAAGTGGTGTCATTCACTTGACAAAATACTTCTGTTGTGGGCTGGAGAGATGGCTTAGAGGTTAAGCACTTGCCTGTGAAGCCTAATGGCCCTGGTTCAAGGCTCGATTCCCCAGGACCCATGTTAGCCAGATGCACAAGGGGGCACACGCATCTGGAGTTCACTTACAGTGGCTGGAGGCCCTGGCGATCCCATTCTCTCTCTCTCTCTCTCTCTCTCTCCCTGCCTCTTTCTCTGTCTGTCACTCGCAAATAAATAAATAAAAATAATTTTAAAAAAAGTTTTAAAAAATACTTCTGTTGTGAAATTCTGAATTATTTTGTAACATGCATCAATTTATATAATGACCCATGTCATTGAGCATGCCAAGGGTCCTAAAAATGGAAAGAAAACTCTTAGTGGGCAGATATATTTGTTTAAAAGGTTTCTATCATTATTCTTAGAATGAAAGCTTAAAAAATAGGATAATCACAGAATAAATGCATTTTGGCTGGTACATTTACCATGGTATTAAACTTCGATTCTTCCAATTTTTCTCTTAAGTAGGAAAAATTGTTTAAAGCATATATTATGTATATAGAACTATGACACACTGAAGATAATGTTCATTAAAAATTGTTTCAAAGGCTGGACTTTAATTCCAGTGCTTAGAAGGCAGAGGTAGCAGGATTGCTGTGAATTTGTGACCACCCTGAGACTATAGAGTGAATTCCAGTTCAGCCTGGGCTTGAGTGAGACCCTACCTCAAAACAAAGACAAACAAACAAAAAACCCAAGCCAAAATAATTGTTTCAAAAATAACATATATGTAATTATATTCATTAAAATTATTTAAAGATTGCATTTTTCTTAATTTCTTGCTGTCCAAACATGAAATTCAGACAAGACAGTTCAATATCCTTAAGAATTATGTCAAACATTTTAATGTTGTTAAATAACACTTAGAAATGTGAGGATTATCAGGTGGAGTGGCACCTTTAAATCCAGCACTTGGGTGGCAGAGGTAGGAGGATCACTATGAATTTGAAGCCAGCCTGAGATTACATAGCGAATTCCAGGTCAGCCTGAGCTAGAGCAAGAACTTTCCTTGAAAAAAAAAAAAGTGAGTTTTTTTTTTTTTTTTAAATGTACCTTCAGGCTTTGCTTCTGATATAGACATTAGGCTCACATATATTGGTTTGTTCAACCCAGATTGATTCATTAACTTCTCCCTGGGAAAATAGAGTCCATTAGCATTATAATTTCCTACATATTTAAATATAAATATTTTGATATAGAGTGTTTGTAATTATCTGTCATTTATGAGAAAATGGAATGCATCAATGCAGCAAGAATGATTACCAAACATAACCATATAAACATATAGACTTGAGCTATCATCTCAGCAACATGTATGTATGCACAGTTGTGACTATGTCAGAAAGACTTCATATCTAAACAGATAATAGAATTGAAAAGGACTTAAGAAAGCTGAGTCAGAAGGAAATTACCCCAAACAGGGGAACTGCTTTTTGTATTCTGCATCATCCTGTTGCTAAATGTACATTCTTAAAAATTAATGTGACTATAAAAATATGAATTATTCCAAATCCAATCCTCTTATCAAGTAGTGAAAGTCAATTTAATATGTCATTCAGAAATTTGAAAAAAGCAACACTTAGACAACAAGACAAAAGAAAGGTGAATTACTAGCTGCATGGTTGAAGGTGACCGAAAACTAAAAAAAAAAAAAAAATTGTTTATCTATGCAGAGTTTGTGGTATACACAGATGAGGAAGACAAAGAGGTATAGTTGCTTCCTCACCTCACTTTGTCCCCTTCCCTTCTAATTATTTCCACAAGCTGAAAAGATGGCTTTTCCAGAAACACATAAATCTGAAAATGAATGTTGGAATCCATGGCTAAATACTGTATTTGAGTGCTTATGTCCAGAGGCAGGTTATGCTGAGATGTGTTACTGTAGCAGTAAATGAAGCCAGGCCCAGCTTGGGACCTAGAGAGTTCTATATCCCCAACAGGGCAATTAGCACCAGGCACAGAGTGACCAAAGGCAAAGGTCTCCTGGGAAATTGTGTGAGAATAATAACTCTGAGCCGGTGGATCTTCAACATGAGACGTCAGTCAACATGCTGGAAGAAGATCTTGTAAAAAGAGAAAATAAAGTTATTGCTCTCTGCAGGGCACAAGCGGAAGGGCCTGATTACCGTAGCATCGTCAACATTACCACCATGTATAATCGGGACATATGTTCCAAGGCCCACTAAGCTGGACACATGTGAATGAATCACATGTCAAAATTTATCACTGGGATATATTTTCATATATGGATTCTGTTGCAGAGAAATGACAGCAGAAATTGTGATATCAACACTTCTCAAAGTTTTCATAACTTTTCTGTGGTTCAGAAGTAGAAAGGCTAAATATATGGACTTCTTTAAAACTCACAAAATACATTGGTGCTTCTTGAAAATTCACAAAGCAGATAGAGTAGGGTTGCTCACAACAAATTTCTTCCAAATCACTCCAACTAATTTGACTACAATGGATTTTGCTTTTCAATTTTCTGATTTTAATTTGCTGATGCCTTCATATCTAAAATGAGTCTTTTGTAGATAGCAAATAGTTGGATCTAATTTTATATCTCTTACCAAGCTCTAACTTTAACTTAAAGTAGCTACTGATAGGGAAAATCTTCTGACATTTTGCTCACTCATTCTTGCATGTCTTAACTTATTTGTACTTAATTTATGCGCTTATTACTTTTTTGGCTTTTCTTCTTCTTCTTCTTTTTTTTTTTTGTTTGTTTGTTTGTCGAGGTAGGGTTTCACTCTAGCCCAGGCTGACCTGGAATTCACTAAGTAGTCTCAGGGTGGTCTTGAACCAAAGGCAATCCTTCTACCTCTGCTTCCCGAGTGCTGGGATTAAAGGCATGTGCCACCATGCCCGGCAGCTTTTCTTTTTTAAATATTTTACTTATTTATTTGAGAGAGAGAGAGAGAAAGAGGCAGATAGGGAGGGAAAGAGTAAGCACATCAGCCTCCAGCCACTGTAAACAAAGTCCGGACACATGCACTACTTGGTGCATCTGGCTTAAGTGGGTACTGGGAAACCGAACCTGGGCCCTTAGGCTTCATAGGCAAGTGCCTTAACCACTAAGCCATCTCTCCAGCCCCCTTATTGCTTTTTTAATATTCAGTTTATATTAGACTGAATACTTTTGATCCCTTCATGATATATTTTTTATATTTGTATTTTCATTTTTAGCTGCACAAGACTTCCATTTCGCATCCCAAACTTTTAGCAATTCTATTTGTATTGTGACCAATTCACTTCAATACCATATAAAAACCCTGTTCTTATCTCCACCAATGCTGTTATTTATTACATATCTATGTATTTAATGCCTAATAAGCTGGATTTATAGTTGTTATGTACTTCCCTTTTTAAAAATATTTTACTTTTTATGTATTTATTTGAGAAAGAGAGAAAGAGGGAGAGAGAGAGAGATAATAAGAATGGGTGCACCAGGGCCTCTAGCAACTACAAATAATACTCCAGACACTTGCGCCACCTTGTGCATATGGCTTTACATAGGTATTACAGGAGAGAATTGAACCTGGATCCTTTGGCTTTGCAGGTAAGCACCTTGTAGCAGACAGCTTTAGGTTTGCTGAGATGAACTTCCAGACCAGGCACAGTTATGGAAGAAAGGATTTATTGAAGTTTACAGATCTCAGGGGAAGTTCCATAATGGTAGAAGAAGCTGGCCTGCCTTCACAGGTCCAAGCAGAGAGAGAGAAGCACAAGCCAAAGAGCCAAAAGCCACACAGTACAGCACACTTCAGGAACTCCAGCAAGGCATTCTTCATATATCTTTATATTGAAATCTCAAACCTGCCACCATACCTTAGGATCTTCCCAGTGACATCACCTCCAGCCTGGTGGCTGCAGATGTAAGCTACAAACTAATAAAGCACTGAATATATTGGGGGCCATATATTCAAACTACAACATTTTGCCCCTGGCCCCCAGAAGATTCATAAACATTACACATTGTAAATTGTATTTAGTCCAGTTTTAAAGGTCCCCACAGTCTTGACTAACTTAAGATAGTGAGTCATGTATCAAACAAGTTAAATACTTTTAACATATAAAGGCACAGAGTAAACATTTTTAATTTGTATAATGCATAGTAAGGAGAGACTAAAATAATGTAAACTCAACCACCATCGAACAAACATCAAACTTTTGCAGTTTAAGTTCAATATGACCAGAGAATGAGTCTCTAGATTTTTAATTTTATCCTTCCAGCTGGGCAGAGTAGCTAGGGAACATTTCTTTCCATCCCAGGCCAACCATGCATTCCATGGTAGCTCTTGTATAGTCCTGGTATATACAAAACATCTTTAGGTCTTTAGGTCTCCATGTAAACCATGGTCCATCTTCTAAAGGCTCTTTTAGCCTATTAGGGCATTGGGCCTTGCCTTATGTCACATCTCAGCAGTGGCTCCTGGAACCGTGTGTAATTCATGACCACACCATGTATTTTTTTAATGTTTCCAAAACCAATACCAGGTGTGCAGGACACAGCCATATTCTTAATTTAGGGACAAAATAAACCGCAACCTTGAAAAGCAGGTTTCTTCTCCAGTCAACTCTTTCCAAAAGAGTTTACCTTTCTATGATAGTTTTTCCTCAAGCATCCCTTCCATTGTTTTAATGTAAAACAGTTAGGCCATCTTCTTAAGATTGTTAGTGTGTTTGACAATAGCAGGTTCAGTAACCTAAGACCAGTCTCACTACTTGTAATTTTAAGTTGCTTGAGGTTTTTCAGCTTAAAAATCTTAAATCTCTCAGTCCAATTATCTTTAGCCAAGCACATCAGTCCATTACAAATTTAACTTTGATCAAACTCTCTGGGCCTGGGCAGCAGGATGCAGCCAGCCTTTATGCCGGTAGCCCAGTTTCAAAAAGTCCTCTGCAGTCTTTCCTTCCCCTTAGAAAGTTCATAAGCCAAGCCTCAAAGTTCAATACTGTCTGCACTTAGCATTTTCAAACTCTCACAAGAATAGTCCATAATACTTGGCTTACTGCTCCAGAAGGCATCTTCAGTTGCAAGCACCAAGTCCATGCCTATCCCTCCAAAACAAAGGTTCCAAAAGACCAAAATCCACATGGTCAGGTTCATCTCACCGCACTCCTGGTAGATGAACTTCCAGACCAGGCACAGTTATGGAGGAAGGGATATTTATTGAAGCTTACAGATCCAGGGGAAGTTCCATAATGGAAGAAGAAGCTGGCCTGCCTTCACAGGACCAAGCAGATAGAGAGAGAAGCACAAGCCCAAAAGCCAAAAGCCACACAGCACAGCACACTTCAGGAACTCCATCTAGGCATACTTTGCATATCATTAGATTGATATCTCAAACCTACCACCACACCTTTCAATGACACCACCTCCAGCCAGGTGGCTGCAGATGCAAACTACAAACTAATAGAACACTGAATTTATTGGGGGCCATCTATTCAAACTACAACACACCTTAACTGCTAAGTCATCTCTCCAGCCCATGTATTTACTTTTTTTTTTTTTTTTGGTTTTTTGAGGTAGGGTTTCACTCTAGCCTAGGCTGACCTGGAATTCACTATGGAGTCTCAGGGTGGCCTCGAACTCACGGCGATCCTCCTACCTCTGCCTCCCGAGTGCTGGGATTAAAGGCGTGCGCCACCACGCCCGGCTATGTATTTACCTTTTAAACATATGAAAAATAAAATTTCTGGTGTAAGTGGCAGACTAGAAGCTGCCTCTGTGTGACATGTTGAATAGCACAGAATATACTATTCTAAAGAGAAAAAGAACGAAACGACATCGGAACACAGATCGAGTAACTGGTTAGCTTAAAAGTGCGGGGGAACAGGATGAGCCAGTGAAGGAGTGAGGAGTACAAGGCATCTACCATTCACTCCCCACTATGGTGAAAACCAGGCCCATTTTATGGAGTACTGTACTTAGAGTAACCTTAAATAACATTTGTTTTTTAAAAGTACTATCCACTTTTTAAAAAAAAATTATTTATTTGAGAGCAACAGACACAGAGAGAGAAAGAGGCAGGGAGAAAGAGAGAGAGAGAGAGAGAGAGAGAATGGGCGCGCCAGGGGTTCCAGCCACTGCAAACGAACTCCAGACGCGTGCGCCCCCTTGTGCATCTGGCTAACGTGGGTCCTGGGGAATCGAGCCTCGAACCGGGATCCTTAGGCTGCACAGGCAAGCTCTTAACCGCTAAGCCATTTCTCCAGCCCTTAAATAACATTTTTATTTAGCAGATGTGTCCTGCTTATTGTGGGTTTTGTACCTTTTTTTTTTTTTTTTTTTTGAGGTATTGTCTCACTGTAGCCCAGGCTGACCTGGAATTCACTATGTAATCTCAGGCTGGCCTCAAACTCACAGCAATCCTCCTACCTCAGTCTCCCAAGTGCTGGGATTAAAGGTGTGTGCCCCACACCAGGCCCTGGGTTTTGTAACTTTTTGTAAGTTATTTAAGTGCTATAAGAAATGTTCTTGAAGAATGTTGCTGAATTCTGCAGGACATTTCCAACTGCAGCTTTCTGTGGTTCACGTGTGTGGTAGATGAGAAAATACTGGCTTTACTGTCCTGTGAGGATCAGAAACTGATCCTGGGCTCTGGCCTCCTGGGATAGCATGTTTCATGAAGGACCCTTATTCCTGGCCAGAGCTGGTGTTCTGAAGGCTGCAGTCACAGTTTGCAATTGGAAAACTCTTTAAAGCATATCAGCCACTGAAAAGGCAACCCACTAAACCCTGTCATAGATGGAAATCACAAGGCTAGTTCTGCAGCCCAGAAGAACCTGGATCCACTGGGGGCTCAATCTTGCCCAGTGACCGCAGGATTTCAAAATCTAAATAAACTTCAAATGAGAGCAACGGACCTTTGTTTGCAGTCATGGTTCAGAAATAGGACTCTCTAGCACTGTGTGAGATTTCCCCACACCTGCTCTGAGCCAGGGTGGGTGTAACTGAGTAACCCTGGCAGCTTTTTGAGACTTGTTTATCCCCAGGAGGAAGCAGAAGGGACTGGCCTGGTTGAGGCCAGGTTGAAATGCTGTGCCCACATCCTGGGGATGGATCAAGTGATACTGTCTTGGCATTGACGTGCCTATGACAATGTGGGGACAGTAGCCACACCAGGCTGTCAGGGTCCCATCTGTGTTGTGATTGTCTACTGGTCACCCTGTTTTAAGACCTAGTGTCCTGGATTAGTTACTACAGGGTTCTACTTTGTGGCTGAATTCTATTGGTGTCCAAATGAGAATGAGAAAGTTAGTTTACTGTCTTGTGTGCACTTGGATATTAGAAGAAATTCACTTATGTGCCAAAATGCAGATGCTTGAGCTCTGTGGTCATGTCACTATCATGAGTAGTCTTAACTTGTATGTCACAGCTTCTGTGTGCATATTGGTTTATACAAGTGCTTCTGAAAGAGACAACTCTATATCATCCACTATAAATATTTTTCTGCATGTCTCTGTATGTGATGTGTGTTATATACACATGTGTGTACAGATTCACATGCACCATGCACTTGTGTGCAAAGATAAGAGGAAAACTTGGGTGCCCTCCTCTTATCACTCAACCACATACTTTCTGAAGCTGAGCGTTCTTCCTCAATCCAAAGATACAGAGCTACTTTCTGTCAGTGAGCCCTAATGATTCTCCTGTAGCCTTCCTCCCAGCTTCTACCCTCAGGCACACTGAGGATACAGATATGCTTGGCCACTTCCAGCTTCCTTCAGAATATGGCTTCTGAAGAAATGAACTTGGTGATCTCTGGCCTCGGAGTTCATCATGCTTACACGAAAAGTGTTCTTAACCACGGAGCCACCCCCCAACCCCTATTTTTTTTTTTGGCGTGTGTATGTCTAGGTAGGTATCTAGGGTATATGGAATTCTCTGAAGCCCATCCTGGAAACAAACATTTGCATCTAAAGGAGAAGGGGTGGAAATATTTATACACATGCTATCATCTTCTGTTGAGTGTTTCCCTTGGGTCATTAAATCTCTGTGCTTCTGGGCAACCCTTGTCAATGTGCCAAATGGGCTTCCAGCTCCCATGGTATCAGGAAGGCCTTATGGCAGAGAGGGGGTCATATATAGGACCCTTGAAGTAGATTGCTGTAAGTATATGTGAAGGGAATGTGAGTTCCCATAGAACTGTAATGTAACTCTGCTAGAGTAAGACCTGGGGTCAGAAGGTGAGCTACACTAGCACCGGAGGCATAGATTTTAAGGGTGAGATTAAAATACTGTATTCTATATGTACTGCCAACAGGATCAGTGGGCACAGGGGTCAGGGGACATTGTATTTCTGCATGTACTCACAGGGTAGTATTTTGAAAAACAGAAGAGATAAGCAGGGAAAAAAATCAACATTTTTAGGAGCAAGGCAATCTCAACGGAAATAGATGAGGAAAAGTATTGCATTTTGTAAAGCAAAAATAAGCTAAGCTAAGACTGTCCTCTAGCAAAATACATTTTATAAATAGTTATGAATAAGTATGTAGAATCAGATAAATATAGATATGTAGATACTGGTATTACAGACAGAAAGCCAAGAAGGATCTGGATAAGTTGACTAAAAATCAGAAGTTAGTTACTATGAAATGGATAAAACTCAAAGACTGGAATAAGTGGCAGTTGATTGTGAGCACAGGAAAGTCTGTACGACTGAAATTCATTAAAATGTCAGTCAATCTTTCTCTTATTGTATCATATTCAAATTTACAACCAAGTGCTAACATTTATCACAATTTAGGAACAATGATAGTTGAAAGAGGGTTGAGTCACAGAGACAACATATAAGATTTCCAGAATGCATGTAAAACTAAAGAAAAAATTTAATAAAGTAAAAAATATTCAATAATTTGTACTGTGAAAGAGTAATGCAGATAAATGCACAGAAAAAATACTTGTCTTGGGTGGCTTGAAATTTAGTATTCTTTAATCATGAGAACTAAGGATTGTGAAAACTTCAACTGAATCTGCTTCAAGTATGTGAATAAAATTAAAAGTTTAACTGTATGTAGTAGGTTATAAATCTTAAGCTACACCATATTTTTTCTGAAATCATGACTTGAGTTCTGTTATTGACACTAGATACAATGAAGTATACTACTGTAATGATATTAGCTGCTTTCATATTAATTCTAAGTTTCTTTTTCTTTCAAAAATATTCTTCATATCGTCATCTTAGAATAATTTATATATATGCATATGCATATGCATATATTAGCATTATTTCCCCATTAATGGTAAACTTGAAATACTTAATAACCAAGTGGCATTCTTCATTGAATGAAGAGAACACTACATACAGATGTCTGCTCTATATCATGGGTAATTTATTATGGCAGGATAATGAGTACACTTATTTTTTTTCAGTTCTTATAAAAGAAGGTAATACAGAAATATGACAGTATTTTTCTAAGTATGATCTCACTTTAACTCTGGGTCATTAAATCTCTGTACTTTTGGGCAGCCCTTGTCAATGTGCCAAATGGGCTCCCAGCTTTCATGGTATCAGGAAGGCTTTAGGGCAGACAAGGGAGGTTATACTGGATCCTTGCAGTAGATTACTGTCAATTTGTGTAAGGGAAATTTGACTTGATGACTGATTTTTCTTTTTTTACTTGATACATTCCTTTTGAATATCTTTAACACTGCAGATAACATACCTTGAAAAGTAAGTATGGGTAAGAAATTTCTTTTTACTATTTTCCCAGTTAGTTCTTCTAATAAGCATAAGTAGGTTCTAAGATTTCTCAATTTTCCAAATACAAAATCTTAAGAAATGAAGTAAGAACAAAAAAGGTTAACTACTATTCATAAGAACATACAATATAAAGGTGCCTGAGTGATCATTCAAGTTCAGAAATTAACAGAGTAAAAAGGATGAATAGAAAATATGATACAGGGAAGAGGTGAAGAGAAGGAAGCAGGGAAGATAGAAGAAAAGGTGAGATATAGAAAAGATAAAAACCTGAGAAAGATAGATAATTGAGTTGCATAGAAGTAAAGAACAAATACATAAAAATATAATAAACATTAAGTAGTACTGTATATATGCACAACATATTCAATAGCTTTGTTAATGAGTCTTTAAGAACAAAAATACAACATATTTAATGTTTAGCAAAGTGATTTTTATTAGAGACTTTTAAATGTTTTTAACAATATAACAAAAAGCTATAATTGGAAGTATAGTTGAAGATATAGAAGGAAGAGAGGAATAATGAATGGAGGATATCTAAGAGTAGAATACTTCACTAATCTTGTATTTTCTCCCTACATATAACAGGTCAATAATCCAACTCTAGAGCAAAAAGGAATCAAACAAGTTATCCTGTTCTGTTTCTTGTCTATACTGAATCCTTCATAAACTATTGAGCAAACAGACAATTGTCCAAGAAGCTATGATCTCAACTTGCAATGACAGTCATAGAGATTTTATTCTGCGAGGCTTCTCTGACAAGCCATATTTAGAGAAGGTACTATTTTGGGTCATTTTGATCTTTTATTGTTCAACTCTTGCTGGAAATATGGTCATAGTTCTGGTCTTCTTGAAGGAACCAAAACTTCAGACCCCCATGTATTTCTTTCTTTCTAACCTTTCCATACTAGATCTCTGCTTCACCAGCAGCTGCATTCCTCAGCTGTTAGTTAATTTGGGGAGTGCAAAGAAGACCATCAGCTACACTGGCTGTGCCACACAGCTGTACATCTTCTTATGGCTTGGAGCAACTGAGTGTGTCCTTCTTGTTGTCATGGCTGTGGATCGCTATGTAGCAGTATGTCACCCACTACAATACACTACCATCATGCACCCCAAAGTGTGTCTACAGCTGGCTGTCCTTGCCTGGGTTACTGGCGTGGTTCAATCTCTCATCCAGTCCTCTGCTACCCTCAGATTGCCCTTTTGCTCCCATGGAGTAGTAGATGACATTGTGTGTCAAGTTCCAGCCCTGATTCAGCTCTCCAGTGCAGACACTACCTACAATGAAGTCCAAATGTCTGTAGCCAGTGTTATTCTCCTAGTGATACCCCTGATCATCATCCTTTTATCCTATGGTGCTATTGTGAAGGCTGTGCTAAAGATAAAGTCAACTGTGGGGCAGAATAAAGCCTTTGGCACCTGCACATCTCACCTTCTTGTGGTCTCCCTCTTCTATGGTACCGTCACAGGTATCTACCTTCAACCTAAGACACACTATGTTCATGAACAAGGAAAATTTCTCACCCTTTTCTACACTGTTGTAACTCCAACTCTTAATCCCCTTATTTATACCCTGAGGAACAAGGAAGTAAAAGGAGCACTGATAAGATTAGGGAAGAGAGCTTGGGATTCCAAGAATAACTAAGGAGGCTGACACGTTTCCGTTGCTTGACATGGAAAGAGAGATGTATCTTGTTTTGGGTGTAATTTCAGCATCATTCACCAGTCATTCAATTTCTTCATGTGCTTCTGATTCAGGCCAGTATGGTACAGAACTCAATTTTTTAATAGTAATTGTCTTCAAAATTATAGTGCAGTTGAATTGTGGTAAAGAAACACAATAAATTTATTTTTTAAAAAGAACAAGTAATATGTCTCATGCCTTTCCATTTATTTATTTTTCTTTAATGTACTAGAAGTTGAACACAGTGACTCATACATGTTAGGATAATATTTTAATCTCAGCGCTACATCCCAGCCCTCTTTTTACTTTGAGATAGTATCTCACCATCAGGACACCTTGAATTTATAATCCTCCTGCCTCTGCTTCCAAAGTAGCTTTGATTATAGACCTGGGCTACCAGGCTGGGTTATTTCACTTTTTAAAAACATTTTTAAAATTTATATTTATTTTATTTGAGAGACAGAAAGAGCAGATAAAGAGAAAGAGAGATAGAATGGGTGTGCTAGGGCCTCCAACCACTGCAAACAAACTTCAGATGCATTTGCCACCTGTGCATCTGGCCATGTGAGTACTGGGGAATTGAACTTGGGTCCTTAGACTTGGCAGGCAAGTGCATTAACTACTAAACCATCTCTCCAGCCCCTAAATTTTTAAATTCTGTTTCTCTCCACATTCAACTAGTACCAAAAGATTTCTAAAGTTCTGAGAGGGAGACTTTTGAAGAAATGTGCATGTGCTTCTATACTATGATCTAGTGGTCTGTGTTCTGAGTTGCTTCTGTTCTTTACCTCAGTATAGCCATTGTAGACATGTCATTCCCCTTTTATTACCTGTGCAGAGTATCTATCAAGCTTCACATACTGCTTCCTGGTGCTACTACTTTAAGAATATACTGTGACCTCATTTCTCAATTAAACTTGATCTTCTATGCCTACACTTATAGAGTTAGACTTAGTTTGTTTCCTTCATTATAAGTCCCTATTTTAATGAAATGTCTGTCTTACCTAATTCATATTCCTTCGTGTTATAGATATTTATCAATTTGTTGTTATGTAGCTATTATGTACAAGATGCTAGGGACATAGTGACAGGTAAAACATATAAAGTCACAAACATGTAACTTGTCAATTGGCAGAGACAGACCTTACCCCAAATAGTTTTATTTCAATAAATGTTAATATCTTAAGGTAAAAATTCTTGTTTGCTAACTCCTGTGCAAGGATGGTAAGCATACTTCCTGATTTTTTTTTTTTTTATTTTGGTTTTTCAAGGTAGGGTCTCACTCTAGCCCAGGCTGACCTGGAATTCACTATGTAGTCTCTGGGTTGCCTCGAACTCATGCAATCCTCCTACCTCTGCCTCCCGAGTGCTAGGATTAAAGGCGTGCACCACCACGCCCAGCTACTTCCTGATTTTTAACTTTTGATTATCCTCCACCAAGATCTGCTTATTGCTTCTTTCTTTTAAATTTCTTTTTCTTTTTTTTCAAGGTAAGGTCTCACTCTAGCCCAGGCTGACCTGGCATTCACTCTTTACTCCCAGGCTGGCCTCACAGAGATACTTCTACCTCTGCCTCCCAAGTGCTGGGATTAAGGGTATGTGCCACCATGCCTAGCCTTATTGCTTCTTTTTAGTAACTGCATTTAGCTACTAGTTTGTTTAGCTGAAATTATGACTACAAATGTTCACTATCCTATGTAGGCTCTCTTTTTAAATACATTTTTCACATTTTAAGCAATGCTTTTTAAAATTGAGAACTTTAATATATGAGCATATTGCAAAATATTTATATTCTCATCAGGTTATACTCTTATGTCCTCCAATATAGATTTTTAACCCTCTGTTAAGTCTTGGATGCCTCTAATGGACTGCTACTTGAAGCATGTGAAGACAGAACTAGGGTTAGGCACTTTCGCTACCCATTTTCCAAATGACTTATGCCACTTCTTTCAGAATTAGATATTTCATAGTCAATATTTTGAAATCAAACTAAGTTGGTCACAATCACTGTGAGGAACATAAATACTTAAGCATGCATTTTGTCACCTTAGCATGAAGGCTGTTTCTGGTGTATGGTAAGGTTGGTAAGATTTAGTAAGGTTGCAGAGTTGGAGAAGTTCTGGGGATAAAGAGGTTCTAGTGTGGATAGAAATGTTTTCTTGATGGTGAGAAGTGGCAGTTACCCTGGAGATGGAAACAGAGCTGGGCTGTTTTTTTTTTTTTTTTTTTTTTTTTTTTTTTGGTTTTTCGAGGTAGGGTCTCACTCTAGCCTAGGCTGACCTGGAATTCACTATGGAGTCTCAGGGTGGCCTCGAACTCACGGCGATCCTCCTACCTCTGCCTCCCGAGTGCTGGGATTAAAGGCGTGTGCCACCACGCCCGGCTCAGAGCTGGGCTGTTTTGTTTTGTTGTTGTTGTTTGTTTGTTTGGGGGTTTGGGGTGGTTGTTATTGTTGTCTCATTAAGTAGAAAGTTTGTATGGACATGTTGTGTGTTGATACCATTGTTTCCCTCCTCCATGCCCTCATTCAGCTAACAGTCCTCCTAAGTGGCATTGCTAGTATGCACAATGGGGTTGTGGGTTATGAGATGTGAGAGCAGTAGTCAGTCATTGTAAGGCGGTAGGGCGGAGGACAATGCCTCTGGACATTCCTTTCCACTCTGTAGCTCTTACAATCTTTCCACCACCTCTTCTGCAAAATTCCCTGAACTGCGGTGGGTGTGTTTTAGGTCTACTTTAGTGTTGTGCTCTCTGCAGCTTCTGGATTTCTGCTTTGGTGCATTTTGAGTATCTTCAGTGTCTGTCTCCATCACCCTGGCACTGGTTTTCAGGCTTCCCATTGAAGCCGCACTCTTGCTCTTCTCCCCAATTCCTCTGTGGTTTCACCTAGGCCCTGGCTGATGTGCAAGGGGTGATTTATCTCCTCTGTTCTCACTGTCTTCAGCACAGGGGAACTGGGAGTCAGGAAACAGGGAGTCTAGGGCTACTCATGCTGCATGCGTATGGGGTCCCAGCAGCCCCACTCCAGCAGCAGGGGAACTGGGCTGTGCTGTGCTTAAAGTTCACTTTCTCTCAAACTATTCCAGAAAAACACCAGAGGGAAATTATGAGCCTAATGTTAAAATTCACATAAATTTTGTGATTGTTCTGACTCCAATAAATGAGAGCAGCAAAAACAGAAAGAGCAAAGGTCCTTGACCTTAAGAATTCATAAAATTTACATGGTACACTTGTTATGACTTATATTCTCCACACTTTTTTTTGTTTGTGTGTGTAAAATATGCTGAATGGTGTGGTGGTGGAGGTGGTGGTGGTGTGTATGTGTGTGTGTGTGTTTGTGTGGTGTGTATATGCATTTGTGTCCATGTGTTTGCCCTGCCATGGCCAGAGCAGAACTTCTGGTGTTCCAGTTCTTGAGCTGAAGTCTCTTAGTGATCAAAGCTTGCAGTTTTTTTTCATGATCTCAGATGATTCTTTTTTGTTGTTGTTCTGAGGTAGGGTCTCACTGTGGCCCAGGCTGACCTGAAATTCACTATGTAGTCTCAGGGTGGCCTTGAACTCACTGCGATCCTCCTTCCTCTGCTTCCTGAGTGTCAGATGATTCTTAAGTCTCTGCTCCCCTATATGACTGGGTTTACAGGCACACAGAGCCACACCCAGCTATTTATATGGATGCTGATTAAATTCAAGTGATCTCTCATGCTTGAACAAAAAGAACACTTAGCTGTTGAGCCATCTCTCCAGATCCCAGCATTTCTTATTTAAATAATCTGATTAGGCCATGGAATGGGCACTTTTGTAACTGTATTATTCTGGTACCAGCCATAGATAGGAAATTCAAGTCCAGAGAGTTATCAGGCAAAATGTCATGAATTTCAAATGAGCAGTCATTTTAAAAAACTAAGTGAAGGGAAAACAGTCTAGAAATGGGATAAGGGCAGCAGTACATTTATCACAAGGTGAGGACTGAGGATCGAATTATCTTGTCATAGGAACTTAGGGATAAAGTAGTGTCTTCAGGGAAGATTCTCATTTCAGTTAATATCAAGGGGTGCAGACAATGTGAAATCAATAAGTTTCTTAATCATAAAACATGATATTTCAGTGTTACATTGGAAGATTTGAGAAAGAGGTGGATTTGTGGTAAAGGAAAGGGATTCTGTTAAGGAAAAAAGAGCAATATAAATAGAGATGACACAGAACTGTTAACAACAGGAAACCGTTGATCAGAGGCACTGTGAATAGCTACAAACATTTTTGTCAATCTTCATTTCATTTAATGCTATTTGAAAACATCCTGGAATAGATACTGTCAAGCACTTTTATAAAATGATGAACAAGTCAGTGATGTCTTCCTTCGTAGACCCAATAGGAGATATTTCCTTAGGTTAATGGCTTACTCCAAAAATAGCTGGCTATGTTTTGGCTTCATACATTGAGTTTCTCAGAAATTAATAGAATTGGGAGCTGGAGTGAAGCATCCTTGTCTATGTCCTGTGTCCTGAGGCAAACAGGTCAAACATTCTGATAGTCACTATGATAGCTCTGTGCACATTGTCCTATAATCCACTCAAGTCGTTTATACCAGACAGCATCAGCCATGAGACAGTGTATTCATGTTTTCATAAAGGTCAGTGTGAAAGGCTGTGGGCAACTGCAACTTGTCTCAAAGCCTATTATGTATGCTTAGTCACAACAAGTGTGCAATTTGCCATTAGTCTTATATGTATGTGTGCCAGTGTGTGTTCACATATCTGCTTGATTGCTTGTGGCTGTGTCAATGCATATATATGTGAAAGAAGTAACATTGTAAAACGTGGCTCTTATAGAAATTAGAGGACAGTTGCCATTTTCACAATGACCAAAGGTGAATTTGTAAAAGTACCATTTGAAAGGAAAAAAAAAAAGTAGATATGAGTAATAGGAGCAAAAAGTCACTACTCAGACTGGGGAGATGGCTCAGTGGGTAAAATGCTTGCCAGCACCAACATAGAAGCAAAGCATGGCAGCACAGAAGTAGAATTCCAGCACTGGGGTGTCAGGGATAGATGGATCCCTGGAGCTCCCTGGCTAGCTAATCTAACAGAATTTATGAGTTCAATATTCAGTAAGAAATTCCATATCAAAAAATAAGGTGAGCGCTGGAGAGATGGCTTAGTGGTTAAGCACTTGCCTGTGAAGCCTAAGGACCCCAGTTTGAGGCTCATTTCCCCAGGACCCATGTTACCCAGATGCACAAGGGGGCGCTCGCATCTGGAGTTCGTTTGCAGTGGCTGGAGGCCCTGGCATGCCCATTCTCTCTCTCTCTCTTTATCTGCCTCTTTCTCTCTCTGTCTGTCGCTCTCAAATAAATAAGTAAATAAAAATACCTTCCCCCCCAAATAAGGTAAGAAGGCCAAATGAGCCGACGGGTGCAATAGTGGCACGTCTGTCATGGTGGAAACCAACTGCCCTCCAGCTGGACTGGAGGCCCGCTCCATGGGGAGGGGGGGATACATCCCTGATACTGAAAACTTAAAACAGGGGTAGTCATGAGCCCTAGGAGTGTAACATCTGCTGATGTCTGGAAAAATGTATATACTATGCTTATCAAACTGCCCAGTAAGCACTTCTCTTAATATTTATACCCTTATATAAACACTACTCTCACTTTGGGTAGAGAATCTTCTCTTTTCAGATGGCAGTGACCTTGGGACGACTCAGAAGGTATCATAGTGCTGGAAAGAAGTGACTGGAGTACTGAGTAACATCTTGCTCACACCTTCCAAGGCTCAGGGTCTAATGCAGAAGAGGTGGCGGAAAGAATGTAAGAGCCAAAGGAAGGGTAGGACTCCTTACAACGTCCTCCCTCCAGACATAAAATGGCCTGGATATCCATGACCTCACAGTGCCTGACACTACCGACACAAGACCATCATAAGAGGAGGAAAAGATCATGACATCAAAATGAAAGAGAGACTGACTGAGATGGGGAGGGGATATGATGGAGAATGGAATTTCAAAGGGGAAAGTGGGGGGAGGGAGGGTAGCACCATGGGATATTTTTTAAAATCATGGAAAATGTTAATAAAAATTAAGAAAAAAAAATAAGGTAAGAGAATTTTAGAAAGATAACCAGCTTGTATGTACACACACACACACACACACACGCACGCACCCACAAAAAGTTACCACTTACCAAGGAAATGTAAGAGAATTTAATTCACAGCTCACAGCTTTTCAATAATTTGGCTTAAATTTGCCTTTCAGATTCCTTTCTCCCTTATCAAGATGTTGCAAACTTTTCATCCATATGTTGTCTCCTAAATATATTCGGGGTTCCACTTTCACCTGCTCAATGCCTGCATCTGTTCTTTGACACACTTCAAGGCCAGGTGCAACTACCTAAAGCTCTTGTGGTCCTGTTGCTTCTTTTCTGGATGAAATGAACCATGCATTCTATACTGTATTTAGTCATTCTGTTGGTGTGCTGCCTGAATAATCTTGGGTTGCTACATTTTTTATTTTAGAGAGAGTGAGAGAGACAGAGAAACAGATGGAGGGAGAGAGAGAGAGAGAGAGAGAGAGAGAGAGAGAGGGTGAGAGAATTGGCACTCCAGGGCCTCAGCCACTGAAATCAAATGCCAGATGCTTGTGCCACCTAGTGGGCATGTGCAACCTTGCCACACCTTTGTGCATCTGGCTTATGTGGGATCTGGAGAGAGATTGAACATGGGTCCTTATGCTTCACAGGCAAGCACCTTAACTACTAAGCCATCTCTCCAGCCCCCAGTTCTTCTTTAAGACAACTTCAATAACTATATTTTCTTAATATTTTTCACACTTAGGGTATTTATAATTTGATGGAGGGTATGGGGAGTAGATTAAATAATTCATTCCAGATTTTTCAAATATATTGATTTCATCTATATTCCACCTTTTTGGAATAAAATTTTATCTCTAATTACTTACCATTAGACTGATAGCAAGGTAAGATATTGGATACACAGAATTTGTAAGAACAGTTAAGTTATAGTCTCTATTTGGAGACCTGATATTAAACCAGTACAGAGGGGCAGGAGAGATGGTTCAGGGGTTAAGGCACTTGCTTGCAAAGCCTAGAAACCCTGGTATGATTCCCCAGTACCTATGTAAAGCCAGATACACAAGGTAGCACATACATCTAGCGTTCATCTGCAGTGGCTGGAGGTCCTGGATCTCTCTCTCTCTCTCTCTCTCTCTCTTTCTTTCTCCCTTTCTCTCTCTGACTATCTCTTAAATAAATAAATTAATTAATAAAACAATTTTTAAAAAACAGAACAGAAAGCAAGACTTACTGGGTAGTCCCTTCTATAATTGATTAGCATCCATTGTGATTTTCTGTGTTTAAGATGGCAAAGTGATATTTTGACTATCATCATTGCATATGTGGATTATGATTTTTTTCTCCTTTACTGGTATTATCTGGTAGCAATAACTCTGGAAAATTTGCACTCAACTGTTTGGTATTCAAAATCATCTTGGTTATTGCTATGTGTATCTTATGTCCAGTTTCAGTGATTTTTGTTATAAGATTTTGATATGGACATCTTATCAAATTAAGGACGTCTGATTCTATTGCTAGTATGCTGTATGTTTTCATTTTTTTTTTTACTTTAAAAATATTACATACTAGACCAGGGAAATGGCTCAGTGGTTAAAGGAACTTGCTTGCAAAGACTGCCAACCCAGGTCCAATTACCCAGTACCCATGTAAAACAAGATGTACAAAATGGTTCATGAGTCCAGAGTTTATCTGCAGTAACAAGAAGTCTGGCATGCCAAAAAAACCCCCCCACACACATACACACACACACAAACACAAACACACACGGACATGTGTGCACACATTCCCGCTCTCTCTCTCTCTTTCTCAAATGAATAAATAAAAATATAGAATATTTCTTTTAAAATATTAAATCATTCTTTTTCAAGTTTATTTATTTGAGAGAGTCAGAGAGAGAGAGAGAGAGAGAGACAGAGAGACAGAGACAGAGACAGAGACAGAGAGAGAGAATGGGCACGCCAGGGCCTCTAGCCACTGCAAGTGAATTGCAGAAGCAAGCACCACCTTGTGCATCTGGCTTACATGGGTCCTGGGGAATCGAACCGAGGTTGTTTGGCTTTGCAGGCAAATGCTTTAACTGCTAAGCCATACCTCCAGCCCTTAAATCATTCTTACTTAACAAAATTGTGTATGTTTATAGAATATACCTGATCTTTTGATATAGGCATACATTTGTAGAATGGTGAAACCCATATAATTAGTACATGTACTGCTGTTCATGTTTACCATTTGTTACTGTGTTAAGAATACTTAGAATTACAAAATGAATACTTGAAATGTATTTTATGACCACTTTTAAGTATACAGAATACTGTTCTTAATTATTGTTACTATGATGTGCAGTAGAAATCTTGAAATTATTACTCCTATTTAACTGAAACTTTGCACTCTTAAACCACTGCCTTTCCAGTCTCTCACCATTGCCACTTCTCCGTCAGCCTCCGGTGCCCACCACTTATATAAGTTATTAGAGTCCACATATATGTGGCATATTATTGGGCTTGGCCTTTCTGTGCCTGGCTTAGGTCCCTTAATGTTCTCTAAGCTCATCCATGGTATCACAATTGGCAGGAAACTCCAAAGAATATACAAAGTTATTATCATTAATAAATGAATTCAGAAAGGTGAAAAATATAGACCTATATATATCTCAAGAAATTTTGTCTGCATATACTCATAAGAAACAATTAAAAAATTTCTTTTCAAAATTCTTAATTACAACATAAAAAATATATATATATATATATCTGGTCTGGATGGAAAACACACAACTTTATTTATTTATTTTTTGATTGTTTTATTTTTAATGATGGGAAAAAAACACACATCTAAAACTGAAGCTTCTGGAAGAACCACTTGTTCTTGCCCGTCTTGTATCTCTCCTTAAACTTGACCTTGGCCTCCCGTCTGGCCTTACGTTTCAGAGCTGGGTCTCTGAAGACATCTTTGTTGACAACAGTTTTGTCCAAGGGGATATCCACAGAGTATCTTGTGGGCATGAGGTGATTATAATTATAAACCTTCACAAAACACTTGATCTTTTGGCAATTTTCTTCTTGCCCATGGCAGCTGTCACTTTGCGTGGATAGCAGTCAATTCCAGCCACCAGAGCATGGCTGTATGGACGGTCGGAGGTGCCATCATCAATATTCTTCACGATGACGGCTATGCGTCCGGAGTAGTGGCAGCCAGGACCAGCCCCACTTTCCCGGGTTTCATGAACTTGCCCATTTCCACAGCCAGCGGCGGGCACACAGCAGGAAGGAAGCACACACATCTTTAATACCAGCACTTGGAAGACTGAGGCAGTAGAATCACATGTTGAGATCAGCCTTGACTACATAGCAAGGCTCTGTGAAAAAAAAAAATTGGCTAAATTGTAACTTCCTGCAGTGGATCTTACAACAAAATTACTTCAAAAGATGGCAATATCCAGATGCTGACATTAGTCTGCAGTCCACTAATCATTATGTTATTTAATTGTGATGTATAATTCTTAGGTATGAAAATGTACAATGGTTATGTTAAGTGTTACTAGCATCTATATAAACTATGGCCAAGATACATGAGACCTCTTGGTAATATCATTGTAAGTTTTTTTTTTTCAAATCTAAAGTAATCCAAATACTAAATGTAATTAAAATTTATATTGTTAGACATAAAAAAACATAGTTATGGAGGCTGGAGAGATGGCTTAGCAGTTAAGCACTTGCCTGTGAAGCCTAAGGACCCTGGTTCGAGGCTGAATTCCCCAGGATCCACATAAGTCAGATGCACAAAGTGGCACATGCATCTGGAATTCATTTGTAGTGGCTGGAGGCCCTGGCATGCCCATTTTCTCTCTCTGTCTTTCTCTCTCCCTCTATCCCTCTTTCTCTCTCTGTGGCTCTCAAATACATAAATAAATAAGTTAATTAATTAAAAGTTAAAAAAAAACACAGTTATGGGCTGGAGAGATGGCTTAGCAGTTAAGACATTTGCCAGCAAAGCCAAAGGACCCAGGTTTGATTCCCAGTACCCATGTAAAGCTAGATGCACAAGGTGGCACATGCATCTGGAGTTCATTTGCAATAGCTAGATGCCCTGGCAATCCCAGTTTCTCTCTCTCTCTCTCTTTTGCATCTTTCAAATAAATAGATAAAATATTTTATTTATTTATTTCTTTTTCTTTTTTTTTTTTTCGAGGTAGGGTCTCACTCTAGCCCAGGCTGACCTGGAATTCACTATGGAGTCTCAGGGTGGCCTTGAACTCATGGCAATCCTCCTACCTCTGCCTCCTGAGTGCTGGGATTAAAGGCATGCGCCACCACGCCCGGCTAGATAAAATATTTTAAAAATACAGGCAGACATGAGACAACAGCGCACACCAAATAGAAATATTACAAAAAATTTATTATGTGTTAATTTTATATCCTATTACTTTGCTGAAAGTGTTTATCAGCTCTAGAAATTTTCTGGAGTCCTTAGAGCCTCATGTATAGAATCATATCACCTGCTCAAACAGGATAATTTGACTTCTTCCTTTCCAATTCTTATTTCTTTCTCTTGCATATTTTTCTGACTAAGACTCCAAGCACTATATTAAGTAACAGTAGAGAAAGTGGATACTCTGAGGTTTTTTGTTTGTTTTGCTTTGAGAGTTTCCTCAATTTAGTATATTAGTTTGTTTCTAGGTTTGTTATATGTTAAGATATGTTCCCTCCATCCCTAGTCTCTCCAGTATTTTTATCATGAAGGAGTATTGAGTTTTGTCAAAGGTCTTTTTGCATCTATTGAAATAATCATGTGGTTTCTGTTCTTGAGTCAATTATATGATAAATTACAATTTATTGATTTGTGTATGGTGAAATGTCCATGTATTTCTGGAATAAAGGTGATTTAATTGAGGTGAATGATCTTTGGATAGGTTCTTGAATGCAATAGTCAAAGTATTTATTAAGAATATTTGCATTTGGGCTGGAGAAATGGTTTAGCGGTTAAGCGCTTGCCTGTGAAGCCTAAGGACCCCGGTTCGAGGCTTGATTCCCCAGGACCCACGTTAGCCAGATGCACAAGGGGGCACATGCATCTGGAGTTCGTTTGCAGTGGCTGGAGGCCCTGGAGTGTCCATTCTCTCTCTCTCTCTCTATCTGCCTCTTTCTCTGTCTGTCGCTCTCAAATAAAGAAATAATAAAAAAATAAAAAAAAAGAATATTTGCATTGATATTCCTCAAGGATATTGGTCTACAGTTTTTTTTTTTTTTTGTGAATCTATCTGGTTTGGGTATTCTTAATTTTTTTTTTTTTTTTTTTTTTTTTGGTTTTTCGAGGTAGGGTCTCACTCTAGCCCAGGCTGACCTGGAATTCACTATGGAGTCTCAGGGTGGCCTCGAACTCACGGGGATCCTCCTACCTCTGCCTCCCGAGTGCTGGGATTAAAGGCGTGCGCCACCACGCCCGGCTTGGTATTCTTAATTTTTAATTTTTAAATTTGGCTTTCAATTCTTCTTGAAAGATTAGATAAAATTCTGTGGTGAACCCACCCAGACCTGGACTTTTTTGAAGTGCCCGATTTCTTTTTATTACTGCTTTGATCTCCTCACTTGTTATAGGTCTATTTAACTCTTTTATCTCATCTTGGTTTAACTTTGGTAAATAATATGCATCTAGAAGATCATCCATTTCTTACAGATTTTCTAATTTTTTAGGATATAGGCTTTTAAAAATATTTCCTGGGCTGGAAACAAAGAACTATGCATACCAACAGTTTTGGCTCTAAAACAAATGGAAGATTTCAACTCTGTGCAGTGGCCTTACCTTAGCACTATGACTCCGAATGAAAGGAATGGCCTGTCCCAGACAAAAGCAGAATCCTCAGAGAAGGAGTTTCCATTCTAAGAGCTGAGGATATTCATACACAAGCCAAATGTCAGGTCAGTCAATTTTCAAATCCTATGTCTATTCACCTTTTTCTGTCTCTCCACCTACCCTGTTCCTAACACCTATTTTTACTTTAGCAGGTAAGCTTGGTTCTTGCTCTACACTTACCCTAGATGGCTTTGTTTTAGACGTGCGTGCACATGCATGCGTGTGTGTGTGTGTGTGTGTGTGTGTGTGTGTGTGTTGTGTGTAGAGGTATGGGGGGGTTGTACTTTGTTTTGTCTACTCTGTGTTGTTCAATTTTCTTTCTTCTTTTTTCTCCTTACTTTTCCCCTGAACATTTTTATCTCTCAAAGTTCTAGCTTACAGAAACTCTCAAAACTAGCCTCCTGAGAGACAGAACTATTTCACGGTAGCTGTTTGCATAACTTCATCCTATCTCTTTAGCCTATTATTAGATAAAATTCTTTCACCTTCTCTGACTTTTTTCTCTTTAACTCTTACCATTCTACCTTAGACTCATGTTCCCCTCTTTTACTTTTTCTATAGCAACCCAATACTAACTACTTGTTCTACATAGTTTTTCCCTTTATCTTTTCCTCCTCTCACCAACCTGCAATAAGTAATAAATGAATGCATGCAATACTGTCAATGGTCTCTTACTCCTTAAATTGATTAACATTGAAGAGGTGATTATTTTACAATCTATTACTATTATTGTAGTGTATCTATTCCAGACTGAGACTATTATTACTAACAATACTCTACTTGAAGGGGAGGATTTGGGAGAGAGCCTGGTGCTCTGACCAACAGTCTTTCCTTGCTGTGCTCTCATTACTCCCTTTTTTTTTTTTTTTTTTTGGTTTTCCGAGGTAGGGTTTCACTGTAGCCCAGCCTGACCTGGAATTCACTCTGTAGTCTCAGGGTGGCCTTGAGCTCACGGCAATCCTCCTACCTCTGCCTCCCGAGTGCTGGGATTAAAGGCGTGCGCCACTTCGCCCGGCTTTCATTACTCCCTTTTGGAGTGGGAATGCTTACTTTGTGCTATTATGTGTTGAAGTTTATATAACTTGTGTTTTGATTTTACAGAGCTCAATGTTAAAGGAATAGCTTGAGTGTCAGATGAGACTTTGGAATTCTGAACAGTGTTGGGACTAGTCCAAACTATGGGACCTTTAATGTTGGACTGAATGCACTCCTACCTCTGCCTCCCTAGTGCTGGGATTAAAGGCATGCACCACCACACCCAGCTTCTAAGAAGTTTTTGATTGTTTTTTTTTTATTTCCTTGATGACCTATTGTTTATTCAGTAGTGTGTCTTTATAACCTCCAGGAGTTTGTGTATTGTTTGTAGGTTTTTTTTTTCTTGTTAATTTCTAGTTTTAGTGCATTGTGGTTAAATGAAATACAAGGAATTATTTGTTTTCCTGAATTTGTTCAGGCTTGTTTTATGTCCTTCATGTGGCTTATAAAACTTTTTTACACCAAAATCTACAGACTTTGCTGAAAGAAACTGAACTAAAACAATTAATCTTGTATTTACAGATTGATAAACTTAATATTGGCAACAGTTCAGTACCACAAAAATGATTGACAGATTCAATACAATAATTATTAAGAATAACAATTTTTCTGAGAAACAGTAAAAGCAATCATCAAATCAACACAGAAGTGCAAGTGGCTCCAAGTAACCACATATTGAAAAGAAGATTGAATGACCTACACTTGAATTTCAAAAGCTGCAACAAAGTTACTAAAGTTTTTTTTTTTTTTAATACAATGGCAATGGCAGAGGGACAATTAAGCAAACAGAATAGAAATGAGAGCTCAGAAAGAAATTTTCACATATTTAGCCACTGTTTATAGACAAAGTGATATGAAAAATAAAGAATTAAGACTTTATCAAATGTGAAAAATCCTTGGACAGACTAAGTGGAAATATCTGTGAATCATGTATTTAATAGGAGGCTAAAACTGAGAATATATGAATATTCAAATTAAACTTTGGTCAAATGAATATTGCACTGTCAAAATCAGAAAAAAATATTGTAAGAAAAAAAAAAAAGAGGACAAATCCCTCAACAAAACTCTAGAGAACTGACTTCACCACTATGTTGCAAGATCAGATGAGGAAAAACTGACCACAAGTTCTGGTTTTCCAGATCCACATGTAAGTAGCTTAGAAGTTCTTGTTCTGGGTTAATAACATGACACTGAGAAAATCAAAAAGCCAACAACTCATTTTCTATAAGATTGGTGAGGTCATAGAGGAAGTGAGCAAAAGGAATCTGTGTTCACAGGAGCAGTGACTCGTCAGAAAAATACAGGGTGAGAACTAAACTGAGATTGAAAACCATGAATGATAGATCATGAAATTCTGGAGGCTCTGTGTGAACAAACTGAGATTTCATTTATTTATTTATTTTTATTTATTTATTTATTTATTTATTTATTTATTTATTTATTAGAGAAAGACAGAGAGCAGGAGGAGGAAAGAATGGTGCTCCAGGGCCTCCTGCCACTGCAAAGGAGCTCCAGACACATGTACCACCTTGTGCATCTGGCCTACGTGGGACCTGGAGAATTGAATCTGGATGCTTAGGCTTTACAGGCAAGTGCCTTAACCACTAAGCCATCTCTCCAGCTCCAAACTGAGATTTTAAAAGCTCTTGCAAGACCCGTTCAGAGCAGGGGAAGAGGAGAAGAAGCCATTTTGAAGTATCCCAGAACACTCTGGCCTTGAGGGTATTGCCGCCAAAGACGCTAACCACTGCCTAACCTGAAGGGTTTCAACATTCATATCAAATGAACCAATAAAAAATTTCCCAAAACTTCCCACTCCAAAATCCTCATCATTTTCAATTTTCCAGTCTCCTATTTGCCATAGGCATATCTTAAAACTAGAACTTGTAAGGTAAAAGCAAGATACTAAGTGAACATTGGGAGGCAACAGAGCCTAGTTGCACAGCCTATAAAAACAACCACCATGTCCTTTGTATTCCAGGATGGAGGCTTCAAGGAGTCTTGTCCTTGTATACAAACTTGGGAGGTGTCTGAGAAGAGGCCCCAATTTGCCCAAAGAGAGTGATGACTGATTATCTACATTTTCTATGAGAAAGAATATTAAAATTTGTGCCAGATGCTCGTGAGGGGTTAGTAGCAAGTTTGGAAGAAGCATGGGGCTAGAGAGCTTCAAAAATTTCAACAATAGATTTAGAGGAAAAATAAATTTAGCTGAATGACAAAATATCTAAAGTATTTTAAATTTAGCTCTACTGAGTTAATGCTTCATGCTTCTGAATATGATACTCTGTGTCTGAATGCTTGTCCACAAATATCCATAGATAGTACAATGCTCCAATCATACAACCATATTCAGGAACTCTGAAGATTCACCTTTATTGTCCTTTCTCAACATTCATTTCATTTCCATCACCAACTTTTCACTTATTAATTCAACTCTCTGTTGACCACTTCTTTGGCATGTTTTTCAGTTCTTGGATAAATCACTTAATATTATTCGAGTTAATGAAGTTGATATTGAAAGTTCCCGATAAGTCTGTTTGCTCTTTGGTGCTGATGTGGGGAGGGCTGACCTCTTGTGTCAAGGATAGGAAGAGCATACAATCGTAGAGGCTTTTCTCAGCCCAACTGAACCATATGCTAGTAAGGTTACTTCTGTTCCTGTAAGCACTGGATTCTAGAAAAAATAATTAAAAAAATTCCCAATCCAATGTAACTCAAAATTTAAAAGTCGCTGGGTATGGTGATGCATGCCTTTAATCTCAGCACTCAGGAGGCACAGGTAAAAAGATTGCTATCAGTTTGAGGTCAGCCTGAGACTACAGACTGAATTCCAGGTCAGCCTGGGCTAGAGTGAGACCCTACTTTGAACCCCCCCCCAAAAAGAATTAAAGGTTTATATCTTCACTCTGGTAACACTAATACTTCACATATTATTAGCTAGAATTAAGATTCACCATAATCCAGTGTAAACTCACTTGGCTCTATCTAACTCAGAGAATGATAACTGTTCAAAACCTACATTTTAACCATATTCAAGCAATTAGGACTAACTCAGAAAAACTATAGGCAAAATCTGTGACTTGAGACAAAATGTGATATGTGTTGCACCTTGGGTAGAGTATCTTGAAAGCAGCTTCTCCAAAGACTTCCTGATGAAAAATGTACCAAATAACTCATAAATGTGATCTGAACTGATAAGCATGAGACAAGCAACTCATGGTCTATGAGGACATACATGAGTCAATCAACTTGTCATTTATTATATATCAGTAACTTCAAGCATTCTTTCAATTCAACTACAGCACCCCATAGTTTTCTATTAAATTAATCTTAAATAAAAGCTGTGAGTACAGTCAGTACAGGGTTCTTTCTCCAGGGAACCACCTGGCCCTCCTTTAAATAATATTCTGCATGTTGTGTGTCCATTTTGCATTAATCCAAACACTGCTAGATGGTATAAGCAATACACTGGACAGTGTAAACAATACTGTGTAAACAGCACAGAATAGCAGTTACCATTAATTCAAGACATTTATTACTTAAAAAAATTTTTTTGATTTTTTTAGGTAAGGATATCCTAGCCCAAGCTGACCTGGAATTCACTATGCAGTCTCAGGGTGGCCTCGAACTCACGGCAATCCTCCTACCTCTGCCTCCTGAGTGCTGGGATTAAAGGCATGTGTCACCATGCCAGGCTGTTTAAATATTTTTTATTTTATTGATTTATTTGACAGAGAGAAAGAGGCATAGAAAAAGAGAGAGAACGGGTGTACCAGGGCCTCCAGCCACTGTAAATAGATTCCAGATGCATGCACCACCTTGTGCATCTGGCTTATATGGGTCCTGGGGAATCAAACCTGGGTCCTTTGGCTTTGCAGGAAAGTGCCTTAACCGCTAAGCTATCTCTCCAGCCTGACATTCATTACTTTAAATTGCTGGTTGTTTTGCCATTTACATTCACTTCTTTTGGCTCCCAATTACTAGCATGTTTCTGTAAGCAAAGCTAGAGCTGTCCACAACTCTCACAAGGGGAATCAGACTGCTCCCAACACTCTCCAGTGAGAAAAAAAAAATAGTGTAAGTCTCCTGGGGAAAGTAAAAGGTAAGGAATCAGGGCACAGATTACAGTATAATATATTAATAGCGCATAGTTTTCCAGGAAAGTAGAAAGCTCAAATGTATTGTCATGTGATTAGAGCAATCGTGCGTGTGTGTGTGTGTGTGTGTGTGTGTGTACACATTGGGATATTGCTATGAGGGAAATGATGCTATCTTATGAGACACACAATCTTCCTGATATCAGACATGCTTCTTGGCTGCAACATAGGCTTCTCAGCGTGAAGCATCAGAGATGAGAATGGGAGTAGTTTGCATCCTCTGAAATTTGTAGTGTTATAAGGAGAGAGTGCAGAGAAAGTTGGAGAGTGGCTCATCTGAAGCAGTGACCATCTATTTCTCCCATTCAGATATGGTAATTAAAGGTATGTGTGACACCCTATTGTGAAGGCAGGTCTTGGGGAGAGTGAATTACACTGTGAAAGCGGACAGCAGATAATCAAGGCACTTTTCAGTTCTTGTCACTATTTTTTAAAATATTTTAATTTATTTATTTGAGAGAGAGAGAGAGAGAGAGAGAGAGAGAGAGAGAATGGGTGCACCAGAGCTTCCAGCCACTGAGAACAAACTCCAGATGCATATGTCACCTTGTGCATTTGGCTTACATGGGCTCTGGGGAATCGAACCAAGGTCCTTTAGCTTTGCAGGCAAGCACCTTAACTGCTAAGCCATCTCTCCAGCCCTCTTGTCACTATCTTAATTAGTTATTTTCTTCTCTGAAAGATGCTTACTCAAATTTCTACCTCTCTTGTCAGAAAAAAAGCTATGAGTTGTTCTGAACACCATGAGAAATTAATGTATCACTTGCTATTGTGGGATGGAAAAACCTACATTACTCTGCACATGATCATCAGGACAGTTTTTGCTATGTAATGTTACATCACCACTCAGCTAAGTAAATGGTCCTTGATGAAGGGGCTATGAGGAAACTAGAAAGCCATGAGTGATTCTCCTAATAATCTTCTCAAGACCGCACAAATTGCATGTTCTATTAACAGGTTTGAGAAATAATACTTTCATAAAAATGCAGATAAACATTTATTTAGTGTTTCTAGATATTGACACTCAACTATTTCAAATACAGAAGCAAATAATTTATCGCAGGTTTTTGTTCAGCTGACAGGAAGTAAAGAAACATTTGGCCGTAAAAGAATATGTAAGGAAATGACTCCTTCAGTGAACATTGTAACTATATGACACCAACTCAGAATGATCAGCGATGCAGGGTCATTTTCAAAGCGCAGTGATGCAGAGTGTACTTGTCTTAGGTTTCCAGGCTTAAGTGGCACACAAAGAAAGTCATTGAGCTTTAACTTTTTGTTTTAGTTTTAGAGACAATGAGAGCAGGAGAGAAGAGACAGAGAGAAAGAATTTGCACTCAAGGCCTCAGCCACTAAAATCAAACTCCAGACACTTGCACCACCTAGTGGGCATGTGCAACCTTGTACTTGCCTCACCTTTGTGCATCTGGCTAATATGGGATCTGGAGAGTTGAATATGGTCTTTAGGCTTCACAGGCAAGTGCCTTAACCGCTAAGGCATCTCTCCAGCTCTTACTGACCTCTTAAATGTACACCATCTCATTTGTCTATCACACATATTTCCAACTGTCACTAGAAATACATCTGCTGATATAAATCTTTATAAACTTACCAATGTTGATTACACACCTAACTTTAAAACATTGAAGACCTCCCTATAAAATCTAATTTATTATTGGTATCAAATCATTGTGTTGATATTATCACAATACCTTTTTGAAAGACTTCGTTTTGACTATTGATATGGGTTTATATATTGATTGCTACAGAGGGGTAACCCATGATTGCCTTTACTTAAGCTTTAAAGAGCTGGGGATGTGACATTTAACTCACCATTTTGCTGTTTACTCTGACTCTCATCCCCAACATAAATAATTGCATTTGGCAACTGCAGTCAAAGTGGAATGATAGCATTTAAGGTAGGATACCCTTGTGATGGCACCAGTTAAACAAGGGTCAGACTATCTTCTTTTTATGTTTTTGGCTAGACTATGCCCTTTGGTCCCTCCACCACAACTGTACTTTCTTCCGGAGGCAGAAATATGTGATGTGTAAAACACATATGTGAATGTAACTGATGAATGAGACAATAGATTTACATAGCCAGAGCTTTCTGTATAACTGTAAAACTATTGCTAAGCAGTCAGGACATCTAAAAATATCTTTTGGGTTAAGAAGTTAATAAGCCATTTTCTTTTTCTCAACCTCCTATGAATTTTATTATGCATGAGATATATAAATTGATTACAGTGCCACCAAACTATTTGCAAATTCTTTATAATAATTGTAAATGCATCCTAAAAGATTACTCAGTGTTTAAGTAGTTTTTATGATGGATGAATGCACTTGAGGGTGTGTGCATTCACATAAAATTTTTGTTACATGCTTTAATTTATGTCAACCCCATTGCTTACTATGCTTAATATTTTAGATTTTTTTTGCATATACCAGTGTATATTCAAGTTAATGGATTAAAATGATCTATAGTACCAAACTATTTTCTCCTGAGACCTAAAACTCAAGTGATACTTTTGTGTATATATGTATGTACATATTCTTTGCTTTTGCTTTCTCTACAATGGCATATTGTACAATGGGTAGAAAAATTATAAAAAAAGAGTTGAGGGCTGGGGAGATTGCTTAGTGGTTAAAGCATTTGCTTGCAAAGCCTAAGGATCCAGGTTTGATTCCCCAGTACCCACGTAAAGCCAGATGCACAAGATGATGCATGCATCTGGAGTTCATTTGCAGCATCTGAAGGCCCTGGCATATCCATATTCTCTCTCTCTCAAATAAATAAATAAATAAATAAATATTAAAAAAGAGTTGAAATTAATGAATTAGGAACAAATATGAGGAATAAAATTCTAAAAGAGGGGGCTGGAGAGATGGCTTAGCGGTTAAGCACTTGCTTGTGAAGCCTAAGGACCCCGGTTCAAGGCTTGATTCCCCAGGACCCACGTTAGCCAGATGCACAAGGGGGCGCACACATCTGGAGTTCTGTTTGCAGTGGCTGGAAGCCCTTGTGCGCCCATTCCCTCTCCCTCCCTATCTGCCTCTTTCTTTGTGTCTGTAGCTCTCAAATAAATAAAAAATGAAGAAAAAAATTAAAAAAAATTCTAAAAGAGGGTGCACATGGATGTACATGATACCAAGTGAGTTTAGGAATTAACTCAATCCTCATCACAGCAACTTCATGGGGAATATATTATCCTCATCTCATTTTATAAATTATCTAACTGATAAACTGAAAGTTTGATCAAATATTAACTTTGACTCATCATTATTTGCCTGTACTAAGGTTTTAACCCTCATACCATCTGTCCAGAATGCTCTTAGCTGTTCTTCTACTCAGTGTGTGCCTGTCTGCACAATGTGAGTGCTGTGATAGCAATGCTGTGGTCTTGGCTTCCCAGTGTTGGTATTACATGCATTCACCTTCATGCCTTACTAATATTTTTCCATCCAATGCTTGGTAACTAAGAAAACTTTGGAAAAAAAAATCACCAAAGACAGTTTAAAAAAAAGAAGAAAAGATTTGATTTGAGAAGTCGATGAGTAGTTAATTCTGAACCTACTACTTTTAGAATTGCAGGTAAGAAATGTCTCTCTCTGCCTCAGTTGAAGCTCTAATACAATAAAATGGCTCACCTCCCTTATCTGAAAGAATTTGTCTAATATTTCTCATTCTCTTTTCCAGGAGATGAGTCTCAATTGTTCTTTGTGGCAGGAGAACAGCTTGTCTGTCCGGCACTTTGCATTTGCCAAATTCTCTGAGGTCACAGAAGAGTGCTTTCTCCTGTTTTACTTGGTGCTTCTCCTGTTCTTAGCATCACTGGTGGGAAATGCTCTGATAATTCTTGCCATCTGGACCAACACAGTCCTCCATACCCCCATGTACTTCTTCCTGGCCAACTTATCAGTCCTAGAGATTGGCTACACATGTTCTGTCGTACCCAAGATGCTACAGATCCTTGTGAGTGAGACCCAAGGGATCTCTCGGGAAGGCTGCGCCACCCAGATGTTTTTCTTTATATTATTTGGTATCAGTGAGTGCTGTCTGTTAGGAGCCATGGCTTTTGACCGTTACATAGCCATATGTTCCCCACTTCACTATTCAACACGAATGAACCGTGTAGTCTGCACCCATTTGGCAATGGTGTCTTGGGGAGTTGGGTGCATAGTAGGCTTGGGACAGACCAACTATATTTTCTCACTGGACTTCTGTGGCCCCTGTGAGATAGACCACTTCTTCTGTGACCTCCTACCAATCCTGGCACTTGCCTGTGGGGATACGTCTCATAACGAGGCTGCGGTATTTGTGGCAGCAGTCTTGTGCATTTCCAGCCCGTTTTTACTGATCATTACTTCCTATGGCAGAATTCTAGCTGCTGTGCTGACAATGCCTTCTACTAAGGGTCAACATAAGGCTCTCTCCACCTGCTTGTCCCATGTTCTTGTAGTAACGCTCTTCTACAGCTCAGCATCTGTCACCTACTTGAGGCCTAAGGCTAGTCACTCACCAGGAGTGGATAAGCTCCTGGCCCTCTTCTACACAGTGGTGACATCAGTGCTCAACCCCATCATCTATAGTTTACGAAACAAGGAAGTCAAGGCAGCTCTGCAGAGAACTCTGGGAAAGAGTAAAGTTCTGACAATGACTAGGTAACAGAGGACCATACAAATCTGCTCTTTGGAAAAGATGGACACACACCAAGAGTAAACAAACAAACTTGTGCACTCATCCATCTCTCTTAAAAAGAACTCGGTAACAGTCATCACTGTGGTTTTAGAGTCATTTTGAACTTGTACCTCTTTGTAATTGCAAATTTTGGAAGGAAGTTGGCTGCTAAGGAATGTTAGTGGGTGACTCCAACATTTGAATATTTTAGTCTAGGCTAAACGTATGAAATCACCTGGTTATATTCCAAAAGTTTGGTGTACATCACTGCACATTCTCAGCCATTTTCCATCCCTGCTGGTCCATGTATCTTCTGTCCTCCACACAGGTCTGTCCCACATCTTTCTGAATTCACTAATAACTCTATGAGGTATGTTAATTTTTCCATAAAAATGTCTCAAAATGGTTGGGCATGGTGGTGTATGCCTTTAATCCCAGCACTCGGGAGGCAGAGGGAGGAGAATCACCGTGAGTTCAAGGCCACCCTGAGACTACATAGTGAATTCCAGGTCAGTCTTGGCTAGAGCAAAACCCTACCTCAAAAAAAAAAAAAACAGGAAAAAATTTCTCAAAATTCTTCAGTTGTTACTATTACCACATAATTCAGAGTCAAATGCCTTTTTTGTAATTTTTTTACAAGATAAAAATGTGTAAGCATTTAATAAAGCGAACTGTAAACTTCTGAAACTGTTGACTACAAACATTAAAGAAAAATATGAGAAATATTTGTAAAGGGTTTCCATGGTATACATTTTTTTATTGTGTGTGTGTGTGTGTGTGTGTCTGTGTGGGATACATCTCTGTGTGTATTGGTGTGTGTATATTTTGGAGCACGTGTTGAAGTCTGACAACAACCCTGAGGTGTTAGTCCTCGCCTTCCACTTGGCTTAAGACAAGGTCTCCTTTGTTTTTGTTTTTCCCACATCAATTTGAATCCTCCAGTCTAACTAGCCTACAAGCTTTCAGATTCTCCAGGCTCCAACTCCTATTGCCATAGTTGCACTGTGGTTAGGGACTCATGCACCATTTTGTGTGGGTATTGATAATTGAACTCGGGCCAACTGGCTTGTCGCTTAGCTGTCTTCCCAACTCCATAGATATCTTAGTGATTTGAAGTAATGCTGATATTCAAAAGAGGAAAGAAAATAAACTAAAAATCATTTAAATATTGTAAGATCTCATGCTGTTAATAAAACTTCATGTATACAAAGGAATCCTGACTCAATATATGGAGGTGTTCCAACAATTTACTCTTAAGTGAATTGATTATGTTGTCATGTAATTTGGTACTCCTCTGCATGCAGTACCTTGACATTGAACACTTGTTCTCAGGTAGGTATAATGTTAACATTTGTTCTATGACTAATGGGCAATGCAGCCCCTTGGCTTTGTGTACTCAAGATCTGGGATTGTCAGCGAGAAGAGCTTCACCTCCCCTACCCATGATTCCTATCTGGACAGACCATAATGGTTTTAGATATATGTGTGTATGAAATATGTCTATATCACATATATTTATTGAGATTGGGAAACAGCATGAATGTGGGGGACATTGGCATCTCATGTGTGTTTCTTTGTTGTGTGAGTCTAAGAAGCAATACACACTGGTGGAAAAGAGTGCAGCTAATGCCCAAATAATTTTCTTCTAAATGCCATCCCTGTGAAAGGAGCCAGAGCTCTTTGGAGAAATGGTAGAGTCCCATGGAAAGGATAAATGACCCTGGAAATCTGAAGTGCAAGAAAGTAAGGTATCTATTGACAAGACATAGGAACCAACATGAATGAACTCCCAGTGGCCAAAGTTGAAGCAGTTTGAGCAGTAAAACAAATAATGATAGAACTCACTTATAACCCACAAAATAAGATGACTATTTATAATTAAATATTCACCTAAAGAGACAAAGAAGCAGATTTCCAATTAACAAGGTAAAAAAATGGAGTAAATATAAAGTTATAATTAGATGAAAACTGAAGTACTAATTGTTGAAGGCAAGATTCACTAATGTGCAACAATTATATACTCCTTAGATTTGATGCTGAGTCTTCTCACATGAAATAAAAACCTTTAGATAGTAGGGGAAAATCACTCAAAGATATTAAAATCTGAGAGAAAGTTGAGGGGAGATATATCTCCATAGTCTCAAATTACTTCTTCTACATTATTTGTTACAAAGAGAAAAATGTTTTTTATTTTTTTTATTAGTTAGCTTTGTATTCAGCAAATACAGTCAGTTTGGTACCATTATTAGGCTCATCCATGACCTACCCCCTTCCCTTGGCCCCTCCTTGTTGAGGTATACGGGTCATGCATTGTGGAGTTAGCCCACAGTTATGGGTAAGCTAAATGTCTCTGCATATCATGACCCAACACGTGGCTCTGACATTCTTTCTGCCCCCTCTTCCGCAAAATTTCCCTGAGCCATGTTGGGTTCATTTTTGGTCTGCTTCAGTGATGAGGTGTTGGGGGCCTCTGAGGCTCTGGCTCTCTGATTTGGTAGGAGTTGATTTGAGAAAAATGTTTTTTATAATGGATACTAAAGAGATCCTCAACCAGTTACTTAAGGATAACATGCACCCTTGTTCATGATGAACTGAAAAACGCACATCACATCTGTGGTGTTTGTGCTAAACACGTACAGCCTCAAATCAAAAGGAGAAAGCATTAGATACATTCTAAGCAACATTCCAAGAAAATAGTTGACAATTTCTCTTCAATACTAATAAATTGGAATACAGTGTGATATGACAACTAAATGACTATTGGTGTACTGTATTGAATCCTGAAACAGAAAATGGACAGTAATGGGAAAACTGTTGTATACAGTTATAAAGTCCCAAAGAACAAAACCACAATAATCAGGTGGGGATCCAGAGGTTCCAAATGCTTTCCTCATGCCTTCCATAAATTTCATGCTCAGCACACTCCTAACAATGCAAGCATGAGTAACCAGTAGAGGCTCCAGGGATAACACCACACCGAGGACAAAAGATGCAGAGTTCATTCTCCAGGAAAGTTGTGTCCACACAGGAAGTTTTTTTTATCAGGGCAAGCTCCTCACACATAAAATCATCCACCCTGTGAAGGTTGCATGGTAATAAACGTCACCAAAAATTGCCACACAGACTCTTCAGATTTCTCCTGGAATAATCTTTCCTTCAACTATCGTACCAAAGGGGATGGATCTGTTCGCTGGGTGTGCTTGTTCTGGGTTTGTCTTCAGACCCACTCTTGTGCTTTACCAGCTTTGTTCTACATTACAACATATCTGGTCCTATAACAACCAGTTTCCAAATGACAGCCAGTGGCAAGACATTAGAATAAAGACAAAAAAGTGCCAAAATATTTCTGACCCTTAGTCCTTGTCTCTATTACACAGTCCTGTGTTTGGCAATGGCTTCCTACAGCATCTAATCTCAGGTTTCATCCAAGTTCTACCCTCTATCTTCTCAGCTTTCCTGTTATTGTGTAACCAAGTCTACGGTTAAATCTCTCTTGCAAATATTTGAGTATTCAAAACAATTTGCAGATTGCTCTTTACCATGGTCTTTCTACACTATTCACTATTTTCTTCTGAAATTTATACTTCTTATGAAATACATAATCACACCCTAACCACATTTAGGTGAAAAAAATTGTTTTCTATTAGAAACATACAAATTTCCACAGAAAATAATGCCTAATACAAGTTAATATATTTTCAACTTCAATTTAGATAACATTAAATAATGTGAGGGTATTAAAACTACTCAATTTTCTCTAGACCTTGAAATGTAACTTAAAAAACTCTGAATAGTGAAAATACTTATGTTTCTTTAGGATCAATAACTCCATTACTGATTTCTATAGCAATGGCTTATTCAGAGGCATTCATTTTGTTTTTGCTAATCTAATATAATTAACTTCACAAATATATTTGGGAAATAATTGACCAAAGTTTCTGTTTCAGAAATAATTCCTTGGAGACTTCATCTTAATGATAACTTTAAATTAAATATTTCTCAATGAAAAATTTCAACAACAACAACCACCATAAAATATTTTAAACTAGATCAAGTTACTATTGCTTTTTCATATGATCACATTGACTTCAAATAGCTGGGATACACATACATATATATGTAATATTTTAATCATTAATGAACAGATAAAAAATGACTATCTGAGATGACAACTTACTGGCCTAAGGCCAAACAACTCGGATTTCTTTCTCTGACCCAAAAAGATTAGTTCCTAGACATTCTACCCACTCTATTTTATTTATATTCATGCTATGGGAGAAAATCAGGCTGGTGGGAAGTGACAGGCCAGTTGTACTTGGAGGATCAGAAAGGAAAACTGTTCATTTGTTTGTTTTGTTTTTTTGGTTTTTCGAGGTAGGGTCTCACTTTAGCTCAGGCTGACCTGGAATTCTGTATGTAGTCTCAGGGCAGCCTCGAACTCACAGTGATCCTCCTACCTCTGCCTCCCAAGGGCTGGGATTAAAGGCATGAGCCACCACGCACGGCTTGGGAAACTGTTCATTTGTATGCCAGTGCTGGCCCAATGAAGTCACCTCCAAAGGCTGAGCCCTGAGTGTAGTGGAACATTTCTGTATACACACCTTAGTCTCTTTGTCTCCCATATAAGGTGTTATTACATTCTGATAGGTTATCTTACATTTCTAAGTTGCCTATGTGCACATTCCAAGCTATAGGGCACATTTTTACTCTACGTCTAATGAGTGTAAATATACAGGCACATTTCAGACATTATGGCAGTTAAGCAGACTTTCATTTGTCACATTTCAAAAAAAAAAAATGGTTGGGAAGTACACACAGATGTAATTGTTTTCCTTTTTTTCCTGGGAGGGCTGTTAATATAGGGGCTCAAGGTGGAAAAGGGAATCTCTTCTGGCTGTGTCACATAGTCCAAGTAGGCAGTTGGCTGGTGTGGTGGTTTGATTCAGGTGTCCCCATAAATTTAAGTGTTCTGAATGCTAGGTTCCCAGCTGATGGAGATTTGGGAATTAGTGCCTCCTGGAGAGAGTGCATTGTTGGGGGCAGGCTTATGGGTGTTATAGCCAGTTTCCAAACGCCAGTGTTTGGCACACTCTCCTGTTGATATTGTTCACCTTATGTTGGCCAGGGGGTGATGTCCACCCTCTGCTCATGCCATCGTTTTTCCTGCCATCATGGAGCTTCCCCCTTGAGCCTGTAAGCCAAAATAAAGCTCTTTATCCCAGAAGCTTCTCTTGGTTGGATGATTTCTACCAGCAATGCGAACCTGACTGCAACAGCTGGTATAAGGGTTTAGAAAGATTAACTGTTAGTAGCTATGCAAGGGGCAGAGGGAAGGGCATGGTCTTGGGCACCTTAAGGGACTGATTATTTGGGATAATACTTATCTGGAGTTATAGGAAGGCCAGGTTCCAGATGCCTGTCAGTTTGCTGGTAGGCATAGATAGCATTTGTTTCACATGTAAAGAAGGTCCCTGGGTATGGATTGACACCGGGGCAAGGTGGGTACATGTTAGGAGCAATAGTTAGAAGTAAAAATGGGGACTGTTAGAAGCAATAGTTAGAGGTAAAAATGGGGACTGTTAGAAGCAATAGTTAGAAGTAGAAATGGGGCACTCACTCAGCAGTGACAAGATCACCATGGCAACCAGGGATCAAGACCAGAAACTGACCAGAGACTGGCTGCTCTGATAAACAGCGCTCACTTAGCAGTGACAAAGTTGCGGTGGCAACCAGCGGCCAAGACCAGAGACTGACCAGAGACCCTTTGCGAGCTGATATGTGAATGAGCTAACCCAAGACTGAGGAAAAAGTGGATATAAGAACCCCAGCAAAAGCTCAGGAAATTGTCACTCAACTCAGAGAGGCAGACTCCACATCTGTCTTTGTGTTGATACCCGCAGCAAGGAGAAGCAGCAGCCAGTGGCACCCCCTTGGCAGCCGGGCACGGAGAGGAGCAAGGCCCAGACCCGACACCATAGCCCAGACTCCATAGCTCAGCCTGTGGACCAAGTGAGGTCGCATGTGAGTGCCCCAGGGGATTAGGCAAGGAGACTAGGGTAGTTGAGAGGATAAGGGAACTGGCTTAATTAACATGTGAATAAAGTGTGTAAACTGAATTAACACAATCGGCCTCTGGACTAATGAGTTTAGCACTAGCGACACTATACAATTACCAGATTTCACATAGCCAAAGGTTTAGTTTCATTGATCGCCTGTCATGTTCTTTACTGGTTGTCCCCCTCAAAGTTGTAGATGCAATCAGGGGTTTACTAACATAGAAGTGGAAGCGTTGTTGGACTTGATTAGATTGGGTAGAGCTAATGAAGTCAGCACATACCAGGGATGGTCTAGAGATAACCAAAGCCAGCAATCATTAGCCAGTTGGGGGTTAGTTGCACTGAGGAGGCAGTGGGTCAAATTAAGAATTTGGTATATTTGAGAGGTTTAAGTCATGATGAATGATAGGTCTCAGTTTAGGCAAATCTTAGGACCATCCAGACAATTTCAGGTCCCTCTTAACAATTGGGATTGCTTTGGTTTGATCCTGGACCTGGAACCCAGCTGTCATTCCTACATAAGTCCAGTAAGTCCAGCTGACATCCCTGTCTGAGGTCTCTTGACAACTGGCTCCTGACCATTGATGTGGTGGTTTAACTAATCCAGTCCAGTAAGTTGTCCCCTTCAGTCACAAGGAGTCACAGAACTGTTACAGTTGGCACTCAGAAGACTGAGGCAGGCGGATCTCTGAGAGAATAAAGATAGAGACAAAACTAATGATGAATAATTTTAATTATGTACTTAAGAATTAGTAACACATGGGGGCAAATACAGCATATGAAAATGGATGAGCTAGCTGGGCGTGGTGGCACACACCTTTAATTCCAGAACTCACGAGGCAGAGGTAGGTGGATTGCTTTGAGTTCAAGGCCAGCCTGAGACTACATAGTGAATTCCAGGTGAGCCTGGGCTAGAGTGAGACCCTACCTTGAAAAAAAAAAAAAAAAAAAGAAAGAAAGAAAAAGAAAAGAAAATGGGTGAGGATAGATGTGAAAGATACATACAGTGACAGAAAATTTAGTTATGATGAAATGATTTTGAAATTATCTGCCAGGCTTATATATACATATACAAACACACAAATGCATGCTAAATTATTGATAAAAATTTAGCATTTAAAATGTTTAATTTTTTTAAACTCAACATATGGAAGTTATGAAGTCAAGCTCAAATATTGTTTTGTTTTTTTTCACAAATTTAGATAATACTGAAAGACCAGAAAGGAAATGTAATCTCTTTCAGAATAACCCCTGAGACAGTTCAGCTTTGGATAAAACACAGCCTGAGATTAATTGCTATTCTGGGAGAATTGTGTCCCTGGGATCTTTAGGATACATTGGTCCATGTCCTTGTACAATCTCTCCTGATTTGCTGGTCTTCAGGGACCTCCAGCCTCAAATATCAGTCCCTACAGCCAGCACTCAGCCTGAGGAACTGATACCCCTTCAAGGTAACAATGGTTTAAGCTCTATGGATCAAATTTCCTTCTTTTCTCAAAATGTCATCACTATGAAAAAAATAGAAAAAGTTTTCATTTTTCAACTAATTCAGTACTATTATGTCTTCATTTTATGTCTATATCATATGCATTTTAATTAACAGAAAATGGAGAATCTGATTAAAGTGAGGCGCATCTAGGTGAAGGAATATGATTAAAGAATGTGTGAGCTAGATTTTTTTTTTTGCATCAAAGACAAAAACAGTTTGTCTAAAAATCTGAAGTGAACATATTCTGACAAAAAAGTAACTGGCCCATGACTGTCCATTGATTTCTCATTATATTCTTTGGAAGTTGCTTGTGTGTGTGACCGTGCTAAGAGCAATAGGGAATGTTTCTCCTGACATTCCACATTGAGATGGGTAAGATGCCAATGGGCAGGGGTAGAACAGGAGTGATGCATCTAGCTTTATTTTATTCCTTTAATGGAAATAAAATGAGAAACTGGAAACTTATGCATGGATTCCATATATTTGTGTTTGCATGGATGCATGTATGTATAGCTGTAAGTACTTTTATTAGAATTAGAAATATATATGTGTGTACAATACATGTTATATCTAATAAATGATAATAGTGTATGTACACTATACATTTACAAATAAAATTTAGTGTCTACATTTATGTTTGTGTATATATACTACTCTTTGTGCATGTATGCATACATTATGATTTTCTTCTTGCAATCTCCTGTTCATCTTTGTGCAGCCTTCTCCCTAATCTGAGCCATCACTCAGGAACTTCATATGGTATCAGTTATTGGATGTCCAGATGCCTTGCCTGACCCACTGACTTCATATACACTGAGCCTATTAACAGTTTTGCATGACAAATGAAATAAGGTAGTGATGTTTACAAATTATTTCATGTATTTACTTTATGATTAATTTTCACGAGTAACAAAAAGATTACAGAATAAGAAATTGTGATTAGGAAATACTTTTAAGGCCTGAATGACTTTTTTCTCTGGTGCCATGTACAAACTGTCTATTATACTAAATGTGATGCTAAGTTATGGTATTTGGGCATAGTATCATTCATCTTAAACATTAGTGTTTTAACAATTTCAAGATTTTTTTTTTTTGAAGCTGCATTTCATCTTCAAGAAGTTAAAAGTTCTCTGTGGACTGGTGCACGTTGACGCACCCTCTTCCATCTGTCTGAAGAGTTCTCCTTACATTGATCCTCACTCCAGGTATCCAGATTCACTCATCTTCTCAACATAAAAGAGCAGAATGCCATCCCTCTTCCTAACACAAAACTGCAGAGTAGCACAGCCATTCTGAACCAAGTCTGAGTCACATCCTCCACAGGTGTATGAATGAGTTCATGATCCGCACAGGAAACACACTTCTAAGGTCATGTCCACATAATTAAACATTCAAATACAATTGTTTACACCATGACTTCAATAGACAAATGTTCAATATCTTCCAGCCAAAATAGCCTTTATAATCCAGCCTTTATGTCATTTCTCTAAAGAAAATCTTTTTTTTTTAAAAGTCCAGTTCAAAGGTTGTGATTGAAGAATGAAGATGCTAATATTATTTGTTTATATTAAGCTTTGAGGATAGTGGGGTTATCCATTTTATTTTTGTGAATTGACATCAATTATGCATGGGTTGAAGGTACTTTGCTCTTTTGACAATCTGTTTTCTTCTTGGCACACTATCTCAGTTTCTAGTAGTTACCATTCAGAGAGAAGCTTTCCTTTTGCCCTTGGTTCCTCATGCCTCTCTGTGGAATACCTTCTTTTTCATGCTGTATGCTGGTTATTGTATCATCCCTAGAGGCAGTGCTTTAAATGGCTATTTTGTAAAAGCTGATATTATAACTCTTGTTAATTAGTAATGTTTTCCTCCATCTATACCAGGTGATAGGGATGACCAATAGCAGTGCTAAAGGAGACTTCATTTTGGTGGGCTTCTCAGACCAGCCCAAACTCGAAAGCATTCTCTTCATAATTGTTTTGGTATCCTATCTCCTTACTCTGCTGGGAAATACAATAATTATTCTGATCTCCTCCATAGACCTCAAACTGAAAACACCCATGTACTTTTTTCTTACTCATCTCTCCTTAGTTGACATCTGTTTCACCACCAGTGTTGTCCCTCAGCTTCTATGGAACCTAGGAGGACCAGCTAAGACCATCACTTCCTTGGGCTGTGCTGTGCAGCTGTACGTCTCCCTGGCTCTGGGCTCCACAGAATGTGTCCTCCTGGCTGTAATGGCCTTTGACCGCTATGCTGCTGTCTGCAGGCCTCTCCACTATGTAGCTGTGATGAACCCACAGCTGTGCCGAGCTCTAGCAGGGCTCTCATGGCTAAGTGGAGCAGGAAATGCTCTCATCCAGGGTACTGTCACACTCTGTCTGCCACGCTGTGGACACCAATGGCTGCAGCATTTCTTCTGTGAGGTCCCCTCCATGATCAAGCTTGCTTGTGTGGACATCAGGGCCAATGAGGTCCAGCTCTTTGTTGCTTCACTGATCTTGCTGCTCTTGCCCTTAGCACTGATACTGATATCTTATGGACAGATAGCCAAAGCAGTTATGAGGATCAAGTCATCCCAGGCCTGGCACAGAGCCCTGGGTACATGTGGATCTCACTTGATGGTGGTATCCCTCTTCTATGGGAGCATCACAGCCATCTACATCCAGCCCAATAGTTCCTATACCCGCACTCATGGGAAATTCATCTCCCTCTTCTACACAGTCATGACCCCAGCCCTCAATCCCCTCATCTATACACTGAGGAACAAGGAGGTAAAAGGAGCTCTGGGGAGGCTATTTCACAGACCTGGGAGTGAACAAATGAAATAGAACACACGCTGACAGCATTTTTATTACAAGAGGCTCTTAAAGATCAACTTGTCTGATCCTTCCTCAAGATCTTCACCAGCTTGAGGTTCACTGAGCTTCATAGCCAGCTTTGTGCTTGGCCTCAGAATTGTCTGTCCTCTCCAATCTCTTCCCAAAATGCTTTTGGGCCCATAAAAGGCAACATATCCCCCAATGCTTTTTGAAGTCTATAACTCATGTCATTTCTGTTTCTGGCATGCTCTCTCTTCATTTTCTTTTCCTTCCCTTCCTTCTTTTCTTCCTATGTGTATGACATGCTTTAAGAACATTTTTTCCCAAGGGCTCTAACACCAATGTTCTAAAAATCTCCGAAAGCAACTCTTCCCACTCATCACAATAAAAGCTGCCATCAGTGGGGGCTGGAGAGATGGCTTAGCAGCTAAGCACTTGCTTATGAAGCCTAAAAACCCCAGTTCGAGGCTCACAGTACCCACGTAGGTCAGACGCACAAGGTGGCGCATGCATCTTGAGTTCATTTGTGATGGCTGGAGGCCCTGATGCTCCCATTCTCAATCTCTCTCTCTCTCTCTCTCTCTCACTCTCGCTCTCCTCTTTCTCTGTCTATCACTCTCAAATAAATAAATAAAAAAAATTTAAAAAGCTACCACCAGCCTTTCAGAACAGTGGAAAGATTAGACTTCAGATTTTAACTCCCCAACTTCAGTTTTAAACACATGGAGATTTTATTGAATTCTTTGTATCCAAGTTAAAAAGTGATGAGAGTCACCATTATTGTGATTAAAGATTTAAATTTCAATGTAAATAATTAAGTGTTGATGATCGGTTAGTATAAGTTAACATTTTTCAATCTCCTACTTTTCTTATCATAGTACTGCTGATCTAATTTGGGCTTACTATTTCTAGTTACTATTTCTATTTTTAGTTTCTACTAAAAATTATTTTTTAAAATATTTTATTTATTTATTTATTTGAGAGAGAAAGAGACAGAGAAAGAGAGAGAGAAAAAATGGGCATCCCAGGGCCTCCAGCCACTTGAAAAGATACATGTGCCACTTTGTGCATCTGGCTTACTTGGGTTCTGAAGAATTGAACCTGGGTCCTTAGGCATCACAGGCAAAGGACCTAAACTGCTAAGCCATTTCTCCAGCCTTAAAATTCTTATTTAATCTGTAGTTACTTGTCTACATATGAAATGTGACCGAATGAGGTAGTTCTCATTTTCTCTTTGTTATGTGAAAAAATTATTTCTTTCATTCAATTTTAAAAGTGTGTCACGTTTACTTTTTATTTGTTATTTTTGGATTTTTTTTGTTTTTGTTATTTTGTTTGTTTGTTTGTTTTTCGAGGTAGGATCTCACTCTAGCTCAGGCTGACCTGGAATTCACTAGTCTCAGGGTGGCCTCAAACTCACGGCGATCTTCCTACCTTCCAAGTGCTGGGATTAATGGATTGTGCCATCATGCCTGGCTATTTTTGGATTTTTTAAAGTTTATTTTTATTTATTTATTTGACACACAGAGAGATTGAGAATGGGCGTGCCAGGGCCTCCAGCCACTGCAAACAAACTCCAGATGCATGTGCCACCTGTGCATCTGGCTTACATGGGTACTGGGGAATCAAACCGGGGTCCTCAGGCTTTGCAGGCAAGTGTATTAACTCCTAAGTCATCTCTCCAACTCATATATTTTTTAAAAGTAAGAAAACACTTACAAGGACTCACTAAATGTCATGTGCCATTAATAGACTATTTTGTTAGCAAAAATCATTATGTCAGGTTAAGTAGACTTGATGGAAAATACACATATGTTTTCCAGGCATAAATTGTCTGAGTAGTCACTGGTCACTAATAATACTTCAGTAGTTCACTTGTAATAATTGAGTGAATTATGTTTGTCATATGCTTTATGTAAATGTGTGCTTTTTACAGATTAGCCAAGAGCAATTAGTGTGCTGTTATCATTACTTTGATCAGCTACAATATAATGACTGTGACTCACTTATAACATGGTTCTTGCTTTGACTTCTATGATTTCACCTTCTCAGAGGTTGGAAGAAATACATTTCTCATACTATCATGAAACTCAAACTCTAAAAGTTGTTCTCATCAATCATTATGGTACAAACCATGTTTAGTCACCCAGTTCACCTCTTGACCTATAAAGTGTTCAACCATTCCAACAATATCCTGTGCATGACCCTGACTGAAACACTATCCTGAAGAGATATGCTAGCACAAAACAATATCTTCCTGTATAATTATCCATAATTATCTTTTTTCATGTTTAATTTTTATACCAATGAGTAATATATTTCTATTATTCTCAGTTACTCTTTCTTATTTTATAGCATTCTTGTTTAGTCCCTTAAATCCAAACTCAATCAAAAGTATATGTGAAAGATGCTGGAGAGATGGCTTACCAGTTAAGGCACTTGCCTGCTAAGCCTAAGTACCCAGGTTTGATTACCCAGCACTCATGTAAGCCAGATGCACAAGGTGGCACATGCATCTGGAGTTTGTTTAGAGTAGCTAGAGGCTCTGGCATATTCACTCTCTCTCTCTCTCTCTCTGCCTCTTTCTCTCTCAAACATATAAATAGCATATTTTTAATGTATACATGAAAGAAAATAAACCTATGATCTCTGTCCCTTAAGAAGTGCCTTTTAGCAGGGCTGAAGGGATGGCTTAGCGGTTAAGGCATTTGCTTATAAAGCCAAAGAACGCAGGTTCGATTCCCCAGAACCCACATTAGCCAGATGCACAAGGGGGTGCATGCAGTGGCTGGAGGCCCTGGCATGCCCATTCTTTCTCTCTCTGTCTCTCTCTCCCTCTTTCTCTGTCAAATAAATAAAAATAAAATATTTAAAAAAATTGCCTTTTAGGGTTGGAGAGATGGCTTATCAGTTAAGGTGCTTGCCTGCGAAGCCTAAGGACCCATGTTCTACTCTCCAGATCCCACGTTAGCCAGACACACAAAGGTGAGGCAAGCACAAGGTCATCCATGCCCTTGAGGTGGCACAAGTGTCTGGAGTTCGCTTGCAGTGGCTGAGGCCATGCTGTACCAGTTCTCTCTCTCTCTCTCTCTCATAAAAATAAATAAATATAAAGAATTGCCTTATAGAGCTGGATGTAGTGGCACACGCCTTTGTTCCCAGCACTTGGGAGATAGAGGTAGGAGGATCACTGTGAGTTCAAGGACACCCTGAGACTGACTGAATTCCAGGTCAGCCTGGGCTATAGGAAAACCCTACCTTGAAAAAACAAAACAAGAATTGCTTTTTAGCTAAAAGCATGTCAGAGAAAATGGATAGATAATAGTCTAGATCAGAATATCAACAATTTTTTCAGGTCAATTTGTGTACATCACTGTAAGCATTTAGAAGATGCTGGTACTGTTGAGAATATAATACTCCAATGAAGTATATTTCATGATTTGTGAGCAAAAAGCACAGTTATATCAAGTAGGAAGCATATTAAATATTTATGTGTTTAAAAAGTTCAGAATAAATGATAATCTTCCACTGACCACTGAGTATTATTGTGAAGGTAATGATAACCAAATGTATTGGACAAAAGAAAATTGTATTCCAGGTAATAAAATCCTGACTGTGCTAAGGATTTGAGGGTTCCATCTCTGAAGAATGGAAATCAGGTCATTGGCTTCTAATGATAAAGACAAGAAAGAAACCTTATAGACATCTCTCATTTTTGTAACTGTAGTTGCACAAACCTTGACTGAAGTTTCTCACTGTTTAATCCTCATAATCAACAACCTAAATGGTTAAAAATAATAAGTCCTGACCAAACATGATCAATTAAAACAGAAGTGGTTGTTTCCATTCCCTTTCAAATACAATTTAAAAAATCACAGAATAAATAAATAATGCTATGACTCTATAAAAACAGATAGAACTGGACAGGAGCTGAGTGCAGAGGCTAAATCAATGTACTTTTGCAAAAAATAAATAATTAACATACATGACAACCCCGAACTGTGTGTATGGAATTGCCAAGGAATTGGTACTAGCTAATCCTAGAAACAGCAGAGACTTTGAAAAGTAAACATAATGTCAGAAGGAAGATTAAAGAGTGAGGCTAAATTCTGAACAATTTATACCTCTGCCTAAAGTACAGATAGTTTCCCAGACCACATTACCAAATAAGGGGTCTAGACTGTCACAACAGATAAAAGAAGCAGTCACCCTTCAAAAGGCAAGATCAGAAGAGCCTATAGAATTGGCTGCACAGTCCTGCTGAGATTTTTACTGACACACTATAGAGAAGGATCCTGTAATGGTGCTCACGGCACCTTTCCTGAGTATTTCCTCACTCTGTTCTCAGAACCCAGGCTTGTAACTCTCTATGAAGAATCTAGAAGGCCTGCACATAATAGGACCAACCTTGACATGTGCAACACTCCAAAAGCCTTGAATGAGTGAAACCACACTCAGCAAGCATAGCATTTCTGTCTGTTATGAACACTTTTTACTAAATTCACTGACACACCGATAAGAAGACAAAACAACAAAAAGAAAAGCTTCACGGTCCTTTGCTTTTCTTTGATGGATGATATTGTAACTAATTCAATATGGTCATACATTAGTGGTTTGTTAAGGTTTTCTATTCATGATTTGATCTAGATAAAGTATATGTATGCCACAATGTACCCATTTCTTCTAGGTTGCCAAATTTATTAGCCTGTAATTTGTGCATAACAGTTTATGATGATGTTTTGTGTTTCTGTGGTGTCAGTTGTAGTGCTTCCTTCATCTCTGATTAAGTCATTTCAGTCTTGTGTCTTCACTAGTCTAAAAATTTAGGGTTTTAAAAAATATATTTTATTTATTTAAGAGAAAGAGAAAGAGGCAGAGAGAGAGAAAATGAGTGCAGCAGGGCCTCCAGCCACTGCAAACCAACTCCAGATGCATGCGCCCCCTTGTGCATCTGGCGTACATGGATCCTGGAGAATCGAACAGGGATCCTTTGGCTTTACAGGCAAATGCCTGAACTGCTAAGTCATCTCTCCAGAGCCAACATTTGGGTTTTTTTAAAAATTGTTTTTATTTGCAAACAGAAAGAGACAGAAAGGAGGGAGACACATACAAAAAGAAAGAGAGAGAGGGAGAGACACAGAGAGAGAGAAAATGGGCATGCCAGGGCCTCTAGTCATTGCAAATTAACTCTGGAAGCCTGCACCAACCATTTTGTGCATATGGCTTTACATGGGTGTTAGGGAATGAAATTCAGGTCATTAGGGTTTGCAGGAAAGACCCTTAACTGCTGAGCCATCTCTCCAGACCCAACATTTGTTATTTTTAATTTTTTTGTTCTTTTAATTAATTTATTTATTTAAGAGAGAGAGAGAGAGAGAGAGAGAGAGAGAGAAAGAGAGGGGAGGGAGGGAAGGAGGGAAGGAGGGAGAGGGAGAATGGGCGCACCAGAGCCTCCAGCCACTGCAAATGAACTCCACACACATGTGTCACCTTTTGTATCTGGCTTACGTGGGTCCTGGGGAATTGAACCAAGGTCCTTTGGCTCTGCAGGCAAGCACCTTAACTGCTAAGCCATTTCTCCAGCCCAATATTTGTTATTTTTAATCTGTTCAAGAAAACCCACAATTATTCATTTCATTGATGTTTATGGGGTTTTGTTAGTTTCTATTTCTGCTCTAATCTTTATTACTGATTTCCATGAACTAATATTTCATTTACATTATTTATGTTTTCTCTTGAAGTGACAGGTTGTTTGAGATTTTTTTCACATTTTGGCACAGACATTGATATATAAACTTGACTCTTATGTTTTTTGCTGTGTTCAGTAGGAACTGTTTGTTACATTTCTAAAGCCACCTAGCAGGCTGAAACTATCTCCCTGCAAAATTTACTAGTACTATCCTTTTTTTGTTTCTCTTTATTAATGATTAACTACAATTTTAGCTACTTCTGAAAAAAAATTTAATCACTAGCTTTTCCTTAGAGTTATAGAATTTATGGCCTGCAGATAAGAGCAGCATATAGATCTGAGAACATGATCACAGCCAAATGTTTGACCACCCTAGTACTCACCTGTTTGAAATTGAAAATATCACCACCTAAAATCCCTACAAGTTTTGAACATGAGACCCCCAAACGAGATGGTATTCTTTTATAATAGAGGTTTCCATCTTCCTACTTGCATGTTTGTTAGCCCTCATCAGTCTCTCAAGCTATTAGTCTCACTTGGCACAGTTACATGGGCCTTTCATGTTACACTGATCTTATCATTTGTCTCAAAATCATTCTAAATTCTCTTAATTTCTTTACCAACCCATTGGTTGTTTTAATTTCCATACTTGCAAAAGTTATTCTTATTAATTTCTGGTTTGATTTCATGAGGCTCAGAAAAGATAATTGATTTCACTTAAATTTAATGAGTTTTAGGCTAGAGAGATGGCTCAGTGGTTAAGTCACTTGCCTGCAAAGCTTAATGACCTGGGTTCAATTCCCCATTATTCACATAATCCAGATGCACAAAGTGGTATTTGCATCTGGAGTTCATTTGCAGTAGCTAGAGGCCCTGGCATACCCATACTTACTTTATTTCTTTCTCTCTTTCTCTCTTTCTTTCTTTCTCTCTCTCATCTCTATCTTTCGGCTTACAAATAAATACATAAAATATTAAAGAAAAACATAAATTTGTTGAGTTTTGGTGGCCCTGTGCTGTTGAGCCTCTACAACAGCTATGTAGATGTCTGTTAGGTTCATTATCCATTCTTCATATTACCTCTGCTATTTTTTTTTTTTTTTTTGGCTTTTCAAGGTAGGGTCTCACTGTAGTACAGGCTGACCTGGAATTTACTATGTAGCCTCAGGGTGGCCTCGAACTCACAGTGATCCTCCTACCTCTGCCTCCCAAGTGCTGGGATTAAAGGCGTGCGCCACCACGCCCGGCTAACTCTGCTATTATTTGTCATTTCCATCTGTCCATTGCTGAAAGTCCTCTACTATCATCTAATTGCAGTCTATCTGTCCCTTCAGATATATACAATAGATATAGATTTTCAATTGTAGAGAGGTTAAGTGTGTTTAACCTCAAAAGCTGATTCTGAGTCTTCCTTTGTGTTTTTTAATGTTGTATTTGACACAGAGAGGCAGATAGGGAGAATGGGTGCACCAGGGTCTCCAGCTACTATAAATGAAATCCAGATACACACACCACCTTGTGTATCTGGCTTACATGGGGACTGGAGTATTGAACCTGGGTCCGTAAGCTTTACACGTAAATGCCTTAACTGCTAAGTCATCACTCTAGCCCTGCTTTTTGGTTTTTTTTTTTTTTTTGAGGTAGGGTCTCACTCTAGTTCAGGCTAACCTGGAACTCATTCTATAGTCCCAGGCTGGCCTCGAACTTACAGTGATCCTCCTATCTCTGTCTCCTAAGTGCTGGGATTAAAGGCATGAGTCACCATACGTGGAGAACAATATATATATCTGAACCCACTGCTTCTCAAATTATCCTAAAAAAGTAGAAAAACGAGGGCATGCTCCTTATCTCCCTCTGCAAAACCAGTATTACATTAATTACAAAACCAGATAGAGACACAACAAAAAATAAAAATATAGACCAATATTGCAGATGAACACAGATGCAAAAATTCTCAATAAAAAGCTTGCAAACTGAATTCAAGAACATATCAAAACAGATCATACACTGCAATAGAGTATGCCTGATTCTTGAGATACATGGATTGTTCAATATTTGTAAATAAATCAATAAACATAATGTATCACATAAGTAGACTTATGGAATAAATTAGATGACCATCTCACTAGATGCAGAAAAGGCCTTTGACAAAATCCAGTATGTCTTCATGATTTAAAAAAGTTGGAGAGGGCTGGAGGGATGGCTTAGTGGTTAAGGCGTTTGCCTGCAAAGCCAAAGGACCCTGGTTTGATTCCCTAGGACCCAAGTTAGCCAGATGCATAAGGGGGCATACACATCTGGAGTTAGTTTGCAGTGGCTAGATGCCCTAGTGTGCCCATTCTCTCTCTCTCTCCCTCTCTCTCTCTCTCCCTCTTTCTCTGTTAAATAAATAAATAAATAAAAGGTTGGAGAGGCTAGAGATGAATGGAACATATCTCAATATAATAAAATCTATAACAAACCTATTCTCAACATCATATTAAATGGAAAAAACTCTAAGCATTTACAAGCAAAACAAGGGTGTTCACTTTCTCTACTGCTATTTAATACAGTCTTTGGAGTCTTAACTAGAACAATGAGATAAGAGAATGAAATAAATGGGATAAAATTGGGAAGAAAGAAGTCAAATTATCTTTTCTTGTGGAAAAACCATAATTCTATACATAAGTAATCCTAAAGACTCCACCAGAAAATTCCTAGAGCTGATAAAATCAAATTAAAATTGGAATATGGATGTGAATAGTCACTTCTCCAAAGATGAAATAGAAATAACCAATAAATAGTTTTCCAAATGTTCAACATCTTTAGCCATCAGGGAAATGCAAATTAAGACTACTTTGAGATTCCAACTCATTGCAGTCAGAATGGCTATCATACAAAAGCCAAATGACAACAAATGCTGGTGAAGGTGTGGGAAAACAAGACCTCTGTGAGTGGAAGTGTAAATTGGTGCAACCACCACGGAAATCAGTGTGGAGGATTCCAAAAAGAGCTCTACCATATCAACCAGCTATACAACACCTAAGAAAATACCCCAAGTACTCTACACTTTACTGTTGTGGTACTTGCTCACTCATGTTTATCGCTCCTCTGTTCACAATAGCTAGGAAATGGAATCAGCCTAGATGCCCATAAACTGATGAATGGATAATGAAGCTTCAGTACACATACACAATAGAGTCAGATATAAAGAAATATGGGGACTGGAAAAATGGCTCAGCAGTTAAGGCACTTGCCTGCATTGCCTAAGAACCAAGGTTTGATACCCCAGTACCCACGTAAAGCCAGATGCACAAGGTGGCACATGCAACTAGAGTTTGTTTGCAGTGGATAAAGGACCTAACACACCCATTCTCTCTCCCTCCCTCTCTCTCTCTCTCTCTCTCACACACACACACATACATGCAAATAAGCAAACATTTAAAAAAGAAATATGAAATTTGAGGGAAAATGAATGACATGGAAAAGATTATGCTAAGTAACCCAGATACAGAAATATTCTCTTTCATATATGAATCCTAGCATAAAATTCTTAGGTTTATGTGTAAGTTGGAGTATGAGTCAGTACTAGAGGCTATGAAGCTTGAAAGGGGTCATGAGAGGGGAGGACATAAAGAGAGGGGATATAAGTACAGGGATAGAATATCGGGTTTAAAAGATCTAAATATAGTCAAAGGAGGGGATGAAAGTGAGAAAGGGTTGAAGAGAGGTTTAACCAAAAGTAAAGATGATATTAATAAGCCATATGGAAACTTAATCCTATGTCATATAATTTAAAAATATATAATTTAAGACAAAGGTTATTACAGAAAAATCCCAGTGCTAGGAGGTGTGGGAAATCTAACAAGTTTTGATCAGTACAGCCCCCCTCCCACAAATTCAATGCAGGGTATTGCAAATGTTCTTGGTTCCTCACCAGAACTAGAACATAAGATCCTATTGCTGAAGACAGTACATGTATTTGTTGTTACACACTGAGAAATCAAGCTGGAACACAGCTGAAAGACTCCTCCTTGTTGGCTAGCAGTCACAGTGCTGGGAAGTTTTATGCAGGTTGCGGTGGGGTGTGTGTGTGTGTGATAAAAGTCATTAGTAGTCTTAACCAGCAGTGGACTCTGTGATCTATACAACTGACCAGCCAGGTAAGTTAAGTCTACTGATTTGATCTAATAGTAGCTTGACAATTATGGTAATAACCAACTACTCTCTGATTGGATCTGAAGCCCTCTCCACAGTAGGGTATTCATGACTAGTTCTGAAAACACTGTCAAGACCCTATGGGTTAGCAGGCCGTAGGCCTGATTGTGGGAGAAGCTACTACTGTTATTTGGCTAAATGGATATGCTATGCCCATAAAACTCTCTCTAAATACTTTTATTTAGCTTCATGATGAAGAAGAAATAGGAGAACTCTAACTTCTTTCAGGCAGTTAGTTAGGGATAGAAGCCCAAAGAGGGAACAAGGAGATACCATTTGTTCATCTTGGCAAAACTGAAACTTGGGTCTCATCTTTTCTGTCTAAGATGGCTGCCAGTGACACACCCAGCAAGAACTTTCTTGCTTCTTCTTCAGCTCAATCTCCCTGGATCAGCACTCTGAGTTCACAAACCAATTAGATCTTAGCCCCTCCTTCAGTCCAAACCCATCAGTTCTCTGCTTATAGGATGTCTGAACCCCATAGAAGAGGTTACCCATTTTCCCAGTTCTCTCTTCTTCCTGGATGTCTTACTGGCTCTCTTCTCTTCCTTCTGCCAGGTGACCTAGCCTAAACATCCACATGAGTCTGGTCCCTCCTTCCCAGCCTGCCTGGGAAAGGGAGGGAAATACTTTGGCTTGGCTATTTTTCTTCTTGTGTTCTGTTTGTGTTGTGCTTTGGGGGTACTATTTAACTTTGATTATATGTAAGATTTATCTTTGATCTCTGAGTTCTTCACTATTTCTTAATCCTTTCTGCTCTGTTATTTGAAGGGAATTCTATGTTTGATCTCGTGTGTGTGTGTGTGTGTCTGCCCCAGCCTTTTCCTAGATGCCAATTTCCCCTAAATAAACCTTATGAATTATGATTTCTCCCTAAATAAACTCAATAATTCACAAATTAGCTTTCTCAAATCCATTTTACCAATTCATTGTTAAAATAGAATAAGGACCCAAAGTCAGGGTTCACAAGTTTTGGGGACCCCTCCCAAAACCCAAAATCTATCATCCCTCATATAGTAGTGCTTGTCTTATTTTTCATCAGGGAAGCTTCTATTCACAGATTGAGGTGACTATTGGAGAGACTTAAAACATCAAAGTGCTGAGAAGAAGCAACAGTTAAATGCTTAGTATTAAATGAGACAGTTTTATTATACCTGACAAGACTTAGGGAACATTGTGGGAGAGATATAGCTAGAGAATGGCAGGAATAGAGGCATGCTTTGGAATATTGTATTCTGGACACAGGTGGCAGTTGCATTGATGACCTCACAATGGATGTCATTACATGCACAATGTTGGGCCCGCCAACATCATGGATAATGAAGGAAGGCCAAGGGAAAAAAAACAACAAAAAACAAAAAACAAGACATCAAAATAGAATAGTGAAGGGACTGGTTAGAAGGAGGAAGGGGTTCTATGGAAGGTGGCATGGAGGATGGGTGGCAAGAGAAAGTGGTAGATTATAATCAAAATACATTATGTACAGCTGTAAAATTGTCAATAAAAAGTTACAAAAAAAGATCCAAGTATGGTGGTGCATGCCTTAAATTTGAGCACTGGGAAGGTAGAGGCAAGCATATCACTGTGAATTCGAGGCCATTCTGGAACTATAGAATGAGCTCCAGGTCAGCCTGGGCTAGAGTGAGACCTTTCCTTGAATTAAAAAAAAAAAGTTACGAAAAAGAACTTCCAAATTTGACTTTAAATTTAAATTACATATGTTCAGTCATAGACAAAGCTAGATTAGTTTTGTCAGCACTGGTTTGTGCTCCTGTCACTGATGTTAATTTTCTGTTTTAAAATTGTTCCTATCTAAATATGAATGATAAAAATATATTTTCCTGGGCTGGAGGGATGGCTTAGCAGTTTAGGTACTTGTCTGGAAAGCCAAAAGATCCAGGTTCAATTCCCCAGGATCCATATAAGTCAAATGCACAAGCTGGCACATGCTTCTGAAGTTCATTTGCAGTGGCTAAAGGCCCTGGTGTGCCCATCTTCTCTCTTTCTCTCTCTCTCTCTCTCTGTCCCTCCCTCTCTCCCTCTTTCTCTCTCTCAAATAAAGTGAATGAATAAATAAAACTTTAAAATGTATTTTGTATATTTCCCTAATGTATACAGTAGCAATGCCTGCAAAAAGAATGTGTATGAAATATCATATATTGAAACTATAAATATCAAGAATAAGAAGCCATTATAGGGGGAAACCTGAACGTAGTTATAAGACTCCAAGCACTATGTTATAGCACATTTGAAGGAAAGACTTATTTCCTAATTTATATTACAACAATCACCTTAGCATCTCCTGAGACCAAGTCTATTGGAATTGATTTGTTTTTTTCTTAGATGACTCTCCAAAGTTCACATTTTGTTAGAGACATTTTCTGATTGTGTCTGAGGTTTACCTACTTTCTGGTCCCTCTGGCTCTTTTCTCCTACACTTTCTGGCAACAGCAGTGGTAATTATTTTGAATCTCACAGGCTTAGACAGGATGCTACAAGATGGTAACTCAAGGAAACACAGAACTTTTTGATAATCCACAGGGTCTGTGAACGACCATAAATTGGAACTAACTTCTTAAAGTTGGACTTTTGGTAAGTTGGAAAGAAGAAATTCAGACACCAACCATCTGTGTGTTATGTATGAATCCCAGGCTAGTATCTATCACTCCTCATCTTTTGGTCACAAACTGTGGCATCCTGGCACCAGCAAAATGAAGAATGGATCTGGGGAGGTGAGTCAAATCAAAGTCACTGGGGCAGGTGGAGGGCTCACAGAATGAGCTATAAGTTTTTAAACCCTTTAAAGTTTATCCTATCCAGTCACCTGCATTTTTGTTTCTGAGAAAATAATAGGATAATGAAAGTACGCTGATAAAATATTCAAAATCAAATCAAAATCTAATATTACTCAGATCTTTGTTTCTGAGTTTGGTAGATCTACAAATTTGTGCAAGTTATAACATCTTTATCCTTAAGTTTGTTCTCTTCAATAAAAAATCCTTTGTTTAGAGGCTTATTGTGAGAGCAAAACAGACATGCCCATGAGAATGATTGTGTGGGTATGACATAAAATGTGGGATTATAGAAAAATTGATGTGAGCATTTTGGTACTTACTAAATCCTTGTCATGTACTATTTTATTAGGAAAGCTATGGGAAAATACATGTTTCTGTTCATGTTATGACCTTTGGACCTCATAATTACCTTGAAATTTTGTAGGTATTCCCTTTTTAGCCATTTTTCTGGATTGCAACTATTCACATAACAAAGTTTGTGAGTGTTAAAATATTCATTTTGCATAAAAATCAAATTACTTCTAAAAGGCTTACCATTTCAATAAATAAGTTGTTTGAATTTGAAAATCAAGAATAAGGAATTTCAGCCAGGCATGGTGACACACAACTTTAATGCCAGCACTTGGGAGGCAGAGATCATTGTGAGGTCAAGACCAGCCTGGGACTACGGAGTGAGTTCCAGGCCAGCCTGGGCTAGAGTGAGACCTTACCTCGAAAAAAACAACAACAACAAAAACCAAAAAAAGGAATAAAGGATTCCAATGTGCAGGTCAAGAGGTTAAAACCACAGAAAATATCTAAGCAACTATTTTATATGTCTGAATCAGCTTAGGAAGCTAATGACGAACAGAGGTGGGACTCACTGCTCATACCCACTCATACCTTTGCTTGATACCTAAATATCCTCTGTCTCCAACTTACTTATCCCTTCAGCAGGGATTGCCAGCATATTTATTACTCCCTATTTAAGTCAATTAAATTCCACTGATCCTGGCAATTTTCTATATAGCCAGTAAGGCAACCACTCCTCATAGTCCTTTCCAGGCAAACAAATGGGATTGCTGGAGTCAGTCTTACACTTCTAACCTTAATTTATGTACATAGTTCTTTCTATACCCACATATGTAAAGGTACATATCTGAGAATAGTCTATATGTTTGAAGGAACATTACTATCAATTTGGATATCACTTTCTCTCATACTCTTGTTCTTTCTTTTCCATTTTTCCTCTGTTAACTCTGAGTTTACCCATGGTTCACCCTCCATCACTGTTCATTTTTCTCCTATGTTCCTATAAATATTCTACATTTAGGCATGTATTAAGTATTTTGAAAACCAAAGAAATATACTACATATTCTTCTCTAATAACTGTTTTTGCTCCATAGTAGGAATATAATTTTATTTCACTGATAACAGCCAATTCTTATCTCAGAAACTCAATAGCATTTAATAACAGAAGCAAATAATTGTGCCTATTTGGAGAAAAATGATAGAAAATATGAAGATTGGTAAAATGGTATGGCAATAACTTTCAAAATGTAGGAAAAAAGGCTTGGTTTTCTTCAGATTTAGAAAAGCACATCTGAGTTCAAATAACTGAATCATGAGATTCTGAAAGAGGTTTCTGCAAGAAGCCCATCCAGATAGGACAAAGGCAATATTCTGTCCTCCCTAGGAATCTAATTGAACAATAAATTACTTGAATGTTGACTAAAGAAATCCTTTCTTAAGAAATCCTGCAACCTAGGAGGTATCTCCTTATATGAGTCAGGAGCATACAGAAAAATAAAATTATTGGTTAGTATCAAATCAAAATATATTTCTATAATGATCCTATAATTAACTAGCATTGTTATCTGTGCCATTTCTTTCAGAACTTAACACACACACACAATAAATTTCTAAGACACTATACCACTTACAGTCCTAGGATTAGAAATGGGAGAAGAAAGGAATTGGCTAGGACCAATTTTAAATGAAGAGAAATTATAAAGATAAGAAATATTAGAAGTCAGCATACAATATACACATGCACAAAACTTTAAAAATGAACAAACAGGGCTAGAGAGGTGGCTCAGCAGTTAAGGCATGTGCCTGCAAAGCCTAAGGACCCAGGTTCAATTCCCCAGTACCCATGTAAACCCAGATGCACAAAGTGGTGCATATGTCTGGAGTTTGTTTGCAGTGGCTAAAGGCCCCAGTGCTGCACCCATTCTGTCTCTTCTCTCTCTCTTTCTTGATTTCTAGCAGTCACATTATGTCTGCTACTTCCCAGTAGGTATTAGTTAACTGTACAGTATCATCATTCACTGTGGGTAGGTGCACAGAAAAATACACACTTAGGTAAATGAAGAACTCATAGTTATTGAATGATTGTTTTATAACTACAATTGAGTAATACATACATACACACACACACACATATATATATGTATATATATATCCCATTGAGTAACTAACATAATGCAAGCTGCAAGGTCAGCTCAATTGTGGTTATGTAACAATCATTCAATAACTATGAATTCTCATTTACCTGTGTATTTTTCTGTGTTGTGCACCTACCTACAGTGAATGATGATACTGTACAGCATTATGTTACTTACTCTGTTTACTTCTATGACATATTTTCATTTTAAAAATGATAACATTAAAGCTCAAAAAAGTAAAATGACAGCTTTAAAGTCATAGTTAGTGAACAGAATGATTGTGCTTGTTATAAAAGAACAAGAGGAAAGTACACAGAAGAACCAACATACAGGGGTCTAACCAAAAATAAATTTAAGATTGTATAAAAACATATAATTGGTCACTGAGGTTACTTTTCATAAATTAAAGGAATTACATGACTCAAGTGGGGCCATGGAATGGTGCAGTAGAAGCAATGAGCGCAACATAAGACTAAGTGAGGCAGAAGGGAAACAAATAAGTTTATGCGTGCTGAATGATAACATTAAGTGGCTAGAAATTTATATACAGGCCCAAAATTCAAGGATATAAATATTTGAAATTCTGATGATTTTTCTCAGAGATTAAAATTCCGGGTTTATCCAGATATAGTTGAATAACCTCTCAATAATTTTAAAATTTCTTAGGCCTGAATGTTTTGGGATCTTGTTTGGATGATTTTCTTTCTCCTTCTAAATTTTAATTTCTAAATTGGGCATACATTAGAGCTTAGAAGGGGCAAAAAGAGTCCTGATATGCCATACTTTCATCACACAGGTTTTATGAAGTACTCGCATTTCCATGATGTCTCTGGCCAGGGTCTGTGTAACAAAGATGGACATGCCAAGGTGACTTAGCTCTGCCTCAGCCATAGACCACTACCTTCTGCCTGCAGTCCTTTGTTCAACTTATTTTGAGGAAGCTCTGTCTTTTCCCAATGTGCGTTACTACACATTGTGCTATCATCCTAAATATCCATGACATATAGCATTAATGCTAAGACTACTAAAGCTTTTTAGAAGAAAACATATCAAAATCCAAAAGGCATGAGATGCTAACCTGAAGACAACCATTAAACAACAGCACTTCCCAGGTACATTACTGGCAGTTCATTTGTTCTTTTCTCAGCAAGATTTCAGTATTATATCAACCATATTATATAATAGTTTACCATGATGAGGACATAGATGCAAATACTTAATTTTGTCATCAATTTATAGATACAAACGAGCAAAATGGCAGTTTTTGTCCCAGAACCTCACTTCTCAGTGGCTTCCTCATACCACTGACACAAGTCCCAGACAGCAGATAATTTACAGGGTATTGCTGCAATTTTCCCCTCAATGTTAATATGTGGACCAACAATCAGAGTTTGCTGGATGATTTCATTTTATTAGGATTTTCTGACAGACCTTGGTTAGAGACACCCCTCTTTGTAATCTTTCTGGTGGCCTACATCTTTGCCTTATTTGGAAATATCTCTATTATCCTAGTTTCCCGCCTAGATCCCCAGCTTGATAGCCCCATGTACTTTTTTGTCTCGAATCTCTCCCTCCTGGACCTCTGCTACACTACCAGCACAGTCCCTCAGATGCTAGTCAACCTAAGGGGACCAGAAAAGACCATTAGCTATGGGGGCTGTGTTGCCCAGCTCTACATCTTCCTGGCTTTAGGTTCCACTGAATGCATTCTTCTGGCCATCATGGCCTTTGACCGTTTTGCTGCTATTTGCAAGCCCCTTCACTACCCTATCATCATGAACCACAGGCGTTGCATGCACATGGCTGCAGGGACCTGGGTAAGTGGCTTTGCAAACTCCCTTGTCCAATCTACTCTCACTGTGGTGGCCCCTAGGTGTGGACGGAGGGTGATAGACCATTTTTTCTGTGAAGTTCCTGCCCTTTTGAAGCTAGCTTGTACTGATACGACTGTGAATGAAGCCGAGCTCAACGTTCTTGGAGCTTTGCTGCTCTTGGTGCCCCTCAGCCTCATCCTGGGCACTTATGTGTTCATTGCTCATACAGTGATAAAAATCCGCTCTGCTGAGAGTCGCTGGAAGGCCTTTAATACCTGTGCTTCACATCTGCTTGTGGTTTTCCTGTTCTATTTTACAGCCATCAGTATGTATGTTCAGCCCCCCTCTAGTTACTCTCGAGACAGGGGTAAGATCATGGCTCTCTTCTATGGTATTGTCACACCTACCCTCAACCCATTCATCTATACCTTGAGGAATAAGGAGGTGAAGGCTGCCCTGTGGAGGGCACTGACAATGGAGTTTTGGATCAAGACAAGGTGATGCTTAAAGAAACATCCAAGGAACAAGTATGGGTGGGTTTGCCTTCCAAAGATGTTGGACATGGAATTGACAGGAAACCATGCATTAAGTGACAGACTTCACAAAAGGAACAGGGCAAAGAAAGAAAGAAGCAACTCAGAGAAACCCATATAGTACCCATCCACTTTTGAAAATGCAGTAATTCCTTCAACTTTGTAAGAAGCTAGGGATGCTTGAAGTTGTGGCAGGCTTCACACTTTGTGGCCAATACATTTACCGTTTTGCGTTGCAAAAGAAAAGTTAGCATGACTTTCTTTTTCCTTCTTCATAGTCTCGTGGATAGACAGTTCCTTCTTACAAACAGATCTTATCAACCTTATCAATATTATATTTTTTCTCTTTACTAACTGGAGTCTTGTGTGGCAGAACTAGTACACTTAAAGGAAGTGCTTGTTGGATTCCCGTGGCACATCCAAATCACCAGACAAACTACTGTTGCACTTCACAACCATCAATAAAATGAGACTTACTTAAACACAAGCACCATTATTGTACAACATATGATCTGATAACTGAGAAGAAAGTTAAGTGACTAACAGATGGGGAGTGCACATACTGTGATATGCTGGAAAAGGGGGATGACTCCCTCCAGACAAGAAAGTGGAAATAGCTGGCTGTGGTGGTGCACACCTTTAATCCCAGCACTCAGGAGACAGAGGTAAGAGGATTGCCATGAGTTCAAGGCCACCCTGAGACTACGTAGTGAATTCCAGGTCAGCCTGGACCAGAGTGAGACCCTACCTTGAAAAAAAAGAAATAAAGAAAGAGAGAAAGAGAGAGAGAGAGAGAAAGACAGAAAAAAAGAAAGAGTAATAATGTGAGATTTCATCTTGACACTTCATGGCCATTTTAAAGTGCATAAATCATTTATTTCTACAATTTTCCATTTAATGTGTTTGGACTATAATTGATCTTTGAAAGTGAAACCCATGATCATTGATAAAAGGGAGAAATAATATCTTCTCTAAAACATTGATTTTTAAATTTTATTTTATTTTTATTTATTTGAGAGAGAATGAGAGAGAGAGAATGGGCATGCCAGGGCTTTTGGCTACTGCAAATGAACTCCAGATACATGTATTACCTTGTGTACCTGGCTTAAGTGGGTCCTGGGGAATTGAACAGATTCTTTGGCTTTGCAGGCAAGTGCCTTAACTGCTACGCCATCTCTCCAACCCCCTTAATATTGAATTTTATAAAGTCAGTTTTCACTTTTTATTCATCTTTAAAACAGTTCTTTTATTTTTATTGTCTGTTAACTTTATTTTTATTAATTGTGAATTTTACTGCTAACCTGAGAACCTCCTTCAGGGAGATGGTATTACATTGAGTAGACTCAAAATTCATCATAGCAGAAAGTAAGTCAGAGGCTGCAGAGAGCTCAATACTAAAGGATACTTACAATGTACCTGCCAAGGCTCAGGAAACATTGTGGAAGATGGGATAGAAAGATTGTAAGAGTCAAGTCAATTTTTTAACTTCAAATACTAATTAATCTAGTGTTGCATAAGGAAAATATTTTAATGGAAATAAATTTAGTATAAATTCTTAAATTGAATTGTTATTAACACTCAATAGGAAAATATGCTGCTACAATCCTGACTGAAGCTTAACCAACATATATTGTTGCATTTTTGGCATCTTTCAACATTCACTATCAAATTATGTCAGCTTTTGGATTTTTCAGTAGGATCTGGCTATCAAACTCAGGTACTTCCATTTGAATGGCAAATGATTTATCCACTGAGCTATCTCTCCAAGTCTCTAGAATTAAAAAAGATTAAGATGAGATTTAATACAAAACATGCATAAAATCTCATCCAAAAGATAAAGTGCTATAGCAAATTGAGATGCCAAATGCAATCATGTATTTCATATGCACATTCCTTTTCTCTCCACATTGTCAGTATGAATTCTATTTGTTTCTTCATATACTTGTCCACATTTTAAAATTGCTTCCTTTCACAATTAGCCCCAACAATGTGAGCTGTCCTTTCCTTAAATGAACAAATGTTTCCTCAAGTTGAGTACCTCACTTTGTCCTTCCCAAGTCCATATAGCACTCATGTTTATAATCCTGATTTTCAGCACTGTGCTCATAACAAGTGCTCATAATAAAATAGGCCCAAAATAACTACTAAAGGCCATGGCATGCCCATTCTCTCCCCACCCATATATGTGTACATCTTTCTCTCTCTCAAATAAATTAAATTAAATTAAATTAATAAGAGAAAGTCTTACCAATAGAATGGATCAAGGAGAGGACAGAATATCTAAACTATAAGACTTGGTGCCAGATCTAATACAGTCCAATAAAAAAAAGGACAAACTAACAGGAAGGTGTGAATGGGAATTCCAAGTAATTCAGGACACCATGAAGAGATCAAAATCTAAGAATTCAGGGCATAGTAGGAGAAAAATTTCACCCCAAAGGCATAGTAGTATTTTCAACAAAATCACAGAATAAAATTTCCCCCAAATAAGGAAAGAGATACCAACACTGATATCATAACGTTTTGGGGTTTTTTCCTTCTTTTTTTTAAAGAGGCAGATAGAGAAAGCAAATAGGCACACCAGGGCCTCCAGCCACTGCAAATGAACTCCAGATGCATATGCCACCTTGTGCATCTGGCTTACATAGGTACTGGGGAATCAACCTGGGTCCTCAGGCTTTGCAGGCAAGTGCCCTAAGTGCTAAGTCATCTCTCCAGCTCACTGTACTGTTTTGTAAACAACTTTAGAATTAGATTCCTAGATCTTCATTATAAAAACTGGACTATCTGCCAGACATGGTGATGCATGCCTTTAATCCCAGTACTTGGGAGGCAAAAGTAGGAGGATCATTATGAGTTTGAGACCAGCCTGAGAGTACATAGTTAATTCTAGGTCAACCTGAGCTAGAGTGAGACCCTACCTCAAAAAAATAAAACCAAAATAAATTGACTATATATATGATAATCTTAATATTAATCCTACTAATATTTGGATTTTTTAAATAATTTTGTTTCATCTCATTTTAAATTTATCTCAGATGGTCATACAAGAGTCTGACTCCATCTAGCTGGACCCCTTTGATAGTTCTCTAAGGCATAAAACTCAACAATTCCACTTGCCTCACTTGAGACTGAACTAGCTAGATCGAGTTGACACTCATCTCCTAAATGAAGTTAGGGTCTCAGCTCTTGAACACAGGATAACAGGAGTCTAGGCAGATATTACACTTGGTGTTATTGAAGGGCAAAAGCCCCTCCCTCTTGCAGTTACTCACAGATCCTCACTGGTGTCTGCCTGATTTTCTGAGTTCAAACTCAAAAAGTTTAACTTTGCCTTTCTTTTTTTTCTTTGGATGCTGGCTGCATTCCTAATAAGCACGCTTGCCCTGACATTCCATTGCAATCACTATCATTGCTAAATCCAAAAATGAACTATCTAATAGACTTAAGACAGTCACCACAGCTCAGGGAATTTCGCAGAAGGAGGGGGTGGAAACATTGTAAGAGCTGCAGGTTGGAAAAGCATATCCAGAGGTCCACACACACAATGATTGACTGCTGCTCTTGATAGAGGACAGAAATTAGCTAGGCAATCAGGGTAACAGAACCCCAAAAGTAGTGGTTTTTATTCCTTGACTAAAAGCAGGAAAAATCACAAAGCTTACATACACTTGGTTGTTACACCCTGTAGGAAAGATTTCTATCACGATTAAGCTTGTACACTTTCTAGAGGACAGAAACTCTGATCCTTACCTAAGATTACTGGCAAAGCTATAATATCTGGTCTTTGTCCATAGCAACCTGCTGGCCTGGTCTTCCTCACCTAGCCACTCTCCACACACACACACACACATACACACACCCCAGATCTGAGACTCAAGGTGGGCTTCTCAAACCCCCTCTTGTCTCTCTGGGCAAAAGCTTCACCTTGCTTCCTTCCCTTATGTTCTAGGCTTAAGTCCCCTCCTCCTCCTCTTCCTAAAGCTTTAAACTGTAATAAAATCTTTCTGTACCTTATCCTCTGGTCCATGGATTTCATTCTTTGAATTCATAGGACAAGGATCCAGGAACACCCCAAATGACAGACACATTGGTGTACAAGGAACCCAAAATTCCTGTGTCACTCTCACAATGCATAACCTACAACCCCATGGGGAATACCAGAAACCCCACTGAGGAGGGCCCTCTGAGGAAGGAGTCAGGGAGGATGGAAAAGATAGTACCAACACATGATGTGTCCATAAAAATTTTATTCTTTAAAAAATTTTTTTAAGTTATTTACTGTAGGTAGAGAGAAAGTGAGGCAGACACAGAGAACGGGAAAGCCAGGGCCTCCAGCCACTGCAGACACATGTTCTATCTTGTGCTGCTGAATGTTCTCCATGACCTTCTCCAGGCTGGGCCCAATCCCTCTCAGGCGCCTCAGAGGGCAGCCTGTTGGGCTCACCCAGTGAGCACACTTCCCCTCTTTATTTTCTTCCATGAATGTTACAGTTTCTACTCAGTAGACCTTTTTTTGTTTGTTTTTATTTATTTATTTGAGAGAGAGAGAGAGAGAGAGAGAGAGAGGGAGAGAGAGAGAGAGAATGGGTGTGTCAGGGCCTCCAGCCACAGCAAATGAACTTCAGATGCATGTGCCACTTTGTGCATCTGGCTTACGTGGATCCTGGGGAATGGAGCCTCGAACCTGGGTCCCTAGGCTTCACAGGCAAGCACTTAACCATTAAGCACTCTCTCCAGCCCCCTCAGTAGACCTTTTGTCTAAGCTTAATTTTCTTTCCAGGTACCTTTTGGGGTAGCTATTGTAAATGGGTTTGCTTCCTATGCTTCTATTTCAGATAATTCATTTTTATTATTAAGAACATAATTTGAGGCTGGAGAGATTGCTTAGTGGTTAAGGTGCTTGCCTGCGAAGTCTAAGGACCAAGGCTTGATTCCCCTGAACTCACATAAGCCACAAGGTAGTACATGCATCTGGAGTTCATTTGCAATGGCTGGAGGCTCTGATGTGCTCATTCTCTCCCTCCCTCCCTATTTTTCTGTCTCTCAAATAAATAATAAAATATTTAAAAATATTTTCAGGAGCTTCCAGGTAAGCTGGTGGCATAGGAGCCATGCCAAACCAGTCTAGGGAGAGATTTAAGCAAAACCACAGCAAAATGCACTCTTCTTCTGAAAAGTGAAGGAGTATAGGCTATTCTTAGACACAGCAGAGAAGCAGGAGAGACAAAAATCCACCAGAAAATAGGAAAATGGCCAGAATCCCACCGAGGCTCTTGCGGCCCATGGATCCACACAATCTGCACACCCACATGGCACCTCCCACCAGGCTCACCAAGCAGCAGCAGCAGCAGCAGCAGCAGAGACCAAACAAGGGGATTTTCCAACCTCATAAGCCTCCTTGCAAAGTCAAGAAATCTGAAGGAAAGACAGCTGAGATCAACTAAGGAACTACTAAAAGGGATACAGGGGGCACTGCATGAGCAACTCCAGGCTTTCTGCACTCTCCCATCTCCCAACCATCAGAACCATGAACCTCCGGCATTTAGCCAGCCCAGTGGCAGCACATCCAGCACAGATGATCAGAACTCCAGTACCACAGCACAACAGAGAGATCGAGGTGGGCACTCAGCATTAGTGAGATTGAAAGCCACCCCAAAAGGTAACAAGGCCAACTGACAAAAAAAAAAAATACATACATATATATATATATATATATATATATATATATATATATATACACACACACACATACATACATAGGCCTGCAATGGAAGTGCTAATTTCTCTTTCCATGTCAGGACAGGTTATGGGTTACATATTCTTGGTTGGCTTTACCACTTTCAAATAAGCTGTATTTGGGGGTTGAATATTGTTGCCTTTGATGCTTTCAAATTTATAGGGCCTTTGTCTTTTTCTTCTGTCATTATTGGGGCAGGGTCTGATTCAGATCCAGGCAGACCTGGATCCCAATTCAGAACAGAATTCTCTACCTTCCAGCTGACAAGATTAAGAGTGTAGAGAAACACACATCCCTAGGGATTTTGGCTTTATAAGACTATCTGTTTGTTTTAATCCCCACAATTGCATTCCCTGTGTTGGTTTTTATTGAATGTGTATATTGCTCAGTTGATGTTTAGAAATTGCCAATAAATTGTTCCACCCAGTCCACTAGAATACCCACTTAGGAATCAAACTCAACAACTAGGATTACTTCTGCAGTTGGATTGGGGTACAATAGCTACACTTGGCACCTTAAACTCATATCCTAAAAGTATATGAAGATGGATTGCCACATCAACGAACACTGCAGAGAAATTCAGGATGCAAAAGCCACTACATTATAATAGAAGAAAAACAAAGAATCAAGACAATACAATCCCACCAAAAATTATAAATCCATCAGAAATGATCACCAATGAGACAGTTTCAGATGAAATGCCTGAAAAAGATTTAAAAAAATGACTGCATCTATACTCAAAGAAATCAAAGAATAAGTCAAAGGAATCAGAGGAGAAAACAAAGGAATTAAAGAATAAAAAAAAACTCCTTAAAGAGAACACAGGAAACCAGCTTAATAAAATAAGGAGGTCATTACAAGACATGAGTAAGGAAATAGAAATACTGAAGAAAAATCAGGCTGAAATTCTAGCTCTGAAGAATGCAGCCAGTCAAATAAAAAACTCTGTGGAAAGTCTCACCAATAGAATGGATGAAGAAGAGAACAGAATATCTAAACTAGAAGACCAGGTGGCAGACCTAATACAGAGAGAAACAAAGAGAAAGACAAGCTAATAAGAAGGTATGAATGGGAATTTCAAGATATCTGAGACACTATGAAAAGATCAAACATAAGAATCCAGGGTATAGTAGAAGGAGAAGAATTTCAATCCAGAGGCTTAGTTAGTCATTTTCAATAAAATCATAGAAGAAAATTTTCCCCAAGTTGGGAAAGAAATGCCAATGAAGATACAGGAAGCTTTCAGAATGCCAAACAGACAAAACCTGGAAAGAACCTCTCCTCGCCATGTTCTAATTAAACTACTAAACACAAAAACCAAAGGAAATGTATTGAAAGCAGTTAGAGAGAAAAAGCAAGTCACTTAGAAAGGCAAGCCCATCAGAATAAGAGCATATTACTCAACACAAACTTTAAAAGCCAGAATGGCTTGGAATGATGTATTCCAAGTTCTGAAAGATAACCACTGTCAACCAAGATTATTTTATACTGAAAAGCTATCTATCCAAATTGATGGAGAAATAAGGACATTCCACAACAAAAACAGGCTAAAGGAACTTATGACAGCTAAAACAGCTCTACAGAAAATACTTGAAGGAATCCATGATGAAGAGAAAGCAAAACACACACAGGAGGAAATAGGAAAAAGTAAACCATACTCAAATTACAGTTAAAACAAGTGAGTAAGCCGGGTGTGGTAGTGCATGCTTTTAATCCCAGCACTCAGAGGCAGAGGTAGGAGGATTGCTGTGACTTCAAGGCCACCCTGAGATTACATAGTGAATTCCAGGTCAGCTGGACTAGAGTGAAACCCTACTTTGAAAAACAAAAAACAAAACAAAACAAAACAAAAAAAAAAAGTGGGTAAAGAGAAAATGGGAAGCACCACAAAATAAAAAGAATGGCAAGAATAAATACATACTTTTCAACAATAACTCTTAATATCAATGGCCTCAATGCCCCAACCAAAAGACACAGGCTTGCAGACTGGGTTTAAACATCAGGATCCTGCCTTTTGTTGCCTCCAGGAAGCTCATCTCTCAATAAAAGATAGACACTGTCTTAGTGTGAAAGGATGGAAAATGGTATTTAAAGCAAATTGGCCTAGGAAACAAGCAGGAGTTGCTATCCTAATATCTGACAGGATAGACTTCAAATAAACATCAGTGAGGAAAGATAAAGAAGGTCATTTTATACTGATTAAAGGAACACTTCAACAGGAGGACATTACAATCCTAAACATATATTCACCTAACATGGGGGCTCCAAATTTTATTAGACAAACACTATTAGACTTAAGGTCACAGATAACACCAAACACAATTGTAGTGGATGACTTCAATACCCCACTCTCATCAGTTGATAGGACATCCCAGCAAAAAATAAACAGAAAGCATCTGGATTAAATGATTTCATGGAACATACTCTAAAACAGACTATATATTAGGACAGAAAGCAAATCTCAACAAATACAGGAAAATTGAAATATCCCTTATACTCTATCTGACCACAGTGGGATTAAACTGCAAATCAGCAACAAGAAAAACTACATAGCATACATAAATTCATGGAGACTAAACAGTACACATTGAGTGATGAATGTGTCATTGAAGAAATCAAAAAGGAAATCAATAAATTCATTGAATCAAATGATGATGAGAATATAACATACCAAAATCTTTGGGACACAATGAAGGCAGTCCTAAGATGGAAATTAATAGCCGTAAGTGCCTATATTAAGAAATTAGAGAGTTCACAAGTAAACAATTTAATGCTTCACCTTAAGGCCTTGGAAAAAGAAGAACAAGGCAAACCAAAAATCAGTAGATGGGAAGAAATAATAAAGATTAGGGCAGAAATTAATGAAATAGAAATCAAAAAGACAATCCAAAGAATCAATGGAACAAAGAGTTGGCTCTTTGAGAGGATAAACAAGATTGATAAACCCTTAGCAAATCTGACCAGAATAAAGAAAGAAGAGACATAAGTTAATATACGTAGAGATGAAAAAGGCACCATTACAATAGATACCAAAGAAATTCAGAAAATCATAAGGACATACTTTAAGAATATACATGCCTCTAAGTTTGAAAATCTGAAAGAAATGGATGATTTCTTTGATTCATATGACCTACAAAAATTAAATCAAGATAAGTTAAACCATTTAAATAGACCTATAACAAGTACGGAGATCCAAGCACTTATAAAAAGTCTCCCAACTAAAAAAGTCCAGGCCCAGATGGATTCACCGGTGAATTTTACTGGACCTTCATGGAAGAACTAACACCACTGCTTCTCAAACTTTTCCATAAAATAGAAAAGGAAGGAATTCTACCAAAATCCTTCTATGAAGCCAACAACACCCTGATACCAAAACCAGATAAAGACAGAACAAACATGAACATAGATGCAAAAATTCTGAACAAAATTTTGGCAAACAGAATACTAGAATATATCAGAAACATTATTCACCTGACCAAGCTGGCTTTATCCCAGGAATGCAGGGATGGTTCAACATATGCAAATCAACAAATGTAATACATTATATAAATGGTCTGAAGGACAAAAATCACATCATTTCAATAGATGCAGAAAAGGCATTTGACAAAATCCAACATCCCTTCATGGTAAAAGTACTACAGAAACTGGGAATAGAAGCAACATATCTCAACATAATAAAAGCTATTTATGACAAATCTATAGTCTACATAATACTAAATGGGGAAAAACTTGAAGCTTTTCCACTAAATTCAGGAACAAGACAAGGTTGTCCACTGACCCCACTTTTATTTAATATAGTACTGGCTGTCTTAGCTATAGCAATAAGGCAAGAGACACTCATAAAAGGGATACAAATTAGAAAGGAAGAGATCAAATTAGTATTTGCAGATGATATGATTATAAAAATTCTACCAGCAAACTGTTAGAGCTGACAAATACTTTTAGCAACATAGCAGGATAGAAAATAAACACAGAAATCAGTAGCTATCCTATATACTAACAACAAACATGCAGAGGATGAAATGAGGGACTCTCTCCCATTCACAATTGCCTCAAAAAATAATAAAGTAGGGGCTGGAGAGATGGCTTAGTGGTTAAGGCATTTGACTGCAAAGCCAGAGGATCCCAGTTTGACTCTCCAGGACCCATGTAAACCAGATGCACAAGGGGTCACATGCATCTGGAGTTCATTTACAGTGGCTGGAGGCCCTGGTGTGCCCATTCTCTCTCTCTCTCCTTCTTTCTCCCTGTGAAATAAATAAATAATAAAATAAAATAAAAGGAAGTACCTTGAAATAAACTTAACCAAGGAAATGAAAAATTTCTACAATGAAAACTTGAAAACACTCAAGCAAGAAATTGCAGAAGACACAAGGAAATGGAAAGATATCCCATGTCCTTGGATTGGAAGAATCAATATTGTAAGAATGTCAATCTTACCAAAAGCAATCTACACATTTAATGCAATCCCCATTAAAATTCCAATGGAATTCTTCAAAGAAAAAAAAAAATCCTACAATTCATTTGGAAGGACAAAAAAATCTCAAATAGCCAAAACAATTTTGAACAACAAAAATAAGGCTGGTGGTATCACCATACCTGATTTTAAGCTATATTAAAAAGCAACAGTAACAAAAATATCATGGTATTGAAACAGAGACAGACATGTAGATCAATGTAACAGAACAGAGGACCCAGGTGTTAATCCAGGCAGCTACAGCCACCTGATTTTTGGCAAAAATATTCATTAGAGAAAAGATAGCCTCTACAACAAGTGGTGCTGGGAAAACTGGATATTTACATGTGGAAGGATGAAAATACATCCTTGCCTTTCTCCATGCCCAATAATCAAGTCCAAGTGGGTCAGGGACCTTAATATCAGACTTGAAGCTCTGAAATTGCTAGAGGAAAAGGTAGGGGAAACCCTTCAACATATTGGCATAGGCAATGACTTTCTGAATATAACCCCATTTGCTCAGGAAATAAAACTACTAATCAACCACTGGGATCTCATGAAATGACAAAGCTTTTGTACAGCAAAGGACACTGTGAATAGAGCAAAGAGACAACCTACAGAATGGAAGAGAATCTTTACCAGCTACACACTTACAGAATGTTAATATCTAGAATATATAAAGAACTAAAAAAAAAAAAAAAAAAAAAAAGAAGAACAGGGGACTTCTGGTTAAGATAGCAGCGTAGGAACCATGCCAAAGCAGACTAGGGGAGAAAAAGCTAAAAAAACAAACAAACAAACAAACAACCCCAGCAAAATACACTCTTCTACTAAAAAGTGAGGTGTATAAGAAATTACCAACCATATCAGAGAAGTAGGAGAGATCCAGAGTATCTAGAGCCCAAATAGGCAGGCAGAAGAGGCTCCAGCAGCAGTGGCACAAGGTCCATGGCAGCAGCAGGTCCTCGGGGCCACAGCTGCAAGGCACAGCTTGAGCCACAGGAAAAGCCACACTGGAGCTCCTTGCAAACTCAAGAAACATGAAGGGAGGACCGCAGCAACCAACAGAGGAGCAGATCACGAGGTAGAGGATCACTTGGACCAGCAGGAGAACTAGAACCACCATCCACAGCCTCCCCTCCCCCACCACCAACACAGGTGCCAGCAAGCACCAGAGATATGGGGAAGGGTGATCACAGCACCCAGCACCCGTGACCAGAGCAGCAACCCAGTGATCCAACAAGCCTACCTGAACCCACAGCACACCAAAGAGGGACCCAAGAATGAGTGCAGCATAACTGAGACCAAAATCATCCCAAAAGGTAAATGGGATTACACCAGGTCAGTACCTGCCAAATAAGGATCGGCTACCATCATGAAAACAAATGACCATAAATGCTGGTGAGGATGCAGAAAAAGAGGAACCCTTCTACACTGTTGGTGGGAATGCAATCTGGTCCAGCCATTGTAGAAATCAGTGTGGAGGTTCCTAAGACAGCTAAAAATAATCTACCATATGACCCAGCTATAGCACTCCTAGGTATATATCCTAAGAACTCATCTCATTACCTTAGAGATATTTGCTCAACCATGTAGATTGCCACTCAATTCACAATAGCTGGGAAATGGAACCAGCCTAGATGTCCCTCAACTGATGAGTGGATAATGAAGATATGGCACATTTATACAATGGAGTTCTACTCAGTGGTGAAGAAAAATAAAGTTATGAAATTTGCAGGAAAATGGATGGATCTGGAAAGAATTATACTAAGCGAGGTAACCCAAGCCCAGAAAGCCAAGCCGTTGCATGTTCTCTCTCATATGTGGATCCTAACTACAGATGAATGGATTTCTGTGTAAGAAGAAAACTCAGTAGCAAAGGCCAATAAGCTGGCAAAGAGATACAAAGGGAAGAGAAAGGGAGGGAGGGGGTACTTAATAGAATGGTATTGTATATATATAAGTAGAAGAATAGATTAATGGGGGTGAAAAGGCCCAAGTGAGGTCAGGGGAAGAGATTGAATAAAGGAAAGGTGGAGGGAGGGCTAACCAAAATATAAGAGGATATAAATAAATCATATAGAAACCTACTTTTTTGGACAATGGGACACTCAGGAGCTGTAGATTGTTACTAGAAAATTTTCAGTGCCAGGGATGGGATACCTTCCAGTGAGTTGATGGCCAGGGAGGTCCCTGATGTCCCCAAAACATTACAGGCCATTGCCAAGGCCCTTGGTTTCCCACCAGGAATAGATGATAAGACACTATTGCTGAAGACTCCACATACTTGGGCTGCAAGGCCACTGAGAAATCCTCCTGGAAGTGACCTGATAACCTCCTCCATGTAGACCAGCTGACCAAAAGCTGGAAGAAGCTATTCTGCATACAGTTCAATGGGAGAGAGAGAAATCACCAATGAAGATACTCAACAGTGGACACTGCAAGCCTTATATTTGGCCAGCCAGGCCAAATGAGCCAACAGGTACAATAGTGGCATGTCTGTCATGGTGGAAACCAACTGCCCTGTAATTGGACTGGAGGCCTGCTCCATGGGAGGGAATACAACCCTGATACTGAAAACCTACAACAGGGGTAGTCATGAGCCCTACGGTTGTAATGTCTGCTGTTGTCTGGTTAAATGTGTATACAATGCTCATCAAACTGCCCAGTAAGCACTTATTTTAATGTTCATACCCATATATTAATGCGACTCTCACTTTTGGTAGAGAACCTTCTCTTTTCAGATGGCGGTGACCTTGGGATGACTCAGAATGCATCATGGTGCTGGGAAGAACTGACCGCAGTGCTCAGTACTGCAATATCTCTATCACACCTTCCAAGGTTCAGGGTCTCATGCAGAAGAGGTGGTGGAAAGAAGGTAAGAGCCAAAGAAAGGGTAGGACTCCTTACAACGTGCTCCTCCTGACACAAAATGGCCTGGATATCCATGACCTCACAGTGTCTGACACTACCTACACAAGACCATCATAATAGGAGGAAAAGATCATGACATCAAATTAAAAGAGAGACTGATTGAGAGGGGGAGGGGATATGATGGAGAATGGAGTTTCAAACAGCAAAGTGGGGGAAGGGAGGGCATTACCATGGGATATTGTTTACAATCATGGAAGTTGTTAATAAAAAAATACATTTTTAAAAATAAAATAAAATAAAGTAAAACTTTTAAAAAAAGTAACAATAAGAAATCAAGCAACCCAATTAAAAAATTGGCTATGGAACTAAATAGAGAGTAGTCAAATGAAGAAATCCAGATGGCATATAAACATCTAAAAATGTGTTCTACATCCCTAGCCATCAGGGAAATGCAAATTAAAACTACTTTGAGATTCCATCTCACTCCTGTCAGAATGGCTAAAAGGAAAAAAACAAATGACAATAAATGTTGGTGAGGATGCAGAAAAAGGGGAACCTTTCTACACTGTTGGTTGGAATGTAATCTGGTACAGCCATTGTGGAAATCAGTGTGGAGGTTCTTAAGACAGCTAAAAATTCATTTACCTTATGATACAGCTATAGCACTCCTAGGCATATATCTTAATGACTCTTCTCACTATGTTAGAGATACTTGCACAACCTTGTTTATTGCTGCTCTATTCACAATAGCTAGGAAATGGAAGTCACCTTGATGTCCCGCCACAGATGAATGGATAATAAAGATGTGGTACATTTACATAATGAAGTTCTATTCAGCAGCAAAGACAAATAGAATTATAAAATTTGCAAACAAATGGATGGATCTAGAAAGAATTATACTAAGTGAGGTAACCCAGGCTCAGAAAGCCAAACATTGCATGTTCTTTCTCATATGTGGATCCTAGCTACAAATGTATAGATATGTGTGAGCTGGAACCAAAAACTAGTAGCAGAGGTCAGTAAGCTACAAAAAGCCTACAAGGGAGGGAGGAGAGAGAAGGACTTAAGGGGATGGTATTGTATATATGTAAGTAGAAGAACAGATTACAGGGAGGGGAATGGCCTAAGCGAGGCCAGGGGAAGAGATTGTATAAAAGAATGGCAGGGGACAGGGTCAATCAAAATTCAAGGTATTCTTGATAAAACATAGCACAACCTACTTTCTTGAATAATGGCACATCCAGAAGCTATAGATTGTTACTGGAAAATTTTCAGTTCCAGGGATGGGATACCTTCCAGTGAGTTGTTGGTCAGTGAGGTCCCTGTTGCCTCCAAAACATTACAGGCTATTGCCTTGGTTTTCCTTGAGAAACAGATAATAAGACCCTATTGCTGAAGACATGCCTGAGCAGCAGAGTCACTAAGAAATCAAGCTGGTGCTGAGCAGAACACCTTCTCCCTATAGACTAGCTAATTGAAAGCTGGAAAAAGCTGTACTGCATGAAGCCCTATGGGAGATAGAAGTCATCAGCAGTGAAAAAAGTGGACACTGGAAGCCTCAAGTTTGGCCAGACAGTCCAAATGACCGAATGTGTACAATAGTGGCACGTCTGCGCTGGGGGAAACCAACTGCTATCTAATTGGACTAGAGGCCCATTCTATGAGAAGGAATACATGCCTGGTACTGAAAATATAATCAAAAGCCTATGGCAGGGGAGGTCATGAGTCTTACGGGTATAAAGACTGCTCTTGTCTGGATAAATGTATATATTATTCTCACCAAACTGCCCTGAAAGCACTATACTGAATGTTCATATTCATACTTCTGGTTAGAGAAGCTTCTCTTTTCAGATGATGGCGACCACTGGGATGACCCAAAAGGCAACATAGTGCTGATAAGGAGGGATGGAGGAGTATCCACCACTGAAACATCTTTATCATACCCTCCAAGGCTCAGAGCCCATTGCAGAAAAGGTGGCAGAAAGAATGTAAGAGCCAAAGGAAGGGTATCACTCCTTACAATGCAACTGTCCAGACAGAAATTAGCCTCGATATCCATGACCTCACAGTGCCTAGCAATACCTACACAAGACCCTCATAATAGGAGAAAAAGATGATGACATCAAATTAAAAGACAGACTAATGGAGAGAGGGAGGGAATATGATGGACAGCAGAGTTGTGAAGGGGAAAGTGGGGGAGGGGAGGGAAATACTATGGTTTATTGTCATCAATAAAAAAAATAAATAATAAAAATTAAAAGAGTACAACTAGATGGGATTAGGACCAATTTACGATATGTTCATATAATAAAGTTCTCAATAAATAAGAAAAAGAAAAAAATTTCAGAAGACATGGATAAGTATCAGAGCCCCCTGAGGGAGGATCACTCACCTTTCTAAGCCAGCAGAAGACTCCCCTGTCCTTTGTGAATGGTCATTACTGATCCAGCTAGAAGCTGTGCCTGTCAGTGTCAATGCTGCCTTCCAGCAGATGTGAACTGTCCTTCTCCCCTTCATTTGACTTTGTGAGACTCGGGGATTGGAGAAATAGAGCTGTACCCCTCCTGCCCCTACAACCTAATGATGGTCCCATATCCTCTGTATGATTCCTCCCTTCTCTGTAAGGAAATGGGGCAGGAAGACATCCTCAGAACTATTAAATGTGATTGATGTGTACTTATTAATTTTTTTAATTAATTAATTAATTTGAAAGCAGAGAGAATAGAGACAGACAGAAAGAATGGGCATGCCAGGGCCTCCAGCCACTGCAAACAAACTCCACATGCATGCACCTCTTTGAGCATCTGGCTTTACATGGGTACTGGGGAGTCAAACCCAGGTCATTAGGTTTTAACCTTAATCACTGAGCAATTTCTCCATCCCTTCTCCTTAGCAATTTTTATTACCCATTTTGTTATAGCATCTTAAAACTAAAATATTGGTTTTATATTTCAGATTTACAAATATAGCATATAAAGAATGTATACCTGTTTTTTTAGTTAGACATGTAGTAAAGTGTTTAGGTATTTATGTGGCTGAAAGAAGAAATTGAATAGGACACTAAAACAAATTAATATTTATGCATTGGAAGAATCAATGCCATTAAAATCTTTTCATAACTCAAAGAAATCTACAAATTCAATGCAATCCTCATCAAAATATCTATGATATTTCTCAAATAACTGAAAAGGCAGTCCTGTAATTTCTGTAAGAACATACACTACATACACGCACACACACACACACACACACACACACACACACAAAACCCAAATAGCCAAACTCATCTCAGCAAAAATTAACAAAGCAGGAGCCTCTGTAGTCAACTAGTTATCAACAAAGGAGCTAAGAACATGTATTTGGGTAAAGATAGTATTTTCAGTTGAGGTGCTGGAAAATTTTGTATCTCATTACAGAATGAAACTAGAATTGATCATGCATTAAAATGTGAAACTTGAAGCTATGAAGAAAACATAGAAGAAATGCCTGACGATATCAGAATAGGTAGTTTTTGGTAAAACACTGCAAAGAACAAGCAAGAAAAGCAAAAGTAGAGAGTGGGATTGAAACAAACTAAAAAAGTTCTGCACAGCACAGGAAACGATCAACAGAATTAGGAAACAGAATGGAGAGCCATAATACTGTTTGAGATTTCCTATTTTCTAAGTTATTTACTTGCATTTTTTTTGATAGAGAAAAATAGATTTGCTTATAGTTTAGCCAGAACTGGGGAGGGGGCAGTTCTTAGAGTCTCTCTTTTTAATAACGTTTTTATTGAAAATATATACATATATAGCTAATACATGTGTAGACATTTATGCATATGTATGTACAAAATGTATTATGATCATAGTCTTCCCCATCCCTCTCTTCTCATTTCTGTGATCAAATCTGACAACAAGTAACTTAAGGAAGGGAAGTGCTTATTTTGGTTCTACTTCATAAAGGTTCCACAACCTTCCCGAACAGCTCCACCAGCTGGGTACCAAGTGCAAAAACACATGAGTCTGTGGAGTACATTTCACATGCAAATCATATCAATTACTAAAATGAAAGCTTGATATCAACATGAGTTATGTTAAAAGAAACATGTTTAGATGAAGCTTAAATCTCAGTGTTTGCTTAATGCTGTAAGCAAATAATTACTAAATATTCCTCTTTTATATGAGGTCCATACAACAAATGCATGTTAGCCATTATCAGTTAAATTGAAAATGATAATAAATGTAAAAAAGCACTTCTCATTACAGAAATCAGTGAATATACACTACAAAAAATGAGTTATCGGCTGGAGAGATGGCTTAGCGGTTAAGCGCTTGCCTGTGAAGCCTAAGGACCCCGGTTCAAGGCTCAATTCCCCAGGACCCACGGTAGCCAGATGCACAAGGGGGCGCACGCATCTGGAGTTTGTTTACAGAGGCTGGAAGCTCTGGCGTGCCCATTCTTTCTCTCTCTCTCTCTCTCTCTCTCTCTGCCTCCTTCTCTCTGTCGCTATCAAATAAATAAATAAACAAAAAAATTTAAAAAAATGAGTTGTGAAGACTATCCATTTTTCCTTACCTGAAATACATAGATTGTAAGGTTCACTTAAACCAAGAAGCTAATTAGCCACTGTCTACTAAGGCAATTCCCTGAGGGGTAGCTCCATGAAGTCCTGCACTCTGAACGTGTGATTTTATTTGACACCCAGCCTCAATTTTTCCCTGGTGCCTGGGCAGCCTGGCTTCATTTCCGGTGTCTTGGGCTTAACTAGAAGCTGAAGTGTCCCTGGCTTCCGGTTTAATCATATATGAAAGTACCTTAAGTCCTTTCCTTACATGAGAACCACACCTTCATTCGAGAACAAAGATATCCTATCTCGGGGATTCAATGAAATTTATTACCACTGATTAAGATCAACCCCGGTGAGTGAAAGAAAGTTCTCCAAATTTTATGGCATTCAACAGACATTTAAGTAGCACTTGCCAGGTGCCAGGTGCCAGTGCCCATGACATTCATCACAGATGTGACTTTAAATATGACATACAATTTTCTTCCCCCAAATAGTTTGGGTGGGCTGAAAAATACATGCAAGAAAGTGAGCATGCTAAAGTTAAATGAATTGCCATCACCTCAGGGGATGTACTATGGACTAGGAAGAGCAGTCAGGACTATTTAGTCTGAAAGTTAAACTCCGGAGAATTTTAACTGAAGAAAAATAATGTGACCATCTGGAAAAATGAGAGAGCATTGGAGATGAAATGATTTTTAAAAACACCATAGCTTTACAATGTGACTGGTTCGTTAAGAGTAATCTTAGCAATTCGTCAGTAGACATGAGTTTGACAAGGGGCTGGAGAAATCACAGTGAAATGATAATGAAAGTCAGTCCAGGAACTTACTATGGGAGGTAGTGTTTGACATCCTAAGATATTATTTTCATCATTCCATAATGAGCAAGATCAACAGAGAGTTAAATATGAAGTTAAGAATGTTACAAAAAGTGGTTTGCATCTCTGGTCATCCCAGCAACATGGTAGACATTTGAATTATGTAAAACTGAAGGACAGAATCCTGTCAAAGCTTTGAACTCATGTATGAGGGCAATAAGAGGTTCACTAAAGAGGTGACTAGCAGATAAAAATTTAATTATTTATGTGAATGTAAAGATGAAAGAGACATGTAACAGGAAGATGGTTAGGAGAAGACAGAGCTATGATGGGCCAGCTAGAGGCAGCAGCTACCATGAAGCTAGAGATGAGGACCTGGAACTTAAGAAATCTGTGTTCATGCTTTAAATATCCATCCACTAGTTAGTAAAGACATATGAATGTGCATAAAAGCAACTAACCTGGCTACTTTAAATGGTACTTACACTAGTTAAAAAAAAAAAAGACAGTCTGAGGATAGATTTTTTTGGAGATCATCCTCTTTCTTTTTTAATTTTTTTAAAAAATGAAGACATTCTCAAATATGTTTATAGTGTATTTTAATGCCATTTCTCCCAACTACCCTCCTTCTTCCCCCTACCCATTCCATTAAAAACTCTTCTCATTAGATCTCCATCCTACTTTCATGCATAGCTAGTTAGTTAGCTTTTTGACCCCCTGAGTTAAATTAGGGTTGTTTGTATGATCATGGGTGGGATATTATTTACTGGAAAATAGGCAACCAACCTATTGCTACACCACCTAAAAACGAGCTTTCCCCTCATACAGCAGACATTCATTGCTACTATTTATTCTGGGAGGCATGGGCTCTTGTGGACCCCTCCTTCATCTATGATGAAGTATTGACAGGCTTAATCTTGTTTGCTGTGAAGACATGAGTATAACACACTTGTCATACCTAGACAGTATTCTGTAGCCCCATTTCCCATCTTCCTGCTCTTGCATTCTTTCCACCTGCTCTTCCAAAAAGTTCCTTGAGCCTTGGAGGGTTTAGTTCAGATGCCATATTTAGGACTGAGCACACACTAATCGCTTAATCTTTCTGACTTTGCCAGTTATACATTACTATACTAGCCTCTGCCTTTTATATAAAGAAATTTCTGTATTCAAGGTTGCAAGCAGTACCAGTCTGTGAGAGCAAACACCAATGTTTATAAGGCAGTTTAACATACTATCCTAATAAGATAGCCATGCTATGCTATTGGGTTCTCCCCTAGGGCCTAGGGACCATTCATGGACATGCAGAAGAGGACCTAGATAGGAAACTAATAAAAAGTACTCATCAAGGTTGAAAAAAAAAGGAGTAGCATAAAAACAATAGAAGAGACATTTTAGAGGGAAGATTGTTCAATAATGTCACAAACTTGAGAAAAGAAATTTAAGATAATAAAATAACAAGAGCACATTAAATTCACCTCTGCGATAGTCATTTGTGAATTTGTTCCAGCTGGTAGAGGCATGATAAATATGGATCAAGATCAAAATACAATACATATATGTGAAACATTAAATAAATAAAAATAACACAATGTGAGAGGGAGCAAAGATTTGAGGACTATCATGGACTATTCTGCTGAGGAGCACAGCAACGAAAAGAAAAGAGACTATAGGAAAAGTAGGGTAGAGCTAATGTGCTTTTCTGCATGTTTATTTTCCAAGAGGGGTGAGACCGAAAATCTACCTATTATCTATTATACATGTATGAACATAAAACCTAATAATGATCAATATGATTGGTTCATTAAAAGTAATCTTAGTACATGAACATTAGTAAGCATGGAGTTTGATAGTTTTATTTATATACACATGGAGAGGGAGAAAGAGAGGGGGTTGAGAATAAGAACACAGCACACCATGGCAAAGTAGTCATTTGAAATGGAGCAAGCCTGAACCCAGGGGTAGTTGCTGATTTGGATGAAAGAAAAATGGAGATAATTTTAATCATATGTATATATGAAACTGGAGAACTTAATACATAATTGCCTACATGTTCTGACAAAAGTGATTAACAATACCTTTTCCAGGACCTAACAGGAAAGTGGTGAAGACCAGAATTGACACAAATTTTTCAGAGACATTTCTTGGTGAACTCTAGAATAAAACACAAGTTTCATGTAAATAGTGGAAAAGAGGGCTGGAGGGATGACTTAGCAGTTAAGGCATTTGCCTGCAAAGCCAAATGACCCAGGTTGGATTCCCTAGGACCTATGTTAACCAGATGCACAAGGGAGTGCATGCGTCTGGAGTTCATTTGCAGTGACTGGAGGCCCTGGCATGCCCATTCTCTCTCTCCCCCCTCTTTATCTGTAAAATAAATAAATAAATAAAAATAAATATTTAAAAATAATGAAAAAGATAATTGTTGGGATCAAACAACATTGAAAGTAACTATGCTGGTCAGCATTGGTAGTTCAAACAAATGAATATTTCATTCTATTATGCAAGTAAAAAGTCAATGCAAGATGACTTTGAAAGATTAAATGCAAGTTTAATTTGTTCTCATGCTATCTTTGTTTATTTTAAGTGAATCTCTATATAGAGCTCTCTCCTTTCCTGTTTGAGAAGTGATGACTTAATTGATATAATGAAATTAAAATAAAATTGCCAGACATGGTGGCACACACCTTCAATCCCAGCACTCAGGAAGGAGAGGTAGGAGGATTGCTGTTGGGTTCAAGGCCAGCCTGGGGTGACAGTGAGTTCCAGGTCAGTCTGAACAAGAGTGAGACCCTACCTTGAAAAATCAATTTTTTTTTTTTTTTTTTTTGGTTTTTCGAGGTAGGGTTTCACTCTAGCCCAGGCTGACCTGGAATTCACTATGGAGTCTCAGGGTGGCCTCGAACTCACGGCGATCCTCCTACCTCTGCCTCCCGAGTGCTGGGATTAAAGGCGTGCGCCACCACGCCCGGCTAAAAAAATTTTTTTTCTTTAAAAAAAGGAAAATTTAAAATATATTGATAGAAGTTGCTAACAGGAGAATATGGTGAGCAGTGTGTGTGTGTGTGTGTGTGTGTGTGTGTGTTATATTAAAGTTTTCTAGGGATTTTTATTCCCCTTCTATGAAGGAACCCTTAATGTACAGCCTACAAGATGAAAATTTTTCTTAGCTTACATTAATAATGTGTATAGTGGTAGAAAGTACTTAATACTTTAATTTTCAAGCCATTGACAATAAATTTTAAAACATAACTTAGCCAGGGATGGTGGCACATGCCTTTAATCCCAGCACTTGGGAGGCTGAGGTAGGAAGATGGTTGTGAGTTCAAGGCCACCCTGAGACTACATAGTGAATTCCAGGTCAGCTTGGACTAGAGCAAGACCATACTTCAAAAAACCAAGAAAATAAATAAAATAAATAAATAAATAACATAGTTGATACACCCATCTTTTCTTTTAAGTTCAAAAGCTGTTGCCCAATATTTGTAACAGGTTAGTGAGGTATTAGAGTTGTCAGGAGTGAAGACCATTGTGCTTTATGGAAGAACAGGAAAATGGCATGAATGAAAAGGCTGCAAAAGCCCTTTGAGGAAAAGTAGCCACGTCTCTTTAATCCTTACTGCTGCTGCATTGAGTAAGCTGTGGACTGGGACCATAGAAGCTCAATTATAGAAACTTCTAGTTGCTAAATAAGTCTCCTAAAGATTGCTTCCACAATTTCTCAAAATAAATTTCAGCACAACAGTAAGAGCCTTATCCAAGTGATGCTGCTTAGAGATTAATAAATGGGACAAACTACAATATCCAATGGAATATTTCATGTATCTTGATCAAATGAAATCAAATATATAATACTCACTTGAATAAATATTTAGTTCTGTGTGTTAGAAACCATTGTCAAGGTTGGATTACAGTGGTTCTGATACTCATAGTTATTGAACTAGTCTAAAGTAATAGTACAGGAGAATAAAATAGGAAACTATTATTCAACTTCTGTAAAAATTATGTTATATCTGGTGTCAAGGTTTGGCCTATTTAGTTATCTTAAAAAATTGAATTCTGTTCTCTAGTATGTCCAACCTATTAAGTCTCAATAAGAGATGATGCTAGAAAGACATATACTCCATTACCTAGTATTCTGCCTATTATATAGAAACAATTATATATATATGCTTTAATCATTATTTGTTCAAATGACTTTCACTGAAAACGTACAACCTTGACTTCTCCTAAAGGTTTTGAAAATTGAAAAGTGTTGTCTGAGGATAGGATCTGTTGTAAGGTATCCTATGTTCCAAATCTCAGGATTCAATGCTTAGTACCATGTGTTAAAGTTATTTTATTTGCTTGGTTTTTTCAATGTTTTAAATTTACTTTTATTTATTTTCTTTAACTTATACTTAATAATTGTATGTATTTATTGAATATGGTAAAATGTTACATTTTGAGACTTTTTATGCTTCAATATTGATCTCAGAAGATCATGCAAACTACATGTAACTTTCAAAAATTTTAAGAGCCTTTCAGAAGTCAGAAACATGACTGTTCTTTGAACTCATGTCTCCCCCTCTTGACTTTTATCAGTAACTCCATTTTCAATGCTTGTCAGAGGAAGCTATAATGTATCTTCTATGTACTAAGATACTATGAAATACAAGAAATGATACTACTTTTTTGGCAGCATTATTTCCATCACTTCCTTTGATTTTTTTTCTAACTTTGACATCTCAAACTGCTCTAGAAAATTCCCATGACATGTCAATCACACTTAGGGTGTCTATTAATGGATGCTGGCTAAATATTTATAGAATTATGTTAACAAATCCTGGTGATAATAAATACATCTTGATATCCATAGCTCCATGCTATCATTTGTTCTTTTGTTATACAGGGCTAAGCTTTGAATCTTCAGCTTGACCATGGTGAACGTAACTTTCACAACTGGATTTCTCCTCATGGGCTTCTCTGATGATCGTAAGCTTCAGATTTTACATGCAATGCTCTTTTTGGTGATATACCTGCTGGCCCTCACAGGCAACATGCTAATCATCACCATAATTACCTTGGACAACCGTCTGCATTCTCCCATGTATTACTTCTTGAAGCACCTCTCTCTTTTGGACCTCTGTTTCATCTCTGTCACAGTCCCTCAGTCCATTGCAAACTCTCTTATGGGCAGTGGTTTCATTTCCCTTGGTCAGTGTGTTCTTCAAGTCTTTTTCTTTATATCCCTGGCCTCATCTGAAGTGGCTATCCTCACAGTGATGTCTTATGACCGATATGTTGCTATCTGTCAGCCACTACAGTATGAGACCATTATGGATCCCAGTGCCTGCAGGTGTGCAGTGATGGGTGTATGGATTGCAGGAGGCCTCTCTGGGCTCATGCACACAGCTGTTAATTTCTCGATTCCTCTTTGTGGGGAGAGAATTATTCACCAGTTCTTCTGTGACATTCCACAAATGCTGAAACTAGCTTGTTCTTATGAATTCATTAGTGAGATTGCAGTGGCTGCCTTCACGACCTCGACAGCGTTTATCTGCCTGATCTCCATCATATTCTCCTATAGCCAAATCTTCTCAGCAGTCCTGAAAATTCCATCATCTGATGGTAGGGCCAAGGTCTTCTCCACCTGTCTACCACACTTATTTGTAGTCACCTTCTTCCTTTCAGCTGCAGGATTTGAATTTCTAAGACCCCCTTCAGATTCCCCATCAGCTATGGACCTTATGTTCTCTGTATTCTACACTGTGATACCACCAACACTCAATCCAGTTATCTATAGCTTACGAAATGAAGCCATGAAGGCAGCTCTGAGGAAGGTGCTGTCAAAAGAATTGTCTAAGAGGATAATGTACTTAAAATCCTTGTTCAAACTCTAGAGACAAACAAATCAAAGGCAATGTAAATATGTGCCAGGTGGGAAGAGGGATGAGTTTGATTTCTTTACAGGACTATGTCCCAACTTTTCTACTCTTTATGTTCTTCTCAGAGATAATTCTACTTGGTAGAATGTAAAATGTCTGACTTCTAAGAATATTGGCCTTCTTTCTCCCAAGTCAAGTCATCTTTCAGGAATGTCTCTGAAATAAAAGGGAAAAGGTAGTAAGCTTGTGATATGACCAGCAAAAGTTTGATTTAGCCGGGTGTGGTGGTGCACACCTTTAATCCCAGCACTCGGGAGGCAGAGGTAGGAGGATCGCCGTGAGTTTGAGGCCAGCCTGAGACTACATAGTAAATTCCAGGTCAGCCTGAGCTAGAGTGAGACCCTACCTCAAAAACAAAAACAAAAACAAAAACAAAAACAAAAACAAAAACAAGTTGATTTAAATGAGTACATCCCAGATTTTCCTAAGATAAGGCAATTTATGTGATAGTATATTCCTTATGTGTGTATAATTTTCAGTGGGTCTTTTAATTTCCTTTGTATTAAGGACAATGTTTTCTTCCTTTTAAAGTTTATGTTAGCTGTTTCGACAATTTATTCAGTCCCTAGTAAAAGTCATATGGCTTATTCATTTATTAAGTAAAGAAAATAACACTTCTAATTATACTGCATTGTCCCTTTTCTAGTAATGACAAACCAAAATTTAGGGGAAAATAATTTTCTTGACATTTCTAAAATAAAAAAATTATAAATCTCTGAATCTGACGAATAGCTCTTCTACTCACTGGTGCTCTGTACACCTTATAACACAAATGCTTTGGTTCCCAAATGTGAGTTTGTGTGTCCACACATCTGTGACAATAGGAACATATGACTAAAGTTCAATAGTGAGCTGGACATTGGGTTATCTTCTTTTCCATTTCTGAAGAGGTTTGCATTATATCAGCTCTGTTCTGATACAAAACAAGACTAGCGAGATGTTGTCACCATCATACATCCTATGACCATAAAACACAACCATGTGGAGTAATGTCTATGAGTGCATCAGCTCAAGCACTGTGGATCTAAATGTCTGTGTCATTTCTGAGTAACTGATTAACTTTGCACGCTATGTGTTTCATAGAGAAGGAAAAAGAGGAGCAAAATGCTTTTCATAGGCAGACAGAGGCCCAAAGAAATAAGGAGCAGTCATCTAGACTGTCCTAGCAGGACTAGGACCCGTGGCTGATCCAGTCTCATCCAGCTAATGCCTCAGATCAGCACATCTAGATGGGTTAGTCCCTCCTGAGTCAGTCCTTTGAGTCTATGAACCAATCAGATGTCTCTTTACACCATGGTTAGGCTCTTTTACAGCTCAGACATCCAAGAAGCCTGATCCTTGTTATCAGACTTACGTATGTAAGGAAAGACCTGATTGGTTCATGGACTCAAGGGGCTGACCTAGGAGAGACAAGCCATCTTGGATAAGATTGGATCTGATGGGGGTCCTAGTCCTGCCAGGGCAGGCTGGATGGTATCTCCTTATTTTCTATGGGACTCTATCCCTATCTGAATGCCTTAAAAGCTATTTTGCTCCTGTTTCTCCTTCAATAGTATGATTGCCTCTTCCTCATTCCCCACTTCTCACATGTGCTCAACACATCATTGCATCCCCTTGAGTACCTTTGTATCTGTCTTTTTTCCTCTAAAACAGAAAACCTTCAAAGAATAACATTTCTAATGCTAAGTTTTGTTTTATTTTAATTTTTTTGTTCATTTTTATTTATTTATTTGAGAGTGACAGAGAGAGGAAGAGGCAGAGAGAGAGAGAAAGAGAGAATGGACGCGCCAGAGCTTCCAGCCACTGCAAACGAACTCCAGACGCGTGCACCCCCTTGTGCATCTGGCTAACGTGGGTCCTGGGGAATCGAGCCTCCAGCCGGGGTCCTTAGGCTTCACAGGCAAGCACTTAACCACTAAGCCATCTCTCCAGCCCCTAAGTTTTGTTTGTTTTGTTTTGTTTGTTTTTTCAAGGTAGGGTCTCACACTAGCCCACACTGACCTGGAATTCACTATATAGTCTCAGGGTGGCCTTGAACTCAGAGTGATCCTTCTACCGCAGCCTCCCTAGTGCTGGGATTAAAGGCATGTACCACCATGCCCGGCAACTAATGCTAAATTTTAGTTGTATTTGTTTTCTTTCACAGAATTGTTTACAATGAGAGAGAGGGAGAGAGAAAGAAGGAATGATACTAGATGAAGATAAATAACATTGTGGAATTTCTAGTGTCACTGCCCATGTGTTGTGGTTCAAATGAAATACTCCAATAGGCTCATGGGTTTCAAACATTTGTTCCCCAGCTGGTGGCAATTAAGAAAAGTTGTGGAATCTTTTATGTCACGGTGTGGGGGGGTGGACCTTGAGGTTTATTTGTCCACCCCAATGGGTATTCAAGGTAACTTGCACTGACTGCTTCCTTCCTGCTGTTGTGACAAGATGTGACACCCAGCTGCTTTCCCTGACATGATGAAGCTTCCTCTGAAATCTGTAAGTTAAAATAAACTCTTTCCTCCAATAAGCTGCTTTGGTTAGTGCTTTGTCCCAGCAATGAGAAAGTAACTGATAATCCAGAACTAAATTTGACAAGAAATATTCTTGGATCCTCACCATTGCTGTTAGTTATTTCTCACAATTACTCATTATTAAAATGAACTATTTTGAATTTATTTATTTATATAATTATTTATTTTTAGTTAGTCTTAGGCATCATTATGGCTTTTTCAAATACAATTTGCTTTAGTTGATTCTTCTGCCCACCCCACCTCCTGCCCCATCAATGTTGCAGATAATTGACAGTTTAACCTTCTAGACTCTGCCCATCAGTCATCAGGGTATTGGTAGCAGCCTCTGCAATTCATTTTTTTTTCATTTTTCAGCTTATTTGTTTATTCTCAATTTTTTTCATCTAAGTATATAACTCCTTTGACTACCCAGTGGCTATGTTGTTGAAAATTCTTTATTTCCACCACCAATCCAGCTAATCTTCTTTTTAAATATTTTATTTATTTACTTATTTTAAGAGAGAATGGGCACACCAGGGCCTCCAGCCACTGAAAATGAACTCCAGATGCATGTGTCACCTTGTGCATCTGACTTACCTGGGTTCTGGGGAATCAAACCTGGGTCCTTAGGCTTCACAGGCAAGTGACTTAACCAACAAACAATCTCTCCATGCCCTATCTAACCAATCTTGATTACATCTTTTATTTCAAGGACACTATAATGGTAAAGACAAACATTATGTTAGATTGGCTCACTGTAACAGTTTTCAAACAATTCCAACAAACATTCTATTTTGAATACAATATATTTCTTTCAGATTTATGTTCTTCATCAACTGCATTATGATAAGATTTATATAAAAAACAGGAACTACAGAGATTGCTCAGTGATTAAGGTACTTGTCTCCAAAGCCTGACAACCCAGGTTTAATTTCCCAGTACCCATGTAAAGTCAGAATCACAGTGGCACATGCATCTGGGGCTCATCTGCCACAGCTAGAGGCCCTGGCATACCCATTCATTCATCCATCCATTCATTCTCTCTGCTGTAGGGCAAATTTCTCCACATTGAAAGCTGTAAAAAACTATTGCCAGCTTCATCAAAAGCAGCTGGGTTAGCCAGGTGTGGTGGCACATGCCTTTAATCCCAACACTTGGGATGCAGAGGTAGGAGGATCACCATGAGTTCTAGGCCACCCTGAGACTACATAGTGAATTCCAGCTGCTGGAGCCTGCCGGCTGAAATGGTTCGAGCTTGATGGGGAGTGAGGATTAAAGTAAGACAGAAGAAAAGAGTGAAAGCAAGGACTCCAGTCCAGGACGGAAGCACCGTTTATTTCTCAGCAGTCCTTTTTAATATGTTTTTGCAAACAATTTGCACATGTCCAAAAATTCCATGAACTTCACACAAGTTTCTATAAAAACAACTTCTTTCTGTTACAGAGTTACACACCTCAACCACTTCTCAGTACAAAAGATTATTCCAAGATTGGGAGAGAAACCCTCTGCTCCCAGCAATACAAGCATAAAGGTTCAAGGACCGGTCAGCTCTTCCCAGTAACATTGAATGTACACAATCTTGCTTACTTGCAGGTGCAAAAGTCTTGTTTCCACATAGCTCAATGCTATGGATTCAAGGCCAGCCCAATGGCCCCTGACAGCTCCCCCTTTTTTATTTTTTTACGAACCAGGCCCTTCTGGACCTCAGTGTAGAAAGACTGTGCCTGTCTTAGGTTGTCCTCTACAATATTTAGGCCTTACCCATCATTGGTACATGAATTCCATAATTCATGCCCTGTCTTAGGTTGACCTAACTCGGGAGAATCTTACGCGTCTTTGATTACCAGCCTCTGCAGGGGCTTTAAGATAATTCCTCAGGAAGCCAGGGTTGGGTCCATAGCTGTATCCCATGCACTTCTGCACGGATGTCCATAAGGGATCTCAAAAGCCAATCCTATCACTCTTTTTGCTCTACTTAAAGCATTCTTTACTTCTGGTAACACTTGTATTCCTTTGTCAGAATACCAAGGCCTTGTTACATTAACAGGAATCATAACAAATGCTGGTTGCTTAAAAATCATAACTCGACTATCAGAGGATGATTCTGAAACACAATTAGACAAAGTACAATTATTACATGTAACATTGAACATTTCCTCAGTACATGTAATATTTATGTCTCCCATTTACATAGCATAGGGTGGAGTAACACAAGCCATGGCCCTCCTCTTTGGGAGGGATGAACTGTCATTCCTGGGGGAGGTGATGCTCACTCCTCTCATGGCTGTAGCAACTTTCCATAGGTAAGTCTGTTGGAAGCTCTCATCAGACCACCAAAGTCCAGCAGAGAGTCCACCAGTCCAGTCATTGTTCTATTTACTGCTCCCTTCTGCTCCAGGATTTCCTGACCAGTCCTTTACACACCTTTCAGTTCCAGAGACATTACACATGATGTAAGCAGGCCCAACATACCAAGACTATAATTTCCCTACCTTCCCAAGTTGCTGGGTGTAAGATGGGCGGGTCAGGAACATAAGCCCAATACAGCTCACTGTGGATTATCAGGAGTTGAATCCACATCATCAGGAGCAGAGGCATCATTCTTCTGATGTTCAGTCCCCACGAACTGGACCAATCTCTCTGGCAGCCACCTGGCATTGTCAGCGTCTTGTGGGAAAACACAAACATGCCCTCATCCCCATATTAATACCGGGTCGGGGCCATGCCATTGTCCATCAGTGGGGTTCTTCCATCTAACCTGAGCATAAGTGTCCAATGTTCTAGGATGCCATAATCTGTCTGTGGTGGAATGACCAGATGCATCCACATTTAAAAAATTTAAAATAAAGAGTACATGATTTGAAGCATTCTGTGCTGACCAAGAGTATAACTCCCCATTTTTTATTTTTGTAATTGATTTTTTAAAGCTCCATGAGCACGTTCAACAATTCCTTGTCCCTGAGGGTTATAAGGTATGCCTCTTTTATGAACAATTGATAATTGGGCACAAAAGCTCTGAAAAGATAGACTAGTGTAACCTGCACCATTATCTGTCTTTATGATTAATGGTATACCTGCTGCAGCAAAACATTTGATGCAATGTGCTATGACATATTTAGTAGCTTCCCCAGTCTGTGCTGCAGCCATCAGAAATTCTGAGTAAGTATCAATGTATACATAAACATATTTTAATTTTCCAAATTAAGGAATATGAGTTACATCCATCTGCCACAGATGATTTGGCTTCAATCCTCTAGGGTTTACTCCATACTGAGGAATTGAGTGATATTCAGGACAGGTATTACACTGTCGCACAATTTGTCTAGTAATTTGAAAGTGTTTTCTTAAACTTTGGCTATTTTGATGATGTAAATTATGAGATCTTTGAGCTAATTCCAATTGAGATATGCCTATGATCTGTGTGGCTTTATCCACCATATCGTTTCCCAATGCTAAAGGACCTGGCAAGCCTGAATGAGCTCGTATGTGACCTACAAAACAAGGATGAGAGTGAGCATGCATGCATCTTTGTGTTTGACTAAACAAATCTTGCACTTGAGTATTGGCAGTTTCAATATAAGACACGGTCTCAAGCACCTGTAAAGCTCTAGCAATATATTGACTATCAGTATACAAATTAAATGGAGTTGCAGCTAAAACATTAAATACTGTAGCTATAGCTCTAAGTTCCACTGCTTGAGCTGATTCTGGGGGAGTAGAAAATGAATAAGACAGTTCTTGAATAACATATGCTGCTCTGCCATTAGAGGATCCATCTGTAAACACAACTAAAGCATCTTCAATAGGCTCTGCCCTGACTGTGCAGGGGGGAAAATAAAAGGATGAGAATTTGCAAATTGCAACAATGTGTCTTTAAGGTAATGATTATCTATAATACCAGGATAATGTGCAAAAGCAATATCCCAAGAATCCACATTTTGAAACAGCCAATCTACTTGTTGCTTTGTAAAAGGAACCCTATAATAGCCAGCTCCTTTACAAAATATTTTCTAGACTTAACTTGAGCCATTTGAATTAAACAAGCTACCACTTCATAATAAGGAGCCAACACTCTACCAGGAGAAACAGGTAAATGTAGCCACAGTAGAGGTCCTTCTTGCCATAAAACTGCAATTGGAGTATGTTTAGTGGCCAGAACATATGCAGCCCATCCCTGAGAATAATCTATATATTGAATTTGATGTTTTTCAATAGCATGCTCTACTAAGACTAATGCCTTACGTTCCTCATCTGTTAACTGATGTACAGACTTTGGATCTGGATCTCCTTTTAAAATGTCAAAAAGAGGCTTTAATTCTCCAGTACTAATCTTTAAATGAGGTCTAAGCCAATTGTTTTACAAGTAGAAATCCTGATTCTGAATCTCCAACCAATCTACTTGCAGTCCCAACATACCAAGACTATAATTTCTCTATCTTCCCAAGTTGCTGGGTGTAAGATGGGTGGGTCATGAACAAGTTCTGATATAACTCATCAGGTCCTTGTCTAATTTTTGACAAATTTTCAGTCCTTCTCCCGGTAGATGGAAGGCTGCACCAAGCCTTTTTAGCTTGCGCATTAACCTGAGCATAAGCACGTATATCAAACTGTAATTGATTCTCAAGTGCCCGATATGGTCCCTCTCCTGCCAACATATCAAAAGTAATAGGTATCCCCTGAGCCCTATTCACCTCAACAGTGGCCTGACAGTTTTCCATATATTCTGTTTTCCACAATAAATAGTCTTCTCCTGACAAACATGCGTTTGCCACTTGCTTCCAGTCCCCAGGAGGGAGCGCCTCAAATGCCATAGAGTCTATCATAGCAAGCGTGAGAGGAGCAGTAGGGCCATATTGCACACAAGCTGTTTTTAATTCCTTCAGCTGCTTAAAAGGCATAGGTTTATGTGATCTTACTCTAGTCCTGTGACCATCATCTTGTTCAAAAAGGGGATATACATTAAATCCCTGCATATCTTCTCCTCTTTGCACTGCTCCTGCAAGAGTGGCTTGCAAGGTGGAGACAGAAGGCCGAATCAAAAATAAAGGATGAAACTCACCCTCAGCTTTCGACACTACTGCTATAACAGGAGGTTTCGTTACAGCAGGAGGACTGGGAGTGGCTGGAGCACACTTTCCCTGAAATTGCTGTACTTGTAAAGACAGTGATTCAACCATGCTTTGTAAACGTTGCACCTCCTCTGAATATTTTTCTTTCTGTTCGCTCTCAGATTTTGTAAAGACTATAAAAGGTGGAAAGTCCTCTTCTTGGTGATCTTTTGCCGCCTCCTCCTCTAATTCTGCTTCCTCATCTGAATCTAAATGACCAAGACAGCATTCTTCTTCTCTTAATAAAAGCTTAAGTTCGGACTCCAGCTCCTCAGGTGGAGCAGAAGGCTTAGTTTCATTTTCTAAGTCCGCGCTGAGAAGCTGTCCTTTGGCTTTAACTGAATTTGATTGAATTTTATCTCTTTCATGTCTAGGATCTAAACCATCTCTAACTAAAGCCCATAAGCTAAAAGTTTCTATTGGTACTTTACCCAGCCCATAGGCATCACAATAATCTTGAAGCTTAGTCCCTACTCTTTGCCAGGTTTTTAAATCTACCGTCCCATCTTCTGGGAACCAAGGACATACCTTCTCCTCTAAGAAACTCCTCTAAGAATCCTCTAAGAAATTACACAGCTGTTGATGTCCTACTTTTGCACCTCGAGGGCGAAACATATTCTTAAGCATATGTACAAAGAGCAGACGACTATTACCTTGATCCATATTTATATTATATTACCTTGACCCATATCTATTTATATTACTCACCTGCTCCCTTTTTCTTTTACGGAGCACTCCTTTCCAATTCAGCGTTGTCCTTCAGGCCCCACGTTTGGGCGCCACCTGCTGGAGCCTACTGGCTGAAAAGGCTGGAGCCTGATGGGGAGTGAGGATTAAAGAAAGACAGAAGAAAAGAGTGAAAGCAAGGACTCCAGTCCAGGACTGAAGCGCCATTTATTTCTCAGCAGTCCTTCTTAATATATTTTTGCAAACAATTTGCCCATGTACAAAAATTCCATGACCTTCACACAAGTTTCTATCAAAACAACTACTTTGTGTTAGAGTTACACACCTCAACCACTTCTCAGTACAAAAGATTATTCCAAGGCTAGGAGAGAAACAAACCCTCTGTTCCCAGCAATACAAGCATAAAGGTTCAAGGACCGGTCAGCTCTTCCCAGTAACAGTGAATATACACAATCTTGCTTACTTGCAGTTGCAAAAGTCTTGTTGCCACACAGCCCAATGCTATGGATTCAAGGCCAACCCAATGGCCCCCAAAAAGCAGCTGGGTCAACTCACAAGAGACTTATGTCCCCCCTGAACCAGGTGTATACAAAAACACAAAAGATCTTGTGACCTAAGGTGGGGGGAGATAGAGTATATAGAGTGGAAAAGATCTAGGAACAACAAGTTCCAATGACTTCCATTGAGGTGGTGTTTCTGGACTCTCCATGCTCTGTAAGTAAGACCTCACCCTGAGGCTAAGGGAGGAGCATCCAGGGGGGTTATCCTTATGTAGTGAGCCACACTGTAGTGTTGCATTGGGGTCTCAGGCTCTGTAAGTAAGCTCTCACCCCCAGGCTGAGGGAGGAGCATAGTGAGCCCCATTAAAATTCTGCTCTGTGGTCTCGTACTCCTGATCAGGAACAATGAGCACCTAGTAGAAGTGGCCACAGTAAAGTTGTCATTCAGGGTGGAATGAGACTTCCCCATCATGCAGCTTCTCTGGGGTCCCAGTGCCCTGTAAGTAAGCCCTCAATCTGAGGCTGAGAGAGGAGCTTCAAAGGAGCAATTTTTTTTTTTTTTTTGGTTTTTCGAGGTAGGGTCTCACTCTAACCCAGGCTGACCTGGAATTCACTATGGAGTCTCAGGGTGGCCTCGAACTCATGGCAATCCTCCTACCTCTGCCTCCCGAGTGCTGGGATTAAAGGCATGCGCCACCACACCCGGCAAAGGAGCAATTTTTTAAAGATTATTTTATTTGTTTATTTATTTGAGACAGAGAGAGGGAAGGAGAAAGAGTGAGAATGGGCATTCCAGGGCCTCCAGCCACTGCAAACAAATTCCAGATGCATGCACCACCATGTGCATCTGGCTTACGTGGGACCTGGAGAATTGAACCTGGGTCCTTAGGCTTTGCAGGCAAGAGCCTTACCAACTAAGTCATCTCTCCAACCCCCAAGGAATAATTTTGACACAAGAATCTCCATCAAGTTGGCTGCTTTTGGGGTCCCACATTCCTATAAGTAACCTCTCCTACATGCTCTGTAAGAGATTGCCCAATAAATTCATTGGTTCACTGAATTGGTTGGTATTGGTGTAATTGTACTTTTGTCTGCCATCTGAAACCTATTTGGAGTGAAGACATGTGTCCGCATCTTCCCAGGGGAAAAGTTTACCACAATGCTTTCTCTTTCTCCTTGCAAATAAATAAAAATATTTTAAAGAAAAAATACATTTATTTAAAGTGCATATAGCACTGAATACTGTTAATTGCATATGCTCATTAATTTAGTGCCCACAGTCATGACACATACAAAACACTCCCAATAACCCCAAGGTTCTTGTATATCAGGTAGTCCTTCCTGCCACAGCTTTCTAACCTGAGACCACTATTCTACATTTTGTCACTTTACATTTGTTTCCATTTTTTAGAATTTTATGTAAATTAACTAATGTATGCTCTTTAGTATCAAGTTCCTATCTTGAGTTCCACAAGTTCAAACCTATGGTACATGGTACATGGGGCTGGCTTCGTTTTTATTTCTGAGTTGTGTTCCATTATGTAGAAATGGAGCAGTCACTTTGCAAAGCCTTATGACTCTTTGTTTATTTTCTTTTATGTATTTATTATTTAATTTTTGAGACATTGTGTTCATTCATTTGTTGGTAGACAATTGCAATTTTAAGTGGCTTTGTTTTTATTTATTTTTAAATGATTATTTTATTTTGATTATTTATGACAAGTTCACTTTTTCCAGTGTTGCACCTTTGTAAAGGAAGATTCTATGAGTATTCATATACTCATAGAAGTTTTTAAGGTCATATTTTTTTTCTTTTGGATAAATAATTTAGGTGTGGATGAGCTGGATTCATATTATGAGTGTCTAATGTTTAAAATGGGAAGAAAGTTCAATATGGCTCATGCTTGTAATCCCTGCAGCTAGGCGGTTAGGGCAGGAGTATTGGCAGGATTTTAAGGAAAGCCTGTGATACATAGCACATTTTAAGCCAGTTCATGTGAATGGACAAAGAAAATGTGGTACATATATACAATAGGGTTTTATTAGGCCATAAATAGAAATGAAATTATGTCATTTCCAGGAAAATGGGTAGAATTTAAGATCATCATATTAATCAAAATAAGCCAGTCTCAGAAAGAAAAAATATATGTTTTCTCTTGTATGTGGACCCTAGATTATACACACACACAACATGAAAGAAATTGAAGATAATTTGGGATGAGGAAGGGGATGAGTGGGGTAGAAAGAGGGGACAAGACAGAAAGTAATGGGAGTGAATATGCTCAAAGTACATTATATACTTGAAGGAAAATATCATTGTGAAATCCATTGTTTGGGTTGGAGAGATGGCTTAGCAGTTAAGCACTTGCTTGTGAAGCCTAAGGACCCCAGTTAGAGGCTCAATTCCCCAGTACCCACATAAGCCAGATGTACAAGGTAGAGTATGCATCTGGAGTTCATTTGCAGTGGCTAGAGGCCCTGGTGTGCCCATTTCCTGTCTCTCTCTCCCTCTCCCTCTCTCTGTCTGTCACTCTCAAATAAATAAAAATAAACCAAAAAAATTTTAATCCATTGTTTTATACATGAATATTGTAGCAGTTACCTTCTCATTGCTGGAACAAAACACTTAACCAGAAGCCCCTTACGGAAGAGTTTATTTCAACTTCCAATTTGAGGTTAAGTTTCCTCATGGCAGAGAAAGCATAGCAAGAGCAAGAAGCTGGTCCACATTGCCATATATCAGCAGGAAGGAAGCAGCAAGAGCAAAAAACAGGTACTGGCAAGTGGGGCTGAGTATCCCCTATTGATATACCTCCTCCAGCAAGGTCTACCTACCAAAGGCTCCACCATCTATGGACTAGCCAAAAGACTTAATAACAAACACATGAGGCTATGAGGGACACTCTACATTCAAACAACATTCTGTCCCTGACCTCAATAGACTCACAGCCATCTCATGATGCATTCGGCTCAACTGTTAAGGTCCTTATAATCTTTACCAGTTCTAACATTATTCAACAGTTCAAAGTCTCATCTGATACTCAAGGCACCCTCTTAAAAGTGTAAGCCCTGTAAAATCAAAACACAAGTTATATACTTCTGTATATAATGATATAAACATTTCCATTCCAAATAGGATGAATGAAGCCATAGAAAGAAAACATAAAGGTAATGTAAGCTCAAAAACCAGCAAGGCAAACATCAAATTCTGTACCTTTGTGTCCAGCACGTGGGACTCATGATGAAATCTTACAGGCTCCAAAAGACTCAGGTCTCACACCCCCAAGCTGGACTACTTGAAAACCAGGCAAAATTCACCACAAGCCTAAAGCTCTATTTGGTGGCTGCCCAATAGTGCTGGCATCTCCAAAATCCTGGGGTCTCTACTGCAACCCACAGTTCAACTTTACAACTCTGTGTCATAGCTACCCTTGACCTCCATGCAGGGACTTCAGACTTGCCACACATCACCTAGTGGCAATCTTCAGGACCATGTTGCAATCCCATTACACTCTATTTCCTGTATTTGTCATACTTACAAAACCAGTACAAAGAGAACAACATTGCCATGTTTGGTAACCCAGGGGTGGGTAAAGCCCAACCTTGAGGAGTAGAAACCTTCAGCACTCTTATTTCAGGCTCCTTTCTTTCAAAAGAATCAACACTTTTCCTATTGTCCAAATGCAAAGCACATGACCCATCTTCAGTGCTTGTAATCACTCAAACAATTGCAGCAGAAGTAGCTGCCATCTCTGGCAAGTCCTGAAAACTATTCAGAGGAAGAATCCTCTACCAAATTTTATATTTTTCATATCTTTCTGCTGTGTATTTTCCTCTGTCAAACACATCAGTCAATTACTTCTAAATGCAACTTTCCTCAAGTTCTCAAGACATTAGTAGAATGCAGACAGAATGAGCAGAGGCTGCTAAACTTACTCTAGCTCAGTTCTTAGTAAAGTCCTGTCTTTCTCCTCTGGAATTTCATAAACCAAGCCTCCATAGTCAGTACTTCTCTCTGTGTTTTGGTCTTTAAATTGTCATCAGACTTTCCCATTAAGTTCTGCTCATAGCATTTTTAAAGCTTCTTTAGTCCAGAGTTATAAATGTTTCCATATTCTTCTCTTAAACAGTGCCAAAAGACTAAAAACCCACATGGTCAGGATTATTGCAGCAACGATCTCACTCCTGGCACCAATTTTCTATAGCCATTGCTAGGACAAAACATGGCCAGAGCAGCTTTTGGAATTTTAGCTTACAGTTTCAAAGGGAAATTTCATCATGACAGAGAAAGTATATTAAGAGTAGAAAACTGGCTCATTTTATCATTTATCAGCAGGGAGGAAGCAGCAAGAGTGAGTTACCTAGCACTGGTAACAAAACTCCAGCAAGGCTGCATCAGCTGGGGATTAACCATGAGGTTTAATCATGAACACATGAGGCAATGGAGGGGGGGCACTCTACATTGAAACTACCACAAATATACACTAATAATTTTTTAATGAAGCATGTATATCATGATATCTCATTTTGATTATAATTATGTTTTTAGTAATAATAAACCTTTTTCAGGTGGTTATTAGCTATGCAGACCTCATCTTCACTGAAGCAACAATTGTTAGACAAATTTTATCTTTTGTCTGCTCATGATCAATATGTAGGGATTCTTTATACAATTCTCACACAATTCCTTTGTAAGATATATGTATTACAAATGATGTGGTATTTTCAGTAACTTTGAAAAGAGATTATAAAATTATTTTATTTCCTAATTAATTATGGCTTTCTCTCTTTTGTGGTTTATTGATTTTATGAGTTTTTTTCAACAAAATTATTTTCTGTATGTATATATGCTGTGTATATATGAGTGTATACATATGTGGGCACATGTGTGTGTGGGGGGGATGCAAGTATACATATGCCTGTGCTTGGAGAGGCCAAAGGACAACCCCAAGTGTCATTCCTCAGGAACACTGTCCACATCTTTCTGAGGCATGGTCTATCTCTGGCCTGGAGATCAACCACTTAGGCTAGACTGGTTGACCAGCAAGCCCCCCCAAGGATTCTCTTTTCTCTGCTTCCCTAGTTCTGGGAGTTGATCCATCTATTACATGGATTCTGGGCATGTGAACTCAGGTCTTCATGCTTGTGAGGCAAATACTTTACCAACTAAGTCTTTCCCCAACAAAACAATTTTTTAATTATTTTATTTATTTATTTGAGAAAGAGAAAGAAGCAAACGAGAGAGAGAATGGGCATGCTAGGGACTCTAACCATTGCAAACAAACTCCAGACACATGCACCATCTTTTGCATCTGGCTTATGTGGGTTCTAGAAAATAAAACCTGGGTCCTTAGGCTTTGAAAACAAGTGCTTTAACTGTTAAGCCATCTCTCCAACCCAGAACATTTTTTTTCCTTTGTTTTTTTTTGAGGTAAGATCTTTCTCTATTCCAGAATGACCTGGAATTCACTATGCAGTCTCAGGCTGGACTTGAACTCACAGTGATACTTCTACTTTGGCCTCCTGAGCGCTGGGATTAAAGGTGTGCACCACTATGTCTGGATAAAACAATTTTTGATTTCATTGATTTTCTGTATCATTTGGTTTTTAAGTTCTAATAATTAGCTGTGATGAGATTTTTATTGGGAGATAATTTATCAATACATATTGGAAGACTTTACATATCTTTAAAGTGTAAAATTTTCTTATTAATAAATAGTGTTTTTTTATTTAATCATTTTCCTCTCAGTAAAGTTTTATAATTTCAATGCAGCTACAAGTATTTTTCCTTTCTGCATAACTTTTGGCTATGTAAAGTGTCTTTATATTGTCAATGCTTTCTAGAAAATTAGCCTTATTCAGAATATACAATTCATAGTTTATTAAAAGGATTAACTTTATCTTAGATAAATTGTTTACTAAAGTTTCTTGGTTTTAGCTGGGCATCATAACTATGGGACAGATATTTGTTTTTTAATTTTTTTTGTTCATTTTTATTTATTTATTTGAGAGTGACAGAGAGAGAGAAAGATGCAGATAGAGAGAGAGAGAAAGAGAGAGAGAGAATGGGCACGCCAGGGCCTCCAGCCACTGCAAACAAACTCCAGAAGCATGTGCCCCCTTGTGCATCTGGCTAACGTGGGTCCTGGAGAATTGAGCCTCGAACGGGGGTCCTTAGGCTTCACAGGCAAGCGCTTAGCCGCTAAGCCATCTCTCCAGCCCTGTTTTTTAATTTTTTGACACACGCTCTCACTATGTTGCCCAGGCAGGTGTCAAATTCCTCAACTAAAGCACCCCTCCTCTCATGGTCTCCTGAGTGGCTGAGATTCCACACATGTGTCTGGCAAGATTTTTAAAAATTAAGATATTTTCATATGCTGCTAAGACAAGTAATTTTTTAAGCTGTTCAAGGCATTGAAATAGTATATGAATTCTTTTATTCTATATGAAATACTTTGCTTAATTATGTTAGTTTTTAATATTCTGCCCATTCATTTAAATTAACCAAGTTACATTTGTTTCATTAAATTTTAAATATAAAAATAATTTAGAAATATACCTTAATTTCTTTTACATTTGATGGGATTTTTATTCTTGTGTACTATATAATTGAAGAGAACACTACCATATAACAAATGAACTTCAAAATCACACAATAGAAATTTGTTTTTCAAAATTGTGTCAATTGAGAAAGTAACCTATGAACGTGGTGTTAAGAAACAGACTCTTAGCTTTCTATGTGTTTTCTGGGTCCTTTCCCTTCAGCTACTAGATGGAACAAAAGGGAGTAAGATTGTGCAGTGAAGTTGCTCTCCACATTTTATTTTGTAGTAGTTCTAGACTCACAGGAAGTTGCAAAATAATACAGATATAATTCCTGCAGCCTTAAACTAGCTTCCTTCATGGTTATTTTACATAATTATAATATCAAACCCAGATAATTGATATTGTATATAACTATGTTTTTATCACATATAGATTCCTATAGTTGCCACCTCAACTCAAAATAGAAAACTATTTTATCACCACAAAGACTTCCGCGGTGTTACCTTTTTTTATGTGGTTAATTCACTTTCCCTCTCTTCCCCACATCTCCAATCCCTAACATTCAAAAGTATTTTGTCCAGCTTTAAAATGTCATTTAGGAATCTTATGCAAATGGAATTATACATCACATGAATTCCTAGGTTGGCTTTTTTCACTAAGTATTAACGATGGTTAATCTTGTCAACCTGATGGAACTGAGAATCACCATGGCAACAAACTTCTGGGCACATCTGTGCAGAAGTTTCTACATCACATTAATTGATAGCTAAGACTCACCCTAACCATGGTTGCAACCATTCCATGGTAATCCTGGGCTGTTTAAAAAGGACAACTTGAGTATGGCACCAGCATCCATCACTATGTTTCTTTACTACAGAAGTAAAGTGAACAGCTACCTCAAGCTCCTGCCACCATGATTTCCTTATCATGATGGATTGTACCCTCAAACTGTAAGCGGAAATAAGCCCCTCCTTTATTGTTCTCCCCCCCCCCCCACAGCAACAAGAAAAGTAACTAATATGGAAAGATACCTTTGAGATCAACTCATGTTATATATCAATAGTCCACTCTCTTCCTATTGTTGAGAAATTATTACAATGTGGATTTACTATCTTTTATTTGACAGGTCACATATTAAGCAACATCTAGATTATTTCCAGTCTGAAACTATTAAAAATAAAGTAGCAATGAACTTTCATGCACAGGTAACTATGTAAACATAAATTTTCATTTTCCTGGCTTAAATGAACAGGAATACAATTATTAGATCAAGTGGTAATTATGTGCTCAATTTAAAAGAAAAAAAACTTTGTGTGAGCTTTTTATGAGTCAGACCTGGATATATGTGCTTCACTTTCTACCATCATTCTCCCAGCTAGAAATGACTTAACTGGTCAGATTGAAAGTTGGTATGGAAAATTTATACAATTTACTAAGAAGGAAAGAATATTAATTTTGGTGACTGCAAAGCAATACCTGTTATCCATACTGTATCCTTTCACTCAGCTTTATAAAATCTGTTTGCCTCTAATTGGCCAAAATCAATTTTATATTTATATAGCCTGAATAAATATTTGGTTAGAAGAATTGGGAGGAAAGGCACTAATTTATTGCCAGGTAATTTTTTTTCTATCTCTAATGTTAGTCTCTCTTATGTGCCTATGGAACTAGCAAACATTGCTCTAGCTATAATGAAAAAAACACTGATGTAAATATTGTGATGTTACTATACTGTTTATCTCTTTAGACAAAGAGTGTAGCATTGATTTTGGTATGTTTTTGAATGCAGCTTTTTGTAGTAAAATGTGTTAATTTACAATGCAGTGAGAATATGAGCATAAATATCACATTGTGCCCCAAAATAAAAGAAATCCATAATTTTTTTAAAATCTGAGATTTTATACACACACTTCAATTTTAAACAAAAAAAAATCATTGATGTACAGATCTCTAAAAGGCCTGGCATTAGAGATTTAAATACTTTATTTATTTATTTTTTTAATGTTTTTTGTTCATTTTTATTTATTTATTTGAGAGTAACAGAGAGAGAGAAAGAGGCAGATAGAGAGAGAGAGAGAATGGGCGTGCCAGGGCTTCCAGCCACTGCAAACGAACTCCAGACGCATGCGCCCCCTTGTGCATCTGGCTAACGTGGGTTCTGGAGAATCGAGCCTCGAACTAGGGTCCTTAGGCTTCACAGGCAAGCGCTTAACCACTAAGCCATCTCTCCAGCCCGAGATTTAAATACTTTAAAAAGAGACAACGTTAAAATTTTTCCATAGGGACTGGAGAGATGTCTCAGCACTTAAGGTGCTTGCCAACAAAGACAAAGGACCTGGGTTTGATTCCCTGGTACCCATGTAAAGCCAGAGGTACAAGGTGGTGCATGTGTCTAGAGTTTGTTTGCAGAGGCTATAGAGGCCCTGGATAACACATTCTCTCTCAATTAAATAAATAAATAAATAATATATGTTTTTAAATTTCCTATTAGCCTCTCAAGATATGCACAGTTTAACCATACAGTAGTTTCCCACGAATGGTTTGCAGACCACCAGTAGCAACAATCCTTGGTACCCTGCCCAGAACTTAGCTTCCTGGTATAACTTGAGACCTTGAGAGTCAGAATTGTTGAGTGCAGATTCAGGTCTCTCAAGTGATTCTCAGGTCTGCTCAACTTTGAGAACTGCTTAACTGGGGACAACTCTCTCTCTCCCCACCAAATTTACCCACTCTCTCACCCATTGTGTGGGAATTTCAATGGGTCCAAATTCCAAGGGGCCAAAGGGTGGAGAAAATGATGTGTATTTGTCATTCAGTTCAGGATTCTTCTTTAAAATTTCCTCACCTACGAAAAAATATTCAAACAAACCTGTCATCAAAGGGAAACAGCATTTTCTTAAATCTGATTGTGGAAGAGAAATGTCAGAGATTGAGGATCAGCTTTGATACGTACTCACACATCAAGATCCTGGGGCAAGTTTTCCATCATAAACAAAGAGATAGGAAGACTTTTATGGAAATTCTGAAAGTATCTTGTATTCATTAAATTGAGTTTGTAATAGCAAGTATATAAATTCTAGCAAGGAAAGAAGCTCACCTTACTGAAATAAGCAGATTAATAAAGCCTATATTTGTAATTTAAATAAAGTTTTTCAGTAATAAGAGGATTAGAGATTCAACAGAACCTATAAATGGGAAAGGTTAATGAAATTTTTATATAATACAGTAATCTGTTAAAAAAATCAAGTACTCTCTGATGTGTGTAGCAGAGATGAAGTCTTGGTATATGTTCAGAGAAACTGTGGCTTTTCCCCAAAGTTTCCTCAGCCTTTTAGTAATATTCATAGAATTTATATGTAAAGAAATGATATGTATTACAAAGGCCAATGCTTAGAGCTCATATCTAAATTCTGTCATGAAAGTGTTCTGAGACTTAAAATGCCTCCAAGATTACTATAAGATGGGCTAGAGCACTGATCTTCAGGTATAGGATTTCAGATATCATTTGAAGATGATTTACTCAGCCACACATAGAAATAAAATCTCTGATGACCTTTCCCATGGTTTAAAGCTGAGAAACATACTTGCTTTGTAAAATTCACAGATAGAAGGAAAAATATTCAGGAAGATGAGAAATTTATTCCTAATAACTCCACAGCCATGTATAACAATGTGTAGTTGTGGTGGTTTCAATGAAACCACCCTCATAGTCTCTTGTATTTTAAATATTTTGTTCCTAGCTGGTGGCAATTTGGGAGGTGGAGCCTTGCTAGAATAGGTCTGTCACTGAGATCAGACTGTGAGATTTATTAGTCCAGCCCCATTGAGTGTTCAAAACTCTCTCTCTCTCTCTCTTTTTTTTTCCTCTCTGTAGTGGCTGTATGGCTAAGTGGGGGCATTTCAGAAACCTTGTATGCATCAACCCCCTTCTCTATCACATGCTGCAGACCAAAATCATCCACCAGTTCCTTTGTGATGCACTACAGTTGTTCAAGCTTTCTTGCTCCAATGATTACCTGGGCATAATCAGAGTGCTGCTTTCATGTCTGTGGTGGCCTTCACCTGCTTCATTGGCATGGCCCTCTCTATGTCCACATCTTCTCCATAGTTTTCAGGATACTCTCTGCTAAAGGCCAGTCTCAGGACTTTTCCACATGCCTGCCTCACCTTTTTGTTGTCTACTTTTTCTCTTCACTGGCACTCATGCTAATCTAAAGCCAACTTCAGACTTTCCAACTGTTTTAGACCTATGTCCCCTAGTTTTTACACAGTGCTTCCTCTAACACTCAACAATGTTATCTATAGTGTAAGGAATGCAGGGAGCTCTGAGGAAGTTAATGTTATGTGGAGAACTCACAGGAAAAGTAACATTTTTGTCTTATTGTTAGTGGCTGCCCAGTCTTATACACAAGGAACATTTTTAGTCATTAGAATTTCTCCAACATAAAATGGTGAAGAATATTCGCAATAAAATACTTCCTATAAATATATAACTGTTGACATTATAGGACCACTTCATCTTATTTCTTTTGTTTTAACTTACTAGCATATGTTGATCATATGTAATAATGAATTTCATTCTAACATTTTTGTACATATAATGTATTTTGTTCATATTTATTCCTAATAACCTTATTTTATTCCCTTTGCAACATGGCTCAGGGAAATTTTGCAGAACAGGGGGCGGAAAGAATGTCAGAGCCACATGTTGGGTCATGATATGCAGAGACATTTAGCTTACCCATAACTCTGGGCTAACTCCACAATGCTTTTATGACTTCTTTACCTAAGTTACTGAAAACATTTTTGTTCTCTCATGATAAAGTGAACAGTTATAGGGTTGGAGAAATGGCTTAGCAGTTAAGGCACTTGCTGGCTATGCTTAAGGACCCAGGTTTGATTCTCTAGTACCCACATAAGCCAGTTGCACAAAGTGTCACATGCGTTTGGAGTTTGTTTGGAGTGGCTGGAGGCCCTGGCACACCCATTTTATCTATCTGCCTTTTCTTCTCTCTCTCTCTCTCAAATAAACAAAATAGTTTTTTTTTTTTTTTTAAAGATGAACATGGCTGGAGAGATGGCTTAGCAGTAAAGACGCCTGCCTGCAAAACCAAAGGACCCAGGTTCAATTCCCCAGGACCCATGTAAGCCAAATGCACAGGGTGGTTCATGTGTCTGGAGTTTGTTTGCAGTGGCTAGAGGCCCTGGAATACCTATTCTCCTTCTCTCTGTCTCTCTCTCCCTCCCCTTTTCTCTTTCTCATTCAAATAAATACAAACAAAATATTTTTTAAAATGATGAATAGTTATAAGCTAGTAATCTAGAACCAGTGCTTCCTAAAGAAAAGTAAATTGTGGGACCATTTTACTACAATTCCACTCACCAAACAAATCAAAATGGTCATTTCTACCATTTAAGTTCAAATATCCATTTCAATTTTTCTCTCTATAGGATTTTACATAAAACTACAAATTTGAATGCTATTACTATGTATGACTTCACAGCTTAGCTATAATAATTCTGTTGAATAAACAATGCTCTATGATTTGTATTAAAATTACTTAAGACTTAAAAAATTTTGAAGCCAGGCGTGTTGGCACATGCCTTTAATCCCAGCACTTGGGAGGCAGAGGTAGGAGGATTGCCATGAGTTCGAGGCCACCCTGAGAATACAGAGTTAATTACAGGTCAGCCAGAGCTAGAGTGATACCCTACCTTGAAAAACAAAACAAAAAGAAATTTGAATCATTTTCATTTTTTTACTGTATTGTGAAAATTGATACCCTTTTATTCACTTCAAAAAAGAAGTTACTAAGCCTGGCATGGTGGCACACACCTTTAGTCCCAGCACTCTGGAGGCAGAGGTAGGTGGAACTCTTGTGAGTTCAAGGCTACCCTGAGACTACATAGTGAATTCCAGGTCAGCTTGGGCTAGAGTAAGACCCTACCTCAAAACAACAACAACAACAACAAAGTTATTGAATGAAATTGTACAAAATGTTGAAATGTCTTCCTAATTTGATTAGTATTTTTCAGAAATATGGAATAATTGGATGTGTTAATTTGTAGCATATGACATGACTTGGTATTCTTTCTCACATGATTTTATTATTTCATGTAACAATGATCATTTTGGTTCCAAGTATTTGAACAGTATAAATACCTTAAGGTATACATAGCATTAGAAATTATGGAGTTTTATTATTGTGACAATTTTTTAACCTTTCCTAACCATTTATAATGTATAACTGGTCATAATATTCAATTTTTCCATTTAAATTTATGTTTATTTTTCTTTTTATTTTGTGAAAAGTGGTATGAATATAATAATGGTTTTATAGTGATAAAACAATTTTCTCAGTCCCTCTTTATTACATTTTTAATTTAAAACTTTATTTAAAAATTTACATAATCACCTCCACTACTCTCCTTTGTATCACCTCCTCCCCCTCTGACCACTAGATACTCTCTTCTTTCCAATTATACTCTTTATTTTGATGTGGGTTTTTTTTCTTTGCCGTCTTTCATCATCCATGATGATAAGTTGATGGACCTAATATTATGCAGGTCTTGTGCAGGTAATGACAACCACTGAGGTCATAAATGCAAAAACTACTTTGTCTCTGCTAGACAGTGTTCCAAATAACTTCTCCCCTTTCCTTTGGTTCTTACATTCTGTCCTCCACCTCTTCCACAGTGGTCCCTGAGCCTTGAGAGATGTGCTAGAAATGTTGCAATTAGTACTGAACACTCAACTGTCACTTCTTTTAGCATTTGATGAGGTGTGAGTCTCTGTAGTCACTGCCATCTGCCACTTCTCTAAAGGAGTGAGATCACCACTAATATATGGGCATAAAACTAAATATTTAGAGGGCAATTTGGTGGACATACTACATCCATTTGAAAAAGGAACAGTAGTAGTTTCCCTCTTAGGGCTTATAACCTTCACAACCTTAGGCTTTTGGCTAAGTTTTCAGTATCAGGTATGAATTTTTCTCTTACACTGAGCCTCAAATTATCAGAGAGCAGTTGGTTATGCCCATAACACACATGTGGCTATTGCACTAGAGGACGCATCTTGCCTGACTGGCCAGTTGTGTAGCTTTCAGGATCTACTGTTGGTTAAGACTGTTGATGACTATTCTGCCACAGCTGGCTAACGTAGCACTTTCCAGCACTATGACAACTAGTCATCAAGGAGGAGGCTTCCAACTCAGTTCTAACTTAATTTGTCAGTGTCCTATGACCAATGCATGTGCCGTTTTCAGGAATAGGGTCTTACCATCTAGTTCTTGTGGGAAACCAAGAAAGAGCCTTATTGTAATGGGGGCCTCCTTGATCAACAACTCACTGGGAGTTATACCATCCCTAATATTAAGGTTTTTCTGTAACAACTTATGGCTTCTGGACACAGCATTAGCCACCCCTACAGTATGCTTTTGCCTAAACTCTTTCTTATTATAAAATTTAAAATTAACAAAATAGTTTGTCTCCACATGGCTTATTCATAATATCTTCAGTTTTGATTAACCCTCCTCCCATCCCTTCCTTACCTCCAACCCGCTCCCCTGACCTTACTTAAGCCATCCTAACACCAGTATTTCACTCCTATACTATCCACTCCCCTAAGTCCTCTCCTATCTTACTTCCCCATGGCTCCTTTCTAGCTTTCTGGACTCTTCTACTGACTCTTACTCCAACTTACATACAAATCTTTAAAAAATTGAAGCTAGGATTCACATGTGAGAGAGAATATATAGCATTTGACTTCCTGAACCTAGTATAATCTTTTCAAATCCATCCATTTTCCAGAAAATTTTATTTTTCCCTTATAACTGAATAAAATTCCATTGTGTGTATGTGCCACATCTTCATTATCCATTCTTCAGTTGATGGCCATGTAGACTAATTCCATTTCCCAGCTATCATTAACAGAACAGCAATAAACATGAATGAGTAAATATCTCTATAGTATGAAGTGTAGAGTCATTGGGGGTTTATTCCCAAGAGTAGGCTAGCTGGGTCATATGGTAGATCTATTTTTAACTGTCTTAGAAACTTCCACACTGTTTTCCATAATGGATGTACCAGTTTACATTCCCATCAACAATGGAGAAGGGTTCCTCTTTCCCCACACCCTCAATAGCATAATTTGAATCTTTGTTGATAACAATTCTGACAGGAGTGAGATGGAATCTCAGAGTAGTTTTAACTTGCATTTTCTTGATGACTAGGGATGTTGAACATTGTTTTAAATATTTATTGGCCATTTGTATTTCTTCTTTTAATAACTCTCTAATAGTTCTACATATAGCCCATTTTATAGGGTTTTTGATTTCTTATTATTTAGTTTTTTGAGTTCTTTGTATATTCTAGATATATAGCTGGAAAAGCTTTTCTCCAATTCTAGAGGCTGCCTCTTTGCTTAACAGTGTCCTTTGCTGTATTAAAACCTTTTAATTTCATGAGGTCTCATGAGATGGTTTTTTTCTATTTCCTGAGCAAGTAGAGTTCTATTCAGAAAGTCTTTGCCTATGCCTATATGTTGAAGTATTTCTCCTACTTTTTTTCTCTGGAAGTTTCAGGCCTGACATTAAGTTCTTGGATTCATTAGAAGTTGGTATTTGTCTATGCTGAGAGATAAAGATCTAGATTCATCAATCTACATGGAGATATTCAGTTTTTCCAGAACTATTTGTTGAAAATGCTATCTTTTCCTTTTTTAAAATTTTATTTGTATTTATTTATTTGAAAGAGAGAGAGATACAGAAATAGGCAGGTAGACAGAGAGAAAGAATGGGCACACCAGGGCCTCCAGCCACTGCAAATGAACTCCAGATGTGTGTGCCCCTTGTGCATCTGGCTTACGTGGGTCCTGGGGAGTTGAACCTGGGTCCTTTGGCTTTGCAGGAAAGCGCCTTAATTGCTAAGCCATCTCTCCAGCCCCGAAAATGCTGTCTTTTCAACAATGCATGTTTTTGGCCTCTTTGTCAAAAGTTAAATGATGATAGTTACATGAACTTATACCTGGATATTCTATTCTATTTTATTGACCTATGTGTTTGTTTTTGTGTTGGTGCTATGATGTTTTTATTACTAAAGCTCTGTAGTGGAGTGTGAAATGGGATATGGTGATACTTTCAACAGCATTATTTTTTCTGAAGACATTTTGGCTATATGTGGCCTTTTGTGCTTCCATATAAAACATCAAAAAAAATTGTAAAACATCAAAACAAAAGAACTACATGGAAAAAGAAAGGGATTATTAGAATAGGTATGGAAAGCAGAAACCAAAGAGGGTAACGGGGGGAAATATGATCAAATTGTAGTATGTTCATGTATTACAATTCTCAACAAAAACATTAAATTTTTGATTTATGGATTTCAAGCTAAACCAGATTTAAAACTAATATGCAGGTAATTTCCATTTTAATAAATGAGATCATTTAAACATTCATAAAATGTGTTCTCTACTGTTTTGAAAGTGAAAAAAGTAGATGCTATGTGCCAAAATAGTGTAATAAGGATGTTCGTACATACTGTAACTCAGCCCCATGCAACTGCTTGTGTTTGTAATTTAAAATAATTGAATAGATCCTTTCATATATAAATATACAATGGAATATGCAATAGTATTATCTTTCTCTTATCCTTTACTGCATCCACTCATTTCTTCCAAATAAAGTTATTTCTTGACACAAAAAAGAGCGAATGATAGTCATAGTTGTTAATTTACTATTCTACTTGTAATTGAGAAGAATTTCTATAGCAGGTTTAGAATGGAATGCTGCTATAGCAGAGGAATCTGTCACCAGTGTCCTTTTCTCATTTTTCACTTTCTAGCCTGGAATAACATTTTTGTAGGATATTGTTATGGTTCATATTTAATAGGCTAAAATAATCCAATAAAATATACCAAATACATAATTTTATTACATATGTTTCTATGTGTGCATGTTTATAAACTTACGCAAGTTTCATAGATATATATAAGCATATATACATTTGTAATGTGTCTACATTTCAAAGCTAGATGAAAAGAGTTTATAGATGAGTTAGTATCAGACCTAAGGTTATGTGTAAATTGTATTCATATATGAAAAACAATACCTTATGAATAGCACTAAATAGCATGAAAGGTATGTTACATTATAGGATTGAACCATATTATTTTAAATAATTCAACATAAAGATCAAGTGGAAAAAATCTTTAGTGTTATAATATGAGAAATATTCTTTAAAGTAATGTGTTGCATGAATTATTGTTCAATTTATACTTATATACATGATCTTTTACTTTATAAAATTAATTAATTAATTTGCAAATTTGTTGTGCACAAGTGCCCTAGGTTCTCTTGTCATCGCAAATAAACACTAATCTGCAAACAAACATCAGTTTGCAAAGACATAAAAGACATGTATGCATATATGCCACTTTTTGTGTCTGGCTTTACATGGGTGTTAGGGAATTGAACCCAGGATGGCAGACTTTGCAAGCAAGCACCTTTAACCACTGAGTCATCTCTCCAGCCCACCAATTTATACTTAAAAATATTTTTTTATTTATTTGTATGTGTGAGAGAGTGTATGGATGTACCAGAGTTTCTTGACATCAGATGCTTGCACCACTTTTTGGGTCTGGTTTTTACACGGTTTCTGGGGAAATTGAACATGGGTTGGCAGGCTTTGCAAGCAAAGTGCATCTAACTACTGAGCCATCTCCCCAGCATCTTCAATTTATACTTTAATTACAGCTTGAACTATTTATAACAATTATCTAGTATAGACTAATAACAAAAATAAGTAAAAACAAATAAAAATATAAATAAATAAATCTGTATATAAATATGTATGTTTATATAAAGATATGTCAAAATATAATTTATTCATTTAAGGTATTCAGCTTTTTATTCTGATACATGAGTTTATGTATATTCATATGTGTATATAGGTATATATTTGCTGTAAATAAGGTTCTAAGCCTTATTCATTCTGGGCTTAATGGCTTCGGAGAAAAAAAACAGGTATCTTTGAAGTTTTCTGAATGTTCTTCTTTTTACAATAAAAATGACTCAGGTGTCTGTGTACAAAGCACCAGTTAACTATATGCAAGAGTCATTTCTGTTTTAAAAAGAAGAAAATGTCTTTTCCCTGAGGAGGTTTAAATTCTGAGAAACTTTATTTCATTATTTAAGTGACTTGCCCCAACAGGCCTCTTCCAAGAATAATTGCTAAAGCCATGAGGCAAAACTAAGAGAGAGACACTATATCTATCTAACAAGGCTAATTCCTCTGGGACAACTTGGAAATGGTGTGTCTATGTCTTATGAATCATCTTTCTCTTCAGAGAAAAGAGTTCTGAAGTACCTACACAATTATGTATTTACAGACCTCATTAAAACATTATAAATCTTTAATAATGTGATTATCTGTGAGCTTTCTAATGAGCCCCTAAGTGACCTACCAGTAGAACAAAAACTTTTTTAGAGAGATAATTTCCAGGAGATTATTTATATTTGCATGACAAATTCAAAACTATGGCTCTACCTAGCTTCTGTTTGCTTTGTGTACAACAGATAGACTATTTGCAGGAGAAGTCTTAGTGAATACAGGATGTTGGTAATGATTAACAGCTGTTACAATATCTAGTCTTAGATAATTCTGGTGACCTTCACTTTACATTGGGACAAATAATTTTAACACCAAGTTATTAAATACTGTGTTTTCGTTTAAATAGGCTAAAATAATCTACTGAACTATAACTATTAGACTTAATCCTTTATTCTTTTTAAATATTCTTTAAAACAATAAACTCTGCTTCTAATTTTTCAATGTTAAGTAGTATAAGTGCTAGCTAAGTACATAGGTTTAGAATGAGATTTTGTCAGTTTGTATAATGAATCATGGATTATTAGGTATGAAGCCTAGGGAAAGAATTATTAACTAGGTAACAATTCTAGAACTCAATATTTTATCAGCAAAAATGATAACAACAGTAACTTTTTCATAGACTGCTATGAAGGCTAAATGGGTTGATAATACTAATCATATTAAACACAATCACAAATAATAAACATTCAAGAAGCGGCTTTCATTATTTATCCACTATAATAACTATGTGTTATTTTCTACAGTTATTTCAAAATTATTTTATTTTTCATTTTATAGAAAGAAAAATCAAATTATGGAAACATGACAAACACTGAGATAATATTTAGGATTATTAAGGAGTATTCAAATTCAAGTCTCCCTACTGCAGGTCTCACTCTGATAATGTTTCCAATATCTCACTACTTTCACACCTACTTATCGACAATTTTTATAAATGTACAAAATGCAATGGCAAAATCAAAGATAAATTCAAAAATGAGTGAGCAGAACACAAGAGAAATGTAGGACACCCTGAGAAGACCAAATGTAAAATTATTTACAAAAAAGGAAAGGGGCTGGAGAAATGGCTTAGCGATTAAGGTACTTGCCTGCAAAGCCTAAGGACTCATGTTCAACTCTTCAGGAACAAAAACAGACACATAGATCAATGAAATAGAAGATCCATACATAAGTTCATGTAACTACAGCCACCTTATTTTTGACAAAGAGGCTACATACACACATTGGGTGGAAGACAGCATTTTCAATTAAGTAGCGCTAGGTAAACTGGATGTCCACATGTGGAAGAATTCATTCAGGTCCTTAGCTCTCACAGTGCATAAAAATCACTTCAAATGGTTCAAAGACGTCAATGAAAGACCTGAAACCCTGAAATGAATAATGGAAAAAGTATGCAGAATACCAAGATACAGGTTTGGGAAGGATTTTCAGAAAAAGAGTTCAACAGCTCATAGAATAAGACAATCAACAAATGGGATCTCATAAGGCTGAGAGGCTATTATACAGCTAACAAAACTGTCAACTGAGACCTATATAATGGGAGAAAATCTTTGCCATATGTACATCTGACAGAGGGTTAATATCTAGAATACACAAAGAACTCAAAAAACTAAGCAATAAAAATCAATCAACCCACTCAAAAAAATGGTGCAGGGAAAGAAAAAAATACAAACAGCCAATAACCATTTAAAAAGATGTTCAATGTATTTAGCCATCAGGGAAATGAAAATTAAAACCACTTTAAGATTCCATCTCACTGTGTTCAGAATGATTATCATCAAAAATCAAATGACAATCAACACAGAGAAAAATCAACTCCTACCAAATCAGAGATCCAGAGACCCAGAGGCCCCCAACACCTCATCACTGAAGCAGACCATAAATGAACACAACATGGCTCAGGGAAATTTTGCAGAAGAGGGGGCAGAAAGAATGTCAGAGCCACATGTTGGGTCAGGATATGCAGACATTTATCCTACCCATAACTGTGGGCTAACTCCAGAATGCATGATCCATATATCTCAACAAGGAGGGGCCAAGGGGAGGGGGTAGATAATGGATGAGCCTAATAATGGTACCAAATTGACTGTATTCGATGAGTACAAAACTAATTAATAAAAATAAATAAATAAATAAATAAATAAATAAAATAACAACAAATGCCGGCCATAGTGTTGGGAAAGAGGGTGTCTTATTTATTGTTTGTGGGAATGTAAGCTGGTATAGCCATTATGGAAATCAGTATGGATGTTACTCAAAAAAAAAAAATAGATCTACCATATGACCCAGCTATACCACACCTGAGCATATACCCTAAAGACTCTGCATTTTACTCTAGAGATACTTGCTCAGCCATGTTGGTTGCTGCTCTACTCACAATAGTGAGGAAATGGCATCAACTTAGATGACCAGCAACTTATGAATAGATTGTAAAGATGTACATATGCACCATAGAGTTTTCTTCTATTGTAAAGAAAAATAAAATAATGAAATTTATAGGAAAGCAGATGGATCTGGAAAAATATACTAAGTGAGGGAACTCTGGCTCCGAAAACACAGACATAACATGTCCTCACTCATATGTGGATGCTAGCTTTGAATATTTAGATTTATTTATAAACTGGAGTAAGAGGCCAGGTGCTAGAATAAGGCTTGGAGGGAAGTGAAGTAGGGAGGGATTAGAAGAGAGTATAGTGGACAGGCAAGTGGAGGGACAGAATACAGGGGAGTGGAAAAGTCTAAATGCGAACAGAGGAGAGGTAGGGAGGGAAAAAGGAAAAGGGGCACATATACAAGACTAAAGATGTTATGACTAAGTCACCCACTTCCTTGTTAGTTAAATTAAAATATTTTTTTAAATACACAGAGAGTGAGTGCATGTTTGGGTAGAAGTGCCCAGCTAGAATGGAGAAAGTTTTACTCTGAAGCCATAGGTTGTTGCAAGTAAATCACAGTACCAGTGATTGGTTACCACCAAAAACCCAATTAGTCAGGGAGGTCCATTAAGCCACCAAAACAATGAAGGCTATTGTCAATGTTCTTGGTTATCCACCAGAACTAGGAGGTAAGACCTTATTGCTAAAGACATCACATGCTGTGGTCACAGGACACTGAGAAATCAAGCTAGAACTGAGATTTAAGCCACCCCACTGCTAGCGAGCTGCCATATTGCTGGAAAGTGTTATGTAGGTTACAAGAGGAGAAAAATCATCAACAAACAGTGCATGCTGAAAGCTACACAATCAACCAGCCAGACCAGATGTGCCCATGAGTGCAATGGTGGCACATAAGTTATAGGGATAACCAACTGCTCTCATTTTGGATTTGAGGCCCTTTTGTGGGAGGAAATTCATGCGTGTTACTCAATGCTAAGTCAAAAGCCTATGGCTTGGAAGCACATACGCTCTAGAGGGAAACTACCACTGTTCTTTGGCTAAATGGATATGTTAAGCCCATCACAATGGCTTCTAAATGTATATATTCATGTCCATTGACTCATGCTCTTCTCACATTTGGTTAAAGAAGCTTCCTTTTAAAGACGGCAGCAAGTACTATTGGCAAAACAAGCAAGGGTGCTGTTTTCTTGGTGAACCTGGTACCAGCACAGGGGTGAAGGAGATAGACACAGAGAACAATCAACCCCTACCAAATCAGATATCCAGAGACACAGAGGCTCCCAACACCTCATCACTGAAGCAGACCCAAATGAATCCAATATGGCTCAGGGAAATTTTGAGGAAGAGGGGCCAGAAAGAATGTCAGAGCCACACGTTGGGTCATGATATGCAGAGACATTTCCTCCTACTCATAGCTGTGGGCTAACTCCACAATGCATGACCCATATACCTCAACAAGGAGGGGCCAGAGGGACGGGGTAGGACATGGAGGAGGCCAACTTGACTGTATTCACTGAGTACAAAACTAATTAATCTTAAAAAAGAAAACATTTGTTAAAAAATAAAAATAAAGATGGCAGCAAATACTAAGAAGACTCCTCAAAGTTAAGAGAAGACAAAAGCCAGTTTAGCACTGCTGGCGTCATCTCTATCATACCTTCTAGAGATCAGAAAACATTGCAGGAGAAGTTGTTGAGTGCTCAACTCTAAATGAGACATCTCTATCATTCCCTCTAAGGCTCAGTGAACATTGCAGAAAGGAGGCAGAAAGAATGTAAGATCCACATGGTGGGAAGGTATACTTAGGAGCACTGTTCTCTGTACATGAAATGATTGGTGCATTCATGACATCACAATGTCTATCATTACCTCCATAAGACCCACACAGTTCTGAGCCCATCAACATTTTGACATAGAGGATGAAGGAGGAAAAAAGGAATGAGACATCAAAATAGAAAAAGGATTACTTGGAAAGAGGTGGTTGTTCAGTGGAATGAGGTACAGGTAGGTCACAAGAGTGTAATGAGGGGTTGGAGAGATGGCTCAGCAGTTAAAGGCATTTGCTTGCAAAAGAGAGAATAATGAGACCAGAATATGATCAATGCACAGTATGTTCAAATATTAAAGTTTTCAATAAAAATGGTTTTAAAAGTATACTTTGGCTTCTTCCTTTCCTATTTCTATCTCTTTTATTTCCTCCTCTTGTTTTATTCCTTTAGCTAAGAATGCCATTACTATATTGAATAAGAGTGGAGAAAGTAGACACTTTTGTTGTGTTCCTGTTTTAGTGGAAATGCTTTGAAGTTTTCCTTATTATGTGTAATGTTGGCTATAGTTTTGTAGTGTATAGCCTTTGTTATGTTGATAAATGTTCCTTCTAATCCTAGTGTCTTCATGGCTTTCATCATGAAGTGATGATGAATATTGTCAAATGTCTTTTCTGCGTTTATTAAAATGAAATGTAATTTTGTCCCTGAGTCCATTTATGTGATGTACTACATTTACTGATCTTCATATGTTGGACCATATTTGTATCTCTGAAACTAAACAAACTTCATGATGATTGAGTTTTTATTTGTTCTTGAATTTGGGATACAAGTTTTTTCTTGAGAAATTTTGTATCTATGTTCATCAGGGAGCTTGGTCTATAATTTTCTTTATTCTGTTGTATATTTATCTGGTTTGGTGATCACAGTAATACTGGATTTGTAAAATAAATAAAGAAATAAATAAATAAAGAGTTTAATGGTATCCCTTTTCTATCTCAGGGAAAATTTTGAGACACATTGGAGTTAGTTTTTCTTCAAAGGTCAGGTTGAATTCAGCAGTGAATCTATCTGACCCTAGACTTTTCTAACTTGGACGAGTTTGAATTACTTCTTCAATCTTGGTGCCTGTTATAGATCTGTCTTTTAAGTTTTCATCTCATTCTGATTCTATTTTCATAAGTCATATAAATGTAGAAATTCATCAATTTCTATTAGATTTTATGATTAAGTGAAGCATAAGTTTTTAAAGTATGTCCTACTGATATTCTAAAATTCAGTGATACCTATTATAATATCTCCATTTTCATCTTTTAGTTCTTTGTGCTTTCTCTTTGTTTTTTGTTTAGTCTGGCTAATGTTTGTTGATCTTGTTTACCACAGAAATGGAAAAACAACCTTGAAATTTGTATAGAAGCACAAAAGACTTTAGAAGGTATATTATAGAGTAACAATAACAAAAAGACAGCACAGTATTGGCAAAACTCTCTCTCTCTCTCTCTCTCTTTCTCTCTCTCTCTCTCTCTCTCTCTCACACACACAGATCAATGGAATAGAATAAAAACCCAGATAAACCCATGCAGATATAAATGATTTTTAACATAGATGTCAAAAATATACATTTGAGATAGTCTCATCAACAAATAATGCTTAGAAAATTAAATACCCACCTGTATAAGAATAATATTAGATCTATGTCTTTCATCCTGCCCACTAAAAAATCAGCTCCAAATGGAACAAACTCCTTTATGGAAGACTCAAACTCTGGAACTCTTTTATGAAAAACTAGAGAAAACTCTTCAAAATACAGGCATAGGCAAGGACTTCCTCAATAGGCTTCTAGTGACTCAGGAAACAAAGCCACTAACTAGCATATGGGACCTCATGAAATTAAAGCTTTTGTACAGCAAAGGAAACTTAAGTGGGTAAGGATTAGAAGCTATAAACATTCTATGTATATACCATCAAAATGACAACTGCTAGCTACATTTTTGGTATTTACATTTAAATTAGTTAGATAACATAAAAAAGTCAAATGTTTAGCTTCTCTTGGGAGTTCTGAACAATGTTAAAGTTCCTACCAGGTATACCTGTGTACAAACCAAGAAAAGTTTTATGTTCTTCTCAACCTCCCCCTGCCCCAGTCATGCTGGGTGAGAGAGAAGCTGGACTCAAGTGTATCCCTGTGGACTGAGCAAAGGAGGTAGGCAGGCAGAGCAGAGCCAGAAAAGCAGAGCTGAGCTGAACAGAGAGGAGCAGGGAAAAGTTTGCAACAGGAAGAAGACAGCAGCCTTTATAGGCAAGGGGAAGACCTGATTGGTTTGTAGAGAAGGATGCCAGATCCTAGAGCCAGCCCATATGGACTGTCTATCCAAGTAGTGTACTAGACTTTGGACAGCAGCAGGAGCTGTAGATTGGTCTCAATCAGATGAGTTCCTTTTCCCTTCCTTTCCCTCATATATCCCTAAATGAAAATGTAATGGTTCATAATTTATCCTTCTCAGTTTTGTTCTTTGGTTAAAAAACAGACACGAACTCAGGGCTTGGAGTTCAAGGACTTTCCTGAACTGAGCTCTCAAAACCCAGTTACAAGGCTGTGCAAGTAAGCGCCTTTAACCACTAAGTCATTTTTCCAGCCCTCAGAGTATTTTCTTGCTTACCCAGTAGACAGAAGAGTCCTTTAAGGGCTTTGAGATACAAAAATTGAGGGGCTTCTGCTCTGGGTGGCCAAAAAGTTTGACTACACAATCGTTTTGAAGATGATTCCCCACTGGAGAATCAGTGAACAAGCTAGGAGAAGTAAGTGTTGTAGAAATGCCCGGGAAAGATCACTCCAAAGCCAGAATGAGTGAAGGTAGAGGAGTTATTATTACTCAGAGGTGAAGAAGTTTGAGGTAGCCCTCCAAAGAAGCTTTTGGCCCCAAGCTTAGATTTTTATTTCCATTTTATAGTTTTCATAGTCAAGGGGAGGAGTAAGTGAATAAACAAGATGTGGCAATTTGCATATCAATCATTTCTATAGTCAGGCCACCCTATCAATGAACTCCATTTTACTTTGTTTCAGCCTAAACTGTCTTTCCTTCTTATCATCCTTTTGGGTCCTTTCTGGACAGTTCCTTCTTTGGGATTTTTCCATCTGCTGACAAAGGTACGTTTTAGCTCCTCAGCAATTAACTCACAGTAACTCAGTGAATCAGTTCAACTTTTAGCTTCTTTTCTACCACACAAGGGCCCCTTCTCAAGTGTTTGCTGCCCAGATGACAGATCTGTCTTAAACTACCCTTCTGCAAGGTGCCAGACTGCCACTTGTGCATTTCCATAGTTTTCCTCTTGTCTTTTACTTAAAGCTCTGCAGAAAGGAGTTCTTTCCCTTCCCTTCATGTTAAGGCTTGTCTTTGTTGTTATTTTCTTAACAAATCTAAACTTCAGCATTTATGGATCTTACCCGGTCTTTGTCTACTTTTTACAGATTCTCTCCCACACACCTCGTTTGGTTTCAGACTCTAGAGACACAGTACAGTGTCTCTGGATCATCATTTGGCCAGATGGGTTTAACTGGTTCTTTTTCTGGTTTTGCAAACCCTAAAGAAGCTAACACTGGTGTCATTTTAGTGTCATGTGAAAGATGAATAACCACGTTATTAAAAATAATTCCTCCTGGGATGGAGAAATGGGCTAGCCATTAAGGTGCTTGCCTGGGAAGCCTATGGGCTCATGTTTGACCCTCCAGGTCCCACTTAAGCCAGACGCACAAGGTGATGCAAGCACACAAGGTCCGTACATGTGCACAAAATGGCACACATGTCTGGAGCTCGAGTGGAGTGGCTGGTGACCCTGGCATACCAATTCTCTCTCTCTCTCTCTCTCTCTCGTTCTCACTCTAGTTATCACTCTCCTTCTCTCTGATAATAATAATAATAAATAATAATTCCTCCTACATATTTTTTCAGGCTGACTTTTTATGCACTTTAACCAGATAACAGGTTAAACGCAAAGTTAAAATGAAAATCCAGTAGTTTTCTAACACAATAAACAAGAAATAGACCTGAAAAATTATAAAATGGAAAAAGAGATCTACCCTTCTCACTGTACTTAATTTCTGAAAATAGTTACTTTTCATCAACTATTATGTTACCACATAATAGGTTGCTAATATTCTAAATGAATTATTTTAAAATTGCTTTAATTTCTAATATGCTTGGGGTCTGCCCCAATTCATGAGTATACAGAGATCCTGAAACGCTGGAATGACTCAGGGAAACGTGATAAAGAGCGCTAAGTGCAGGAGGACAGAAGTCAGGGACAAAGTCCCAAATGCCCAGGCAGTGAGTGGCTCTCATGCCCAGGGGATGAAGAAAGCCAAGTTGGAGATACTCTGTGTCACAGAGTTTCACTTTTCAATCAACAAACTTTTGTCAAGTAGGTCGTTTGCCTGGACATTGATAAAGCAACCCTTGGCTTGTTCTCAATCAATCGTCTCGGTGTCCCAGATTATAAAATCCACCAGCCCGCACTCTCCACCCGCCCCTCCCCACCCCCCAGTCCCCAGGATGGGGGCAGAGGCAGGGCGCTTTCTCCTCCCGCTCCTCGCGGCCGCCCTGTCCCTGCCCAAGACCGGGTGGGTGAGTGCGGGGACCTGGGAGGGAAACCGGGGGGTGGGGGTGGGGGGGGTGGGGGCTCTGCGGGGAGCAGCAGGGAGCCGCCCGGCGGCGAGGACTTAGCCCCTGGGAATCCCCTCGCTGTCAACGCCCTGCAGCGACCTGGCCTCGGGCGGTCCGGGTATGCATGACTGCCGGCTTCGTGGACTACACGCAGTTCGTGCGCTTCGACGGCGGGGACGCGGTGGATGGAGCAGGAGGAGCCGCAGTACTGGGAGGACCAGAAGCGGGTCTCCAGGGTCGTCGCACAGGCGATTCCAGCCAACTTGCAGAAACATCGAGAGCAATGGCGGTGAGTGACCCGGGGCGGAGATCATGAACCATCCACGTCCCCTTTCCCTACTTTGCTAGCCCAAGTCACCCCGGGTCCCCAGGTCCGAGGTTCCGCAGGTGGACGGATGGACTGGACTGGTCACGGGCAGAGGGCAGTCTCTCACACCATCCAGAGGATGACTGGCTGCTACGTTGGGCCTGATGGGCGCCTCCTCCACCCATACAGTCAGTTCTCCTATGATGGCCACAATTACCTCTCCCTAAACGAGGACCTGTACTCCAGGACAGCGATGGACACAGCCACTCAGACAGATCACCCTGCGAGAGTGGGAGGAAGCTGGTGTAATGGTGTTCTGGAGGTTCTACCTCGAGAAGACATGCGTGGAGTCACTTCGCACATACCTGTAGGTAGGGCAAGAGACACTGCAGCGCTCAGGTACAAGCGAAGGTACTGTTTGCCTTCGGAATGGGGCTCACATTACCTGAGGAGAGAGGAAAATGGGATTAGCTCTCTGTCTTGCATGGGAGGGAGAAAGCGTTCCTGATCCAACATCAAAGAGTGACTCTCGAGGGTAGGAGAAAAGGTCCCTGAAGTAACCAATCAGTAGTTCTCTTCAATCTGTGCACTGTGAGCCATGACCTCTCTCAGGCCAAGGTTCTCCACCCACACCCAATGTCTCTGGAGGTCTGATTTATGCTGTCTCTCAGCCCCCAACCACTCAGAAAGTCACAAAGTTCCCTTTTTCCTCATGGCAGACCTGGAGTTACCTATCCGGTGCTGGCCCACTCTTTTCCAAAAAATAAATGATCCCAGATTCCTGAGTCTAGCCTACTGTGAAGTTTTCACCTGCCCCCACTCTAATTCTCTCTAATCCTAGGATGATCACTTCAGCACTGCGGCAGTAAAAATTCGTGAACTTCTCACCTCTTGCCCTCAGATCCCCTAAAGACACATGTGACCCATCACCCCAGACCTGGTCCCTGGATTTCTACCCTGCTGAGATGACCCTTACTTGGCAGTGGGATGGGGCAGACCAGACCCACGACCTGGAGCTTGTGCAGACCAGGCCTGCAGGAGATAGAAACTTTCAGAAGCAGGCAGCTATAGTGATGTCTTCTGGGGAGGACCAGAGATACACATGCCTTGTGCAGCATGAGGGGCTGCCTGAGCCCCTCACCTTGAGATGGGGTGAGGAGGGGTGTAGGCACAAAGCCTCTTTTCAGGGAAAGCAGAAGACCATCCTGAGCAGGGCCAGGGCTGAGCTGTGGGGGTCAAGGCCCTGTATTTCTGCTTCCCTTTTCAGAGCCAGCTCAGCCTACCATCCTCATCTTGGCAGTCATTACTGGCTTGGTTCTTTTGGAAACTGTGGTCAGTGCTGCTGTCACGTGGAAGAAGAGGAGCTCAGATGGGCAAAACAGCAGTCTGAATTTCCCACTTGTGGATAGAAAATTCCAAATAAAAGTTTTCTTTGCCTCTGTGATGGGAAGGGTGTTTGGCTTACAATCCCAAAAGACACAAGTTTGAATGCTATAATTCAAAATGTTTAAATCCAAAAAATACAATTAACTCAAAATAATTTAAAATTTTTATTTCAAAACAGTTATATTTTAGATGAGATTTATTTGTGAAACATAAAATTGACAAAAGCATATATTTTTTCACATGTATAAGCACTCAGATAAACTAAAGGAAGTTAGACAGATATAGCAATAATGAGCAGACGGAACTATATTTAGTGAAAGCATTGGTCAACAAGCAAAATGTGTGAACATAGGCTGGAGAGATGGTTTAGCTGTTAAGCGCTTGTCTGTGAAGCCTAAGGACCCGGGTTCGAGGCTCAATTCCCCAGGACCCACGTTAGCCAGATGCACAAGGGGGTGCATGCATCTGGAGTTCGTTGGCAGTGGCTGGAGGCCCTGGAGCGCTCATTTTCTCACTCTCTCTCTCTCTCTCTGCCTCTTTCTCTCTCTGTCTGTCACTCTCAAATAAATAAATAAAATAAACAAACAAAAAAAATGTGTGAACATTAGCACTGTGGCTGAAATACTGTGACAGACAACCAAAGTCTTGACAGAATGAATCAGAACCCAGTAGATAGCCACCAAATACCCAGCCACTGAAAAGCAAAGATCTTGAGAATTTTATGTTTCACAAATGTAGATGTATAAAATGAACATCTCCATTTATTGGAGAAGCTTCGATGTTTTCACTTGCACAACCATGTTTATTGCTGCTCTATTCACAATAGCTAAGAAATGGAACCAGCCTAGATTTCCCTCCACAGATGAATGGATAATAAAGATGTGATATATTTACATAATGAAGTTCTATTCAGCAATAAAGAAAAATGAAATTTGCAGGCAAATGGATGGACCTGGAAAGGATTATACTGAGGTAACACAGGGCCAGAAAGCCAAACATTGCATGTTCTTTCTCATATGTGGATCCTAGCTACAAATGTATAGACATGTGTGAGCTGAAACCAAAAAGCAGTAGCAGAGGCCAGTAAGCTACAAAAAGGCTACAAGGGAGGGAGGAGAGGGAAGGACTTAAGGGGGTGGTATTGTATATATGTAAGTAGAAGAACAGATTACAGGGAGGGGAAAGTTCTAAAGATGATAATATCAAAATAAAAGAGAGACTAATGGAGAGAGGGAGGAGATATGATGGAGAGTGGAGTTGTGAAGGGGAAAGTGGGGGAGGGGAGGGAAATATCATGGTTTATTGTCTGTAATTATAGAAGTTGTCAATAAAATTAAAAAATAAAATAAAATAAATGATCAAAGTTCAAAAAAATTAAAAAGTTTTTGCACAGACAAACATACTGTAAGCAGAGCCAATAGATTACTCACTGAATGGAAGAAAATCTTTGCCAGCTACACCACTGACAGAAGCCTAATATCTAGAACCTACAAAGAACTCAAAAACTAAACAACAAAATATTAAACAACCCACTCCAAAACTGGCACAGAGAACTGAAAAGGGAGTTCTCAGAGGAAGAAGCACAAATGACTAACACACATTTAGGAAAATGTTCAGCACCCCTAATCATTAGGGAAATGCAAATTAAAACAATCATGAGATTCAACCTTACTCCAGTAAGGATGACAATAATTAGAAAATTTAACAACAACAAATGTTAGCAAAAATATGGGGAAAGAGGAACTCTGATCCACTCTTGGTGGGAATGTAAACTTGTACAATCACTATGGAAATCAACATGGAGATTTCTGAAAAAGATGAACATAGAGCTACCAACAGACCCAGTTTTTCCCTTACTGGCCATTTATCCTAAATGCCTCATGCATCACTACAGAGATACTTGCTCAACCATGTTTATAACTATATAGTTTATAGCTGTTCATTTCATTTTATAGCTAAGAGCTGGAATCAAGCAAGGTGTCCATCATTGGATGAATGGATAATGAAGTTGTGGTACATTTGCATAATGGAATCTTACTTAGCAGTAAGAAAAGAATGATACAATGAAATTTGTCGAAAAATGGACAGACTTGGAACAGATCACACTCAGCAAACTCACACAATCACAGAAAGACAAATGCTGCATGTTTTCACTCATCTGCAGTTCCTAACCTAGATCATCTTGAGTGGCTGATATACCTGATAGACAACTCAAGGCCCAGATGATAGGGATGGAAGAGATTTGGGGAGGGGATGAAACAAACACAGAACTAAATAAAAATGAACTGGTACTATAGAAAAATTTATCCTTAAAGATAGACGAAAAGATATAACCCTCAATAGGAGTAAGGGGGAGCACCTAGAAAGAAGGGCCCAGGAGAAGGCAGAATGAAGCCTAAGCTTAAAAAAACAAAAACAAAAAAAAAATAAATTTTTGTTTCTGGTCTTTAACTCTCAGTACCAGAAATTGGTTGCTACCCACATTGAGCTATTGATCGAAGAGACCTACAAGTTTCCCAAATCAAGACAGCTTTCTGTCAAAGCACTTGATTATCTGCCTGAGGCAAAAGGTAAGGCCCTATTGCTGAAGACACGATATGCTGCCAACACAGAGCATAAAGAGACCTGGGTGGAATCCAAAAGACAGCCAGTCCCTAGACAGCCCATTTAATGCTGAAAAGCATTACATGAGCTACTGTGGGAAAGTAGCCAACAATGGTCTAAGCAACCAGAGGTCTAAACTACTCAAAAGCAAACACCCTGACAGGATGTACATGCCAGTGCAATAGTGGTACACAGCTGGGTAACCAATAGCTTTCTGATTGGCTAAGAGATCCACTCAGTGTAAAGGAACCCCTATCTGGAATTAGGAACCAGATCAGAATCCTATGGAGACAAAGTTTATGCTCTCCAGTGTCAAGCTCTCACTAGTCTTTTGCTAAAAGAGGGATTACATACATCAAATTCTCCCTAAATTAATAATGCTTATCCCATTTAAATTATGCTGACTTCACTCTCCATTGGAGAATCTGTTGTTTTTTCCGAAGGTAGTGAGTCCCAAGGATATAAACTACCCCTTGTGCTTCAGCCAAGCCACAGCTGAAACCACAGAGGAACTGGGGAGATGAGCATGAGTGCTGCTTCTATACTGAACCTTATAATTAGTGCCAGGGTATAGGAGAAGACAGACCCTGAGGATACCCAATACCTACCTCAATACCTACCAAAGCAGAAATCCAGAGGCTCCTATGAGCTTATTACTTAAAACTTACTCACCACAGCTCAGGGAATTTATGCTATTAAATTAAAATATGTTAAATTATTAATTATTAATAAAATTATTAAAGACAGTGTGGTTCCAAGGCTAGTGTCAATGATGAGCATCAATGCAAATATCACTAGATACCAAAGTCAACATCATCTTGACAGAAGCACTCATCATGAACAAATAAGATTTTTTTTTTGAGATGCAAGGGTGGTTCAATATACTTAAATCAATAAGTCTGACACACAATAGGAGCAGAACAAAGGATCAAAATCATACCTCTAGCTCAAAAGAACACATATGGAGAAAAGATATTCTTTGATAAATGGTGTGCAGGAACCTGGATATCCACCTACCCAAGAATAAAATTTTGAAGACTGATATAACATTAGTGAAAGAAAACACAGGAAAAGACTGGAAAGATAGCTCAGAGATTTAACTGTGCTTCCTGCAAAAAGACTGAGGGCTTGAAGGGGCCCAAGGCTGCCAGAGTTCAAACATTTAGTCTTTATGTGAACAACTGTGTGTGATCATAGTGCCTGTAACCCCAGTCCTGCAGGAAGCAGATACTCAAGAACTGTGGAGACCTGCATGCTCCTGAATCAGTAAAGAGACGCTGGCTCAAAACAAGACCTGGTGGAAGAGCAAGGGAGTGGGACATCAGCCGATCCTCTCTGGCCACTTAAAGTGAGATCATCCTCCAACCCAGCCCCCACCCCTGCAGACATGCAAATGGGATGCTATGCCATACACTACACACATACACAACACACACACACACACACACACACACACACACATGCCTTCACAGAAAAAGAAAAGGAGGAAGGGGAGGGAGAAGAAGGAGGAGAGAGAGGACACTGGAAAAAAGCCCATGACATTGGCCTAGGCAACATTTTTTAGATATGATACAAAAAGCACAAGAATAAAAGCAAAATTAGATAAGTGGGATTGCATCAAATTAAAATGTTTCTGCACCATAAAGGAAGCAACAGAATGAAGAGATAGCCCATGGATTCCTAAACATAAGACAAGAGGCTAATACCAAAAATACATAAGAAACTCAAATCAATAGGAAAAAAGTAACTCAATTAAAAATGGGCAAAGGGAGCTGGAGAGATGGCTCAGTGGTTAAGGTGCTTGCCTGCAAAACCTAATGACGGGAGTTCAGTGCCCCAGTACCCACATAAAGAACAGATGCACAATGTGGCACATGCATCTGGAGTTCATTTGCAGTGGCTAAAGACCCTGGTGTACTCATATTCATTCTCTCTCTCTCTCTCTCTCTCTCTCTCTCTCTCTCTCTCTCTCCCCCAGGCATGGTGGTATATGCCTTTAATCCCAGTACTCAGCAGGCTGAGGTAGATGATCGCTGTGAGTTCAAGACCAGCCTGAGACTACATAGTGATTTCCAGGGGAGAAAACTGGGCAAAGGGCATGGAGAGATGGCTTAGCAATTATATGGATTTTCTGAGAAAGCATGAGTGCCTGATGGGACCTGAGACTGCCAGACTTAAATTTCCAGCTACCACAGGTAGTGATTCCAAGCATATGGGGCACCAAAAGGGTACATATACTACACACACCACACCACACATACACACATACAAGCACATGCACGCATGCAAGCAAAAAAGAGAGAGAGACAGAGAAGAAAAAAGTAAATGGTCAAAAACCTAAATAGGCATTGAATGGGAGCTGGGCAAGGAAGAGACAAGGGACTTGGGAGATCTTTTGTACAACAGTGTAGCTCTAGTTAACAATGCATTGTAAATTTGCTAGTTGCTAAAAAATATATTAAGTATACTTCTCATAAACAATATACAGCTTGGTGGTGGAGCTAATGAATGAAGTAATGCACACATTAATTAACTTGCTCCAGTCTCTCCACGGTGTGTACCTGTGTCAAAACATCATGTTATACATCATAGAATACACAATTTTTATTTATCAATTTAACTATTACAGGATAGGTAACGTAGTCTTTGCAATGTCCATAGTTTTGATACATGTATTTATGTATCCTTTTCAGTCATGTGTTGCAATCTAATGGGTAAGAAGAAGATCACACATACAGTAGGCTACGAAGAGCGGACCTACAGTGGCTTCAAGAATTGGGTTTCCTCAGTGGGTTTATTTTCATGAAGAACTGAGTGGCTGAGTTCATTTCTTGATTTCATAAAAGACAGGAGTGTCTTGACCACACTCCTGAGGAAAGTGGACAGATCATCTTGCTTTCTGTGGAAATCTATGGGGACCATGACTTGAGACAGTCACCAGGGCAGGATGAGATTGAAATACCACATGAGTATTTGACCTTTACTTTGTACATCTTACCAGCTTCTTTCTCTTTGAAATATTTTATTTATTTATTTGAGAGAGAGAGAGAGAGAGAGAGAGAGAGAGAGAGAGAGAGACAAAGGATGGGGGCACCAGGCCTCTAGCCACTGTAAACAAACTCCAGAACCTTGTGCCTCTGGCTTTACATGGGTTCTGGGGAATTGAACCTGGGTCTTTAGGCTTTGCAGGCAAGCACCTTAACAGTTAAGCCATCTCCACAGCCTTTCTTTCTCTTTAAAATGGACTCAGCATGGACAAAGATTTTATAATCAGATAAAATTCCTTACTGAAGGTGGTACATATTGAAATAATTGCCTACAGCACCGAAAGGGGCATGAGAACTGACAGTAGACTTCTGGAGAGACTTTTACGGTTTGGGAGCTAGGAGTTAGCTATGCTACAGAGTCATAGGGGAATTTAGTGGTGAGTTATTGGGGAGAGACAGGTAATTGGGAAATGAGAGGCCTGGGGAACTGTAGAGCATTTATCCCTAAAGATATGGGAAGAGGGATATGGCTTGGTCAGTTTCTGCTTCATTTTTGGTGAGGTCAACAGTTCGGGGACTTTCTTTAAAAAAAAATTGACAGGTACTTCAGTGGGCTGTTGTGTCTTGTTTGTTTAATATCACTCTAGTAAATCTGTAATTAATTCTCAGGAACCCCTGCTCTCTTTCTGGCAATTGTTAGCTCCCTCTTTCTTGCCCCTCACAATATAAGGGCTTCCTGTGAAAGGAAAAGAGAGTTTGGGACCTAGAAGCAGGTATGGAGGCTGAAGAGAACAGCTCAGGAGTGGAGGCTGGCAAGGAGGGTATTACAAAGGAGTAACTGAAGGTTGGGAACTCTGCCATTCTGAAGTCTTCAGCAAAACTTAGCCTACCTTCTCTTCAGTTTTTTTCTGTCAGGCAAGCTTCCTATTTCTGTGTAAGCTTTTACAAGCTTAGTTCATAGACACTTTACACAAGCTAAAAGGTTGGTTTTCACAGTCACTTCTCCTTCACTTTGCAACAGATTTTAGTTAACCTAGAGAGCTCAAATGTCTCTTTTTAGTATATTTTTTTCAGGAAATCCCTTCATCCTTCAGGAACCTAGATGGTTTTAGTTGAGGGCTCCATGTGTCTCAGAGTCTTCATTAAAGAAAAGCTGTGCTCTTATCTAAGAATGTGAGTTGGTAGTTTTCAGACAGTAGACAGATATTTTGCCCTGTTATCCTATCAGTTAATTGGAAGAAGCTCATCTTGTTTTCATTTGGTTTTTAAACTTTTCAAACTTCCTTGGAATTTTGCCACTGTAAACTCAGCAACTTCAATTAGCCTGTGACACTTCTGCTGCTCATCTGCTTCCGTTGCTGTGTCATCCTGAGTTTTTCTATACTTTTCACATCCTGTAACCTTCATCTTCTTCTCCTAACTCCTCACATTTTGAATTATAGGGTTGGCAATATCCTGTTCTGAAAATCCTAGATGACCTTTGTTTTTTATAAGATAGATTCCGTATGGGGAACTTTTAAACACACACACGGAATACCATTTAGAAATAGGACATGAAAATTTTCTTTTGCTTATGATTGACTAATTCATGTGCAGATATATTATAGCCTAGTTTGAAACATTTTCATTCCCTAAACTACCCATAATATTTATATTTTACTCTTTTCTTCCATGCCTACCTAAGATATTATTTTCCAGCCACATTCATAGACAAATCAAAATCTTTAGCATTTGCTCAATGGTGCCTGGGGATAGTGTAATGGCTCTGTCTTTATATATTGGATAGGGGCTTCAATTTGCATGCACTGTGGTCTTTGTAATGTCACATAGATGGTGCCTCAGACTCTGATAGCCAGCCCTCTTTACTAGTGCATCTAGGAATTTCCTTTCCTTTGATGCCCTGATTTGCTCTTGTCTTCATTCTGCATTTCTTCAAAGAGACTCTCCATGAAGGTTGGAATGAGAAGGATGATAAATGTTTCTCAGAAAAAGTCATGGAGGGCTGGGTAAATGGCTTAATGGTTAAGTGCCTGTGAAGCCTAAGGACCCCAGTTTGATTCCCCAGGATCCACATAAACCAGATGCACAAGGGGGTACATGCATCTGGGGTTCGTTCGCAGTGGCTAGAGACCCTGGTGTGCCCATTCACTCTTTCTCTCTGCCTCTTCCTCTCCCTCTCTCAAATAAATAAATAAATACTTAAAAAAAAAGAAATGTATCAGGACACAAATGCATCAGTCACAATAGAATGCACAATAGAATCTGAAGTTTAAGCTTGTCCTTATTACCCTGTCTTCTGTTCCTTCTCTTCTGATATCAATAGCTGAAGGTCCACCACAAAGAAGAAATTTTCCTTAACTACAACCTAAAACAGAAAAGAGAAGAAAGTTCAAGATGACAAATTCCGGCTTAGTATAGAAACAATTGCTGAGAGTGAATATAACTCAATGGTGGCCTCGATTTCCTAGGGTCCTGGTGCTGCTGGACACTGCTTTTCTGAGGGTGCTCTAGCCTGACTTCTGAGCTCAACTGTGTCTAGGAAGGAATGTTGTAATTGAACTTGGACCAGATAAAATAACCCAGGAGTTGAAGGAGGTGCGCAGAGGAAGTACTCAATTAACATTACGGGGAAAGGCAGGTGGAGTAGGGTGCAAGGAGGAAGGAGCTGAGGATGGCCACACAACGTGTGGGATTTTTCTGAGAAGCACAGAAGTCCTCTCTTGGAAAAAAAATCACACAAGTTTGGGTTAGGTGGGAGGTGATTTTACACGTTAGATATTTATTGACTTCACCTTTAGTAAGACTGTTGTTCCATGCAGAACGTTTTAGCTCCTGCGCTGAATGAACTTGCCTTTTGGGAGGGGAATAAATGTTTACAGTAAAACAATGTCTAGGCAATTGTTTGCCTTTCATTCTCATTTTAGTGGTGAACTTTTCTTTCCTTCTTGTTAGCATGGATCTTGCCTCCGCCCTAATGTGATCTCAGTCTAGGTAGGATCATAACACTGTGCTGTTTAAAAGCCTTGATGCCTACAGGACGAAGCTGCACATGCCGGGCTTTACCAGAAGAGGTACCCATGCTCTGATGCTGGCCACCTTTCTGGGTTTGCTTTCATTATTCTTGTGCCCTAATGTTCTTTACGATATGATTTTTTTAAATTACCCTTGACTACTTACCCCAGATAACTCTCTTTCCTCTGTATATGCTATATTGTTTATTGGCTCCAGATCTAGCTCTGGTCTTATTTTTACCTTAGAGACTTTCACCTCCATTCTTCCCATTTTTCAAAGCAATGGTAAATTACGTAGCCTCACTGCTTTACACAAACATTTCATTCACGTTGAATTCATTAACTGTCTTTGGTATATTACAATTATCTGTTGGCCTGTGCATTTGTTCCATAGAAATGTAGGTCCTGTAGGCCTTGGTCTGGTTTATTTGCCTTGGTATCTTTAGCAACAAACATAATTCCTTCTACATTCCAGATACTTAGTACCAGATTGCTCAGGAAATCAAGGCTGTTAATGAAGGATGCTTCAAAGAAGAGTTGAAATTTAAGGTGGATCTCTGAGGATGTGTAAGTTGTAAAAGCAAAGTAGTGGAAAATGGTTTTCCACGCAAAAGTGCAAATCTTGTCTGAGGCAAAGTCATTAAAATAGCATGCAGCCTACCATCCCTTTTGGCCCTGAGCCATTCAGTTGTCTACTTCTTAAGCAACTATTGTTTGAAATGCTTGCATTAGACAACTTACGCTTCGTGGTAGTTAATATGATAGATTTTTATTGCCAATAATAATGTGCAAAGTAAGTTTAAATTTTATACGATAGATACATGATTGACTCTTTTCCCTCAGCATTCTGTTCTGCTCCCAACCTTTCCACATGCTATGTCTGTGGTTACTTTTGATAACATATGCTATTCTACTTGCTGATACCAGCTTCACTTCCAGATCTCCAGAAGCACCGTGTTTCAATCCTCTGCTTTCCTGTGAGGCAGACATTTTTATTCAGCTGGCCCACTGTCACTCGGTTTTCAAAACTTAGCTTAATGAAGCCTTAAAAGCTACTGTGTTGAGGAAGTTTTTCTGACCTTCATTCCCATACTCACCACCCCACAACCTCAGTCTGAGTTTCTTTTCTTTCTGTGCCCATAGCTCTTATACCTTGCCCCTCACTATCATTTGCCACACTTTAACTATAAATGCTTGAATGAGCTAAAGAAGCTAGGACTTTAGAGCTGAGCGTGGTAGCACATGCCTTTAACCCCAGCACTCAGGAGGCAGAGGTAGGAGGATCACCATGAGTTTGAGGCCACCCTGAAACTACATAGTTAATTCCAGGTCAGCCTGGACTAGAGTGAAAATTTACCTTGAAACAAAGAAAACAAGAAAAATAAATTTGGACTTCAGAATGAAAGAAAATAAAAACTGGAGCCTAGGAGGCTACGTAGTGGTCAGTTTGTTCACATAAGAGAGGGATGACAAGAAAGAAATCAATAAGAACTTTCCAGGGATGTTAATGAGACTTCACTGAATGCAAAATAGTGAATGAGGCTGTTCAGATAAGGATAACTAAGAGAATGCAGCCATGGGGTTCTGACAGAATGTACAATTTCCTTAAAGAAGTGCTAGCTGTGGTTGTAAACATAAGATGTGGTTTTTGTGGGACACATATAACATGCCTTTGGAGGACTATACACAGTGCATATGAAGGAACTGACTGACTATACTGATGAGGATGTTAGAATTCATTGTATGGTAGAAGCAGTAGATGGAATTAACAGGATAAGAAAATTTGAAAGATTGAATTGTGAATTTAGTTAAACTCTCCTGAGCTTTAAGAACATGTGTCAGGGCTGGGGAGTGGGCTTAGGTGATAAAGTACTTGCTGCCCAAGTATGAGGACCTGAATTTAGATCCTCAGTACCCATGTACAAGCCAAGCATGGTAATATGCTCCTGTGATCTCAGTGCTAAGGAGGCAGAGACAGGGAATCACAGGGACTTGCTAGCTAGCTAGTCTAGCCAAATTGGTGAGCTCCAGGTTCAGTGAGAGACCCTGTCATAAAAAATATGTGAATAGCAACTGAGGAGAAAGACATCCAAGATATCTACTTCTAACCTCTACAAATATGCACGCATGCTCTCTCTCTCTCTCTCTCTCTCTCTCACACACACACACACACAACGTGTAAAAAAAAAATGGTCCACTAAAAAGAATAGAGAAGGATAAAAGCTAAGGAAGCGGTAACACCCACAAGACTTGGTTAAGTGATATTCATTCTGTAGTCTCACCTTTCTTGTTTTATCTTTGTTGAACCAAAAATTGCTATGGAACATGAAAAGACACACTAAAATTTCTCCAATTACTGTGAAGCAAAAAAAATTGGATGACCCCATGGAAAGTGAACCCACAGAAAACCAATCTGTCACTGAATTTGTCCTCCTTGGCTTCCATGACATTCCTGAGCTGCATCTCCTACTTTTTACTGTGTTCACTGTTGTCTACACCTTCATCATCACAGGAAACATGCTCATCATAGTGGTAGTGGTCAGCTCCCAGAGACTTCACATGCCCATGTACTTCTTTCTGGCAAACCTATCCTTCATGGAGATCCTCTACACCTCTACAGTGGTGCCCAAAATGCTGGAGGGCTTTCTGCAGGAGGCAGCCATCTCTTTGGCTGGATGCTTGCTCCAGTTCTTTATCTTTGGCTCCCTAGCCACAGATGAGTGTTTCCTGCTGGCGGTGATGGCATATGACCGCTACCTAGCAATCTGCCACCCATTGCAATACCCAGTCCTGATGGGGCCTCAATGGTGCCTGAGACTAGTCATCACAGCCTGGCTCTCTGGATTTGTGGTAGATGGACTGGTTGTGGCTTTGATGGCCCAGGTGAGATTCTGTGGCCTCAACTACATTGATCACTTTTACTGTGACTTCTCACCCTTGATGGCTCTGGCATGCTCAGATACTGAAGTGGCCGAGGTGACAACATTTGTTCTTTCTGTGATTTTCCTCACTGTTCCCTTTGGCCTGGTTCTGATCTCTTATGCTCGGATTGTGGTGGCAGTACGAAGAGTTCCCCCTGGGACCAGCAGGAGGAAGGCCTTCTCCACATGCTCCTCTCACCTGGCTGTAGTGTCCACATTCTATGGAACCTTCATGGTCTTGTACATTGCACCCTCTGCTGTTCATTCCCAGCTTCTCTCCAAGGTCTTTGCCCTGCTCTACACTGTGGTCACCCCCGTCTTCAATCCTGTTATCTACACCCTGAGGAACAAAGAAGTGCACCATGCATTACAAAGGCTTCTCAACTGCAAACCAGCTGAAGTGTAACTGGAGGAGAAGGAGGATAGTGAAGATTTTCTTTTGGGTTTGGGACATCTTGATTGAGAAGTCTCCCAAAATGGGCTCAAGATGAGTTAACATTTTCAGTATTCCTCTTTGGCTCTTCTAAGTTATGCCCAATGAGATGATAGTAGCCAAGCAATTGTCAAGTGTTAGTGTAAAAAGTATGTAGTCTTATATGAGTTATTGGACATAATGTGCCATAAATATAACCCTAATTTGAGCATCACATACTGCATGCAAACTTATTAAATCATTGCATTATAGTCCATTAGTATGCACAATAGGAATAATGATTGAGAAAAGGTTCTAAACAAGACAGTAATACTGAAACAAGTCTAAAAAGATTGCTTCTTTATAGTAGTATGGCATTTCAAGATTTCTTTCCTATGGGGACTGGGGAAATGACTTAGTGGTTAAGGTGTTTGCCTGTGAAGCCTAAGGACCCCAGTTTGACTCCCCAGGACCCAAGTAAACCAGATGTACAATGTGGTGCATGCATCTGGAGTTCATTTGCAGTGGCTGGAGGTCCTGGGACGTCATTCTGTCTTTCTCTCTTCATCTTCCTCTCTCTCTCTTTCTCTCTCTCTCTCTCAAGTAAATAAATAAATAAAATAGAAAAAATATTTCTTTCCTTGTGTGTGTGTACACACACAAACTGGATAGTGAAGTTTGTAATCTGGCTTCCCACTGAATAATAAATATGTTATAATCATCTTCCTATGTCATTGAATAGACACTTTATTCTGGGCTTCATAGTATGACTAATTAGGACAAGTTTAAATAACCTTGTATTGTTGGGAATTTTCAGTCATATTTGTTTTTTTCTTACTAAATCAACATTGTGTACATTCAGGTTTTAAAATTTCAGGTTCAGGGGCTGTAGAGATTTCTCAGTGGTTAAGGCACTTGCCTGTAAAGTTTAACAACATAAGTTTGATTTCCCAGTACTCATATAAAGCCAGATGCACAAGGTGGCACATGTGTCTGGGGTTTGGTAGCAGTAGCTGGAGGCCCTGGTGTACCCATTCTTTCTTTCTCCCCTCACCCACATGATGGTACATGCTTTTAGTACCAACACTCTTTTTTTTTTTTTTTATTAGTCAGTTCTGTATTCAGCAAATACAGTCAGTTTGGTACCATTATTAGGCTCATCCGTGACCTACCCCCTCCCCTTGGCCCCTCCTTGTTGAGGTATACGGGTCATGCATTGTGGAGTTAGCCCACAGTTATGGGTAAGCTAAATGTCTCTGAATATCATGACCCAACATGTGACTCTGACATTCTTTCCGCCCCCTCTTCCGCAAAATTTCCCTGAGCCATGTTGGGTTCATTTTTGGTCTGCTTCAGTGATGAGGTGTTGGGGGCCTCTGAGGCTCTGGCTCTCTGATTTGGTAGGAGTTGATTTTTCTCTGTGCTGATCTCCTTCCCCCTTGTGCTGGTATCCGGTTCATCGGGAAAACAGCCCCCTTGCTTGTTTCTCCAATTTTTCTTAGTTTCAGCCGGGGCCCTTTTGAGGTATGATGGGGTGGCTCTCTCCTTAGGATCTACATCTATCTGAAAAAGAGAAGCAGATTCTCCAACGGAGAGTAAGTTAGCACCAGGACAAATGAGATAACCCTTACTTTTTTTTTTATAGAGAATTTAATAGGTGTAGGCCCTCTTGTAGCCCACAATTGATGGTAGCTTGATATTGGAGAGTGGGCTTATGTTTGGATCTGGTTCTGACTTGTTTCCCAGCTCCAGCTATGGGTCCCATACCAGTGAGGGGATCAGTTAGCCAAATTGAGAGCAGTTGGTTCCCCACCATGGCTGTGTGCCACCACTGCACTTGTGTGGGCATCACAACAAGTTATTTGCTGCTTAGTAGGTTAGACCATGCGTTGCTTTGATAGATATTGGTCAATTTCCCCCAGTCGCCCATGTAGCACCTTCTGGCACTAGACGCGCTGACTGTCTGGGGACTGACTCTCTTCCAACTTCCAGCCATGCCATTCTAATTTGCATGTCAATCACATAAGGTATCTTCAGCAGTAGGGTCTTACCACTAACCTTTGGTGGGTCATCAAGTATAGTACCAACACTCTTGAGGCCAATTAGGAGTATCACTGTGAGTTCAAGGCCAGCCTGAGACTACGTAGAGAAATCCATGTCAGCCTGGGCTAAAGCAAGACCCTACCTCAAAAAAAAATTAGGTCATAAATTGCTTAGTCTAGGGAAATGCACATTTAAAAATATTAAAGGTGAATTTATTTTACTTACTTTTTATTGTAGAAAATACAAAAATACAGGGAAGTAGAGAGAGAATAGTTTAGTGAATCCCTACAGGCCATCATGCAGTTTCCACACAAGTATTCTAATCCTGCTTTAATCACCTGTCATTTGTTTCTTGTTTTCTTGCTGGAAACCAATTCCAGATGCTGGGTAAAGAAAGAATTGTTAAAATTGTGAATACAGGGAGCCAGGCATAGTGGCACACACCTTTAATCCCAGCACTTGGGAGGCAGAGGTAGGAGGATCACCATGAGTTCAAGGCCACCCTGAGACTACATAAGTGAATTCCAGGTCAGCCTGGGCTAGAATGAGACCCTACCTTGAAAAAAAATGTGCATACAGGGACGGAGAGATAATTTAGTGGCTAAAGTGCTTGCCTGCAATGCCTGAGGACCCATGTTCAATTTCCCTAGTACCCACATAAAGCCAGATGCACAAGGTGGTGCATGCATCTGGAATTCATTTACAGTGGCTAAATGCCCTGGTGTACCCATTCTCTCTATATATCTGCCTCCCTCCCCTATCTCTCCCTCCCTTTCTCTCTTTCTCTCAAATAAATAAAATATTTTTTTGATTGTGATCCAGGCATGGTGTCACATGTCTTTAATCCCAGCACTTGGGAGGCAGAGGTAGGAGGATTGCCATGGGTCCTAGGCCACCCTGAGACTACATAGTGAATCCAGGTAAGCTTAGGCTACAGCAAGACCCTACCTCGAAAAATCAAAAACCAAAACAAAATGAACAAACAAAATCTAAAATAACTGTGCATAAATATTCCAGATATAAATGCTTCATATGTTATCCTACTTATGAGACTGTTTTTTTATTCTGAGTCAAATAGTACCTAGCTTTATTAAAGATACTTTTCATAAACAATCATGGTATTTCATGTAAGATATGGGCAATCATTTATGGTATATAAGAACTTTCAAACTCCCTTCTTATATGGGCTGCTAAAAACAGAAAGCCACTATACAATTCAATGAGTCTCCATTAGATGCTCTGAATAGGGAAAGTTTAGAACAAAGATTGACATTTCACTTTTTTTTTTTTTTTTGAGCCAGACACTGACCTGGAATTCACTATGTAGTCTCAGAGCAGCCTCGAACTCATGTGTTCCTCATACCTCTGCCTCCCAAGTGCAGGAATTAAAGGACATTTCACTTTAAATATGGTTTTTAACAACTTTTCATGAGCTGACCCTGACTTTCAGGAAATAAAATGAAAGTGGCAGAAGTACCAATCTGAAGATGCACAATTTTTCAGAAAGGAAATCGCTGCTCTTTTCAAGAACAACATCACAATCATCTCAATGATGTCATTTCAATGTTCATGTCATCTGACACAATGGCAAAACCAATTTTAGGGGTCAGAATACAACAGGTTCCTGATTTTTTTTTAAGGGAGTGAAGTCTATGGTAGAAGGGGAGGACACAAAATGAAGTTTGAGTTTTCCCACACTACAAAGTATCTGTCAAAGTCGCTGTGTGTGTCAGTGTCATAGAGTTCATCTGCCTGGGGGTCAAAAATAGTGTCTCAAAGCTGGCAGAGATAGGTGTTTTCCCCAGCAATCCAGCTGTGGAGACATTGTTAGTGACACATGTTTCTTCCCCATCTCCTTCACACCCAAAATAATATAGTACTCTATGTGCTTACACAGCTTTAAACAAAATTCCTCATTTTTACAAAACTTGGTGAAAAATAGTGTTTCAAGCTGTACAGTTACCAGAAGCCCACAGTTACCAAAAACACATTTCACTTGCCTCTCCAGCACCTTCAGCATTCTGTGCCTGGTCAGTTTTGGCATCTCCATGTTCTGCAGGGATGTTTCCATGCTCGCCTCTATCAGAGGTTCTCTTTTTCCATCTGGGTACCATCTCTCCCAGTTGGGCCTTTTTAGGCTTGAACTCTACCTTTGGAGGATTGGGTTTAGCAGACAATCTTGTGGGCCTTCTCTGTGACTCATCCTTCACCTTGGTCTTATCTCCTTTATAATCACCTTCAGCCTTTCTTTGTGGTAAAGTGACAGCAAAAGAACATAGGCACTGAACACTGCAATGCAGAAACACTCACTTCCTCTTCACATTGTTTTAAAGAGGGTTTTTTAAATTAATCAATTCTTTAATTTTTTTTGAGGTAGAGTTTTGTTCTGGCCCAGGTTGACAGGGAATTCACTATGTAGTCTCAGGCTGGCCTGGAACCTACCTTGGCCTCCCAAGTACTGGGGAGAGAGTAGGTGGGGAAGGAGAATGGGTGCACCAGGGCATCTAGCCACAGCAAACAAACTCCAGACATATGCACCACATTGTGCTTCTGGCTTTATGTGGGTACTGGGGAGTCAAACTCAGATCATTAGCCTTTGCAGGCAAGTGCCTTAAGTAACCACTGAGCCATCTCTCCAGCCCAAGTTTTTTTTAAGTATGCCCACCAGGCCATTAGGATACTTAATACTATTAACAATATTTCCTTAATATATACAATACACAAGACATGTTCAAATTTCTCTAGTAATCTTTAAGTGATTTCTTAAAATTAGGATCTAGATACTTTGTATTAATGTGGTTTTTGTAGTCTCTTCATAACTGACATTTCCATTGCTTGTCTGGACAACAACTTACTAGAGACATTTATTAGCAGGGTAGAATTCTCCATCATGTAAATCCACTTTATTTTGTACTTGTGGGTTTGTTTAATTTTTACTTATCATCTATTATCTATCTTCTATTTATCTATCATCTCTATGATCTATCAACTATCTATGGACCCATCTATTTTCTATCATGTATCAAGTATCCACCTACCTATGAGTCCTGAGAATTCTATTTTCCCAGGATCCTTCTCAATGAACTCTTCACATCTTTATTTCTCAGACTATAAATGAAGGGGTTCAAAGTGGGAGTTACTGGGGTGTACATGATAGCAGCAACCAGCTCCCCAAAGGATTGAGAACTTGATGGGGGCTTCAGGTAAGTAGCAGACTGTGCTATAGAAGAGGATGACCATAAGCAGGTAGAAACTACACGTGGCCTGAGATTTTCTTTTTCCCTGTGCTGATGGAACTCTAGACAGAGCATAGAAAATATGAAAGTAAGAAGTTATGATACAAAGAAGTGCACTGATTCCTAAAATGCCAGCCAGAGCCATTATCAGGTCCTTGTTGAGGTGGGCATCAGAGCAGGAGAACCATAAGAGTGGACCATAAATCACAGAAAAAGTGGGGAATCTCCTGATTAGTATCAAAAGATAGTTGGGAGAGCAACAAGGTATGGGCCAGCGAAACACAGTGAGCCACGCCCCATGACCCACTGACCAGCATCCCACATTTACAAGGAGTCGTTAGAAGAGAGTAGTGCAGTGGATAGCAAATAGCAGCATAGCAGTCAATGGCCATTATTGCCAAAAGCAGGTTGTCCATGTCTGCAGAAACAGCAAAGAAATACAGCTGGGTCAGGCAGCCAGAGAATGAGATGGACCCATCATGGGTCAACAGACCCTCAAGCATTTTAAGGCCTGTGGCAGTGATAAAGCAAAGGTCTACCACAGAGAGCTGGATAAGGAAGAAGTACATGGGGGTGTGAAGGTGGATGTCAGCACCAATAGCCAACAGAAGTAGCAGGTTCCCTAGGAGGCCCAGCAAATACAGAGCCAGGAAGACAGTACAGAGGAGTTGCCACTTGTCTGCATCACTGGACAGTCCCAAGAGGACAAAGTCAGGAGCATGGCTGCAGTTCATTCTGGGCTCTGTTGTGTTTCAAGTTGGAGTTGGTGTGAAGAGGATTCACCCACTGCAGACACTGAGATGAGCAGCAACTGAGGACAACTGATCCCTTGGTAATGGTCACTCTCAAATCATCAAAGAACACTGGAAAACTAGGAGGACAATAGGAGAGACAAGAGTTGAAATTCATGAAGAGTGGCTCATTGAAGAAGCATAAAGACAGTGGTTGGTGAGAACAGTACCTTCCTGGAATTTTCTAAATGTGAATGAGCTGTGTGTTTTTTTTAAAATCTTTGTGCTCTGTAATGGCATAATTGCTTGTTGTGAATCTCTTTTGATCATGTTTTCTCTGAAGGGAAAGGCTGCATCTTAGTGCTGAGCTTAGTGCTTGGCCAGAAACATTCCTGCCCATCCAGAGTTGCCACTCTACATGAAGCTACAGTTGATGGACTAGAGTATGACTGGTCTACTAAGTGATTTGCTAGGCCCACTGTTGCCTTGTCTAATATGTATTCCTAGTGCAATCAAGATAACCTCTTCAGAAAAGTAACTATGATCATGTACCTTTTTTTGTTTAAAAGTGGGTATCTAGCCAGGCATGGTGGTGCATGCTTTTAATCCTAGCACTTGGGAGGCAGAAGTAGGAGGATTGCTGTGAGTTCAAGGCCACTCTGAGACTACGTAGTGAATTCCAGGTTAGCCTGAACTAGAGTGAGACCCTACTTCAGAAACCAATAAATAAATAAATAAATAAATAAATAAATAAATTAAAAAAGTAAGTATCTGAGGGATGGAGGGATGGCTTAATGGTTAAAGTGCTTGCCTGTACAGCCAAAGAACCTAGGTTCAATTCCCCAGAACCCAAATAAGCCAGAATCACAGGTGGCACATGTGTCTGAAGTCCGTTTCCAGCAGCTGGAGACCCTAGGGTGCCCATTTCTCTCTCTCTCTCTCTCTCTCTCTCTCTCTCTCTCCCTCTTGTTCTCACTCTCTTCACTCCTTTCAAATAAAAATAAAATGAGTTATCTTAACCAACAGATGTATAAATTGCAATACAGAAAGAAAAAATAAAAGCATGAAAAAGCAATGCAACATAACTGCTCCAAAAGATCATAATTTCATAACACTGAACTAAACCATGGTGAAATAGGTAAAATGCTGGATGTTGCAGTGAGGTTCATATTGCTGGCAGAAAACACCTGACCAAGGGCATCTTGTGGGAAAAAAAAATGGGTTTGTTTTGCCTTATAAACTCAAGGGGAAGCTCCATGATAACAGGGGGAAATGATGGCATGAGCAGAGAGTGGACATCACCTTCTGGCCAACATCAGGTGGGCTATAGCAACAGGAGTGTGTACCAAACACTGGCAAGAGGGAGCTGGGTATAACACCCATATGCCTACCCCCAATAATACATTGCCTTCAAGAGGCTTTAATTTCCAAATTGCCATCAGCCAGGGACCTAGCATTTAGAACATCTAAGTTAATGGGGGGGGGGGTCACCTGAATCAAACCACCACACTGGATGAGTTTGAAAGTTTAGTTTTAAAAATGGTCAGTGATCTGAAAAAAGAAACACACAGCAGATGAAATCAGTCAATGAGCTGAAAAGAGAAGTCATCAATATAGAGAAAAAAGTAAGCAAAACTGATGAGAAAATCAGTAATATTGATGTAAAAGTCAGCAAAAAATGGAAGAAAATTTAACAAGGAAATTGAGGTTTTGTTAAAACAATTAGAAATGTTGGAAATGAGAAACTTATGAATCAAATAAAAAGCACAGTAGAAATCATGACTAATATACTCAACAAAGAAGATAAAATAATAACAGAGATGAAGAACAAGGTTGATGAAGTACTACTTCAAGCATCCATAAGGGAAAAAGAAATATAATCATGACTACCATGTCAGAGAACTCTGAGATACAATTGGAGACCAAATCTAAGAATCCACAGGATAGAAAGGAGTTTAGATGGGCTGGAGAGATGGCTTAGCGGTTAAGTGCTTGCCTGTGAAGCCTAAGGACCCCGGTTCGAGGCTCAGTTCCCCAGGACCCACGTTAGCCAGATGCACAAGGGGGCGCACGCATCTGGAGTTCGTTTACAGAGGCTGGAAGCTCTGGCGTGCCCATTCTTTCTCTCTCTCTGCCTCCTTCTCTCTGCCGCTATCAAATAAATAAATAAACATTAAAAATAAAAAAAAAGAAAGGAGTTTAGATAAACTAACTCTTCTATGCAATGAAATAGTTCCCAAAATATAAAGAGACAAACACAAAGGATATTTAGATCTCCAAACAGACATGACTAGAGAAGAACCTCTCCACAACATACCATGGTCAAACTACAAAAAAGTAGAAAGCAACGCCAGGTGTAGTGATGCATACCTTTAATCCCAGCACTTGGGAGGCAGAGGTATGAGTATCCATAAGTTTGAGACTGCCCTGAAACTACATAGTGAATTCCAGGTCAGCCTGGGCTAAAGTGAAACCCTATCTCAAAAGCAGAAAGAGAGAGAGAGAGAGAGAGAGAGAGAGGAAGGAAGGAAGGAAGGAAGGAAGAAAGGAATACAGAAAGAAAGAAAGAAAGAAAGAAAGAAAGAAAGAAAAAGAAGAAGAAGAGGAAGAAGAGGAAGAAAGCAGGGCTAGAGAGATGACTTAGCAGTTAAGGTGTTTGCCTACAAAACCAAAGGATGAGGTTTGATTCCTCATGACCCACGTAGGCCAGATGCACAAGGTAGCCACGCATCTGGAGTTCCTATACAGTGGCTGAAGGACCTGGTGCACCCATTCTCTCCATATATCTGCCTCTTTCTCTTTCTCTCTCAAATAAAAAAATAAAATAAAAACAACCAAAAAACTAAAAACAATTTTTTAAAATAGAAGCAAAGAAACAAAATTAAGGGGAAATGTCAGTTCACTTAGAAAGGCAAACACATCAGAAATACATCAGCAACCATAAAGTCCAGGAGAGCTAGAGCAATATTTAAAGCCCTAAAAGAAAATACATATACATATGTATATATCCAACAAAGTTATCTTTTAAAATTGACAGAAAGCCAAATGTGTGCCACTTGCCTTTAATCCCAGCACCCAGAAAGCAGAGGTAGGAGGACTGTTGTGACTTGGAGGGCAGCCTAGAACTATAGAGTGAGACCAGCTCAGTCTGGGCTAAAGTGAGACCCAAACTTTAAAAGAAAAAAAAAATTGAAGGGTTCCTCTTTTTCCACATCCTCGCCAGCATTTATTGTCATTTGTTTTCATGATGGTAGCCAATCTGACAGGAGTGAGATGGAATCTCAATGTAGTTTTAATCTGCATTTCCCTGATTACTAGGGATGTAGAATATTTTTTTTAGATGCTTATATGCCATCTGTATTTCTTCTTTTGAGAACTCTCCATTTAGTTCCATAACCTATTTTTTAATTGGCTTGTTTGATTTCTCATTATTTAATTTTTTGAGTTCTTTGTATATCCTACATATTAATCCTCTATCAGATGTATAGCTGGCAAAGATTTTTTTCCATTCTGTAGGTTGCCTCTTCGCTTTATTCACAGTGTCCTTTGCAGTACAAAATCTTTGTAATTCTGGTCCAGCCATTGTAGAAATCAGTGTGGAGGTTCCTAAGGCAGCTAAAAATAGATCTACCATATGGACCCAGCTATAGCACTCCTAGGCATACATCTTAAGGACTCATCTCATTACCTTAGAAATACTTGCTCAACCATGTTTATTGCCACTCAACTCACAATAGCTGGGAAATGGAACCAGCCTAGATGTCCTTCAAATGATGAGTGGATAAAGAAGATATGGCACATTTATACAATGGAGTTCTACTCAGCGGTAAAGAAAAGTGAAGTTATTTACAGGAAAATGGATGGATCTGGAAAGGATTATACTAAGTGAGGTAACCCAGGCCCAGAAAGCCAAGCTGTTGCATGTTCTCTCTCATATGTGGATCCTAGCTACAGATGATTGGACTTCTGTGTGAGTAGGAAGAAAACTCAGTAGCAAAGGCCAATAAGCTAGAAAAGGGACATAAAGGGAAGAGAAAGGAAGGGAGTGAGTACTTAATAGGATGGTATTGTATATTTGTAAATAGAAGAATAGATTAATGGGGGTGAAAAGCCCCAAGTGAGGTCAGGGGAAGTGATTGAGTAAAGAAAAGGTGGAGGGAGGGCTAACCAAAATCTAAGAGGATATAAATAAATCATATAGAAACCTACTTTTTTGGACAATGGGACACTCAGGAGCTGTAGATTGTTACTAGAAAATTTTCAGTGCCAGGGATGGGATAACTTCCAATGAGTTGATGGCCATGGAGGTTCCTGATGTCCCCCAAAACATTACAGGCCATTGCCAAGGCCCTTGGTTTCCCACCAGGAATAGATGATAAGACCCTATTGCTGAAGACTCCACATACTTGGGCTGCAAGGGAACTGAGAAATCCTCCTGGAACTGAGCTGATAACCTCCTCCATGTAGACCAGCAGACAGAAGCTGGAAGAAGCCATTCTGCATGCAGTTTAATGGGAGAGAGAGAAATCACCAGTGAAGATACTCAACAGTGGACACTGCAAGCCTTATATTTGGCCAGCCAGGCCAAATGAGCCAACAGGTACAATAGTGGCATGTCTGTCATGGTGGAAACCAGCTGCCCTCTAATTGGACTGGAGGCCCACTCCATGGGAGGGAATACATCCCTGATGCTGAAAACCTAAAACAGGGGTAGCCATGAGCCCTAGGAGTGTAATGTCTGCTGCTGTCTGGCTAAATGCATATACTATGCTTATCAAACTGCCCAGTAAGCACTTCTCTTAATGTTCATACCCTTATATTAATGCTACTCTCACTTTTGGTAGAGAATCTTCTCTTTTCAGATGGCAGTGACCTTGGGATGACTCAGAAGGCATCATGGTGCTGGAAAAAAGTGACAGAGGAGTGCTCAGTACTGCAATATCTCTATCACAACTTCCAAGGCTCAGGGTCTATTGCGGAGGAGGTGTCAGAAAGAATGTAAGAGCCAAAGGAAGGGTAGGACTCCTTACAATGTGCTCCCCCCAAACACAAAATGGCCTGGATATCCATGATCTCACAGTGCCTGACACTACCTACATAAGACCATCATAATAGGAGGAAAAGATCACGATATCAAAATAAAAGAGAGACTGATTGAGAGGGGGAGGGGATATGATGGAGAATGGAATTTCAAAGGGGAAAGTGGGGGGAGGGAGGGCATTACCATGGGATATTTTTTATAATCATGTAAGTTGTGAATAAAAAAATTGAAAAGAAAAAAATTGAAAGAGGAATAAGGACATTTCAAAACAAGCACACACTAAAGCAGTTTCTGACCAGCAAGGCAACACTGCAAAAAACACTTACGGAGCTACTACACAGAGGTAAAAGATAATCTTAACCATGAGAACACAAGGAATAAATTTCATGAGAGGAACAGACTAACAAAGGAGAGAGCTAGGAAAGAATCCATCATGTCCAACACAGTAAAAAAGCAATTCCTAATACTATCACGAAGAAAAGGATTATTTATTGATCAGTGAGTGCTGGTCACCATGGAGGTTATATTTCTACTTCGCGTGTTCCAATAGGAGAGAAAGTTCTCTTTGGATCATACACCATAAAGAGATGCTTTGTGTTATGAACTTGGAAAAATGGATCATATCTGAATAAAAGATCCATTTAAGTATGACCACATTATTTTTTTCTTGAGAGTCTTGCTATATAGCCAAGGCCTGAAACCTGAAATCCTCCTGTCACAGCTACTGAGTATTGGATCTAAAAGTACATGCCATTATATCCTTTTGTATTGTCCTCTTCAACTTATGGAATTTACAGTCAAAGCCATATGCTTGTTCTTGTGGCAGGTATAATTTCCTTTTTCCATTCATGTACTTATTAACTTCTGGTTTCTCTATAGATGTTCCAATGGATAAATGTTTTAGGATAGAGACATAAGTTTTTTTCCTGTTTGTGTTTTTTGAATACATGACAACAGAGCACTTCAAAGTTTCACATACCTAATACTCACTTAGAGACACTGTTAATTCACAGGTGCCACACTTACCCCGCAGATTCTGATTTACTAGGCTTGAGGTAGGACACGGGAATTTTGTATTTCTTACATGATGATTCTACAAATTGACTGAGTTGTATTAAAAGGGTGGGTCATTGTAGCAGACAGCTTTAGGTTTACTGAGATGAACTTCCAGACCAGGCACAGTTATGGAGGAAGGGATATTTATTGAAGCTTACAGATCCAGAGGAAGTTCCATAATGGCAGAAGAAGCTGGCCTGCCTTCATAGGCCCAAGAGAGAGGCTACTCTTTAGTGGGTTCTCAAAACTCCCAGGGTGTTGGAGCAAATCCCTGACAGCCCAGTAGGGTAATTTACCTGCCTTAAAGCTTTTCCTGACCCCCTCTTCCTGGCTCCAGCCATAGAGAGACCATTCACCGTATTCATTGGATCATCCAACACTGGACCATCTTTAACCCAAGGAGATGGTGAGTCAGCCTCTGCCTTCTGTCTTTCTAAAGTACCTAGTAAGACACAGCTCTCTTGTCTTGTCCTGGGAGGACTACCCTGGGAGCCTTGGTCAGAAGTAATTGCTACAGGATGCCTGATTTTCTTCTGAACCCCCTGTCCTTCTCCAGGAGAAGGTTTCTAGCTTCTATCCTCAGATCAGGAACACCTGGTCCTTAGACATATGTCCCAGCATTTTCCACCCCTCCATGGTTTCCCAACTTTCCAAAACTTCACTGGCTTCCCAGCTGGGCTTTCTCCTGGAAAAGGAGACATAAAACCCAAGCATCTCATTGTTTTTCTTAGTTTGGCCACAATACTCCTGCTGACCTAAAATGACACATTTGACTTCCAAATTCCTAAAAGTCCATAATAACTTCATAAACCAGAATGGCAACTGGCAAGAAGTCACCCATGTTCAGACATTCATTATCTCTTCCCTCTTTGTCAGCTCTATTCTGTGACTCAGGTCCTCTTCCATGGGGGAGCAACCTTCTTTCCACTTCATTAACCTGTTTCTGTTCAAAGTACAGCAGTAAAACTGACCTTTGAGAATGACCTCCAACTCATTCTCCAGATGACACCAGTTTCCTCTTTTGCACCTCTTGTTCTACCTTGAATATTTTTTAAAATATTTTATTTTCATTTATTTATTTGAGAGAGAGAGATACAGAAATAGGCAGGTAGACAGAGAGAATGGGCGCACCAGGGCCTCCAGCCACTGTAAACGAACTCCAGATGCGTGCACCCCCTTGTGCATCTGGCTAACGTGGGTCCTGGGGAATCGAGCCTCCAACCGGGGTCCTTAGGCTTCACAGGCAAGCGCTTAACCGCTAAGCCATCTCTCCAGCCCATACCTTGAATATTTTTAACATGACTTGCTTTAACATGATTTGCTTTCCCAGACAAATCTGCCTATGATCAATAGCCACATGGAGAGATGGGGACTCTGTCCTCTCCTGAGTGGCCCTTCATTTACCTGTCATAAACAGTGACCATATAGATTGTTCTTAATGGCTCTGGGTAGAATTAATAGGACCTACTGCTCATCAACTCTATGCCTTCCCAGAGGGCCTCTTCCATATGTTAGAGTCTTCCCAGAGGCAAAGAAAAAAGTTTCAGTTTTAAATTCAAACTGCAAGCAGCTGTTACTCTGTCTTTAAACTCACTTAATGCTTTAAAGAAAATAATCAGGATAACAATTTGGCTATAAAATATTGTCTATATTGCTGATATGGGAACATTGGCTCACAAATGAGTACTCATATAAATTTAAAAATATTAAAGCAGCCGGATGTGGTGGTGCATGCCTTTAATCCCAGCACTCGGGAGGTAGAGGTAGGAGGATTGCCGTGAGTTCGAGGCCACCCCGAGACTCCATAGTGAATTCCAGATCAGCCTGGGCTAGAGTGAGACCCTACTTGAAAACCCCACAAAAAAAATCAAAGTAACCTAAGTCGTTATCAATTTAAAGAATAACTAAAATCTTAAGAAAAAGGACATCTCTTTCTAATCATGCTTCATGTTCTTTGTCATGTCTAATGCTGGCCAGTCATGTCATGTCATGTCATGTGTTCTATGTTTCAAGTATGTGTGACTAAATTTATGGTCTGTTGCTTATGGTCATTAAGTGTTCTGATGTATATAGATGTATTTTAACATGATGTTAAGTTGCTTAAAAAAAAGGGTTTGCAGTATATTTAAAATAGTTCATCTCTGAACTTCTGCTTTAATATTTGTTTATGCTTACTACAATTATAGCCATTTATTATAACTTAACTCTGTAAAGAAGTGATTAATTTGGGTTTAGTGACAAAATACAAAATGTTGATATATTTACCTATATTTATAACTGTTAAGATGCAATATACATGCTTTCTGTTGAGCCACACCTTCCTGGGTTTTAAAGTTAATTTATATAAAAAAAATTTGCTGTTTTTCAAGGTAGGGTCTCGGTCTAGCCCAGGCTGACCTGGAATTCACTATGTAGTCTCAGGGTGGCCTCAGACTCATGGCAATCCTCTTACCTCTACCTCGCAAGTGCTGGGATTAAAGGTGTGCACCACCATGCCTAGTAAATTCTAGATTTTTATAATCACAATGGTAATAATAAAATACAAAAAGAAAATCCATCAAGATTATTATTATAAAATATGTTTTCAGTTAAGATAAAATGGGTTAACATAAAATTTCCTTCTCTGTATTTCTCTTGCCTTACTTGTTTATTTATATAATTCAAACTTAACTCTTTATTATAAGTCAATAATTTTATCGTATTGCCATGTCTCAGAAAGGTTAAAATTCAGGTTTCCTACTATGTTAAGCATTGACTATTGAGAAAAACTGAGTCATTAACAAAATCAAGTTTTTGTTGTTGTTGTTTTGTTTTTTGAGGTAGGGTCTCATTCTAGCCCAACCTAACCTAGAATTCATTATGTAGTCTCAGGGTGGACTCAAATTTACAGAGATCCTCTTACCTCTGCCTCTCAAGTGCTGGGACTAAAAGCGTGCACCATCATACCCAGCTAAGATATTTTAACTAGTTTTGTCTGTTTGTTTAAACTCTATGTGAGACATAAAGGTCAAAAGTACAAGATTGATTAAAAGACCTTCTGGAACTTTACAGTTCCATCAATCTACCTCAGAAGTTCCTATAACAGACTAACTCCATCTATCTGGGTCCCTTTTATTTTACTTCAAGGCCTAAAAGTCAACAGGAATCCCTTCCCAATAGTGTTGTTCTCTTCGTCCCACTTCAGCTTGAAGAAGTCAGACTTGAACCTGGTGTCCATCTCCCAAAACAACTTGGGGTCTCTCTCCACTTTTAAAAGACAGACATTAGGCTTGGAGATCATTTAAATATTGACTATATAATGTATGCTGATAAGTTAAAGTATTGTAAAAGTTTACTAAAGTTTTGACTGAGATATATTTGAAAGTTAAACAAAGATAACATGTGTATATTATATATTGTTAAGGCTCTAAGGTGAAGATTCAAGCTTTCTTAAATATAAATCTACTCTTAAAATGTTTATAGCTGGGTGTGGTAGCATGTGCCTTGAGTCCCAGCACTTGGGGGACTGGGGTAGGAGGATTCCTCTGAATTCAAGGCCAACAGGAGAGTACATAGTAAATTCCAGGTCAGTCTGGGCTAGTAAGACCCTACCTTGAAAAAAAAAGTTTACAAAATGTTGGACTTTGTTACAACAACAGACCTTATAGTTACTATTCCACTTATGTTCACAAAATGGGTTACAGAAAGAAATTTTATATTAAATGAGATACTTAAAACCTATAACTAAGTTATATCTAAATACTAAGTTTATATATTCTCCATCTGATAAAGCCTTTATTTTGCTTGATAAAACATCTGTTTACAATAATAAATTTCTAAAATATACTGCTCTTATATGTTTTCCCATTGGGTAAATTTTTTTGCTGTAAACTTATTCTAATAGTTAAAAATTGTACCTACTATAAAATTTCAATGAGTATGTAAAATGAACAAATGATAATAACAGATTATCAAGATTAACCAAACTTTTATCTTTTTCAGCCTAACATACTTTCATTATTTCTTCTAAAACTAAGACCTTTTTGATCTCTGGACCAAGTAAGTAAAAACTATAAGCCTTCTATATTAAAGACTTATAAAGAACTTTTAAACTTGTTAACTAAATTATCAAAGTTAGTTAATTTCTTAATCTCTATCATGTTTAAACTTAAAATTGTTTAAGATATTCAAATGTTGCTTCAGTGCTAATTTCTTATACTTCTTACCTTACCTAAGCCACATCTTCATAGTTCCAGAAATTTTAATTAATTCCCTTATCTAATCTAACAACTTCTTCCTTACTTTTGCAGACAACACTCCTTGTTTTCTTACCTAACACCTATTGTTATTATTTTCAACCTTAGATATATTTGTGTCACCTATAAATGTCAGGTCACATACAAGAAAATTCATATATAGATAATGGCCAGATAATAATGGCTAATAGATTTTACATGATCTAGGAGTTTCTTTCCTACTGGCTCTGGTAAATTTCCCTCTTTTGAAGAGCGGCCTCCTTGCCTGTTCATAAGAGTCATGTAGGACAATAGCCCTCCATGTTCACAAAGTGCAAAGTGAAGTTTGGCAGCTGGGGAACCAAAAGCTGAGGCTGCCAGAAGCCGCACCTGTGTGACTAGAATTTCAATGATAGACTACAGCAATTGTGGAGAAGTAAATGTTACCAGTCCAAAGCCAAAATAATTTGGGGCTATATTATCATTTTAAAAGAGCCAAGTTATTATCTTTTTCTGTATATGACTTGACAACTCTGTGACCAGCTGGAATATCTGTTCTGGGTTATAGTCTTTATAGACACATTCCTGTTAAAATAGATCTATATATGAGACCTTGCTTATTTCCTCTGAGATAAAACTTATTCTTTGAGATAAAACTTATTCTTTGGTGAACTATGGCTCCCTCACATTTACTGAAATTTTTCTGCTTCCCAATATCATGAGTCAATCTTTTATTTGACTATTTATACAGTTTATTTCAGCAGCTCCAGTTCCAAATAGTTTCAGAATACCTGTTGCTATATGGGATTCATCTGCTGCTCCCAGTATATTTTACTTCCAGAGCCACGTCCTGGGATAAGACTGAATCCGTGCTCCTTCTGCAGTCCCACTGGGCCACACAACTACCTCGACCCCCCACAATTAGCACCATGTGACCAAAACCAGCTCTTGTGACATCCCTACTCTGGGATTTCTGTATAATGACAGAGTTATGAATGTTAGACCAGAATGACTCCATTTTTAGACTCTGACTAACATGTTCATTGTAACTGTGTTTCCCAAGAGTGATCCAACCACTCTTCCCAATTATCACATTCCTAAAATGATCGAAACCACCAATCCCCATTATCACTTTCCTGTAGTCACCCAAGCCCTGAGGCAAGGTGGACTGCTCTGTAACCAAGGAATTCCAATGACCCCCACAGCTCCATAAGTATTCCCTAGTCTGTAAGGGAAAGGCTTCTGCCTTGCCTGGTTATAGGCCTTTTCAGGCTTTCCCCTAATAAAGCCTGTCTCTGCTGTTAAGGTGAGTCTTCCCTCATGTTTCTTTTCTGATTTTTCCTAACACTAACTGATCTTCTGAATGGGGACAGTTGCTAGAAAATAAGAATAAAATCCTGGGCTAGAACAAGACCCTACCTCCAAAAAAATTTTTAAAAATAAAAATCCTGGGGAGGAAAACCATTCAAAACCCATCCCACCAGGGCAGAAATACTGACTGGTTAGATCTGATGTACATTTACTATGCTCTGTCTTCTTTTAATCATTTGTAAGTTAGGGTCAAATATATTGTCATTTTGATATTTTATCATCTTTTAGTATCTTCTTTCTGGGAGGCAGGTATAGCTGTAGCTCAGGCTGACCAGGAACTTACTCTGTAGCCCAGGCCAGCCTCCAATTCATGGTGTTCCTCCTGCATCAGCCACAATGCCCAGCTTAGTGCCTTTAAAAAAATCTTTCTCTCCCTCCCCCCTCTCTCTCTCTCTCCTATTACTGTTCCCACTTACAGCTCAGATACTTCCTTCTCTTTCCAGCTCTTTTCCATATTCTCTTCTCTTTATTCCCTCCTATTTATTCTTCATAACTACAACCTTCCATAGCGTTAACAACCTCTATAATCTGTGGACCTTAACAGTATCCTAATTTTCCTCTCCCTCATTTTTTTTTTGAGGTAGGGTCTCACTCTAGCCCAGGCTGACCTGGAATTCTCTATGTAGTCTCAGGGTGGCCTTTAACTCATAGCGATCCTCCTACCTCTGCCTCCCGAGTGCTGGGATTAAAGGCTTGCACCACCACGCCTGGCTTCCCTTATCTTTTTTAAAGTTAGCACTGGTCCTCATTGTAACCCACCCTAGATCCCTACCACTTCTAAGTAACCAAAATCTTAGCATACATTATACCAGTCTTACTCATTTGCGTATTCACAATTATTGAAGTTATGTGTGTGTGCATGCCAACGGAAAAGGAATAGAGAGATGCAGTTTGCTTTTCTTCCTTCTGAATCTGACAATTCACTATTAGTAATGAAAAAATTATTTCCTGTAATGTTGTGATCAAAATCACTTTTCTCGGGCTGGAGAGATGGCTTAGCGGTTAAGCGCTTGCCTGTGAAGCCTAAGGACCCCAGTTCGAGGCTCAACTCCCCAGGACCCACGTTAGCCAGATGCACAAGGGGGCGCATGCATCTGGAGTTCGTTTGCAGTGGCTGGAGGCCCTGGCGCGCCCATTCTCTCTGTCTCTCTCTCTCTGCCTCATTCTCGCTCTGTCTGTCACTCTCAAATAAATAAATAAAATGAACAACAAAAAAATTTAAAAAAAAATCACTTTTCTCAGTGTTTGAGTGAATAACACTGGTCTTTCCAAAGCATATGCTTTCACATCTTTGAGGTACATAATGATGACCTATGTGATATTTTCAAGAAATACCAACGTGATCTATCATCTATTCAAATATTATAAAATAGTTACATGTGCAAAGCACTTTGTCATTTTGCTCTTTTCATTTTTATTATTGCATAAAAGAGGTCATTATATATTCATCATGTTGACTACTCCTTGTCACTGCATATGCTGCAAAAATGACACAATTTTTTCAAATATTTTATTTACAAGCAGAGAGAGAGAGAGAGAGAGAGAGAGAGATCAAGACAGAATGGGCATGCCAAAGCCTTTAGCTATTGCAAACAAACTCCAGATGCATGCTCTACTTTATGCATCTGGCTTTACATGGGTACTGGGGAACCAAACTCAGGTCATTAGGCTTTGCAGGCAACCGCCTTAACTGCTGAGCAATCTCTCCAGTCCCAACACAAATAAATAACATTTATTGTACACTCATTACATGTAAATTACTATTCTAAATTCTGCAATAAACGTGGGTGTGCAAATATCTCCATGGTATGCTGACTTTGTTTCCTTTGGCTATATATCCAAGGATGGTATACCTGGATCATATGGTAATTCTATTTTTAGAAACCTCCATAATGATTTCCATTATGGCTAGATTAATTTACATTCCCACCCACAGTATATAAGGGTCCCCTTTTCTCTGAATCTTTGCACACTTGTTGCCAGTTATTCTCCTGATGACAGTCATTCTAACCACAATGAGATGGAAACTCAATGTACTCCTCATTGGCATTTCTCTTATGGCTAAGGATATTGAACATTTTTCATATATTTGTTGATAACTTGGATCTCTTTTGAGAACTGCTGGTTCATTTGCCCATTTATTGATTGAATTAAATGTTGTCTTGGGGACTGGAGAGATGGCTTCGCGATTAAGCACTTGCCTGTGAAGCCTAAGGACCCCAGTTCGAGGCTTGATTCCCCAGGACCCACGTTAGCCAGATGCACAAGGGGGCACACGCATCTGGAGTTCTGTTTGCAGTGGCTGGAAGCCCTGGTGCGCCCATTCCCTCTCTCTCTCTATCTGCCTCTTTCTCTGTGTTTGTCACTCTCAAATAAATAAATAAAAAATGAAGAAAAAAATTTAAAAAAATGTTGCCTTGGTGTGTTAACTTTTGAATAAAAAAGGCAATAAAAATAAACATCTTATGAACCTCCAGAGGATGTCTCTATTCTTTCATTGTAGGGCACACAACATGTATGTAGCCTGTAGCCTACAACTGCACCACCCCTGATAGAATTATGTCACACTACACTCAGAAGAATTGCACAGAGTTGCAAAGGACAAAGTTTGCTCATCTTCCAAGAAAGAACAAGTTCAGAATTCATTCACTATCAGAGAAGTGAGTAAGGACACCCCAAATCATGAGATAATCCCACTAAGAAGAGAAAGAAAACACAGCCAAAAAAGGCCTTTAAGCTGGGCATAGTGATGCACGCCTTTAATTCCAGCACTTGGGAGGCAGAGGTAGGATGATGGCTGTGAGTCTGAGACTAGCCATGGACTACATGGTGAATTCCAGGTCAGTTTGGCTAGAACGAGACCCTACCTCCAAAAAAAAAAAAAAACTTTCTATACCCTTAAAAATGGAAAAAGGAGCTGGAGAGATGGCTTAGTGGTTAAGGCACTTGCCTGTGAAGCCTAAGGACCAAGGTTCCACTCCCCAGAACCCATGTAAGCCAGATGCACATGGTGGTGCATGTGTCTAGAGCTCATTTGAAGTGGCTAGAGGTCCTGGCATGCCCATTATCTCCCACTCTCTCTCTCTCTCTCTCTCTCTCTCTCTCTCTCATAAATAAATAAAATTTTTGAAAAAAATGGAAAATGGAGAGCACTTCTTTAAAAAGAAAAGTGTAATAATCCCATCTCAGGGTAAGCAGCAGTCATACAGTGCAGACAAGATCAGAACTGGAATGAATGAAGGTGAGTATACAGCTATGTTTACATAAGGATTCGTTGATGCCCTTAAAGTCTTAAAATTGCAGCCATAGGAAGGCTGGTCTCAGCAGGAAAGAATTTGCTGGCTGAGGACAGCAAACTGTGACAGCAATTGCTGCTCACCTGCAGGTCTCCCTGACTTGGACTATAGGCTCTGTAGTCTCTGTGCCCTGCACTGGGAGCTGAGGAAAATTCTCTGTGTGTGATGCTGTCTCTCACAATTTGGTTCACCTTTACTAGGACAAAAACAAAGATTGCTTCAGTCATAAAGTTTTTTTTTCCCCTTCTACTACTATTGGTTGTTTATTTAGTTGTACATTTGCTTGAAAGGGTAAAGCCAAGTGCTCTGGAAAGTGCAGGAAGTTTCCAGAAAATTGAACCAAATGAAACATTCTCACCTCGGACTTTATTTCTTCAGCTCAGGGGTGTTCTACAAATAGCTGTGGCTATTGCCACTTAGAATGTGGCCTGAATTGAGAAAATACTAACCGGATACTAATGACTTTGAGAGTCCAGCTGTAAAATCTTTTTAATATTCTTGTATGATCACATGTTGGTACATTTTTGATATGTTGACTTGATATAATGTATTGTTAAAGCTAACAAAGAGCCAGGCATGGTGGTAAGGTGGGAGCATCACTGTAAGTTTGAGGCCAGCCTGAGACTGCATAGTGAATTCCAGGTCAGCCTGGACTAGACTGAGACCCTACCTCACAAAAAAAGACAAGAGAGAGAGAGAGAGAGAGAGAGAGAGAGAGAGAGAAAGCTTAGTGTAGTGGTACACATCTATAAACCCAGAACTTGGGAGAAGGAGGCAGGACAATCAAGAGTTTGTGGCCCTCTTGGGCTACATAGGACCCTCTCAAAAAACCAAAATGTAAAAACTCAAATAACCACCCCCATTTGCCAAAAAACCCCAACTTTAATAAGAACAAAAAATTAAAAAGAAATCATGATTTACCTCTGAATTTTCCATAGTTCACATGTGAGTTGGAATTAACTTTTCCAGTTAACTATGGTTATAAATTCCAGAACATATGAAACCATAATAATTTTATTTGTCTAACTAATACATATCAATCAAAAGGGACCACACAGATAAACAAATCTAAGTACTCTTCGTCCATGCTAAACATGGAGAATATAAGCATATTTCTATACCTAATTACTCACAAGAGTAGATTAGAATACATCACAAATCTGTGTTTTCAACTGATGTTCCAAAAACAAATTCAGTAGTAATATCTATAGCTAGAGCTCCATTTGTTCAAGTTCCTTGCATTACTTGAAAAAATATTATTTAAAACAACTAGACCATATTTTCCATTATTGCTGTAATTCTCACAATTTGAAAAATAATGGTATCTCAACTTTCTCATTGCCTTAGAGGAATGCTTTAGATTCAAGTCAGAGCTGTCTTCCGATGGTCCTATTCAAGGCACCTCTCACTTCTTTGTTCCTCAAGGTATAGATGAGTGGGTTTAGAGCTGGAGTGACCACACTATACATGATGGCAATGATTCGGTCCTGGTCCAGAGAACTCCCTGAAGCAGGACAGATTTAGATGAAGAGAACAGGAGCATAGAAAAGAAAAACTACCATAAAGTGAGAGGCACAGGTGGACACTGCTTTGTGAAGCATGCTGTAATAATGGGTCCTGAGGAAGAGACAGGTGATGATATAGAAATAGGAGAGAAATGTCAGAAAGAAGGAGACTGAGGCAATGGCCCCTGTGAGAGTATTGAGCAGCCACTGGTTGAGTTCCATGTTCCCACAGGCCGGCTCCAGCAGTGGCTTAACATCACAGAAAAAGTGATGGATATGGGTGGGGCCACAGAATTTCAACAAAGACGTCATTATGGAGTGAAGCAGGGCATGGAGAAAAGCGATAGTCCAGATGGTGATGAGCAACTGGATGCAGAGCTGACGGCTCATGATGACAGGATAGTGAAGTGGCTTGCATATCGCCACAAAGCGGTCAAAGGCCATCACTGCCAACAGCATGGCCTCTGTGCTACCAAGGAAGTGGAAGAAATGAAGCTGAGTTATGCATCCCAAGAAAGAAATGGCATTGCTGGTAGAGAGGAAATTCTCCAGCATCTTTGGCAGAGTCACAGTAGAGAAACTAATGTCTAGACATGCCAGGTTTCCCAGGAAGAAATACATAGGTGAGTGGAGTCTTGTATCAGAGATGATAATCATCAAGATGGCTCCATTCCCAGTTACATTAACAAAGTAGATGCTGAGGAAAACTGCAAAGAGAAGAGGCTGTGGGTCTTGTATGTCTGTCACTACTAGGAGGAAAAATTCAGAGAAAGAGGTTTGGTTCAACATCACCTAAAAGAAAAGACTTAAGTTATTTGTGATTTACTATCCATAATGGGCATTAATCATTTTTTCCAAAACATGATTTTTTTCTACTAAAAAAGAAGAAGGAAGAGGAGGAAGAAAAAAGAAATTGAAGGCAGCATTGCTGTTTCACAGAATCCCATCTCAGATGCTGTGTAATATTGGAGCATTTAGGTCTACAACTATCAACACCTGTGGGCTATGACTCAATCATGTTTTAAAAATTAGATTAATCATTAATACTTTCTTTCCTTTAAAGATTCAGAGCAGATTGTGCATGGCCATTTTATCTGGCTATGACCAACTATTTCCTGATACAATTTTCTTTTCATTTCCTTTTAGCTCCAGGAGATGATGATTTTTTAATACTCCAACACATCACTATCTATTGACCTAGTGGGATATCACCTGAATAATTTTAACTTAAGAAAAAGAGTCAGGAATGAAACCATTCCATTATAAAGTCCTTAAGAAAGTGGAAACTCCTAAAATACTTTTAATCATTCTTCCTTAGAATGTAAATGCCAGGGTATTATCTTATTCATGTCTTCCTGACCCACATCGCCAGGGTATTATCTTATTCATGTCTTCCTGACCCACATCATTAGATTAGTCACATAGCCCTTTTAAGAGAGGAAACAAGACCACATAATCAGTGTAAAACTGAAGTAGTTTTTAAATGTTATCATTGCTATGTTACATGGTGGGCATAGATTCTTACTAAATCCTAAACCCTAACATGTTCTAACAGAATGTCAAATGGCATCTTTGATTACACATGTTATTGTGCTTCTAATGTCTAGTTACACTAAGACTTCTTTCTGAGATCTCTAAATCCCTGGATTAGAGAAATGCACTGGAGCTAGAGAGATGGCTTAGCAGTTAAGTGCTTGCCTGTGAAGCCTAAGGACCCTGGTTCGAGGCTCAATTCCCCAGGACCCAAGTAAGCCAGATGCACAAGGGGGCACACGCATCTGGAGTTCTTTTGCAGTGGCTGGAGGCACTGGTGCGCCCATTCTCTCTCTCTCTCTCTATCTGCCTCTTCTCTCTCTGCTGTCTGTCGCTCTCAAATAAATAAATAAAAATAAACAAAAAAATTTAAGAAATGCATTAAGAAATACATTTTTTTTTAAAAAAGGGCCGGAGAGATGGCTTAGTGGTTGAGCACTTGCCTATGAAGCCTAGGGACCCTGGTTCAAGGCTTGATTCCCCAGTACCCATGTAAGCCAGATGCACAAGATGGCACATGCAACCTGGAGTTTGTTTGCACTTGTTGGAGGCCCTGGTGTGCCCATTCTCTCTTTATATCTGCCTCTTTCTCTCTCTGACTCTCAAATAAAGAAAAAGAAAAAGAAATACTAAAAAAAGAAATGCATTAATCTTCATTTTTATAGAATTAAAATAATAGCATTTTATGCAGTGAATGTTTAAAGTCTTTAATAATTGTAAATAAGTTCATTATACTAAGACATGACTTTAGACTAAATTTGTATTGTTTACTGACAAAGAAAGTTCTTTTGAGTTTTTTCTCCTGTATTATTTGAGAAGTACCTAATATCATGTCCTTTAGCTATATTGACAATAGCAGATATGATTATGTAAATTAATTTTGTTATTGCTTCTTTTTTTTAAACCAATGCCATGAGTTGTTTGTTCATTTTATGAAGGAAGAAACAAGGTCATGTGGGAAACTTGAAGTGGGAAGACTGATAGAGAACAAGCATTGAAGGAAGTCTGAAGAGAGATGCTCATACTGAGGCATTTCCTAAAACAGAGGGATCATTAAAGGTTTGAGCAGTGACTGAGGGGAGATAAAACTAATCTGATGTGACTAGAGTAAAAAAAGGAATGAACTGGAAAACTTATAGAGATTCCATGGGGTTTTCACTTTACACCTGGAGAAGATTTTGAGAAATTAACCCTTAATCCACCCCCATGAAAGTCTGTTGTCAAGCAAAATGGTCTTCAAAACATTTTTAATTTTCTTACTCATAAAATATAATTGTACCAAAAATTCATTGAGGAAAAAAAACACCCAAAAGTATAAACCAAATAACATACCAACCTTTCCTAACTTCTAGAGAACAATAGTCACTACATTTCTCTCTGACATTTCTTTCACTGCAGATTCAGCTTTGTCTTGGAAAATGTCTAAAGAACTAGGCATGTTGAATTGAGAATGAGATGAGGTAAAAAAAAAAAAATGTGGGAAAGTGCTATTGCTATCCACAACCACAAGAGAAAATCCATTATAAAATATGAAACCAGCTCTAAATCTTGAACAGTTCATTGTAAATCCAGAAAGTAGCACCCAGATCACAACAGAAAATATAGGCAACTTCCCAGTCTTTCTACAATTTCATTATCTTACCTGACTCCAAGTAAGAAGAATTTGCAGGTTTATGCTTTTAGTGAGTAAAATCAATAGAAAACTACTTGGGATGATAGTTTCTGTTGGGCTCACAGGAAAAATACTTTGCCTTCTTGAGCATCTTTCTTGCCTTCTAAAGATCCATAGGCCTTTTAATAGCTAATGAGTCTTTAAGCATAAAAAGCCTGAGGGAGCTTGTCCCCTAGTGCTAAGAATTGTAAGAATAAGCAGGGAACTTTTACACACCTGCATGAAGGAAGCTGACTTCTGAATGCCCTCTGTGGAGTTCCTTTGCTTTGTTCTGACTACTCTTGTCTAATTATGTTTAATCCTTAATTTGAGAACCAACACAAATCTCTATGGCTAAAATGTTCTTGGTCAAATCCTTTCATTGCCTCAGATGAGGCAGGGACTTCACTTTCTTTTGTCGAGGACTACCTTGGAAAGCATGCTAGAATTTAAAGTGGAAAGAAAGTTAACAATGAAAATAAGCCTGTTGTCTATGTCCAATTGATCAGTACAGAATGATCATCTATTTATATCTATGGTTCATGGATACCAAGGAGAGACAAAAAGTTTGCCTTTTTTGTTGTTGTTTCTTTCAAATCTGACTCTTCCCTTTTGGTAATAGCAATTTTTTTTTCTCTAATTTTGCGATCCCAAAGCTTAATTTCTCTGTGTAGGGATATGATGTTGGCTTTTCTAATCTGTATCCACCCTTCCTCTGTGTCCTCTGTATAAAAAGAAATTTCTGTCTGTTAATCCAACAGGTATACACATGATCTGCCATCTACGGAGGGATTTGAATAACAGGTATAAAAATTTTGACTACCTTTTATTATGCTTACGTTCTTGTTCCTCTGTAGTGCATTCTATAGTCACCGCATAAGCCAATCTTCAGGTTTTTTTTGTTGTTTCTTTGTTTGTTTATTTGTTTGGTTTTTCAAGGTAGGGTCTTGCTCTACCCCAGGCTAATGTGGAATTTACTATGTAGAGTCAGGGTCGTCTTGAACTCACAACAATGCTCCTACCTCTGCCTCCCAAGTGCTGGGACTAAAGGCGTGTGCCACCATGTCCAGCCAGTCTTCATTATTTTTGTTAAGTTGGGACAGTCTCCCAATATGGAGTCACCAAGGTCATCAGAATGGTGACAAAGGTAGAAGGAAGTGGATTATCCACATTCTTCAAGAAACCACCTGGTCATTGTCCCCTCTTTGCCTAACAATGTCCCAGGTCATGGTTTCCTGCCTCCTTATCTTGTAAATTACATGGTCACTGTCATACCCTAGCTATTTTAAATGGTTAATGTAATAATCTCCCCTAAAAGAAGAACTTTTCTTTTTTTTTTTTAAAGAAGAACTTTTCTATTCAACTTAACAAATAAATTCTTTTTCCTTCCTCACCTTCTGCCAATCGAGAAAGCCCTATAAAGCCCACTGCTTGAAAACTCAGGTTGTCTGTGCTCCTTTCTTGTGAGTCAGCCCTAGCAGCTCATGCTTTTCCCAAATAAAAGCTTTCATTTCTGCCTAAGAGTGGTTTGTGTGGTCTTGGTCCCTCCCATTCTGGTGAAGCCATATAAAGCCCACTACCTGAAAACTCAGGTTGGCTGTGCTCCTCTCTTGTGAGTCAGCCCTGGCAGCTCATGCTTTTCCTGAATAAAAGCTTACTTCTTTGCCTCAGAGTGGTTTGCATGGTCTTGGTCACTCCCAAACCTTACATCTGGTGCTGTGACTCAGATAGGAGGCTTCCGATTGCCCTCTTGGGCAGCCAGATCTCCTTTCCCCTGATCAGACCACTGAGCTGCCACTGCCACTCTGAAGACTTCGGACAATCTCTGCCTGATACCGGCTCTCACATCTACCACAATCAGGCCTCTCTCTTCTTTCCTTTTTTTTCTCCTCCCTCCTTCTCAGTAAATGTCCCTCTCAGGTTGGCCTGCTCTCAGGTTTTTTCCCTCTTCATGAAAGCCATGCCAGCATGCCAGGCTACATCTCTCACCTGCTTTTGGGCCCCAACTCCAGGCCTCGAGAAAGTCATACTCTTGACACCTTGAGTCTCTTACTCTACAATCTACTGTACCCTAAGGGGTGCCTTTTGGTTCAGTTGCACTATCTCGGGACACTTCCTCCCCCTCCTTCCTCTCCCTCTACCTCCTGAGGTCTCATCTTTCACTGCCAGCCACTTACTCCATCAGGAGCACAGACGCCTGCCTTGCCCAATAAGAGGCTAAACAGCTGACAGTTGCAACCCGTACAACCTCTGCCCATGTGGGAGGCACAGGCCCTGTTTACCCTAACAGGCCAGGGGTTCATATTGGTGTTCTGTGTAAACCCAGCTTAAGCCCTGGTTCCTTTCTTTCACCCTTGGTTTGCTCTTTCTTTGTTTCCTCTCACTAGCCCTTTTGCTATACTCTCATGTTTCCATGGTAAATAAAACCTCTAAACCAATTTCTGCTACTACCCTGGCCTATATCCTTAAGAACTTAAAGCCTCTATGACTCTTGGATGACATTAAACCTCATCATCTTATCTTTCTGTGCAACACCTCCTGGCTACAATATAAGCTGAACAATGGGTCTAAATGGTCTGAAAATGGTACTTTTGATTTCCAAATTCTCACTGATTTAGAAAACTTCTGCCAATGTACAGGCAGGTGGTCCAAAATGCCCTATATTCAGGCACTTTTCACTCTGTGCTTACAGCTCTCTCTCTCTCTCTCTCTCTCTCTCTCTCTGCTCTACCTGCTCTTCTCACCAGGTCCTTCCAGCCAAGGTCTCAGAAATGCTCTCTAATTCAACCCCTCCCCCATACTTGTCCTCACCCTCTGCATTTGACCCAGACGTCATAGATAATATGGCCCCTACAGCTTCATCTGTCTTCATCTGTTTCCTGTTCTGCCTCCATGACCCCACCACTACCATCTCCTCTCCTCCTCTTTCCCCTCCTGTCCAACATCCTTGTTCTCACAGGGATGAAATGTACTCTTTATGTGAGGTACCAGGTGCTGAAGGAATTGTTCATGTTCATGTTCATGTTCCTTTTTCCATGTCTGATTTATCCCAGATTGAGAAATTTCTAGGGTCTTTCTCCACTGATCCAATGCACTATACCAAAGAATTTTGCTACCTCACCCAGGCCTATGCCCTAACCTGACATGATCTCTTTGTAGTTCTTTCCTCCATTCTCACTTCTGATGAACGAGAAGGTGTCTGGGTGGCCACTCAGGCCCAAGCTGATAAGGCTCAGTTAACTGATAACACTTTCCCAGTGGGGATGCTTGCTATCCCCAGAGAGGACCCTTACCGGGAATACCATGCTCCCATTAACTCCCCTGGATGGGTGGCCCATGATAGGATAGTTCTTTGCCTCCTGGCTGGCCTCCAAAAGGCATCCCATAAGGTTGTCATTTTTGACAAACTCCAGACACTTACCCAGAGGCCTGATGAAAATCCAGCTGAGTTTATGGACGCCTAACTGAGGCACTCACCCAATACACTTGCCTCAACCCTGCTTCCCAAGAGGGCATGATAGTTCTTAATACCCATTTCCTGTTCCAATCTGCCTCTGACATCAGGAAAAAAAACTGAAATACCTAAAAAGGGCCCTCAAACCCCTCAGGGAGACCTGCTTGACCTGGCATTTAAAGTTTTTAATAAAAGAGAGGACCAGGAATGGACTGAGAGGGTGGCCAGAGACAGAGAGAGTTTCCAATTCCTGACCATGGCATTAAGGCCGCCTCCAAAGAAGATGATGGGGCCATAATGCTCACCACCAGAACCTTGCTTCAAGTGTGGCCACACCAGTAACTGGACAAAAACCTGCTGCAACCCACACCCGCTGCTAGGACCCTGTCCCCACTGCAGACTTGCTGATCACTGGGAAGTTGACTGTCCTTCTTTGCCTCGACAAGGTGGTCCAGCCCCTTCCTCTCATTTCCCACAAGAGCCAAACACTGATTTTCTGGGCCTGGCTGCCAAAGCTTGATGGTGCCCTGGGACCTTGGCCCCCACCAACACTCCATATCACAATGGAGGAGCCCAGGGTTAGGTTAGTGCAGCTGGCAAGAAGGCCTGTCTCATTTGTTATGAGGGCAAGTTGGTCAGTCCTGCCATCTTGCTCTGGTAAGACTTTTCCCTTTCAGATTTCTGTGTTGGGTATTGATGACCAATCCCACTCCTCACACATCACCTCTCCCCCTTACCCTGTGTAGTCTGGGACATTTCCCTCTCCTATTCATTTCTCATAATACCCTCTTGTCCTGTTCCCCTCCTGGGCCAAGACCTTATGCAAAAGCGCCCCCCCCCTCTCTCCCTTTCTCTCTCTCTCCCTCTCATCACTCACACTCTATCTTCTTCCTAACACCAGCCTCTTCCTTACAAAGAATCCAAGTTTCCCCCTCCCTGTCTCTGAGGTTGATCCCACAGTGTGGGACACTTCCTTGCTGACACTAGCCTCTTACCACACACGTGTCCTTATCAGATTCAAAGACCCCACATCCGGTTCATCAGGAAAACAGCCCCCTTGCTCGGATACCAGCACAAGGGGGAAGGAGATCAGCACAGAGAAAAATCAACTCCTACCAAATCAGAGAGCCAGAGCCTCAGAGGCCCCCAACACCTCATCACTGAAGCAGACCAAAAATGAACCCAACATGGCTCAGGGAAATTTTGCAGAAGAGGGGGCGGAAAGAATGTCAGAGCCACATGTTGGGTCATGATATTCAGAGACATTTAGCTTACCCATAACTGTGGGCTAACTCCACAATGCATGACCCGTATACCTCAACAAGGAGGGGCCAAGGGGAGGGGGTAGGTCACGGATGAGCCTAATAATGGTACCAAACTGACTGTATTTGCTGAATACAGAACTGACTAAAAAAAAAAAAAAAAAAAAAAAAGAAACCTTTCTTTTACTTCCCCCTTCCTCACCTTTCCCCAACTGAAGAGCTCTATATAGCCCACTATCTGTAACCCAGTCCTGGCAGCTTGTGCTCCCCCTCCCTCCCCGTCCCCCGCCAATAAAAGCTTCCATCTTTGCCTCAAAAAAAAGACCCCCACATCCTTTCACTGCCATCCTCAATACCTAATCTCACTTAATTTCTCATTTGCTCCAAGCTGGCCTCCTTCACTCCACTCATTCCCCTTACAATATTCCGATCCTAATGATAAAAACCAAAATTTTTCTTTTTCTTTCTCTCTCTCTTTCTTTTCTTTTCTTTTTTTTTTTTTTTGATACAGGGTCTCATGTATCCTTCAAGCTCACTATGGCCTCAAATTCACTATGTGATTGAGGATGATCTTGATCTTCAGATCCTCCTGCTTCCATGTCTAGAGTTACAGGATTACAGGCCTGTGCCACCAGGTCTGGTTTATGCAGTGTTAGGAACTGAACCCAAGACTTCGTGCATGGTAGGCAAACATTCCACCAACTGAGATACCTCTCTAGTCCCTTAAAATCTTTTCATGTGTATGATTTTAGTAGATTAAAGAAGATGCTTCAAGCTGGGCGTGGTGGCGCACGCCTTTAATCCCAGCACTCGGGAGGCAGAGGTAGGAGGATTGCCGTGAGTTCGAGGCCACCCTGAGACTCCATAGTGAATTCCAGGTCAGCCTGGGCTAGAGTGAAACCCTACCTCGAAAAACCAAAAAAAAAAAAAAAAAAAAAAAAAAAAAAAAAAAAAAAAAAAGAAGATGCTTCAATTTCATGCTCTTGTGTCTTCATTCCCATGAATCCAACATTATCTTCATTCCAAATAACATGAGTATATAAAGCTATTACTTAAATCTTATATCTCACCTTATGTATCTAAATGTCCCTTGGAGCCTTCTGCTTGAATAAATAATAATAATAACAGTAACCTAACGTTATTCTTGTATCATGCACACTATTTTTTGTTTATACACTGTGTGCTAGAACTTCAAAACCTGTCTCATTTGAAATTCATTCCTTGGCCAAAATCCCGTCTCTCTCTGAAAGCCATTATAAGTTAATGCTATTCCCATTCTCCAGTCTTCATCATCCAAGATTTAATGTTCAACTTTTGTTGTTTCTGCTGTTGTTTTGAGTCTTCCCTTCTTTTAGCCTAAAATTAAATATTACAGCAAAACTTGATATTTTTTTCTTGACAGTGAATTTTAACTGTTATATTTTCCTTTCCTGAATCACCTTCTCCAGATGCCACATCATCAAACTCCCTGCTATTCAAAACCACATCATTACTTTAAATTCTAAGACTTCTCTTTGCCTCTAGAATACATTGTCTAGAAAGCACATAGTATTTGAATTAATATCCTTGACTACCTTTTCAGTATTGTTGTTTTAACTTAAACTCTAAGCTCAGTTTCTACTGCTAAGATGGTAACCCTTTATTTGTTAGCTCCATGATCTGGATCATACAAAGATTAATGAGTATTCACTGAACTCACTCAATTTATTTTTTATCAGCAATTAGATGATGTTATCAAGTAAATATGTCCAGAATATGACTGTCTAAAGGATTATAAGCCTTTCAAATTAGTCCCTATGAAGAATTACAGACACCACTTGAGACTTTTTCAACTCCCTGAAGCTGCACACCCTCTCTCTAACTCTCAGAGCACTGCACACAGGCAGGGATGCCTGGCTCTCATTAAATGTTTCTAATAGTGTAGATATCACAGGGACAATGGTTTGATTACTTATAAATAAAAATAGCCATTACCATAGGCTTGTACTTGGCTCTGAGAATTGGAAATTAATCATCTACTTCCATGCCCTCTTTTCTATTCAGGCAAGTTGTCCTCTCCTGATTTATCTTTTAGATTTATGACTTTCTTAAATCATACTGTTTGGATAGTAGAGAATGTTTAGGAAAAAAGGAAATTAAGAATCTCATGAAGTTCTAGGTAAAGAGAAGCGCAGGTGTGTGTGTTGGCTCTGAGCATAGGGATGAGCCCAAGTGCATGTAAATTGTGTAGCTTCTGTCGTTTGCTATCTTTTACCTACATGAAAGAGGTTTGGTTTCCCAGAACATTTGCTTCATCCACTCTGCCAAATTTGGGGATTTTTAAAATAAGGAACAAACTTTTCAGCTCATGCTAACAAAGATAAAAATGTCCATGGAGCCGGGCATGGTGGCTCACGCCTTTAATCCCAGCACTCGGGAGGCAGAGGTAGGAGGATCACCGTGAGTTCGAGGCCACCCTGAGACTCCATAGTGAATTCCAGGTCAGCCTGGGCTAGAGTGAGACCTTACCTCGAAAAACAACAACAACAACAACAAAATTCCATGGGATGATAGAACATTTTGATATGCTTTAGCATAAGTGATACTTATCAAATCAATATTACATAAGAAACAAACTAAATGGATTTGGGTACTTTAACAGTTAAAGTTTAACACAGTAAAGTCTTTTATGTGCAACAGGAAACAAATTTTACTTATGATTTTAGAGGGCAGACCAAGACTAAATATGTGAAATAATATCAACCATCTTATTACTAAGTTTAGATGCAAAGTGATACATGGCCCCACCCCATTTAATACTCACAATTTCTGCATGAGGAAGCTTGTTATTTTCATTTAGGCAACAGGAATTTAATAGCTTTTACTGATCATTTGGCAACAGTTGATAGTTAAAGAGACTAACAATTTTTATTGTTCACACAAATAACAGGAAGAATCTGAGCTTAACCATTCTACCCATTATTAAGATAACAGCACAGTGGAAAATTCCAAATGTTGGATTCATCTAAAGATAGAGCACGCTGTCCATACTGTTTCAGTGCAGTGTTTGGTGACATTGTAGGTTATCAGTCAGAACAAGTGCACCGGGTATTTCAGTACAGATTAGACATTTTCTACAGGCTTCTTCCAAACTGAAACCATAGATTCTCCATATGTAAATTCCATGAGAGGTTGTCTAAAATGTGCTGTTGAATTTTCAGTGCCATGCACAATGCCTGGTGATCAGTATATTACATGCATATAAAACACATATACATGAAGCCAGGTGTGGTGGCGCACGCCTTTGATCCCAGCACTCGGGAGGCAGAGGTAGGAGGATCTCCATGAGTTTGAGGCCACCTTGAAACTCCATAGTGAATCCCAGGTCAGCCTGGGCTAGAGTGAGACCCTACCTCGAAAAAGAAAAAAAAAAAAAATCGCATATACACATACATGGTTTGTATGCCTCAGACTTCAAATGTTGGAGAGGAGTTAGAGATAGGGTGATGCAGATAAAAATTTAAATTTTTGTCTTATTTGTGATTTTTCAATTGATATATGCAGTGTTATAAATTCTGATTACTAAGAAGTACTCTGATATGAAGGTACTTTTTGACTTTGTTATTACTCTGAATATTCTGTAACAACACAATGATTCAAACAACAGAAGTCAAACCACTTTCCAAAGTGGGACTTCAGTGTTGTATGTATGAAAAAAAATCAGATTCAAACAAAGTCCGTATAGGTGAATTCCAGTTAAATTTCTCACTTTAATATTAATAGACCTTCTGAAAGCCAATTTATAACTTCCATGGCTTTGGGCCTAACGTTTTTGGGTCTTATTTCTTTTTTAAAGGTTTTTTTTGGGGGGAGGGGTTTCGAAGTAGGGTTTCACTCTACCCCAGGCTGACCCTGGAATTCACTATGTAGTCTCAGGCTGGCCTCGAACTCACAGCAATCCTCCTACCTCAACCTCTTTAGTTTTGGGATTAAAAGCATGCTCCACCACTCCTGGCTATGTCTTTTTTATTTTCCACACAGTTCTTCACTAAAATGTATACAGCCAAGTACTGTGCCCTGTGAACTAACTCATAAGGGCTTATTCTTAAAAGTTCATATGTGGCTTCCATAAACTAGGAATAAAATGATATTTGATTAAATACTTAACTGTCCAATTATTTTGAAAAATGGGAGCCTTAATCTGTACTTTAATAAGATTACTTACAATATCCATTTTTCCTTTTTTTAGCCATTTCTAAATATCTGATGTAAAAACCAGATAACTTTTGAAATTTTAAAAAATATTTTATTTATTTATTTGAGAGAGAAAGAGGCAGGGTGGGGGAGAGAGAGAATGGGCGCGCCAGGGCCTCCAGCCACTGCAAACACACTCCAGATGCATGTGCCCCCTTGTGCATCTGGCTTATGTGGGTCCTAGAGAATCGACCAGGGCCCTTTGGCTTTGCAGGCAAACACCTTAACCACTAAGTCATTCCTCCAGCCCAGTTTGGCTAACTTTTAAAGAACAACCTAACTGGTACTGGAGAGATGGCTTAGCAGTTAAGGTACTTGCCTGTAAAGCCAAAGGATCCAGGTTCAATTCCCCAGGACTCATGTAAGCCAGATGCATAAGGTGGCACATGCATCCAGAGTTTGTTTGCAGCAGCTGGAGGCCCTGGAGTTTTCTCAATTTCTCTCTCTCTCTCACACACACATCTCTATCTGCCTCTTTCTCTCTCAAATAGATAAAAATTTTAAAAATTGAGAATGGTGATACACAACTACAGAGTGAGTTCCAGGTCAGCCTGGGCTGGAGTGAGATCATACCTCAAATTTCCCCTCTCCACTGCAAAAAAACCTAATTAATTATAAATAAAAAGTCAAGTAAATTTTATTTTTTGGCCTCGCATTAAAAATTATCATATTTAATAAACTATGTTGCTTTCCTTGAAAACAAAAAAAGCAAATGAAGTCTTGTTTAGTTTCTTTGTTCCTTAAAAATCATTAACAATTAGCTGGGTGTGGTAGCACATGCCTTTAATCCCAGCACTCACGAGGCAGAGGTAGGACTGCTGTGAGCTCGAGGCCTGCTTGTGACTACATAGTGAATTCCAGGTCAGCTTGGGCTACAGCAAAACCCTAACTTGAAAAAAACCAACATTAACAATTGCATTATATATCAGAATTTTGTCATATGTCCAAAAGATCTAGATTTATGATTCTATTTTAGTTTTGTGTAGACATTTATAAAATTTTACTTCAACCACAAACGTATGAATTAGAGTGATTCAGATCTTCATAGATCTGGAGAGGTTTAGAAATGTTAACACTCAATGAGCTTTGGTCATGTTAGAGTCACTACATCCCAAGAATCATTTAATTTCTATCGTGCTTTTATTTCATATTTTCCTTCTAACAGGTTAACTCTTATCATTATTACATAATTATTCACTTGAGCCATTAATGGTGATATCACATTGTCAAAACCATTGGTGAGAAATTAATTAATTTTTAACTGAAATTTTCCTTTATCACACTAAGCAATTGGCCAAACTATACAGTTATTCTTATGTCATAAAATACAGATATTTTTCTGGAATTTGGTGGCAAATCCATTCTTATCATTTCATATGTGACTCAATTGAGAACCCAAATTCTCAATTCCCAAATTCAAACAACGTGAGAAGTAGAATGGAGAGAGTACTCCTTTCTTCTGGCTCTTTTGTGGTGGGAGGTGCTTTGTAGTAGTCTGTATCATGTCAGCTCTTATCATTTAGGTTGCTAGCTGTATGGTAACTTCCTCCATCCAGCTAAAAACAGCAATTTGACATAAATATAAATGTTTATATCCATAACAATTTCCAAGAACTCATTATAGGAAACAATAAAGATATACAAGATTTATTATACTTAGATAATTGATACTAATTATTATAAATAAGAAAGAGGGGGCTGGGAAAATGGCTTAGCAGTTAAGGCATTTGCCTTCAAAGCCTAAGGACCCCTGTTTGATTCCCCAGGACCCACATAAGCCAGATGCACAAGGGGGCTCATGCATCTGGAGTTTATTTGCAGTGGCTGGAGGCCCTGATGTGCCTATTCTAACTTTCCCTCTCCCTCTTCCTCTCTCTCTCTCTCTCAAATAAATAAATAAAATATTTAAATTGAATAAACAAGAAAGAAAGAAAAGGAGGGAGGAAGGGATAGAGAACAGAAAGAAGATAAGGAAGAAAGGAAGAGAGGGAAGGAGGGAGGGAGGGAAGAAGGAAGGAAGGAAAGAAGGGAAGAAAGAGAGGGAGGGAGGGAGGGAAGGAGGAAAGAAGGAATAAAAAGAAAAATGTTCCCACCACTAAGATTTGGTCTTTAAAAAAATAATCACTTGGGCTGGAGAGATGGCTTAGCAGTTAAGCACTTGCCTGTGAAGCCTAAGGACCCTGGTTCGAGGCTTGTTTCCTCAGTACCCACATAAGCCAGATGCACAAGGTGGTACATCCATCTGGAGTTCATTTGCAGTGGCTGGAGGCCCTGGTGTGCCCCTTCTCTCTCCCTCCCCCCTCTCTCTCAAATAAATAAATAAAAATAAACAAAAATTAAAAATAATAATAATCAATCATAAGCATTCAGATATACCTACCAAAAACCATATTGTAGAAATTCAGTGCCAGAAAAAAACAACATTGTACAAATTTATGATCACATCTCTTTGTATATGCACAGGAAATTACTATAGGGTGTCCATAAAAATGGACATAGGATTCAGACTGATTTGGGACTTACTTACTGTTTTAAATATTTCTTTATTTTCATGCATTCTATAATCTACATGTTTACTTTTATGAAAAGAAAGGATACAGACAAAAAAGTAGGTATATAAAATAATGTGGGCTGGGGAAGTGGCTTAACAGTTAAGGCATTTGCCTGCAAAGCCTCAGAACACCGGTTCAATTCCCCAGGACCCATGTAAGCCAGATGCACAAGGGGTTGCATGCATCTGGAGTTAATTTGCAGTGGCCAGAGATTCTGGTGTGCCCGTTTTCTCTTTCTTTCTATCTGCCTCTTCCTCTCTCATAAATAAATAAATAAATAAAATATTTTTAAAAATAAAATAAAATAATGTGGAACTTGTCCAGTTTCTCTTAAAGTGGAGAAACATACTTACAGATGATTTTTAAAAGCTTTTATTTATTTATTTATTTAAGAGAGAGAGAGTCAGAAAGAGAGAGCAAGACAGAGAGAATGGGCACACCAGGGCCTCCAGCCACTGCAAATGAACTCCAGACACATGCACCACCTTGTGCATCTGTCTTACATGGGTCTTGGGGAATTGAACCTGGTCCTTTGGCTTTGCAGGCAAATGCCATAACCACTAAGCAATCCCTCCAGACCCAAGATGATTTATCTTCTACTGATTGACTTAATTTTTAATTCTTTCATACCCTCCATCATCAAAAATGAGGCTTCAGGGATTCTGAGACTACCTGGTGATTTAGAAAATGGGAAAAAATGACCAACAGTGATGTCCAGAAAGAAAAAGACATAAATGTTCACACATTTTCAAAATTGTTATGAAAGTGCTTATGCAACAAAGGGTTTGAATCAGGACAAATTCACATTAAACTTTGACTGTTTTGTCACCAAGGGTTGTACTTTGTACTTGGGAAGGTAGTATAAATATCTTCAATGAGAGTGATTAGTGTCAAACAGTGATTCAGAGTATTTATCTGAGTCAGACCATTGATTGTGACCAATAGGGGATTGTTTTGAACGAACTAGAAAGCACACTACTAAGAACTAGAAAAGCATAGTCAAAAGGCAGAAATATATTGACCATATGATCACTGACCACTACAGAGTCCAATAGGAGCTGCTGACCACATCAGTTAGAGAGGGAAGGAAGCTTGACTTTAAAGTTACCTCCTCCAATGTGTGCACTTGAATGCAGAATAGTATCATGACATTGCACAATGTTGAAAACATAAGATACCTTTTGGTGGTGCTTTCTTTATTTTTCCTGGTAGCTATTTCTTTACACCTGTTTTTCCGCAAGACAAGATTATCTAATTCTTTAAGCACTATTCTAGGTAGCACCTACTTTGATCATGCTTAGTAGACAAGATAAAACATTTTTTTCCGTCTTAGCTAACAGAAAGAATTCAGGCCAAGAAATATTGTTTGAGGTTAAAACAAGTGAAAATATTTTACATGTTTTGTGAAAACCTGTGATCCTGTGATTACCAGATTTTTTTTTTTGTCTTTTGTTTTTCAGGGTAGGGCTTCACTTTAGCCTAGGCTGACCTGGAATTGACTATGTAGTGTCAGGGTGGCCTTAAACTCACAATGATCCTCCTACTTCTGCCCTCTGCCTCCTAAGTACTGGCATTAAAGGCATGTACCACCATACCTGGCTTAAGATTTCATTTTTTTTTTCTATTCTTAAGTGTCCCTTCTCTGAGAAGCAGATTCAACAAACAATTCCATTGATACCAACCTCATCTTTAACTCTCACAGTCATAGATTTGTAGATATGTGTCCCAGGACTATGGCTAGTTCCCACATTATTTATATTTGATTTTTTGGGGGGTTTTTCAATGTAGGGTTTCTCTCTAGCCAAGGCTGACCTTGAATTCACTGTGCAGTCTCAGGGTGGTCTTGAACTCACAGCAATCCTCCTACCTTTGTCTCCCAAGTGCTAGGATTAAGGCATACACTACCATGCCGGCTATATTTGAATTTTATTAAAGGATATACCTCCATGTCTTTAACATTCTCTCTCCTTAATAAACATAAAATATAATTCATTACAGTAAATATGAAAAGCAGTCTTTAATTGTGCAAGGAGACAAAATGACAGCATGGGGGAGACTCAAATAACTCCATGATTCTTACACAAACCATAACAGTTTTGTTATTACTAAGACTATGGAGTGTGAGGGATAGAACCATCACTACACATCTCCATGAATAACCTGGGCCTGTAGGCAGACTTTGCAATGCTTACTTTGCACCGTAAAGGTTCTGCTAATCTTCCCTAAGAGTTGTGCTCCATAGAAAATGTTAAAAAGGTTTTTTCAATGTGATGATTATTGACACCAGCATAATTGGTCATGGGTTACAAATTCATGTATGTTTCCTCCTATAGACAATGGTCATGTTACATACAACAGCTGTATTTTCTTATTTTGTAGATTTTTCAGCTTAAAGCATAAGAATACTGCAGATTGTGCTGCCTCTTTTATAATTCTCAAGAGAAAACATCATGGGAGGAGAAAACCAAACATTTCTGTCTGAATTCATCATCTGGGGATTTTCCAACCTAAATGATTTATAATTTTTACTCTTCATCATTTTTTTCTTATAACTTATCTCTGTACTCTAGGAGGAAATATATTCATTATTGTGATAACATTGGCTGATTCTTGATTACACACTCCCATGGTTTTTTTTATAAGGAATCTGGCCTTTCTTGACATCTGTTACACCACCACCAATGTCCCCCAGATGATGGGGCATCTTCTATCAGAGAGAAAAAGTATTTCCTATGAGGACTGTGGGGTCGAACTCTCCGCATTCCTTTCCTTTGTGGGTGCACAATATCTCTTGCTTGCAGCAAGGAGGTGAACCCAAAAAAAGCTCAATGTGAACAAGAACGACTCAGGCAGGCATATGGCCATGCATCAGCCGTCTTTGTGGATGGGATAAAACTGACCCTTTCCCTGAAGAGAGGCAATTCGCTGACCTAGGGTGATAGCATCACTCTCACCCTAGGTTAGGGAATCAGGAGCTTTTAGGACTGAGAGAATGCCACGACGATGCAGGGAATCTCTGTGTGCAAGGGAAAGGAGGCCCTGACACACACGTGACTTAAGGGGTCACATGCGCATGGGACATGCAGAGCTTACAGTTGAAGTGAGACACTCCCAATGAGTCCTGAGCCACTTTCTAGCCGGAGGACTGACATCTGTTTGAGGCAGTAGTCACACAGAAGTGTCTCAAGATCGAGAGGGCAAACAAAATATGAGTAAAACCCATATACAAGTGTCGACATTCTTCATGCCTTATCGGCCCAAGAAAAAATTGCTGAAGCCAGGCCAGAAAGACATAGGAGTGTCGGGTTCCAAACGTGTACTCAGAGGGTTTGTGTACCCATTCGCAGGCTCTTGAGGACCATCATGACCCAACAATGGGTGCAGGTGGAATAAAGGACCAGAAGGGTAAGTATTGGAAAATCATGGACGTGCCCCTCATTCATTGAGTAACGTTCACAGAGATCAAGGAAAATACGGTAAGTACGTAACACACGGTCCACTGGGAACACAGTTAGACTTGGTTGTGGCCTTACTTCCTCCTCACAATCATGACAAATTCCCATGTGACATGGAAGAAGAAAGCAGGCATGATTATGCATTATGGAGACAGTGTAGATGACACTGCACCCAGCGTCTCCAATTTTCCAAACAGGTTCTTGTATACTGCACTGGAATGATAGCTTTACTTGCCAGATAATGATAGCCATGTCTGTGGGTCAAATGGAAGTCATATACATATTTCATTCTAGAGTATCCCTGTTGAAGGACAAACGTTTAGGCCTGCTTGTGACCTTTGACCCATCTGGCAGCGTTTTCATCTGATCCCTGATTCTCAATGATCAGAGAAGTTGAGCATCATCAACACAGGGAGCGTGAAGTCATGGCAGACACCTTTACTGGCAGCAGAGATAAGAGGATGAGCATGACATTGCAGCCACCCTGTGGCTACATCCTGAATTCCAGGTCAGGCAAGGGAGCTGTGGAAACCGGGAGGTGGCCTGCGGGATAGAGCCTTTAACTGTGAAGCAAAAGGACCCCGGTTCGAATCCCCTGGACACATGAGAGCCCGATGCACAAGGGGGCGCTCGTGTGGGGTAGGGCACCTGGTGTGCCCATTCCCTGTATCTGTCCCTTTCTCTTTCCTATCTTTCTCTTTCTCTCTCACATTTAAATAAGTAAAATACTTTTTTTTTCCTTGTGGGGCGTGGGGATGAAAATGTGCTCAACACAGGTTTCTGAAGAGTGAGGGCCTCCTTGGCCCGCACCTCTCATGTGTACCTAGGAATTTTATTCTGATGGAAGGTAAGCCAATCAATTCCTATTCAAAACAGGTCAAGAAGGCATTAAAGAACCTATGTGAGTGGCATTCAACACAGAAGCAAGAGTCCTACCCCCTCTGTCATTGGGTGGAAGTAAAACACTGCTCCTTAGAAGTCCTGGATTTGTCAGCCTCTCTCTCAAGAAAGCTGGACCAGCATCCCTGCAGGTTCAGAAAAGTGGATACCTCATCACCACCAGGGACAAGGGTAAGTGAGCAGTCTGTGGAAGTGGACTCAGATGTTCTCGAAGATTTTCAAATGTCTGAATGTTTGATGTGTGAGGCAGCCTCTCCTGGTCTGTCAGCTGGCCCGGCACTCGTGGAGGCCCTCCTCCTTCAGCCAATTAAAGGGTACTTTCTGGAGCTCTCTTAATCCCAGAGAAACACACCCTTCGGGCCCTGCTCCCTCACATTTCAGAAATCCCCATTCCAGAAGGCTCAACACGTGTAAGTGAGGGGGCGAACCCAAAATAAGTGCTCAATATGAACAAGGATGACTCGGGCAGGCATATGGCCATGCATCAGCCATCTTTGCGGAGGGGATGAAACTGACTCTTTTTCTGAAGAGAGCCGATTCCCTAATCTAGGGTGATAGCTTCGCTCTCACCCTAGGTTAGGGAAACGGGAGCTTTTAGGAACAAGAGAATGCCATGACGATGCACTGAATCTCTGTGTGCTAGGGAAAGGAGGCCCCTGACACACACGTGACTTAAGTGGTCACATGCGCATGCGACATGCAGAGATTATAGGTGAAGTGAGAAACTATCTATGAGTCCTAAGCCCCTTTCTAGCTGGAGGATTGACGTCTGTTTGAGGCAGTAGACACACAGAAGTGTCCCAAGTTCGAGAGGGCAAACAAAATATGAGTAAAACCCATATGCAAGTATTGACATTCTTCATGCCTTATAGGCCCAGGGCAAAATTGCTGAAGCCTGGCCAGAAAGACTTAGAAGTGTCAGGTTCCAGACATGTACTCTGAGGGTTTTGTGCTCTTCACAGTCATGAGAAATTCGCATGTGACATGGAAGAAAAAACAGGCATGACTATGCTTTATGGTGACAGTGTAGATGACACTGCACCCAGCGTCTCCACTTTTCCAAACAGGTTCTTGTATACTGCGCTGGAATGATATCTTTACTTGCCAGAAAATGATAGCCATGTCTGTGTGTGAAATGGAAGTCAATTACGTATTCCATTCTAGGGTATCCCTGTTGAAGGACAAACCTTTAGGCCTGTTTGTGACCTTTGACCCATTTTGCAGCGTTTTCATCTGATTTCTGATTCTCAATGATGAGAGCAGTTGAGCATCATCAACACAGGGAGCTTGAAGTCATGACAGGCACCTTTACGGGCAGCAGAGATAAGAGGATGAGCATGACATCGCAGCCACCCTGTGGCTACATCGTGAATTGCAGGTCATCCAGTACCAGACGTCAAACCTAGCTGTAAAAAACAAGTGAAAGAAGACCAGGAATGGGAGTTGTGGGAACTGGGAGATGGCCTCGGGGTTAGAGCCTTTTACTGTGAAGGCAAAGGACACCGGATTGAATCCCGAGGATGCATGCGAGCCCAATGCAATGGGGGCGACTGTGTGGGGGTAGGGCACCTCGTGTGCCCATTCCCTGTATCTCTCCCTACCTGTCTCTTTCTCTCTCACATTCAAATAAGTAAAATACATATTTTTCCTTGTGGGGCGGGGGGATGAAAATGTGCTCAACACAGGTTTCTGAAGACTAAGGGCCTCTTTGACCTGCATCTGTCGTGTGTACCTAGGAATTTTATTCTGATTCAATTCCTACTCAAAACACGCCCAGAAGGAGTTAAAGAAACTACGTGAGTGGAGTTCCACCGAGAAGCAAGAGTCCTACCGCCTCTGTCATTGGGTGGAAGCAAAACACTGCTCCTTAGAAGTCCTGTATTTGTCAGACTCACTCTCAAGAAAGCTGGACTAGCATCCCTGCAGGATTGAGAAAAGTGGACACCTCATCATCACCAAGGACAAGGGTAAGTGAGAAGTCCATGGAAGTGGACTCAGACGTTCTCCACGATTTTCAAATGTCTGAATGTTTGATGTGACAGGCAGCTTCTGCTAGTCTGTCAACTGGTCAGGCACTCGTGGAGGCCCTCCTCCTTCAGCAAAATAAAGGATACCTTCTGGAGTTTTCTTATTCCCAGAGAAACACACCCTCCGGGCCCTGCTCCCTCACATTTCAGACATCCCCATTCCAGTAGGCTCAACACTTGTACGTGAGGGGGTGAACCCGAAAAAATTGCTCAATTTGAGCAATAGCGACTCAGGCAGGCATATGGCCGTGCCTCAGCCGCCTTTGTGGATGGGATAAACTGACCCATTTTCTGAAGACAGCCGATTCCCTAACCTAGGCTGATAGCTTTGCTCTCAGCCTAGGTTAGGGAATCGGGAGCTTTTTGGACCGAGAGAATGCCACGACGATGCAGTGAATCTCTGTGTGCTAGGGAAAGGAGGCCCCTGACACACACATGACATAAGTGGTCACATGCGAAAGGGACATGTAGAGCTTACAGGTGAAGTGAGACAGTACTTATGAGTCCTGAGCCACTTTCTAGTCAGAGACTGACGTCTGTTTGAGGCAGCAGACACACAGAAGTGTCCCAAGTACGAGAGGAAAAACAAAATAAGAGTAAAATCCGTATGCAATATGGATATTCTTCATGCCTCATAGGCCCACGGCAAAATTGCTGAAGCCAGGCCAAGAAGACGTAGGAGTGTCATGTTCCAAAGCTGTACTCTGAGGGTCTGTATACTCATTTGCAGGCCCTGAAGAGCCATCGTGACGCGACAGTGGGTGCAGGTGGAATGAAGAACCAGAAGGGTAAGTATTGGAAAATAACGGAAGTGCCCCTGGATCACTGAGCAACGTTCACACACATCAAGGTAAATACGGTAAGTACGTAACACACGGTCCACTGGGACCACAGTTAGTCTTTGCTGTTGCCTCACTTACTCATCACAATCATGACAATTTCAGGATACGTCCTGAATTCCAGTTGAGCCGCTACTGGAGCTCAGGAATAGCTGGAAAAGCAAGGGAAAGAAAACTAGGCTCGGGCACTGTGGGAACCGGGAGATGGCCAGGCGGTTAGAGCTTTTTGCTGGGAAGCAAAAGGAACCCGGTCCGAATCCCCGGGATGCATGCGAGCCCGATGCACAAGGGGGCGCTCATGTGCCGGTAGGGAACCTGGTGTGCCAGTTCCCTCTATCTCTGCCTTTCTCCTCCCTATCTCTGTCTGTTTCTCTCTCACACTGAAAGAATTAAAATACTTTCTTTTCCTTGTGGGGGCGGGGGGACGTCAATGTGCTCAACACAGGTTACTGAAGAGTGACGGCCTCCTTGCCCAGCACCTGTCATGTGTACTTAGGAATTTTATTCTGATTCAAATCCTATTCCAAACACGTCCAGAAGGAATTGAAGAACCTATGTGAGTGGCGTTCCACCCAGAAGCAAGACTCCTGCCGCCTGTGTCATTGGGTGGAAGCAAAGCACCGCTCCTTAGAAGACCTGGAGTTGTCAGCCTCTCTCTCAAGAAAGCTGGACCAGCATCCCTGCACGGTTTAGAAAAGGGGACACCTCATCATCACCAGGGCCATGGGAAAGTGGGCAGTCCAAGCGAGTGGACTCAGGCGTTCTCGACGATTGTCAAATATCCGAGTGTTTGATGTGTGAGGCAGCCTCACCTGGACTGTCAGCTAGCCCGGCACTCGTGGAGGCCCTCCTCCTTCAGCCAATTAAAGGATACTTTCTGGAGCTCTCTTATTCCTAGAGAAACACACCCTCTGGGCCCTGCTCACTCACATTGCAGACATCCCCCTTCCAGTAGGCTCAACACTTGTACGTGAGGGTGTGAACCTGAAAAAATTGCTCAATTAGAGCAACAGCGACTCGGGCAGGCATATGGCCGTGCCTCAGCCGTCCTTGTGGATGGGATAAAACTGACCGCTTTTCTGAAGACAGCCGATTCCCTGACCTAGGTTGAGAGCCTTGCTCTCAGCCTAGGTCAGGGAATCGGGAGCTTTTCGGACCGACAGAACGCCACGACCATGCAGGGAATCTCTGTGCGCTAGGGGAAGGAGGCCCCTGACACACACGTGACTTAAGTGGTCATATGCGCATGCGACACGCAGAGCTTACAGGTGAAGTGAGACACTACCTATGAGTCCTGAGCCCCTTTCTAGCCTGAGGACTGACATCTGTTTGAGGCAGCAGACACACAGAAGTGTCCCAAGTTCGAGAGGGCAACCAGAATATGAGTAAAACCCGTATGCAAGTATGCACATTCTTCATGCCTTATAGGCCCAGGGCAAAATTGCTGAAGCCAGGCCAGGAAGACTTAGGAGTGTCGGGTTCCCAACCTGTACTCTGAGGGTTTGTTATGCATTCGCAGGCTCTCGAGAGCCATCGTGACCCGACAGTGGGTGCAGGTGGAGTGAAGGACCAAAAGGGTAAGTATTGGAAAATCACGGACGTGCCCCTGGTTCACTGAGCAACGTTCACACACATGAAGGAAAATACGGCAAGTACGTAACACAGGATCCCCTGGGAACACAGTTATACTTTGCTGTGGCCTCTCTTGCTCCACACAATGATGACAAGTTCAGGCTACGTCCTGAATTCCGGTTCAGCCGCTACTGGAGCTCAGCAATAGCTGGAGAAGAGCAAGGGAAAGAAGACCAGGCACGGGCCCTGTGGGAACCGGGAGATGGCCTGGCGGCTAGAGCTTTTTGCTGGGAAGGCAAAGGAACCCGGTTCGAATCCCCGGGACGCATGCGAGCCCGATGCACAAGGGGGCGCTCATGTGCGGTAGGGCACCCGGTGTGCCAGTTCCCTCTGTCTCTCCCTTTCTCCTCCCTATCTCTATCTGTTTCTCTCTCACAATTAAATAAGGAAAATACTTTCTTTTCCTTGTGGGGGCGGGGGGACGTCAATGTGCTCAACACAGGTTACTGAAGAGTGACGGCCTACTTGCCCAGCACCTGTCATGTGTACCTGGGAATTTTATTCTGATTCAAATCCTATTCCAAACACGTCCAGAAGGAATTGAAGAACCTATGTGAGTGGCGTTCCACCCAGAAGCAAGACTCCTGCCGCCTGTGTCATTGGGTGGAAGCAAAGCACCACTCCTTAGAAGTCCTGGAGTTGTCAGCCTCTCCCTCAAGAAAGCTGGACCAGCATCTCTGCACTGATTAGAAAAGGGGACACCTCATCATCGCCAGGGACAGGGGAAAGTGGGCAGTCCAAGCGAGTGGACTCAGGTGTTCTCGACGATTTTCAAATGTCCGAATGTTTGATGTGTGAGGGAGCTTCACCTGGTCTGTCAGCTGGCCCGGCACTTGTGGAGGCCCTCCTCCTTCAGCCAATTAAAGGATACGTTCTGGAGCTCTCTTATTCCCAGAGAAACACACCCTCCGGGCACTGCTCCCTCACATTTCAGACATCCCCATTCCAGTAGGCTCAACACTTGTACGTGAGGGGGTGAACCCGAAAAAATTGCTCAATTTGAGCAACAGCGAGTCGGGCAGGCATATGGCCGTGCCTCAGCCGCCTTTGTGGATGGAATAAAACTGACCCATTTTCTGAAGACAGCCGATTCCCTGACCTAGGTCAGGGAATCGGGAGCTTTTCGGACCGACAGAATGCCACGACCATGCAGGGAATCTCTGTGCGCTAGGGAAAGGAGGCCCCTGACACACAGGTGACATAAGTGGTCACATGCGTATGCGACATGCAGAGCTTACAGGTGAAGTGAGACACTACCTATGAGTCCTGAGCCCCTTTCTAGCCGGAGGACTGACGTCTGTTTGAGGCAGCAGACACACAGAAGTGTCCCAAGGTCGAGAGGGCAACCAGAATATGAGTAAAACCCGTATGCAAGTATGCACATTCTTCATGCCTTATAGGCCCAGGGCAAAATTGCTGAAGCCAGGCCAGGAAGACTTAGGAGTGTCTGGTTCCCAATGTGTACTCTGCGGGTTAGTTCACGCATTCGCAGGCTCTCGAGAGCCATCGTGACCCGACAATGGGTGCAGGTGGAAAGAAGGACCAAAAGGGTAAGTATTGGAAAATCATGGACGTACCCCTGGTTCACTGAGCAACGTTCACACACATAAAAGAAAATACGGTAAGTACGTAACACAGGCTCCACTAGGAAGACAGTTACAATTTGCTGTGGCCTCACTTGCTCCTCACAATGATGACAAGTTCAGGCTACGTCCTGAATTCCAGTTAAGCCGCTACTGGAGCTCTGGAATAGCTGGAAAACAGCAAGGGAAAGAAGACCAGGCACGGGCACTGTGGGAACCGGGAGATGGCCTGGCGGTTAGAGCTTTTTGCTGGGAGGCCAAAGGAACCCGGTTCGAATCCCCGGGACGCATGCGAGCCCGATGCACAAGGGGGCGCTCATGTGCGGTAGGGCACCCGGTGTGCCAGTTCCCTCTATCTCTCCCTTTCTCCTCCCTATTTCTGTCTGTTTCTCTCTCACATTTAAAGAAGTAAAATACTTTCTTTTCCTTGTGGGGGCGGGGGGACGTCAATGTGCTCAACACAGGTTACTGAAGAGTGACGGCCTCCTTGCCCAGCACCTGTCATGTGTACCTGGGAATTTTATTCTGATTCAAATCCTATTCCAAACACGTCCAGAAGGAATTGAAGAACCTATGTGAGTGGCGTTCCACCCAGAAGCAAGACTCCTGCCGCCTGTGTCATTGGGTGGAAGCAAAGCACCGCTCCTTAGAAGTCCTGGAGTTGTCAGCCTCTCTCTCAAGAAAGCTGGACCAGCATCCCTGCATGGTTCAGAAAAGGGGACACCTCATCATCGCCAGGGACAGGGGAAAGTGGGCAGTCCACGCGAGTGGACTCAGGCGTTCTCGACGATTTACAAATGTCCGAATGTTTGATGTGTGAGGCAGCCTCACCTGGTCTGTCAGCTGGCCCGGCACTCGTGGAGGCCCTCCTCCTTCAGCCAATTAAAGGATACTTTCTGCAGCTCTCTTATTCCCAGAGAAACACACCCTCTGGGCCCTGCTCCCTGACATTTCAGACATTCCCATTGCAGTAGGCTCAACACTTGTCCGTGAGGGGGTGAACCCGAAGAAATTGCTCAATGTGAGCAACAGCGACTTGGGCAGGCATATGGCCGTGCCTCAGCCGCCTTTGTGGATGGCATAAAACTGACCCATTTTCTGAAGACAGCCGATTCCCTGACCTAGGCTGAGAGCCTTGCTCTCAGCCTAGGTCAGGGAATCGAGAGCGTTTCGAACCGACAGAACGCCACGACCATGCAGGGAATCTCTGTGCGCGAGAGAGAGGAGGCCCCTGACACACACGTGACTTAAGTGGTCACATGCACATGCGACATGCAGAGCTTACAGGTGAAGTGAAACACTACCTATGAGTCCTGAGCCCCTTTCTAGCCAGAGGACTGACGTCTGTTTGAGGCAGCAGACACACAGAAGTGTCCCAAGTTCGAGAGGGCAAACAGAATATGAGTAAAACCCGTATGCAAGTATGCACATTCTTCATGCCTTATAGGCCCAGGGCAAAACTGCTGAAGCCAGGCCAGGGAGACTTAGGAGTGTCGGGTTCCCAACGTGTACTCTGAGGGTTAGTTCACGCATTCGCAGGCTCTCGAGAGCCATCGTGACCCGACAGTGGGTGCAGGTGGAGTGAAGGACCAAAAGGGTAAGTATTGGAAAATCACGGACGTGCCCCTGGTTCACTGAGCAACGTTCACACACATCAAGGAAAATACGGTAAGTACGTAACACAGGCTCCACTGGGAACACAGTTATACTTTGCTGTGGCCTCACTTGCTCCTCACAATGATGACAAGTTCAGGCTACGTCCTGAATTCCAGTTCAGCCGCTACTGGAGTTCAGCAATAGCTGGAAAACAGCAAGGGAAAGGAGACCATGCACGGGAACTGTGGGAACTGGGAGATGGCCTGGCGGTTAGAGCTTTTTGCTGGGAAGAAAAAGGAACCCGGTTCGAATCCCCGGGACGCATGCGAGCCCGATGCACAAGGGGGCGCTCATGTGCGGTAGGGCACCCGGTGTGCCAGTTCCCTCTATCTCTCCCTTTCTCCTCCCTATCTCTGTCTGTTTGTCTCTCACATTGAAAGAAGTAAAATACTTTCTTTTCCTTTTGGGGCAGGGGGACGTCAATGTGCTCAACACAGGTTACTGAAGAGTGATGGCCTCCTTGCCGAGCACCTGTCATGTGTACCTGGGAATTTTATTCTGATTCAAATCCTATTCCAAACACGTCCAGAAGGAATTGAAGAACCTATGTGAGTGGCGTTCCACCCAGAAGCAAGACTCCTGCCGCCTGTGTCATTGGGTGGAAGCAAAGCACCGCTCCTTAGAAGTCCTGGAGTTGCAGCCTCTCTCTCAAGAAAGCTGGACCAGCATCCCTGCACGGTTCAGAAAAGGGGACACCTCATCATCACCAGGGACAGAGGCAAGTGGGCAGTCCACGCGAGTGGACTCAGGCGTTCTCGATGATTTCCAAATGTCCGAATGTTTGATGTTTGAGGCAGCCTCACCTGGTCTGTCAGCTGGCCCGGCACTCGTGGAGGCCCTCCTCCTTCAGCCAATTAAAGGATACTTTCTGGAGTCTCTTATTCCCAGAGAAACACACCCTCTGGGCCCTGCTCCCTGACATTTCAGACATCCCCATTCCAGTAGGCTGAACACTTGTACGTGAGGGGGAAAACCCGAAAAAATTGCTCAATGTGAGCAACAGCGACTCGGGCAGGCATATGGCTGTGCCTCAGCCGCGTTTGTGGATGGGATAAAACTGACCCATTTTCTGAAGACAGTCGATTCCCTGACCTAGGCTGAGAGCAAGGAATCAGGAGCTTTACGGACCGACAGAACGCCACGACCATGCAGGTTATCTCTGTGCGCTAGGAAAAGGAGGCCCCTGACACACACGTGACTTAAGTGGTCACATGCGCATGCGACTTGCAGAGCTTACAGGTGAAGTGAGACACTACCTATAAGTCCTGAGCCCCTCTCTAGCCGGAGGACTGACGTGTGTTTGAGGCAGCAGACACACAGAAGTGTCCCAAGTTCGAGAGGGCAAACAGAATATGAGTAAAACCCGTATGCAAGTTTGCACATTCTTCATGCCTTATAGGACCAGGGCAAAATTGCTGAAACCAGGCCAGGAAGACTTAGGAGTGTCGGGTTCCCAACGTGTACTCTGAGGGTTTGTTCACGCATTCGCAGGCTCTCGAGAGCCATCGTGACCCGACAGTGGGTGCAGGTGGAACGAAGGACCAAAACGGGAAGTATTGGAAAATCACGGACGTGCCCCTGGTTCACTGAGCAACGTTCACACACATCAAGGAAGAGACGGTAAGTACGTAACACAGGCTCCACTGGGAACACAGTTATACGTTGCTGTGGCCTCACTTGCTCCTCACAATGATGACAAGTCCAGGCTACGTCCTGAATTCCAGTTCAGGCCCTACTGGAGCTCAGGAATAGCTGGGAAACAGCAAGGGAAGGGAGACCAGTTACGGGCACTGTGGGAACCGGGAGATGGCCTGGCGGTTAGAGCTTTTTGCTGGGAAGCCAAAGGAACTCGGTTCGAATCCCCGGGACGCATGCGAGCCCGATGCACAAGGGGGCGCTCATGTGCGGTAGGGCACCCGGTGTGCCAGTTCCCTCTATCTCTCCCTTTCTCCTCCCTATCTCTGTCTGTTTCTCTCTCACATTTAAAGAAGTAAAATACTTTCTTTTCCTTGTGGGGGCTGGGGGACGTCAATGTGCTCAACACAGGTTACTGAAGAGTGACGGCCTCCTTGCCCAGCACCTGTCATGTGTACCTGGGAATTTTATTCTGATTCAAATCCTATTCCAAACACGTCCAGAAGGAATTGAAGAACCTATGTGAGTGGCGTTCCACCCAGAAGCAAGACTCCTGCCGCCTGTGTCATTGGGTGGAAGCAAAGCACCGCTCCTTAGAAGTCCTGGAGTTGTCAGCCTCTCTCTCAAGAAAGCTGGACCAGCATCCCTGCACGGTTGAGAGAAGGGGACACCTCATCATCACCAGGGACAGGGGAAAGTGGGCAGTCCACGCGAGGGGACTCAGGCGTTCTCGACGATTTTCAAATGTCCGAATGTTTGATGTGTGAGGGAGCTTCATCTGGTCTGTCAGCTGGCCCGGCACTCGTGGAGGCCCTCCTCCTTCAGCCAATTAAAGGATATTTTCTGGAGCTCTCTTATTCACAGAGAAACACACCCTGCGGGCCCTGCTCCCTCACATTTCAGACATCCCCATTCCAGTAGGCTCAACACTTGTACGTGAGGGGGTGAACCCGAAAAAATTGCTCAATGTGAGCAACAGCGACTCGGGCAGGCATATGGCCGTGACTCAGCCGCCTTTGTAGATGGGATAAAACTGACCGCTTTTCTGAAGACAGCCGATTCCCTGACCTAGGCTGAGAGCCTTGCTCTCAGCCTAGGTCAGGGAATCGGGAGCTTTTCGGACCGACAGAATGCCACGACCATGCAGGGAATCTCTGTGCGCTAGGGAAAGGAGGCCCCTGACACACACGTGACTTATGTCGTCACATGCGCATGCGACATGCAGAGCTTACAGGAGAAGTTAGACACTACATATGAGTCCTGAGCCCCTTTCTAGCCGGAGGACTGATGTCTGTTTGAGGCAGCAGACACACAGAAGTGTCCCAAGTTCGAGAGGGCAAACAGAATATGAGTAAAACCCGTATGCAAGTATGCACATTCTTCATGCCTTATAGGCCCAGGGCAAAATTGCTGAAGCCAGGCCAGGAAGACTTAGGAGTGTCGGGTTCCCAACGTGTACTCTGAGGGTTTGTTCACGCATTCGCAGGCTCTCGAGAGCCATCGTGACCCGACAGTGGGTGCAGGTGGAACGAAGGAACAAAACGGGAAGTATTGGAAAATCACGGACGTGCCCCTGGTTCACTGGACAACGTTCACACACATCAAGGAAAATACGGTAAGTACGTAACACAGGCTCCACTGGGAACACAGTTATACTTTGCTGTGGCCTCACTTGCTCCTCACAATGATGACAAGTTCAGGCTACGTCCTGAATTCCAGTTCAGCCACTACTGGAGCTCAGGAATAGCTGGAAAACAGCAAGGGAAAGGAGACCAGGCACGGGCACTGTGGGAACCGGGAGATGGCCTGGCGGTTAGAGCTTTTTGCTGGGAAGCCAAAGGAACCCGGTTCGAATCCCCGGGACGCATGCGAGCCCGATGCAAAAGGGGGCGCTCATGTGCGGTAGGGCACCCGGTGTGCCAGTTCCCTCTATCTCTCCCTTTCTCCTCCCTATCTCTGTCTGTTTGTCTCTCACATTGAAAGAAGTAAAATACTTTCTTTTCCTTGTGGGGGCGGGGGCACGTCAATGTGCTCAACACAGGTTACTGAAGAGTGACGGCCTCCTTGCCCAGCACCTGTCATGTGTACCTGGGAATTTTATTCTGATTCAAATCCTATTCCAAACACGTCCAGAAGGAATTGAAGAACCTATGTGAGTGGCGTTCCACCCAGAAGCAAGACTCCTGCTGCCTGTGTCATTGGGTGGAAGCAAAGCACCGCTCCTTAGAAGTCAAGGAGTTGCAGCCTCTCTCTCAAGAATGCTGGACCAGCATCCCTGCACGGTTCAGAAAAGGGGACACCTCATCAACACCTGGTACAGGGGTAGTGTCGATTGGTTCTGTATTGTGGAAGTGAGTGAAACTTGAGGATGGACTAAATTGTCTCCCGCTCATGGATGTTATGGAACAGGATTTTATGGGCTGCTTAAGAATTTTCTAATAGGTCTGCTTGGATTCTGAAATTGTCACCATTTCCAGGTTAGTGTTAATAGCTTAATTTACCCCTTCCCAGATCTATTCCAGAACTATAAACTAAATTGCTCAATCTTAGAAACCTATCCAGTGACTAATGTCAAAATGTGACTTGAAAGCTGTATCAGGCAAAACCTATTGCCATTACTGAAATGTTGAAAATGTCAGCAGCAGTGGGAACACATCTCAGTGTTCTGAGCTTTGCTGTCTGAAGGCATTCCACAGAGGTCAGCTATGGTACTTAACACAGCGGAAAAGAATTTCAGACTGAGCCAGAATTACCGTTAGTGAGTCTGAGTAGAAGAAAGGACAGACGGTTGATGAGGGTCAGGTGTGGGCCTCAGGACAGAAGTGCACCCTAATTCTTCAGGAACAGTTTCATCAGTGACTGGGACTTTTGGAGTTTTATTGTTTAAGGGAGGTGAGCTACTCATTTCCTTATAACAAGATTGTATAATGAAACCATCGGGTTATTTATTAGGATACTGGAGAGACTTACATATAAGGAAACATAACTGAAGCAAAGGTGGTTAACATTTAATTTTTTTTTTTTTGGAAGTAGGGTTCCACTGTAGCTCAGGTGAACCTGGAATTCACCGTGTAGTCTCAGGGTTTCCTGGAACTCCTGGTTATCCTCTTAACTTTGCCTCCCGAGTACTAGGATTGAAGCCATGCACCACCATGTCTATCTCTAAAATTTTCTTTAAATATTTTATTTTTTCTGTATTTATTTGAGAGAGGAAGAAAACGAGGAAGATAGGCAATGAGATTGCCAGGGATTCCAGGCACTGCAAACAAATCCCAGATGCAAGTGTCACCATGTATATCTGGCTTTTTGTAGGTACTGGGGAAATAAATCTGAGTCCTTAGGCTTCACAAGCAAGTGCTTTAACTGCTAAGCCATCTCTCGAGTCCAATATTTTTTTTTAAATTAACGTAAGTTTTGTATATGTAGATCACAAAGATGTTAAAATATGCTGTAGGGTCAGGAACGGTGGTGCATGTCTTTAATCCAAGCACTTGGGAGGCAGAGGTAGGAGGATCACTGTGAGTTCAATGCCAACCTGAGACTGCATAGTGAATACTGAGTTCCAGGTCAGCCTGGCCTAGAGCTAGACTCTACCTAGAGAAAAAAGAATCTGGTAGGAAGGGCTTTTTCCTCTAGCTATAATCTGATGCCAGAGGAGAATGTCTTTTCTTAGGGGGCCTGTCAAAGTTAATTGAGCAGGGCTAGGCAGTGATAGCCATGTCTATGGAAATGTCAATGGAGCTACTCACACTGTCTGGTAATAGGAGCGGGAGGGTCACTGACCTGAAGAAGCCAGGAAGTGAAAGGTTAAGTAAGTAGAGGTTCTCATGCCACTTTCATATAGTCTGTGATGGGGTGGACCTTGCAGTAATGCAGCTGTTTTGGGGTCACCCACACTCCTGTAAATAACACTCCACCTGTGCTCTATAAGTTAACCCAGTAAACTCATTGGTTCACCTAGTTGCACTAGTTGGTAGAATTGTGAGCAGTGACAGTACTAAGATTGGCTTCACATTGTGACTCTCAGGCTCTTTAGTAGTTCCATTCATATTCTAGGGGCCTCAACTTGGTTAAAACCCAGGATTAGTGGCTTACTCCAGGTGATTGTGGGAGAGTAACTAAAAGGTAAACATAAGACTGAGAATTCATATTCATTCATTCAATTCATATTTAGTGTTACCATGTGTGTGCCTATTGTAAATGTGTGTCTTCACCATCTGAGTATGGCATGAAAATGAGGAAGTTATTTATATCTGATGAGTGCTTTTGCACCAATAACTTTGTGGTATCTCCAGATTCTTGTCTTACAAACCTAAAGAAGTGAAATTCACAGATCATAGGGTAAGGTTTAGAGAGATTTTATTAGATTCAGAGGAGGCAAGTGGAGAAAGTATAGAGAGCTCCTGCCATACGGAAGGTGTTAGGGGGTAAAGCCTGCCCTATGACCCAAATTGGGGTCACTTATGGATTCGGAATGGAGGCTGAGCTAACCTGCCATGATGCTAAGTTTTGGGGCTGAGTAGCCATAATGCCACTATCAGATTTAAATCTTCCAGGAACCTCAGTTCTAGGGAAGGGTGTAGAGAAGGGCACAGGTTGTTTATAGAAAAACAGTCTAGAGCACTCCTTTAGGCAAGAGATAAGAGGAAGACTTCTCTAGGGGCTGGAGAGATGACTTAGTGGTTAAGGACTTGCTTGTAAAGCCCAAAGACCCCAGTTCAAAGCTCTATTCCCCAGTACTCACGTTAGCAGATGGATGGACAAGGTGGTGCATGCATGTGGAGTTTGTTTGTATTGAGTGGAGGAACCGGTACGCACTCTCTCTTTTGCTTTCTCTCTCCCCGTCTCTCCCTCTCCCTGCTTCTTTCTCTCTCTGTGTGTCATTCTCAAATAAATAAATAAAAAGAATAAATACAAATTTTATAAAACAGCATAAGACGTCTCTGATTGTACCAACAGGGGCAGTGCTAGGTCAGGCTTGAAGACATTCCTGCTTTTTTGCTTTTGGGGGCACATTCATATTAAACTGCCTGAGTAGTCTTAAAATGTTTTTTTTTTCTTTTGACACAAAACATCACTGAGATCAATTTTCCTAATTTTCCAACCAGTGTTAGATGGGGCAGGGGTACATTTTAATATTATTTTCCCTCCATGTCTTGCCTCATCCCTTACTTATTCTTTTTGTTGCTTTTGTTGCTGTTTTTCGAGTTAGGGTCTTATCTACACCAGGCTGACTTGGCCTTCATTCTGTAGACCCAGACTTGCCTCAAACTCAAAGTAATACTCTTCCCTGTGCCTCCCCTGCCCCTTGTTGCTGGGATGAAAACATGTACTAGCACATCCTGGCCCACTTAGCTATTCTTGATGGGAATTAGCTTCCCATAGCAGGAAGAGTTAACATTCGAGAACTACACTGAGGAACTCCATGTTGCTGTCTGCTTGGGATGGTGCCACAGCATGAGGGTGGGTCCAAAAGCTTCACACAGGTCTTACAGACTGCACAAAGGGGCTGCAGGGCCTGGTCATGGCGAACTGGCTCCAGACACATGTATGTGGGACCAGACCCCTTACACAGCAGGTTTGCCTTCATGTAGACAAGTATTGGAAATGCAGACTGCTGGTCAGCATCGCTCACCGGGTCTTCAAGCCACCCCAGCTGGTTGGTGAGTTTTACTTTCTCTCTTTAGAGTTAATTCTGTAACTTGAGAATGTGGAGGTTCTTTAGAAAAGGAAATGATGCTTTTGCTTTACTATAATGTCTTACTCCAAATACTGAAGGCATAAAATACAGGAAACAATATTTCAGTTGGTTAGAAAATAGTACCTATGCAGGGCTGGAGAGAAGGATTAGCGGTTAAGTGCTTGCCTGTGAAGCCTAAGGACCCCGGTTAGAGGTCCCCAGGACCCACGTTAGCCAGATGCACGAGGGGGCTCACGTGTCTGGAGTTCGTTTGCAGTGGCTGGAGGCCCTGGTGTGCCTATTCTCTCTCCCTCTCTCTATCTGCCTCATTCTCTCTGTCTGTTGCTCTCAAAAAATAAATAAAAATAACAAAAAATTAAAAAAAAGAAAATAGTACCTATGCATTGAATATTAAGGCTGCTAAAGGGCAGAGAAGGCCCCATCTTTACATGTAAGGCACCAAGTGTAAGGAAAAACCCTAGGGACTTTTTAAACAAGATTTAAAAATGTCAAATGGTGCTGAATGGTGGAAGTGAATGAAACTTGAGGATGGAAGAAATTGTCTCCCACTCATGGATATTATGAAACAGGATTTTTTGGGCTACTTAAGAATTTTCTAATAGGTCTGCTTGGATTCTGATATTGTCACCATGCCCAGGTTAGGGTTAATAGCTTAATTTACCCCTTCCCAGATCTATTCCAGAACTATAAACTAAATTGCTCAGTCTTAGAAACCTATCCAGTGACTAATGTCAAAATGTGACTTTAAAGCTGTATCAGGCAAAACCTATTGCCATTACTGAAATATTGAAAGTGTCACCAGCAGTGGGAACACATCTCAGTGTTCCGAGCTTTGTTATCTAGAGGCCTTCCAGCCAGGTGCAGCCGGGGTACTTAACACAGCTGAAAAGAATTTCAGGCTGAGCCAGAAGTACAGTTATTGAGTCTGAGTAGAAGAAAGGACAGACGGTTGAGGAGAGTCAGGTGTGGGCCTCAGGACAGAAGTGCACCCAAATTCCTCAGGAACAGTTTCATCAGTGACTGGGACTTTTGGAGTTACATTGTTTCAGGGAGGTGAGCTACTCATTTCCTTATAACAAGATTGTATAATGAAACCATAGGGTTATTTATAAGGATACTGGACAGACTTACATATAAGGAAACATAACTGAAGCAAAGGTGGTTAACATTTAATTTTTTTTTTTTTTGAGGTAGGGTTTCACTCTAGCTCAGGTGAACCTGGAATTCACCGTGTAGTCTCAGGGTTTCCTTGAACTCCTGGTTATCCTCCTACCTTTGCCTCCCGAGTGCTAGGATTAAAGGCATGCACCACCCTGTCTGGCTCTAAAGCTTCTTTAACTATTTTATTTTTCTGTATTTATTTGAGAGAGGAAGGAAATGAGGAAGATAGGCAATGAGTGTGCCAGGGATTGCAGCCACTGCAAACAAATCCCGGATGCAAGTGTCACCATGTACATCTGGCTTTATGTGGGTACTGGGGAAATGAATCTGAGTCCTTAGGCTTCACAGGCAAGTGCTTTAACTGCTAAGCCATCTCTCGAGCCCAACATTTTTTTAAAATTAAAGTGAGTTTGCTATATGTAGATCTCAAAGATGTTGAAAAATGCTGTAGGGTCAGGAATGGTGGTGCATGTCTTTAATCCAAGGACTTGGGAGGCAGAGGTAGGGGGATCATTGTGAGTTAAATGCCAACCTGAGACTGCATAGTGAATACTGAGTTCCAGGTCAGCCTGGCCTAGAGCTAGACTCTACCTAGAGAAAAAAGAATCTGGTAGGAAGGGGTTTTTCCTCCAGATATAATCTGATGCCAGTGGAGAATGTCTTTTCTTAGTGGGCCTGTCAAAGTTAATTGAGCAGAGCTAGGCAGTGATAGGCAGGTCTATGCAAATGTTAATGGAGCTATTGACAGTGCTGTAAAAGGAGGGGGAGGGTCACTGGCCTGGGAGAAGCTAGGAAGGAAGGTTAAGTAAGTAGATGCTATCTTGCTGTTTTCATATAGTCCTGTGATGCGGTGGACCTTGCAGTAATGCAGCTGTTTTGGGGTCACCCACACTCCTGTAAATAACACCCCACCTGTGCTCTATAAGTTAACCCAGTAAACTCATTGGTTCACCTAGTTGCACTAGTTGGTAGAATTGTGAGCAGTGACAGTACTAAGATTGGCTTCACATTGTGACTCTCAGGCTCTTTAGTAGTTCCATTCGTATTCTAGGGGCCTCAACTTGGTTAAAACCCAGGATTAGTGGCTTACTCCAGGTGATTGTGGGAGAGTAACTAAAAGGTAAACATAAGACTGAGAATTCATATTCATTCATTCAATTCATATTTAGTGTTACCATGTGTGTGCCTATTGTAAATGTGTGTCTTCACCATCTGAGTATGGCATGAAAATGAGGAAGTTATTTATATCTGATGAGTGCTTTTGCACCAATAACTTTGTGGTATCTCCAGATTCTTGTCTTACAAACCTAAAGAAGTGAAATTCACAGATCATAGGGTAAGGTTTAGAGAGATTTTATTAGATTCAGAGGAGGCAAGTGGAGAAAGTATAGAGAGCTCCTGCCATACGGAAGGTGTTAGGGGGTAAAGCCTGCCCTATGACCCAAATTGGGGTCACTTATGGATTCGGAATGGAGGCTGAGCTAACCTGCCATGATGCTAAGTTTTGGGGCTGAGTAGCCATAATGCCACTATCAGATTTAAATCTTCCAGGAACCTCAGTTCTAGGAAAGGGGTGTAGGGAAGGGCACAGGTTGTTTATAGAAAAACAGATTTAGAGCACTCCTTTAGGCAAGAGATAAGAGGAAGACTTCTCTAGGGGCTGGAGTGATGGCTTAGTGGTTAAGCAGTTGCTGGTGAAGCCTAAGGACCCCAGTTCAAGGCTCGATTCCCCAGTACTCACGTTAGACAGATGGATGGACACAGTGGTGCATGCATCTGGAGTTTGTTTGTATTGAGTGGAGGACCCGGTACGCACTCTCACTTTTGCTTTCTCTCTCTCCCTCTCTCTGCCTCTTTTTCTCTCTGTGTGTCACTCTCAAATAAATAAATGAAAAGAATACATACAAATTTTTAAAAAAGCATAAGACTTCTCTGATTGTACCAACATGGGCAGTGCTAGGTCAGGCTTGAGGACATTCCTGCTTTTTTTTTCTTTTTTTGGGGCACATTCATATTAAAAATGCCTCAGTAT